>OU963895.1:48538055-49832221 GCA_902850365.2 Chilo suppressalis
CAAATTTTCTTTTCTTTCAAAAGACCACGCGCGCTGGCCTTCGTTATCACCGTCTAACTGTGCCGCCACAATTCCAACGCGTACAAAGAAATTTGGTGACTCATTTCTTTGTCGTTCTATCCGTAATGGTGTTCCCTCCCTCTTATAACCTGGGAAAAGAGGCGTAAAGAAACAACACACAGGCCGGCAGGGTGAGGATGGCTGATGTGGCGGGTAGACTTGCTGTATAAGCTTTCTTTGCGTCTGGACTTCACTTAACATCAGGTGGGGTGAAGACATTTGTCGGACCTATCTATAAGAAAAAAAACTAAAATTAAAATATCGATAAGGTATCATTTGGAGGCTAATTATTCCACACAAGAATAGAGTTAAAAATTAGCGACGGCGATATCCGAGGAGCCGCCAACCGCCTGTTCAGTCACGATGTTGTCGCCGTCAACTGCCAGGAGAACCTTAGTGCTCTTGTGGACAAGTACCTCCAGCACCGACTCTTTTTCTGCCTTCGCCACATGATACAATGCTTATTTAACAAACAAAGATGTGGACATCTCAGCCGCGATATTCTCCTTCTAAATAGGTTCTGCTTCTGCTGGTGGTCTAGGTGGTCTGTCACCACAACACTTAAAAGACCTTCTTTCTTTCTTCTGAAGATTTTCTGTTGTTACTGTTTTCAAAACGTGATCTACCCCCTACCCCCATCTGCCTATGCCCTTATTAATATACGCAGTGTTTTGTTCATATCACTCAAGTGAAGTTTGTAATTCAACGAAAAAAGACAAAATATAGAGTAACCAATCCAAGCTTATTCTTCGTTTATTAATAAGGAGGTTAATGTTGTGAAGAAACCATTTTGGCCACTTGATGTTACTGCCGCCGCCTAATATATATAGTAGGATAGGAAGACAGGTGTATGAGATTTTCTTTTGTTTTTATTTTCAAATAGCAATCTACTGGTGTTTTGCGGAAATCATTTTGCCCGTGTTTTTTTATTTTATTTTTGTTCATAATATTTTTATTCCATTATTTACAATATGTCTTTTTAATTATGTTATTTTTTACTTATATATAGTAATTATGTAATTAGATAGAGACTTATTTGTTTATAGTTAGTGTATTTTATAGTTTTATGATGTGAAATTGTTAATGTTAGTTGTATTTTATTATTATGTTATTTGTAATCAAATTTCAACGTGTTTAATAATATACTGTCCGTGCTCGAGGCTGCTATTTGATACAGCCAGGGGCACGGGCAGAAGTCTGAAAGAGGAAGCATAGAAGGATAGTAAAGATAAAAGTAGGTATACACGAAAATAGGGAGGTGAAAAACAAAGTTTAAGTTTGGTAATTCACGCAAACTCATGCACACACACACAGAGAGTTACACACAAACACGCAATCATACTCAAATGAGTCCTAAGGTTATTATTTTGTCCGTGTTTTCATGCGGCTTTCATCATCGGTTAGGTAATTTTCCACAGAAGGCTTACGATTTTTGTTTTAAAAGCCTTTTTGGAACAGTAAAAACTAGTCTATATTGAAGCAAAGGTCCTTTGTTATATTATAATTATAAATGATTAATCAATTAACCCTGATTGCAAAAGATCAATTCCGACGCTTACAAACCATTTATTTCATATGGGCAGAACAACACGTTCTTTAGAGATATTTAGATGAACTTCCTTATTTAGCAGAACTACGGTCTGGAAGTATTAAATGAAACTTATATGTGTGAAAATGGAAAGCAATTACCCATATCCAAACAATGTTAACCGTTCGTGTCCATTCGTTTAAACTTTGAAATTAAACTTTTCGGTGGCAACAGTTCACTTGTTTTGACATATAACTGTATGATAGGTATATTATTGTGCTTTTGTTTGTTGTATTTCATTTTGTAGGTACAGCTATTAATAATTTGTTAACTAAATGAAAATGTTATGCTTTCCAATAAAATTGAAACATTTTCTGTATTGTTTTTGCATTTCGTTGAATTACAAATTAAAAATAATAAAATTAAATACAATCTAAATTTAAATTCACGACTGGTTCTGCCATAAAACGAAATAGTTAAAAACAACTTCGAAAACAGTAATTACAGTCGTGGGGTTGTTCCAAGGAACAGAGATGTGTTAGGACTACTGATAAGCCGTCAGTGAAAATATTATAAATGTATTCAATGCATGTATACATGACGTCCCACGGCTTCCAAACACGGAGGGAAAGTATATTAAATATTGAAGATAGGATATTTTACTGAAGGAGACATCGTTTTATTTTTAATATTAATAAGAGCTGCATTCACAGTTTTTTTTAAAATCGCCTGCTAAAACTGGGATTCAAACTCGTGAAATTCAGAAAAGAAAACACGACATATTTTAAGATAGCCATCGAAACTTTAAATTTAAATTTAATTTAATTTAACATTTTATTTAAAATTATTTGACAAACTAATTTAAAATCGGATACGCCTCAATAAGTTAAAATGTTTAGTTCATCATCGTTGACATTTATCATCCGCTGTAGTGGTTTCTGTAAGCACATATCAAAACGTCCTAAATTTCTTAAAGTATCCACTAACCTTTTAAACACATATCGAGAAGGTACGGTTCTATCAGGGTATCTTTCGCGGTACCACCGCAAAGCTAATATTATGTCTTTGTGGTTCATAAAGTAACCTTCCATTAAACTCATTTTATTTTGATACGCCATGATAAGTAAATTAACAATAAAATTTCAAATGAAATTGCAGACGCTTAAAAATTCATGTGTTCCATTTTAGAATTATTATTTTTATAAATTTCAGCAAATCACATTGTAACTGTGAGTTCAAAAATAAATGCATACGTACTACAGTTTGTATATCACTTTATTATTTTTATCACGTAATAAGGTATTCCTTTCATTTAAAATGCTATGTTATTTAGCAAAAAATAATCCTTGTGAAAAATAACCCTTTCGATGGTTATCATAAAATATGCTGTATTTATTTTTTCAAAATTTCACGAGTTTGATTCCCAGTTGTAGCAGGCGATTTTTTTAAAATCTGTGAATGCAGTTTTTTTTATTATTAAAAATAAAATAATGTCTTCTTTCAGTAAAATATCCTATCTTTAAAATTTAATATACTTTCCCTCCGTGTGAGATAGCCGTGGTACGCCCTGTATATTGGGCAATGCCCCAATCTCTCTATTCTATCCATAGGGAAGGTCTGTGCCTTAGCAGTGGGGACATTTAAAGGTTGTTGATGATGATTCAACAAATATTTAGTTCAGAACTAAGTTCAGGTACTTGCATTGAATACATCTATACTAATATTATAAAGCTGCAGAGTTGGTTTGTTTGATTGAACGCGCTAATCTCTGGAACTACTGGTCCGATTTGAATGATTCTTTCAGTGTTGGGTAGTCCATTTATCGAGGAAGGCTATAGGCTATATTTTTATTTTCAAAATTAGGGATCCGTTATAAAATTGCTATTTTGTAACACAAGGTGTAAAATCGAAAACCTATTTTTGCGTGCGCTGCCAAAACTATTGACAATAGAACAAAATGATGTACTACGGGTTTGTAGATCCCATTAAGACCTAAAAAAAAGTCCGCGAGAACATATATCTAGCTATCATGGTTTAATCACAATTACCGATTTTGTGTTCAAAATAATACGTTAAATATGTATCGTAATATTAATCTTTATCGAAATTAAGCATTATGTTATCAAGAGTATTTATGTAGAAGTAAAATACTTTTTGTTTCATCTCAATCGGATATTTCGTTTAAAAGTTATCACGTGTGTAAGATGTTAAGAGTTGGTACTTAAATATTTTATCTCGGTATTTTCACGGAAACGAGAAAAACGCGGGTGAAACCGCGGGGCACGGCTAGTTTATAATATTTTCGTGCCAACGTGCGGGCCAACGTGGTGGAGCAGCCCCAATCTCCCTTCTCAATCCATAGGGAAGGCCTGTGCCTCAGCGGTGGCGACATATACATTAAAGGCTGTTGTGATGATGATTCAACAAATATTTAGTCGATAGCAGTCCAGCCGGGACCAACGGCTTAACATGCCTTCCGAAGCACGGAGGAGCTCGAAATAGTAAATTTTTGGTCACCCATCCAATGACCGACAACTGCGAAAGTTGTATTACTTCAACGATCGCAGCCGAACGCGCTAACCACTTGCGCAATCGAGCTCCTCGATTTGCTGAATACAATAATGATAACCTGTATTGTTTTTCTTAATAACATACCTATAGCTGGCAATTAATCTGGTTTTATTGCAGATGGTCATGGTATCTAATACTTAAAGGTATTAGAACTTTCGGTAGATTTCAATAGTTTTTTTTTATATAGTTACTTTATTAATGACTGCTATAAGATTAAATTTACAACCGTAGTAGCTGTTTAAATTAATATAATGAATAAATAAAATAGTATTTAATAAAAATAAAAAAAAGATATTTTAGTTTTATATCATTGATTAAAAAAATTACAAGAACGTCGGTTGTCCCGTTCTCCGCCTGAGTGTATTAATAGTATAAAATCATAAATAGAATGCAAAATTATTAAATACACTGGGAAAATTTTAATTTCAATATTCTTACATTCCTTATTCAAAGTAGGTCGGGTACTAAAGCGAAGCGACGGCGACGCATGGTACTTATTGTGTCAAAATTACCTCCTTATGTGAAAATTTGTCAGTCTTTAACACCATAAAAGACAACATAAAACCCATTCGACAATGACTTTTACGATTTGTGCGCAATGATTGGCAGCTGCTGCCTTTTATTACTTTCCTTCTCTTTTGGACTCCTCAAAAAAAAAGGTATTTTAACAAAGGAGACTTTTTATTTAATAAATTATATTTGGACAAACAATTTTACATAAATCCTCTAAAACGAACACATTCAAATTGTAGGTCCATGGTGTAGGTACACTAATATATACTCGTTCGTATACACATATTAATAATAATAATATTTCCAACACTCTCACTAATTAGCCTAGCCTCAAAGTAAGCACGGTAAGGCTTGTGATATGGTATACTAGGGTAACGGATGGAATACATATACAGTACTTAAATAAGTATATTTATATAGAAATACATATTAAAACATCCATGATTGAGTACAAATGCTCGTATTCGTCACACAAACATCTGGCCCCAACGGGATTCGAACCCAGGACCTCTCAAGACGGCGACACCATGAAACCCGGCGTACAAACCACTCGGCCACGGGGGTCGCATTATAATCGTAGTATGTGACGAGAACAGCTAAAATGACTTGAAAGAGTTTATTACGTCGCTTCCTGAACCTCGAATACACATGTTGATATATTTGAGCAAAATGCTCATCCATTCATTACGGAATGACCTTTTAAATGTGTATTATGTTTGTGCCTCTCTCTGTAAGGAAAACCCTCACCGAGTCTCGTCCCAAGGGCGCTTAATGAAGTTCACTCGCCTTTTTAAATATTTAAATTACCACAACTTAAATACGTTAATATGTAAATCGAAATTGCTTTAACTTATGAAACAGTTTACAATAAGACGAAGAAAAGAAGAAAAACCGGTAAAATGCGTGTACAAGACGTGTATGAGACAAGACAACAATACAACAATAAGACAGACAAGAATAAGATGGTTTTCTTTACACAGCACATAGAATCAGAAAATTAAGAAATCCTTAAAGAAATTAAATTAAGATTTTACCTGATAACCACATTGCCAAAACAATCGGTTTGGTTCATATTCTATCGACATTTGTAGTTTCATTTTATTTTTTCGGTTGACGACAATTAAAACGAATGCATTGAGCATTATTTCAGCCGAGGTACTTTGTATTCCGCCCTTTTTAGGGGCCCGCACCCGCACCAGAAAAGAAAAAAAGCGGAACCCTAGGATTCCTTTAAAAGTTTAAACCTTATTACTCAGGGTTACGGTCCCCTGAACCTGTGAAAAAATCCAAACTTCAAAATTTACATAAAAAAGATATTGCTGTTTATCGCTCTATCAAAACATTTTATCTCGGAAACGCGTTGAGGTATTGAGTTGAAATTTATACCATATACTCAAGAAGGACCCTTGTAGCTGCGAAAAAATAAAATTTCTGAATTTACATAAAAAAAGATACTACCGTTTATCTGTCTGTCTGTCGAGATCCCTTATCTCGGGAACGCGTGGAGGTATCGAGTTGAAATTTAAGCCATATACTCAGGTCTTCGGTCCCTTGTCGATGTGAAAAATCAAACATCTAAGGTTACGTGAAAACATACTGCCGTTAATGTTGCGTACCATTAAGAGAGGCGTGAAGCATTTTTGCAGGCCGTTAAGGTGAGGATGGTTGGTGTGGTAGTTTATAACTACTGTACCAGCTATCTCCGCGTTTGGACTTTATCACCACTTAACATCAGGTGGGGTAGAGTCATTTGCCTAAATGAATAAAAAAAAAATACGTGTGGCACTCGGGCACAGCCGCGGTAAAGCTATTGCATAGCATTTTTTATCAATTTATGCAATTATAATTATTTATTTATGCAGTTTTTTTCTTTGTAATTAATTCAAGTTTTTTCATTGATATTAATTCATGTTAGTCTTTTTGAGCGTGGTGACCGATACGAAAACATTTTTTTTTATTTTATTGATTAAATGAAAAGTTAATATTATTTAAAATATTTTTATAATCTTACATGCGAGCTTCGTACAGTCGTACCATATACATGCACGTATTTTAACCTTAGTTGAACTAGTCGCGGGCTCGAACTCACTCGTGGATGCCGCATCCACGCGTGCTGTCTCACCTAGCATTATGTCTAAAAGAGATAGAATCAGTTATGAGCAGTTAGCAGCTAGTCTACACGCATACGTCTAGTCGCACACACACAAACACAGTGCCGAAGTCTGTCGAAATGAAACGACGTTAGACGATGCAGGGCTTTCAACGCCGCACCGCTGTGCCGGTCGGAGTGGGGGGTGTTAAAAGAAAGAAAGAAAGAAAATAATTTTTATAAACCCTTAAAAAATACAACATGTTAAGAGGAACTCATACAGTAAGGGCTAACCAGGACCCTGCCTCAGCGTTTGGTGATACGACATTGTGTCGCGCCAGCGCTGATATTCTGGCAGGGCCTGCTTGAAGTTATATAACGCGCCACGGCGGGCGACGCGCCCCCACGCTCCGCGAACACCAAGCCTGTCGAGAGTTACTCCCAGCCGCACGGCCAGCATGGTGACGCTCTGCTCCACGCTGACGCCCCTCTCTTCGGGCAACCCGCCGATCTCCAGGTCGGACATCAACGCCTCCTGATCGGGGTCGTTAACCTGGGCGCGCAGCTCGGATATGGTGCACTCCAAGTCCATCCTACCAGTTGCATCAGGATCCACTTGACGCTGCTCCAACACCGCAACTTTCTACTCGAAGGATTCAAGTCGTGCGGTAAAAAAACTGCGGAAGGCTGCCACCCCTGAGCGGAATTCCCTCGTCTCCTTCATGCAGTCGGCCAGCATACTTTTTATATCACTGGTGTGATTATTTCTGGCGGCGTTCTCCTTGGCCTTACCCTGGACCTCATCTTCCTTTGGAGAGCCACTGGCCAGGTCGACGGGTTCCCGTACAGCAACCGGTTTTTCGGGCTCGGAAGATTCGCTGAACACCATTTACAGGCGTACGTGTGTTGTTACCTTTGCGTGTGCTCTTCTTGCAGTTCGGGCATATCCAGTCCTTGCTGACACTCGACTTTTCCGGGATGGCGAGGCAGGCCTTATTATATTTTATTGGGCAAGCACAGCAAACAACAGCATTGCCCGGCGCCAAAAAACTTCCACAAGCTCCACAGTTTACCATCTTTAGTCCAACAATTTTAATTATAATTATAAAGTCTAAATAAAAGGGAGAAAAATAAAAATAAGAACAGGTGCTGGGGTCTAAAACAAATATATAAAAAAAATGAAAAAAATAATAACTAAAAATAAAAAATACGAGTGCGGGATTTGAACCGACGACCGCGGCGATGCGTCGAACGTTAGTCCCGTGGCAAAAACATAACACACTGCGCCATTAAGATTGATATTATAATGGCGAAAATTGTGTTCTATTGGTGTATGCACTCTCGCAAGGTTTTTCGTTACAGAATTTTTTGATTCGGTCCCCGCGTTCAAAGCCCGCGATAAAAGCTATACAATAGCTTAAAAATCTACAAATTTGTACGGAACCCACGGTCTTCTTCTTCTTCTTCTTCCGCAACCACTATCCACCCACTGCTGAGTGAAGGTCTCTTCCATTGCACTCCATCTATTGCGATCTCAGGCAGACTGCATCCATTTCGCTCCGGCTATCCTAATGATGTCATCTGTCCACCGGGCTGGTTGACGCCCCACGTTTCTGCGTCCGGTTCTCGGCCTCCATTCCATTACCTTTCTGCTCCACCTGCCATCCTCGCCCATTTCCATTTGCTGCGGTGTCAGGTAACTTTGTCGTTCTTCGAATGACCTCATTTCTGATTCGGTCTCTTCGAGAAATGCCCAACATCGCCCGCTCCATGTCCCGCTGCGCAACTTGAAGTTGGTGTAAATGTTGCTTTGTGCTGGTCCATGTTTCGGCACCATAAGTCATAACTGGAAGCACACATTGCTCATAGACACGGCGTTTGAGGTTTATTGGGATATTGCTCTTGAAAACATCGTTCAGTTTGCCAAACGCCGCCCATCCTAATTGTATACGACGTTGGATCTCGCGAACCTGTGTTTTCTTCCCCAGAGAAATTGTTTGGCCTAAATAACTGCCAAGGAACCAAGGAACCCACGGTGGGCGAGTCCAACTCGCACTTGTCCTGTTTTTTTAGTGGTAGAAGTAAATTTTTAACCTTTACGAGATTGCCGAACGCTATCGTAATAAAATCTAAACCATTACGAAACAAATGGCGGTGAGTACTCCAATGATACCTTAACATCACTCGGTAAGGGGTCGTTCGCACACGACCGTTTTTATTGGCGTTCGCCGCCCGAAAATAATGCTCAAGCCCGACTTTTCAACTCGAAAATTATTGTAACGACCTCCATGGCGCGCGTGGTAGGTAAGCTGGGTTTTAAGGTGTCGAATACTCAGAGGTCCCAGAGGATTCAAATCCCTGTTTTACGGGGACCCCGCGGCTTCGCGCTAAGCAGTGTAGAGGTATTCGCAGGACTTTTTTAGCGGATATTATACCGTAAAGCGCCCGTAAGAGTAGCGGGGTCCTCGGTGGGTAGCCACTGGGGGGTCCGTAAGACTTGCGGGAGCCAGGTGTGAGGTCCGTTCGGCGGCGTGCCTCTTAAAGGCGCCGTCGTCTGTAAATAGATTTTTTACCTGCGTATTAAAAAAAAAAAAGTGGGCACATGTTTGTATGATGAATACGAGCATCTAATCCTAAATCATGGATGTTTATATATATTTGCATTTAAATGTATCAGTGTATATATTCTATCCGTTGCCCTAGTATCGCATAACGCAAGCCTTACATTGCTTACTTGGTGAGAAAAAAAACCTTAGGATATAATTGTTATTTTTTAAGCATGTAACTGCTAGATGTTTAAATGTAAAGAAAATTTTACTAGAATAAATTCCACGTGGACCAGGCAACAGACGGGACTCGAACCCGCACCCTTCGCTATCCGGGTGAATGCACTTACCATTATGCTACCGCGGCCTTGATGACCGTGTTGAATTTTCTCTAGCCTTAAGCTGCAAGACAGCGCCATCTCTTCGCATTGTAGGTAACCCACAATGTCAAATGAAAATATTTACAAGTATTAAACATTTGAAAGAAGAATAGCAAATATAGTTTATATTTGTTATTTTTGAAGCATGTAACTGCTAGATGTTTAAATCTAAAGGTTTTTTTTTGTTTTGGTGAAGAAGGGTGCGGATTCGAGTCCCGTTTGCTGCCTGGTTCGTGTGGAATTTTATATAGTCAAACTTTCTTTAAATATACTTAGTTATTAATATTATTGTATAATTTTATAAATTATATGCTAAAATAGTAGTTTTTGAACAGCTCGTGTGAAAGTTTTCTAAACGCGTAACACAAAACTACCAAAAAGAGTACATATTGTTTCCCTATAATCTTGAGTATGGCAGAAATTGCTTCCGCAGACGGGCGTTCGAAAAATCCCCTATGCTAAACCTCTCTGTTATAATAAATTTCATCTTTACATTTTAATAACATTGGTGAAATAATTCCGTACTGTATTATAAATTAGGTAGTCCTGCTATTTTGTGACGTCACATATATCTATACCAAGAGATGGGCGCCCAGCCTTATACCTCCATATGCCTCCTCTATACGTCGACGGATGCGTCCGCGAACGTCGACAGATTACAGCAGATGGATCACCACGAGCCGACCACACGTCTGATGACGTCTGTAGGTCATTCAGTCTGTTTAAACTCTCGACAGAGGCAACTCGCATACACGCAACATTTAAAAATGGATGTTGCGATCGTAGCTGCCGCAGATATTTATTTATTTAGTTTTTTTATTTACTACATGAGGTGTATCGCCATAGAGTTATTACAAGGAAATAGAAAAATGAAGGTGGTGGATGCTGTATTTTTCAGATTCCACTGGCATTTTTCTGCTTGAATATAAATCTCAAGGAATTTCAATATTTCGTTATGGCTCATATTAACCATTTCGGCGAACGAGAGTAACAAAACCATTGCAAGCACGCGTACACTCTCATTCGCAACTCCGATACTACTGATGCGTAGTCAGACGTGTGGACAGACGCCCCGGACGTTCGCGCTGAAACCCTTTGTTGCGTGCCACATTAACCGACAACAAACAGATTGGTGGCAGACGCATCTGCCGACGTCTACACATCGGCGGACGCATCCGGAGATGGCATCTGCAGACGAATCTGTCGACGTGTAGAGGAAGCATTACGCGCCTTTTTCACCGGGTCGTTTCGTTTTCGTATCTGCACAGATTGTTTACCGAGAACCACTTCTTTACTGGCTCGGTTTCGGTTTGGTATCGTTTCGTTTTGTTTGCTACGATTTTATTCGCGGGAGTGACGGAACGGACGAGTCCAATGGTTTGGTAGCACTCTGCAGCACTCGGTAGCTCTCGGTACAGAGAGCTGTGACAGAGTTCATAACATGCATACGGTATAGAATCTGTACAGACTCGGTACAGAAACGCAAACGAAACGAGCCAGCACCGACCCGGTGTGGAAGGCGCCTAAGGGCCGCGCGTGCCGTGTAAATTACAGTAAACTCAACGATGACATAAAATTTTGAACCTTCACATTTCGGTAATTTCTGTAGAGTAAGCCTTTGAGTCGGAATTTTTGGTTGATTGCAGATTTACGACCCCGAATGATTTTATGTACCCGTTCGCTCTTCAGCGTTACTCGAAAGATATTTGTATTAGGTTTGGTATTTGGTTGCTTCAACCTGTCTGCTGTAAAAGATACAATGTAGGTATTATACAAAAAATGTTGCATTGGATTCATTCATCTATTATGAGTCCGCACCGCTCTCAGTGAAAAGCGGGAGCATTATATTGAATACTGGTTGGCCCCAGACCCGGGTGCCACTTCCGGTACAGGCATTTATTTGCATGATGAGCACATTTTTTTATTCATGATTCGTGTTTGTTTATACATTATAATTAGTAATCTATAACCTATTTAGTTTTCCGTAGTGCTAACTCTGCTTAGTTTGCAAAAAAATATAATCAGTTGGCGAAAATCAAGGTTCCTATTGATTCGCCAATTCTAAGAAAACAAGGAATAGTTATTCGGTTCCTACTTATAATCGCATCATTCATGGCTTGTATATGATACAAAGACCTCCACTAGACAGGATTTGGGTAAAATATTCAGAACATTTGAACATTGCGAGCTGCAAAACAAAATAATAACTGCTGAGCTGCACTACTGGAATGCAATACGATACGAGCTATGGATAAGAGTCCCTACTAAAAAATCGTTAGTATTTGGCTATTGAAAAAAGCTATTTTATAAAAGCTGTATATATTCATATTTGTTCACGTTTTTGCAAGGATCTTTTGTTCGTAGTACATGAGTTTGACGAATTATTGATTCGTTTGATTTCGAAGCTCCGTTTCTTGTTACCTTATCTGCTTTTCATTACGTGTTATTATTATGATTTCATCGTCCTCACCATCAGCCTATGTATCTATTACTGGGGCTAGGCCACAGGGTCACGGTGCATTAGTAACATTTTTTTCATTTTAGGTATTTAAGTCGACGCTTATATTATTTTTTTTATAAATTGCCAGGTAGGCAAATGACTGTGCCCCACCTGAAGTTAAGTGGTGGTAAAGTCCAATATTTAAATCTAAAGAAATTTTACTAGAAAAATACATCTCCGAACCTTTCTCTTCTTTCTTTGTACTATCAGGCAGACCAGATGCTTATTTGCCACTTTAACATACAAAAATGCTCAAATAGTAATTAAATTCTCAAATACTATTGAAATCCGTAAACAAAATAATTGTCTACACTATGCCCGACCGATGTATAATGGTTGTGATATGAAAATTATTCCTTTCTCTAAACAATAATCACGTTACCAGAAATTAGGTATAATTGTAATTTATGCAATTGTAAAGTATAAATTTCAAATTAAATGTGTTTCATTCAATAGAAAAAAGTAAATAAAATTAATATTGTTTTACAATTATAAAGTAATTGGAAACTTGTGATGTAAAACTCTTCTCATTTCAGATCTCAACATACCCGCCCTCCCTGGTACCATAATCGAATTACGATATCCGTTTTACGGCCATAAACATTACGTAATGCAATAGTGATTGGGGGTCCCATTTTGTGAGGCTCTTTGAGTAAAAATAAATCTAAATTTTTTTTTCTTTGCAACTTAGGATCGCGGTAGCCTTATGGGTAGTGCACTCGCCCATATAGCCAAGGGTGCGGGTTCGAGTCCCGTCTGCTGCCTAGTCGTCAATTTTTTTTCTAGTTTTATGGACACACAAGTGTTTTATGAACAGTTTTGTGCACACCGTATCTATGAGTTTTCGAATTTGATTTTCAGTAGCGGCATTGTAAAGTGTAATGAGAATTTTGGTGTTCATTACAAAATATACATTGTTTGACCATAGGTTACTACTTTATTTCACTATGATTGGTAGAGTCATTTAGAAATAAACGAAATTCTATTAAAATTGCTTTATGTCAAACAACCCACTGCATAAATTGGACCATCCTGTATGTTTGTTTTTCACAAAATTTTTATTGTATTTTACGCATAACTCGGTGCTGTATGATACATTTGCCGATACTAAAGTTTTTTTTTTATTGCAGAGTTTTAAGACAAGAAATCTTTATTTGTAAAAATGAACCTTAATTATGAGAATGACTACGCATTTCATCTATATTTTTTCTTTATGTTTTGAAAAATATGAATATTCCTCAGATACTTTTCGTCCCGAATTATTCGACTAAGTACTTACTACAGATAACTCAAATGGTGTTGACTAAAATAATTCACACTTGCGTTATATCGAGGAATAGATACAATAAATCACATCTATAATAATATCATCGGCACGCGAATATCACTCGGAACTTCGCCGAGTAGGAATATCTTCGAATACCTACTTATCGTTTAACAGACCGGAATAGATTTGTTACTGCGAAACGGTACAAAGTCAATGATAAGTAGCTGCCACTCTTCGGGAGATGCATTTATTTATTTTTCACATTGTTTTTACCATTAATCTGTCTTCACTCGTCTGTGGAGAGGCCTCACGAGCGAGCCAATGTTGATCGATTGACAATGGAAAAAGTTTTTGTTTATACATACTCTTTGTTTTGCAAAGGCGGCAGCGTAGTTTTTCGTTCTGTATTCGAATTACCTATCCACGGAGCCTACACGCTACACTGATGCAAAATATGTAGCAAGCTAACGAAGATAGCATGAACAGAATTTCAATTTGAATGCAATTTTCCAATGACAAACGTTTTCATCCATTCATATCATCATCTCATATAATTGCTGTATTTATTTTCAAGTTTCAAGCTAATTTTTCATAGAAACTTTAAATATACGATATGATTATGAAGCTGTCAAAGTTCGTGTTTGAGCCTCTGTTTCCAGTACATTCGTGATTTTGGGTCCAGAGCAGTCGTGACAGTATAATAAATTCTTAGAAAAACATATAAATTGCTTTGTCATGCTGTAATTGCAGTGTCCCAGTTTTGTTTATTTGCGGCTGTTTTGGTAGTCAGTAAATTAAACTGATGAGGCATAAAGTCGGTGGCATAGTTCCATGAAATTGCAAATATATAGAACCATCAATTGCTATGATTAGACAGGAAGCACTAGTGAATTTAGTGTTCAACGCGGGATATTGGATTTAATAAAACACTTCGGAAGGGGTTTACAACAAGCGTATATTTAATTGGTCGGAACAGGTATTCTAAATTTCTGTGATATTGGTGACTGGTGACTATTGCGGCCTATTAACTTTGGAGCTTGTGTCCGCAATATCAAAAACTTAAATTGACGATAAAGACACTTATTATGTCGTCGCCAGAACATTACAATTGTTAGTCATATCACGAAAAGCCACCGAAAGGATATTGAAACGATTTCATAAAAAGGTGAAAATAGTGTCATTTAAAAGATTATTTTTAAGAGACCATAACTACAAATTGTGACAATTTTGCCAATCTGAAAGCAGATGGTTATCAAAGTTTCAGAGGTTAAATAACCTACACTGGTATCTGACAGATGATTCTAAAGAGTCCTATTATTATCATTACTTGCAAAACACAGTTTACGTAGTGAACTAGCGATCCTTGATGGCATTAGTTAATCAAAGGGCCAGACGTAAAATCCAATTAATTCCAGGGCAGACACATAAAATGAGAATTTCCACTACTATATAGCATAGGTCATTAAAATCTGTCAGGTTAGTTTATTAAAAACAATGTAGCCGTCGTCGCGGAATAAAATTAAACAAAATGCACAACTCGAAATGGAACAAAATCATAATAGAAAACCTTGTTTCCGCTCAAAATAACGGTGCTCAAAATAATTATGTCTGACTTCCTTCCTCTAACAAAAGTAATCATATTGCACAAGAGTTATAGTTTATTGTTATTATAATTATATAATACTGCCTCAGACGCAAAATTAAACATAAAATAAACTTAATATCAAACTTCTAAACCTAAAAATTTAAGTTTGCATTTGAACGTCCCGTTCAAAACAGGCCCGTTTGTTTTGATCAAATCTGCCCCATGGTGACTTGGAAGCTAAAGTCAAACAAAAAAAATATGTGAAATAACTATCAAGCAAAAACTACAAGGTGGATTGAAAACTAAATGCACAATTTTGTGAAAGAATTAGATGGAAACCTTTACTCGCGTGATGGTAAATCCCTTACACTTTATTTTTAAGCTATTGTATAGCTTTTATCGCAGGCTTTGAACGCGGGGACCGAATCAAAAAATTCTGTAACGAAAAAACCTTGCGATAGTGCATATACCAATAGACCACAATTTTCGCCATTCTAATATCATTCTAAACGGCGCGCGCAGTGTGTTAAGATTTTGCCACGGGACTAACGTTCGACGCATCACCGCGTTCGTCGGTTCAAATCCCGCACTCGTATTTTTTATTTTTAGTTATTATTTTTATATTTGTTTTAGACCCCAGCACCTGTTCTTATTTTTATTTGTCTCCCTTTTATTTAGACTTTATAATTATAATTAAAAATTTTGGACTAAAGATGGTAAACTGTGAAGCTTGTGAAAGTTTTTTGGCGCCGGGCAATGCTGTTGTTTGCTGTGCTTGCCCAATAAAATATAATAAGGCCTGCCTCTAATCCCGAAAAAGTCGAGTGTCAGCAAGGACTGGATATGCCCGAACTGCAAGAAGAGCACACGCAGGGGTGACAACACGCGTACGCCTGTAAATGGTATCAGCGAATCTTCCGAGCCCGAAAAACCGGTTGCTGTACGGGAACCTGTCGACCTGGCCAGTGGCTCTCCAGAGGAAGATGAGATCCAGGGTAAGGGCAAGGAGAACGCCGCCAGAAATAATCACACCAGTGATATAAAAAGTATGCTGGCCGACTGCATGAAGGAGATGGAAAAAAAAATATGGGTGCGTGTACTTAAGTACGCGCGTGAGAAGTTATACTTCTTTTTGGAATTATTAAAAAATAGTTTTTAATTGCATGCAGATAATTAATTACAATAAGATAATAAAAGGATTGGAAAAGGATAGTCAACGCAGTCAATAAAGTTCAGTTTTAATTTGAAAAATTTAATAAATAATCAATATTCAATTTAAATCACTACTGAATTTAAGTTATTAGTCCATATGTAATTAGCACTTGTAAGTAACTAAAACACGTTGTGTCTATATAGAAACTAGAAACATGTGGATAAATATTATAAATATGAAATAGTGATCAGAGGCGACGAGCGTGCCAACATTGTTTTTGAAAACGCGATCATCTTATGGAGCTCCGTGGATCGTTCAAAGTACCTTTCGAACAGATGTCTAATAATGGTGGATTATTAACCACTAAGTGGTTAATAATCCACCATTATTAGACACTAACATTCATAACGCGCCCGCGGCCAACTTCATGGTGTTACTATTGTGTTACAGTGATACGCGCGCATCTCGAAATTTCACTCACATGATTTTTTCATAACGCGCCCGCGGCTAACTTCATTATGTTACTTTTGTGTTACAGTGATGCGCGTGCATCTTAAAATTTCACTCTCATAATTTTTTCATAACGCGGCTAAAGAAGTATAACTTCAAAAATGTTTTCTTATCGGTCACCACGCTCAAAAAGTTTAACATGAATTAATATCAAAGAAAAAAACTGCATAAATAAATAATTATAATTGCATAAATTGATACAAAATGCAATGCAATAGGTTTACCGCGGCAGTCCCCGAGTGCCACACGTATTTTTTATTTTTTACTTCACCGGTACAAATACGACAACAGGTTATAAATATTTTTGAAAACGAAAAGCGCGTGCTTTGTTACTTGACGTTTGTCACAGCCAGTGCCAATATTAAAATGTATATAACATAGGTCATTAAAATCTGTCGGGTTACTTTATTAAAAACAATGCAGCCGTCGTCGCGGAATAAAAATAAGCAAAATGCACAACTTGAAATGGAACAAAATCATAATAGAAAACCTTGTTTCCACTCAAAATAAATTCATAACCAAGAGAAAAATAGAACTTACCCAAAATACTACGCTGGTAATCAAATATTTGAATTCGAAGGGACTGTATGAGTAATGAGATTAATTTTGCGAAAGTTGTTTGGTGAAAGTAGAGTGATATACACAGCTTTTGCCAAACCAAAAAGGGTAACTAAAATCCACTAACTTTGACCATCTACCTTCGCAAGTATACGTCACCAGCTTTATCTTTTAATAATAAAATTTACATAATAATAATAATATTACGTAAGATTAAAATCAAAATTAAATTAATTTTACATATGAAACCAATTATTTTTAAATTTACGTCTGTAAAGTACAGATTTTATGTACTGGCCGTTTATAAAGAATATTTGAAGTTCGAATAGTGACGAGACGTACAATGTTGTCAACACAGGGATGAATTTCTTCTATGCGTCCAAGAGGCCATTGCAATTTTGTCGTTAATGTAGATAGATTTAAGTAATAAAAATCGCCTATTTTTATGTTAGGCGATGCTAAAAATCATTTGGCTCTCTGTTGGAGAGTATGCAAGTAGTCATCAGACCAAAACTTCCAAAAACTTTGTGAATCCTGCTGAATAAATTGCCAACGCGACAATCTGCTCATAGGCACATCCTGGATGTCGTATCCAGGTACGGTTAACGAACTTTGATCGATGATAAAATATCCAGCAGTTAACAGATCAATAATACAGACAAGTCATATATTTATTAGGTTATTTACATAGAAATATTTAAATTACATAAGCTTAACACTACTTAATGTCTAAAAACTCAAAATATATAATTATCTTAAAACTTACCTACTTAAATGAATACAAATTTACATAATAAAAAATATATCACCCCGAGTGCCGCCGTCAGGAATGACACCCATGCATGGCAGCATTTCCTCGTTGGATAGCACAGCTGATCCATTGACTAAGGTGGATATATACAGACAATAAACTGAATATACTAGCGTAATAGACGAACAGTCAACCAATTTCCGCGTCACCAAAATCAAAATGACTATGTGCGCCTGATATAGAATGAATGAATGTGTGAATGACTTTTCTAAATTAATGTTAATATTCTTAATTACGTGGAAAATGAACAAAGTCAAATTCAATGGTAATTTGTCTAAATTAATGCACATTAATCGAAACTTACTATCGATAATCTGTTTTCTTAACTTGTTTTCGTTGTATTTCACCGATGACAGAAAGAAAATTGGACTATTATGGGTAATTGTTATTGAGAATGTGAAAACATGCTCATTTTTAGATTAAATCTCATTTTATTATGTACATTATGGTTACCTTTGCCCAAGATTTTCCATCTCTTTTCATTCTTAACCTGTTGTAATCCCTCGATTCGCTCAAAAAGATATGATTTTAAATACAAATTAAAATTCAGTTTCCTTGCAATTTTTCACTTTGGAAAGTAAAACTACATCTGTGTCAAATTAAACCTAAATAATTTTACAATCCTTACGCGAATTATATTTTTTCCTTTGATTAGGTCCTATAGTTAATAAACTAGAAAACAAATTTTACAGAAGGCCATAATAAGCCCGTTGGGTAAGAACTTTTTTCGTTATTTGAAGTGGAGACGTATTTAATAAAATCTTCAACGACATACCTACAGCTATTATTATATTTGTAGATGTCTGAATGTAACAGCACCAAAATAGACACTAAATTACTAAGATAAATCCCCGGGGTCTTTAGATAAAGAGCCCATTAAGTAAACAAAAACATTGTACTGTTAAGCGCTCCGGGTTATTTTATTACAAAAGTATAGATACCTACCTGTTTACAAGATGTTTCGTGTTGGAATTGCGGATTGCTCAAACAATTGTCTAACGATATTGAGGGAACGTGGCATTTTCTTTATTTATCACCTTAATTTTTTCTTCGTTACATAGAAACTTTGTTAAATTTAGAAGATAGAAATCTGAATTTTGGTGATTGTTTATCAATAAATGTAAACTATTATTTGTAAACTCTGAATGACGGTAGTATTGTTTTTATACGTCAATGATTGTAGCACAGTTCTTATATAAATCTCTCTCTCTCTTTCACTCGGGTTCTATGTTTTCTCTATATTTTTATCTGGCAGGACTACGCCTAAAGAAAGAATATCTTTCTTTTCCGCGTATTAAAATTCATATATAATGGAGAAGTCACGGTAAAAGAAAGGTTAGGAATTTAATTAATTCGTTTCCATTAGAAATGTATGAAATGAAATGCTTTAATAACGGAATATTCTTGTTCTCTCTTTGTTTCACGGCAGTAATGAAGGCATTCATTTTGAAGTACGTAACTGGCGAACTCACAGTCCAGACATGAATTTCGAAGCGACTCATTATGCAAAGATTTCGTGTACCTACATCGAGTTTAAAACCGTAGCACATGCTGCAGTGGCTTGGGGCATACGGCAATACGGGAATCATTCAACGAGATTCGATTGATGCAATATTTATATCAATTTTGATTTATTTTAATAAATTAGAAAGTGGCTAGTAAAAACTTATTCAAACATTTTAAAAATGGGATCTGTAAACGGCCGGAAAAGTCACATAAAATACTTTTACTGTTGGAGGCACTATTTGACACACTATTTATACATATCGAATTGATAACGCGAAAAGTTCATTTTCTATGAGAACTATTATGGGTACGCCAGGTTGACGCCAGCTAAGAATGTTTAGTTCAATATCTTTGGTCCTTTATGACTATTGATTATGAAATTTTGTAAAGCCAGGGCACTATTTGAGCACTATTTTTGTGTACCAATTTCGTTGCTTAAATATATGCCGTTCTTGGGGTCGGCCATGGGTACGCTAGCTTGACGTCATGGTAGCGTACACAGTAAAAATGATCTTTATTTCTTAATTGAAAGAGGCACTGTTTTTTTGATTTTTACACTAATTTGGCACTATTTATGCAGTATTTAATGGCATAACGAAAAACCGTATATTGATCGTGGGTACGCTAGCATCACGGACACCTACCACTTAGTAGGCTGTAACTAGGTACTTTACCAAAATACTATACTTTATCATAGCGAAAGAAAATATTAGCGTCTTTGGTGTTATAATGTATAATGGCATACATTCACATACCAAACTGTGTGTCCCATTTTAAAGTTTCTTGGAAACTTCAATGAACTATTTATTACTTCAATACTTTCTCACTTAAAATTTACTAAGAATTGCACAAAGAATTCAGTTGAGAAATTTGTTCGGACGGGGTGTAAATGGAATAATTCTATGGAAAATATGAAAAGGAACGACGTCACGAGCGTCTTGACTATTGATATATGTGTGTGTGTGTGTGTGTGTGGGATGCGTGCGCAGCTCTTCCCGACGAGCATGAAAGTTGGAGGGTAATACCTCGGCAAAGGCTGCCGCCTAGGAACAATATAATAATATATGAGTGATGCATGCGCTGCTCCATTCCCCTAAGCCTTATGCACCGCCTAATGTTAGGTTATTCAAGAAAAGATGTTTCTCCTCAGATGTGTGGTCTGTGCACATTATTTTTTTTATACCAGCGAATTGCAGTGAAGTCTCAAAAACCATTTCGTCTTCACGAATAAAAGATAATATTCGTGTTTAAACTATTATTATTATATTAATTGGTATTGTTAACTATTTTGTGATCACAAATACAAGAAGAAAAAAAGTTAGATTCGAATGGTTGGAAGATAGATCAGGTACCTATGATGCAATCTATTTTGGTGAACCCAGCTCTCCAGTATTCCAGTCACCCCTCTTAGTTCGTTCATTCGCTAAGGTAAGAAGAAATCCACTGAAGACCTGAAACTCAACTGTACCAGAATCATTGCTAAAACTCGTTTATTCACTTTGAAATAACTAGCGTTTTTATTACGATAAGGTACCAAAATCTTCTGGAACATTTTGATGTTTCGTAATAACATTTTCTCGTTACCAAGTACATATTTTGGATTGTTAGTAGGTAAACGTACTTATTTAAGCCTTGATACTTTTAACATCTATATAAGTACCAGATCCGATTAGTATATAAGAAAATAATTGTATATTTTAAATTTAAATTGGTCTCTTGTGGTTTCAAATGATATAACTTTCATGCATACTAAGCACTTACTAAAAGCGGCTTATAAGACATGAATATTTTGGAGTACAATATATGCACATCTAAATGTTCTGTATCGTCAATTATCTTAATAAATTGATATGCCTACATATTACCCTCTTGAAAATCTTCCAAATTTAAATTCAATTAGGTTTTGATTACATCGTTAATTAATAAAAAAAAACTACCTACTTTGTAGATATATTTATTGCTTAGGTCCTTATATGTTGCTCCTTGTCCTAGTATGGTGGTGAATAAGATAAAGTTTAGTAATAAAATTCAAAAGATTTATACGTTCATTACTCCAAATCTTCCAATTCGACATCCGCTTTTGTTTCCGAATTCGAACCTCCTATATTTGAAATTATTGTCTATGCCAAGTGCAATAGTTTACCAAAATCTTGAAATTTATAAATTAAGGTATCCAATTAACTATTTCGAATAGTTTAGCTGATTTTTCAAGTTCAAGTCCCGTGTAAACTTGAACAGTGTGGTTTTTTTTCTAGTAAGAAAAAACTTTAGATTTGAAGATCTATCAGTTGAATGCTTAAAAAATATAAATATAATAACATTTTATTACGTTTCCATTGCTACGACAGAAAGCCGCAACACGAAAATGAAAATGTATTTTGTGTCGATACACCAACACGTGAACAAATTGTGCAGGTAACAAGTTTTCATTCCGGGAATGGAAAATTGTGCAATCCAGTCAAATTCAATTAGTTAATCTTTTTTAGTGGCGATTTCTCTCGGTGAACATGAAATAACGGGTTCACTACACCAGCGCTATTGCAAAAAAAACCATTGTTTCACCATTTGTAAGATGGAATCATATTATCCTCTTTTCAGAGTTTACAATTGAAATACTTTATTAAACTATGCAAAATGTTATTGAATACAAAATCCCTTAATAGAGAAATCAGTGCAAAGAATAACTAATCAAGCGCGGCGATATTCTCAATATTGTGTCAAAATGGCGTGTGCTACGTGTACTACATGTGTTAATCAAGCTAATCCCTTCAAGGACGAAGCCTTCGTATAATTAGGATAGAACTTCACTACAAGTGAGTTCGTTTAATCTCTAATTATATTAGCCAACACAGTAAAAATAACACTACCTTTTGGATGCGTTGTGTATCTGTTTCGGGGCTCCATGGTTCCTGAGATCCAGAACAGCATAATGAGGAGGCGGCGCACTTTTCTGTCGCAATAGGTATTTTCGGACTGAGCGATTATAGTCTATTACGCCTCATAAGAAACGGGACAAGTGCGAGCGGTCTCGCCCACCAAGGGTTAAACATTAATGGTCCTATTTTTTTTACATTAACTTAGAATTTCGATTTTGTCACAGCTAGAAGTGACCGTAGACCTGAGTATAAATATGGTGTAAATTACAACCTACCTACGCACTTTCCCCAGATTTTCCAGAACAGACAGATGGTCAACAAAGTGATCCTATAAGGGTTCCGTATTATTATTCTGAAATTATGTTTTGACATGTAATTTATTACGGAATAAATGATTATTATTATAACGCCTGGAAGCAGGCCTCTCTCCCTGTTCGTTTCGGAGGTCTAGGTACTCGTCATATTTCCCATATAGCCCTTCCTGCTTCTCTGTCTTCTGCATATGGTACCGCCGAGCTCTTTAATAAAATACTATGCTCGTCTTTGGGCGTAGAGGTGTTGGTTCACCTTGCAGAAGCCAGAGAAGCGCTTGGTCTAGGGCATGCCCGGGAGTGGATCCACCAACCTCTCTATCTTCTCGGAAACAGTGGGACAAGCCGCTGTGTTTGCGTTTTCAGAGTGATCTTTTAGCTTCTTCTGAAAACGCCACTGAGCGTGCTCGACTTCTAGCGGTCTTTCAGGCAGAGTCTGGTTACTGGCTGCAAGCTTTACCTTCAGCCAATATCGGGACTTTGCTTAACAAGAGCACTCTGTCTCCGACTATATCGCTTCGACTTGGTGTCAAGACAAATCATCCCCATCGTTGTCGTTGCGGTACTCGCGTCGGTGAGTTGGGTCACCATGTGCTCTCATGCCAAATGAGCGCTGGCCGAGTCTCCCGCCGCGCCTGCGTCAATGAAGTCATCCGCAGAGCTCTTGTAGCCGTCAACGTGCCAGCGTTCCTTGAGCCAATCGGCATCTTTCGTGACGATGGCAAGAGACCTGACGGAATGGCGCTCATTCCGTGGAAGCAAGGTCGCCCTCTTGTATACTGCAGGCGCGGCGGCGGCAAATATTCAGCTCTCAATGAGAACTATATATTTGTGCCATTTGGTGTTGAGACCATTGGCCCATGGGGTCCAAGCGCTCGTTCTTTTTTTAAGGAATTATCAAAGAGACTCACTGAGGTGACTGGTGACCAAAAGGCTGGCAGCTATCTTGGTCAACGGATCAGCCTTGCCATTCAACGTGGCAATGCTGCCAGCCTATTGGGCGCCATTCCTGACGCGTTTATTTTTCATTTTGTAAATTAGATATTATTTTTAAGTAAAGGTTTTTAAGGTAATTTGTATTAAAATTTTAAACATTACGTAGTTTTTAAGTTGTTGTTATTGTATTTCTATATATTGTAATTCTGTAAATAAATTTATACATCAATGATTATGATTATTTTCCTTTGGAGGTACGGAACCCTAAAAAGACATTTGCTAAAATGATGATTTAGGATTTGTTAACATGTTTAGCGCGTTCGTTGAAGTTAAGCAACTTTCGCAGTGGTCGGTCATTGGATTGGTGGCCAAAAATCTTCTATCTCGAGTTCCTCCGTGCTTCGGAAGGCATGTTAAGCCGTTGAACCCGGCTGCATCTGCAGGCGTTAGCACCCGCCAATCCGGACTGGGCCCGCGTGGTGGGTCATGACCCAACCTCCCTATTCCGTCCATAGGGAAGGCCTGTGCCCCAGCACTGGGGACATTAATAGGCTGATGATTAAAGCAACGTTTATGAAATAATAGTAATTTATACCTGTTTTGTTATAGCGTTTAACCCCGACACCCAGCATCAACTTTCCGGACTTTCCTGAGTGCGTGATCAACGTGGACGTTAAAACCAACGGCGAGACTACTGACGAGAGCACCCCGCTGAGCGCCCAGCACCAATTGCAGCTGCTCCGAGAGCGGCTGGAGCAACAAGTGCAACAGACTCGAGCGGCGGTCGCGCAGTTGCTGCTGCTAAGAGACCAGCTCGCTGCGGAACAAGCGGCACGCTGTGAAGCACAGGTATAACACATAACCATAAATCTTATTTCGATAGAAGCATCCGATTCTGGACACTGTTGCTTCATTCGTACTTGTATACAGTACGTCCAACAACATGTGCAGTTTTTCACACGGACATTTTCTGATGCTGATTAGAGACCAGCTCGATGTGTTGAAACTGGCACCCTGCGCGGTATAACAAATCTTATTTCTAGAGAAGCATCTAACACTGGCTGCTGTTGCTTTAGTAATGTTTAGTATAGCAAGTGCATCAGCTCGTCTCTGACTGTTTTGAGAGCAGCTGACTGGGACCTAAACGCGATGGTGAGACTCCCGACGAGAGCACTCTCCCTAGCGGCTGAAGCAACAGGTGCAGTAGTCTCGAGCGGCGTTTGCGGAGGTGTAGCTGTCACCTGCTACTGTGAGAGTGACCAGCTCGTTGCGGAATAAGCGGCTGTGAGGAACAGATATAACACAACCATAAATGCTACTACAATAGAAATGTTCAATTCTGACCGCTGTAGCTTCAGTAATGCTTGGAATGCCACTATCACATGCGGACGCTCATCTGCAGCTGCTAAGCGACTGGCACGTTGCGCAACAATTATATGCTGAGAATCACAAATTGGGCGTACATAAGCATATCTTCTGCTCGAAGAAGAAGTCGATAGCACAAAGGCTACTTCTGCAAATGTTTGATTTGTAGTTACTAAAGTTAGGTAAGTATGTTCACAGCTTACCATCATACATTGTGGTAAAAAAAGGACTTAAAGTATTTTAAGCTTCGTTAGATTTACTCGTTAAGCTGCCGGTTTGGTTTGCATTAGCACTTGTAAACATCGAACCAATGTGCCCGCATGTTGTGGTGGATTTAACCCCGGACTCTGAATTTATTTCTGTCTATAGGGAAAGCTTATGTTATATGTACGTGAAAAATTTGTTAGACATTTGATAATGTTGATATCTCCAACGACAGCCTCTTGATTTCCTGTCGTATGTAAATTTGATAGAACTAATAATATAAGAAATGCTAGACTCTTCAAATTTGAACTGAAGTTGGTACAGTTCATACCTCAACAACATTTTTTTTATGTTTTGCATTTTTTGATCGCACCGAGAAACTAGTATTACCACTTGCTGTTGACAAATTCCTTTTTTTCATATAAATGCGTCACATTCATTTAAATTGATATATCCGTTACAGTTAACGTGAAAAACTCTTTGGACGAGTAAAATCTGGAAGAAAAGGTATTCCTAATGATCTGATATTATTCAAATTTGGAGGAAAGGTTTCCGGCTCCTTGAGGACTATTCTTTCGTAATGAAGTTATGTCGGAATAGGATTTTAAGGGAGAAGGGATCAGTGTGTCCCATTGTTAGGGGACAAAGGGTGGAACGAAAGAATTTTTTTGATAGGATTATAGGATAGGCTCCATGTATTCCAGATATTCAACAAATTGAGGTTAGAACTTAGAATATCATGCTGAAACGAAATTAATTAATACTATTTGCATTTGGTGGTGCTTTAGAATTACTGTTCCTGCACTATTAATATATAAATAAATAAATATTATATTAAATTATAGTAATATTTTATGACAATAAAAGGACAGGATTTGAATATTATTAACCATATATTACAAAAAATAAAATAAAAATATAGACAGTTAAAAAGTTATCAATATCAGTTACTGATATTGATAACTTTTTAACTGTCTATATGTCTCTATATATGTCTCTATATATATGTCTCTATCTGTTAATAATATTCAAATCATATTTCTGTACAATTAAACAAGTTTTTTGTTACTACAGATTAATGTATATTTTTGAATTATTTCTGTAAATAACTTGATGCGTAGTAAGTTATTTGCTGTGCATTTAAAAATATCCCAATATTAATTAGTTGTGTAATTCTAGAAAATAGGGTATTGTACTACTTAGAATTCAAATGTTCAGTAGGTATATAATAAGGAGTACAAGCAACAAGTAAATCCCTTGTTTTTGATATTTCTGATCATAAAATTCCGTGAAGCAACGTTCCAACGGAATAAAATATTTTTTAATTGGTTTTCATTCCGTCCAAAATAATAGTGTTCATCACACAAATAAATTCTCCTATGGTGCTTCGAGCCAAGACCTTTGAAGTAGAAGGCAGAAGATTGCGTGGAACATACCCGTTGGCGGTTAATAACTACAACAATACTTGCCTTTTTTTATGGCCGCGGACTTTTTTATCCGGCAAAATAGATCGCTTACAACTGTACCGTGTAACGCACACGAGGGATTCAAAGTACCGCATACAAAAAGTCCCCCGAACACCCGAGGACACTGAGAAATCGGACTGAGAAAAGTACGTTGGTGTCTTGGAAAAAAATTAAACTCTTGTGACTAAGCGTGGCAAAGCACACAGCAAAATTTAGGCAGCGTTGCGTGCTAGATCTGAATAAAGGTTACAAAATACCATGATCTCAGAATATTTCGAGCCGTTACCGCCAAATTATCGTAAGCGACACTCTTGTCGAAATGCGTTTTTTGTGGAAACTAATATTTTAAACCGTAACGGACCCATCTCTGTTGATATTTCCCTCTATTCTTCCCTCTATTATATTATAACGGTGTTCTTTTGGAGGGAAATATCAACAGAGATGGGTCCGTTACGGTTTAAAATATTAGTTTCCACAAAAAACGCATTTCGACAAAAGTGTCGCTTACGATAATTTGGCGGTAACGGCTCGATTTATTTCCATAGCGTGTGCTTCTCTAAATTTTCGGGCAACAAATGTTCGCACATCGTGTGCGTTGAGTCCGTAACAAGTCCTAGGTGGACAATTTTTTCACAAATCAAAGTACCTTTGTCTTCCACGGACAAAAGTCTTTCGTGCACCCGAATACGGGCTAACGACCAAAGTTATTAAAAGCCATTAGCGATTGCTTAGCATCGCATTATTAAGATCCTGATACATGTTATCTTTAATACCTCTACCGAAGCTACTCAAATGCTTGGCCTTATTTTTCAATTATCCTTTTCGTTTTCGCATTTATGTGTGACTCCATTCGAATGCCATCGCAAGAACATTTAAAAATAGACTCTCTTGGCTGTCCTCTGTAAAAACGGAATTCAACTTTACTAATATTATTGGTAATACTTCCAATTTGGGCCATAGATTCTTTTTATTTGAATAAATAGAAGGCGAAACCCGCTTAATTTATTTATTCTGTATCGTTACAGGCCCGTACACATCAGCTCTTAGTTCATAACAAGGAACTTTTAGAGCATATAGCAGCACTGGTCGCACATTTGCAAGAAAGAGAGAGAGGAACTGCTAAACCAATCAACGCACAGCAACTGACACTATTGCCACAGGTTAGTACATATTTTATGTTTGTATGGCAGTAAAAATTTTCAGTATTAAATATCAGAGGCGTATTTGCCCTATGGGCTAAAGGGCTAAAGACTCAGCCGCAAGTTACGATGGATGGTGTAACTTATACAGACGTTTAAAAAAAAATATTTTTCATCTTCAAAAAGCCTAAAAAGCTTCTTAGGCCCGGTTAAATGTTTTTAAAATACGCCTCTGACTAAAGAAAATCTCTAGTTTAATGCTTTCATACTCACTAAGCATTTATTAAAATATCCCCTAGCTTAGCAATGTTTTAGAAGTTCCATTTTGATTTTGTCCTGTCCGCTTTGTGACTTTGTGTAAAGCTTCATTACATTTTTTTTTTCATTATCGTCACTACACTTAATATTACGCAAGCTAAGTCGTTTCTTAAATTTAGAATTTTATCTATTATTCGATTATCATTAATGATTTATTGATCAAATCATGATTCCACTGCGTAGAAAGATCATTTAGTTATATTAAAAATACTATACTATATAATTTTTAAGAGTGTGAGTGAGAATACTGCTACAATAATAGAAATAAAATTTTAAGAAGTCGATTTTATTATATTGAGTATTCAAGCAGATTTCATTATGGGACTAAATAAGAGGTGGGCCCTTTATGATTCCGAGAATCTTTCCATCTGCCGCTGTGAAACATAATCCGATTGCTCGCACACTTGGTTTGTGCCAGGATTGATAGGTGTAAAATTATATTATTCACAGAAACGGTACGGTAGATTCCTAAGCCACAAACTTAATACTAATGCCTAATTGAATTATTTTAATTTATTTAGGACAAAAAACAATTATTATTTCATTCACTTAATTTGGACCAACAATTTTATAGTAGTCCTGAAACCAAACTTACATATAAATAGGATATTTATATTTCATGTTATTGCTTTAACTAATTAATTCATAATTTCAGAACTCGATTTAGAAATAATCTAGTAAAAGACTTTTCTGAAGTGTGATTTATTAAATGATATTATTATATACTGGTAAATTAGTCAAAACGAAATATATTTTTTGTTAAAAATGGCTTCAATATAATGGTTTGCTCGTTGCGTTAATTTCAAATTGATTGCCTATTATTTTCTGCTGAATTTCTGCTGAATATTGTTTCGTGTTGATTTCGCATTATTGCGGAATCGGGGCCGTCGAAGCATTGTGTTTTGTACAAATTGCTTTATTATTTTTGACTTCATTTAAAATGATAAACGATTTTATCGCTAGAAAATCTTATTACTGCACAATAAATTTTGTTTGATATAGTTTATCTATAAAATATAGTGTAGGAATCAATGATATTTTGTTATTGTAACGACAATAATTCCTAGTTATACGACTGATCCATTAAAATATGAATAATTTTACCTTGGGTGGAGTATATAAAAAAAATCACTAAGGGCATATTGAAATGTTATCATTAATAAGCTGTCCAGCTTCTTATGCATTTAATAATTGTTTTTTGCATACAGACCTTTACCCTCCGTTTTACCCGCGTAACAGACTTCAAAAAAATCGGTTTAGTTAATATTTTCATTAATAATATGTTTTTTATACGCCGTGAATTATGAGTTGCCTAAGAAACGGGAAATATTATTCGTTTATAGTACATAGATACTAAAAGGAGTCTTATTGGAATCGATGTATGACAACTGAACTGGTTTCATAATTGCACAATTATTCATTTATCGTAAGAATAAATTATAGATTCTAAATAAAAAGGCTGGGCCTTTTTGTTTCGGATATATAACCTACATATAATAATATGGTTGTCTGAATTCGTTAGTAATTTTTTTCAGGTAACACAAAATTCACGGTTTTAAGTTGAAATAGATACTATTTCAATAGATATAAATATTCGAAACAATACGTAAAGAGAAATTTTACGCATCATTAACTTTACTTTAATTTATTCCAATTCTACCTAACCAATAATTTTTTCAGGACCTAAACCTTACATTTATTTATGCTGTGTCTATGATGACCACAATTTTGAGTTATATACCCCAATTCCTATTTACTTTCATTAAATTTCTGTGATGATGGCCTTACTTGTTGTGACTTTGATTCTGAAATCTACTATTTTAAAACAAATAAGTTTTGTTTTACTTTTGATTTGATCAGAGGATTTGTATTTGATAGTATAATAATTATCATCTATCACTAGAAAGCAATTACATAATAGTGTACTTCATGTTTAGCTCTTAACAATAATTCTTAAGTTAAAGTTTCACCAATTTTCAAAATGCACGATTTGTTTTATACTCTTGGCATTAGAATTGCAAACGTCATTTCTTTGTACGCAACTCTAGTTTTGCAAGCGAAAAACTAAATTGTAACAGCATGTATGTTCATTGTGTTGATTGTTTTGGCATATTTGTTTTTGATGTGTTTTTTTTTTATAATTAGTAAACATACAGGCGTGCATGTTCTAAATATAGTTATTATTTTTCATTTCATTGTCACTTACTTTAGTTCTTGCTTACATGTTTTTGTTTGTTATCTAAGTGTTAGCTTATTTTAGTATAATGGTATTAATCCAATGATATTTTATAATTGCTTAATAATTTTAATGAGTTATAGTCGCCGGCACGTCACGAGATGCTATTAATTATGTAAACCAATATCTTTTACCAAGTTTAATAGCGACACTAATTGTCAATTAAGAATAAACTTACAACCAAAGTTTATTAATTTAAACATTGGTTTAAAATTTATTCATAATATAATCACAAATTAAAGTTGAAACTCACTTCTATGTGATTCAATAACTACGATTTTAAGCACTTGGATAGATATTTAAAAGTTAATTTATTCGAATTTTTAATAATTTTGTGACAGTCGCCAAATATGTGTTCATATAAATTCCAGCTTCTCGTGACGGCAGCTATATTTATTATTTTTCTAGTTTAGAATGTATTTATGCTGTTCTAAAGTTTAAATAACATTTACTTATAATGCTGCATTTAGGCGAGAGCTGATCTTGGAAAAGATATCACCAAATCAAAGATACAACCAATGATGAATGGAAATCTTCAACAGATCAACGCAGAGCAACTCATCAATCTGATAACACAGAGCACTAATACTAATAAAAACGTCGAAAGTAATAACAACACATTTTCCCCGTTCTGTACTACTCCTACATTGCCACAAAGCCCGGGCTCTGCTCCATCATTTGGTGGAATGACAAACGAACAAATTCAAAATTATTTGATTTCTAAATTTCAAGACATGGGAGGATTTCCTTTAGTGCCTGAGACGAAGACAAACAACCAACAATTTTTCCAGAACTGCAACGCTTTCCCAAATATACCACCGCTGACAAATCACTACAGCCACACCGATATCGCTAGTCTACTGAACCATAATGTGTACAAGGAGAAAAGTAGTTCCACTGACGAATTAGGTGCAATGGCTCAAGCGATGAGCTTAGGTCATTCCGAAAATTCTCTATGCAGCAACAGCCAAGCTACAACTTCAAAAGACTCTACACCAGAAGCGTTCAGTTCGGACGAAGGAGTTGCCTTTATAATGCCCCTGTCGCACAACGGTACTCTGACTGCAACAGGAGATGACGGTCGCGTGAGGCTCATTGTGCCAGTGAGTCCATCGGGAAGTACTTCCGATATAGGTGATATACCAAACGAAACCCAAAGTTATTCTGGAGTAACGTTGAAGGTTCCCGAACGTTTATCTCCAGCCGCCCCAATCACTCGCACCACCAGCGAAAAAGTGCCAAACAGAAGTGAGATGATGACTGCATTACGGTCTCAATGGACAAGGCATACCACAAAGTAGAATAAAATTGAATTAGTACTCTTTATTTTTGAATCGTTCTAAACTATACCTGTATTGTATATTTTATGTAACGTAGGATATATTATATTATGACCTCTGTGTTTGAATGATTATTGTTATTTCTGTGAGAGAAGAAATTTTGGTATTAAAGATTGAGACTTGAACAAAGGTGCCATATTTACAAACGTCACCTAAAGAGACGGCGTACATTAAATTAGGATAGAAAATACTATTCTATACTTATATGTTAACATATCTAAATTAGGACCATAATAGAGAGGACGTAAATTACAATTTTACATTAATGCGAATCTCGTCGTGGCTGATCTTTTCATATCAAATCTGAAAGTAGAATACAGTTTTATGGGCCATATAGCTATGATGATGTTAAAATAGAGCCAAAGCCATTGATACCTATGAGTCATAAAAAAAATATTGTACTTTAAGATCGATTTATGCAGCTTCAATACTAGTATTTTATGACTTCTGTTTAGAGTTTATTTATTGACTGTCCTTATTGCTGTCCATGTAAATTTATTTTAAATTCAGTTGTTGTTCTACTTTATTGGATATATATAATGAATGAATAAAATATATCAAGTGTTTCTAGTCAATTACCCGTTGATACTAGTAGTATGAGTTGTTATGATTTTTTTATGTAGTAAAGTAAGATTTTGTGTGCAGATTATATTATGAATATCATTTTACGTATTTGTTATATAGAATCATTATATGATATGATTACTTAAAATCATGTTTCTGTAAAATATGTTGTGGTGTTTTAACAAGTTATACCTACACTCATACTATAATGCCAAAACTTAGATTTTATTATAATGAAAGGACCAATGAAGTTATCATCACTGTGAACTGTCATAGAAATACTGACATTGTATAAATTATGATGGGCGCAATCACCTGAACCTTTGACAAATCAATGTAACAAATACTTAAAATTCTACATTAAAATACTAGCAGCATCAAAGCCCTGACAATATGATTTAATTTATAAATGATTATGGAAGGATTAGTATTGTTGGTTTATGTATTGGAAATTGTAACATGCACCCTTATTGGAGATACTTGTAAAATAAATGAGATTATTTTACCTTAAAACTTATTATACTTCGTTACAGCGGCGGCACATCAGGAGTTTAACTTAATCCTAGGTGCGTTTAACAAAGTTTCAATTCGGAAAATTCATTACCTTGTGACAATTTGATCTGCTGTTGATTGCGCATTCAGTCTACTATATCGGCAGTGTTTTATGATTATACTATGTCATAATATGACTATACATATCAGCGGATGGCATCAACTTCATTTGGCATTCAGTCATTTATCAAAAATTTAAACGTTTAATTTTGTAAGCCAGAATGATCTTAAGGCATTTAAATATAAAATTCACAATAACTAAAAAGCAGAACCAGTAGATAGCAGAAGGTTCACAGGCAGAACCGTCTTTTGCCAAACAAATATTTAACTTTTCCTTATTCATTTATCTATTATATCAGGTATCTCGCACTTCACTGACCCCAACTGAGGCACGCTCGCTTCGCTCGCTCAAATCGTGCTAGGTTTTGGTCAGGGCTTTCAAGTTCGGATTGTTTTCAACTCCGGAGCTACTTCCGAACTCCGGAGTGAAAACCTAAGTTGGCAGTATTTTTAGAAATATAGAAAAAAGGTCCTTTATTTTAGTAAACATTAGTTTTAACTGTCAAATAATGGGTCTTATAATCTCGGATTTATCACTGACCGACAAAGAAATGTGTAGTCCAGTAATTTCAAAGCAGATTTGCTGTGACAAACGGACAGATAACGAAAAAAATTGTAAAATAATCCTTAGACTGAATTCGACGGTTAGAATAAATAAACATAATTAACAATTTATGACATCACTAATTTCTACTTTTTGCTGCCTATTAATACCGTTGCCCAGGGTTCAGCCTAAGGGCAAGCCAGAAAGTCAAATATACTATTTTATAAGTATTTTTAAATAATGACAAACGAACATTGACGTTTTGTAAAAAATTGCTAATATCTTAAAATTATGAATTTCAATTTACTAGTAGTATAAATGCGTTTCTATTTAGGGCAAGCTGTTATTTTTTTTTTTTCATTTGGTTTTTAATAACCGGTTTTAACTCCGGTTTTCTATTGTGTTTGATAGTTTAATACATTTGGAATCTAAAACCTGGTTCGTGTCAGTATTTCGTTGAGGTGTCAGCAAAATTTTAATTGGTAACGCATAAATAAATGTTTGGGTTCGCATCAAGCGAGCATAGCAGAGCTAAGACCTATCATTCATCTATGTTGGAATGTATAGATTCATGCCAGGTGGCTTTACATAACATGCCAATACATCGTCAAATTAATAAAACCACTTTCTCGTAATATTCATTGAAGTAGAAAAAACCTTAATTATCCATTTTTGAACATGCGAATCCGGAGTGTTTGATAGTATGCTATCAAACACTCCGGATTCGCATGTTAGTCGATAATTCATGTTTTTTTTTAACCCTGGATATAACAAATACTTAAAGTCGCTCCAAAACTCCGGCACTTCGGATGGTAACTGAAAGCCCTAGTCACAACACTAACCTAATCTGACCCACTGACCACAAATATCGATTATGTTATTAAAATTATCCAGAATAAAATATGCCACCGTAAACTTGGACATATGAACACATTTAGCCAAACAATGATAATATTTCAAAAAATATGCGCTACAAATATTTGCTCAAAGAAGACTGTGCCAAATGTGTTATGCCAAAAGAATTTCGGAGCAACAACATTCTGTCAGATAGAGGGAATCCATTAGTTACGGCACTTGTTAAGGATACGATTTTTAGTTGGGTCTAGACACGGTTTTAAACTGTAGTGGTCGTGGTCGTTAGTTAAGTATGGGACTAAAGAGGTTAGTTAACGACACCGGTACTAGTGACGGTATAAAACCTTCCCTAGACCTGGTATAAAACCGTCCCTAGACCCGGCGTAAAACCGTCTCGTTTACAAGCGCCCTGACTCTCGTAACACATACCAACGATATTAAATACATTTAATATTTTAAAATAAAATTCATGGACCACAGCTTAGTACTGTTTAATTCATTACCCCTAATGTCAATTGTTTTAAGATCAAATAAAGATAGAATGAGGTAAGATTTGTTTTTAATATAATTTGAGAAAATAGGTTCAAGTTCACTTTACTTTCTAAAAAACTATGTTATTTTATATAGCCGTTTTAGGAACTCACAAGATATACCCATTCCAGCGTGCATATGTGATCTTGAAGCTTTCATACCTTAGTAATATGACCGCAATATGGATGATGACTGTGTGCAGTAAACGAAATTCTTCTATCTAGAAAATCTATTTAGTCTGTCCGTTAGATTATTAAAAAATTATGGACACCAATTTTATCTTTAATCAATCAAGCAAAAAATAACAAAGATAAAGCAAAGCCCGCCTAACTTTGGGGGTGAGGGCACGTGACGTCACTTCTAAATAAAAAACACGGGTTGCACTCCGGGAGTGCCGGCAGAAGTGAAAACCTGAATATTAACGTTGTGCATTTTTGATATTTTGGAATGATTAGGGAATAATTTTGCACAAATTGCTTTAATTATCGGTAACACTTTATATACACGAATTTTACGAATACACAGCAGTGTGGCCACTACACAGACGGTCGAGCCATCAGCTGTCACCATCCATGGATGCGCGTGGCACGCTTTAACTAAAACACACACGAACATTCGCGCAAGCGCCCTGCGCCGCCAAAACGAAACAGTAGGCGCAGGCATACATTTTCGCCGCGCCGTAGAAAGAGAGGGGGATACTTCCTCTCCTACACCGCGCCGGCTGACTACTCTCCATCCTTCTTACAAATTTTCTATCAGGTCACGTGTCCTGAGGCGAGTTTAACATTTTTTACCCATTACAATAAAAGTGTACAACGCCGCTAAAGAAGTTTTCGTCTTACGAATTTTCCATCAGATCAGCTGTCCTGACGCGAGTTTATCATTGTTTACCCATTACAAAAAAAGTGTACAACGCTGCTAAAGAAGTTTTCACTTCAAAAATTGTACCAAAAAGTGACATTATGTGACATTTCAAATCAATATACACATCTCTGTAATATTTTGATTTAATAAAAAGGAAAAGAAAAAATACCTGTCCATTACTTTTTGATAAACTACCTGATGAACTAAGAAAAAAGTTAGTCATCACCCTATTGTGAAGATAAAATACTTATATTTTTTTAAGCGTTCACGTACTAGATGTTTAAATCTAAAGAAAATATTGTGCCCGGATAGCGAAGGGTGCGGGTTTGAGTCCCGTCTACTGCTTGGTCCGTGTGTACTTTTTCTAGTAAAATTTTCTTTAGATTTAAAGATAAAATAAATTTGGTGACATTAAGTTTCTTGTACTATCATCTTTTATGTGTACTGTGCCATTATACTCAAAGCAATAGTGTTTAATAAAAATATTTTACTTCATTGAATGTAATAGAAAATCCTGTGTAGCTGAGATTCCATGTTACTATTATCTGTATCGATCGTTAAAATGTTTCATTGTTGTAATTATCCATAGACGCAGCCACATTTATGACATATCAGAGAGTCTTGAATAAAGTATAGAAAGGTGATGTTTGATGTAGTATTATTTTTCTGGTGCAAATTATTATTAGGTAACTGATTTATATTTTCATTCTGAGTAAATTACCTTCGCGGAATGACACTATTAAAACTGACAATGATTTAGTAATGAAGAATATTATACGCATTCATTTTGTATGAAAGACGAGCTCAGTGTTCGTGGGTGCTTACGACTTGAATACAGTGACACAGTACATAAGCTAAACCAGTATGAAAACTAGGTTGAGATAAATACATACGCACCACGCCAATTGAGCGTTAGGGAGGATGTACGAAAGTAAGTACTCTGCCACTCGGCTCCTCTAGACTACACCAGGGTAGAACCACAATACAGAAAAGAGCAGTACTTTACTGTACTCAGTAAAGTGTACTCAGACTTCATACTACCGCCCGAATCAGCGCACACACACAGAGTAACATCATTTGCACGTCCGCTAACCAATCTTGGCAGGCCAAATCTACACAGTGCCACGCGCCGCTGAAGCTGGTTGTTGGCCGAATTAAGTTAGTTGCTAACGTCTGCCTTCGTTTCGCTTCCGTAGCGTGGCAATTAATAATGGTGACAAATCAAAGATATAAACCCAACACCACTACTATGTTCATATTTTCAAAAAAAAAATATAATTTAACTCAAGTAAAAAAAAAATTTAATGAATAATTAAATTTAACAACAGGACTTTAAACCTTGTCGCGATAGACGCAAATATTTTTCCATTATTAACCTATAATGTAAACAATAAATAATCATTAAATTAACATATGTTTTATTCCTTAACGTAAAACTATACACATACAATAGCAATCTACACAAATCTGTTCAAACTTTGTAGGTACGAGTACCAAACCTAGTACTTCACTCAGTCTTAGGTATATATTTCAATAACACGGCTGAGTTACGCTACTGCTATTTTCTGTATTGTGGTAGAACTGAATAAAAGCTTGCCTATTAGGGAATAGATAAAAAAAAACCGGCCAGGTACGAGTCGGACTCGCGCACCGAGGGTTCCCTACAAACCTGTAGGTATGTTTAATAATTATTAAAACATATTTTTTATTATATGATGTAACTAAAAATTTACGGCTTTCGCAATTTTTCCTTTATCAGTACCCCTAGCATGAACCAATATTGAATTCGTATCGTTTGCGAGTTCCAAATGTCATTGTCAAATGTGTACCGATTTTTAGTTCTCGTTACGTACTTTGTGCCGCTGCTGTTCAAGTTTCCATGCAAAACTTGACATTGATATTTCGGTTTGAAAACTATTTGAATTCGATAATGGTTCGTGCTAGGGGTACTGTACTATAAGACGTTACTTAGTACCAAATTTCAGGATTCTTAGTTCATGGGAAGTACCCTGTAGGTTTTGATTACCGTGCGAGTTTCGAAAATTTTAAATTAAAATTAAAAAAATATTTTTTTTATATGATGTGACTAAAAATTTACGGTTTCCGCATTTTTTCTTTTATCTGTACTATAAGCCGTTACTTCGCACCAAATTTCAGGATTCTAAGTTCACGGGAAGTACCCTGTAGGTATTGATTCGCGAGCGAGTTTCGAAAAATTGCGGCATAAACGGCTGTACCTTTTGATTGCTTTTGCTTAGAAGTTTGATTTTTTCACAGCTCCAAGGGACAGTAGACCTGTTTATTAGATATTAATTTCAGATGGATACCTTCACGCGTTCTTGAGAAAAACGGTCTTGACAGACGGCCGAACGATCAACAAAGTGACCCTCTAAGGGTTCCGTTTTCTCCTTTTGAGGTTCCGTACCTCAACCTAAAAAGGTCATGACCAGTTTCAACGCTTTTTCAAATAGCTAGGGGAAACTACCCAATCATTGGCACTCTTCCTATTGTTGGCACTTTTGAGTTTAGTACGAAAAAAGCAGGAAACAATAGATTGTAGGAATAATGCTGCCAATTTTCAAATTTGGAAACCATACTAGGTTTTTCTTTTTGATATGTAACGACCTTGAATAATCTATTGTCTCCTTGTTTTTCCGAATTAAACTCAAAAGTGCCAATGACTGGGTGGTTTCCCCTATATACCAAATAGACAGTATAATGTCTTTGTTATCTACTCACATACTTCACTCAACAAAGAACAAAACAAGGAAAATCTGACATTCTTTTGTCGTTACTTTTTGCAACACGCGTCCAAGTCACAAGGCTCTTCCAAGTTCCTATCTTTTCTGTGCTTACGACTGTTAGCCCGCAGGATATGTATATATTATAGGTATTGTTGACGACCTCCGTGGCCCAGTGGTTTGTACGCTCGGTTTCATGGTGTCGCCGACTCGAGAGGTCCCAGGTTCGAATCCTAGTGGGGGCAGATGTTTGTGTGATGAATACGAGCATTTGTACTCCAGCCTTGGATGTTTAATATGTATTTCTATATAAAAATATACTTATATATGTACAGTATATGTATTCTATCCGTTACCCTAGTATCCCATAGCACAAGCCTTACAGTGCTTACTTTGGGGCTAGGCTAATTATTGGTGTGAGTGTTGGAAATATTTATTATTATTATTTCCTTTATTTCATTAAATATACATACAAAATTATATTTCTAAATATTATTTTTTTACAGTGTATAACTTAAAAAAAATAACATTTAAAAATACAAAAATGTAGTTCCCCATCGGCAGCAAGATCAGGGTCCCTGCTACCGGTGGTTAAAGGATCCAGACACAGGAACCTCCTCACTATACGGGCCGTGTCCAGAAGTACTGCCTTCTGCATCTGACTCTTGACCCAACCACCTAACGCGAGCCTCTTAAGGCGTTTATCGAGGCTCTTGGCTATTATTATTATTATTGTTACCTATATTAAATCCAGTATAAACTCGATTGATATAAACGGTAAAGTACAAATCAAAAACGTGCACCGAGCTCATTCTAACGAACGAGTCGAAATAGTGGCACTAATGAAGCATAAACAAACGTGTATTTTGATTGAATGACATACAATGATCATTTATTCACTCCTCTCAGGGATTTCAAATCTGAGTGTGTAATGGTTTTCTTTCTTACTGAGAAATGGAACCGTAACGCTAACCGTCATAAGCTTATTAATGTTATATAAATAATAAAATTTAATTAATATAATATCCAAGAATTTTTCGATGTGTACCTTTAAAAATTCGCGTCTTCCTGTCATCATGTGAACCGCTAGGGAATGAAATACACTTCCTGCGTCATAATTCCCCGATACATAGGCACATTATAGGGATCTTCAAGGCAAGAATAAATGAATAAATATTTCTAACACTCACACCAATTAGCCTAGCCCCAAATTAAGCACTGTAGGCTTGTAATATGGGATACTAAATTATACTTATACATTTAAAAGTACATTTATATAGAAATACATATTAAACATCCATGACTTGAGTACAAATGCTCGTAATCATCACACAAACATCTGCCCCCACCGGGTTTCGAACCCAGGACCTCTCGACACCTCGAAACCCGGCGTACAAACCACTCGGCCACGGAGGTCGTCAAATAGGCATTATTTGAGTTTGCTTGCTCCAGCTTAGACTACATCGTTGCTTAACATCAGTGGATGCGCGCGTAAAAATTTTTCAGAATTCAAATAGAACAGATTTCAAATATTATATAAAAAAAAGTTTTAAACCTGAACAATAAAATAAAACTCATGAACCAATACCCTGAAATTAGTATAAGCCAAAAAGGTTGGATATGGATAATGTAATGTAAAAACGATTGCGGCTAATTCCCATTCCAGACTTACACGGAGCGATACAATCCTGGATCCCGGGTTCGATCCCGTATCCGTATCCAAAATAAATATGTAAATTTCGGACAACTTACTAAAACTACTTAGTCCGAAGCTCCGAGCTTATGTTATGGAAACTAAAGTAACGTATACAAACATATTTAAGTAACAGCTTTTCGACTCACGTGAACCAAAGTTTTTATCCACCATTTTGACCCCTCAGGATTGAAGTTCAAAGAATACCTCCAATTTCTAATTTTCTGGGTCATGGAACGCCTAAGTACCAATTCCCATAATAATTGACAAAACCGAAAATCACAATTTGCTTTTACAAGTAATAAATATTCTCCTTTAATCAATATAAACGTCTATAATCGAGATAGAACATTTTATCCTTACAGTTGGACTAAGCCATTTCAGAGTTTATAAATAAATCACACTTAATATTATAAAGGCGAAAGTTTGTGAGTGTGTATGTTTATTACTTCTTCACGTCTAAACGGCTGGAGTGATTTTAATAAAATTTGGTATGGAGTTAACTGACACCCTGGATTAACACATAGGCTACGTTTTACTGCGGGAAAACATCCCTAATAATCCGCGGGTAACACTGCGGGGCACAGCTAGTAATATTAATAAATATGTATTTCCAACACTCACACCAATTAGCCTAGCCCCAAAGTAAGCACTGTAAGGCCTGTGTTATGGGATACTAGGGTAACGGATAAGATACACATATACTGCACATATATATTTATTTAGAAATACATATAAACATCCATGACTGGAATACAAATGCTCGTATTTTTCACACAAACATCTGCCTCCACCGGGATCGGTTGACCTCTCGAGTCGGCGACACCATGAAACCCGGCTAACAAACCACTCGGCCACGGAGGCCGTTATCCGGAACCGGACTTTTCAAAGATACAAGATATAAAGAACAATCCTTAGAAGAATACATATTTGTATTTGTCACAAAAAATAAATGTCCCTACTAATCATCAAACTCTACTCTTTAGAGCAGAAGTCAAAAGCGCTGCCTTATTAAACACAAAATTGATAGTGCTCCTCATAGTAAGATTTCATTTCGCTTTGATTTTATTAAATAGATTTGAAACTATCTCTAGATAATTCATAAAATTAAATTCCATCAGAATTCCGATGGAATAAACATTATATTATAATAAAGCCCGAGGCGAGCTAACAGGTACGTGTTAGCTAATTAATAGTGACATAACAAACAATAGGAGAGAAAAACGGCCATCATTAAAATGTAACACGAGTCCTAGATTAGGGTGGCCTACCTCTAACCCCTGAGCTGCGGGTGAGAAGTCTTAGCTAGGGCTGCCACTTTCAATAACCTGTATTATTTTTGTTAAACAACTTAGCTTTATTGGTATTGATTTTCTTAAATCTACAAAGATGGGTACATTTTAAATAAACACACACGTAAGAAATGTTTGAAAAAGTAAAGCAAATGTAATTTAAAATGATTCATGTTAAGGTCACACTACCAAGAGCCTCGCTTAGTGTCAAGCCTACCGGAATGCAAGAAACTCAGCGCATCGGTTAGTTAAGAGTCCTTCACTTATATAACCTGTCTAATCCCCTCTCCCGGTGCGTTCACGAGCTCTTGAGTACGAGCAAGTTACGTTCTTGTAGCACTCTTACCAAAATGTAACCTTTGAAAGACTGAAACAGAAATTATTTTACTCCGACGATGTTATAGTTTTGCAGGAATGTATTGTCGACCAGATTTTTATCCCCTATTAGGTTTTTCAGTGTCCATCGCTCTATAGAACCTAGGGCAGTCAGCTGATATTTGACAGAACCATACCAAATGTGAGAGAACTGCTTCTGTCACTTTGTTGACATGTAGAATGATTACATTAAATAAACTCTCAATAGTTGAGATTTGATTGTTCCAATTGGAGAATTGGTTAAATATACATTACGCCGTTACAGACTATCGAAGAAGTCAGTAGTAAACAATTAAAAGAGCTTTTTACCTTTTTTGACCACGTGGGTGCGTAATTGAACAACTAAATGAATATTACTGTATCACGCCAAGGCATTATAGCTAACAGTAGTATAATAGCGACTCCAGTACAATTTGTTAGCATTTTATTAAATATATAAAAAAGTAACTTAACAAAATGGATTAAAGAAAAACTGAAATTATTTTGATGAAAATGGAAAATAACCTTTTTATATACACTTTACTATCGTTAATTATTACTACACTGCTTAAACTTAAATTTCTGAGTGGCAGTGGTAAACAAAAGCCATGCGAAATCCCTGCTACTATTCTAGTTGTTAATTATGCAAGAACCACTGTCTATTACAATTATAGTATTTCGATATCCAATCAGAAATCGTAAATAATAATGGCAGCCCTACCATTAAACCGATTTTGTCGTTCCTAAGTCTTCAATGATTTAAGCCCATACAAATGCTGGTATAAAATTATAACGACATAAACTCTCTATTAATACGACAAACTGTGTTACTACATATTTCATATAACGCATAAGTAAACGAGGTATTATTTGTGCAATCAAAAGATCTTTCTTTCTAGTTGTAGGGGAACCCGAACGGGGATTTTAGGCAGAGAACGAATGGCAAAAAGCGGAACTACTGACGCCATATTGAAAAGGTCATTCTTTTTTATAATTTTTCATGACCATGGATACAAGTCCTTCAGTCGTATACATAAATACAAATCTCAATCTTCTTTTTTTCCTTTTTACATTAGAATGTCGTTGTGACATATTATAATGTTTCTTGGAGTGTTTGGCACGAAACGAATCGAGTTGGTCTTTTTGATAAGCTTCTGTGAACACTACAATAAAGTTCTCACGTCCATTTGACCGGAATAGCGTATATTTTAAAGATTCCACTAATTCTTCAGTTGCGCTGATGGTTGTACCACAAAATCACTCCAATTTTATTTCACAATATCCGCTATGAACGAATTTAAGAATAATTAAAATAAAAGCCATCCGCATTCGATGAAATCCCGCCAAAAACTCGAAAAGGTCATTTCAATGTACAGGGTTGCTGTTCTCCGGACCATCTCAATAATTCCGCCATATATGGGGAAAAATAGTTACTAAAAATCTGCTTAATGTTAAACTTTATTAAGTGAACCTAAGTATTATTTTTCTTTGTAAAATATATCTCAGGACTCAATAAGATAATCTAGGTCTCCTTTCAAAAGTTGAATAAAAATATTTTGATTTGACATGTAATTAATTACCAAGTATTAATACAATGAACATTAAAAAGACATTAAAAGGCATATGACTTTAATATTTCATTATAAAGTAACGAGGTCTAAAAAAAGCTGAAGCTCTTTATTTTGTAAAAACTGGAAATCCTTTTTGATAGTGACGTCATCACTCATTTTACAGATAAGTCGGTGGCACTATAATAACAATTAGCTACCCGTGGATATCACGTGATTTTTGATAAAACTAATCACAATCAAGGAAATGAATTTAAACCAATAGTATTAACTGTCATCTGTCAGTCAATGACAAATTGCGTCCAAATAATAACGTTTCTTTTTACGCAGATTCCCTGATTTAATTAAGATTTTCAGCAATTTTAACGTCAATAAATAAATAATGTTTCGTGCATTAACCCGTAAAAACTAGTTTTATTTAATTTTAATTAGTTTGATTTGTGATTCTTTTTAAGTAGAAATGTTACATGTTTTTTGAGATAATTTCGGCACAAAATTGGGCACGAATTCCAAGGTCTCCTTTTTTGATCGATTCAGTTTTAGGCTACATGGCGTAAACATAAGTATTTACCTATATAAATGACCTATTCTTCTGATATTTGTATTGATCAAGAAAACACAGTTGGTTATGGGATAATTCAGGTGTGTCTGTTTGTAAAATAAACAATAAAGCTAAATATAATAAAAAATCTAAAAAAGCTAAATATAACAATATACCTAGTCAGGTCACAAATTCTGTCACATGTTTAATATAAAATAATTGAAACAAGTCTATTCATTATGTAACCATTTATATACCAAAATCAACTTAAACAAAACATAGATTCTTATGACAATAATGTTTATTCAAAATGACCTCCGTGATTTTGGACTGGAGGAGGGCCAGTCTTCGTTCCGGACGAAGTCGATTTCACGAGCCGCCAGCCAGTCTTCTGTGCTTTTCGCTCTATGAGCTGGCGCCGAATCTTGAAGGAATACCCAGTGCCTTTTATTGAACATGGTATGAGAAACAGGTTCCACAAGGTTCGTCGAGGACTGTATTTTGATACACAACTGCATTCGTTTTTACAACTTTCTCACAACAATGTTCCTCTGTTAAGCCCCAATAAGAAACTCCCAACATACCATGAGCGGGGATGGAAAATGACCTCGTTGGACACGCGGAATACGGTTGCTCACTTTCTCACTACTGTGTGCGTACACCTTATCATTTTGTTTGTTGTAGCTCTCTTCTACGGTAAAAATTTTTTCATCCGAAAAAAGAATTTCCCGACATTTTTTTCCCGCGTACCGGTTCAACAAAGCGCAGCATCTCTTCAGTCTCAGGTCCATTAGACGAGCATTCAAACGATGTCCTGTTTTTCTTCGATATGCCCGAAGCCCTAAGTCTTCATTTAACACTCTTTTCACCCTGGTTCTGTTTAACCCCAAACTTGTTTGTTTTTATTTGGTTCTGTTTAACCCCAAATGAAGGGCCAACAGTTTCTGCTTACGTTTGGGATTTCTTTGAATTCGCGCCTTCACAACTTTTGTCACTGCTGGAGTCCTAACAGACCGCGGGTGACCACTTCTTGACCTGTCATCTACACTAGAGTCTTCATTGTAGCGTTTATCGTACCATTAAAATATATTAGGAAAAAAAAACTTTTCACCTGGAAAATCTGTTTACTATTGTGCTTATAAATAAATAGATCAATTCAATAAAACATTAAATAAAAAGTTATTTGTCTTTTTGTCAATCCTAATCTAGCACAATGGGGTAAACTCTGTTTACAAATAAAAATATAAAACATCTAGGTATGTGAAGTTTGCAAGTAAAATAGGAACATGTTATTTCAATAAGATTACTTATACCACTTGAACACCCTTTTATGTTATAACTGGAATGACCAAATAGGACAATCTTTTAGAAAAATGTTGTGTAATGTTAAGTTTTGGTAAAACGATATAACTTGCAGCCAAACTCAAAGACGTGAAATAACTTTCAAGTTTTGATTAAAGTTATATTACATTTTTGCCTTAGCAATAAAATTAACGACTCTCGCAATTTTGAAGTTTCGGCGACGCTGCTCTATTGAACGTCGTGTAGGTAACAGGTTACAGTAAAACGGTGTACCTTATATCATATTAGATAACATAAATATGAATAGGCTGTAAAGGCAAACATCACATGATGTTAGGGTTTTATGTTTTTCTGTAACATTTTACTATCGTCCATATTTTGGAAGGATAAGCACTGGTGAAATGATAAAAAAAAGAGCTAAGTGTGAGTCGGAATCGCTCATTCAAATTATTCAGTGTGAACTATTTATTATAGTATATTTTACAATAGCGGCCCGCCCTCGCTTTGCTTCGGTGTAGAGCTGAAGTGTAGACTACTGTTTTTGTTCTCAGGCTTGTATTATACACAATGATATTCATCTATGATTCTTCTTATACCTGCATGCAAAGTCTCAGCCCGATCGGTTTAAAAGTACGCACACAGTAGTGAAGAAGTGAGCAACCGTATTCCGCGTGTCCAACGAGGTCATTTTCCATCCCCGCTCATGGTATGTTGGGAGTTTCTTATTGGGGCTTAACAGAGGTACATTGTTGTGAGAAAGTTGTAAAAACGAATGCAGTTGTGTATCAATATACAGTCCTCGACGAACCTTGTGGAACCTGTTTCTCATACCATGTTCAATAAAAGGCACTGGGTATTCCATCAAGATTCGGCGCCAGCTCATAGAGCGAAGAGCACAGACAAAGTTTCATACAAACTTTCATTTCCTATTTTATCCCTTTGGGGGAAGAATTGATCAAAATCCTTTCTTAGCGGATGCCTACGTCATAACATCTACCTGCATGCCAAATTTCAGCCCGATCCTTCCAGTGGTTTGGGCTGTGCGTTGATAGATCACTATACATGCATGTAGATTATTACTTACACATTTACATTTCAATAATAAAAATTTAAAAACTACATGATGACTAAAATTTACATTCCAAATTACTTAACTGCTTAAATAATATATAATTTACAAAATAAAAAATATGTTACCCCCAGCGCCGCCATCAGGAATGGTGCCCAATAGGCTGGCAGCATTGCCACGTTGGATGTCAATGCTGATCCGTTGACCAAAATAACAACCGGCCTTTTGATCACCAGTCGCCTCAGTGAGCCTTTCTGACTGTTCCTTATAAAGGAAACAAGCGCTTGGACCCCATGGGCCCATATTCTCAACACCGAACGGCATAAATATGTAGTTCTCATTGAGAGTTGAGTATTTGCGCCGCTTGGAGCACTCATTTCAGAGGCCGCCGCCGCTCCTGCAGCTACCTAGTACCAGGGAGGTACCTGTATAGCACGGAGCAAACGTATCCACGCAAGTTGCGTCCTTTTTTTTTAAACCCCACACTGATTGAATTGAACATAACTACGGGTCTCCGGATTGGGAGTCACCGCGCGTCATGTCCTATGGTTCCACTACCCCGTCGCGTTGATGCTATGGTGCATCCCCTCCCGGGCAGTCATAGAAGGCCCGCTGGGGGGCTAAGGGCGGACTCGAGGTCGCCGCCTCCTAGCTCCCTCTCTCCTGTGTCGGAGGGAGTCGGCCTGGCCTTGTTCCTCGCGAAGAGGGTTCTCCGCGGCCTCTCTCTGCGAGATAACGTCCTCGCAGAAAGAGGCCTTTTCATGCGCCATGATGATTGATAAAATTACTAAGTATTTTTAATAAAAAGTGATTTATTTAGTGATTGGTGTACATGAAAGCATAAGCAATAATTAGCTTTTAAGTGTTATTTTTAGCTACAGTCAACCTTTTTCTTTCCCACTTATTCTTGACTAGCTGTGCCCCGCGATGTTACCCGCGGTTTATTAAGGATATTTTACCGCAGTAAAACGTAGCTTATGTGTTATTCCAGGGTATCAGCTTACTCCATACCAAATTTTATTAAAATCGCTCCAGTCGTTTAGACGTGAAGAAGTTACAAACATACGCACTCTCAAACTTTCGCCTTTATTAAATTAGTGTCATAAATAAATAAATTCATTAAAAATATTACTATTTTTATTGTTTCATTTCACTTTTATTAAATGATGGTTAAGCCGTATGAAAATCTGAAGAATGGAGATTATCATGAACATACAACATAATAGACGCAGGGGATTTTGCTTTATAATAATTTATTAATTTTGACCATCAACAGAATATGTTTAAAAGTATTATAATATGACAAAAATATTCAAAGGCAATGCTAATTACTAGTGATGTACCAAAATTCGTTTCACATTTGGTATTACCGAAATTCAATATCTTTTAGCGAACTTCGTCTTCGGCCGAATTTGTTTTAGATCTGCCGAATGCTGGCAGCACTTTGGCTAAGGAACATATTTAAACTGAACATTCAGCCGAATTCGACATTCGTCAGGACCCACATTTCACATTCCATTACTGTTGATGCCGGTCCACTTTCAAATCCAAAGTCCACTTTCACAGTCACGACTTTTTTCTTCTGCCTACTAGTCATCTACCAGCCACTTTTCTCATTATTGTAAGTTGCAGCTGGCATCTTTTATTTTGCATTATGTGACTCACATACCCAATCTTACTCTGTTTAACGGTCTGCAAGATTTGGCGTGTCTGACCAGCTCGACGGAGAACTTCTTCATTAGTTACTGTGAGTCCAGCTAATAGCCAACATATGCCTATTGGCCCACATTTCGAAGGCTCCCTACAGTTCTTGGGGTGATCCTTGATCGTCCAAACCTCGCATCCGTATAGAAGTATGGGCCGTATAATATAACACTGCAGTAGGCGCACACGAAGATACAATTTTAATCAGCGAATGCATAGTACTGTTCTCATTAAATGCACTACGTGCTATTTCTATGATAGTTTTAATCTCGGCATCACTCTCCCAAACATCGTTAAGTCGTGTGCCAAGATACTTGTACTTGCGCACCCGTTCCAATTGTGCGCCTATCACAGTAGTACCAAGGTCGGAAGCTGAGTTCTTCGAGATTACCATGAGTTTGGTTTTGCATGTTAAGGTCAGCACTCAGGCTCGGTCGACAATCTGCTGCAATTCAACCGCGCTAGAAGTTATGACTACTGTGTCGTCAGCATATCGGAGGTTGTTGATATATCGTTCGTTTACTTGCACGTGCTGGTAGCCCCTGCAAAGCTTCTGCAATATTGACTTCCAATAACAGGAATATTGGTGACAGTGTGAAGCCCTGCCGGACTCTCTTCATTTCCACCTCACTGGTTTCTTCCCCTATTGACGCAAACAGTAGCCCTTTGACTCCAGTAGAGGTTCCTAATAAATCTGATGTGTTTGTCATCCAACCCGACGTCGTTCAAGAAAAGTATTAATCGGTCGTGCAGCACTCGATGAAACGCACCCTCGTAGTCGACAAAACAAATAACTACTCCCTTTTGCCTACCTTTGCATTTTTGTAGCAGTACCTAAACCGCGAACAGGGCCTCTTGTCCTCTCCAGATTGAAACCAAATTGGCCGTCTCCAAATTGCTCGCCACATTTGACTCCAGTGCTGTACCCCTAGTACGAACCATAATCGAATTCGAATAGTTTGCAAACCGAAATGTCAATGTCAAATTTTGTATGGAAACGAACAGCAGCGGCACAAAGTACGTAACGAGAACTAAAAATTAGTACATTTGACAATGACGAATGATGAGGGGTATAAGGGGTGCCGCCTAACACCCAACGGCACCCAAGCCAACCTCACCTGCCCGCGGTGTACCCTGCCGACCAACGGACGAGGCTCTGGCGCTCCCCACCAACCCGCACTGGGCCAGCGTGGTGGGAGACGGCCCAAAACCCCCCCAAAATGATGGTACATAATAAGAGGCCCCAAGTGCCCGGCGGTGCTGGAGTCCATGGCGGCGCTGACGGACGCCGACTCGGAGCCGGGACCAGGGGTGCGAAGAATCCCCGGGCGGCAAAAATCCCCCGTCAAACGACCTTGGCCCTGGCAACGTACAACGCACGCACACTGCGGACCGAGGAGAAGCTGCTGGAACTGGAGGAAGAATTGAGCAGGATTCGCTGGAGTATTGTAGGACTATCTGAAGTCCGAAGAGAGGGCGAGGACACGATGGTCCTTAAATCCGGCAACCTGCTCTATTTCCGGGAGGGCGAAGATCTGTCCCAGGGTGGTGTCGGGTTTGTTGTCCACAAGTCTCTCGTGAACAATGTTGTACAGATTGGTAGTGTGTCGAATAGGGTGGCGTACCTTATACTCAGAATCACCAAACGGTATTCGTTGAAGGTCATACAGGTATACGCTCCGACCTCGACGCACCCCGACGAGGAAGTGGAAGTCATGTATGAGGATATTTCTCGGGCAATGCATGCTTCCAGGACCCATTACACCGTTGTCATGGGGGACTTCAACGCAAGGCTGGGCAAACGTGGCGATGATGAGTTGAAAGTGGGGTAATTTGGAGTTGGAATCCGGAACTTCCGAGGTCAAATGCTAGCCGACTACATGGAGAAGGAGGGACTCTTTATGATGAACTCCTTCTTCAGAAAACGGCTGCATCGAAAATGGACCTGGAAAAGTCCGGATGGCGTGACAAAAAATGAGATTGACTTCATCATGTCGACTAAGACTCGGATATTCAATGATGTCTCAGTGATCAATTCGTTCAATACGGGAAGCGATCACCGAATGGTAAGAGGCACATTGAATCTAAATGTCAAAGCCGAAAGGAATCGACTGATGAAGTCCACGCCCCGTCCTGAAGCCATCCAGATCCAAAACCCCGAGCGCTTTCAACTCGAACTGCAAAATCGCTTCGATTGCCTAGAGAGCTGCGTAGACGTGGACAATTATAATGACAGGTTTGTTGAAGCTGTCCTTACGGTGGGCTCGAAGTTCTGCAAGCCCATCCGTACCAAAAAACGTAGCAAGATCTCGGAGCCGACTCTCAAGCTTATGGAGAAAAGGCGTGAGATGGGTCTGCAGTCCTCTGAAGATGCACGTCGGCAGCTCAATAGGCAGATTTCGAAGTCTCTGACTCGCGACATACGCTGCTTTAATACTGATCGTATTAAAGAGGCCATCGAGCGGAACAAAGGCTCGAAAGTGTTCGCAAGAAATCTGTCTCTTGGACAGAGTTTGCTGACGAAGCTGAAGACAGAGGACGGCAGAATCATTTCGTCGCAACCTGAGCTTATGGCTGAGATCGAAAGCTTCTACGGACAGCTATACGCGACATCACGAGTACCTATCACAAAGGCGACCGACCCAAGAGCCAAATTAACCCGACACTACACCGAAGATATCCCGGACGTCAGCCTGTACGAGATTAGTGTAGCTCTGAAACAGCTCAAAAACAAAAAGGCGCCGGGTGATGACGGAGCTACAGCCGAGCTTCTGAAAGCAGGTGGACGACCAGTCTTGAAATCTCTTCAGAAGCTATTTAACTCTGTCATACTCGAGGGCAAAACGCCTAGCGCATGGCATAGGGGAGTGGTGGCGCTTTTCTTCAAGAAGGGCGACAGGGCCCAATTGAAGAATTACAGACCCATCACGCTCCTGAGTCATGTATACAAGCTGTTTTCGAGAGTCCTCACGAATCGTCTCGCGCGCAGGTTTGACGACTTCCAGCCTCCCGAACAAGCCGGATTCCGAAAAGGGTTTAGTACCGTAGACCACATCCATACGCTGCGGCAGGTTATACAGAAGACCGAAGAGTATAACCTGCCATTATGCTTGGCGTTTGTGGACTACGAGAAAGCCTTCGATTCGATCGAGACATGGGCCGTGCTTCGGTCACTCCAAAGGTGCCAAATAGACTATCGATACATCGAAGTGTTGCAGTCGTTGTATGAAAACGCCACTATGTCAGTTCGACTCCAGGACCAAAACACGAAGCCAATCCAGCTGCAGCGTGGTGTAAGACAGGGTGACGTTATATCACCGAAACTGTTTACAGCTGCGCTGGAAGACGTTTTCAAACTTTTGGACTGGAGCGGACTTGGCATCAACATAAACGGCGAGTACATGACGCACCTTCGATTTGCAGATGATATCGTAGTCATGGCTGAGACCATGGATGACCTTGGCACAATGCTCGGCGACCTCAGTAGGGTGTCCCAACAAGTGGGTCTCAAAATGAACATGGACAAGACGAAAATCATGTCGAATTCCCATGTCGTACCCACTCCAGTGACTGTTGGGAGCTCTACACTGGAAGTTGTTGACCAGTACGTATACCTGGGACAAATAGTCCAACTGGGTAAGTCCAACTTCCAGAAAGAGGTTAATCGACGAATCCAACTCGGCTGGGCAGCGTTCGGGAAGCTACGTAGCATCTTCTCGGAACATCTACCGCAGTGCCTCAAGACGAAAGTCTTCAATTCGTGCGTGTTGCCAGTGATGACATACGGAACCGAGACGTGGCCGCTTACAATGGGTCTTGTAAGAAGGCTCAAAGTCACCCAAAGGGCAATGGAGAGGGCTATGCTCGGAGTTTCTCTGCGTGATCGAATCAGAAATGAGGAGATACGCAAGAGAACTAAAGTCACCGACATAGCCCACAGAATTGCAAACCTTAAGTGGCAATGGGCAGGGCACATTGCTCGCAGGACCGATGGCCGTTGGGGCGGAAAGGTCCTCGAGTGGTGACCGCGTACCGGGAAACGCAGTGTTGGCAGGCCCCCCACAAGGTGGACCGACGATCTGGTAAAGGTCGCGGGAAGCCGCTGGATGCGGGCAGCATGGGACCGATCGTTGTGGAAATCCATGGGTGAGGCCTATGTCCAACAGTGGACGTCTTTCGGCTGAAATGATGATGATGATGATGATGACAATGACATTTCGGACTCGCAAACGATACGATTCGATATTGGTTCGTGCTAGGGGTACTGAACGCATGTATGATGTATAAAACTCGTTCTAAATTCTATACACTCTTTTGCATTCTAATTATTTGGCAGCATTTTTTTTATTTTTATTTTTATTTATTTATTTATAATCAGGCTATATAGGCCAATAGATAAATATCTTATAGTCTAACATACATACAGATATAAAAACACTTTACTAACACGTATAGATGGCGACGTGTGACGCGAAGTGGTGTCAGGTAACCGACCTCGGAAGCACCAGAACACTACACCTTTCGGCCAAAGATCCTCCTTCATGAAAGTCGCCAGATGTTCAGTCGGCACCCTCACCACAAATGAATTAAAATTCACATTGTGACGGGACTCCAACCGTACGACTCTCAGGGAGAACTTGGTCTTTATCCGCAGGTACTCCACGATCTCCTCTTCCTTCGTAGAGTAATGCAGTCGGGACACGTATAGCGGCGTCGTCGGTATTGCAGGACGCAGCAGGTTGTTCGGTCCAGTCGGGGCAACACCACACAAATTGCGGCGAGCGGGCTTCTTCTTCTTCCTTTCCACCTTGATGAAGCCCTCTTCGTCGCAAATCTGATTTTGTGATGCAGCCGGAGTAACACGTTGGACACAGGGATTGCTACTCTTCTCTTTTGCTTGAACATCGACAGGCTGGCTGGCGGCAGCAGCTGCGTAAGCACGTTGCTGTGTAGACGTGCATGCACGTGACTTTTCCGGCGAGGCAGAGGGGCAGGCGGCGACGGTCGGGCGCGGGAAATCGCGCGCGGTAACGGCGGCACTAGTAGGCATCGACTCTATACTGCCGACGGATGCATTTTGCGCCCCACGACGTGTGTTCACGTTAGAGGCCTCGGCTGACCTACTTGCACTGACAGCGTTACTGAATAACGCTACCTGAGCCCGCAACTCACCGATGGTGTTGTTTGAGTACTCTAACTTGTTTACTACATCGGCCAAGCTCGCTTTCAGGAAGTTAATATCCTTCAACAGCCTGGTGACGTCGACGTGGTCGAACGTGACGGGGGGCAGCTTGTGCAGCTCCTTCGCCACGAATGTAGGCTCGTCGTCTGGATCGGTTTCCTTCAGCAGGGTGATGATATCCTGCACAGTCTTCTCAGTACCATCCCTCCGTCGTGATGGCATCTTGTCGGCCTTCCCGACATACCGGAATAACAGTACCTTGCCACTGCAAATCTCATCCTCCTTGAAGTTCGACTTGCAGATCTGCAGAATGCTGACTTCGTCCATTGTGTCGTTGGCATTTTCAATAAACGCTAACAACTCGTTTACTATGAGTTGTTCGAAACTATTGGCTATCACACAACGGCTGTTGCCGTGTGAGACGTGAATAATAATTCTCACTGCACAGTGGCGCACGACCGTTTCCAAGCGCGCATCGCATTGCACTGCATTATGAAAGCCGGCTTCAGCCAATCTTCGGGCAGTTTACCAGTCAGTATTGTACACGAGGTTGAAGAGATTAACAAGGGCTCTCTGGCAAACACTCATTACCGCGACATTGTGTATAATAATGCATTTATGTGGCTTACTAAATGGCTCGGGCTATATATGTCGTGGCCATATCGTAGATTTGATCACTTCATGAAATGCTCGAGAATTTCATGAAATGGTCGCATTTCATGAAATGTGTCACTATCTATTGGCCACATCATGATGTGGTTTGGGCAGATCAATGATGAGAAATCGTTTCACGATATGGCCAACTAAACGCGTGGCAACTTCATGAAATGGCAAAATTATTTGATCATATCGTAAAGTAGTGGCATTAATTACCGGTACAGGCACTGCAAGCGCTTTGTTTATATATTTATATGGCGGCCGCTGCCGACAATGTAACAACATTGTTGAGAAACATCTCGCAGTGAAAAAGTGCATTATTCGTTATTTAATGAGGAAGAAAGTTAACAAAAGGGTTTTCGACGAAACAAATTAAGGAGAGTAGGGTAACTACGCAAAAGAAATCTATGGACTATTACTGGCTGTCAAAATATGACATTTTGGAAACTGCGGTTGAGGTACAAACTGCGGATGAGAATCAATGGTGTACAAAGATATACTGTAAAACTATACTTCCAGGGCCTAAGAGGTGATACTTGAATTTCTTTCGTAGAAAAGGTCTCTTTTAATAGAGTTTTTTTTTCTGGCGCTTCGCCGGCCGCTGCCGCGGCACGCTCGCTTTGCTCGCTCGGCTCGCGCGTCATGGTCACAACACTAACCTAACCTAGTGTGAAGTATTACCGTTTGGGCCCTGGAAGAACAATTAAGTCTACTATTGTAATATGTATCAAAGTACCTTATTATTTCTAAATATTTGATAGTTTTCTAAATATAAATGTGTAAGTTCTTGACATATTTGATGTTTAATTTAGGAAAAAAAATCCTTTAATTTGTTTATATTGTTACAAAAATTTGATTAAATTTGTTTGTGTCATTCGGACTTAAATAACAATAAACATCATCATCATCATTTCAGCCGAAAGACGTCCACTGTTGGACATAGGCCTCCCCCATGGATTTCCACAACGATCGGTCCCACCAACCCGCACTAGGCCAGCGTGGTGGGAGACGGCCCAAAACCCCCCTAAAATGATGGTACATAACAATAAACAAGTTCTTACATATTCTGGATTTTTAATAAATATTTTATAGACACCCTAATTATACGATCCGGCCAAATGTGGATGACCAAATCGTTAAATGTTGACGATTTAATGATCCTGTCAAATTAAGTTGGTCACATCATGAAATGTGACCATTTCATGAAATTCTCGAGCATTTCATGAAGTGAGCAAATCTACGATATGGCCACGACATATATTTAACTGACTTCACTGCGAAATAAGTATTGAATTCGACCCGCAAATAAAAGCAATACCATTCTGTTACTTTGGAGTTGGGCATTACATTTTTCCGTCTGGCATTCCAATTATTTCACTGAGAAACAAGCGCGCGTGACCTTATTATAATACTATGTAAAATCTATTCCAATTGAAATAATACTACACACCATTTCTGTTGTATTGTATATGATAAATAGTTTGCTAGAAGCCCTTCTAAAGCATACGGTTATCGAATATTATCAAAACGCATACAGGACTTGGGTTTTTTTTATGGCAAAAGAGTGACAAATTTTCGTATAGGCCAAATCTAGGAGCTCTACTCTCTTTCTCCGAAACGAAATTTCGGCAACGAAGGAATTTTAAACGAAATTTCGCCAGTGACTCTATTCTATTTCATCTTCGAACACGCACATAAAGTTCGGAATCACAGACAATTATCGTGAACGAATGGAATGTGTTATGTTTGTCTTTTACTTCAAAACAATATTACTTTATGACAACATTTTTGATTACATTAAAACAACCTCTTTTGACAGTGTTAGCCGACTAATTTGTAGAGTTGATGCAATCGAATGTATGTCAACCTAAATTTGTCGTGTTAACACTTTGAAGTGTTGGCAATACAATAATAAACAAAAATTAGATTTATTTGTAAATATTTCTTACTAAAAAATGGTCCTCACGCTAAGCAGCCTTAATTAAAAATACTTACTCTAGTAGTAATTTTAGGTTTAATTTTTACAAAAATCCCAAAACGAAAATGAAAAGGTAACACTTTTTATTTCGTTAATTTGAGGTTAAAATTTTGAACAATTGTTTGTCAAATTCAAGTTTTAGTTCCTAAGTTTTGTAAATTAGAGTAGGCTTAGAGAATATAAATGTCAAACTATTTTCGGACGAACGAATTTACGAAATGAAATACGAATACTGAGTAAGGAACGTGCGAAAGGACAATGTTAAAATTGGCCTAAGAACTAACACCAATTTGACATTTATGATAATTCTTAGTATATTTTTTGCGATAATTATCAGTATTTAGATTGTGACGGACACTTCCAGTTAAGTAAGCTAAATTAAAAAGTTAAAAAATAATCTGAGACAATAAATACCATTTTATGTTTATAATCTATGACAGCGCTGCAAAGAAAACACTCTTTCTTCCTAATGCCGGCACTTCACTTGGCTATTCGTACGTATTTGCTATTTTAAAACATGACATCAGTCTGTCCTTTTCATTCCTTATTAAGCATTACAAGGACAAAGTGTTGTCAAGTGAAGGGTCGGCATAAAACTCGTTACTCTGTGGTTGTGGTGCATGCAGTTTGCAATCGTAGTAATCTGTGGCATTCGTACATTCCAAAGAGTAGTTTATTATACCGGAAAGTGCATTCTCGTTTCGGATTACCTGTTGTGTGTTCATTTGCGATTGTTTTTCCTTAAATTTTACTATTTTGGCTATCTAATATGCCATCGATGTTACCAAAGAGAAGAGCCCCTATAACCAAGTGCTAGTGAACCTGTGCCACAACATCCTGAGAGGATCATACTGCTTAATTATTCAAGAACACAACACCCGATACACATTCACGCTGCATATTTACACAATATACATGTGATATACAAATAAATACAATATTTTTAAATATGATACAACTATATGAAAAAGAGTCAACAAAAAAGAAGCAAAACTACAGTTTTTATTTTATTCATGATTCCTACCTAACCAAGGTTTTCCTAATAGATCTTCTTTAAAATCGCACCGAATAAAAGGAATTAGTTGTAATATTAATTCACTTCATACTGAATTTATACTAAATTCATAGGTTTAAAATAGCCTATACGCGTACAGTATTGCCTACCCATTAGGTCATGGGCTAATCTCAACTATTCCATCAAACTTTTAAGGTGTTAACGCACATGGTCGTCGGTCGCCTGGGCGACAACTCACCGCGTAGTGGCGACGCACAAGCGACCAACTCACGAAACAATCAAATTACGAGCTACTGTCGTAACGACTAGACGTGGAAATCGAATGTACTTGGAATACTGTCGCTCGGCTTGGTCTCCGGCCCTAGTTGCCTATGTTTTGGTCGCCGAGAGACCGAGTCGCCGGCGAGCTGTCGACAGTGCGTAACGAACAAACAAAACTAGAAACCAAGTCCACAGCCACGCCCGTTAGTGGTCACCCACACTAGGTTGCTAGAATTTAAAATCTTAAAAAAATTACGCCTAGTACTCATCTGTCACACCGTTTGAAGAGGAACTTCGTTCTAATTAACAAAAGGATCACAAACATGTTATCAATAAGTTGGAAATTCCAGAATCCCAAAAACGATCCTTGTATAAAAAAAAACCTTCTTTCATTCCCGCTCAAAAATGTTATATTAAATGAACTGATTTAACTTTAAAGCGAATGAAGCGACTAATTAATTTTAATTACTTATATGACAGCAGAGTTTGGGCTTATTAGCCGAGTGCCTGAAGTCGAACTCTTAAATCAGCATTCGATTTATCGTGAACTTCGTAGTGTCGCGTCCTGCTCTACGACATCAAAAACTATGTAAGTTAGAGTAAGATGGACGTCGATGACGCTTACGATATATCGAAAGTCAACTTTAAAAATAGACTCCCTGACCTTGTATGAGAAACTAATGGTTCTAATTCCGGCAATATATTTTCGTGACGAACGCCAGCAGCCGTAGACAAGTTAATAAAAGATACCGCTTTAAAATGGACATTCTGTTTCATTTGGGTCGAAACGAATAGCAATTTACTGAATGATTCAAGTTTAAATAACAAATTCTTAGAGGCCCACTTTCACCAACGTTCATAAATCAAATTTAAACTTAATACTTAGTTATTGTTCTGAGCTTAATACAGTTTATCAACATCACTGTTTCTATGTCAACACGTTCGAAGTTAATAGAGATAGAACGAGGCTTCAAATGTTTTATCCAAATTACACTTATAATTTTTGTGGGCCTTGGAAAACTTAATAAAATGATTAAAAAGCCCACACGATTCACGGCTCGATAACCTTAAAAAATAACTTTCAATTTTTCGTGTATGAAAAAGTGTTCTTGTTAAGAATGCTTATAAGTATTCCATCTCTATCTCCTCTCCACTCCACTTCACCACACTCCGGAGTACACTCTGAAGTACTTAGTTGGAAATTTTCCAGCGAACAAAGTGGTCCTGGAATACTGAGCTTTCGCAATTTACTCGTTACTCTCATAATTAGTAGAAACAATTTTATATTCCCATTTGCGTTTAGGCCAACGAGCGAAAAGCTTTTAAATCAAATATGATTTTTAAGTAGGTACAATCAGCGACGAAATGAAAACGTTATTTAAATAAAATGCTGATAATGAAATATATTTTCACGCATTTCAAGTAATGAAATTTGTTAGTACAAACAGTAATGATAACATTTCTTTCATTTAAAAGCTTATTTCCTGAGTCTCAGCATTGCCTGGGAAGATGTGACGTGATACTTAACAAAGTGTCTAAAATAGTTCGTAGGATAATTTGATAAAGCCCGTCACAGACGTAGCTATAATATATATTAATATGAATCATAGCAAGATATATTACAACATATTTTCAATATAAATTTTCGAGTGACCGCACACGCAGCTATAATATATATTTCTATGACGTCACCAAAATATGTCGACAGATATATTTTGGCATATTAGTGTATATTTTGGTATATTAATATATATTTTGATATATTTTTATGATACGGTATGTTTCATTTTTCACCGAACGCCTGCCAAAATTTATATTATAGCCGTGCCCCGCGGTTTCACCCGGGTTTTTCTCGTTTCCGTGGAAATACTGAGATAAAATATGCAACCAAGCGCGCGTGGATTTCCTTAGCAGAGTTATTTTAGAAATGTATTTATTATACTCTTCAAAGATCTTATACTTACAATCATCAACAAATATATTTCGAAAAAGATTATTACAGGATTTTATGTTAATAAAAAACTCTATGGCCCATAACTCATTAATAGGTACCAACTCTAAATATCCGATTGAGATGAAACAAAAAGTATTTTACTTCTACATAAATACTCTTGATAACTTAATGCTTAATTTCGATAAATATTAATATTACGATACATATTTAACGTAGTTTTTTTTCTTCAGACGATGTAATAATTATTTTGAACACAAAATCGGTTATTGTGATTAAACCATGATAGCTAGATATAGGTTCTCGCAGACTTTTTTGTAGGTCTTAATAGGATCTACAAACCCGTAGAACATCATTTTGTTCTATTGTCAATAGTTTTTGCAGCGCACGCAAAAATTGGTTTTCGATTTTACACCTTGTGTTACAAAATAGCTATTTTATTACGGATCCCTAATTTTGAAAGAAAAAAAATATAGCCTATAGCCTTCCTCGATAAATGGAATACCCAACACTGAAAGAATCATTCAAATCGGACCAGTAGTTCCAGAGATTAGCGCGTTCAAACAAACAAACAAAATCTGCAGCTTTTTAATATTAGTATAGAAGTATAGATAGTACAGCTCCCGTCTGTGGTAGTTTGTATAATATAATATCTCGATATATAAATATATATAGCTACGTCTGTGACGGGATATATTTTGGCATATTATTGTAATACGGAATGTTCAACTTCTATTTTTCGTTCCTGACAAGGCAACATGCATATCAAATTCAGCATCGGAATCATCCTCTGAGGAACTTTCAATGAAATCTAAAAGTAGTGCTCTTGTCGCATTCATTTCGGTAAGATCGATTATAACGTTACTTCAAAATTAAAACACCCTGTGCTAGAAAATAAGCTTTAAAACCGTGCGCTTGCAAAAACGACCGCAGACCGAGTGAGGGCAAAATATATATTATAGTATAGCTCCCGTCTGTGGTAGTTAGCTATAATATAATATATATTTCGATATATTAATATATATTATAGCTACGTCTGTGACGGGCTTAAATCGAATGCCGAATCGAAAACGAGCATTATTATATAATGGCGATGATGAAAAAAAAATAGGATTCCTGCGAAAACGTGAGTTGCCTCAGTAAGATTTCGAAAAGAATCTTTGGCTTATTATAAATATTCTGGGGTTTTTCGCTTCTTGGGTTCACACTAGGTTAGATTAGTGTTGTGACCATAACGCACGAGCTTACCTTACTATAAAAATATAATTAACATTAAGTTATCGCCATTGTCTAATTATTCGTGTTTTCGCAATATTTCCAGGATTTTTGCGAAATTACGATTTATCAAGTTATCAACCAACATACAACATTTATATCTGAAATTTCCTTGTTCGTAAAAAAACACGAATAAGCCAACAGTTAAAAATATGCTTTGGCAAACATTTCCCAGCCATAGTAGCCGGATAGCGAAAGGCGCTGGTTCGAATCCAGCCGACAGCAAAACGAACATTAAGTAAAATATTGTATTTGTAAGTCAATAATTTTTCAGTTCGAGATCATTTTTTTAAAAGAAACATATATTTTTGTATGAAAATAAAAACATTTTTGCCGAAAAGATTTCGTTATTAAATATATTTAAACCCCATCGATTTCCATACTAAAACAAGTTTTTTTACCCTTTTTGAGTATAAATGAGCACACGCATTACGTGTCTGTTGCAGGGTGAGGACGTGGTCCAAACAAAATCCCCCATGGTCCTTTTGTACCTATGTATTTTTTTTGAGCACATTTTTAACTTTTCTGTAGTAATAAAAAGTAATAAGGCTTTAAATTTTGATTTATGAACTTTGGTGCAAGTGGGCCTTAAATTTTCCAGCCAATTTGCCAGCTACTTCAATTAAGCCATTTTTTTTTGCTACTACAGCTATCGTCGAGCGCGAAGATAGACCGGTGGTTCTCCCTGCTGCCAACGAACACACCAGCTCTCTCCAGACCCGAAAGTGGCTTCATCTCCGGCGTTGAAGACGGCACAGACGCAGCCACCTGGGCCGAGCTCAGGAAATTCTTGCTCCAACTGGGCGCCGCCAAGAAGAAGAGGCGCTTCATACCACTGCGGTTCACTAGAAAAAAGACTATATCTAACAAACACACGCTACTATAATGAGTACAACACCCGCACGCTGCTCAAAAAATTAACAAAGTTTGTCTAAAGAAAACTTTCCGGTTCAATACCAATATTGTTTCTGAAAACTGTCGGGCCTCATTTGTCCTGTTTACATGGCGTATTTTCAGAATTTGTTCATGTATGTAGTATGTAAGTTTCTTTACCCCACTGTAACTTCTAAATGCCTGAATAGATTTTGATGAACACATAGCGTATAGTTAGAATCCTTACATCACCACACGTGTTACTGGCAAGGTTTTTTTTTGAAAAACAGCAGTTTGTCCGTGTCCCTATTTCCAAAGTGTTTATTTTCTATGACTGGTTCTAGTGCTTACCTATCACCGCGTATGTAGCGGGTCCATTATGAGCTTGGCACAACTTATAACGTAACGATCAAGCTTATACTAGTGCTTTAACAGAAAAGGAGTAATCTGAACGGAATAAGAGCGGTAAAGGAGTTACAAGCGATGTCGTTTGTTCCGATAACGCTTTGTTAATGAAATGAATATTTTTATATATTACTAGCTGACCCAGCGAACTTCGTTCCGCCATTAAAATAGGGGCAGGTGGTAGAAGAGAAAATTTTGGGGTTGTATGTATTTTTAATACCACATATAAAAACTTAAATATAGTCCAAAAAAATTTAGGGGTGTGTAACGTAGTGTCCTATCAATTTGCTGGGATAACATTCCTCCTAACCCATATGAGAACACTACGTTACAATACCCAATAGTTTGAATTTTAGCGCGAAGGCGCATTGTAGGTTTCAGAACACTACGTTACAGGTGGACAACCATTATCTCTTAAGGATATGAAAAATAGATAGTAGCCGATTCTCAGACCCACGGAAAATGCATATAAAAATTCATAAAAATCGATCGGGCCGTTTCGGAGGAGTATGGTAACTAACATTGTGACACGAGAATTTTATATAGGTAGGAAACAAGATAGAAATTGCTCTATTAGGGAAAGTTTAGAATTAGAAACTCAGTGATATCACGAAAATTAAGGATGTCATTATACATTCATCTCGCACTTTCAGTAGAATAATTCATATCACGCGTGATTAAGCAAGCACTTTTCGGGTGCCTGAATTCAATAGAAAGTTGACGAATCTCATGGATAATTTAACACGCTAAGGGAATTCTAACGCAATGCGTTACAATGCTCATTTTCATTCCAGAATATGATTTGATTTTGCAGTTAACATACACTTAACAACAATTTCCAGAATATAACTTAAATTGACGAAACAAGAAAGTTGATAATTTTTATAAAAGAATAATATTCTTAATGTTATTATGACATGGTTGGTTATGCGAATGATTCTATAATTTTAAATCTATAACAAATTCGGGTAAGTCACAAACGGCAATGCTTTGTCAGCATAAAAGAAGCAACAATCATCATCATCATCAGCCTATTAATATCCCCACTGCTGGGGCACTGGCCTTCCCAATGAATGGATTAGGGAGATGGGGCCATGATCCACCACGCGGGTTCAATGCACATTGCCAGATGCAGCCGGGACCAACGGCTAAACGTACCATATGAAGCACGGAGGAACTCCAGATAGAAGATTTTTGGTCACCCATCCAATGACCGTCCACTGCGAAAGTTGCTTAACTTAAAAGATCGCACCCGCTAATCCCCCGCGCTATCGAGCTCATCGAAAGAAGCAGCAATACACAAACATAAATAATATATTATTACTAGCTGTCCCAGCGAACTTCGTACCGGAATAAAAAATAGGGGTTGGTGGTAGAAGGGTGAAAATTTAGGGTTGTATGTATTTTTGTATGATGTATCATAAAAAAATTTAAAAAAAATCTAAAATTGAAAAAAAAAATTAGGAGTGGATTACCCTTAACATTTAGGGGGATGAAAAATAGATGTTGTCCGATTCTCAGACCTACCCAATATGCATGAGAATCGGGAAAGCCGTTTCGGAGGAGTTAAACCACAAACACCGCGACACGAGAATTTTATATATTAGACTATATATGGTGGTAGAAGGGTGAAAATTTAGGGTTGTATGTATTTTTGTATGATGATGGTCCAAAAAAAATTGTTTAAGTGTGGACCACCCTTAATATTTAGGGGGATGAAAAATAGACGTTGTCCGATTCTCAGACCTACTGAATATGCATATAAAATTTCACGAAAATCGGTCGAGCCGTTTCGGCTAATAGTTAAAACTGTCTTTATCAGTTATTAATAAAATGTGAAAAAATAATTATTGCACTGGAAATTAATAATAAATTCACGATGAATGTAAAATTAACGTAATAGATGCACAGAAATATTAAAATAATACGCATAAGTCACTGCTACGATCGATACACAAATGAAACCAAAAAAAAAAAATGGCCGAAAACTGTATATTGAGGAAGACAGGAGACCGGCTTCCTTCTCATCCCTACTCCGTGATTTTTGCTGGATGAGAGGTGATAACTGATCGATTGATCGTTGATCGGTTATCGACCGGTGAAGGCGGAAGATCAAATTGAATTGAGAAAAAAAAAAAAATTATTAAAAATAGAAATCGCGATGGTAAAATAGGGGTTGATTGTAAAGGGTTGAAAATTCAGGGTTATATGTATTTACTAATGCTGTATCATAAAAAAGTTATCTAAAATTAAAAAAGGGGTGCATTACCCTTAACATTTAGGGGGATGAAAAATAGATTACATCCGATTCTCAGACCTATTGAATATGCATATAAAATTTCACGAAAATCGGTCGAGCCGTTTCGGAGGAGTTTAACCACAAACACCGCGACACGAGAATTTTATATATTAGATTAAGCGAAAAAATCCCAAAGTAATCGTGTTAATGTGTTGTGTTTTACATTCCGTCCAGCGTTAAGGACGAATGGGATTCAGTGCTGACTCTTAGCACTCTATACAACCACAACATAAACAGTACAGAAGGTAATCTATATACAAAGTGCGCTCGAGCAACGCACACATAGACATCACTCACCGACACGATTACTCGAACCAGTTCAGACCACTGCAAGCGGGAGTTCCATCCGCTTGAGAAACGCGTTTGTAAACTTTTGTGCAAAAATAGGGCAACAAAAAACAAGTTAATATGTTCAGTAGTAGGTTGTTTAAATTCAATATTAAACGGTGAATTTTCTTTAAATAACCATAACATTTAAATTGAAATATTTAAGTTATTATTGGTTTAAGTTTCCGTTCTTTCTATTTCATTATCGACAATAAATTAAACAACTACATGAGAGTGCCACTACCGCGATAGCATTTTGTGTTTGACAATCCTAGCGCGACCGCCAAGCGTAGTTAAGCATAGTGAAGTACATACATGAGATCACCTTCTGTACTGTCTATTTTGTGATACAACGGAGTTGTGACACAAATTAGTGGGAATTGAGTCGCGTTCACGAGTTGAATAATAAGTGATGTGTGTGTAACTAGAACGTGACAAGCATAATGTACACTTTCAAGAATTATATAGGAAACACACTTGTTCTATCTACTTACATTTGCCTTGAATTGATAATTATTTTTGTATTAAATATCTCTATAAGTTATACTCCCACGGACGGATTTCTGTATAGGTAATCCAAAATGAAGGTTTATATAAGAGACTAGATTTAATAGAACATTCGTTCAAGATAACGTTTTTAGACAGAAAACTTCTCAAGAATATTTTTGAAAAGTTTATATTCGTAATTGTGCTTAAACTACTGACTGAACTCTTTACTGAAAGGGGCTTAGTTTATCTTTTTCATTAAAAGAACGCTAAAGCTAACTTTAAAGTTTGTAAATACATAAGCAATATAAAGGTCACAGTCACAGCTCATCAGAGCCACCGAGCACAGCCTCGTTGCGCGACGCCTTCTCGTGTTCGATGAGCATGAGAGGTGGGAGTGTGAGACACAAAACAGTGGCGATCTTTGAAAAGGCATATCGTCATGTCAAATGAGATATACTGGAGAGAGAGAGAGATTTCTTACTGATATATTAATAACTAGTGGCCCGCCCTCGCTTTGCTTCGGTGTAGAGCTGTAATGTAAACTATAGTTTCTGTTCTCAGGCTTGTGCTCTAAACAATGACTTTATTTATATAATTACACGTGTTATTGTGAGTCAACCATAAAAGATAGACATATGCTGTTGGGAGATATTTTTTAGACAATTTTATGTAGAATATTTCCGTCATACATGATTTCTATGTAACTTTAACCATTAAGGCTGCACACGCGACGGAAGCTTAAAAAATGGAGTAACTTCTCCCGTTTTCCCAACATTTCCCTTCACTACTCTGCTGCTATTGATTGTAGCGTGATGAAAAGTATACTATAACCTGCCCAGGAGTATGAAGAATTATTGTACCAAGTTTCGTTAAAATCCGTCGAGTAGTTTTTGTTTCTATAAGGAACATACACACAGACAGACAGACAGACAGACAGACAAAAATTTTACTGATTGCATTTTTGGCATCAGTATCGATCACTAATCACCCCCTGATAGTTATTTTGAAAATATATTTCATGTACAGAATTGACCTCTCTACAGATTTATTATAAGTATAGATTATATTTATCTAGAAATACATGTAAACATCATGACTTAGGTACAAATTGCTCGTATTCATAATACTAACTAAACTAACATTTACCCCAGCGGGATTTTCGACCCGGGACCTCTTGAGTAGCAACACCATAAAACCCGGCGTACGTATAACTTTTGACGTAATAACGTGTTATAATTCGATGGAGCCGGCTGCACGCACGAAAAAACATGACTCATGCGGCGTTACCTCACTCTGAGGCGTTCCATTTAAGGCTTGCAGTGCAAGCGAGAGCGCGCAACGAGCGACAAAGAGGCACAATCGGCCTCCGCGTTCGGCAGCGTTCGACATCTGTCTCTCTCCTACTTGAGTGAGCAATGCGTCGCATTTATCGTATAGCAACGATAATTGCGGCGATAAAGGTAATGATTCTTTCGATATTATATATATGTTCAGTGATATATTGTCGAATATTCGTGCTTTCATCATTAAAATAAATAGCATCGGTCCGCTAGTGCAGCGATTGTAGGTTATGCTATAATTAACAAAACTATAACAATAACTTAACAGAACTTTTTCGTGACATTTAATTAATATTGAATAGAACTATGTACATTGTAAAAAAACGTTGTCACGTTCAACTATCGTCAGTAAACCGACTTTACAGACAACCGATTTTTTAAACTTGTTCTGTAATCCATATTACAGAATTAAAAAGATACCTTCTTTATATTTTATATTTTTCATACAAACACGGCTGTGATGGATTTCTATATGAAATAATGTTTCAATCTGTATTTATGACAGGGACGCGATTACCAGAAACTTACCTTTTTGATAAACTGCATAAGGTCGGAGGTCAATACGTCGCAAAATGTTTGAATAATGTCACTTTTATCTTTTTAAGAGGCTCTTACCCTTATCTTCGCGTGAAAGGCCTATGTAAATATTATCCGATGTCCAAGAAATTTGACGCCTAACAATGTTTGCGTGTACAAGTCTAACATTTTGTAAGATTGTCGGATCGATATAATTGTATATTAGACAGATTTGCTATATTAAATACTTTAAAGAGAACTACTACTACTGTAGTAGTAGTTCTCTTGTACTATTAGTAGTGCTACTGTGGAAAAGAATGATAGGTATATTAATTAAAATCCTACCTTTTAATACAACTAGGTACAACTATTTTCCATAAATAAGTCCAGCGGCTAATTGGCAGCAGAGAAAATCTTAATAAAATATTATGTCTAATTTGGATCGTTTTGTAAATAGGTCCAATTATAAAATAGAATTCCGCAATAAATTAGTTGTGGGTCTTTTTAGATGAAACTGGTGACACCGGGCTCTGCTGATACTCGAGAATTTTTTCAAGTCACTACAATTGGGTACATCGTGTTTCTTATTTTCTGATTTACTCATTAATTTGATACGAAATATTACGTCATCAGATTATAGAGGTTATTAAAAATGAAGTTTAAGAAAAATGGATGTAGCGGTACCTTTCCTAATTTTTAAAACTACAAATCAAATTTTGAAAATTCTTTCGCCATAGGTATTCATAATGAATTTTAAGGGTGGACGTAAGTTAGTATTATACGTTTATTGTTGGTAGAAATTCACAAAATACATAAGACACTTAACTTAAGATCTTGCAATAAATAACGAAGGGGAAAAAAAACTTAAAATCATTTTTTTGAGCAGCGTGCTTGTATGAAAACTCAACATGTAGTACAATTCTTCCAACGATACACATCAAAGTATCTTCTCGAATTCAAGCCTTGATTTCGAAAGTATCATTACGTGTTTAAGATATGTAAAAGTGACTATCCACTTATAGTCATGTGTAAAAATATGTGTACAATTTTGATATTTAACATCGCTTACAACAAGAATAACTAATGCTGTCACTGTTTTTGCCATAGTAACAGAGTAAGATATATTGTAATTTTGTCAAGCATTAAATGGATTTGTCCTCCCTGAGTGGGATTGTTCTGATTTGTACGCATATTTTTTCACGTGACACCTACTTTCTCGACTCATTTTAACTTATATTAATACTAGTACACTATTTAACCGAATACGTACTTCGTTTCTAAGTGCGCGTAGTTATACGTTAATTTTATACCTACTTAAATCTTTATATTTTTCTGAGTTAGAATTTAAATGATTCATGAAACCTAACAATCGAACTTCTTTTTTTTTTAAACAGCCTAGCCTAAGAATTCTACACTGACATAGCGAGAAAAAAAGTATGGTTACAATGAAAATTGTGATTGTAGTATTACACTGCGGTGCTAACAGTTACAATAACTCTCAAATTTTCTTGAAATAATATCAAGAAATAATATTAGACGAACTTATCTAAGAACAAAAAAAACACTAACAAAACTGATGAATTAATGAAATATAATAGAAAATAACCTTTGACTTCCTTTTCTCCAATTTAACTGAACAATATTTATAAACTCCCAGAAAGTATTTCCTATATATTTCAGTAGGATAGTTTTTTTCCTACCTGTAAATTAAGAGAGTAAAGATAACTAATTGGTTTGCCATATTATACCAAAATCAATGAACAGAATAAATATTTTACCTTAAAAAAACATCATAAATAAATATTTATTGTTGGAAAATAAGCTGAAAGCGGAATATAAATAAAGTATCACTATTCACTTCTGTGTCGCAAATGAATTGGAATAACTCGATTGAATCTGTGTTCTGCTGCTCGAAGCCGAACTGTTTCCGTTCAAATGAGAGAGGATTAATTTGCAACCATGAAACGGTAAAAACCAGGTTGAAACATGTCGCAGATTCGTAACAATTAAAATCACAATGCACGAAAACTTTTCATGCTCTTTGTTTATTTACTTGAACACTTTTATTAAAATATTTCTCAATGAAGGAGAGATCAAAATCGAATATGCATTTGTAGGTTAAATTTATAGCTATAGTGACCTACGTATAATAATTTACGGTGTTATAGTAATAATTATTATAATAGACGTAAGGTTTTACATACATACAGCGACCAAATATTTTTAACGACAATATTTCCGCAAACCGACAATTTAATTAAATTAAAAACTATCGTAGAAGTTTTTATATTACAATCGAATACAAGCCAGACGGTATTTTTTTTAGATAATTTCAACTTCTGTTGTGCTATCCTGCAAGGACAAATTCACTTTTCATCTCGTAATCCGCGGTGTGATTTAAACTTAGAACAAGAATTTCAAATAAATTTCAAATCACACCGGCGAATTCCGTGGTATAAATGAGTTGTTTTTTGCAAAATAGCACTACTGTTGCTTAATAGCGATTCGTCATTTGAATAATATTGAAACTCAATTGAAGTTAGCAAAATATTTCGAATTTGACATTTACTTTGAATAATATTTATACAGTCCCACGGGTTTCTCACACGAAGGGAAAGTATGTTAAATATTGAAGATAGGATATTTTTCTGAAAGAATACATCATTTTATTTTTATTAATAACTAGAACTGATTTCACAGATTTTTTTTAATTTTTAAAAATCACCTGCTATAGTTGGAAATCGAACTCGTGAAATTTGAAAAAAAAAACACATGAAGTTTTTTATGATAACCATCGAAAGGGTTTATCATAAGGATTATTTTTTCCTAAATAACATAGCATTTAAAATGAAAGGAAGTTCATAAAATTAAAGCTTTTTTCTGGAAATTTTTCTATTACATTTCCGTGCTTCCAACAGTTAATGTTATCATTTCGCAATATTTACTAACTAGTACCTGCTCACTTAATAATACAGATATTCCTTACTATAAGTACCTATACGTGACAAAAATATTAAAGCTATGCTTATACAAACCTAGCACCGTTTCTTTTTTAATACATTTAGTTTGTGTTCAATTATTAAAAAAAGTCAAATTTCGTGACTTTTCTTTCATTTAAAATACAATGTTATTTAGGAAAAATATATTTCGATGATTTACACTTTCGACGGTTAACATAAAATACCAATTCTTTTTTGTTTCACATTTCACGAAATTGATTCCCGGTTTAGGCTGGCGATTTTTTTTAAACCGTGAATGCAGTTTTTATTGTTATTAAAAATAGAAGAATGTCTTCTTTCAGTAAAATATTCTATCTTCAATATTTCATATACTTTCCCTACCCTGTATACTTCCAACTTAATGGAAGATTGTAAATATGTTTCAAATGACAAATCTAAAGGTTATAAATAGGAGTTTAAATTTGATTAGGAGCTGCTTTCAATGTAACACGAGAACATAAAGGCTGGGGTTGAGAACTTTATGACTTTAGACTATATCCCCTTATTAATAAACAAAGAAGAAGCTTGGATTAGTTACACAATGTTTTGTCTCTGTTCATTGAATTACAAATGGCATTTGCGCAATATCAACAAAATACGGCACAACTAGTCAAAGTTTATTCCTCGTTTATTAGTATGGGGCTCGACTATAGGTAGGTACTTTTTAAATAAACTCTTGAGGTAGATTAGCTAAATAACACATTAGATAATTATTATAATGATCGTTGTAGTCAGTGTGAGATCTCTACATTCCTATTGGTGCTGTTCAAACGAGGAAATAGAACAAAAAAATTCAAAGTGCCTTTTTATTGAAATTATTATAAAAGGAATCTGACATGTCTCCTGTATAAAAAGCTAAGGGCATAGAACTCAAAATTGATTATCAAAATTTACCTCTATATCAGCCTAGTGTTATTGATAATCTGTAATGCTAATTAGTTGGAATAATTTGTTTTGTGCAAAGACCTAGGAAGTAGCTATTTCTTTGTACGGCGCACTAGACGGCCACGACCACACCAGTGGTCGCAATGACCAGATTAACTTAATTTTGCCGTTGCGGCCAAGTTTAGTGGTACGTTCGTATTTTTCTTGTCACTGGCCTTGGCCATGGCCGTTTAGTACGCGGGGTGCCTAAATAGACTTACTGTTTTGGACTATTCCTAACATATATCTTAAAATCATATTTAGGTAGGTACCTAATAAAAGTTTAGTGTTGTCAAAAATAACTTTTATCTTACGAGTTAAAATTTTGAATGTAAATTAGGAATTAAGTATAAATTTATTGCTAAATTATTTGGACATTCCAACATATTTAAAAAGACTGAAAGAAACACGATTTTCGAAATGATGGCCATATTAAATGTAATTTTGAAATGTACATATCGTAAACAAGATATGGCCCAGACGGAACATAATGCAATTAAATACTAACTATGTATACTTACAACTTAAGTTTAGTTTACTCTTTGGATGCTGGTGAAGACGGGGATCAATGTCAAAACTAGAGTCTGTGCGGAAAGAGAATGGGTGTGGCGAAAAACAGAACTAACTAAGATTTTTGTTTGGCAATCAAACCCAGCAATCTGTAAAACGTCAAAGTTTTGTATTGATACGGATTTGTTTGTTGTTGTGATTTCTTGCGGTTTTTTGTATTTAATCATGTTTATAAGGCGTAAAACCTTGCAAATACTGTAGAAAAGCACTACAGCGCCCTCCAATCTAAATCCCATTCTCTTTCCGCACAGACTCTAACGATATTTTGTTTTGTGCATGATTGTAATAGTTATTTATGATATTAGTGCGGTGAGTTAGTTATTACAAACGAGTAGACTTTAATCATAGTCAAGAGTTTGTAAATACCAATGCCGCACGAATGTCATACAACGTTTTTCAACACATTTGCGAGAAAACAGTATAATTTTTAAGTACTATTTCTAATTAGGAAATGTCGCGCATTTCCAAATGGCGCCACGTGCGGGTGGTGAAAATTAGATTTAAATTTCTCGTTTCTTTTTCTTTTCACTATAAAAGTGAGAAAATGATATAGATTAATCGATCGACGATCCAAGGAGGTTCGTTCGAAATAAAAAAAACCGTAAAGGATACGCACGGCGCCATTTATGGGAGCGTGCAATAAAAGTTTTAATGCACTCTCATGTAATTTTGAACTTTCGAACAATGTATTCAACCTCCGTAAATGCATTTTTTGAGCAAATGTGTTAAAAAGTCATATTATTATAATTCCTTCTGTTAGTGGTATGACCTATTATTCATATATTCATTGATGTTAATAGGTATGATGATGGGGTAAATTTTCTATTAAGTTATGTTTGTTTTCCATCAGTTAGGTTATCAAAAAATAATGGACTCTTATTTCCTCTTTTGTCAATGTCAATCAACCAAAAAATTACAAAGATAAAGCGTGACAAAGTTCAGGAGTGGGGGCTCGTGACGTCATGCGACATTTCAAATCAATATAGTTCAGTAATGTTTTGACAATGTGAATAAAGAAAAAATACATGTCCAATACTGTTCGATAATATACCTGATAGACGAAGAAAAAAAGTTTGTCATCATCCCTATTTTGCCGATTATATCCATAGTTATGTAGATTTTACTTAGACTTGGCATAAACTCAAAAGTAAAATCCGATTTGAAAAGAAAACAATAAGTATGAGTATAGCTATTAACGGAGTTGTTACCATGTACCTTGTTTTTTATGAGTCTTCGATATTTCGGCACTGTTGAAAGCTCCATTGATCATGGAGTAACTGAAGTAATTGCGGGTAGATGTTATTGGCAGGCATATCGGTCTACCCTCTGACGTCGTCTTTTATTGCGCTCGATACCCCGTGATTATGGCGCTTGCAAGTTGCAACAGTGCCGAAATATAGGATACTTATAAAAAACAAGGTACATGGTAACAATCCCGTTAAAAGCTATCATGTTAGTGACCATGAAAGTTTAAAACAAACTAAGTATGACGATGTTATAATCTTAAATAATTATTTAAAATTTAACAATTCGACAAATTTAAATTTCTTTATTGATACAATAAACTTCTTATTATATTATATTTAAAGAACCAAAAGGTATGCAATATTCAATCTCAAGTCACAAAGATGTTAAGTTACGATAGCCAATTATTATTTAGTACTAGTTAGGAGTAGCTGCCCGGACAGACTTCGTTCTGCCAAAAGTTAATAGAAAAAAAATCGGAGTGATCACTTCATTATTATTAATTTTATAGATTATTATTATTATAATTTGCTTTATTGTACTTTTTGCAATATTGTAAGGGTTTGAAGTATTTAGAACTGTGAGTGTAGTTAAATTTTAACTAAGCTAAGACATTCTCCTTTGAGAGATAACATAGGATTTTTTTTAATTATCCCGAGAATTAGTTGTTAAGTTAGCTAAAAGGGTCTGGTGCCATATTTTTTCGCATCAACATCAACAATGCGTAATAAGAAATGTCTTAAGATAATACAGCCTCTTCCACAAAAGTAGATCTGTTAGTGCTGTTTTATATGTGCAATTAGATAGATTTCCTCTAATTGTGACCTATCTCAAATAGAACTCCTGCCATTCCCATCACTGCCTCAGGTGAACGTACAAAGTTTACATCGAGAAATGGCTGTTGCTTTCAGAAATAGTTAGGAATGGAACTTCTATGACTTCGGTAATTATATTTAATTCTATGAAATTGAGCTTATAAAGATTTATTCATTTATTTGGCATGCCATCATTTTAACACCCAACATAATTAAAAAAACATACGTTATACATAAAGTTGTGCAAAAACAGTTACAGACATACACAACTCTTACAGTTACAGGCATACACAACTCTTAAGATTTAGTGTGATATCAATGTGAAAACTGAAAAATCACATCCTCCAAACTTAAATAAATGAACTTTATAATATCCGAGCTTAGCTTAATCCTAAACCAACACGTTCCATGATAATTTATATTCCTCATCAATACTAAAAATGCCATCGAAATATTTTTCCGAGGATTTTTCATAAAATTTTAAATTCGTTTAGTAAAGTTTATAAACTGTTTAAAACGTGTTACAGTTTGTTAGTTCAGTCAACTTTATAATTAAATAATGTTTCTGGGAAAGGTAAAATTTGTAATCATTTAGGTACTTGTTAACGAGGTTTGCTTTCGAGTTGTTAACAAAGTTAATTAAGCCGGTAGTCCATACTGCAGCAGTTGAAGTATGTAGGATTGAACCAATAGGTTCCTGACCCTATTGCCCGATAATTTAGTTACAAATTTTCTAAACAGACAAGTTTTCCTTTGTAGAGAATGCGTAATTGCACTTACGACCTTCTAATAACAAGGAAACTTTAAGGATCAAAGATATTTGAAATATGACCTTTATTTTCAATGCAATAGATCATGTTATAGATAAAATTAGAACAGTACATAGTTTGAATTCCGAAATCATATTCAAAATCGTAAATATAACAGAAACTGTTTTGATTACTTGACATTTTAAAATACGTTGGTAAAGTAATTATGTAAATCCTTAGTCCATGGGCAAAACTCCTTTAATATCATATTATGCCACAGAATTGTGACAAATTATTTCACGCAAATATGATTTTTCAGAAAATAACCAATTTGTTTCCTGGGATACACACATTGAGGCCCACTTGGTGTAAATTTGCTAAACCTCGAGTTAAGTAAAATACACTGAACATGTGATCCCGAACAGGAAAAGAAGCATTTTCCCTGGGAAAATTTCCCACAAGCTTATGGTATAACATAGCAAAGTCTGTAACTCACCTCTGGTCTTAAAAAAGATTGGTAGCTAGCAAGAACTACAGGTAGGACGGGTGACAAATATTTCATCACAATGAACTTTATACTAATAAAGTTTGCTTTACTTAAGCAAAATACACTGAACAGATAATTCCGGAGAGCAAGACGCATTTTCCCTGGAAAATTTCCCCACGAGCAGAGTTTCTATGAATGCAGAACACATATATCTTCTTTTTGATTATTCGAAAATTCACAGCAATTTATGGTAGAATAGGTACTATGTTCTGCAATACTATTCTATAAAAACAAACAAATTTTTTACCGCGGAATTCGCAGCTGTGGTTTTAAATTAATTTGAAATTAAAATAATAATTTCCAATATATTCAAATACAACGCGGATTCCGAGGTGGAATTTGAGTTTTATCTTGCAGAAGAGCTGTAGGTTTTCGATTTTTTACGGCCTTTGAACTTCAGGATTGTATCAATGATAGTAATAAATAATCATAAACGTATTCAGTATACCAATGATTGAACTCTCAGTGTATGTAATTAGTAAGTAATGCTTTTAACAGAGTAAGGCGTTTGTGATATTTTTGTAATGAATAAAAAAATTAATGACATGTTTGATCATCACACAACGTGTGATCCGTAGTAAACTTATCCCATTCCTAATATATATTAAAAATTAGACACGAGTGATAGGTATTACATTGTTAGAACAAATAAAAGAAACGAATGATTATTTTCATTATTTATGACTTTACTTGAATGTATTCACTGATAATTTTAATATTATGGTATAAATGTACGTACTTAGGAAAATAATCGACTGATAATGATATTTTTGTGTTCTACTTAGAATATTATAAGGTATGAAATATTGTACTTTTTGACTATAGTAAAAGTGTTTTAACTATATTGAGTTTTATTTATACCTATTTAGTTACATTTTCAGTTTGATTTGATGGTCCGTGAATGATTTGGTTCCCTATGCCAATAGTGAACCTATACAGAATTAAATTAATTCTGTGATTATATAGAATTTACCTACGCGAAATGTGACCACGATAAACGAACACTTTTAAATTGTGCATAATTTGCTACTGTTTTTATTTTGCTGATTATTCTGATAAAACAATAAGGCTGATGGCTAACTTTATTTTCCTTCGTCTATCACGTAGATTAATAAAAAGTATTGGACACGTATTTTTTTCCTTTTTCACATAATCAAAACATTTCGGAGATAGGTGTTGTTTGAAATTTTGTAGACGTCACGTCTTGGTTGGTATAATTTTTACATAGAAGTGAAGACGCGAGATTCCACTCCGCATACGCACTATATCTTTTTAAATTTTTGCTTGATTGATAAACGACCGTTTTGCTGTGTTGACAAAAGAAAAAAAAGTGTCGACGAATTAAATAAAATTCGTTTACCCTATACTAAATTACTTCAGTCATAATTTGGAGTTTCATCATCATCAGCCTATTAATGTCCCCACTGCTGGGGCACAGGCCTTCCCTATGGATGGAATAGGGAGATTGGGCCATTACCCACCACGCGGGCGCAGTGCGGATTGGCGGGTGCCAACGACTGCAGATGCAGCCGGGACCAACGTCCTAACGTGCCTTCAGAGCACGGAGGAACACGAGATAGAAGATTTTGGTCACCCATCCAATGACCGACCACTGCGACAGTTGCTTAACTTCAACGATCGCAGCCGAAAGCGCTCAAGCGCCATCGAGCTCCTCATTTGAAGTTTAGTACCTTGAAAATTTCTCAATACGAAAGTAAAATAACCCATTTGACTAATTAATTATTACAAACCTATTTACTGGCAAACAGTCAATAGGTTACTTAGGCAAGCATGCTCGGACAGATCGCGTCATTTCGTGTTTTCGTCCTTGATAAATTGAACGTTATTGCTGTTATTATAATATTCAAAAGTTATATAACATTCATTATTTGACGAGTTTGGAATTCGCTTGCAAAATAAAAATATTTTCATTCTATCTCGTCGATCTGGTCTGTCACGCAACTTAAGTTTATTATTATTTTAATAAGTAATACACAACTAACATTATTTTAATGGTACAGGTGGTCCGGAGAGTATTTTAATTACTAAGTGTGCAGTAAATCTAGTATATTTTGTATAATCATCAGAGACTATGAATGTCGCCAATGCTGGGGCATAGGCCTTCCCTATAAATGGAATAGGAAAATTGGGCCGTGACCCACCACGCTGGCCTAGTGCGGATTGGTGAGTACTAACCACTGCAGCCGGGACCAACGGCTTAACGTGCCTTCTATAGCACAGACGAGCTCGATATAAAACATTTTTGATCACCCATCCAATGAATGACCATTGCGATAGTTGCTTAACTTCCACGATCGCAGGCCGAACACGTATACATATCGTAAATTCCCAAGAGTCTGTGAGTCTATGTTAAACAGACGATAATATGTAACAGCAATGAAACGGAAGTGTTCTGCTCTCTCTATAGATTCTAATGAGCGGAAAAGCATATAAATATATTACAAAAATCCAATAACAAAACAATAGAATATAATTCTGACACTGGAGAAACATTCACAATTAATAAAAATATATACTTTATTACCTACGCAATTAATGACTGTACGAATTGATTTTGCCTCTGAATGAAAAGAAATTAAAAGCAAACGTTGGTCTGGGTACATTAATAACCTTTGGCCCTGTGCTGAGTATTACCAAAGTAATTGGTAGCTCACGGAGAACAAACATTTGCAGTTGTAACCTCGAACACAGAAACGTTGCTCAAATATTTGTCTACTCTTTATACTACAAATTAAATATACTACAAAATGTTCTAGAAAATCTCTTATATATTTCTACAACCATCTTTAATTTAATTAATTTAAAATTAATATTACTAGAAATGCAAAGGTTAGGAATAACCACATGTGGTCGTATGGTAGCGGTTTCTGCCGCTTTCTAATAGGTGTGTCACAATTTGTGTGTTAAATGCTGATGGGTAAATAATAATTCAAAAATTCAATATTAATCTAAATACTGAAAAGTAATAATAATAGTAATAATTAATATTTTTTTTAAAGGTTATAATATATATATAGTTATATTATAATAATTTAATAATGATATAATCTAATTTAATTCTCTTAATAATAAATTAATCACGTCACGTCGGTGTCGTTTCACGTTACGCGCATTCTAGGCAGAACTGAAAACCAGTGCTTTGCTCTCAGAGTAAAGGTATCGCTGAGTTTTTGCCCTTTTTTCTGTCGTTGTGGCACACAGTTACATATTTAGAAATAAATTCTTCTATTTGTTTACTTGAATTTGTGTGCTGGCAATAAATGGTTTATCTATCTATCTAAGTACTTATTGTTAACTTGTTGTTTTATTTTAAACTAATTTGGCGTTAATAAATCACACCTACGCGAAAATAACTTTTTAAGCCTTATTATAACACACGCATTTACCCCCGTCAATATTGGTGTCATTTGAAATCCAATTCAATAAACTAAAACAAAACCCATTTCATTTCATTAAAATAAAGCTTGATATCACAAATGTGACACTGATATATACGGGTACATGCGCGTGTTAAAGGTTAATAATGCTTGAAAGTAATTTTCGCGGCGGTGCGATTTTTTTGATGCCGTGTGTATTATCTATTCTGTGATTACACTAAGGCCTGTATTATAGAAAGATTCTCAGTGATTGATCAGGTCTTGAGCATAGTTAGAAAAGGATGTCGCTATATATAGCACATAGCGATATCCCTTTCTAACTGTACTCAAGTAAAGATCGACACTTAGTTGTCATTCTGTAATACGGACTTTAGAGTGCAACAAGAAAGAATGTAAGTATTCATCTCTTTAAACTCAGGATAGTTCAGTTGATGGACGCGGTTATTGGTTGTTTCCTGGATATGTTTACTGCAGATAAAACCTTCTCCACATTTCTAAGGTAAATAAAATGGCATGTAGGGAGAAGAATCAGCTACACACACTGCTAGAATGGCAGCGGAGTGGCCGAATACCGGGACAAAACCCCTCTACGGCTCTCTGGAAAACCTCCAAGAAGCAAACCCTGGGAGGTTTTCAGACAGAGCTGGGTTGGCTGGAGAGACTCCGGCAACTCACCCTTCTCACGCAAAACAGGCGTCACATAGACGTCGAATTGCGGAAAGGTCGGTAGCAAGAAGAAAAATGTAAATAAAAGGTACGTCTTATTAAATAATTGGATACTGTATTACGCCATATCTCCGGGATAGAAAAACTAGTACCATAATTTTCAATACAATCTGTATAGGCCTATGGACCAATTTGCATCATTGTTCTCTAATATGTTATTCTGTTCCATTATTTTAGTACAGCAGCAGAGCAGCATTATTTATTCTATATTTCCTTTATTTTTTACTCCTTTTCCTTTCTTTTAAGCTATTGCATAGATTTTATCGCTGGCTTCGAGCGCGGCGACCGATTCAAAAAATTCCGTAAATCCGAAAATAACCAGACAACAGTGCATATGTACACAATTTTCGCCTTTCCAGTATCGGTCGAAACGGCGCAGTGTGTTTAGTTTTTGCCACGGGACCAAAGTTCGTCGCATCACCGCGGTGGTCGGTTCAAATCACGCATTCGTATTTTTTACTTTTTACTATTATTATTTTGCTTTTTTATATATTTGTCAGCACCTGTTCTTATTTTTATTTGTCTCCCTTTTATTTAGACTTTATAATTATAATTTGGTAAATTGTGGAGCTTGTGGAAGTTTTTTGGCGGCGGGCAATGCTGTTGTTTGCTGTGCTTGCCCAATAAAATATCATAAGGCTTGCCTCGCCATCTACATATTAATATTAAAGAAAAAACTTGAATTAATATCAAAGAAAAAAAAATACTGCATAAATAGAATAAATAAATAATTATCATTGCATAAGTTGATAAATAATGCTATGCAATAGCTTTACCGCGGCAATCCCTGAGTGCCACACGTATTTTTTTTTCGTGACAATCCCTACAGTGCAATATAATTGCAGCAATACGAAGAGAAACATTGGACGAGCATAGGGACTCGTAGTGTCTCGCAACGATAGGTAAAACTACCAGCGATGCGTCGTACGACGTAGATTACGATGCGAACATGCGGCGAATCCATTTAGAACCGACAGCAGTGCTAACTCACTTTTCATCTTGGAATCCGTGATGTGATTTAAAGTTAGAACACGAGTTTCTTCAAATAAATGGCTAAAATCACACCGGCGAATTCCGCAGTGAAAAGCGAGTTTGTTCTTACAGAATAGCACTGCAGAACGCTTTTTCTTAACACCAAACTTAGCACAGTAAGGCTTGTGTTATGGTATACTAAGGTAACGGATATAAAACATATAATAAATACATAATGTATATCTATTTATCTAGAAATACATAAACAGCCATGACTTAGGTACAAATACTCGTATTCATCATTCAAACATTTGCCCCAACGGGATTCGAACTTGGTCACCGTGTCGCGACACCTTGAAATCAGGCGAGCCGTGAACTTGAATACTCCGTGTGTATTTCGCTGTTTCGAGAGATCCAATGCGGTCTCTACTGCCAACGATTTTAAGTGTCATATATTTTAACACTTAAATCCTTAAGAGCCAGCTTAGGTTGTGACATATATGGACAGGAGGACCTCGACGGCGCAGGTGGTTAGCGCTTTCATCCTGTGATGGTGGAAATTAAGCAACTTTTACAATGGTCGTTCATTTGGATGGGTGACCAAAAACTTATTTTCTCGAGATCCTCCGTCCTTCAGAAGGCACGTTAAGCTGTTGGTCCCGGCTGCATGTGTAGTCATTAGCACCCACTAATCAGCACTGGGCCCGATCTCCATATTCCCTCCAATAGAGAAGGCCTGTGCCCAAGCAGTGGGGTATTAATAGTCTGAGTATGGTGATAGATTTATGAAAATGCTGTTCAGTAATAATAAGTAGGAGATACCTAATCTAACCGATGAATATACTACGCATGGTCCAGCAGTAGTTAATATCTGTGTTCGTCGAGGTCAAGAGGACACAAAATGAGTCAGATAGCACTGCGAAGATTCGCATTATCGGACTGTGATTGATAGGGGCGATAATATCAATAGTCAGTAACTGACTTGTAGATCAGTCAATGTTTTGATTCTGCTCTTTCAAACAAGAGAGCAAAATAAATTATATCATAGAGAAAATAGTAGTTGCTATAAATTAAGTTTAGGATCCTACTTACACAAAATTGTGTAAGCAAAATGGTTCCGAGCATACATAGCATAGGTACTAAATATTTTCATGAATGATTCCACACAATCACGCTCAAACATGAAAATGTGAGGTGTAAATGCCACTTACCATGTCCACGATAATTATTTAATAGTTTTCTTTAGACCTGGCATGGAAAGGTAATTATAATGTTCTTCGGTAATTTACTCACCTGAAACTGGACTACAAGCGATCGAAAAATAAATTATAAACAAATCAGAAACCATTTTATTTATACTTCTCCAACGAAATTTGTAGTATGATGAACAGAAACAAAAAAACTACGTAAGCTACTGGTTTTTAGGAATAAAACACCTCAAAACATATATTTAATGATGAAAATGAAAACTTCTAAATTAATAATTCAATATTAACTTTTATTAGAATTTAAGAATTCATATATTTTTACAATAGGCATAGTGAAGCATGGTTTCAAATAATATTCAATTTAGCACTTCAATAAATTTCCAATTGAATTTAAAAACTCTGAATAAAACGAAGCTCAAAACATTTTTGTTGGAAAAATTTAGACTGGATTTTTTTATATTGAGCTATACTTTTGTAGTCAAATGAATTTTCAGTATTTAATTAAGCTTTAGTAGAAAAATGATTTTATTCATTGCACTTTATAGCCAAACATTTTTAACGACATTTCATACTATGTGTGCTGATGTTCTTACTTGAGTACCTACTACATTGTAGTGTATTCCTACATGAAATGGTAAAATTAATGAAAATTGTGAGCGTGCCCACTTTTAAAAAACGATAACGCTCCTCTAGTAATGCTTGGTATATTACAATTGTCCATTAAAGTATATAGTCTTCCGTATTGTAAGTACTGGAGTAATAGAAAAAATATATTGTTTTAAACTTTCATGGTCACTAACATTATAGTAATATAAGTTATTTACGGGATTGTTACCATGTACCTTGTTTTTAGCGAGTTTCCGATATTTCGGCACTGTTGCAAGCGCCATGATCACGGAGTAACTGAAGTAATTGCGGGTAGGCTGTTATTGGCAGACATATCGGTCTACCCTCCGACGAAGTCTTTTATTGCGACCCGTACCACTGTTCACATTCTCACTATTCACTCGAAACTGTTCTCGACACACAACACTTACAGTATCGGATCGCGACACGACACTTTTTTGATTATTTCCGGTTTTACACATACGAACCACAGGATTCCAGACACTCGACAATTTAAACCCGTCCTCACGATTGAAATTTTTATGTTTTGTTATTTCAATCGCTTCCCTGACCAATCTTGGTATGTAGTGGCGTTCTGTCGAGATAATCTGTGGGTTATGAAACTCAATCCAGTGGTTAGAACCAGAATCAATCAAATGTTCCGCGATGGCTGATTTCTGCGTATCGTTGTTCTTGATTGCTTTTATGTGTTCCCTCATTCGGCATGATACTGTTCGCTTTGTTTGGCCAATGTACGAACTGCCACAGCTGCAATCGATCTTATAGACACCAGGTTTCTCCAAGGGGAAGTTGTCTTTAGGAGACCGTAGGTATTGTGAAACCTTTCGCACAGGAGTGAAGACAGTGTTTAGTGAGTACTTATTCAGTATTTTTGAGATCTTGTCAGTCACTCCTTTGACGTATGGTAAATAAACAGGTTGTCTGTCTACTCTGTGTCTCTGGTGTCTTAGTTTGTGTCTTGATGGAAAATGTCCCTGGTATCCATTACTCTGTAAGACTCGTCGTACATGCTCCAACTCTTCTTGAAGATGTTCCTCATCACACAGGTCATATGCACGGTTCGTCAGTGAAGTCATTACAGAGTTAAGATGTTTAGGGTGGTGATGCGAGGAGGCGTTGAGATAGCGGTCAGTGTGTGTTGATTTGCGGTAAATGGAATGACCAAGCGAACCGTCATTCCTCACCCGAATCTTCACGTCCAGAAAGGCCAGACTTCTGTCTTCTTCCATCTCATAGGTAAAGTTGATTTTAGAATGGATACCATTTAAATTTGCCAAGTGAGACTCGACATCATGTTTGTTACCTCTTAATATACAGAATACGTCATCGACATACCTCTTCCATAGTTTTATTTCTGTGGGTGCGGTGATAAATGATTTTTCTTCAAAATGCTCCATCCATATATTGGCAACCACTGGAGCCACGGGACTGCCCATTGCGACCCCATCTATTTGGAGGTAGTACTGACCCTGATATATGAAGAAATTCATCGACAAACAATGATGCAAAAATATCGGAAACTCGCTTAAAACAAGGTACATGGTAACAATCCCGTAAATAACTTATATTACTATAATAATAGAAAAAAATTGAAAAAGTTGCAGGCAATAGCCTAGTAGCCAAGTTTCGTTCGCATTTATAACGAGTATAACTGTGAGTGTTGATTCTTTTTATGTTATAAGAGTGGCAAACAAACACAAGACACGTCTTATAATATGGTAAGCGGCTACCATTGCCTATAAACTAACTGTACCTTACTAGGCTTCACAAAATCAATAATTCATTAAAAGGTCTTTGTGTTTGCTTATACAATAATTCCCAAGCAATAGCAGTAGGTAATTATTGATAATTCTAATTCACTTATATCTTTATATCATCATCATCATCATCATCATCGACCCATGCTCGTCCACTGCTGGACATAGGTCTCCCCTAATGCACGCCACTGCTCCCGATTTTCTGCCACTCTCATCCAGCTCACGCCAGCCAGCCTACGAATATCATCATCCTATCTTGTCTCAGGGCGTCCCACACTACGTTTACCGAGTCGCGGTCTCCACTCAAGAATTTAACGGCTCCATCGGCCGTCAGTTCTGCGGCTAATGTGACCAGCCCACTGCCACTTCAGTTTGCTAATTCGGTGGGCTATGTCGGTGACTCTAGTTCTCTGTCGGATTACATCATTTCTGATGCGGTCCTTCAGGGATACTCCGAGCATAGCCCTTTCCATAGCTCTCTGAGCGACTTTAAACTGGTGGACCAGTCCAGCCGTGAGTGTCCACGTCTCGGCGCCGTATGTCATAACTGGGAGGACGCACTGATCGAAGACTTTCGACTTGAGACATTGAGGGATGGGTGACGAGAAGACTTGACGAAGGCTACGAAATGCTGCCCAGCCCAACCGAATTCTTCTATTGGCTTCTCTCTCAAAGTTGTTTTTGCCTAATCGGAGCGTTTGTCCTAGATAGACATATTCCTGAACAACTTGGAGAGGTACTCCATTAACAGCAACCAGTCCCGGATCAACGAGTTCGTTGAACATGACCTTGGTTTTATCCAAGTTCATCCGGAGACCGATGCGTTTAGAAGATTCAGCTAGGCTACTCACCATCTCCTGTAGGTCTTGCAGAGTTTCAGCCAGGATGACGATATCGTCCGCGAATCGAAGGTGTGAGTTGTATTCGCCATTAATATTTATTCCGCGTCTTTTCCAGTTGAGCGTTCCGAACACGTCCTGCAGCGCAGCGGAGAAGAGTTTCGGGGATATTACATCTCCTTGTCTCACACCACGGCGCAGCAGGACAGGCTCGGTCTGGCCATTCTGGAGCACGACGGACATATTAGCGGCGTTATATAGACATCTCAGCACCTCGATATATCGCCAATCAACTTGGCACCTCTGCAACGCTTCAAGAACAGACCAGGTCTCGACGGAGTCAAAAGCTTTCTCATAGTCCACAAACGCCATGCACAGGGGCTGGTTATACTCTTTGGTCTTCTGTATAACCTGTCTCACTGTGTGAATGTGGTCTATGGTGCCATAACCCCGTCGGAACCCGGCCTGCTCTGCAGGTTGAGCTTCGTCAAGTCTTCGTGCAAGGCGATTCGAGATGACTCTCGAGAACAACTTATAGACATGGCTCAGGAGGGAAATTGGTCGATAGTTCTTCAGTAAGGTTTTGTCGCCTTTCTTGAAGAACAATACGACCAAACTCCGGTGCCACGCCCTTGGAGTTCTCCAGGAGAAAAGGACAGAGTTAAATATACGCCGGAGCTCCTTCAGCACCGGCTTGCCGGCAGCTTTCAGAAGCTCGGTTGTGACTCCGTCTTCCCCCGGGGCTTTTCCATTTTTGAGTTGCCCAAGAGCCGCCTCGATCTCCTCTAGGCCGATGTCGGGGAGATCCTCCGTCACATGGCGGGTTAATGTGGCTCTTGAATCGCTCTTATCCGGCGTAGGGTGGGGCGAGTGCGACGCGTATAGCTGGCTATAGTAGGTATAAACTTCCGAAAGAATCTCTGGTTTCGACGTGACGACTTTTCCATTTGTTTTGGTCAACTTCGTCAGGTGGCTCCTTCCAAGCTGTTGTGCGAAGACTTTGGACCCCCGGTTCTGCTCAATTGTTCTCTGTATTAAGAGTGAATTGGAGCGTCGGAGGTCACGTCTTATCAGCTTGGAGATGGACTTATTCAGAGCCCGTTGTTCTGACGAAGTGACTAGTGGATCGTTTCGCCGCTTGTCCATTAGATCCAGAGTCTCCTTCGAAAGCTTAGACCGTTTGCCCTTACGTCGCAGCTCACAGAATTTCGCACCCTCATCCCGAAGGATTTCTACCACTTGGTCGAGTTCCTCGTCGATGTCAACGTCAATTGTGGTTTCCAAGGCAGCGAATCGATTTTCCAGTTTCATTTGGAATGCGTCAGAACCAACGGCCGATTGGAGCAGCTTTGGCCGGAGCGTTGACTTCATCAATCGAGAGCGTTCGAGCTTAAAATCGATAATCAGAGTGCCTCTTAGAAGTCGGTGATCACTTCCGGTTTTAAACCTATTGATCACTGAGACATCTCTGAATATGCGCTTCTTGTCCGATATGATGAAGTCAATCTCATTCTTGGTCATAGCATCGGGGCTTCGCCACGTCCACTTCCTCTGGGGCTGTTTCTTAAAGAATGAATTCATTAAGAAAAGCCCCTCGCGTTCCAAGAAATTGACGAGCATTTGCCCCCTATGATTCCTACTCCCATAGCCGTATGATCCTAACATCGATTCGCTGCAAGTCTGTACTCCCACTTTAGCGTTGAAGTCCCCCATGACAATGTTAAAGTGAGCCTTGGTGGTGGTGTGTAAAGCTCGAGAGATGTCCTCGTACATCTCTTCTACGACATCATCCGAGTATGTCGACGTTGGAGCGTACACTTGTATAACCTTTAGGCTATACCTTTTGGTTAGTTTTATAATGAGGTACGCAACCCTCGTCGACACACTGGAGACTTCAATCACGTTGTCAGTGAGGACTTTGTTGACCAGGAACCCGACGCCGCCCTGTGACGGATTATCTCCCTCTCTGAAGTACATCAGATGGCCAGACTCTAAGGTCAGCATGTCCTCGCCCTCTCTGCGGACTTCGCTCAGCCCGAGCACGTGCCATCTAATGTGATTCAGCTCCTCCTCCAGTTGAGCTAGATGTGAGTCGAGCCGTAACGTGCGACCGTTATATGTCGCCAAGTTAAGTGTTTTTTGGCGGCCTACCGTAACCCGGAGATTGTTAGCACCCCCTGCCCTGCCGTAACCGAGACCGCCGCCTTGGCCTGGAATAGCAGGGCTACCGGGAACTGGGGGCCGGGACAATGTTGCGTTTATCATTTAGGAGGGTTTGGACCATAACCCACCACGCTGGTCCAGTGCGGGTTGGTGGGTGGTTTCGCCAGGTCCTCGTCTGTTATACAGCAGGACGCACCGCTTGCAGGGGAGGTTGACTTGGGACCCGAAAGATGTTGTGTAGGCCCCCTTGCGTCCCTCCCCGTCCCCTCCGTCGTCCCCATCTTTATATCACAAAACCAAAAAAAGTGAATTAAATCCCCCAATCACAAGCGATTGGGGGCTCTAATTCAGCTTTTTTTTTTGTTTCCCGATATAGAAGCATTTTTATGCGGATTTCTTGAGATTGAGATGTGGCTTTGTAATAAATTTATGATTTTATAAATTTATATGGATCCTTTTTGGTGCATTTCATAATTTGAATCAGGAACTGTGAATCAAATTCGAGTAAAGATGAAAATCAGCTGTCAATATTTTCCCTATAAAAACATACAACGCATTGAAGACATTATTAGTGCTACTGTTTCCCTACTACTGATTAAAACCAACGTTATTATGGAGCGGCGACGTCATTTAAGCAGGGAAGAAATGCTCAGAGCCGTGGGAATGATAGAAGCTGGTTCCCGGCAACGTACTGTGGCTTTAGCTCTGAATACAAGTCAGAGTGTTATCAGTCGACTTTGGACACGATACCGAAGCACTGGTACCGTGGCTGAGCGCCATGGAGGACGGTATCGCTGCACCACACGGAGACAAGACCGATACATTCAAATCTTAACTCGAAGAGCTCCAACAATAACCGCCATGATGTTAGCCGTGAGGCTTCATCACTCTTCAGGGAACTTAATTAGCGACCAAACAGTCAGAAACCGCTTGCATGAAGTGAACCTTCATTCCCGAAGACCGCTACGGGTACCACCTATAGCAATGCACAATCGTAGGATTCGATATCAATGGGCTCTTGAACACAGAAATTGGGCAGAAGAACAATGGCGTTTCGTGTGCTTTTCTGATGAGTCTCGTTTTGGTATGAGACCGGATACAAGACGTATACGACACTGGAGAACCCCTGGACGCCAACAGCGATTAAAATCCTGCCAGGAAGTCCATCCTTATAGTGGTGGAACCATCATGGTATGGGCGGGTATTTGGATCGGCGGAAGAACTGAGTTGATTTGGATCAGAGGCAACCTCAACGCTCAAATTTATGCTGAGACGATTGTATCAGACGTCATCGTTCCTCTACAAGTGCAAATCGGTCCCTTATTTCAGTTAATGCATGATAATGCACGACCGCACACCGCAAGAGTTGTAAGACAGACTCTCGCCGCAGCTAACATCAATGTCCTGCCCTGGCCTGCTCAGTCGCCAGACTTGAACCCGATTGAGCATGCATGGGATATGCTACAGAGAAGAGCTCTGCCGAATATGGAGGGTATCCAGTCGCAAGAAGACCTTTTTTTGTTGTTGCAACGAACATGGGCGGCCATTCCACAGCGTGATTTGGATGAACTCATTTTGAGTATGCCAAACCGATGTTCTTGTGTTGTTAGTGTTCGCGGTAGAAATACGGATTATTAATTGTTTAAGTTACCCAATAAAATTTTAGAGAAAACTGTTATTTCAGTCTTTTTTTCGAACTTTTGTGTTAGTGGTTCAAATGTCAAAAATCCCTTTATTAGGAAAATGGCAAATTTCTTTATTAATGCAAAGGTGACTTGGTTTATCGTTACTGTGACAAACGAAAACACTTTATTTGATGAATCCTTAAAGAAAATTTTAATTAATATCAATCAGGAGAAAAGTTATTGCAAAAATATATGTTGATCCCTAGACACTTTTGATGTGTGTACTATACGTTGTCTTGTTTGCGGCCCATCCAACTGCGGAAAAACCAACCTAGTAATAAGTTTATTATTACATGAAAATGGTCCACGCTTTTGTAATATCAACGTGTATTCAAAATCTTTATATCGACCTAAGTACAAATTCTTAGAAAAGGTTTTAAGCATGATGGCCAAAACAGCTTTTAACAAATACAGTAATAACAACGATCTACCAATCTCCGTTTTTATATTCGATGATGTTGCATGTGAAAATCAAAATAATATTCGTGATTACTTCGCTATGGGACGTCATAAGAACATTTATTGTTTTTATATAAATAAATCAAACATATACTAAAATACCTAAAAAACTCATATGGGATAATTCAAGCCTAGTAAAATTATTCAAACAAGACGATATCAATTTGAAACACGTTTATGAAGAACACGAGGGATCTGATATCTCATAGTCCCAATTTCGCGAAATCTGCTCAGCTGTTTGGGATAAGCCTTTAAGTTATCTTGTAATCAATAAGGACTGTGAAAAAAATAGGGGGTGTTACAGGATGGCATTTGATACATTTACAATCTTTGATTAACATACATAACAGATTGCAGTTATATTAATCAATCATTTTCTTATCGGATTCGGAACAAAGTAAACCACAAATATGGAAAAAGATTTAAAAGAACGAATTGTGAAGTCAGCAGAAGCTGTAAAAAGAAAACTTGAGTTAATCAAAGATGCCAAAATTTCGAATAATACGGCATTGGAGACAATATTCAAACCATATAATAATGTTGTTGTAAAACCGCTCTAAAATTAAAATAATTTAATAAAAAGAAGATATTTAATACAACAAAAATACTACAAATTGTCACTACACAGTGTTTTCGAAATTATCTTAACAATACATTCCGTCAAGTCCATAATTTCATCAACCTGGTCTGGGTTAGTAGCTTTGCCTGCTAGGCATGTCTGACAGACAGATATGTAGGCTAAATCTGTGCGTGTAAAGCTAGGTATTATTCCCCTCCCGTTTCAAGTACACATCTGAGTGCACTTGTCCTCTAAGCGCATTTTGCGTTATTTTAAACTATGCACTAGTTTAAACTAACGCAGCGCCGCATCTTCCCCCTCTCGGGGGTTGATCGCTTCAGATGAAGCTTGTAAGGCCCTTCTGGCCATAAGCATGAATAAAGGGTGTTTTTAGTCAGTAAGAGTCTGACATAACCTTACAGCCGGCTGTAGGGTATCCATGAGGATTTCTCACCCTCTCCCCCGCCTGGGAGGAAACAAAAAAAAAAAAAAAAGCTAGGTATTATCTGCCTGTATATTTATATATGGAGCTTTTGGAGGAGCTCGATGGCGCAGGTGGTTAGCGCTTTCGGCTGCGATCGTTGTAGTTAAGCAACTTTCGCAGTGGTCGGTCATTGGATGGGTGACCAAAAATTTCTATCTCGAGTTCCTCCGTGCTTCGGAAGGCACGTTAAGCCGTTGGTCCCGGTAGCATCTGCAATCGTTAGCACCCGCCAATCCGCACTAGGCCCGCGTGGTGGGTCATGGCCCAATCTCCCTATTCCATCCATAGGGAAGGCCTGTGCCCCAGCAGTGGGGACATAAAAGAGGCTGATGATGATGATGATATTTATATATAGAGGAGCTCGATGGTGTAGGTTGTTAGCTCGGTCTGCGTTCGTGTAAGTTAAGCAACTTTCGCTAAGGACGGTCATTAGATGGGTGACCGTAAAACTTACTATCTCGAGCTTCTCCTTGTTTCGGAAAGTACGTTGAGCCGTTGGTCCTCGCTGCGCTTCATTTTTATGTTTAACTTATATATACTATATATATATATATATACTAGCTGTGCCCCGCGGTGTTACCCGCGGTTTATTAGGGCTATTTTCCCGCAGTAAAACGTAGCTTATGTGTTAATCCAGGGTGTCAGCTAACTCCATACCAAATTTTATTAAAATCGCTCCAGCCGTTTAGACGTGAAGAAGTAACAAACATACACACTCAAAAACTTTCGCCTTTATAATATTACTAGCTGGGCCCCGCGATGTTACCCGGGATTGATTAGGGATATTTTCCCACAGCAAAATGTAGCTTATGTGTTAATCCAGGGTGTCAGGTAACTTCATATCAAATTTTATTTAAATCGCTCCAGCCATTTAGACGTGAAGAAGTAACAAACATACACACTCACAAACTTCCGCCTTTATAATATTAATGTGATAGTGTGATTAGTGTTTACATGGTTATTTTTTATCATTAAAATAAAATCTTGCGGTCCTTCAAATATTTCTTTACGTAGTTTGCAGTTAGTCGTGTGTAGGGGAAAGTTTATAACACGTACTTTAAATCGAGATTTTTAATTCAATTCAGTGAATGACTACTTAGTAAAGATTGTTGCACTTTTGAATTTTAATATGATGACATCCTGTCAACACTCACCGAGAAAACGAAGTTGGATTTACAATTGACAAAGCATACTTGTATGGTGTTTATTTATTACTACTTAGTTGATGCCCGCGACTTTGTCTGCATGGACAAATTGGTATCCCATACAAATTTCTACCCCTCTTTTTCCCCTCTTAAAAGGCAAACAAAACATCCTATGGCCTTTCCCGAGACTCAAACTATCTCTATACCACATTATAATGTATTACTTGTAAGAAAAAATATTAATTTGTTTCTTAAGAACAGTGATGTTCACACACTTAATACAAGACACAAAAATAAACTAACTTTTCCTGCTACTAGGCTTCACAAAATTAATAATTCATTTAAAGGTCTTTGTGTTCGCTTATACAATAAAGTCCCAAGCAATATCCAAGAGTTAACCATAAATAAATTTAAAGATAGTATAAAAAAAGCACTCATTAAATAAGCTTATTACAAAGTGTCTGATTATATTACAGACAAAAATGCTTGGGTTTGAACTGTTCCAATCATTCCAACAGGTTTTCTATATTAAATAAATCATAATTGTATTAATTGTATTGACGTTGTAACAACATTATGGTTTGTACATGTTGTTACATTAGACTTTTAGTGTTGTGGAGTTTTTCGCTCGTTTTTCTCCGCAGCTAAAAAACATACGAGTGGTAGGGAAAAAAATTTTGGACGATTCAAAAGAGTTACTATACATCCAATTTGAATAAAGATATATTGATTTCTGATTTCTATATCTGCATTGCTATAGCGCTTTAAGTAGAAAGAGGTAACAGACAGACAGACATAATTTCGCATTTATAATATTAGTATTTAATATGTATAGACAAACGGGTTGATCAACTGTAAACCATCACAATTTACTGCACACAAACTCTTGCTGACACATCATTTGGCCAAATTTCAAAGGAATAAACCATATTTTTTATTAGAGTTAAAACAACAGAGAAAATTAAAAAAACCGGTAAATAGTTTGCTTCTTAGCAGAGCAACGAAACACATTCTAAGCGCCCTTACAAATTGGATGACGTCATTCTATTTTTAACAACGAAAAGTCCGTAATTGCTATATTGGTTCAGAAGGACATATCAACTATTTATAGTAGGTATGCATTTCCGTGCCACATGTTAACTTTAATATTTATAGAAGGCAAAGGGAGTCTAGTTATAGACACATTCGTATGTGTTACATGTAGGAGGAAGGAGCAGAAATACCTATGGTGATGGTATACCACTTAGAATTTACTCCAAACAACAACAAAAAATTGGGTTCAAATGTGTTATGTAGTACAATCTTTTAAATAAAGACTATTAAAATTTCATTTTAAGCATTTCACTGTTGGATGTTTAAATCTAAAGTAAATACTAGAAAAAAATCTACAGGGACCAGGTTTCAGATACGACTCGAACCGACCCGGATATCGAAAGATGCATTGCTGCATCTGTCAAACAACTGTCAACAACTGCAAACCGTCTGAAGTCTGGGCCAATAGGATTTTTTTCTAGCATTTTCTTTACGGTGAATTTTCTGTTTTCCCAAATTTGCCACCACTAGTAACATTTGGCTGAAGACTTTTCTGTAAAGTAGGTAAATGAATTGACTCTCCTTTGATTGAAAATAAGAAGAAAGACATTTTATTGACGACAACCATTAACTAACACAGTTACAATAAGGTTCACACAATAAACATGAAACAAAAGTACATATTCATCTAGCCCCAGTCACCGCAGCACAATGTTGCAACGGCAAAAGGATTCCCGCTGAAACGCTGATTTGCTCAGTATTAGCTGGATGCACTGGACTCGGTGGAACACCGTGCGAAGAGACTCATAGGCAATGACGCTCTCGTTGAGGCTTATCTACAGAGCCTTGACCACCGAAGACGTGTAGCTTGCTTCTCGGTGTTTTATCGGTTACATTTCGGAGAGTGTGCGGAGGTATTACATTATTTGATCCCCCCTTCCCCTTTCCACCACCGGACGACCAGGCGCGGCGAGGGCTTCCACCCTTATGTTGTCGAAGTTCCTCCAATTCGCACGAAGCGATTTGCTTCGGCCTTCATTATGCGAACGGCTAGGGAGTGGAACTCCTTGCCGAGGTCTGTTTTCCCGGACCAATATAATCTGGACATCTTCAAGGCCAGAGTGAACAGGCATCTTCTAGGCAGGCGTGTACCATCTTAGGCCTCATCATCGCTTGCCATCAGGTGAGATCATGGTCAAACGCATTGCGCATAAACAAAAAAAAACTCTGATATTTTCCAGAGATCTAATTCAGACATCAACGGACTAATACAAGACAGAAATTTTAATATAATAATGAAAAAAAAAGTTAATTTAATAGGTATACACAATTAAAACGAAACAATAAAAAAACATTAGAATTAAAGAAAAATAAGAAAACAATTTGGATAAGTAACTTACTCTATCTCCCTATTCCATCCATAGGGAAGGTCTGTGCCCCAGAAGAGAGGAAAAATGAAGGCGACTCTTTATAAAAATCACTTCATCTGATTATTTTTCAACGTGGCACAGTATCATAAAATAACATTGTATATTATACACCGGGCCGGGAAAGACTCCGCCCAACAAGTCATGATTGATTCATTAGCAGCTCAATGATAATAAAATAACAAAATATCCTGGAAACTAAAGAAGCATCTAACAGCTATTGTAACTCTATTTTGGCAAATAAATTATTATTATTATGATTATTATTAATGATGGAACATGACCTGCAATGCAGCCGCAGAGCTGATTAGTAGAAGCTAATAGAGTCAACTGTTTATAATCTTGTAGGACCTTGTGGTGTCTACTCCTCTAATCCGGCCCCACGACAACGGCTAACTAGAGCCGAGGTCCGAGTCTCAGAGACGCCCTCTATTTGAGTCGACCCGATCAGATTCGAGTGGTCTAGAGGCTCCAGATGGAGGGGGGACTCCCTCTCATGGGGAGATGCCGTCCGCCTGGAATACCTCTAGAGGCACTCGCCAATTCTTTTCATTTCATTCATTTCAATTCAAAGGGGTCCCCTTAGGATCTTGCTGTTCCCGAGCCCGGTGACGCTGTAAAGGTCATCTGCGACCAACAGTTTACACACTCAAAAAAAAATCTAGTCCGATAACCCGCCATACTGCGCTTAAGCGCATTCGTAAATTGAAGTGATTGACCTGACTGACTAATATAAAAGCTTTCAATTAGGTTATATGATTTCCAACAATATTGTTATCACCAAGCTATAAAATAGCCAGATGAGATATTAATGATTTTTTAATAATGTAAATGTTTGAATACTGAACCGATGTTCCAGAAACAATCACAAAATAAAATATATAACAATGTGAAATTTCTTTATCTTTTTTTAAGAAAACTAGCAACAACACTCAATTATTTGTATTTTTTTTTATTTCAATTACAAATTACCTCCTTTGTTGCCATGTTTCGGAGTAAAAGTTCGTTCCATTTTTAAATAACATCACAGATATGAATTTTCATACAACTTTGGCTGCCGCTGCTCGCATATAATGTGGCTAGTACACCAATTTCGATTTATCTCGAAGAAGGTTGTCAAAATAATGCTCAAAGCATCTTTGAGAAAAACTCTTCACCTATTTTAATATCTAGTCTTAACCTTTAGGACCCTCATCCCAAAATTCTATGAGCTGAGATATTTACTAAAATGGAAGATCTCCCGGAAAATCACGAAAACTAATATATTTCTAATGAATACTATGTGTCACTCTTTGAAGATTTGCCAAACTTATTTTTTGCATAATATTCATAATAATTGTACCATCAGTGTTCTGGTGTCATAGTCACGGTCATATGTATCAAGTTATTCTGGTTTATAATTACCATATTGGTAAACCTTTTGATTACTATATTCGAGTCATAAAAAAAAGTTTTATATGTATAATCGAACGCCGAGGTTTTCAAACAGTTGAGGATAAACAATCTATTAGAATATCTCACAATAATAATCAAAATACTAATAGAAGCCTACAACCAAAACAAAAACTTTACGAGGTTTTTTAAGGTCTTTTGGAACGAAATTCCTCTTCGCACGGTAAGGCGGTTAGGGGAAAAAATGTAAGATGTTACCGTCACAACACAACCTCTTGATCTCGAAGAAAGTTTTCTTTTCAATGAACCACGACGAGTCCTAGCAAACTTTTTTACCATCTATATCTTTATATATATAATTCTTCTGTGAGTGTGTATGTCACTGAACTTCTCTTAAACGACTGGACCGATTTTGATGAAATTTTTTGTGTGTGTTCAAGGGGATCTGAGAATGGTTTAGATTCACGATTTTGTCCGCTGAACAACCCCATATATTTTTGGGGCGGTACGAAGTTCACTGGGTCAGCTAGTACATATATAAAACCCAAAGGTAACCTTACTGACATAGTGATCTATCAACGCACAGCCCAAACCACTGGACGGATCGGGCTGAAATTTGGCATGCAGGTAGATGTTATGACGTAGGCATCCGCTGAGAAAGGATTTTGATCAATTCTACCCCCAAGGGGATAAAATAGGGAATGAAAGTTTGTATGAAACTTTGTCAATATTAAACCGATCGGGCTGAGACTTTGCAAGCAGGTATAAGAAGAATCATATAATATGAATGTCATTGTGTCATAATACAAGCCTGAGAACAAAAACTGTAGTCTACACTTCAGCTCTACACCGAAGCGAAGCGAGGGCGGGCCGCTAGTTATTGTATAATTGGGTCTCATTTTTCTTATGTTATCTTCTCTTATGTTTAAAAACGCCAAAATGGGAATACATCCATCTCGAGATATAGATTAGATTAATTTGTTATAAATAGGTATTGAGTCAGAAATGCAGTAAGGCAGCTGTGCATCAGAGAGACTGAGTATTCTTGACCTTTTACGTCCTCGTTCGCTTTGATTGGAATGACGTCAGTAAATACTTGCATTTGTAGCTGGCGCGAAAGTTGTTCACGGACTTCATGACATGGACGACTAGTTGTGAGTATGTGGCCGCATGTGTGTGCAAAATCGCCAGTGTTGCCAGTAGGTACGTCATAAATTTACAATATGTTCAACAACAAGATTTGAGTGTCTTCTTTCTAAGAAAGTAACTTTGAAATCTCATGTAACAAGTAAATAACTAGTATGCACCCCGGTGAACTTCTTGAGATTCGATGATAGACAAGGAAACCTGCCCGGGATAAATTTTACATACCAAACGTCTACTGCGCAAGCGCAGGTTTATTTGTCTGCGCTCAAGAAGTTTGTCGCCACCAACGCGTAGTTATTTACTTGATGGTATTGTATTTCTATCAGTCTGTAAAGTTCCAAAACTCCATTTGGATTAGGCTGGGAATTGGGCTTAGACCGGTAAAGTAGAAAGAGAAATAGCGGCAATTTTTTTGTCGCAACCACCTATCATTAATTACACTTAATATGAAATAAGCTGAGTGTTTCATTTGCCACGCCTTAAATATAAAAAAAATATCATTAATAAGTTACTTAATTATTCGTAATCGAAATTTGTAGATAAGACATTAAAGTGTGCGCGAACAATGCGAACATCAAAGATACGTGACAAATATTCCGGTTTTGATATTCAGCTATAATATCGCTACCGATGTAATCAAACGCAATAATGGCCGTGTATCGTTCGTTAAGCTGTAACGTGTGGCATGCAAACTAACAGAGAGCGGTTGTGTTTAATAGTGCGTAAAGGTAGGGCAGGTAACGAACACGGCTGGCATTGCTGGCAATACTCATTCGCCGAGTGTAGGTCGTACTCGTACGTATCTGTATCCGTGCGTACGTATGCAACACGCAACACCAGGCCAGTGCTCGACCGATTCATCGCCGCGCACACGCAAGCATATCGAGCGCGAATCGCGTTAACCGCGCTCCCTCGGAAACGTTAATATGTGCAATAATTATCCAATAAGAAAATTCTGATCAAGGACCGTAAGAAAACGTAAGTAATTTTGAACTTCATGTTGTAAATTGCAGGACTGTAAGAAAATGCACGTTTAAAATGAGATATTTACAGCTTCAAGTCACGACCGGTGCGACTTAATTTAATGACCTTATTGCGATAATATTGATGGAGACATAACGAGATTATGTATTAGTAATATTATTCATCTCAAACTTCATTATTATGCAACAAACAATCATTCCACTTGCGTTAGGTTATAGGTAGAGAAAATCGCAGGCTGTGAAATTAGTAACGGTACAGTTGTATCTTTTGTGTTATTAAACACGTGAATGTAAAGCCAAGTACAGTCATGTGTTAAACTTATGTATAGGTACGATACACTGTTCAAACTTGTGCCCACCCTTATTCCTATCGAAATAAGGAGTAATATACTCATATTGATTAATATATTTTTAAAACGTACAGTTGATATTGAGACAGCTGATTAACCCATTGGGAGAAAGTTTAGCAGAAGACTTATGTCATTCTGAAACACGTTTGGCAGTATTCATAATTTCGGAGTTTGTAAGCGTTATTTTGACAAATAATAACTCGGAAATTCATATAGCGACTTTGTTCGTTAGCTAAAGTTGTTAACTTATTTATGTCTCTCTCTATCTCAATCGTTGGTTCCCTTAAAGATTCAATATAAAACAAACATCACGAACTTCGACAATGAAATATTACATAATGATATCTAGATACTTGTTTTGTTACCCTACTAAGGCAAACCACTAAACCACTAATGCGTAAAAAATAATAAAATCAATAAGTGAAACCACACAACTACGTTACTAATAGCTAGAAGTATATCTTCAATTTCGTACCTATCATGATATCTGTAAACTTCACTTTTGATTTTTACACAACAAACTTTTTGGAATTCTGTCATTCGAAGTCTGTGAATTTAAATAAGGGATGATAGATTAAATTAAAGTATAGAGCAACACGGCCGACGCAAAAGTAATGGATACTTATTTTTGAAGTGAAACCTGTTTTCGGACGGAGTGATAATGGAAAATTCCTATGGAAAAGGTGAAACGGAAATGCGTCACGAGCGTCACAAGACTATATGTGTGTGTGTGTGTTTGGGATGCGTGCGCAGCTCTTCCCGACGAGCATGAAAGTTGGAGGTAATTCTGCTAAGGCTGTAACACTCTGAGCGGCACGAGCGTCACACGTGACACTATATATGTATATACATATATTTGAGTGAAGCGTGCGCTGCTCCATTCCCCTTAGCCTTATGCACCGCTTAATGTTAGTTTATTTAGGATAAGAAGTTTCACTTCAGATGTGCACACATTATTTTTTCTTTCGTAAAAGGATATAAAGGAAAAGTTTTGTATGAAACAACAAAATAATTTGTTGGAAAACCGACTGTATTGCTCTATGAACCACAGATGGTCATAAGCAACAAGTTTCAATACAAAATTGGAAACATAAATATTATATTAGTCAAGTTTTTATAAACAACTTGTCACGAATTACACCTAGAACTCAGAGGTGGTATGCTCGGTCACTGGCGTCATCATTTAGATTGTGAAATCTGAAGTCGCAATATTTAATAGACATATTTTTTTTTTATTATATGAGGCGCTACCCTTTTTTTTTAATTGTTGGGAAAATGCTTGACGCATACCCCGCTCCTGGTTGAGAGGCGGAGTTATGTGGGACTCCTCCTCCCCCCAAATCTAGCTCACACGCTCAGCCGCTGCTCGGGACGAGGGTGGGGCCCTGCCCACTAAAAACCCAACAGTGCTTCCTCGCCTGCCGGAACGGGTTTCGTGGGATCCTGGTGACTCTCCACGTTACCCCCCGCCAGGTTCCTCCTCCTCCTGGCGGTCAGGGGGATGCCCGGAAGCACCTAGGCATCCCCCACGAGGCGCTACCCTTCCAGCCCTGACGTTAAGTATAAGGGGAGTCCCGTTGCGAAGATAGATTATGAGGCAGAAAGTGTACCACTCGAGCCATCCTTTCTTTGTGTCTGGGCAATGCCTTTCGCATCCTTCAACCACTTTTCACCACAGACCTTATAGTAATTATAAGTTCTGGGATCCTCACGGTGCCGACCAGAACCCAATCTGCTTTAAACTTGAACACTACTCTACCAGGACTTGGAACCCTACTGACTAGCAGAAATACAAGACCATCAAAAGGTAAGACTGTAAGGTGGTGGTTGCTTCCCCAAACAGGCGCTCCAACTCTAGCGGAAAACCCGTTGTGGCGTACCTCGCTTAAATGCCTCTCGTTTGGCAGGGCTTATCGTTGTAAACTCTACCTTACAGAAGACACTGAAATGTCACTACCTTTTGCAGGTCCTATCTGTCTACTTATAAAGTCCAAACTCACTTTCCACTGCGGAATTCGCCGATGTGATTTGAAATTAATTTTAAATTCGTATTCTAATTTTTATATCACACTGCGGATTTTGAGGTGAAATGAGTTTGTTCTTACAGAATAGCACTGCTGTTGAGTTTTATGAAATGTGTGTTCTTTGCCCGCGTACGTGTTCCCTCCTTCCTCCACAATCTGGGGTCCTTTAAGAGAGGCGTGAAAAAGCATTTTTGCAGGCCGGCAGATGAGGATGGTTGGTGTAGCAGTTTATAACTGCTGTACCAGCTATATTCTGACCAGCTATTTATGACTTTATCACCACTTAACATCAGATGGGGTAGAGTCATTTGCCTACCTCACTATAAAAAAAATGTTTAAAGATACCTATATTGGTCGTTACACACGTATTTATGTAAATATCATAAATAATACTCTCGTACATTGTAAAAAGTCACGACTAAGAAACGGCAGGCAATTTTAACTGTGGATATTATCGAGTCTTTGTTTAATAGGATAGTATTGTTGTTCAAAGTACATATATCAGATGTGATTTCATCACGTATTGTGAATGGGTTTTGCTTCGCGATACTTATGATCATGTGTGGATATGATACTTTTAAGAAACCACAGAAGTTTGAATTGGATTCAGACAAGAAGAGTTACCACGAATAATATATTTAGTATGAAGATCAAACAAAAACACTCCAGTTAAAATCGCTATCTACACAATTTGTATTGTGATTATGAAAATAATAAAATTGATTTAGATAATTATTGTTAGGGAATAAGAGAACTTATAATGCACTCGTAACGCGATCAACCAGTTTACCTATAGTTAGGTTTTGCGAGACCATTCTGAAACATAGTAGAAATATGAAACGATAAAAATAAAATATATAATAACAAATACCTACCTGAAATATATTAAAATCATGTATATATTAAAATATATGAGACCCTACCTCGGGAGTAAAACCCTTGCCTTCCGATTGCAAAAAGATTATTTAAAGCCAGTCCTAATTGTCGGAGAAATCGCGTAACTAAAAACATAAAAAAACATACAGTGGAATTGATGATCTCCTCCTTTTTGAAGTCGGTTAAAAATAGTTTCCGGTGTTTCTGCCAGTAGGAAAGATTAAGGCTTATTACAGAATAAGAATTATAATAAGTGTTGATATTTACTTGATTACAGTTAGAAAGGGACGTCGCTATGTATAACAGATATATGTCACTATGTATCAAAAAACAAAACAAAAATACCTACTTCATTTATATTAAAAATATTATGCTAGTGATACAATATTTGAGTACCCCTAGTAGACAAGTTTATTTGCCTATGCCAGGAACTCACGCTCTTCCATAACTCTACCAAACTTAATACTATTACCTTATGTATAGCACATAGCGACATCCCCTTTCTAACTGTAGTCAAGTAAAGATCAAAACTTAGCTGTCATTCTCTAATACGAGCCTTAGATAGCGAAAAAGTATGTCAAGAATTACAATTCATTTTCCAACTTAGTATACTCACTAAAATGTAGAAATTATAGTCTTGAGCTGAGAGATAAGTCAGTAGCTATATTACGACTTTATCTGTCACCGATTCGGCAAATGCGCAGATTTATATGAAGCAGCTTTTCAACTTTCTCGAGTATTTGCAAGAACCCAAAACTGTTTGAACAAGCGAGTTTCCATCTATTCATCCAAATCTGTTCCAGAACCTTTGAAAAACAAACCAAATAAATCCATGTACAGTTTTAAGCTAGTAAAATGAATAAAAATAACATTCAATAAAACTGGTTGGTGGCTATTTACCTATGTATGTACTTGAAATGTTTTGTGATCAACACAATATTTCGTCACGTCGATAAATCAATTTTACGGTGTATGGGTTTGTTTCGCCCTATTGAACTATAAAAAAACACAGTACCAACCTACAATGGTTTTATAAATATTATGTCTATGCAATGGCTTTTTCTGATATACAAAAGCATGTAGTTATTCCTCTATTACATCGTACGGGGGAAAAATACATGAAAAAATGTATTTTTTCACAAGTACTGTATTCAAAATTATTAAAGAAGCTTCTGTTTAAGATTAATCCTCGAATACACCTTTCGGTCCCTTTCGGATCGAGGAGCTCGATGGCGCAGGTGGCTAGCGCGTTCGGCTGCGATCGTTGAAGTTAAGCAACTTTCGCAGTGGTCGGTCATTGGATGGGTAACCAAAAATTTACTATCTCGAGCTCCTCCGTGCTTCGGAAGGCAATTTAAGCAGTTGATCCCGGCTGCATTTGCAGTCGTTAGCACCCACCAATCCGCACTGGGCACGCGTGGTGGGTGGCCGCATGGCCGAATCTCCCTATACCATCCTTAGGGAAGGCCTGTGCCCTAGCAGTAGGGACATTAATAGGCTGATGATGACTCCTTTCGCTTTACTGTTACTGTTTCTTGTAGAAAATAACATTTTACATCTATAATTTTACCCCGATTTGAAAATATACGAAAATATACTCTTCAAAAGAGTCTAAGTTAAAAATAACCAATTTGATTTAATAATGATTAAAGCTAGAAAACGCTTAAATATATTATACTTTTAATAACTATAATATAAAATATCAACTGATAACACTTGCAGTTTGTGTAAATAATGCAATGTATGTGGTTTTTTTTTTATAGCGAGGTAGGCAAATGACTACCCCACCTGATGTTAAGATGAAGTACAAACGCGAAAATAGCCAGTACAGCAAATTTAAACTGTATATATTATATATGCAGATAATATATAACTAATAAAGTTATCAGCAATTAAGTAGAAAAACGGTCGCAGTCAACCACCCTGTAACATTATGAATCAAAGTACTTAATCCATTTACTTCAATCAAACATGAGAACAACAACGTAATCCTGCACAGTTATATGGAATTTATTCCGGTTGTTAGGTACCAGCTACCGGACGCCCATTTGAACATCATTTCAACACAAAACCCTTGGGAGTCCCTCGAGTACCCTTGTTATAGCTTCCTGCGTCCCTTTCGTAGTTTCCAAAGAAGAAAATTTTCTTGTAGTCGGTCGGTCTCCATAAATATTTTCTTTTTATGTGAGCACGTGTGACAGTTTTGAATTCATGTTCAATATAATTTGGATGTTTCTAGTTTTTTGTCATATTTAGGTGCCTTCGTCAGGTGTTTTTGACAAGGGGAAGTGATGATCACCGAGCTATTTACTGATCCACTACTGCTTTATTAACATACTAGCTGATCCAGCGAACTTCGTACCGACATAAAAATAGGGCAAGTTTCTTAATAGCACATTATAAAAAAAAATATTGTACAAAAAAAATTAGGGGTCTGTAACGTAGTGTTTTATCAATTTCCTAGGATAACATCCCTCCTAACAACACTACGTTACTATACCCAATAGTTTGAATTTTGGCGCGAAGGCGCATTGTAGGTTTCAGAACACTACGTTATAGGTGGACAACCTTTATCACTTAAGGATATGAAAAATAGATAGCAGCCAATTCTCAGACCCACGTAATCTAATATATAAAATTCTCGTGTCGCGGTGTTTGTGGTTCAACTCCTCCGAAACGGCTCGACCGATTTTCGTGAAATTTTATATGCATATTCAGTAGGTCTGAGAATCGGATGTAATCTATTTTTTATCCCCCTAAATGTTAAGGGTAATCCACCCCTAATTTTTTTTTTTTTTTTTATGATACGTCATACAAAAATACATACAACCTTAAATTTTCACCCTTCTACCACCAACCCCTATTTTTTTTATGGCGGTACGAAGTTCGCTGGGACAGCTAGTGTTATATATAAAATTCACGTGTCACAATGTTAGTTACCATACTCCTCCGAAACGGCCTGACCGACTTTTATGAAATTTTATATGCATACTAGCGGCCCGACCCGGTTTCACACGGGTGTATTAAATACTATGTAAATATAATGAATCAGCATTTATATCTAGAATACAAAGAAAAATAAACGACAAATAAACAAAAGGAAACAGTGGAAGAGCTTTTCACTATATACGAAAAAACTTGAAAAAGAGCAAGCTTGTTCTTACGTTCGGTAGTGGCGCTGCTAAGCCTCGTTTTCTCCTATTTCCTTCTATAGGAAGGCATGAGCCCCAGCAACAAAGCAATCAAAATTAGCTATGCACAAATGTTTTATTGTCCACGTTTATTATTATTGCAAAGAAAGTACGAATTCCTATTTCCGTTCGTTATAATATGTGGGCAGATGTCATGTAAATGACGCCGCCACATCACTGTCGCCGCCGAAGTACCAGCATCAAATTTGCTCAAAATTAAAATTTTACTGACATCCCTGAGCCTTCAGGATTTTTTCTTGTAGGCTTCACTACGACGACAGGTTGGTGAAAAACGGTGAAACGAACGAAAATCGTTTTACATTCTTTTTAGGGTTCCTCTTAGCTACGGAACCTTAAAAAACGGCACCCCATTAATAAGACTCCACAGTCCGGCTGTCTGACTTTTTGTATGTCTGTCTGTCTATCTGTCATCAGGCTGTATCTCATGAACCGTGATAGCTAGACAGTTAAATTTCAAAGATATATTGCACAGATATATATGTATTTTATATTTCTGTTGCTGTTATAACAACAAATATTAAAAACAGAATAAATAAATTAATATTTAAGGGGGCTCCCATACAACAAACGTGATTTTTGCCGTTTTTGACGTGACAACGTCTTAAATTAGGTTGCGGCTGGGAGTCACTTATGAAAAAGTGTAACGCTCGGTAACGTTACGATGAGTCTCTCGTGTTAAGTTTAAGTTTACATGTACAATGTTTTAGTAAACAAAATATATTTCTATAGTTAAAATTTGTGCAATTCTTATTTTCATTCAATTCCTTGTTCCTATTGTGCAATTTAATTATATTCATATCAATAAATATTCTACCGAGAAAAAGACGTTGTCACGTAAAATCTTCGCCCGTAAAACCGACTTTACAGGCAACCATTTTTTTTTTTTGCTCTATTATTGACGGCAAAAGGTAGACGCTTGAAATATGCACAAAATATTTATTTCTATATTCACTTTAAATAATAATAATTTATTAAAAATAAAACAAATATTTCCCATACAACATATGTGATTTTTTCCGTTTTTTGGTCGGTATTATATTATAGTGTATAATGTTTTATAGATAATGGTTCGGAACCCTTCTTGCGCAAATCCGACTGGTTTTTCCTGTTATTTATGTATATTTAAAAAAAAACATATTTTTACCCAAATCCCACAATATCTTTTGCAACTCGTAAAAAGATAATAACGAAATCTCTTCAGAAAATGGCTGGCCTTTATGGCACATCGCGTTATGAGATAAATGATGATCGATTGGCTTTGATTTACAATATGTTTAACTCATGCAGAATTGCTGTTTACAACATAAATAGTCTCTGACTTTTCATTTGTTCTCGGAAATGATAAAAAAAATGATAACTAGGTATGTACTTAATTTGAAAATAAGCATCGTGGCGATATGCAATTACGTTGTTATACTTCATAGTATAGAATCAAGTAGGTATAATAACAAAGATTATGTGAACAGGTAGCGAATTATTAACTACTGAAGGTTAGTATAGTATACTGCGTGGCATGTGTAACATAAGTGAACATTAGATATCGTCAATTAGCGATCTTCATTTAACATGTTATTTTCTGTCATAATGCTAATCTGTCATAAAAAACATTCTTGTTCAAGGCACGGTCTCTAAGGCATTGTCCTAATACAACGCGATAACGCGAATGAGCGATGCGATCATCGTACGATTCGACGATCAAACATATTGATCTAGAATAGGTGTCCTAATAGGCGACCGCGCTATGCATTCGCGCGACTATAATGTTTAAAAATCTATTCGCGCGAACTTAGTTCACGCGAACGCGCATTCAAACCTATTAATGATGAATAGGTGTCCTAACTAAAGTTCGCGCGATGATCGCGTCGCGTCGATAGGAAGCGGGGAGAGGGGCAGGACTAACCCGTTCCGTATTCGCTTTCTATTAGGACACCCAGTTCGCGATCACGCGATGGTCGCGTTATCGCGTTGTATTAGGACAATGCCTAATGCTACGACCACACTTTCTGTCGCGCTATCGCGAACATTATCCGTTTTCATGACTAGTCGGGCCAAGCAATAGTCCTAGTTCAGAACACGGCCAGAAATGTGACTATTGCTTGGTTAGATGCGTCGTGTAAACGGCAAATTTTACGATATTGCAATAGTGTGGCCGTAGCATCACAGAGGAGGAACTTGAATCAGTAACCGAGATCTATTATCATTAAGGGTTATTATGTTTTCTTTTTGTAATACAGTAGTAGATATTTCGAGCCCGCCTACAATTAATACCTAATCTACAGTCATTTACTTACAGCTCGCTTTCAAATGAGATTCTGATAAAGAGCTACCTACCTGTAATATGTAAGCAAATTCCATACCAATGGTAACGAAAACGAATGAATATTCATAGATTTGAGTTATTTCTGTACATCTGTACAATATAATATACATAACCACAACAGTGAATTTTATGTTCCATGATAGGCAGGTTGTGAAAGAATCTAGTTATATATTCATATCAGTGAGAAATTTGAAGTACAATTTTATTCCCCTATATTTAATATTAACTGTACTGTTATAAAACTTTATAAGATATAAGAAAAGATTTTTTTTTTATCCAAGTAAAACTTGTGAGAACAAACAAAGGAACAGTTTTCTGGAAGAAATTGAAGAGTTATGTTTTTTTTTACCCTACTTTTAATTTTGACTTTGACTTTTAAGTTATAATTTTGATCGATGCGTAGCGAATGTATTTCTGCGTTTGAATTTAATATTATTTTGCGAATTTAACCTTTTGCTCTGGCGATTTGCGAGAATTTTATTATGTGAAAAAATAAGATATCCTATAACTTTAGTATCATTATCATTATTAAACTGCTCACTGCTGTCACAGGCCTTGCGTTAAGGACAGAAACCCCACCAAGCGAGCCCAACTAGTGCCGTTTTATCGGACGGATGGGAAAGGGAGATTGGGCAACCACGCGGGCCCAGTGCGGATTGGCGGGTGCAAACGACTGCTGATGCAGCTGGGACCAACGGCTTAACGAGCCTTCCGAAGCACAGAGGAACTCGAGATAGAGGATTTTTGGTCACCCATCCAATGACCGACCACTGCGAAGGTTGCTTAACTTCAAAGATCGCAGCCGAACGCGTTAATCACCACTACACGTTCTGTTAGATGGAGCACTTAGTTTAATTTAAAAAAAAAACTTTATTTGCTCACAATCACTTTATTTATATATTTATGTTTGTTATAACACTGCTATCACTTTATTGTTCACTACTACTTCCTTTTAGTTTTAAGGATAACGACTCGCGACGGGCTAGTTTACTAGGCCGTTGAATAGTTCCTCAGAGTTTCCTTGCTGAAGGCCAACCGGCAGGCAGAAACCAGGTCCGTTGTTGGGCAGCAATTCCACAAATCAGAACAAGACTAACTGTAATATTGAAATCGCGGGTTTTTATACATAAAATATTGCTGATCACAAATTTAATATTGGAAATAATTATTCATTATAGTTTTCCTAAGTCAGCAACATTTCTGTAGTAGGCATTAGGTAGGCAGGTTATAACACCTCCCCCCATTAAAACGCAGCATCCGAGAGAGGGATGCGAGTAGTGGAGAAAAAGTAAGATAGAGAAAAAAAAAGAAAAGAAAAAAGTAGTAGAACATCAATATTGTATAAACAGTTACTTAATTACTTAAGACATTCTTAGAATCAAAGTAGCATAAAAATTAGAGGAAACATAAAATTGAAAAATTATGCAGTTTAAGAGAAAAAACAATACTTATAATCTAAGATATAATTATTACACATTTATTGGAAGTCTAAATTACGTTTAGGTGAATTAATAGAAGAGTTAGAATCAGAATTAACGCTAGACATTTCAAAGTTGGATATAGTTCTATCAAGTATATTATTAGAACTTGAATGAGTTACTGAAGTATTGTTATTGGGTTTAGTATAACATGAATTAAATATTTTTATACAACAACTAGTACTTGTAGAGTTACTACGATTACGCCTATGTCTATTTCTACAGCAAATACATTTATATAACTTATAAAATATGAAACTAAACATACATACAGAGGCTATTGTGGTAATTATACTAAAGTAGTTTCCATATTTGATATGATATGGCTGAGTTTGTATTCGGTCAAGCTCTTCTGTGGCTTGATTAAGTTTATGAGAAGCGTATTGCAACGAATCTAGATTTATATGAGATAGCCTTACAGGTGTCAGATATGGAATACTGCTATTTATTGTCTTTTTGGAACAGCAATCATCCTCTATGATATTGGAATGAGTAGATGGCAAATGTATACTAGAATGGTATTCATTTGCAGCAATAAACTGTAGCAATTTATGATAAGCTTTGCAGCCTTTCTGCAACTGAAGGATTCCTGTTCCAACTACATCATAGTCTGTTAACATATTATTACAATTAACCGATAGCTTAGAAATATCACTTAGTACATAAATCCACCTATTACTAGTTAGTTTTTGCCAAACATCTATATTACCTACAAGCACCTTATAATCACACGTCGCGGGTATTTGGTTCACGTATTCCGATAAGATAGTCACTTCACAGATTGGATTTGACACTGAGGAATGGACACTATTAAGTTTACACAGATTGTAATTGTCTTTTACCACTTTGCATTCACTTAGGTTGTCTAATAAAGAGTATGTCAACTTATCCTCTGTTAAGGCTAAATATTTAGTTGTAGGATTAATCATGGCGAATGAATTAGGGTTGTGTATATCATGGGGTGTAGGCAGAGCATAAACGTGATAGAGCTTATAGTCAGTTAATAAAGTTAAAGGTATTCTTATATTAAAAATTAACTTGTTATCGCTAAGAAATGAAGAAATGTCGGCTAAATCTAAGAGAATGTGAGCATTATCTAAACTTATAGGAAGCGGAAAGTTACGAGCTACTAAATCGTTATTTGAACTTAGTTCTTTATATAGTAGAATGGGGTTTAGAACAGAAGGATGAACTACATTCTGTTTCCCAAAAAGAATAGCATCTATCAGGTCTTTTAAACTAAAATTAAGGATCATCAAGGAACTTTCTATTGCACTGAAAGTCATGGCAAGATGAGTATTAACTTCTATCTTATTAGTGTTTTTTGAAACAGTATCTAATATTTTATGCAACTTTTCCACGTTGTTATTCAACGTAATTTCATTAGCGTTAAGTTTTTGTATAGTATTATTAAAAGTAGATATAGTAGAAGAAATAATATGAATATTATCTTTCATTAGGGATGCTAAATGCCTTTGGTCATCTTGAACGGCGTTTATAGCATCGGTGAATGTTTTTGCATCATCATCGTCTAGGGAACCAAAGAGCTGTTTTAGGATAGGACCTCCGACACCAAACCATGCTGATCTTTTCTGTTTACGATGGGACTCCAAGGAAGTTAAAAGAGATAATGAGATAAAGTTGTTATTTACGTTGACATACAAACTTTCCAAAGGACTTAATACATTAGCACAATCAATATGCATTTCGAAAGAAGGATATTTGTTACAAATGTCCTTAGAAGTATCTATTGCTTGCTTAACATTATCTATATGTGGTTTAATATAAGAAAAATCAGAATAGGTTAGAATGTTCCAATGATCATTATAGAATTTTAATATTCCTAGGGAGTCGAAGTAGATACCGGGACTGTTCACGATTGGCGTTGTTATGTTTGCCGAGATGAGTCCTGGCATGATGGCCCTGGAAGAGAATTATCATGAGCCAATTTTATTTCGTCAAAGTGATATCTAATTTGTTTACGGTTCATGAGAATCGTGACGTTATTATTATTATGAACTTGAGTGATTTGAAAGGGACCTTTCCAGATTGGTGATAGCGCTTTACGTAGTCTGTGGTGATATTTTACATACACCATGTCTCCAACGTTATAGTTTACGGCTTTGGTTCTTTTATCGTAATATTGCTTAGCCTTTTCTTTACTACGAAGAATGTTTTCTCGTGCTATATTACGTGAAGTATTTAGTTTAAGTTTCAATGTTTTGATGAGGTCATTATAAGTTGCATTAGGGTGAATGTCGTAAATGGAGCTGGGTATATGTGGCTTACAGCCGAATAAAAGTTCGTGTGGGGAAAAATTAGTAGATGAGTGAATGCTAGTGTTGTATGATATTAATGCCGTAGGGAGATATTTGTGCCAATCGTTTTGGTTTTCGTTAACGTAAGATTTTAAGTATTCTTTAAGAGTACCATGGCTACGTTCAAGAGCTCCATTTGTTTGTGGATGATAAGGAGATGAAAACAGATGTTTTATTTTGAATAGAGAGGTTACTTGTTTGTAAACGTCGGCTATGAAATGGACACCTTGATCTGAAAGAATAATTTTAGGAATGCCAAAATGGCTCATAAAAGTTATAAGTGCTTCTGCTGTTTCTTGGGCAGTAGCTTGTGTAATAGGGTATGCCATGGAGTATTTTGTAAGGTCGTCCTGGAAGGTGACAATATATCTATATTCTGTTGGGCCAGAATTCGGAAGTGGACCAACTATGTCGGTGGATATCCTTTCTAAAGGTTCACGAGATGTGGAAGTAATTTCCATTGGAGCTTTGTTTGTTGCTCTCAGTGCCTTATTTTGTTGACACTGGCGGCAAGTTTTAGTATAGTTTTCGATATCTGATTTCATTCCTTTCCAATAATACAATTCTTTTAATTTGTTGTATAAACGAGTAGCACCAATATGACCACCAATAGGGGAATCATGATTGTCCTTCAGGATGGTTGGGATTTCTACAGGGGTAGGATAAATTATGTTATTGTGATATATATTAACCTTGATTTTTGTTTTGTGAAAAAGGAAAGCAATAATTTCGTATATAAGTATAAATTGAAGTCTGTCATAAGGGTTATTAAAATCTGATATAGAAATTTCTTGTTTATCATTAAAGAAGATTACAAGGTTATTTCGAAGTCTTTTGATTGATTCATAAAGTTCTCGTTCAGTAGATTCGAATAACTGTCTATCTTCTACGAGGTTGAGGATGGTATCACAGTAAGGATTTGAAAGATCTAGATCAATAGACGTTGGGCAAATTATGAGTTGACATGGGCTATCTAAAAGGCTTTTGTTATGTTCTACTATTTGGGTATCAAAGTTAGTTGGTGAAGATCGAGTTTTCAGGAAAGAGTCATAAGTCAGGTTATCAGTCGTGTCAATGTTATGGATATTGTGTATTGGGGGACGGGATAGAGCGTCGGCGTTAGAGTTCATTCTGCCTGATTTGTAGACTATTTCATAGTCGAATTCTTCTAACTTAAGGCGCCAACGAACTAGTTTGGAACTTGGATCGGTGCATTTGAATAGCCAACATAGAGGGCGATGGTCAGTCACAATTTTGAATTTGCGACCATAGAGATAAGGTCTAAAAGTTTTGGTACCGAAAATAATGCCTAACAATTCCTTTTCGATTGTGCTATAGTTACCTTCAGCTTTATTCAAGGTTCTGGAGGCGTAAGCGATTGGAAGGTCTTTACCTATCTCGCCTTGAGATAAAACGGCACCAAGCGCATAATTGGATGCATCTGTAGTTAGAATAAATTCTTTCGAAAAATCGGGATATTGTAGAATTGGGGCATTGGTAAGCATATGTTTCAAATTGTTAAACGCTAAATTTTGTTCTTCGGTCCAGATAAATTCAGTATCTTTACGTAACAGGGATGTTAAAGGTTTAGTTATCTTTGAGAAGTCTTTAATGAATTTCCTATAGTACCCTATTAAACCTAGGAAGGATTTAATGTCTTTGGGATTTCTAGGCATAGGATAAGAAGACACGGCTTTGACTTTATCAGGATTGGGGGATACACCTTTATTAGTGATAATATGTCCAAGATAAGCAACTTCATTTCTCAAGAACTCACATTTATCCGGTTGTAACTTAAGGGTATGTTTTCTGAGAGCATCAAAGACGAGTTTGAGTTTCTGAATATGGGAAGTTAGATCATGGGAATAGATGATTACGTCATCAAGATAAATAAAGCAGTGAAGGCCTTGAAGACCAGATAGCACCGTATTCATTAACCTCTGAAATGTAGCTGGCGCATTTTTCAAGCCAAACGGCATTCGTGTGTACTCGTAGTGACCGTTGGGAACAGAGAAAGCAGTTTTAGATGCATCACCTTCGTGCATTTTAATCTGGTGGAAACCAGAGGCAAGATCTAGAGTACTAAAATATTTACTATGCCCTAATTGGTCTAATATTTCTGTAATATTAGGTATTGGATACGCGTCTCCGATAGTAACATCATTCAATTTTCTGTAGTCGACAACTATACGCCATTTCTTTTGACCGGAGGCATCCTGTTTTTTAGGGACAACCCAGATAGGAGAAGACCACGGGGAATTTGAAGGTTTGATAATGTTTTCTTTTAACATCTTTTGAATCTGTCTATTGACTTCCTCTTTGTGACACTCAGGGTACCTGTAAGTTTTGGCATGAATCGGTTGAGAATTAGTAGTTTTAATCTCATGAGTCAAAGTATCGGTACATGTTAGTTGGTCTCCTTCTAGATAGAAAAGGTCTGAGTATTCTGAACATAGTTCCAGGAGTACCTTGGATTCTTCGACATTAAGATGGGAAGTTCTAATTTGCTCTTTTACTTTGTATATCCTATTTGGTGGAATAATAGTGTTAATCTGTGAATTTGATACTGGATTTGGAAATGATTCGTTTAAGATATGGCAAGGGTTTAATTCTACATTGAGGGAGTGTATAGTAATATTATCATCTGTGGTATTGAGTATAGAGACGTTAATATGTTTATTTCTTTTAACAGATACAAGACAATTAGATAAGTATACACCTTGTTGTATTTCCTTTTTATCTACATAACCTAATAAAACTTCGGGATTAGACGCTTCACATTCTATTATCATTTCAGAACGAGCTGGTATTACATAATGAGGTTTGGTAAAATGTAGTTTTACTTTACTATTATTTATCAATAAGCAATCATTTTTGTAATCAATGCTGGAGGTATATAATCTAAGGAAATCGTTTCCTACTATACCATCAAAATTAATCTCAACGGAGTCTGGAATTAGATGGAAAGTTCCATATATGGTTTCGGAATTTGACAGAATAATATCTAATTGGAAATGACCTAAACTAATAGAATGATCGGCATCTTTATCTATACCTTTGAATTTGATAATTTCTTTCACTAAGGTAGGTTGCTTTTCTAGTGAAGATTTCTTAAGTAAGGATACAGTGGAACCAGAATCGACCAGAAGTATTAGGGGTTTAGAAGAGTACTGAGAGTCTATATATATATGAGGCAAATGTGTATTGGAATTGTAATTTATTTCGTGTATGTATAATGGTTGCGAGTTAGTATTGGATTGTTCTTCGGTTTCTGTGTGTCTTTTAGGTTTCTGGGTTTTCTTTGGCTTAGGACAAGAAGCTTTGACAGATTCAGTAGTTGAGTTCGATTTTCTATGTCGGGGTATAGGATTTTTACGGGATTTAGCAGGATTAGTTTGTTTACTAGAAATGCGGGGTAGGCCAGAGTTAGAAGATGCAGTGGGTTTAGAGATTTTAGTTGAGTTAGGGGGTTCGGTAGATTTACAAGGAATATTGGAATTAGTAAATGTATCTAAGTTGCTAGCAGTAGTGTTAAGTTGAAAGGGTTTAATAAGTTCGGAAGAAATGGTAGTATGCACAGTGGAATTGGTAGATACACTAGGAGTGGTAGATACAGTGGAGCTAGTAGATACGGCGGGATTGGTTGCTTCAGTGGAGAAAGTAGATACAGTGGAGGTACTAGTTTCAGCGGAAATGGTAGATACAGTGGAGCATATAGGTTTGTTGGAATTAGCAGATACAGCGGAGTTAGTAGGTACAGCGGATTTAGTAGGTACAGCGGAGTTAGTAGATACAGCGGAATTAGTAGAAACAGCGGATTTAGTAGATACAGTGGAGTTAGTAGATACAGCGGAATTAGTAGATTCAGTGGAAATAGTAGGTAAAATAGCGATTGTAGGTTCATTGGGAATAGTAGATACAGCGGAGTTAGCGGATACAGTGGACTTAGTAAAATTGATAAATTTATTATAGTTATTGGATATAGGAGGACTTATGATAGATTGATCATTGACATGGTAAATGGCGTCGTTATAGTTCAATGGTTCCGTATGACGACGCTCAGGCGGAACTCTTTTTAGTTTAAAGACTCGGAATAGTAAGAATTATTATTAAAAGGTTGTGAAAAGTTGTCGTTATAATTAGTATTGTTAATATATTCCCCTGATATATTATGTATTTGTCTATTCTGATTCTGCCGTGAGTTGTTGTATTGTCTTTTACGGCAGTCTTTTATATCATGGCCAGGGTGTTTGCAATAGCGACAAATATTAGTTGGAGGTGGTTGCGAAGTGGAAGGTCTATCGAAAGAAACGTTGTGAATTGGGCGCTGCCTATTTAACAGACAGTTTCTGTCAATGTGACCTATGCGGCCACAGGTTCGACACCTAGGTCTTATATCAAGGGTTTTTGTAGATTGGACAAGGTTATAAAGTTTTTCTTCTTGAATGGCTAAATTTATTGCCTCACCCAAGGTAGACGGGTTCCTACATCTTAATATGTTGGAGATATGACTAGGTACTCCTAATAAAAATGTATGTAAGGCTAGGTCTTCAGTATTTGCTATTCGCCCTTTCAGTTCACTCTGGTCCACGGTAGAATGCGTGATATCTGTTTGTAATCTAGTTAAATATGTCTCTAACCGTAAGCTATACTGTGATATGGATTCGTTAGGTTTTTGTTTGCAGCTCTGTAAATCTAATAATAAGTGATCTTTATGTTTAGTTTCCCCGAATGTAGTCTTAAGGAATGATTTTAGTTCAACCCAACTGTCAAAAATTTTCAGAGAGCAAGCCGTTTCGGCTTTCCCCTCTAACTGCGATAAAATATATTTAAAGAGAATATCGCATTGTGCGCTGGACGCGAGGTTTAATGCATTGTCACAGTTACGTAAAAATGACGATAATTTATTTCTATCCCCATCGAAGGGCTTTATAAATTTTGTAAGAAAACTTACAGATGTGTTTTCTTTTTCACCCGGTACAGTTACGCTAGACAACCCAGATAGTTCTAATTTTACTTTTTCGTTAGCCATGATCACTTTTTATTCAGATTAGAACAAAAAAAATAATCCAATTAAGAGAGAATAAGTTGATTAAAATATAACGTTATTATTATGCACTCACAGAAATAGTATCGCGGTCATTTGTTGATACAGCGTTTTTTCACGGTGCGGCGATAAGTAGGTCAGACGGCTTAGCGCCGGCTATCCGGAGTTATGCAGTAAATGCTCGATGCGTAAACGAAGTCGTGCTATGTGTTAGCACGGTTGAAGCGGAGTCTTCTTCTGAGTGGTGCGGAGCCTTCTTCTGTGTGATGCGCTGGGCAAAGAACCCTCGGCACATCAACGCGAAGTCAGTCAGTAGTTATGATGATCGTCGATGGTTGTAGCTGGAGTGGCTGACACACCTCTATGTCAGAGAGACGGTCGGGCGGCAGGCTGGCAACTCAAGCAAACCCACGGGATGGGCTTATATCGACGGCAGTGATTCTGGTCGTCGTCAGGAGTAGGCGACCATCAGGGAGTAAATCCCTGCTTTCTTCTGACACCAAATGTTAGATGGAGCACTTAGTTTAATTTAAAAAAAAAACTTTATTTGCTCACAATCACTTTATTTATATATTTATGTTTGTTATAACACTGCTATCACTTTATTGTTCACTACTACTTCCTTTTAGTTTTAAGGATAACGACTCGCGACGGGCTAGTTTACTAGGCCGTTGAATAGTTCCTCAGAGTTTCCTTGCTGAAGGCCAACCGGCAGGCAGAAACCAGGTCCGTTGTTGGGCAGCAATTCCACAAATCAGAACAAGACTAACTGTAATATTGAAATCGCGGGTTTTTATACATAAAATATTGCTGATCACAAATTTAATATTGGAAATAATTATTCATTATAGTTTTCCTAAGTCAGCAACATTTCTGTAGTAGGCATTAGGTAGGCAGGTTATAACAGTTCGTTATATTACTCGTACATTATATTATTCGCGTTTTCAGTATTTGTTGTTTAAATACAGTATATGGGACACCATATACAAAAAAACACATTCCTAACTAGTTTCAATTTTGAGATAGATCCCGTAACAAAAATGGTCTAAAAATCACAACTTTGACGGTCCCCCATTTCTTTGTTATTGAAAATAAAAAATAATATTTATATCCTACTCAACGAGCTCTAGAAAATATTCTGCTTTGGACAAGCATTCTATATAAAATACCAAAATTCCAGATCTGTAACTTATTCCCTTTACGATCTAGAGACCCGTGACATACGGACAGATAGACGGACAAACAGACGAAAGAGTGACAGCAATAGGGTTCCATTGTTACCCTTTGCTTACGGAACCCTAAGAAGGATCACTTGGGCCATCGAGCTTCTCAGTGCGGGTTAGCGGTGCAAACGGCGTAGTACAAGTATGTGATTAAATTGATGGTCACCCACCCAATAACCAGACATTGCGAAAGTGGCTTTACCTTGACAATCCCAAACAAAACTTCTCTTCGTTATCTTGCTCCTCAAACTTCTCTCTGTCGATTATTTTGTTTATGCTGTCAGGTCAATAATTCTAAAATGGAGACATCCTTCTCCAGCGATTTTAATTGGATCATGTTTAGTGTTCATGGACTGTATCTCTGTGGACGACTTATGTTTTTCATTTAAAGTAAACAAATGTGTATTCTGTTACATTGTTATGTAATAATTAAGTTTCGTTAAAGTAGTAAAAGATTTTTTGCTAATTTTTAAGTGTCTTAGTTTGAAGGTGCTTACTTCCGAATGCTAATTATATTTTTAAAAATTTTACCTACAGAACAACGGTTATATCTGCTAATTAATTTAAAATTATACAAAGTTAACTAAGTTTATGTACCTACTCTAATTGCAGCTTTATTTAACTGTAGTGTTCTCTACTTCAATTTAAATGTCATCTACCAAATAAGTATGTGTCTACTTCAGATGGTGTATGATAAATCCTCCACAGATTTCAACGTAGGCAATAAAGCTTATCCGGTTTATTATTCGATAACAGATGTACTAGAACTCATCATACAATGTATAGCACAGTTATCATCTGATTGCAAATTGGGCCAATACATGTTGGTACTTTTCTTTATCAGATAACACATTTTTTAGGTGTCAGTAAAATTAAAGAGCCAGGTCGAATATAAATAAATAGACACGATAGGGTAATGAGTTAGTTTACCACAAGTATTTAAAAAAGTGACAATGAAGCTGGTGAGATTTTTGAAACGCTCTTATATGCTAAGTTGACAAGGCTTTACAATTTGGTTTTCCTTGACCTACACGAAAAATTATAATTTTATGTTGGTAAACAGCCACAGCTACGAGTATCTAAGACCACAGGAAGAGTCTCTGTAAACCGGAGAGCTTTGTTCACAGCACGTTTACAGGACACTGTAAACTGTAGGATGGCTGACTTATCACAGAATACATAACAGTACAAGACATGCGTTGATTATCTTGTCTCCTGCTATTGCCCCCTCCGTATTCTTCTACTTCATAATTACCTACGCCTCAGACAGAGCTCTGACAACATTACTTGCGACATAAATGCTCTTGATTTTTATTTTACGCATCTTAACTGTTTTTGTGTTTAAATCCTAATAATATAATAAATGTGAAAGTTTGTATGTTCGTTACTCAATCACGCAAAAACTACCGAACGGATTTGGTTTTGTGATTTGGTTTGGTTGGTTTTTACTTATTTACAAAAAAAATATTCATAATTTTACTAAAAACCCACGAAAAAGATAATAGTTTTCTCATCTATTGTCACGTGACCCAAAACGTTTGGGATTGGCGGAGCCTAAAATGACGTCACACGCAAGTAAACTTCCGGTTAAAGTGACATTACATTGTATCGTTTGACGTTTTAATAACAGTCGTGTCACGTCACACACTAGTAAGATGCCATATTGTCCAGGGAAACGTTTTCACGGCAACTTGAAAATGGAGTTTTTGAATTGGGTATTTTTACTGAAATATACAACAGAATGATGAATATCCACTTTTTACGGATTTCATAAACATTAGTCAATAACGTGAGATCGTTTTCTAAAACTTGTCAAATACCCTATTCCATGCGGAACAGGCAGCAGACGGGACTCGAACTCGCACCTACGCATGGAGTGGCAGAAAATCGGGAGCAGTGGCGTGCATTACGGGGCGACCTATGTCCAGCAGTGGACGAGCATGGGTCGATGATGAATGAAAAAACAACCTTTCCTTTAGATTTAAATATCTAGCAGTTAAATGCTTAAAAAACAAAACACATAACTACTTATTTTAAAGTCAGATTCTAGACCATACGATGTTGTTATCTTAATACTTTGTTCACCCGCAATTCTAAGTTAAACCTATTTTGAGTACCTACTGAAGAACTTTTTTAATATAGAGTTTTTCAAAAGAAAATACCTACTTATACCTATGCTGATCTCATCACACGGTGTATTTAATCCTTCTACTTATGTGTTTTAATCTGCGTGGTTGATTGAAACGGCTCAACGGATTTAGATGAAATTTTTTTACCTAGTTGATAACTTGGATAAAGGTCCACTAGCGGCAACTTTGCTAAATCTCAATTGATCTAAAACTAGATTTAGTCTATACAAAAATGTAAAATTGATGTTGAAGATTTGACATTTATCTATGGGTTATGTTAGCGAGATTCACCGGCCTAGGGTTAAATAGAAACAATTGCAGTTGTTTTTTGTTTTCTTTATTTATTTAAAGGCTTGCATTCTACGAATATGCCAGCCTCATCGTACCCTAACCAAAACATACAGACCTCATTTAATTTAAAACATTGGAGAGGGCGAGCTATTCTTACTAGCGAAAACCATATCAAACATCGACTTTGCTGCATCTGAGTTTGGTAGTGCTAATATTTCCACAAACGAACCTATATTTTCAAAGTTAAGTTGATATTGTTCTATGAATAGCTCTCTCTCTCTTCTGTTCTTCACACATTCTATCAAAATGTGTTGAACATCGTCCACTTTGTTACATACTTCACAATTAGGAGAATTAGCTTTCTTCATCAAATGTGCAAACTTCCTAGATGGATAATGACCTGATCGTAATCTGTGAGCAAGGACGACATATGACCTATTTAATTTGGTTTCTACGAACCATCAATTGCAGTTGTATTTGCTGCAAGTGGACCTAATACATGGAATACTTACTTTTTGAGCCCGGATAATATTGTAACAAATTAATGTTCCTAAGATTTATTAAATTAATTTTTTTTTCCTCCCAGGCGAGGTAGCGGTTGGGAAATGTTCATGGATACCCTACTGCCGACTGCAGGGTTATGTCAGACTCTTATTGACTAACAGTAACACACACCCGTGGGGGACGCCTATGGCCATACAGCCTTCGTATGATGCAATCATCCCAAGGGATGATCTTCTCAAGAGAAGAGAATGACGCGAATTCTAATGCCTATGCGGATGAAGTCGTGGACAAAAAGTCTAGTAGAATAATTATTAATGTTCTTTGTGTAAACATGCTTTATCGCATTTGTTTATCATCACGTCTTATTCAGTATGTGAAAATAATACTTTAAATAAATATTACTTGTATAGGTTTATCTTTTCTTATCACTTATCAAAGTACCGAACAGTAGCATGTAGATTAGTATCGACAAAATTACTAATCTCAAATTATGCTCAACACAAGGATACTATCTGAAAAAAAAAAGATTGCGTGAAAAATTAGTTTGTGAAGTCTACTAAAAGATACATGGATGGGTAATTTTATAGAAGCCAAATTGCCACGCTTTATTATTCATAGTATACTAGCTGTCCCAGCGAACTTCGTACCGCCATAAAAAAATAGGGATTGGTGGTAGAAGGGTGAAAATGTAGGGTTGTATGTATTTTTGTATGAAGTATCATAAAAAAAAAACAAAAAAAAAAACCAAAAAAATGAATTTAAGGGTAGTCCTTAAATGCCCTTAACATTTAGGGAGATGAAAAATAGATGTTGTCCGATTCTCAGACCTATTGAATATGCATATAAAATTTGACGAAAACCGTTCGAGCCGTTTCGGAGTAGTTCAATTACGCACACCGTGACATGAGAATTTTATATATTGGATTATAGAACTGCATAGGTATTCTGTAAGATCCAAACTATACATGTAATAAAATGGTAGGAAAGTCAAAACTGTACATTGAATATTTTTTTAAAAGAATTCTTGGGGTGTGATCTACAATCGATACCGAAGCTAAAAATATAGTTTTTAGAATTTTTGTCTCTTTGTCTCTATGTATGTCCGGGATAAACTCAAAAAGTACTGCATGGAGTTACTTCAAATTTGGCACGAATATTATTAAGAAGTCAAACAAAACACAACTGTCAAATATCTAATACTGGCTGCTTCTAAGTACATAGCGACATTTCGCCGTGTAAAGGCGTAATGCATATCGTACTAATGTCTAATATAAAATGTCAGCTACCGAAAGCGGAAGTGAGATTTAATTTTGCTAGAAAAATACTGTGATGAGCGCGGCTTGCATTGTTCAAATGGTGCTTGGTGGCGTAACTGGCGTACCACTGTTTCTTTACCTTAAAGTATAATTAGAGCCACCGCTGCAAAAAGAGTCAGAGCCACCGCTGCAAAAAGAGTCTCTACTTATTTAATATATTACACCATCACCGATTACCCCCAACTTTTACTTTTTACTTCAGCTGGCCCGATATATTTTTTTCTGGACTTTTGCGGTTTGACCACCACTGCTCTAGATAGACAGGCAGACTGCAGACCTACCAACTTGGAATTATAACGCCCTATATTAGGAAACGTACCGATACTACGTGGCCCAATTGATGTATTATTTATTATTATTAGCGGGGGCTAAAAATCTAAGTCTAAGGGGAAGGGGTTCTCCTTTGATTTTGCGTAGTAATTCATGAACATGGTGTTAAATATTTTTTTTCACACAGAAAAAAAAATTGACGCATATTTGTCTTTGTTACCTAACTAATATGGCGTAATGCCTTTTGAAATCCAAAAAATCAAGATAGACATAAATTGTTAATACAAAACAACTCTTGAATGCTCTTACATTTATCTCAGCTCTTCTACACTTTTCGCTGTGAAGAAATGGCGTAAGTTGAACACTCACAAAAAGCACCATCGTACTTGTCACAGTGTCCTTACAGAACGTTATTAAAATTGCAGGGGTTTAATAAAAAAACGAAAACGAGGATTCCTTTTTGAAGAGAAAACAGTTTACATACTGAAAGGACTTACTGAAAAGAGACATTTCATTTTATTTGAGCCATTCAACCATACCAATTCTATTGCAGTCAGGATTTGATTGGCGTGCAGTCCAAGCGTATCTTAGCCACATAGGTAGACACTAAAGTTTTCGAAAGTATGCCGGGTGTCTGTAAACTTTCACTAATAACTTGATCACACGTATGGAGCAAACGCGAGACAGTGCTCTCGGCCGGGTACTCGGTACGTATAAACATAGCGCCGAGTGCTCAGTCGTGCGCTTTACATGAGTTTTTAACTTGCATGACTGTCTCGGCCGAGAAACATTTTACTGTCTCGCCCGTTTATTCGGTACGTGTGATCAAAGCATATGTATTTACACGGAAAAGTCAGCGGCCGCTGCACTTTATATTATTGTTACACTCCTGGTTCATCAGATAAGACTAGAGAATTAACCAACTAAATTCGATAAAATAATTCTAAGCAGCGTTTTATCTTGCGGGGGCTCTTTTTCATTCGGCGACAACAATTAGCTTATGCAAGGCATATCTTATAAAAAGTAATCCATTAAATCATAATGATAATAAATTACAATTTATCTATCCGATTCGCTGTCCTTTGATTAATTTAAAGGTATCACTTATACAATATCTTACTGTTATAGGTAACCTTCTTGTTTCTGTGTCACAACAAACAAGAGACCTTATTGTCTGTTCAAAGGAGATATTGACACTATAACAAAATTGTAGATAAATGATAAAAAGTATAATTAAGTCATCTTAGATATTATTTTAAATATTTTTCAGTAAAATATTAACGAATAGTAGTTCACGCGAATGGCGACTTTAGTTTGTGTTTTAAGGCAATAATTTAATTTTAAATAATTATTAAGGTTTGGAAATAACCACTTTTGAATGGGAATGAAAAAAATAACTCCTTCTGTTTGGGACAATTTGGAAATATCCCTATTTGCTTAAAACAATTTGGGCAATATCTTTTTTTTTTGTAGTTATAATTTAATGTACAGTTAGTAGTTGAATAAAATAAAAAATATTATAATTTTATCAACATCAATTTATTGTACCACCTCTTCGGCTTCTATTGTATTATTTTCATTTCTTAAATTGTTTTATACCATCAATTCTGGCAGGCGGTGCCAATCACTTCCAGTCGTTTAGTAACCATTCTTCTTTTTACCCGACTGCGCAATGCAAGAGCGCGAAGCGCGACGCGCAGACAGGGTATAGTGTTTAACAGTCTAAGATATGATAATAATCAAAAATCAATACGGAGAAAACTGGGCGCCATATTGTGAGAAAGAAAAAAAAATAAGTTGCCGAAATATGTTGAGTGGGGTATCATTGTCTAGTTAATCAAAAATCATTAGGTTTCTTACACCATTTTTCATTTTATATGATTGTTTAGGATCTACAACGATTTAAAGTTGTATATTAACCACTTGCGTTTTTAATTTCAATCTTACGTTTGTATGGATCTTTGTAACGCTTTCAATCAAAAAATACTAAATGGATTTTAATCGAGCTAACCAATGATAAAGCTCATACATAATAATAGCATATAGATTATAATTTATGTTGTTATTTGGTGAATTGGCCAAAATATAACATTAAGTGTCACGTGAGTGAGACGGAAAAAAACTCCCATCTGCGAGCCATTTTGGCCTGCACTGCAAATACAATAAAAGTTACATGATTATAATGTACGGTGGAATTGTATCTCTTATATAGTTCTACAAAAAAATCCAGGACATTAGCTATTCAAGGATGGATCAAATTTTTTCAACAATGGGTCCCGACTGTTAAAGTAGCTTTGTTCCTTACTTAACAGAATTATAGACTACTGGACTTGTTTTTTTCTTTTCAGTTTTTATTTTAAGTAATATTTAAGCAGTCGGGGTTTTTGATTTTTTAAATTTACCTTTTTTTTAAAGTCTCGTTATAAAAGCGGTTGTTCATTTTATAACAACACACAATAACGAGAAAGAAAATGTCTGTTTTAAATTGAAACGTAGGATTTTTATCTCCTTTTGATTTTAATCTGATGGAAATATTCCTCTTTGAACAAAACAATCATTTGGAAATAGCGCTTACAGATGCAGTTTGAAAAGCACCGATGATTTAAACCAATCCAGATTACAGATTTATAAAAAAAATATATATATGGAAAGTGTGAAATATCTCCTTTTGGTCAGACACTCCTCTCCAATGAAGGCGTAGGGTGCGGCCAGAGTGCACTCAGATTCAGATTCTGAAAACAAGCGCGAGAAATAAACAGTGTAGTCTAAGCAGGTTGCCTGCTTTTTCTCGCGCTTTGTTTTCTGAGTCTGAATCTGAATCTGAATCAGGAGTGCAATTTGGCCGTACCCTTCGACTACACTGTTTATTTCTCGCGTTTATTTTCGAAATCTGAATCTGAATCTGAGTGCACTCTGGCCGCACCCGTACCTCGTATTCGATATTCAGATACCTAATGCGCTTATGTGCTTACCACACGCACAAGCTTCACCACAGTTTGGCCTGCGCAAGCATCTCGCACGAAAAAACTGTACACTTTGTGCGTTACCACACGGCACAGGTAAGTACGCGCAAGCCTCATTCTTATCGAAATCATTGGCGTGGAAACAATGTTTTCTAATGAAGAAACATTTCTTATGCTACTATTTTTCAAGTGTTTGCTATTAAAAAAAACATGTAAAAACGATAGGATATGTACATAATATGTGCAAGTAGGTAGGTAGTAGGTATTAGGCATAGGTATTTAGTTGCAAAAATTATGTTCTTACCTCTTTCATTTTATTAATCATTCTTTCGTAGGCGTCGTTCTTTTTATTTCGGTCGGAATAATCTTTAGATTTAATTTTCCAGAGTGCAGGCAGAGATTTGTATAAACAAATTAATTCAGACGTGAATTCGCGATTGTACGTACGCAAAGCTGCCATTTTTGAGTGACGATGACGAACGACCTCATGAAACGACGAGCGAGCCTCGACACAAAGTACACTCGACTGTGGCTTGAACACTGAACGCCCAACCACACGCACAGAGAAGTACGCGCAGGCCGGGCTTGCGCAGGCAAAATTTCAAGCAAGTCGAAAAGTGCGCAGGCCGCGCTGTGGGGTTGGCGCGTGATACAGTTTTACCAACTACACGCACCGTGTTCCGTGTACAAACCGGCCTGCGCAGGCAAAACTGTGGTGAAGCTCGTGCGTGTGGTAGGCCCATTACCACACGCACAAGCTTCACCACAGTTTGACCTGCGCAAGCATCTCGCACGAAAAAACTGTACACTTTGTGCGTTACCACACGGCACAGTTAAGTACGCGCAAGCCTCATTCTTATCGAAATCATTGGCGTGGAAACAATGTTTCCTAATGAAGAAACATTTCTTATGCTACTATTTTTCAAGTGTTTGCTATTAAAAAGAACATGTAAAAACGATAGGATATGTACATAATATGTGCAAGTAGTTGGTAGTAGGTATTAGGCATAGGTATTTAATTGCAAAAATTATGTTCTTACCTCTTTCATTTTATTTATCATTATTTCGTAAGTGTCGTTCTTTTTATTTCGGTCGGAATAATCTTTAGATTTAATTTTCCAGAGTGCAGGCAGAGATTTGTATAAACTAATTAATTCACACGTGAATTCGCGATTGTACGTACGCAAATCTGCCATTTTTGAGTGACGATGACGAACGACCTCATGAAACGACGAGCGAGCCTCGACTCAAAATACACTCGACTGTGGCTTGAACACTGAACGCCCAACCACACGCACAGACAAGTACGCGGAGGCCGGGCTTGCGCAGGCAAAATTTCAAGCAAGTCGAAAAGTGCGCAGGCCGCGCTGTGGGGTTGGCGCGTGATACAGTTTTACCAACTACACGCACCGTGTTCCGTGTACAAACCGGCCTGCGCAGGCAAAACTGTGGTGAAGCTCGTGCGTGTGGTAGGCCCATAACACATCCATTGGTAATACTTACGTTACCTCTGTAATTTGTATTAGTTTTTATATCATTTTCACGGCTAAAGAAAATTAGAAATAAAAAAATCCATATCACTCATTGTTCCATTTTGTGTTTCAGAACCGTCACCCTGGCACCTACGAATAAGAAACCTACAGCCGGTTCCACTGCAAAACTCGGGACCGGCGCCATCGGAAAACCTTCATCACAAATTGGAAAAACATCATCTCTCGCGAACAGCAGTAAGCAGACCAATATCTACAGCTCTGGAAAAAGTGCTAAACCAACAGGTGCCGATAAGACCGCCAGCTTCTTTGGCGCTAGCCCCAACAACAGCTACTTTGGGTCTAGTGGAAAGAGCAATAAAACAAACAGCGACACATATGGTAGTTATTCTGTAGCCACCGGAAAGAGTAGTAACGTATTCGGCACGAGCGCAAAAGCAAACAGTATTTCGGAATCAAGTGGAAAACAAGCAAGTATAATCGGATCTTCTGAAAAAAGCTACAATAAACCAGTGTCACCGGCATACAGTGCTAAGACCGACTCCAGTTTGTCATCAAATGCTAAAAATAGTAATGTTCTGGGTACAACTGGAAAATATTCGAATGCTGTTACACCATCTCCCGTTAAAAATGAAAGCAAACCAATTTTTAGTAGTAAACCCGAAAATAATTCTCTGAATGCAGCCAAAAGCAGTAATGTGTTCGGTTCCAGTGGAAAATATTCTAATACTCCAGCAAAAAAAGATGGCATGCTATCTTCAACTGGTTTAGCTGCAAACATATTGCTGTCGAGTGGAACAAATAGCAATAAATTGGGATCTTCAGGAAATTACTCGAATGTTGGATCCTCCACCAAAAAGGATGGAATGGCAACATCTACTGGTAAAGCTGCCAATGTGTTATTCACGAGTGGGACAAGCAGCAACGTCATAGGGAGTGGTGCAAAATATCAATCAACTTTCGGAACCTCCATGAAGAATGACGTAATATCGAAACCGGCGCCTGGTAAAGCTGGAAGTATGTTAATGCCAAATGAAAAACTTAGTAACGCATCCAAATATAACCTCAAAGAGAATAAGTCAGCAGCGTCAACGGGCATGAATTCAAACGTGCATGATCCCTTCAAATTGTATCCCTCCTTCATAAAACCGAAGGAAAGCAAATCCTCGACTAGGCTTGGTATCTTATGGCTCCCATTAAGAAAACGTAATAAGAAAAAGGATATGGTACATCATTCTCACAACTATGAAAACTACAATAGAGCACCATCTATGCATAATTTGTAAGTATCTCAATTTCAGTACCTCTTTCTACTTTAAATTTTACTAACTTCAAACACATAGCACAAAGCGATATTTTGTCATACTACTACTGCGTCATTATTATTGCAGTAGTGGTGTCGATTCTGGCAGGACTCTCTAAAGCTAAACTTAAATTTGTACCCCTGTTATTCTCTATACAGAATGAAAAGGCCAGACTGATGTTAAATTTAGAGATTCCTGCCAGAATCGACACCAGTGTGTAACTTCATAAGCCGTTCTAATACATACCTATTGTTCCAAAACAAATATCTCAAAAGTGATAAAAACGCGCCTATGTAGCCAATGGTGTCGATTCTGGCAGGATTCTCTAAACTTATAACTAAATTTAACATCAGTCTGTCCTTTTCATTTTGTATAGAGAATGACAAGGATACACTGTTGTCAAAATTAAGGGGTTTTTGGCGGGATTTCATCGAGTGCGGTTGGCGTCTTATTTTAATTATTCTTAAATTCGTTCATAGTGGATATTGTGAAATAAAATTGGTGTGGTTTTGTGTAACAACTGTCTGCGTAACTGAAGAATTAATGGAATCATTAAAATATACGCTATTGCGGTCAAGTGGACGTTAGAATTTTATTGTAGTGTTGACTACCTCACAGAAGCTTATCGAAAAAGCCAACTCGATACATTTCGTGCCAAACACTCCAAGAAACATTAGAATGCGTCACACCGACATTCTAATGTAAAAACAAAAAGAAGCTTAATTTACTGAAAAACCAGACTGTATGGGCATTGTTCCCTTTGCCTTCCCTAAAACGGGAGAACTTCAACAAAAAAAATGTTGTCAAATTTAAAGAATCATGCCAGAATCGACACCAATATCGGATGAATGAGGGCTATCGCGTATGAATCCGCCGCTAGAGGCGCTAGTGTAGCGTGAGGTCTCCGAAATGTCAAATGTTATTGCTTGTTGGTTGACTACACGGGTTTATTTCTTATTAAAATAATGTTGTGAATAATTGGTAACAAATCGGCTTAATTATGGCAAATATGAGTTATGTGGCAATGAATGTCAGTTATTAAAAATTTGAGCTTAGAAAAATGATTTCCGAATAAAACGGAACTGCGCGTCACTGTGGCATGGCCTATTATGTTTAGGATATGGTTCTTTTGTGTTAAAATACGATCTAAATGTAACCTTTGATTTCATGTGCGTATTAATAAACTTTAAAAGTTACAATTTAGGACCTCACTCAACAGTGGCGCCATCTGGTGAAGCAGAAAACGGTAGCCCTCATTGTTGCGATATCTTTTTTAAGTACATTATTTAATAGAACGGCTACGAAGTTACACACTGCAACGGTATTAAGAATGTTGATTTAGTGACTTTTCGCTCTATGGCAACGATCGGAAATATGGTGAAGATACCACACGATATCGGCTATTGGCGTCCGATGCCGATATCGGATCGGGTTGTGTAAACGCTGTCACTCAGTGTTTTTAGGGACACGATATCGAAAAGAAAGTATTGATACCGTAGTCATGAGTAGTATCGGAAAAAAAGTATCGTACTCGTAAAAGTATTGAAACAAAAGTATCGATACTTCGAAGTATCGAGTACATTTCATAGGGCCATGAGCAACCCCCCCCCCCCCTCCCCTCCGTTAAAAGAAAAACAATCAAATTTTATTATAATTAAAAACATAAAAAGGACATGTTAATTCACAAATTTCTATATTATGTAGATACTCTTAAAAATGTGTAATGTTAATATAATCAACTACAAAACTAACCGTGCGTAATCAAGTACGTAAGTCTCAGGATACACTATATTGCTTGTGCTTTCAATTATATCAAAGCAAAGGAATGTTTTAGAAGGTTTGCTATGATTCCATTAGATGGCGTTGCCATCAATATAAGGCTCTTATCCAAAATTTTAATGGTATCGATACTTGCCAAAAAGTACTCATTTAGTTGAAGTATCGAAAACCAAGTATCGGGTACAAAAGTATCGGTATCGAAAGGAAAAGTACTCGATACCACAAAGTATCGATACTTTTTTCGTGTCCCTAAGTGTTTTCTCTGCGGTGCGTGTTTTCTGTCAGTCAGTGTAGTGTAGTCAAAGCAAAACTTTTTGGTCACTCTTTTATTTTTTTCCGTCAGTATGCAAGAGAATAATAATTTTGAAACTATTATCAGCACTTGGCGACGTTTATCTGGCGAACAAATAGAATCTCCGGGTTCAGTAAGGTTAATTCCATTGTCAATATTACTATTATTTTGTGTAAAGAAATTCAACCTTTATTCTCCATTGTTTACATTTGGTATGGTGTTGATGTTTACAGTGTAATGATCATTAAAAGAAGTGTTGTGTTGCGATAGTCTTTTCTTGGAACGAATGCTCACGATTTTCGTTCAATCCCCACAAGTGCTTACATTTTTTTACATAAATAAATTTTATTTGTAAACTGTTTCAGCATGTCTGGTGATTCTTCCGAATACCAGTCAAATAAAAAGAAGGAAGAAGAATCATTGCTAGTTCCGGAACGAGCGAAACTCACTTCAGTGGCTGTAAATACTGGAATCACTGCAGCTAGCATTGATATGCCACCTGATGGCTTAAATTCTGCAAATCCAGAAGAGAAACAAGAATTCATAAAACATGACTCGGAAGAGAGCAAGGTAATAAATAATACTAATAGTGTCATCTTATACTAACTAGGTACTCTAGACAGTTTAAGAAAAATCATTCAAAGAACATTTGCTTGCCCACAAAACAAAGTTATTTATCTCAAAAGAAATTAATCTACCCAAGCATTTAGCTTTTTGTTATTTGTACATACTAACTTATAGCTTAGCAGTTTTTCACCATGTAAGAAAATAATTTCAATTTAAAGTAAGTAGGCCAAGTCTGTAGTAAATCTTGATTTTACTACTGCATATCAGATTGTTCAACAGCAAACATTTTGGCCTACCATAACTGCACATGCATAGAATTTTTAAATTGATTGTTTTAGTTTGATTATTATTAACTTTAGAGTGACCAGTCTCCATCCAGGGACTTTATTTTGGTAAGAAATCTAGTATGTAGAATATTATATTTAGATATGGGTACACTTTTGCACTTTATTAAGAAGATGTATTTTCAATGCTTGTGTTTATTTTTGCAGGAAGCTGCTGGTGACACCAATGAAGGCAGCAAGATTGATAAGGACTTTTTAGAAAATAATGATAATTTAGAAAAGAAACCACAAGAAAACAAGTGGAATAAGGAAAAACAAGGTGATCTAGTAGATAGTGTGTACTTAAGGCCTCCTCCACCTCACAAAGCGAGATCTGCGACATCTACAAATGAAGATGAAGGTTGTGGTATGAAATGTCTTTATTATACATTGCAGTGTTGCGACTGTATACTAATGTAGATTGCCATAAACAGTACCTTCAAAAATGCCACTAGGATAAGTTTACTATGTATTCATGGCATTATATACCATGTTTTTCTAAAGCCTTTTTACCTCATTCTCTACCAGTAATCATAATAATATTTTTGTGATATTACTATATTCTGTCTTCGTTTACTTTATTCCAGAAATTTGCAATATTTTGTGTGTTTAGAATTATAACAACAACAACATGAACAACCAAGAAAATGTAGTAAAATTAGTGTTACAACAGGTATCATATTTTTTTGTATTTTTCTTTAATGAATTATCTACATGCTTCTGTAACTTCAGTACCTATGCAAAATTTTCAATACTTACATTGTTCATTATGCACAAATGTTCTTTACAGAGTATATTATTTTCTTTATATCTTAATTTACATTCAATTTTTATGGTTTTTCTCTCCATAAAAACCTTCCGTGTGCCTTAATTAACATATGAAAATAAAATGGCTGAATTGTTCCAGTCATTCTTTAGTTTAGCGCTTAGCAACATTTATTTTTATTTATATAGATTTTGCAAATTAATGATTCTGATTATAAGTTGACATATCTTTTTTATTATTATTTTTGCTTTAGAAAATCTAAAATGAACATAGCATTACATTATTAAAAAGCCAATTAACCGCTATGCCAGTATTAGAATATACAGAAGTACTTGGGATTACTAATAGATTCTATATTATGATTATACTATAAATTAAGATTTATAATTATTTATTGCTTGCCTTTTGATACAAAGGTTTCAGCATTTTGTGACTAAGCAGATCTCAAATCATTTATATGGTGTCAAAATCTTATTGTGAAGTGATAAGGAATTATCATATTAGTTTTGGATGAATTTACATGGATATACATATCTACTCTAGCTTTAGACAATTACATTCCACACTACATGTTTTTATATGAAATAAGTCATTTATATTAACTGAGATTAGGTGAAATTTAATAAACTTTCATAAAAGGTGCTTTGAGATTCTCTTGTATCAACAGCCTTCCTGATTAACATTGTAATTTTGAAATTTAGCTTTACATAAGTTTGATTATTATTAACTTTAGAGTGACCAGTCTCCATCCAGAGACTTTATTTTGGTAAGACATCTAGTATGTAGAATATTATATTTAGATATGGGTACGCTTTTGTACTTTATTAAAAAGATGTATTTTCAATGGTTGTTTTATTTAGTTGGCAAATAAAGTAACAGCTTAAAAATAAGCAAATTATTAAGTTGCTTTTTACATTTGCACAATGTTAAAAATAAAAAATGTAACAAATAATTTATTAACCTTATTTGCTGGATCCACAATGGATACAGATATTTTTAATATCATTAGCAGAACAGAACAGAACAAAGGGCAGTGGCTAAGGTTTGGTAATTATTGTCGTTAGAAGCTGAAGTTAACGAGTCTAATTTGTGATGTCCTTTGGCCTCCACCCACAGAACACAGACACAGGCCTACGCCTATTCGCTAACTGCTTTTGACAGATGAAAGTACCGAGAATAGGAGGTCCATTGATTGAATAGAGCACTGATTACCTTCAAAATCGTAAGTACCAGGTCAAGGTTAGCTGACATATACATAAAGAAACTAAAAAAAAATGTTGACATCATTAATTGGACCACCCTGTATAGTGACACAAAAACGTTTACTTAAGGTACCGCTCAAGGGTCAGTTCTTGGTCCTTTGCATTATTTATCCTTTTTTTTGTTTTTTAACGGTGGGAAATGCATTACGCATACCCCGTGCTTTGGGTTGCACGGGGTTATGTCGACTCTCCGCGGCTTCTGGGAGCAGACAGAATACCCCCCAGAAGATGCCGTACCGCGGCCTACCGACTAAAACCCACCGATCCTCACATACGCCTTGACGCGAGCATGTTCGTCACCGACGCATCCTCATCGTCTTCCGACGAGGACGATGTCTTCCGACGAGGGACGCGTCGCTGCCGGACAAGGTCATGGGAACTCGCGAGATCACATCCACGACCTTGTCGGCGCACAGTGGTCTGAAAATCGAGCTCCATACTCCTAGAAACTTAATGTCTGATATTAATAAAAAAAAAAGTTTTGTATTTAGTGTACCTCCCTCTATTTAATATTATAGTATGAAGGGTATGAGTAGTACCACGCCTGAGAAAAAAAAAAGTTTTTTTTTGTATGGGAGAAATCACTTAAAGTGCATTTTTTTTAAACTGAATAGAACTGAAAGGCTGGTACTCATATGAGCTATTGCACCTTACACGGCGAACAAGATGACATATAACACTTGTGCCTTTCGATGCCGCTTTGCATGTAGCAACCTTTGAAAATTTGGAATTTTCAGTATATAATTTTTCAAATCTTTAACGTAATTAAATGAAGTAACCGACTATATTACTGACATTGTCGTTAGTTAATGACCTATTAAAGACCTTTAATAGTGATAATAACGGAAAAAAGATTTTGTATGTTTTCTTACTTTCAATTTTATTCAATCAAGTAACTCATTTGGTAATTACTCTCATTATTGTTGAGTTTTAATTAGCTACTTATAACATAATCATTAATGGGGCAACAAGCTTAATGAGGGTAGTTACATATAAATAGGGTGATTTGGCTAACTTCACTTTCTGCACTTGTGCGCGCTTACTATACTTATTAAGTTCGATTTTTCCCATAATATAATGGAAGGTTTTGGTACCAATTTAGATATTTTCATGTTTGTTGCAAACAATAGCTGTTTCTCACAGCCCAGTGTGTTATTTGAAGTTTTCGAAATTGCCTTTGATTTGACCGCGAATGAAAATAAAGAATTGAAACAATTCTGCCAGACTTTTTAGTGTTCTTTGAGGAATAAATGGATCACATGCAATCGTACGAGACACACATTCATAAAGAAGTATGAGACATGGCTGCAAGAAGTCATAAAATGGCCCGAGTTCATGAAGGAAAAGATGACAAATTCTTTAGGGTCTGTAATGCAACAACCATGTTCGAGTTCTAACTTCGGTATAAATGAGGGTGCATCAACATCCTACAAACCGGAGAGATGCAGTGTTGGAACATCAACATCATTTGCGAGTCAGAGAAAAGCGTTTACTGAGCTAAGCCCACTACAGAAGAGAAGAAGAGTGGACGAGTTCCTAAAGCACAGCACTGAAAGCCTTACTTATGCAAGTGGCTTAAGTGCAGAAAACAAGAATGTAGCAGATATAATAAAATTAGTCACTGAGCATCCTGAAGAGGCTACAAAGATAAAGGATTTATTGAAGTCCAAGAAAACTGTACCCATATATTCGCCGATGAAGCTTTAGGTTTAATGACCTCGTTGAAACTTTCTAAGTGGTAGTATACATACTCTACGCTTAGTTTGTGGCGAAGAAAACATATGGGAGAATCCAAAGCGATCATCCACAATGTTCTGCAGGCCACTCTATTTCATTTTTGTTAATGAAAATAATTTGAATATTACGGAAGAACAGGCTTTGGTTGAAGCTGAGATTACAGCACTGGAACCGTCACCTTCGGAAATGAATATGTTAGAGAAGATCTCAGAGTGAGTTTTGAATAGATTGATAAAATAATTGCAGCTTGCTAATGTATCTTTTTATTAATTAATTTACTTTCTTTCCAGGAAACCTGTCTCAACGGAAATATATCAATATGGTTTATCTACACTTCATGCTTGGGTCAGGAGTATGGATTGTCTAATCCATATTTCGTATAGACTGGACTTCAAAACATGGCAAGCCAAAGATCCAAGTAGCAAAGACTCATTGAAAGGTAGAAAATTAATTATACAGCAGAAGTTCCGTGATGAAATGGGCCTTCTAGTAGACATTGTTAAGCAAGGTGAGTTAAAGTAATAGACGTTGTTCTTAAACCTTATTTATTCAAATGACACAAGTTATTTTATTTGAAAAGCTGTTGCTTTTTTATTTCAGGTTCCGGAAACACAAATGATGGAAACACAGCGAGGAAATTTTATGTGATCTTGCCAATACTGCAGCTATCACAGGTTTGGATTCCAGTTTGATCCAAAGATTTGCAACACTTTTGCGTGGGATAGCCTGTGGAGGGCCCATAAATGTTGAGGCATTTAAAATTTTTGCACGCCACACTGCAGAAATGTACGTGGAGCTCTATGGCTGGTTCCACATGCCTACGAGTGTCCACAAGCTTTTATTGCATGGTGCTGAAGTTATTGAACATCAATATTATGCGTATTGGCAAATTATCTGAAGAGACATCGGAAGCCAGAAAATAGACTTAAAGAAAATCCGAGAACATCACTCGCGCAAATTTAGTAGAAAAGCGACAAAAGAAGACACTTTCAATGAGGAGACCATTGTCTCGTCAGATCCTTATTTGTCCGGCATAAGACCTGTGCTGAGAAAATCTGTAAACACAGCTATTACTGATGATATGAAACCTCTTCTCATTAGTGACGATGCAGACAGAGAGAACATTGAATTTGTCGATGTTAATGCGTCAATGCTGGACTCGGATTTAGAGGATTTTGATGATGACGAAGATACTCTCTCATAAAAGTTTTTGTATAAAGTTATTATTGCTGTTGTAAATAATATAATCAATACATATAAATATATAATTAGCTGTAGATAGTTGTAATAGTCTTAAATGAACCCTAGTATATTTACATTATTTGTAAATATCAAAACTAAATTATTTTCGACTAGCTTTTGCCCGCGACTTCGTCCGCGTTATCGTCGTTTTTCGTAAAAAAAGTAGCATATGTCCTTCCTCAGGGTTCCGTGGTTTTGATGTGACAGACAGATTAACTTTCGTATTTTAGTAGGGAAATATAATACTGTTAAAAATATCGCAATAAGGAACCGCAGAATATTATTATTATCACTGTGCCCCGAGACCATCAGCGTGTAACTCCTTGTATGTTATTATGTTAATGTATTGGTAATATTGTTTAGATCGCTTTTACATGAGTCTTAAGTACATATAGAATGAAAATACTTCAGCGCAAAGCTTCCGGGTAGACTACGTTGAAATTTGACCCGTCCGGAACGTGAACATAAAAAATTCTAGGACTGCTAACCCGGGAAAGACCGACATAACTGATCATGTGAAAAACAACTGACACCGAGATCTACTCCAACAACACGAAAGGTCTGCCCTTGAGCCTTATTTATTGTCATTGCATAACACACTTGCGTTCTTTTAAATTGGAATGGAAAATTATTTGGTATTATGGGAATTCTGGGAATAAAGATGGTTTCTCCTGCACCGCAACCTATTAAAATTTGAGCCTCGATTACATTTTGTTGCAACTGGGTTACTTTAAGCCGAGTTCCATTGCAAATTTGTGGTGGTCTTAAATTTCGGAGCAGAATAATCGGAATGCCAATTTTTAAACAAATTTCATGAGAAGGAAGTACCTACATATTTAAAGAATTTAAAAATTCTATCGGGTAATTAGTAGCTTCTTGTTCATCGGCCATTCTATTTATTGAACTATAAACTTTGCTTTTCCCCTGGATATTCGCAGTATTTTATTATTAATCTCAGATGCCTGGTCATTGCGAGGAGTTAAAATGGACCTTTCGCATAGCCAAGAATTGTTCTTATTTAATATATTTGTTACGTCACCGTAAACTGACGATGTAAGATGTTGTTGGGATTGCACTATACAACATAACTCAGGCGTCAGAATAAGTGTTCCTTGGTGTAGCAGTGGATAGGTATCTTTGGTGAAGGTATTTTCTTTAATAATATATCAGAAAATTCACGATCATCCGGGTTATCTACAGTTCCCACTCGCATGTTTATAGTCAAATAAATAGTCAAATGCACCGATTGTATATCACGCCACAAATAAGAGCTTTTCAGGCAAGCCCTAACCTCAGCAGCTCGGGTTCCCCGTGGTATTACCGTTAAGGTTTGTCGGAAATCACCACAAAATAAAACTGTGATACCGCCCATGGGTCGATCATTTTGTCTTATATCTCTTATAGTTCTGTCTACCGCTTCTACTCCTTTTCGATGGGCCATCGTACATTCATCCTATATGATTAAATTACACTTTGAACGAATATTTAAACACTACCAAAACAACTAATACGTGGTCCTAACTTTAGCTACCTTACACATAAAATCTAAGTGACTATTTGAATTAAAATATTCTTATAGAATTATAATCAGAAATATATACAACTCACAACAAAAAAGAAATGAAAATAAAGCTGAAACGCCTGTGCAATACTATCTACCTATACCTCCTTCACTTAAAAATAAATACTTATAACTACTTTAATTAATAAAAGTACCTACGCTTAATAATTTTTAATTTGAACGAATATTTAAACACTACCAAAACAACTAATACCTGTTTTACAAAATAACAACAAAAGAAATTCAAATAAACTATTTAAAGACTAAAAGTCGCGCTGATAAGCACGGTTTCGGTCTCCCAGGCGGGGGAGCAGATGAGAAATCCTCATGGATACCCTACAGCCGGCTGCAAGGTTATGTCAGACTCGTACTGACTAAAAAACACCCGTAGGGGCTGCCTCTGGCCGGGAAGGCCTCTAAGGCTTCATCGGAAGCGATCGTCCCCCAGGGGGGGAGCGACGCAGAAAACAGATTTAGACAGCTCGCTCTCGGACCTTTGATACCCTACCGCTGCCGCGACCCGTGTCGAGCGCGGCAACCGTTACACAAAAATAATCCTTATAGCATGATTCAGTATTCACGTGCGACGGTGTGATGGCTTATTTCATGTATAAGTTTGGTGTTTCTATACCGAGTATTATAAACGTAAGAGTAAACAAATATGATCAGAATGCTCCGAACTGCTAAGCTATCAGGAGTTACACGTGTTATTGTGAGTCAACCATAAAAGATAGACATATGCTGTTGCGAGATATTTTTTAGACAATTTTATGTAGAATATTTCCGTCATACATGATTTCTATGTAACTTTAACCATTAAGGCTGCACACGCCACGGAAGCTTAAAAAATGGAGTAACTTCTCCCGTTTTCCCAACATTTCCCTTCACTACTCTGCTCCTATTGATTGTAGCGTGATGAAAAGTATACTATAACCTGCCCAGGAGTATGAAGAATAATTGTACCAAGTTTCGTTAAAATCCGTCGAGTAGTTTTTGTTTCTATAAGGAACAAACACACAGACAGACAGACAGACAGACAAAAATTTTACTGATTGCATTTTTGGCATCAGTATCGATCACTAATCACCCCCTGATAGTTATTTTGAAAATATATTTCATGTACAGAATTGACCTCTCTACAGATTTATTATAAGTATAGATTAACAATTAAATAAAATATAAAATTAAAACTTTATCTATGTTAACTGTTAATTATTTAGCAAATACTGTGCACAATTTTTATTGGGGTTAAGAATAGATTAAGTAACGCTGTATGTAAATTATGTTCACCTTACTCAAGTCTGTAATTGTGCCTTTAAAAAAATTTCAACTCTGATTTTACTGGTATTTTTATCATCTTTTCTTTACTAATGTTAGTGTGTAGTGTTGTTGTATTAACGTATTTTACATAAAAAATATATAACCATTTGTAATCAAAATACGTGTTTTTATTTTACTCCATTTTTAACTATATGTTAAATCATTTAAGATTAAACTTACTACATATTTTCTAATTTTAAAAAATACTTGCGCGTTCATTAAAGCAAAAATAATTCAAAAATAATATAATTACTAATTATTTATTACTTATTATAGAATGAAAATTTATTATTATTATATTCAAAGGCACATTCTTATAACTTCACAAATAAGAGTACCTAGCATCAAACATTTGAAAAATCATATACTGAAAATTTAACATTTCGAATGTTGCCTACACGCAAAGCGGCATCGAAAGGCACAAATATTATACGTCATCTGGTTCGCCGTGTAAGGTGCAATAGCTCATATGAGTACCAGCCTTTTAGTTCCATTCAGTTTTAAAAAAATGCACTTTTAAGTGTTTTCTCCCAAAATTCGCCCCCGCTGAGATTTTCACCAGAGGCAAATGGGGATAAAAACCTGAAGTGGGAGCAATGACTTCATTCCCTGTGGGGAAGACCCTGCCAGGCTTGCCACGGGATGCAAATGATAAAGCTAAAACAGGATTTGTTACAGTTTTTGTATCAACAGTAAAATCCAAACATTTTATAGGTAATATTATATTAAGTATAATTATAATACATTTTTATTACAACCTCTTCAACGCCGCATCAAAAATAGGATGAACATTATAAAATTGATTTTTATTTAATTATAATTCACAAACATTTCAAAATCTTTAAAGTGTACAAAGAGTAGAATTAAAATAAGTCCCTTAACCAGAAAAATCCAAATAATAGTATCAAAGAGTGATTATACAATATTGATTAAACAATTTCGAGTGATAAAACACACTTCATCATTAGTAATATTTAAAATATTAGAAATAAAGGTTAGAGGAGAGTAAAGAAGTAAAATCCAAAAAAAAATTTAAGTGCTAGCGATAGTAATAAAATTAAAATATAGACATAAATGCAACATTTCTTATAACTATCATTATAATTTTAATTGATAAATAAGACAATTAAGTAAATATCAGTTTATATTAGCGCATAAAGAAATCTGGCTACATTACACTGCGTGTTGAGTGAAAATTAATGTAGTTTTAATTAAATATAATTACATTTATACCGGAGTCTAATGATAACATACCTACATCGACGGTAAGTACCACGAGAAATGCTTTATTCCTATATAAGATAAGATTTATTTTAGACGTCACTAAACAGTACAAAACATCATACTGTATTTATTGTGCTTACAATTTTTATACATAGTTACAGCCGAAACTGCTATCTCGGTAACCAGAAATGATTATGACACATTCACTATAATTCTAAATATAACAACAAATATCCTAATCTTGCGCATATATCAATGGTAAACCTTTACCAAATTGTAAGCAAAAAATAGTTTGTCACACATCGGTATATGCGCTCAAGACTCATGCTAGCACTAAACATGGCTATTCGTACACATTTGCTATTTAAGGAGCTGGCGAACAAAACGGTACAATTACGCATATGGTATTGATCATATAATACTTTATTTTTACAGCCCGGAGGTTATGGGCCAGCTGAATTTGAATTTCAACTCATGTCAATCCAAACCGCCTAAAATAGTTTTAAAATTACTAAATTAAAAATCACGCCAAAAGCTCACAGTAGGTATGTCATTCAGTTTTTTACTGCTCCTGAAACAAATAATTTGATATTATTATACCGTTTTGTTCGCCAGCTCCTCATTTATCATTTTTACAGCAGGGGGCCATTCGCCTAACGGAAATGCTTAGAAAAACGCTTACGATTTCATTTTGTTATTTATGACCGCCGCCGAAGGTTTTCAAATTCCTCACGCTCATTTACTTTAATATTATTATTACCAATGCAAAAGAAAAAAAAGGCATTTGAAAACCTCAGGCGGCTAGAAATAACAAAATGAAATTGTAAGCGTTAGCGTTTTTCATAGCATTTCCATTAGGCGAATGGCCCTCAGGTTACCCTTATCAAGTCTTTAAGGGAGAGACTGTTGTCCAAGTTTGCAAATAACAAATACGAATAGCCATGTGAAGTGCCGGCATCAAAAGCTAATCTTATGTTTTTGGTATCTTCAAATTTAAAGAAAATCGCCAGTAAGAAATACACCTGGCTCAAACAATAAAACTCGAAAACGAAATAGCTTTATCACTATCTGCTGACGGCAATCAACCCTTTTTGGCTCGCTTTTTGGAAGCATTAATTTCTCACGAAGGCCACTAAAACATGGTTCTAACTCATACACAATACAACTATACTTCAATAAGCGACACGCAGACAGGCATAACCAAAAAATGACAAATCAAATATCTGCAAATGTATTCGGCTATCCAATCATTGGGTAAGTCTGTATAATTTCTAATTCGTTGCGCTTAATAATAAAATCCTAATATTTTTTGGTATCCTCTTAATTTTGCTTCATTATACATACCTTATTAAAAACATAACAACAACATATCACATTCCGATCCATGAATTCCATGATACATTACTAAAAGTAGGTAAAATAGAATACCTATGACGAGATGTATTTTGATAAAATTTATTATATTCAAAATAATTCCAAAATATTATAGCGCACATTTTGATAAACAATATTTTATTTTATACATTGGTTAATTCAAATATAAAAATAAAAGTCAACTATCGAAATTTAACCAATATTATTTGCTAAAATACATAATTATTAAATACACTTTTTTTACATTATTGCACCGATATTTTTGTGTCTATAATTATTTTTGTGTCTACAATTTATACAATGACTACTTACTTATCATTAATATTTAAGATTATTAGGAAACTACGGGACACGTTTTCGTATACTTAATTAAGAAAAAATACATACATAAGTATTATCCATTTCTTTTTATGATTCAGTATTTGAATACTTAATCTGGATGTGTTTTATTATCTAGTAATCTAATGTAATACTAAATTACATTATTCATACAGCATTGCATTGTATGACACTAACTAGTCAAAACGTAGACATAAACACAAACAGATCTACCGTAATTTTATTATATCGTACAATAAACAGTATAGCATTATAATATCATATATGAGGTTTCGAGCCTCAAGGACAATTCGCAGTAATTCTATTTATTTCCTATCTTTATTTACCTCGCGTCTTTTTATTAATTAATTTATGATTGAAGACAAATAATGTCACCGGTAGATGAAGATTTAGTCATATTAATAACACATTAGGACTTTCACAGAACCCATTTTCTAATCCAATCCAATCAATTAAAAGACCTCAATGGGTATGGAAAGATCGACAATAAAGACACATACTTTAATAGTAATACTCACGGATCATTTATAAAATTATAGGAAGCGCGCTTGTGAAAGTTGTTAATTCGTAAAAATGCTACTTAACAAAATAATTGTAAAAATACTTTCAAATGACATAAAACACTCTGAATTATATTCATGGCATACATTATGTACTCATTTTAAAGATTTCCCTTTGCATTAAGGTGGAAAAATTAAGGTAAAAATAATTACCTTATAGTCTAATAAGTTTAAAGTATGTAGCTTAGTTTTATTTTAAAATAATGCTTAAAATGTATTTTACAGTACAAACACAAGAAAAAGAAATTGCAGACAATTATAATTAACAGGAGTCATTATAGTTTATTCAGAGGTCAAGTTCACAAAAAACGCTCAATATCCTCACACTTACTATGAGCTTTAATAATCTTAATATAGGGTTCACAATCTATTACCATAAGATTTGACAGTTGGTACCACTGTATAGATAAAGGAAAAATAAAATATAACAACCAATACTGAAAAAATAAATGAGTGTAACTCGCGCCTGTGAAAAAAGTGTCATAAATGTATATAGACCGAATATTTAATAAAAATCCCCTTTTGAAATGACTTCGTATTACTAAACTTTTTATCTTACAACTTTACTTCGTTACGTCCTGATCCCGAATCTTAATATGAATCTGTTTTACAAAATGGCGCTACCACTCTTCCATCCTTCTTCGTCAAGCATTCGTCTCGCTCGCACACACGTTACGTTCCGATTTCCACATGTATTTCACATAGATAAATAGTTAATTATACTGTAAAAATAGCACGTTCAAAAACTAAATTTACTGGATTACAACTGTGCTTGCATGCTTTACGTAAGCCTGAAATGTTTTAAAAAGTATAAAAGAAACAATATGAGAGTAGTTATGAATATCATACTACATTGTTCTAATAATAAGAAACATCTTACTTACGTATTAATTTTTATATATACTTTTAGCAGTTGAGGTATACAAAATTAATTATGAATATATATTTTCGCCAAGAGGCGAGCAAAATGCGTTCTATGAGGGCAAAGACAACCGTTCCATTTTCATTTAAATGCAAATTGGTATATATTTATAGTAGGTATTTAACGACAGTTTTTTTTTAAATTGCTAATTATGAAATATTTTGCATCACATAAACCGCGGTAACTAATTCATACATCAACGTCGTGAGTTTTTTTTCGTTTTCGTATCACATATTTTATTGAATAAGAAAGATTATTGTAGATGAAATTCTTTAGTCATGTGTTAATTCATTTAAGCAATATAAATAATTAGTATACAGAGTTAAGTTTTTAAAACCGCATTTTAAACCTATAAAAATAATATTATAAATATGAAGTCATTCAAATAAAATATTAATAATAGTCAAATTATAGTAATTGATATTTTTGTTTCATAACATTAATTGGCACATCATAAAAAATGTGATGTGATAATAAAATTTAACAGTCAATTTCCATAAAAAAAAACAATAATAAATAAGCATTTCGGAGCTTAATTGATTATGTCTTTTTTACTATTGAGCTTAATATAATAAAATCTAAAAAGCGAAGCTAAAATAAGATAACCTTTTCCTACTGATCGATTATTGAAATTGGCCGATTATAAATATACTGTTTACATTAAGAGCCAGTATAACGTACCTCTAGCACTCACCAATATTGAATTCGAATAGTAGAATTCGATCTCGATGCGCGTCAAATGTCAAGAAGTTTTGTAATCGGCATAGTCGGGCGGTAAAATCAAATATGTGTGGATGAATGTTCTTGCAGTAATTACTATGGCTCGGCTTTGTTGTTCGACAAATACCGCCGAGCCGACTATGCCGATCCGATTATGTGTGTAGCTACTGACATTTGACGTGTCTAGATGGAATCCAACTATTTGAATTCAATATTGATTGGTGCTAAATAGTATGTTGAATTCACGCTCCACCAATCGCTGAACAAATTACGGTGCATATCCGTACTTCCTACTTATAATTATAATTGTGAAAGTTTGTATGTTTGTCACTCAATCAGGCAAAAACGACGGAACGAATTTGGATGGACAAACATATAGTTTATTAAAATTTCGTTCCTGCGGAATTCTCAAAAAACTAAAGTAAACCCAGATGAAGTCGTGTGCGGCCTCCAGTTATAATCTCACTGCTTAATGCCGGCACTTCTCTTGGCTATTTGTGTTTGCTATTTGTAAACATGACATCAGTCTGTCCTTTTCATTCCTTGTGGCGTATGAAAAGGACAGACCGAATGTCTAGTTTACGAATAGCAAACAAAAATAGCCAGGTAAAGTGACAGTCATAAGCTTGAAGTTATTTGGCATGAAAGTTTCCACCCAACAGTCGAGACTTTTCACATACATATTTTGTTTTTTAATAATTAACTCCCAAGTAAATTATAGAAAGACTGCAGAGTTCTTGTGGGATTCCATGTGTCTTTGAACACCAGGACTTTAAGATCTAACTTATCAGTGGGGTTTTCTAAGAAGACAAGTTGATTCTTTTTATATTTTTTAAAGTAAAAATATTTACATTTGTATTAATAACCATCATGAATTTGCCCATATCGCAAAAGTTGTATTCTCTAAACGGAGTAGAAGTTATTGCAAGAATAAACGGAAGTAACAAAAACCAAGGAAGAGTAAGCAGAGAAGTTAGAGAATAAACAAAGCATAAGACTAGAAAGAAAGAGTGACAAATTGATTGATGATAAAGTCTTACAAAAATAATATTCAAATCGGTAAGGATGATAGAGCGTTTAAGTTACAGTACTAGGCCATTTATAAGTCGCATCGTGCTTAAGAGAGAGATACTCGGTTAGCTTCGGCTACCTTCGGTACATATATGTTGTCTGTTACCTACATGTTTTCTTTTTATATAGATTTCTAAAAAACTTAAAAAAAGTTTTAGGAGCTCTTGATAGATACCGGACTGTTAGTGTTTCGTGTGACAGAGATGACTCTCTACCTTTGTAGATAGTGATTGACTTTTGACTTTTTTTAAGTTTTTTAGAAATCTATATAAAAAGAAAACATGTAGGTAACAGACAACATATATGTACAATGTATGTTAATTTATTTATTTTAATGAAAAAGTATAATTATTATTTCCCACCAAATAATAAAATACAAAAAAGTAATAGATATGCGAAGCCTCTCATAAAATAATTACTGCCATCATCGGACTTAATTTTTTTTCTTTCTTTCACGAAATATTTATATTTATATCTGTTTTAGCAACTCTGTATATATATTTTAAGAAGAACGCGACTGTTCTTTAGCGACGTTGAACTACGATTGACAAGTCAGCGACTAAAGGTCAGGTTGACAAGAGTGACAGAGACGGCGCTATACGAAGCCGAAGCTAACCGAGTATCTCTTTCTAAAGCTCGATGCGACTTATAAATGGCAGGGTACTGTACATCACTATGTAGATTTAACAAAAGCAACGTTAACAAAATACTAATTAGTACAATTGGCTACCATTCAACCTTTAAAATTTTCACGCTAATACCATGGACCTATATTTTAATCTTAAAATAGCCTGTAAGGGCGTAATATTATGTAAGTACTGTACAATATCGAGCTCATAGGATTCGCCGTCCTGCTCTAACTTACTGCAGGCACTGTTTAGGCGAAAAGGACAAATAGCTCGATAGTTTCTTTAATATCGCTTAGTGCTTAGGACTAAGATCCACTTGCAGTTCTCCTAAATCTTCATTTAATTAACTACCTAGATTTAGCCCATAGAATAATGTCAAAACGTCAGTAAATCAGCTTAAACTAGTTTAAGTTAAATTGAGATTAGCAAAATTTCAGCAAGTAAACCTAGTCCAGCGTGGTGTTTTAATAATAACAATTTGCTATATTTGTATATTATCTAAGTCAATTTTTATGTATGGGCAAAGGGTGAGCCTCAGAATTAATCACGTATTTGTTTAAGTCTATAATGAATCTGTCGTCGCTGAACAAAAGGTACAGATACTTGAGCGTTTCTGAAAGGAAGAAAGTTTCCATCATGTCTCTTTGTAGCGGCTTCTCAGATTTTACGTTGTTGAGTGAAGTGTAACCGTTGGGCACTTTGGCGTGTTTCTCAATACTCTGTAAGAAAAATAAAAAAAGATATCAGGCGTAGTAGACATTTTTATTTATTTATATATATATATATATATATATATATATATATATATATATATATATATATATATATAATGGTGTCGACTATGGCATTATTCTCTAAATTTAACCGCAGTCTCTCCTTTTCTTTCTGTATACGCACGAACCAAAATCGAATTCGAATAGTTTGCGAGTGCGAAATGTCTTTGTAAAATATGTACTGATTTTTAGTTCTCGGTACGTCCGTTTTAGCGCTACTGTTCAGGTTTTCCATACATTTTACAATGACATTTCGGACTTGCAAACTATTCGAATTCGATAATTTTTCGTGCTAAGGGTACTGTATAGAGAATGACAAGGATCACTGTTGTCAAATTTAAGTTTAGGTTTAGAGTACAATGATAGAATCGACACCAATATATTATTTCTATTCGAGGGAACGAAAGTTTAAAAATACAAAATTTGGAAATCCAAAAGTAAAAGCACGCCTCACATTCACGAAACAGAAACCCAGTAAATACATCCCATTGAATTTCATTAATATCTTTAAAACGGTTATCAGTTCAATCATGATAAGAAATAGGGCTCATCCTCAGTATAAGTGGAAATTAATTCAAAAGGATTTATTACAATTAATTGCGTATATTTTTCTAAAACGTGCAGACAAACAAGTGCACAGACCAACGGACAGCAGTACTAATAATTTTTAACTAAATTTTTAACTATATACTTCAAAAAATAAATGAAAAGATACGCTGACTTTATCATTTAATATGTCTAGTTTACAAAACATCCCTATTTTTATTGATTTAGTGTCTAACTTGGGAGATAACAGCGATTTCATATTGTAAAATCGTCACATAGCGGCCTATCGAGAGTAAAGCACTCCCACACGCTTACGCGTTGTGAGGCGTGGAATAAGCAATAAACTGCAATTAATTATTAATGAAATATAACCTACCTACCGACCTAAGTCGTTTTCTGAATTCGCTAGTAAATTTTCGCAGGTTACTCAATTTTGGAAGTTTATTTTGTATAAATATATCAATATTAAGACACGATTTCTATGTTAGTTTAGCAGAATCAACACTGTACAATAGTTTGCCAACTCACCTGGTATATTTGCCAGCCCCAATCCTGGAAGGTAGTGTTGCCAGTAAGCTGATACATATACCATAGACTCTCCACAAACTCTGGCCGCAGCAAACTATGTGCGTCCGCTGTCTTTGTGTACATATCATCTGTGGTACTGGCCTGTATGATATAAATAAATAAATATAAATATTTCCAACACTCACACAAATTAGATTAGCCCCAAAGTAAGCACTGTAGGCTTGTGTTATGGGATACTAGGCAAACGGATAGAATACATATAAGTATATTTATATAGAAATACATATTAAACATCCATGACTGGAGTACAAATGCTCGTATTCATCACACAAACATCTGCCCCCCGCGGGATTTGAACCCGGGACCTCTCGAGTCAGCGACACCATGAAACCCGGTGTACAAACCACTCGGCCACGGAGGTCGTCGAATCCGGTTCGAATCGATTATTGATCCAGTTACAAAGAATATCATTTTTTGTGCATCCTGAAAACCTGTTATTAGCAATGCTATACGAAAATCAGCCACATGTAAGAGAATTGGGATTGAGGCAATTAATCGCAGCAAGAAAAAATCAAACTTGGGCTAAAAATATTTAAAGTTGATAAACTTTGAGGCCAATGACTACACTGATATGATTTTATGGAGTGAGTCACAAGTTACATCACCTCCAGAGCTAAAAGATATTAGTGACAACGAACTGGAAGACGTGGTTGCATCAAACTACAATATTACATTGGAGTTGTCGGATTATCCTTGTCAGACACAAGCAGTAGAGCAATGTGTCAAGATGATCTCTGAAGCATCGTATAGTGTAGAGGGAGTCAGTCGTGCGTAAAGAAGTTTCACTTCAAAAAAACAATAGTTTTACAAGATGCACAAAATCTTCACAAAAATATCCATAGATGTATAAGAATAGAGAACAGGATACAGACTCTACTACAAGTGGAAGTTTCCCTTTAATAGAAAGAGAAAGAAGATGAGAGACCGCTAGCTTTCTCTCTCTAATCGCGCAATGGCAACCGTAAGCATGCGTCACAAGAGAGAGAGAGAGAGATAGCTAGCGGTCTCTCATCTTCTTTCTCTTTCTACTAGACGGACACTTTTAGAGCCGCCTTCCCCACTCTATTCTTATACTTCTATGAAAATATCACTTACCAGATTGAAATGCGTTATTTCCGGCGCTAGAAAGCTAGGATGCGCAGCGTATGTCAAATAACAAGTGTACAGTAATTCTTCAGCCATAGTCATGTGCCAATCTGGCAAACCGTTTGCGTGGCCCAAAGCCAAGGTTCCTGGTAAGAAGCAAGTCAGATGGTCCATTTTGGGGTTGAATGACTGGAAAAAACACGAAATTATATATAATTACTAGCTGTCCCAGCGAACTTCGTACCGCCTTAAAAAAATAGGGGTTGGTGGTAGAAGGGTGAAAATTTAGGGTTGTATGTATTTTTGTATGATGTATCATAAAAAAATAATAACATAAAATTTTGTTCAAAAAAAAATTTAGGGTGTACCACCCTTAACATTTTAATAAAACTTATTTAATGTGAGACAAAACATCAGATTTTTTAATAAAATTAATTTACTAAGCTTGAGAAAGAACACAACCGATTTTTAATAGTATTTCTTTATTAAGACTGTGTGAAAAAAAACATAAATCAGAATCTAGCTCTTCAATTTCGCTCATCTCTGCATTACCGCCGGAGAAGTTATGAATGATCATGGAGGTCACATACGAACATGCATCCTATATGTAAACGAAAGTTTTAAATCGAGTTTTGGAACGCAACATAAAGTGACATTTGGTTGACGATTTAGGTTATCAACCATTCATAGCCAAAGCTCAATAAATGAAAAAAAAACAACTAATATTAAGTATCAACATTTGTTATTGTTTGTTTAAAAATGTTTGGTATTTATTCTAGAATCAGCCGAGTGCTACAAAAGTGTTCCGAGATTTTTTGCAAACCGTACTTTTCAAGCGACATTTGACAGATGGAGGTCATTGGCTTTCCTATTCTTATTTGAATCGCATTATATGTTAGATATTACACGAGTAACACTTAAAATGATACGAGGGGAATCTTGCATTTAAGATTTAAGTTTACAAATCACTGAATAATTAGATTGCCCATATAGCTTCAAATCTCTTTTTAGCTTGTTCATTTTCACAACAATAAAATGATGATTTTTAGGATAAAAAATATACTATCCTTTCCTTTTCCGAGGCACAAACTACCTTTATTCTTATCTTTACTTAAATTGATTTAGCGGTATAAGCGTGCAAAAGTTAACAGATAGACAGACAGACGGACCATCTTTTGCATTTATGTATAATATTTATATGGCTGTTTAGCAACCACAATCTATTGTACACTCTTTCTTCTCTATCATAAGTACAAGTTTTATGTGTCGTTTGTTGTGTGCAATAAAGAATATACTTAATCATTTGTTTCTTAGGTTTTCACGCACATCACTCATTAAGTAAATCAAGTTTCAACGGGTTCGATGAACTGATTTTATTTATTTATTGACGTTTCGCAGCTCTTGCAGGAATGCGTCGTCGGTTTTTTTTTTATTTACTTTGTCGAGCTACCTTCGAAAGAATTTTATTGAGTGTTCGGATATTTCAAGTATAAAAGATGATGCATCTAACCCGTTGAAACTTTTTTTTATTTTATAATAATTATTAGTATGGATAATAGATGAGTGTATGTTATATGAAACTGACCTCTGAGCCAGCCGATAATTCCCCAATAAACAGGTATTTATTGGGGGACGAGCGTTTTGCTAAAAACTCCCGCACTCCTTCTATCGCCGTCATATAATCATCCAGAAAACTGTGAACAATAGGTTGTTTGACAAGTTTTAGATAATTGTTGTGCAATTCAGTAAAAAAAAACAATCTTCATGTTGTCGCGAAAACATTTCTCTAGAGCTAGACAATATGGCCTCTCACTAGTATGTGACGTCACACGGCTGGCATTAAATCGTCAAACGATACAATGTTATGTCACTTTGGCCGGAAGTTCACTAGCCTGCGACGTCATTTTAGTCTTGGTCAATCCCAGGCGTTTTCGGTTACGTGACCATGGAGCAAAATGATCATTTCCGTTTAATTTTGGTTTTATAGAAAAAATATTAATCAGAATAGTAAATCGCTGCTAATATTCATATTAAATACAGATGCCAACAATTGGTACATAATTTTTCATACTGTCAAATCGCTTATTTATTATGTTATGTATACACAGTAATCACTTTTTTATGATGAAATTAGGTATCTATACCCCGGCTAACATCTAGAGCATAAGGGCCTACGCTGTCTTTGAGTAAAATAGAGATGGGACACCCGCCTCACGCAGCCCAGCTTTATAAAATAACATGAAACAAACAGGTGTGCTCCCGCTTAACGCAGCGCACGCACTTAAATAATTATAGACAACGCCCAAGGCTACGCAGTAGCAATTTTACACAACGTCTATCGCGTAACTTTGTCTGTAATGATTTTACACAAAAAGTTTGCCCCACCTTTATTAGTGACACGCTTTCGCTTCGCTTCGGGGTAGAAGTTATACAACAAAAAAACAACTTTTCCAGTAAAGCTCTTATCTAATAGGGTATTTGACAAGTTTTAGAAATCGATCTCACGTTATTGACTAATGTTTATGGAGTCCGTAAAAAGGATTTTCATCATTCTGGTGTATATTTCAGTAAAAGTAATCAAATCAAAAACTCCATTTTCAAGTTGCCGCGAAAATGTGTCTCCGGACAATATGGCGTCTTACTAGTGTGTGACGTCACACGACTGTTATTTAAACGATAAACGATAGGTACAATGTAAGTCACTTTAACCGGAATTTTACTTGCGTGTGACGTCATCTTAGGCTCCGCCAATCCCAAGCCTTTTGGGTCATGTGACAATAGATAAGAAAACTATTATCTTTTTTGGGGGTTTGTAGTAAAATTATGTTTTTTTTTTTGTAAAAATAGTAAAAACCCCTGCCAATATTCATTCTAAACACAGATGCTACCAATTGGCTCTTTATTTTTAATAGTGTCAAATACGCTATTGATAGTGAATCTGGTGGCGCATTAAAATCCATTGGGTAGTTTAGGAAAAGTAAATTAAATTGTACCTAATACGAATCTATTTTAACCAAGTTTGTTTAGATTATATTTGCCAGACCAAAAAAACATAAAACCTCGCTATATAGCAAAATACAAACTGAAATAATATAACGTTTTACGTGATAAATTAAAAAGCTATAAGGTCGCAGCCAAGCAATAAACTATAAGATAATGTATCCCACTTCAAAAGGCTTAGCTATTCAATTAACAGAATGTACTTTAATATTTCTAATAGCACTAATATTAAAAATGTGAAAGTTTGTATGTTTCTTACTCAATCACGCAACGCACTACTGAACGGATTTGGATGAAATTTAGTACGCAGATAGTTTATAACCTGGATTTAGACATAGGATACTATTTATCCCGAAAACATGTCAGGTTCCTGTGGGAATACAAAAAAACAAAGTCGCGGTCGGCTGCTAGTATATTCATAAAAGTTTAAATTTCTAATTGTAGTAATAGTATTACGCTGGGCATAATTTTATGCCTAAGTTTCATTGCCACTGCAACCAAATTAAGCGCAAGCCGAGCGTGCGGAGCGAGCATTTATAACTATAAATATGTACACATGAGTGCAATATGTATACCTAATAATCTAAATGGTTCAAAAATATTGTTCAGCTAAGTCTACTTCGCATTTCTAGGCATTCAACTAATTACATAATATATTTAAATCGCATAGCAATATGAATAATTCCAAATAACACAACCGAAATTTAGATTACAGGAAATGGCTATTACCTATATAACACAGGAGAATAGGAGTGACGACGGTGTAAAGTAAACGAAATTCTATTTAGTCCGTCAGTTAGATGATCAAAAAATAATGGACATGTATTTTTTCTTTGGGCAATCAACTAAAAATGGCAAAGATAAAGCGCGTCAAAGTTTGGGAGTAGGGGCTCGTGACGTCACTTTGAAGTGAAAATTGTACCAAAACGTGACGTCATGCGACTTTTCAAACCAATATATCTCTGCAATGTTTGTATTATGTGAAAAAAGAAAAAAAATACGTGTTCAATACTTTTTGATAATCTACCTGATAAACGAAGAAAAAAAAGTCGTCATCCCTATTACAATGATTCGATTTACAGCAAAACTATGCTGCAAACTACACTATATACATATGAGGGCATGACATTAGATTATAAGTACTTGCATAAGGAAAAGAGATCTTAATACTAAGCAATAAAAGTGGTTTCACAAAGTTTTGAAAATGCGCTGTGTGATGGTAGATTTTTTCTATCAGCTCAGCAAAGTTAGCAGTTACCAAATCATATGTTCTTACTTCACTCACACACCAGCATATAATTATATTGTACTTGAATTTGGTGTATACCAAATATTGATCATGTATAATAATATCATGTGACTTGAAATAAAATAGGATAGAAGATCTTTTAGAAGGAAAAATTCTTCATTGTTTTAGACAATCACAAATAAGAACGCAAAGTAAAATTGTATAAACAGGTGTCCAAACATAACACTAATAGCATTTAAAATTAAGGTGTAATGAACGGTATGTTGCTTTAAAGACTGCTACTTATACGACATTAATATTTATTTCAAATTATTTCTAAAAACTCAAAAAATATCGTAATGTCGGCAAGTTTTTCAGTACTGTTTCTGAGGACCGTTAATAAAAATATACTACTTATCAGCTTGAGAGTACCGATTACTGTAAGGACAAAGTAAAAATTCTAAGAGAGCATTTTTGAGGTACATAGTAGGTACTTCACTATTAACTAATCTGTCAGCATCATTGTATGGTAAGGACAATATAGAAAATTCTAAGAGAGCATTTTTTGAGGTACATAGAAGGTACTTCACTATTAACTAATCTGTAAGCGTCATTGTATGGTAAGGACAATATAAAAAATCTAAGAGAGCATTTTTTGAGGTACATAGTAGGTACTTTACTATTACCTAATCTGTCAGTACCCATTATATGGTAAGGACAATAGAGAAAATTCTAAAAGAACAGGTGTACATTTATTAGCATTTCTTGAGGAGCATTTATAGTCCACTACTTACTTACTCAGATAGCGCATATTATACGGCTTATACAAAGTAAATAATCTAAAAGAGCAGATCTAATAGGGATCTTTCATAAAAGGAGGTTTTCAACTTACTAATTCACGGTCTTGCCAGTTTGCAGCCATTGTTTCAGCAAGTATTCATAGTAGCTATCACCTCTTGCGCCCAGAGTAATAGTAGCGTGTGGTAGAAAGTGTCCAGTGTTCGGGTTAATGAATATGGGCACGAGACCATGCTTCTTGGGTAACTGGTGAATCTTTTCCGAAACGGTCGTTGCAGCATCCTGGTACGAAATAGGAAAAATATAGCGCAGTCAGAAATAATAATAATAAACCATTTATTTTCTCCTCACAAAAGGTGTATAAATACAATAAGTAACTAGCTTATTCATACAAATACATAAACCTATTATGTGGGAGACTGGTGCCCGTAAAAGGCAACTACGAATAGCTACCTTTACTAACAGGTCACCAGGCCCGAGACTATCATGCATTAACCATACGTGTATTGCATATCTTAATGGAAAATTGAATACCTACTCAAAATTTGAATGTCAATTAAATACAATGATTGTTTGTGTCCAACTAGATTTTGTAGTCTTATTTATATTGAAACGAAAGTGACAGCATACAATAATAATAATTAGTTGGCACTTATGCGGCTGTAAGACTTTATTAGTCAAAGGACTTTAGATAAGAAAAAGGACCTTAAAGAGCAATCAGTTAGTTTTTCGATAGTCCTACAGTAAGCTAAGTTATTTGGTATAAAAAAATACTAAGTATCATAAATCCAGTTATTCCTAAAATCCTATTCCAGTAAGGTACAACAATATCTGTGTCTGTCATCCAGAAGAAATAACATGGATAAATATTTTTTTATATAAATCAATAGGAATTAAAACCTTCCCTGATAAATACGCATTTATATAACGAAAACCCTATCCAAATCGGATAAATACTTCACTCAGGTCAATCTGAGAACATCCTCTTTTTTGAAGTCTTAAAAACATTAAGTTTCACAATTTTAATATTATAATAATGCAAAGACCATGTACTGTTGACCATGTGCACAACTTCATACCCAATAACTTCAGAAAGATAATATTTCAAATATTGTAATTACACAATTATATAGGTGACCCGATAATAAACAAATTTTTATTACACCACACCTCAAATGCTGGATTGCCCGAAGCTCTCGATAGTTCTCTGAATTCCAGTTGCACAGTGGTGACTTCTGCCGTAGTACTGTAATGGGACCATTCTGGAGCGTGTGCAGTTCTAGTACCCAAATTTACATCCGAATACGGAATGCCAGATGGTGATGAAAATCCAGCCATCAGGCGTTCACCTAGATCTTTCTGTAATAAAGTATATAAAACAACATATCTTAATCGAGCTATATTATTATCTAGAGGCATGAATCATTTGAGTCATTATTAGTTTTGAAGCTGGCCATTAATAAATTATTATCAACCAGTTTCAATAATCAACCTTCAGTAAAAAGTGAGGATAATCTGTTTCCGTTTCTTAATAACAAAGCTAAATTATAATTGCTACTATTAAACGGGACCAGATAATCCTTATCTTTTTCTAGATGTTGATTATGAAATCACCCCGAAAACAAACTATAATTATAGCATTGAGGCCGAAGCACAACAAATGACTTCTATGGAATAATGTGCAAAATAGTTACTCCTCTCATGAAGAGAGTTTGCGTCAGCCACAATAACATCTTGAAGGCTGTATTTTAAGGCAGTACTTTTAAAATTTAATAATCTAATATGTGATTGTAACTATTTTTAATTTATAACTTTATTAATAAAATTTTATTTTGAAAATTTTTGTTGGCATTTGTAATTCTGTATTTATTTCAATCCATTATGTAGTTTAAATTATTTTGTGACTGTTTAGGTGTGTATGATAATTATTATTATTGTTGTAATTTCATTTTATTTAAGGTATAAGAGAACATAAAAAATATATACTTGCCGCTTTGTCAAGGAACATCTCATCTTGTGTAAAGTGATAATTACTCAGTAAAGCACCAAGGACTCTAATGGTGACCTCGAAAAAATTCACATCTTTATTCTTAGTGAATACCAGGTTATCTTTAATCCATTGTCTACCTTCTTCAAATTCTAAAACAAAAACATAAGTATATTTATTTCTCTGTAGTAAACATACACCACATTCTACTAATAAAACTGTAAACAGGCTGCTCGTGACTTTGTCTGCCTTCAATTCTTTGAGAATCATACAGGAACCTAAAATTTTTCAGGATTAAAGTATCCTATGTCTCAATTCAGGTCATAAACTATATGCATACCAAATTTCATTCAAATCCATTAAGTAGTCTTTCTGTGAAAGAATAACAATCATCCATACATCCATACAAACTTTTGCATTTATAAATATTAGTAGGAAGTAGGATAGGATACTCACCTTCAGTCAATCCCATAATGTATGCAGTATCTAAACCATCAACTATGGTCAGTCCAAGGGAGAACCAATCAAATGCCATCCCTGATACAGGTTTCACATTATCATGCCCCCATGCGTGTTCCTTGTAGCCTCTCCAGGCATGTTTAAAACTTTGGACAACAGCATACTGTCTTGCATTGCCTGGCCCTGAAAATAATAATTGTCAGGAAGTTTTTAATATTTTATCATCACTGTCAGCCTATTAATGTCCCCACTGCTAGAGCACAAGCCTTATCTATGGATGGAATAGGAAGAAGTTGTATTTTAATTTTAAAGTTTTCTTAGTTCTTAATGTGCAGGTCCATTATTAGCCATCTGTTACTTATTTACTGCCACTATGTATGTTTTATAAGCATACACAGTTGACAGTAAATAAGTCATCCAAACGCAAAATTAATTAATTAGTACATTTATATTTTATTATATCGGAATATACATCAGCCCCCCTCGGTTTTATCACTCTCCATTGTCAAATTACTATGGAGTTTGACAGTGAGATGATAAAAACGTGATATAATGTTAAATGTGGTGGCAACAGGACTGGGGGTCAATCGACTAACGGAATTGCCGAAGGATTTTAAATACCTTACGCTTATTTTCTTTAATATTGTTGTTACCAATACAAAAGAAAAAAAAGAGCTTAGGGCATTTGAAAATCTTCGGCGGTCAGAAATAACACAATGAAATCGTAAGCGATAGCGATAGCCATAGCAATCCCGTTAGGCGAAAGGCCCCCTGGTAGGGAATAATTTAAAAAAATATAGAAACAACAATTCATATTTTTTATACACAATTAAACAATTGTCTTTTTTATAAAGCTATGTTTACCAAGCTGGCATATACATGAACAGTCAGTATTTTCACGGTCTAGTAATAACTATTGTGTCTTTACTATACCTGTGAACGCAGGCCTCTCATTGAATTCATTCTCAATAACAGCCTTTACAGGTTTTGCTGCAACGGCTTCTGACTCATTGACTAGAGACACATTTTTTACAGGTTCCTGTAAAGCAATGTATTAGAGTACATCAAATAATGAAATATATACAGTTTGTAGTATTTTGCCTTTATCTTTTTCCTGAATGAAACACATACCATTACAACTAGGAGCAATAAAAATATGATAGCAGAAAAATACCACATGACCACCATTTTAGATAAGGCAAATTCACAGTTGGTTACTTGACACCACACAGGAAATAATGAAATCCATCGGCTACCAAAGCAGAGCTACTTATATTATATTAAAATTTGTTATCTTACAATTTATTAATGTTGTCATTAGTTGATGGGTTTTAATACATTTGGTAGTAAATGTTGATTACCTTTCATTGTTAATTGTGCTCATTAACAATGGAAGGCAGGCCCATAGAAAGATTTGAAATAAATGTATACTTACTTGAACTAATTTTCTATTTTCATCCTTATTTATATCTGTACTTAGTTTTGAAGAGTACAACAATATTAATACAGTAATGGCTATTAATAAAAAAGCATAAACTAACGACCTTTGTAGCCGTGACAGACGATTCCATTTCTGAAAGCAAAGATGTTTGTTCAAATTAACAATTTCAGAAAATTTGAAATTGTAATACGGATGATGATGGGGTAAAAGAAATTCTATTTTGTATGTCAGTTAGATTATCGAAAAATAATGGATATTATTGTTTGTTGACCAACCAAAAGATTACATGGATAATAAGTGCCAAAGGTTGGAAGCGGGGACTTGTGAAGTCACTTCTAAGTAAAAATTGGAGCAAGACGTGATGACCTCATGAGACATAAATCAAATCATTCAATCAATCATCAAATTTGAGATGTTCGTATTGATTTGATTTGAAAAAAAATGTGTCCAATACTTTTTGATAATGTACCTGAAATACAAAGAAACATCAAAAAGTTTAAAATTATTCAATTACAAGATCATTCTCACCCTAATAATATTCTTATGAGATATTGTTTGTTGGTGTTCTGTAATGAATATTGAAGTATCCATTTTTGGATTCCACTTATTACTTCCACTTTGTCTTTCATGCTGATGGAAACCAATCTGTGACTGTGCATCAGAGTTAATCATTTTGTTTCTTTTTTATTATATCATTTTTTCTGAAAAGGAATATTTTTTGTTTACTTTGAACAGGATACAGATTTAGTTTTGATCATATAATGTAGAAAATCGTGTCAGTGTTTATAACAATTAATACTACAAGATTATGGAATGGACAAAAAATATATACAATATCATTATATTAATATATTTTTAAGAACAGTGTTATACCAATAGCATCGCAGCAATACAATAGATAAAACTATAGTAATTCATATTGAAGTTTCAACATAGGAAAACTTGTAACAATGTTAATAATTTATATCAAATCTACAGGGTAAGAAATACTAATAATATGTCAGCTGATTTTTGATTGAATGAAATTGATTAGATAATTACATTCAAGTTATAATTAGTACAGTTACTGAAATATTATTTTGTATCTATCATGTGTTGATAATTAAAAGATGTTACACTAAATCTTAATTTTGTTTAACTATAAATACCCAAAATATTATTTATTATGTATGAAATAAAGAATTTGCAAGTTTTGAATTAAATTGTATATTTCAAACAGATGATACAACACAACTATCTTTGGGAAGCGAATGGTGTCTATTATTCAACATAAGGACATGCACCTTACAATGCAATATTTGGGCATTTAATAAAGGTACATTAATTTTCAGCAATGCGGAAATAATAAATACCGAGCGTGAAAAGCCGATCGAAAAAATTGAGAATTATAGAGGTTTACCAACTGCGCAACTAGTACTTCGTCAAAGATAAATAAAGGCAAATAACTATAAGTCTTAACATAAAACTGATTAATTAAATTTGGTGTATTTTGGGTACGATGTTCCACGTCTACACAGATATTATTACACTGAATAAACAAACAGACCTGCAAGCATTAAATTCTCACTACACTAACTGGGGATCTAAGTGAAACAGATGAAAATTAAATATTATATTCTCTTTGAACTACCAAAATAAATAAATTTCTTTCGATTGTCCGTAAATCTACAACCCACACCACTGCTGAATACAAGGATGAAGGATGAAATTGAATGAATGATGCTATAATAATCTGACTGCAAAATTGAAGTGAGTGAGGCTGAGGAATGTACTCAGTGAGTGAGGCACACACAGAGCAAGATCAAAAAGTCAATAGGTTTTGACATCTCACTAATCTGTGGCTGGGAAGTTTAATTCGGATTTACGGCATTGGATTCTAGCTAGCTCTTATAGGTAGGGCCCCATGCTGCCACGCTACCTCATAAACGTCCTAATTGCCCCATGAAGTTATTTAATGGGCTGTTCATGTGCTGCACTGCCATGCTCCATGTCTTATCGCATGTAGGTAAATAGGGTAATTGGAGATTCTATAAAAAGCACAATTTATGGGTTTTAATTATAAGTTTTAATGGATTTTTTTAGAGTTCCTACGAAGGGTGGGGGGGGGGGGGGTCGAAAGTATAGGAGGTAAGGTAAGGATGTAAACATTACATTCATTTTTATCTAGAAATATAAAATAAAAATTTATCTAAAGAAAATATAACTAGAAAGAATTCCACGCGGACCAGGCAGCAGACGGGACTCGAACCCTTCGCAATCCGGGCGAATGCACTAACCAATTATGCTACCGCGGCCCTCACGGAATGTGGAAATTTTTCTAGTTATATTTTCTTTAGATTTTAACATCAAGCAGTTACATGCTTTAAAATAATAAAAATTATAACTATAATTGCTATTTCTTCTTTCAAATGTTTAATACTTGTAAAAGTATTCATCTGACATTGTGGGTTACCTATAATGCGAAGAGATCAAAGAGATGGCGCTGCCTAGCAGCTTGAATGGCTAGAAGAATTTCGACGCGGTCCGTGAGGGCCGCGGTTGCATAATTGGTCAGTGCATTCGCCCGGACTGCGAAGGGTGCGGGTTCGAGTCCCGTCTGCTGCCTGGTCCGTGTGGATTTTTTCTAGTTATATTTTCTTTAGATTTAAACATGAAGCAGTTACATGCTTTAAAATAATAAAAATTATAATTAACTATAAAAAAATATTTTAAAACCAAGCTTTTATCGAATCTAAAACTAATAAAATAAAATTTGCCTTAAACTTAAATCGTCATTACAAAATTTATATACTTATATTAATTTAGAGGCTTGTCGCCAGGTTTAAAGTAGGGTACTGGTATTTACTTAGTTCGATTTTGTTTTTATTAAAATCAATAAGATCAAATTTTGTTTATCTACACAGGTAAATCTCGGGGCATGCTTTTATATTTTTATTTTATTTTACATTTTGTAATGACGATATAAGTTAATAGTATACGTTTTAAAGTAAATTTTATTCCCTTTAGCACATTTCATTAAAATATTTTTTTATAAGATTTTTACAAAACCCCTTATTCTCAGCAAGCCCTTATATTTGTAACTACTCATATTGTAGGAAAACATAAAAAATAAATTTAAATAATAATAGTCCGCCAAAAAATCGAAAATCTTGGATATTCGCCATATTGGATTTAGAATGACGTCTTACAGCTAATGTCATTCAAAGTAAACATGTGTACAGGTTAATCGAATGAAAATTATCTGCTTTAAAATTGAGTTGCAAGAAGATTGGAATAGCAAAATTGCTAACAGGCCGCTTTGGTGCTGCTTAAAAATTAACCTTAAATAAATATTGTAATGAAGTTACTTAGAACTTATATACCTATGTTCCTTGGTCGAGACCTAAACAGACATAGCAAAGCTTTTAAAATTGTTACGTTAAAGAAACCTTTTTGGTATTTAGAAAAATAAATACATAATACAGCGGAAAAGCAAAATCACTTATACGCCACTTTGGTGCTGCTTAAAAATTAACATTAAATGTGAATGAAAATTAAGTTCATTTTCAAGCAACACCAAAGTGGCGTTTAAGCGATTTTGTTTTCCACTGTCATATAGTTTATTGTCAAAAGCGACGTTTGATGACATTGCTGTATAGATTCTGAAAGGAACTATTGAATGCACAATTTTATTTTTCGATAATAATTTTATAATATTTATCTTCTCTATTATATTTATTTTGTGAATTGGAAATTTTAAGTCAGTAATAACAACTAGATGCCTCATTCAGACTTTTGGCCTTTTGGTGTTGCTGAAAAACCTGTTGTTTGCAGTACAGTTGATGATGGTGACTTGAATAGAGATTCAATACTCCTGGTAAACCTATGAGTGTTTTATTTATTATTTTACAACTTTTGTCTCTTAGTGCTTGATATTTTATCTCAAATTAGTGAAGTACTTATTATGGCAGCAAACAATTATGCACAAACTTGTTGTTTGTTTGTTGCCAAAATAGAAAAAAAACCCGCCAAATTGCCAGCTGGGCTCGTGTACGAAGGGTTCTTGACCACAACATTAGACACAATATTGCAATATTGAGCAAAAAATGTCTAATTTATTTTTTACAAATAATTATTTATAAAGTGAATATACATCTAAATATTCTGTGAATAATTGAAGGGTGTACCTATTTATTAATATTTCACAAGAAACCGCAAATTATCACTTTATTAGTATGAGAGCCTCCCTTAAATATTTGTTTTATTCTGTTTATAGAATTTGCTGTTACAGCGGCAAAAGAAGTACCTACATCATCTGTAAAAAATTCGAATGTCTAGCTATGACGGTTCATAAGATACAGCCTGGTGACAGACTGACGGACAGTGGAGTCTTAGTAATAGGGTCCCGTTTTTACCCTAATATCCTTTTATGTTGAATATTTAGCAAAAACAGTTGGGTGACATGGAGAGCGAAGTGAAAGAGATTCAAATGGAACTGGATGCTATCAAGCGGGATCGCTTGGATCTTCACCAGAGGAAAATCAATGACGTCAATAGGGTTAGTGTAGGTACCTAATATAGACAATATTTGGATTTATGAATAAAGCGTTATAAAGATGGAGGGCGGGGGCGTATTTCAAAATTTGGCGCCCCGGGCCAATGGCGAATTGCACACATTCAAAGAGAATATAATCATTCGTTCAACAACGAATGTCTTTAAATGGCTTCTGGCGCAGACGCAGCTCTTACAGCGGCCCCACGCACCCTGCCGCCCCGAACCATAGGCCTCTTGGCTATAGGGTACGTGCGCCCCTGATGAAAGAGCTCAATGGCGCAGATGGTATAGTGTATGTGTAAGAAAATGCACACGTTGTATTAACTGTAGTTATTTAATAATCTTCATCACAATTACAATATTGTAATTAACAAAGTAGGTAGTCATTATTCGTACAATCGTATTCCAGGAAGTCAGTCCATGGATATACTATGCTATAGAGTAAAAGGGTAACGTTCAGAATCTCTACCGAGAAAGCCGCATTCATGACAGGTGGTAAGCGTGTTTATTCGCGATCATGGAAGTTAAGAAACTGTCTTAATGGTCGGTCGTTGCATTATGTAGCTCCTTCATGCTATGGAAAGTACGTTATGCCATTGGTCCCGGCTGCATCTGCAGTCGTTAGCATCCACCGATCCGCTCTGGGACTGCGTGGTGGGTCACACCCTAACGGAAAGATTAGAATTATCAATCTTGCGAATTACATTCCCTAGTTGATTGGTAAAAAGATAGATATTTATTACCTCGGACAATATTTTAGATCTGACTTTTTTTACTTTTAATAGCCTGCGCAGACGAGGGACTTTTGTCCTCCGAAATAGATCGCTTACAATTGCATCGAGTAACGCACACGCAATAGTTTAAAAAATACCTCGTACAAAAAGTCCCGTGAACACCGAGAGACCGGTCAGGACAAATGTATGCGAGAGCCTGGCAAATAATTGAACTCCTGTGACAAGGTGCAGGCGCTGTGCGGTTGAGGAGCTCGATGGCGCAAGTGGTTAGCGCGTTTGGCTGCGATCGTTGAAGCTAAGCAACTTTCGCAGTGGTCGGTCAATGGATGGGTGACCAAAAATGTATTATCTCGAACTCCTCCGTGCTTCGGAAGGTACGTTATGTCGTTAGTCCCTGCTGCATCGGCAGTCGTTATCACCTACCAATCTCCCTATTCCATCCATGGAATGCCTGTGCTCCAGCATTGGGAACATTAATAGGCTGGTGATGATGACAAGGTGCAGCAGTGCACACAGCGAACTTCAGTCCGGGTTGTGCGCTCGATCCCATTGAAAGAATTGGACCCAATATTCTCCTCTAAAACGTCTTCTGTTTTTCTCAAACTTCATTTTTATAACAACACCTACATTTTTAAAATTTTCATGTCAAATGTTCGCACATCGTGTGCGTTTAGTCCGTGACAAGTCCTTGGCGGCCATTTCTATCACGATTCAGGGACTTTTGTACTCCGCGAACAGAATTCCTTCATCAAAAGACTTTTGAGTAATTTTAACCTTAAGTTTACGTGCAAAGAAAGTTTTCTGAAGGAATTATTCCACTATATTAAATTTACAGGAGCCCGATCAAAAACCTGACGTTGTTCGAGATAATACAGCATTTAGCGATGACGGTTCGACAAAGGACCACAGCAGGTCATCAGAGGTACAGAATCCTACTAACTAATATTATAAATGCGAAAGTAACTCACTTTCGCATTTATGAGTTACATTTTCACGCCTGAACCGAATGATATTACCTGAACCACTCAATCGACTGTCCTGATTTTTTTATCAGTGGCCCGTGTCCCACCCGTAGGGCCACCACGGTATACAACTTTATAAGTACCCTTGGTATTTAGTAGTGGAAAACCGTGATCCTAGCCAGTGCCGTCTTTGACCTACTGGAGGCCCTGGGCATATTAGGATAATGGGACCCCTATGACTTTTGTGATTTAACAGGAACTAGGGACTTTGTATTTGATCTGAGGGGGCCCCCTATCGATCGCAGGGCCCTGGGCACTTGCCCAAAGTGCCCACTGGGAAAGACGAATCTGATCAGTATTACAAACCGGGGGGACCACGTGCCCTTGAACGTTTTTTTTTATATAGTGATAGATGACACCAAAGAGCCGATTTTATGCTACTAATTGTCAGGGCAATAGAACGCGGTAAAATTGAGCTTTAAATGTTGTATGGGCAACCAATTATTCCACGCAGATAAAGTCGCGGCCACCTGCTAATAAAAATCAACGTACTTCATTAATGTTGAGCGAATATTTGTTTAAGATCCATTGATCGATCAATCATTTTGTTTTTGTTACCTACTTGATAATATAGTTGTCGCCAAGATAACGTAAATACTGGATAACACAAAAAAACGAACTTTGTGGACATAAAAAAATAAACTAACATTAACTTTCATTTAATGAAATGAGCATGTTTCAACAATAGCTATTGACTAAAGTATACAAATTTTAACCAAGCTTATTATTTCTTCATTCAAGCTATCAAAACTCCGAGAAGAACTTATAAGAGCAAAGAATGCAGCGGATCAAGAAAGATTTCAAAGGGAAAAATACGAATCAAAATTAAAAGTTCTTGAAACGAAATTAAACGTTATATGCTGTACAGATCTAACAACGGAAGTGAAGGCAAGTCATCCTACTAATAAAATAATTAAAAATGTGAGAGTTTGTACGTTTGTGTGTTTGTATGTGTTACTCAATCATGCAAAAATTACTGAAGGACATAGGAAACTTTTTTGTCCCGGAAAGAACTAGACTCCTGTGATATTCCCAAAAAAACAAAGTTAACGTGGATGAAGTCGCGGGAGCTGATTATATAGGATTTTCCAATAGGAACAGGGTATCTTTGACAGCCGATGGTGGACATATTAGATCGCCTATTGGTGCAACTTTTTGATAGTACAGTAAGTTCTGCATATACATACCAGTCGATATTCAGTTGAGCAACGCGTTGAAATCATTAAAAAGTATTGTCAAAACGGTGGTTCACTTTATCTTACGTTTTTTGCGTTATAAGAAACTTGTGGTCAACGTAGCCGTCTTTAGGAGAACATGTTAAATCATTTCAAAATGCTGGTTTTGGCTTGAATTTTTTAAAAGATTCAAGAATGGCCGTTGCTTCAGAAAGAGTGACTATCTATTGCGTTGTGATGTGTATTTTGAGGTGGGGGCTTAAGTGGCCGTATTTTTCGAGAACGATGTCGGTACTCCCTTAATTGTGATTTGGTGATCATCACAGGATCATAATTCGGTTTTTTGTCCGTAATTGAAAGACATGACTCTGAGGGACATTTGGTTTTAGCTGGGTAGCGTCAACGTCATATTGCCAGAGAAACAGTCAATTTATTGAAAGAGAAATTCAAAGAGTACGGATCTTTAGATTCAGGGATAAGACATAGTCTCCAAGATCATGAGATTAAATGTCCCTTGAAATGTTTTTGGCAGTTAGAAAATGAAATGCCAAGCTGTAAAATTAAATAAGATTTGCCTAAATTCAAAAAACAAAACGATAGAACTAAAATTAATAATTGGATGTCTTTATTGGCGTAGGAAAATAAAAAGTTTACCGAGGAGGAGGTTCATTCACTGAAAATTCAGATACGCGATTTGAACGAAGAGATAGAGGAAATGCGAATAACTGTTATGGAAAAAACAGAACAACTTCAAGACTATCGTGTTAAGGTATTTCATAGTTCATGAACTATCACGTTACCATTATTTTTTATGTTACAAGCGTATGATCTGCCTGATGGTAAACGGCCACCATAGCATATAGACGCTTGCGATACCGAAGATATTACTCGCACCGTTGCCTAATCTTCTACCCCGTCAAGCCTTATAACCTTAATCACCGACAGAAACACAACACCAACAAAAGGTAGTGTTATTTTACTGTGGTCTTCTATAAGGTGGATAATTCTCTTTCATCATCATCATGATGTCAGCCGTATGACGCCCACTGCTGAGCATAGGCCTCCCCCAAGGATCTCCACACCGATCGGTCCTGCGCTACTCGCATCCATCGGCTTCCCGCGACCTTCACAAGATCGTCGGTCTACCTTGTAGGGGGCCTGGCCACTGAGCGTCGTCCGGTGCGTGCGTGCCATTCCAGATCCTTTCCGCCCCAACGGTCATCGGTTATTCTTGCTACGTGTCCCGCTCACTGCCACTTCAGCAGAGCAATCGTTCGAGCGATATCGGTAACGTTGGTTCTCCTACGGATTTCCTCATTTCGGATTCTATCGCGTAGGGAAACACCAAGCATCGCTCTCTCCATTGCTCGCTGTGTGACCTTAAGCCTTCTTATGAGACCCGCAGTAAAAAAAAAGTCTCGCTGCCGTAGGTCATCACTGGCAACACACACTGGACAAAGACTTTTGTCTTGAGACACTGAGGTAATTCGGACGCGAAGATTTTTCGTAGCTTCCCGAACGCTGCCCATACGAGCTGGATACGACGAGAGATCTCTTTCTCAAAGTTGGACCTAACTAACTGGACTGTTTATCCTAGGTAGACGTAACAGTCGACAACTTCGAGTGTACTGTTCCCAATAAATGCTAAAGTAGCACTAAATGCTAATTCTCTTTACGTTTATATTAATCATACTGTCTATAGGCATTGCGAGGGGTCTTTTTCTTTGCACACCGCCGCTTGCTCCAAAAATTCTTGCGATGATAAATGATTTTCCAGTTTAAAAGAATAAATTGTAATGAATTGAATCCATGTGGACGCCAATGATAATGTCAAACGCCAATACGTAAATGATACTTTCAAAACTTATCACTATATTTCCACATACTCGTTTCGGTTTCTTGTATTTTCTATGTTTTACTTGGATAATTGAACTTGGATAATTTTCTATGTTTTAGTTAACTTATTTAGCTATTTTCTTTCCCGAAGTACCTACAAGCCCAACAACAAGTTGAAGAGTTGAAAAGGCAGCTGGATGTCATAGAGTTTGATAATAAACAAGTATCTGATCAAATCCAAATTGAAATACAGAAGATGAAGGTAACAATAACATCGGTGGGCTCTACTATCCTACTAATATTAAAAATGTGCAAGTTTGTATGTTTGTTACTGAATCACGTAAAGCTTCTGAATGGATTTGGATGAAATTTGGTAGAGCTTATGACCTGATTAAGACACAGTCTAAAAAATGTGAGGTTCCTGTGGGATTTTCATAGCGCCAAAGTTATAGCGGACACAGTTGCGGGCGGCCGCTATTAGCACCTACTTAAGTACTTATAATTTTCGCTTTAATCATTGTTTTCATCGTCGTCCATCTCACACTGACTAAGGTAGTTTTTCATTAAAACTACGTAAGTCAGAATGGGATATTGAGAGGCCGTAGGGTAAAAATATTAATTTTAAGATTATACCCGCTATATACCTATAATCGTCCAAATTTCTTCGTTCGAATATTTATGCGGTAATTTAGAAATAATATTCACATTTATTTTTTCTTAAAATCGTGTTTAATATTTGGATTACTTTTAATGGGGCAAAGCAAATAAAATTTTGGTAGGGGAGCCCAAATGGGGGATTTTTGGAATTACTCAAGCGCGGCAGATAAGGGGGCAATTATATAGGGTCGAACGTCGAGTGCAGCAAAAAGAAAATTCAACAAACGACCATGACTTTTGATTGCGTCCAAATCGTCAGTCTTTTGAATAGGCATAAGAGGGTTCACGTAACATCCCTTCTCAATTATATTTTTATTTATTAAGCATTTAACTGTTTAAATGCAAAATTTAACTAGATACAATCCCAATGTCTGACTAGCTGGAATATTGTTTTTCCTATATTTTCCTTAAACCTTTAGCGCGGCCACTTACCACACCACGCAAACCGGCAGATCAATATTTTTTCCGTCCTCAGGGCCGTTACGTGAACACTCTAGAAGCTTCTATTCAAAAGACTGAAAATTTGGACGCGACCAAAAGTCATTGCCGTTTTTTTGCTGCCCTAGCCGTTACCGACTTTTGTCGCTACATAGAGGGCTCAGGTATGGTGGGAGTACGCACAAGGTGCAAGGTTACCCTCCTTATGTTAAAGGTACAATTCCGCAATGGGTTGCAGGCGACAACAGCAGGCGACACTGGTGCATTATATGCATTGTGCAGCCGCGGCATGTCGCCGCGGTCGGAATCAATTTCATAGAGATTCATAGAAACTAGTAGTGTCGCCTGCAGTCTGCAGCTGCGGCTTGTGGTCTGCGGTTCAGTTCGGACTTGTACCTTAATCTGACGTGCTCGCTTGGGCTCCTACTATTAGACCTCGAATAAGTTCTATTATTATCGAATATTTCAAATGTTTTGTATATCACTAACTTTGTTTAAAAATACACGGTCCGCCCGTCCACAAAACTGGAAAAGAAAATAATAATATTTTTTTTGTTTACCGAGGTGTTTCTTCGTGTAAATTTTAATCGACTTTGAAATTTGGCTGATTCTTCTTGACTTTACAGATTGCTTCAATTGACTAATTTATGAATGGACATTTTGTCTTTATAGTGGTAGTGGAACGCTTAGTACTTAGATGCGAAACATCCAATCAATGGAATACATACCTTATTCTTATATTATATTACAAAAATATTTAATAACATTAGTAATTTTTTGGAACTTCTTTCAGATGCAGTTTCAAGAAAAGTTGCAAGAGCTTTCTCCTTTGCCGGATCTCCTGAAAGGGGCGCAAATACAACTTCAAGAAGCCAAACAAATGCAAAAGCTGGCTGAAGATAGTTCGCAGCAGCTCTCTAATGAATTGAATCGCGTCAAGGAAAAGGTAAGAAATGTAAAATTCGTTTTTTGAGCATCTCACAGGAACATAATTTTTTTTCGGGATAAAAGTATTCTAAGTCTCAGTGCATTCCCCGTAGCATGAGCACCACAATTAAAATTATATCACGTTTTTTATCGCGTGTAACTGTCAAACTCCATAGTAATTTGAAAATTGAGCGTGATAAAAACGCGTTATGTATCATATCGCGGTACTCATTCTAGGGGGCTGGTTATAAGGTATATGCGTACCAAATTTCATTTAAATCCGTGCAGTATGTAGTTTTTACAAACACATAAATGTACAAACTTTCAAATGTATTATTACTTTTTGAAAAACACTGAAACAGGTGTTCGCTTATTTAGTTAACGGATTAACCTCGTGATCATGGTGCACCCTACAAACTTTGGAAAATCCTTTCTTGGCGCACATATACATTATTAAAACTATATGTGTGGTAAACTTCAGCCCAATCCGTTAAGTGTTTTGAGCTGTGCGTTGATAGAGTAGATCAGTTAGTCAGTAACGGTAATCTGTGGTAACGGTTGCCTTTTAAATGTATAGAGAACTTTTCCTCGTCATTATCTTCTTTACTCTACGTAGTAAGATCTATAAATTGCTGACCTTAATATTGCAATCCAATATGTATTAACATAACAAGTCGTAATGCTTTTATTAAGACTTTTTGAAAGAGGGTAAAGCGCGATAGTTAACTTTTTCATTATTCTTTGCCTTGCGGATCCTTTTGTGCTACCAAGAATGAATTTTATGATTTTTTTTAATGCATAATAGGCTAGGCGTTTGACCACAATCTCGCCTGATGGAAAGCGATGATGAGGCCTAAGGTACACTTCTGCCTACAAGATGCCTATTCACTCTGGCCTTGAAGATGTCCAGATTATATTCTTCTAATTGTATCGCCTTCGTCAAATATTGTATAGAAAAAGCTTGTTTGTGCTTACGTCCGATAGGCTTAGTTTTCATTGAAACTGGTAATATAAAAAGAAACTTAAACAAAAATAAAACCGACTTCAATATCGAAAATGAAACGTAAAAAGTAAATAATCACATCTTGCTCAAGATTTGGAAGTCGGGCGGGGCCAAGATTGAAACACGTAATTACGATTATAAATGAAAGTCTTATTCATATGAAAATGACATCGTTCAAGTAAACAATAAACAAAAATGCTCATAAAATAAAAACCACTGGGTCAAACTAAATATTTTTTGGGACGAGACGGCAAGTATCTCTCATCGAAAAAAAAAGCACTCAAATCGGATAGGAAATATTGAAGTACTTAATTGGTCCAAGTACCAAAAATGCTTATGAAATCAAAACAACTGAACTAAACTGGATTAAATTGTTATGGGACCAAAAGGCAACTATTCCACATCGAACAAAAAAGAATCATGTTATTCGGATCAGAAATGTATGTTGCAGTAATCGATGTACATACTTAAAAAGAAAAAAACACCGACTGAATTGAGAATCTTTCCTTTTTGGAGTCGGTAAAAATTATAAAATTTAGTCTCGCTTGAGCCTCAGGATTGACTTTAACATTTTAATATTAATAGAATTACAAGTTTGGTGGATCCATGGCTATAATAATCCATGTTTTTTCTGGCATTCTTCCAGCTTGTTATTGTAGTAAACAATTTAAGCCAGGAAAAGGCTGATAAGACGAAATTGTACGAAGAAAACAAGACGTTGAGAGCTTCCGTTGACGAAAAGCAGAAGGAAGTTGAGGCGCTCAGTAAAGATATGGAAGAAAACAAGTGAGTGCTGAATTGTTTTATTTTGAGTCTTTAGTTGTTATTTAGGTTAAAACAGCTGTTGATCATGTTAACACACTATAAATAACTACCGTACATTACCTTTGGAGTGTTGAAATACTTTTAGTTTTGGGATTTAGTGGTGATTTTGGGATTTACTCGAACGCGGCAGAATACCTAGACCCTTTATGTACGGGTTCGCCCCTACGTTTAGGGCAGCAAAAAAAAAACAAACGCGCATGACATATGGCGCGAATACACTTGGTCGCTAGCCCGAACACGAGTGCCAAAGGAATTAGGGTAAACGACTTAGTGTAAATAAACGGAGTCGATTACGCCCGTATTCGGGAAGATTTGCTTTTATTTACACGACACCGTCTTCCGGCCCATATTCTAGTGTAAATATTGCTTTGGTGGCCCGAATCCGAGTAATGTCTTTCGTGAACCCGAATATGGGGTAGCGACCAAATGTAATTGCAGCATTACGGTAGCGTCTAAATCGTCAGTTTTTTGAATAGGTGCTACTGGATGGTTCATGTAATATCCCTTCTCAATATCTGACGCAGGCGAATATTTATTCCTTTATTCTACACTTTTCTACGGCCAGCCCATATCACATGTAAACTGACAGATTAATATTGTTTCCGTCATTAGAACCATAACGTGATTGAAGCTCCTGGAAGGTTCACGTAATATTTCTACCCCTACAATGAAAATTAGAAGTTGATCAATTGCAATATATATATATTTGTAAATCTAGTTGTGTAAGTCTAGATGAGGTCGGATAGTTTCTTAAATCATTTCTGTATGTTGTTAGGTAACAGTCACGATAATTCTATTTCGGTAAAAGATTATTGGGGATTTCAGAGATGACGTCAGTAATGGGCACAACACGAAAAATTGCCTTTTATAATAATCTAAAGCTCGGACCTGAGAAGCAAATGCTATTAAATGGTGTTTGTGGGAATACCCTAGTAATGATTATGCTAATGGTAAATTAAGTCATTGCCTAATGATGTGTAACTTTTTTCTCAAATGTGCGCTAAAACTGACGTCTCACCTCGCCACTATTGAAACGCTTCAAAATAATGATATGTTAGATTAAGTCTTAAAAACTCTATTGTATTACGCAGGTGCTTATTTTTTGTTATACCAAGGCATAAACTGACTAATATCAAGAAACATCGTTGCAACTTAGGATATTCTAAGCAGATCACGGTTTACAGTAATTGGAATTGAAAAGAAGTTTGCAATAAACCCCGTGTTCACAGTTAAATGACACTAACTTTTGATGAAAAATTCTCTTTGCTTGTGTGTAAGATTTCAGGGCTCTACGGGGTAGGGGATTCCATTTAAGGTTAATACTCACGGAGTAGTTTTTTTCCCCACATACAGGCAAATGCACACAGTGAGTTCATAGCCTAAGCCGGCAAGGAGACGGGGGCTATATTTAAGTTTGCGACTGCACTCCGCTTACCCAACCTCAGACAGCGTGAGATAATTAGATGGGCCTCATATAAAATAAAATAGCAATTCTAACCTAGCTAAGGAATACCTTATAGGTCAGGAAAGTACAAGTTCTTAGATTTCAAAAGGGATTCTAAGCAATAAAATATCATAAACCATTGATCTCACTAAATCGGAAATCTGGAACTGTAAATGTTAACAAAGAGGTGGCACTAAAACAAAAAGTTCTTAGAATACTAGTTAATAATTAAATTAGAATAGGTACTAAATACTAATATAATTATGAAAACGTAGCATAGGTAATACAAGTAAGAAAATTGTTGGACGAATAACAATTCCCTTTTGTGGCCTAAACAACCACAACCTAGCCTACACACGATAACAATTAGGAATATATGCTTCGCTCAGACATAGAGATAACCTGCCAAGAGCCAAAACCTAATTCAATGTTCAGGTACAACTTGTTACGGCTCGAGGAGAAATTGATGCAGAACGACGCCCTGTATAAAGAGAAGAAATCAGAGTGCATGCAATTGTTGAAAGACATGGAGGAAACGAAGATTGAGAGCAGCAGGACCTTAAACAGGTTCAAAGAGAGGGCGGAGTCGATGAGGAGATATTTACATACGCAAATCACCGAGATGGAAAGGCAGATGGTGGCGACGCGAGCGCAGTGCAGACAATGCCAGAAAGAAAGGGATGAGGTGAGAGGGACTTTCGAAATTCTTAATTTATTTATGTTTTCATTTTCACCTGTATCTTTGAATGTATATATATTTTTTAGCTTTTTACAAATTTGTTACGAATCTTCCGATGTCCGTCCATCTTTAGCTCGTTGTATCTCATGCACCGTACCTGTTGATCACACCAGAAAGAGTATATTTATTCTCATTTAATTACTATCTAGTTGGAGGAGGTCGATGGCGTAGGTGGTTAGCGCGTTCGGTCTGCGATCGCGGAAGTTAAGCAACGTTTGCAATGGTTGGTCATTGGATGGGTGATCAAAACTCAATATCTTTAGATTCTCCGTGCTTCGGAAAGCACGCTTAACCATTGGTCCCGGCTGCATCCGGATGTCGTTAGCACCCGCCAATCCCCATTGGGCCCGCGTGGTGGGTTCTGGTCTCGGCCCGATCTCCCTATTTCATCCATAGGGAAGGCCTATGCCCACGTGGGAACATTAATAAATCGGTGATGATGAGTATTTTCATTATATTTTTTAACCATTTTAAAGAGCAATGAAGTAAAGAAATAGTTAATGATAAATTATATCGGACTAAAAATAAGCGGGATAAATGACGCAACAATTTTTGGACTTGTGCACTCTATCGCAATACAAAAGTCCTTTGACTTCAACTGCAGCAATTTGAGCGTTTTAGAACTTTGCTAACTTGATTCAAGCTTGGTTAGTAGGAGTTCAAAGTATTATTACACTTAATTAGAGTAAATGGAACACTTACCGTTAACTTATCACTTAACGGTGCTGAAGTACAAAGTGCCTAGAACTTAAGAGTGCAATTATTTGAGGAAACAAAAGTGTGAAATAAAATTTAATGAGCTTTTTTTATTTGAATTTAATTTATCTGTACAAATGTTAAATCAAGTTGAATCTCAGAACCTTAGTTAATCAAAGTTCAGAAGATCCATTGGTCAGAGCCACGATTGATCCAGTAAGACTTTTTCTAATTGGGTTTCATTTATGGTCCTCATTAGATTTTTGATATTGAAATATCGGATAATTAAAATCGGATTTCATTCACTGAGACTTTCTCTCATTAGCTATGATTGTGAAATAAATTTGACAGCAGACAGCTGTAATTCGTAACCAGTTGTGATCGAACACTGACTTTTTCATCCTTAGTTGTAACCATCAGTTGAGGAGCTCGATGGCGCAGGTGGCTAGCGCGTTCGGCTGCGATCGTTGAAGTTAAGCAACTTTCGCAGTGGTCGGTCATTGGATGGGTGACCAAAAATTTACTATCTCGAGCTCCTCCGTGCTTCGGAAGGCACGTTAAGCCGTTGGTCCCGGCTGCATTTGCAGTCGTTAGCACCTACCAATCCGCACTGGGCCCGCGTGGTGGGTCATGGCCCAATCTCCCTATTCCATCCATAGGGAAGGCTTGTGCCCCAGCAGTGGGGACATTAATAGGCTGATGATGATGAACCATCAGTTACGATTGAGGATGTTTTCTTGCCAGGTTGAAACATAGTTTTGATCGCGGCCGAAGACTTCAACAAGCAGTGGCTAATTAAAACTAATTTTACCATAATTTGTTGTTGTGAACGAGAAATAATTAGAATCACAAGGAATATAGCAGAATAAATAGATTCGTTGGAAGAAAGAACTCAGCCATTGCTCATGTATTAGACACTAGTGGGTGCCTGCAACTTCGTCTGCGTGGAAAAATTGGTTTCCCATACAAACTTCCACCCACCCTTTTCACCCCCCTAAATAGGATAAAAACTATCCTATATCCTTCTCTAGGACTCAAACTATCTCTATACCAAATTTCATCTAAATCTGTTCAGCTGTTTAAGCGTGAAGAGTTAACAGACTGACAGAAAGGCAGACACACTTTCGCATTTATTATTATTAGTATGGAAGTAAAGACATAGATTTAAAAAGAATAAACTAATTATATTAAAATATACTTACTTAAAAATAACAACGAAAAGACACAAAATTTGAAAATGCCATAAAGAGTTGAATAAAAATAGATATTTATCGGACACTGTCTGGAGATAAAAATCCTTACTTTTTTATGAAGTGTTTGTCTACTTTTTTAGTATTAATAGAATAATTTAATTTAAAAATGTTATAACAAAAAATAAAAGCCGTCTTCATAAAGCAAAACCACTAAAATGTAAGGAATAATGCATATCCTTTACTTATATCTTCTTTATAATGAAAGTGAAATTATCAATTTAAGCCGATACCAAATATTGTCTCTTTATTGTTTAGCTCCGGCAACGCATCCTAATCCAATTGAACAATTTACAAGAGAATTTCGAGATGTCCGAGATCAGGCTGCGAACTCTTCAGAATCAAGTGCTAACTTTGAAGGACAGCTATAAAGTACTCCTTACGGATGAGGAACCACCGACGAGCTATATCGACAACTGATTACAGTGTCAGCTCTGAACACGGGAAACCGGAAAACCTAAACTACCTTCTATACGATTTTTAAACAGATTTTGTGTTGTAGTTACCACCATTTTGATTATTTAAATGCGGTTTCAGGTAGGTATATAGGTACAGAAGATGCGAACAGTTGAATAATTGAACAGATTCGGCTAGCTTTTTTTGTATACTTATGTCACCTTAAAATTATAAATACCGTTAGATTATAATCTACCTCGATTTTATAAACTGCCGAAATCCACATTATAAACTGCCAAAAGATTGTGAACCAACACATACTGTTTACAAGTTAACGAATTATTTTTCAGTAGATTATAATCTATCAAAGTGAAACTTATTAGTACCAGCCTTCGGCCAGTTGACAATTTAACGCGCGATAGATTGTGATTTAACAGTTTTACTTCGATAGATTATAATCTACTGAAAAATAATTATTTGAATACGGTTTCATGTAGGTATATAGGTACAGAAGATGCGAGCAGTTGAATAATTGAACAAATTCGGCTAGCTTTTTTTGTATACCTATGTCACCTTAAAATTATAAATACCGTTAGATTACAATCTACCTCACGACTTTATAAACTGCCGAAAGCTTGTGAACCATCACATACTGTTTACAAGTTAAAGAATTATGTTTCAGTAGATTATAATCTATCGAAGTGAAACTTATTAGGACCAGCCTTCGGCCAGTTGACAATTTAACGCGCGACAGATTGTGATTTAACAGTTTTACTTCGATAGATTATAATCTACTGAAAAATAATTCATTAAATTGTAAGCAGTATGTGACGGTTCACAATCTTTCGGCAGTTTATAATGTGGATTTTGGCAGTTTATAATGGCGAGATAGATTATAACGTTGTACACTACCTATAAACTGTAAGAAAGACCTATCGGTCGTTCTTACAGTATGCCGTTCTGTGTCCACAGAGTTAGGATTTTTTTTGGTTAATTACAAATTATTTTTTCTTACACTACACTTTCATAAAACTAATTCTAAAGCTGCAAGTTATTTTCAACACGAATTTAATTTCAATTCACAAAACACTGTTTACATTCGACAACAAACGAATTAACAAATAAATATGGTGGACGCGGGGTACATAACGTTCAACCAAGCACCGCGAGAGGTGCGTTCCGTCGTAAGCCATTTCACAATTTGACTGTTTGGCATAGATTACAATCTACCTAAAATAATGCGTTAAATTGTAAACAGTATGTTACGGTTCACAATCTTTCGGCAGTTTACCATCTCGCGACATAGATTATTATGATAATGGTATTTACAATTTCACGGTGACGTTATACTTATATATTACATAACAATTGTTGTGAATACTGGCGTAGATAATAAATATATTGTATTATTTTGATAAGTGTAATTATTTAGACAATTCCTTTTGCCCTCTTAATATTAAACGAAATTTAACATTTTCACTAACTCTAATTAAATTTCACGAGTCCTCATTTATTGGCTATGTCTTATTTTTTTTATCACCGAGAGAATCATAGCACCATCTTCAATCAAAGTTAAATAGTAAATAGTTATTATGACGACCTCCGTGGCCAAGTTGTTTGTACGCCGGGTTTCATGGTGTCGCCGACTCTAGAGGTCCCGGGTTCAAATGCCGGTGGGGGCAGATGTTTGTGTGATGAATAAGAGCATTTTTTTTTACTCCAGTCATGGATGTTTAATATGTATTTCTATAAAAATATACTTATATTGACAGTATATGTATTCTATCCGTTACCAAGTATCCCATAACACACAAGCCTCATAGTGCTTACTTTGGGGCTATGGTAATTGGTGTGAGTGTTGGAAATATTTTTTTTATTTAAATATTGATTGTTATTTCTAAGTGCGACCGTATTGAAATAGAAAAGCATATGGGTGAGTAATATTATTCCTGTCACTAAGTACCTAGGTACACAACAGAGGGTCTGGCAGAAAATAATCCTAACTAAACATCTAAGTGGTTGGTTCCTTTAATAAAAGAAAAGGTAAATTTAAAAAATCAAAAAAACCCGACTGCTTAATTATACTTAAAATAAAAACTGAAAAGATAAAAACAAGTCCAGTAGTCTATAATTCTGTTAATAAGGAACAAAGCTACTTTAACAGTCGGGACCCATTAGTTAATCAAGAATTTAAAATAATATTTTTCAATAATGGGTCCTGACTGTTAAAGTGGCTTTGTTCCTTATTAACAGAATTATAGACTACTGGACTTGTTTTTATCTTTTCAGTTTTTATTTTAAGTATAATTAAGCAGTCGGGTCTTTTTGATTTTTTTAAATTTACCTTTTTTATTTCACACTTTTTAGTTAGTATTATAAGATGAATGATACCCCACTCGACATATTTTGTCAACTTATTTTTTTTACTTTGTCACAATATGGCGCCTTATTTTCCCCATATTGAATTTTGACTACTATGATGTCTTTAGTAGCACTCCCATGATTGAGACGAATCGATTTATGTATGAATCATTAAAATCGGTCCAGGCGTTCGGTCTCTAGTGTGCCACAAAGGAACAAACATAATGTATAGACTGTTAAACACTATACCCTGTATGCGCGTCGCGCTTCGCGCTCTTGCATTGCGCAGTCGGGTAAAAAAGGCTAAATTGATTTCCCGCTCGTAGCGGAGTCTCGGAGCGGAGTCTTCCTTTTTGCTGTCATGATGCACCTTTAAGTATTACGTTGATAATCGTGATTTTCAGATGGTTTGAAAGAAAACAAAGAATTTCATTCATAATAAAAAAGATTATACATGTTTGTTATTTTCATGTATGCAATATAGGGGATGAATATGCATTTCAAATAAGCCTTAATCTTCTATATATTTAAAACTCAAAGGTGACTGACTGATATAGTGATCTATCAACGCACAGCCCAAACCACTGGACTGGTCGGGCTGAAATTTGGCATGCAGGTAGATGTTATGACGTAGGCATCCGCTCATAAAGGATTTTGATCAATTCTACCCCCAAGGGGATAAAATAGGAAATGAAATTTTCTATGAAATTTTGTCAATTTTAAACCGATCGGGCTCAGACTTTGCATGCAGGTATAAGAAGAATCATAGATGAATGTCATTGTGTTTAATACAAGCCTGAGAACAAAAACTGTAGTCTACACTTCAGCTCTACACCGAAGCGAAGCGAGGGCGGGCCGCTAGTTTTTTATATAAACTCTATTTCTTTTGAATTGTCTCTCCATAAATACTGTTAAATATTGTTTTTATTTAAAAAACTAAAACGCGACTATACACAGTCAGGTCATAAGTATATTGTCATACAGTAAAAACTTTTCTTTTAGAATGCTGGCCACAAAAAAGTTTATTGAATTCGATTTTCGAATTGTTAATGAAAATAAAAATGTATACTTTTTAGAATTTTACTCATTATTAAATGTGGAGTGGACACATAAAGAAGACCGTGTTGCAGTTATTGCGTTGCATAATTGCGGTTACGCGCCAATTCAAATTTTTGACATACTGTAAAATTTGAATATAACCAAAAGATTCGTTTATCGTACCATCAAACGATACAATGAAGACTCTAGTGTAGATGACAAGTCAAGAAGTGGTCGCCCTCGATCTTTTAGGACACCAGCAGTGATAAAAGCTGTGAAGACGCGATATTAAAAAAAAACCCAAACGTAAGCAGAAACTGTTGGCCCTTCAGATGGGGTTAAGCAGAACCACGGTGTAAAGGGTGTTAAATGAAGACTTAGGGCTTCGGGCATATCGAAGAAAAACAGGACATCGTTTGAGTGCTCGTCTAATGGACCTGAGACTGAAGAGATGCCGCGCTCTGTTGAAGCGGTACGGGGGAAAAAATATCGGGAATGAAAATTTTTACCGTAGAAGAGAGCTACAACAAACAAAATGATAAGGTGTACGCGCACAGTAGTGAAGAAGCGAGCAACCGTATTCCGCGTGTTCAACAAGGTCATTTTCCATCCTCGCTCATGGTATGGTTGGGAGTTTCTTATTGGGGCTTAACAGAGGTACATTTTTGTGAGAAAGGTGTAAAAACGAAAGCAGTTGTGTATCAAAATACAGTCCTGACGAACCTTGTGGAACCTGTTTCCCATACCATGTTCAATAACAGGCACTGGGTATTCCAACAAGATTCGGCGCCAGCTCATAGAGCAAAGAGCACACAAGACTGGCTTTCGGTGCGTGAAATCGACTTCATCCGGCACGAAGACTGGCCCTCTTCCAGTCTAGATTTGAGTCCTTTAGATTACAAGATATGGAAACACTTGGAGGAAAAGGCGTGCTCAAAGCCTCATTCCAATTAGGAGTCACTCAAGACATCCTTGATTAAGGCAGCCGCCGATATTGTCATGGACCTCGTTCGTGCTGCGATAGACGACTGGCCGCGCAGATTGAAGGCCTGTATTCAAAATCACGGAGTTCATTTTGAATAAACTTTATTGTCATAAGAATCTATGTTTTGTTAAGTTAATTTTGGTATATAAATGGTTACATAATGCATAAACTTGTTTCAATTATTTTATATTAAACATGTGACAGAATTTATGACCTGACTAGGTATATATACATACAGATGGAGCTAAAGAAGTATCACTTCAGTCGTGTGGTCAATATGCACACTCGTTAATTTTTTGTGTAAAAAGGACCTGTGGCTCATTTGATGTGATTATGTAGCAACGGATTATCCCTAATCAAATGTTGGTTATCGTTTTAGTTACAGCGTGTAATAAAACAATTTCTGAATCTTCTTGCAATAACTTAATAACACCAGGTACACTATAAAGGAGCCCCTTTTCTAAGAGTTTCTTACTTCCCGTCTTTCGAAGAAAGGACGCTAGGGAAATCAAAATTGCATTAACTGGTAAATACATTGTTAAGGTACGGTACCGTCGCTATCTTTAAAGTGTTCTTTACTTTATTGTAATCCTCTTTACCTTTATAGTGTACTCTTTATAGTGTACCTATAAATGGAGACAATAACTATAATAATTATAATATTAAATATTTCCAACACTCACACCAATTAGCCTAGCCCCAAAGTAAGCACTATAAGGCTTGTGTTATGGGATACTAGGGTAACGGATAGAATACATATACTGTACATATATAAGTATATTTTTATAGAAAATACATATTAAACATCTATGACTGGAGTAAACAAAAAAATGCTCGTATTCATCACACAAACATCTGCCCTCACCGGGATTTGAACCCGGGACCTCTCGAGTCGGCGACACCATGAAACCCGGCGCACAAACCACTCTGCCGCGGAGGTCGTCATTCGTATGAACTATAAATAGTAACATAAACACTAACACATGTAATCGCAGTTGAAATTATTTTAACCAATCAAAAATCAACCCTGACGATGTTTTGGTTACACAGCAAGTTTTTTTTCCGTTCCATCAGCTGTTCCCACCGCCACGTTATTACAGTTGGATATATTTTTCTTATTTTTCCAAGTATCCTCCATGAATTGATGAATGCATAAGAATTAAAAGTCCCAAGGAAACATATCCATGGTAACTAGGAGCTCGATGGTGCAGGTGGTTAGTGGGGTCGGCCTTTTTTTTTACGTCAGGAAAATGCGTTACGCATACCCCACCAACTTGGGAGTGCGAAGGGGTTATGTGAGACTCCTCCCCTCTTCATCTCGCCCACCCGCTCAGCCAGTACGAGGGCTGGCTTAACGGCTGCTCTAGAGGAGGGGACCTACCCACTAAAACCTGACGATGCCCCTCACCTCACCGACGGGCTGTCTTCCCCGGGCGAACGATCCACCATCCGGCGGTACCACGCCCAGCGAGGAAACGGCACTGGATGAGGCCACGGGAACCCTTTCGGATACTTCCGCGAAATCACCAGTGAGTGTCCGACTCGAACGAACCCACCCATCAAGGGGATGCCCCGAGGCATCAGGGGCATCCCCGTCCATCAACAGAGGCCTGTGCAATGCAGGCTCTGGACCTCCCAAGTCCTGATCTGGCTTCCGTCGGTAACGACTAAGAGTCGGCGGTCGTCTTGCCGTCTCCTCGCCCTTATTCTCCTGCGTCTGAGAGAGTCTGCGTGGGCTTGTTCCTCGCGGATCCTCTCGGCGGCCTCCTTCTGAGAGATGACATTCTCGCAGAAGACCACTGCCCCCCAAGACCTGTCACTGCCCAGCATGGCTCTGACCACACTAGGCAAGGAGAGGTCACCCCCTAAAATCGCGAGTAAAGCACGTGACTATTTAATATACTGATGATGTTGATCAACTAGGAGATGGGAGAACCGCAATCGCTTTTTCCACTCCAGTTTAGGTATATTCAGTAATTTGATTTCTTTCATCCTTCAAAGTTTTATCATTTCAATGTCGCTTCCTATTTTCATATGTGGTTCGCTTTTAACAGGTCTTCACTTTTTTTAAACTTCATGTTAATTACAACACCACGTAATCTGAGAATATTTACTTCATTGGAGTGCACTTTTTCTAAATTTTCATCTACGCAGGCCATAAAGGATATTTATAACTGACTTGTTGTTTCGTCTGTTCTATGTTCCCTTACAAAGTTGATTATATTAGTATAGATGACATGGTATGCGATATGCGTTTATAGAACAGCGAATAATGGGCCATGTGTAAATGGTTATAATTATGAGTCCCATGGCAATCCTGTTGTATCATTAATTCTCTGCCACCCACCCTCTGAATAGATATCACACGGCATAATTTGTTATGTAACCCAGCTATTGTTCACTTGCCATGACCTTGTTCGTAATCGTTATGCTTAAATTCGGACCACAGGTTAGTTCCGTTATAACATTACGCAATATTTTATCGTCACTATCAATTGCTAAAGTTCTAAGTTTTCCGTTAAAATTTGTATGCACTTAGCGTTCCACAATGTTCCTACATTAGCAGCGTACGTAATAGTCAGAAGCGATGTGCCCTTGTTCAAGTTGAGGCCGTGCCTCTCGACTTGGCTCGTTTAATGTCAGCGCACCACGACCTTTATATTATACACAGCAAACCTCATTTTTATCAAGTTTTTTTTTCAGCTGCAGAGCCTAATAGTGCGCTGTTAACTGGAACTTAGTCAACTTGTTCTAGAAATTATTCGCAGTGAGCGAAGTCTTTGTAGACAAAAGATATACTTGTAGCCTATATAATTGGCCTCGTAAATACCAGGTATTGTCAGAGAGCAATTAAAGTAATTCCATAGAAGTCTAAATTAACTGGGTATCATGGTTTTTAAGCTTTTAAATATGAATAGCGGATTCATCGGAAGCATCAAATTGGAAGCGATCTCAATACTCCCCAGGGACGGAGCAAATCTTATTACAGGTGTACGCCCGTCCCGCCCTCTGGGTGAATATTTCCCATTTATTGCTTTTACTTTGAAAGTCATTTAGCGGTTTTTTTTCATTTGCAGTAGGTATCTGTTCTTTCTCTATTAAACTGGTTTAACCTAAACTGGTTTAAGGTCTTATACCATAATAATAACAAATAAATAAATATTTCAATCACGCACACCAATTAGCCTAGCCCCAAAATAAGCACTGTAAAGGCTTGTGTTATGGGTTATGTTTTATTCTAGGTAACGGATAGAATACATTTATACTATACATATATAAGTATATTTATATATATTAATACATATCAAACATCCATGACTGGAGTACAAATGACACAAACATATGCCCCCACCGGGATTCGAACCCGGGACAAAATCAATAATTCATTTAAAGGTCTTTGTGTACACTTCTAGAAAAAAGTCCCTAGCAATATCTAAAAATTAAGCATCAATAAAGTTAACACTACCAGTAAAAGGGTTCTTATTAATAAAGTCTATTATAAAGTGTCTGATTATATTTCAGACAAAAATGCTTGGGTTTAAACTGTTCCAAATGTTCCGGTAGGCTTTTTCTATAATTATGATAAAGATGAAATTATTTGTATTGACACCGTAACAATATAATATTTTGTAAATATTGTTACATAATTATTTAACGCTGTGAAGTTTTTTTCGTCAGTTTTTCTTCAAAGTAAAAAAAATGTCCTTAACTGGTGGTAGTGAAAGAAATATGGACGCCAATTCCAAAGAGTTGTATTTTGCATCCAAATTGAATTAAGATATTTTGACTTTTGCCTTTTGGACCTCTCGAGTCGGCGACACCATGAAACCCGGCGTACAAACCGGCCACGGAAGTCGTCCAAACGATAAAACAGTATATTTATTTTTTAGGCAGATAGATCTAATTCGTATTTCAATGTTTGTCAAATTAGTTAAAACCTCCTTGAATATACTTGCACAGGACACAGGTGTAAATAAAAGAAAGAAATCCACTCAAACACATATATTTTGTTTGATTTTTTGTCTTTTTGGTGCTCCATTTTTTTACTCGTAGTGTTTTTCTTTTAAATTATAAATAATACTAGTAGTTAGGGTGTCGCTTAACCAGCGCGGTCTCCTTAAATGGGCAATCGGGAGAGCCGAGCAGATTACGAGGCCCAGGCAATGAACTCGGCAATAAATAATACAATAAGGTACAAAAAGATATTCAACGAAGTACCATCCGATGGTCTCACACTCGCAAACACGCTACACACACGCCAATAAGTCTTACACTTATAATATCACTAACTATACAGAATGCGGCTAGGCCGCGTGCACTGAACCATTGATGTGTATGTCAGGTAGGGTGATCATTCGAAATGCGTGCCCTTGAGCTTCTTTACGGCATTAGTGAGATGTAGCATCTCCGTGTTGAGCTGCCAGATCAGGGTCTCCAGTTTGTCGACTGTGTCCAGCACTTCGACGCGCTCGGTGTGGGGGTTGAAGCGCACCTCGAAGGGTCGCGACATGGCGGACACCCAGCGTCTGGAAGAGAAATCACATTTTCAAACTCTCATTCATGCCAATCTAAAACCAACAACACCACATGTTGAGTATTTCATTGTAATTCACCTGAATTTGTCTTTGGCATCTTCGAAGCTTTCAGCCACGTAGTATATGGGTTGGTACTCCTGGTCTTGGTAAGGCTGCACAGAAGTGGATGCAGGTTCGAAGGGTCTGAGTTCGGGCTTGTCGCTCAACGCATGCAGCAGCTCACCAATCGAAGACAAGAGAGCAGCACCATAAGCTTTCAGCTGGTGGTTCTCTTTGCAAAGTCCAAACTCCACGGTGAACCAATACACCTGAACAATGAAAAGCTTTACTCGATATTGTTCATACCGCCAAAAGGCTGTACTTAATACTATAATACAAATTTCGCATCAGCTGGGCCCAATTCTTCAATTAAATTTGCAGTCGCTTTAGCCTTAAGTTATAAAGAAGTGAAAATATGTCAAATATATTAAAATGAACTTAGTTGATTTACAACTTACTGTGGATAGCTTTTCGATTTCGGAGTCTGAAGCGCCAAGGGACGCGAGACCAATTTCTTGAGAGAACTGAGCAAAGCTGGGGTCAGCTAACAAAGGAATGTGACCCAGTAGCTCATGGATGCAATCGCTGTAAAAGAAAAAAGTTATTAAAAACACTTTAGTCTGGCCCAGCAAAGTATCATCATCGGAAAATAAAGTGGAATTTAGTCTAGTGCAAAAGGGTGTAACAAAATAAAAAACTTCCTTTGATCCAGATATCGGTGGCAAAACGGGTTAGGTAGTAATTGAATTTAGCGAAGCCACCGATGCAACATGGTAATAAAGTTAAAACTTCATCTCAGAAACGCTCGTCGCTTCACGCTCGTTAAATCCATGTGAAACTATGATATTTACATATTATATCATATTGACAATCGTATGAGGAGGAAGGAACTCACAGTGAATTATTATATAATTAGATGGATATTTAACGTGATTCGGCCCAATTTACATAATAGTCAAGTTCACGTTTTACGTACCTAATATTTTTGTAACAAAATTTCAAGGTGTTATTAAATAATTTACAATTCTATGATCTGTTTAATTATCCACATTGAATGTGTGGCGTTTATATTTTTGTCATGTGCACGTCTCGTTTGACCAGTTTAATTAACGATTTCCGTGTATGTTAATTACCAATAATAATGAGTTTCTATAATGTGTGGGAGTATTAGTATCAATTAAAAGCGATTTGTGTGGTTAAATTAAAATATTGCTTGATTGGGTACTTACGGTTCGGGGGTATGGAAAGGTGAGTTGGCGTGGCGCACGTATTGCGTTGATTGGAATACGCGGAACGCCAAAGAAGCCAGGAAGTCCCGGGCGGTGAGAAGACCTGCAGCGGGGCGTAGCGTGAAGCCGGTGTGTTTGCGCAGGAAGTTGCTCACGTCCTCCAACTGAGGGATGCGATGTGGAACGAAAATATCAGCCTCTTGGAGCTTAGTAAAAGCTGCCTTGTATTCCCGACAAGCGTGTTTGGGCATCAAGTCCAGCACGGTGTTGAACACTCGCTGCCATGTTGCGTTCTCGGTCTCCTTGTAGCTGATAGAAGGGATCGGGTCGCCATATTTGTATGCAAAAGCGATCTCGGCGATCTGTTTTCTACGCTCCCTGTATTCCTTATCGGCGAAGCCTGGATGGTTCATGTCCAACTCTGGCTCGAATTTGGTCATCAGGTGGTTGCAATTGTCGAGATCGGATGCGTGACGCGGGAACCACGGAGTTTTGCTGGATATGTTCTCAGTCATGAGATTCACTCCAGCGAAAGCGGTGGATTGACGTAGAGATCTGATTAGCTGCAGTAGATTATTACGAGACATGCTCACTTTCACGAGAGCATCGAATTGTACATCGGTGACTTGAGATGGACGAGTTTCGAGGTGTTGAACACAGCCTTTATAGTTATCGACGGTCTTAAGGACACGGGCTAAGGAACCCATTCCATCGCGCATACGCAACAGCAGAGCGGCCTGCTGGATAGCTTGCTCGGCTTCGGGGGATTCGCTAGCTGCATTCTGCAGTATTATTTCCTCCTCAGTCAAAGTATAATCTAAAAAGAAAAAAACACAACGTTGATTGATAGTACTCTATAATCAGGTGTAACGTTTGAATTCAGTTAGTTAATCATGTGATTTTAATTAATAAATTGTTTAAACTTTACTGACCCTCATCGGTCTTGGAAGCATCGTCACCTATGTCAGCATCAGCTATAAAACAAATGAAACAAAAAACAAAATAAATAAAGTGCAAAATTAGTAACACAAAAGCAAACAAAGAAACAAACGAAAAACAATGGAACGTTCAAGAAATCAAAAAAGAATAAAAATTACCAAGTTGCCCGTTCTTAGTTTCGTCTTGTTGGGTACCATCTTCAACAGTTGGTGAGTTATCGCCGTTTCCAATAGGTACTCCATCTTGGATGAATTCGGAGTCCAAGCCAGAGTCTAATTAATCCAAAAAGAAACGAAAAAATAAATAAAAAGGAAAAAAAAACAAAATAAAAAAAGTAAATAATTCGTGCTGTGGATTCTAAGTTGTTTGTTGATGATTGAAGTTGACTCAATTCGTTGTTTCTTGAGAACATTACTTACCATTGGCGCGGGCACGAGCCTCTTCTAGTACACTTTGTTTGGTCTGTTTGACAACGAGTGTTTCAAAGCGAGCATCATCGACCAGAGAACGACGCCTGGACGGGTAGCCGTTCTGAAACAAACAAAAAAATACATATAAACATGATAAGTTCCAAAGTTCTGTAATGTTATTACTTATATGGTGACAATGTCAAAATACTAATTGACTGAACAATATTATGTAATGTTGATTATCTCATTGAAGATAATCAAATAATTATGTTTAACGGACAGCTGCATGTTCGTCTGACAATATTAACTCTGGTTACATTTATTTTTTATTGCGAATCAATTACAGTCAAGCAAGCGTCACGGCGACCTAGACACAGATTCTGCAGCTATTAAGACTATAACAACTACTCGTGCGGACACAAAGGGAGCGCTAAAAATAGAAGGATCTCCTAAATCCTTATAAATATAAAGCGGTCACATCGCATTATATTTCATGTGCGAGCAGGAATTGCTTTTACGAAGTTCCTAAGCTTATTTCCTGAGTGTGGCACCGTAAAGTGGTCCCATTACTCCCGCCCGCTCGCCCCGCCGGAAGCTCCATCTTGCTTGGGAAATCGCACAAAGGAATGCCGGTTTCTGGACCGCTGCACTCCAATAGATTCAATCGCTCTCAAGTCTGAACTTCTAGACGCCTCGTAGACAACTTGTTCGACTCGTTTAAATCTTTCGTTAACCATAAAATACCAACTCGAGAATACAATTGCCGAGTCATAAAAATTCCCTTTTAACAGTATAATACGTTTTTAACAATGTCATCAAATGCGTATATCCTTAATGCATACGGTGATAAGCATTTATTGAGGGCCGTATCGAATGCGCAGCGACCACCGTCAAGTACTGCGGCCGGTGACGCGTACTCTGTCAGTTGCGCGGGCGTTGAGACCTAGCATTTTCCACTAGAATGCCTGCAACAGCTTATCTTTGTGTGTCAAGGGTTGCGTTAATCACTCACTATTATAAGTGAGCCCCTAAAACTCAGCCTCACAGTGCATAATTGCGCCTGAAAATCTGCGCTTTATTCGCGTGCAAAATTAATAACGCGACCGTCAACTGAATTGCGGAAACGTTGCCGCATTGTGAAGTTAAAGGTCCACCTAACTGGAGCGGGTAGGACTCGGAATCCGGTTGATATAGCCTTGGTCTGTGCGAGTGGCCACTCCACCGTTCCAATCGGCCCGCGGATAATTAAACGCCGCCGGAGAGCGCCGCCGCCGCCGCTGACCTACGTCCACCTTACACCTATTATCTAAACCGACCGACCAATTCGTCACCTCTACCTTCTGACAGATTTTTTCGGCATTATGGTAAAACACTCGAGATACGCTGTAATAAACATCGTTAGTTTTTTTGTTACTTATAATTTTCAAATATTAACGTGGATCGGTGTTAGTTGACCGTGGCGAAAATCTGTGTTTTGGTCAAGGGCGAAACGGAACCTCGATTTTTGTTATGAACAAATCCATTAGCGAGTCCTTTGTTTTTTGCCTGTAAATTATTGATTGAGAACTATTCAAGTTATAGCAAGATCTATTACGCATTTTAAAGATGCACATGATGATTCATTGGCTTATTTTTGTGTATTATCAGAGTAAGACATTTTTACATAATGGAATTTATAGTTTCTTTCTTTTTGTAGTTCATTGGTAAGCGTCACGTTTGTTTGGTTTTCGACCTTCGACGGTCAAGGAAATACAATCGTGTAGACGCCAATTATAAAATATACGCTAATTATAACACGTTAGTTACAAACCGGGTTATCGCACAGCAGTAAAACGCTTAATAAGAATAAACAAATAAACAAAAAGTAACAAATAAACAAAAAGCATAGCACCTGAGAGTCTAACTACGCGTATAACAAAACTTTAGTATAATAATGATGATGATGATGATGATATACTAATGAATGCAAAAATGGTTTTGCATTAACTAAACACACGATTATGTATATTAAAATTTCTAAGTTAATTCGCCACAATCGCATCTGCTCATTAGTTTACGAGAACATTGCCATGGAAATGAGATTGCTGTAATAGTTTGCAATAACAAAGTGTGCAATTTACGCGATGTAACAATGATAAGTCGGCACCTTGGGTATTGACAATGCTAATTGATCCCGACAATACAATGATGAGACTATTAAATAATCAATGGAATATTTTTATGGGACGATTGAACTATTTCATAGATCGCACATTTTAACTCTCCGGCGTTTGTTTTGTGCTCAAGTGGGTTCATATCTTTTTAACAATGAGTTTGTGTCTTCGTATGGTTACGTATTCGTTACGCAATTTGTATCACATGAAAAAATAATAATAAAAATGTGATGATATCTCTGTGAAAGTGCACGGTGTTAATTGTGAATTAATTACGCTCCGGATAATGACATTACGACCCCACCTCATGTGCCGACCGTAATGGCGTCGAACCAGAATGCTTTTGGACAATTAACCGAAGTATTTACAAGTGAAAACATTTTTGAGGTGTTTTTATTTCTCGCTTAATGTCACCGGGTTTACAATTCGTGTTCGCACTTTCACACGAGATCTTTTAAGACGCGCGTTATTGCGCGATTAATGCTTTTCAATTGCGACCAAAGTGATTACCAATGGACCGTTTAAAATTGCCGCCTGCTAATTTGTTGATAATTGTGTTAAAAGCTTCTGTGATACTAACAACGTCTATTGTTGTTTATTCGTACAAGGCCGAGAGGTGATTTGACAAGCAACAAGTTGCGATTAGTGGATAGGATGCGCGTAATGTAGAGGTCGCGTCGCTAATACTGTTGTTGTTACGAAATAATCGTTAATTATAATTTATCAATACTTTTTATCGATATCTAGGTATTTAAACTGATTTCAATTTAGATTCGCAATAATAAAAATACCTGTAATTGAAAATTTAAATAAAGTAAGTTGAGAGTGTAATTAGACTGCCAGTAATTAGATACTTTTTTTGGTGCTAGATAAACAAAGTATTCCAAATAGTTTGAATTAGATATCGTGGACGAACTGCAGTTTGAACTTTAGAAGTCGCAACTTTTTGATTGCTACTTCATAAACAGCTTTTATGGACGGTCACAAGAAAGCTCTTCTTTATTTACAATTACCAATGGTTAGATAATATTTAACTTTGCCTCAAACAATCGTCGCACTTTTGAACACATTATGAACCATCCACAAAAACTTTCGAAAAGCTCCCGGATCGTGGAGCGGAACCTGGAAGGCACGGAGTTAAGGAAGCTGTTCCTCACCTCGATGCTGTAGGACTTCTTGATGGCGAACATCTCGCGGTTCTTCTGAGCTGCTGCGACGGCCATTTCTTCGAGCTTTGAACACTCCACTGGGTATCGCCTAAACTGAAGTTCACTGCGCGCTTAGCTAGCGTAAGTCTGCGAGGGCTTTGTGTCACGACCACGGGCTGAAGCCTGTCTGTCTGCGACTGCAGCTGTCGGACTACTAAGGCTAACTAAACTTTGGATTGCAAACAGACCAATGCATGATGACCGTTCGTAAGAACAGTTTAAATAGTGTTAGGCGCACGCCTCCCACCCCGCAGCGCCTTTCGTCGCGCATGCGTCACAGCCGCTCCCCGCGCGCCGCTCGCGTCTCCCTGAGGGTCCTTACGTCAGCCCTTATGGACTCACCGAGCCTACTCCATACCATAGCATATCATTAATTGGTGCATTCATATAAATATACATATATACATATGAGTTTCACATAAGCTGAAAAAAAAGAAAAATCGTCCAAACTAAAAACGAAGACTACCTTTTTGCAAATTCGAAACTCAACTTTTCTATGGTTTTTCCCATTTTCATCTAACGGAAAATCGTTTCTGATTCATTAATTAAAAGTTAGCAAAGTTAGTATGGGTATCTACACAGTTGTGGTTTTTAGATGACAAATTCATTAGGCCAAATGAGTATTAATTAACATGGGAATTGGGGAATACTTCATTTTTAATGTTTTTCTTGTTTACAGAAACTTTAGTATACTTCCGTACAATAAACGAGTTTGTTGAACGAGTTTAACTTTGGGGATTTATTGCAAACGATTGTTAAGCTTCCGTACCTATAGGGTTAAAATGGAACCGTATTGCTGTTACTCTGTCGTCTCTTTGTCTGTCCGTACGTCACAGGTATCTAGATCGTACACAAAATGAGTCATAGAACTGAAAGTTTTAGATTTTTTTATGTATTGCTTGTCCAAAGTCGAATATTTAAAGTAACATCAAAGTTGTAATTTTTAAACCATTTTAGTACGTTAAATTTCGGTATATGATGTCTGATGTGTTGTTATTAAATAACAAATACAGAAAACGCCGATTCATGGCGTACTTTGTGAGTTGTGACGAAAACAAAAAAAATGATATTTCCTTTCGCGGTTTATTGTGATCTCCCATACAACAGACGTAATATTTTAGGTTTTTTCTCTCTATATTATTAGTGCCTAACGGTGTATAGATAATGGATGAATGGATACGGAGCATTTCCGACTCACACTTGGCCGGTTTTTTTCTAGCTAACAAAACTATTTTTCTTGATATTCAATAGTTTCTGTGTAAAAGTATTGAATAAAATATACATACATAAGTAAGGCTATTTTAACTGAAAGAACTTCATTCAAATTGTAGGATCTTCAAATCGTAGTAACATGGAGTTGAACAAGGGTTAAAGAACTAATTTACACGTTCCATAGTCTATACGTTATAAGGAGTACAGTAATTCTCGTTCTTCAGTTTTTTCGTTATTAATCCCTAATACTAAATTTATTATATGAATAGGACATTCTCCAAAACGCCAAGTACACTGAAATTCAACATAAAGATACTATACACCAATTATGTGCACGTATATATGCCTCGGACACAACATAAATGAAATCAGATCAAAGTAATACACTTCCTATAGTTAACAATACCTTTCCGTGCAGGTTTTTAAGCCGGTAAGATTATTGTGGTATCGCTTTACGGATCCTTGATACGACCTCACACAGGAAATGAATTATTTTAACCAATATAGATGCAGGATATGAAATATATACTATGTTGCCAGTAATATATCGATATAGGTAAACTTGTAAATCAGTTTGGCGGTAAACATTGTGATCGGGTTGCGATGTAAGTACACACCGGTAATATGTCTGGTTCGATGAAGAAAATATAGAGCATTTTGGCTTTGTCCGCTCGCAAGACTACCTTCGCATTTTTAAGTATAAAATTAAACGCTATGGTGAAACTTAACTTTATTCGTTTCATATACGAAAATTACTTATCTCGTTATCAGATAATTATATTGCCGTATGTATATAGCATATACCAGGTGGCATATTAAATTATCTACTATCAGAAACCATGCTAATTTTAGAATAATGAAGTTATGCATAAAAATACTTTTCTTTGCTTTTTTATTGTTGTAAGCATATTTCAAACAGCATGGCTATTACAAAACAACGGTTATAAATGTTTTCTGTCACCGAGTGAATTTATTTAGAAAAAAATGAACATAATTTACAACATTGTCATTTTAATCTTGAACAAGGTTATCTTTTTCTTGCGTTGATATTTATTCAGAAAAAAACGGGAAAACTGCTAATTACAGTATCTAAAGTCTTAATTACTGGAAACTGTTTATAGTTTCCGAGAAGCTTGTTTTATTTTGTGTACTATCTAAAACCCATAATTTATTTTATGTTGTCAGAGGATTTATTATTTTCTAGTGATTTAGTCATAAACGTTGGACGTTACGGGACTTTTTAAGGTCGAGGAAAATATTGAGTCGGCTCATTTTTTTTTAAAGTTCCAGGTACATCTTCCTCCTTCGTCAAGTGATCCTACAAATACAATTAATGTGAAACTTTGTCTGTTTGTGTGTTTCTTTGTTTGCATAAGCAATCACGCAATAATTAGGGAATAGTTTTGGATGAACTTTGGTATACACATAGTACCTGGATAGGTTACGGTGGGATTTAAAAAAAAAACTAAAGTTAATGTGAGTGACCAATAGTATTAACATAAACCGCCTTATTACAAAACGTAGACTAAAGTTAAACCTGGACTAAAACAGTTGCTGTTACTTATGCTTGCTATTAAGAAGACAGATACAACATTAGGTTTAAACCAAGACTAACTTTAGTCCGGGTTTTGGAATAAGGCAGAAAGATACTTTAAGACTTGAAGTCTCTTCAAGGACATAAATAAAATTCTACCTATTCAATGTTTTATTGCTTATCCGAAATGTCATCTGTATTTTTTTCTTAACGTTTGTATCTGTACTGATCGTGAGATAAAGCCATGTATAAAAATACAAAAAGCTTTTCCCTACATTCACTTTGTTGACCAGTGGACTTCTTCAAAACCCCTCAATAGTTAACCTACTACAGTTCGTTTTTCGGGTAATACATACTAGGCACTGTTCTGCGTTTCTCTAATAAGTAGGCGATGAACAATATCTCTCTTTCTTGAGGAGCTCGACGTCGCAAGTGGTCAGCGCGTTCGGCTGCGATCGTTGAAGTTAAGCAACTTTCGCTGTGGTCATTTGATAGGTGACCATTTACTATCTCGAGCTCCTCCGTGCTTCGGAAGCCGTTGGTCCCGGCTGCATTAGCAGTCGTCAGCACCCAGCAGTGGGGACATTAATAGGCTGACGATGATGATGATGAAAATCTCTCTTTCAGGTGGACAACCCATGGATCACTAAGTAGCTTTGTCACCAATTATGGCTTAATTTCATGTTGTCGCATAGGAAAATAAGAATTTCGACTTTGATAGAACATGTTTATCTCTATTGTAATTTTTATATGCGAGTGAGGTAAAATTTTCTTTACGCACTTTTATTTTAGTATCTTTACATATCGGTAAAGGCCTAAGTATTTTTAAATAATTATTGCAATATAAATACTGTAGAAATATTCTGTATAAACTTTTCACCTCGGAATCCGCGGTGTGATTAAAAATTCGAACAGGAATTATAAATTACACCGGCGAATTCCGCTGTGTGTGAGAAGTGCTATTCTGTAAGAAAAAACTCACTTTAATAGTTCTTTAATAGTGAGTTTTTTCTTACAGAATAGCACTTCTCCTTTTCCATATTCACTTCATGCAAAAATCTCATTCTATATATTTTTAAAAGTGGGTACTAAGATTTTCCTTCATTTACTTATTATTATTACTTTAACTTTTAAGGAATATGAAGTCTTTTACATAATGTGGCATCGTTATTTAGATCACGGCGACGGCTTTCAGATGAACCGTTTATTTGTCATGGCTGTAATAGTTTATTTCTCCTTGATGGTGGACCGTTAATTAAACGTTGCTATTGCGCATCTATTGTATGAATTTTTATGTTCGCTAATATAAGTGCATAACGTTTTTCTCTGATAAAAAATACCTATAATATTTTGAATGCAATCATTGAAGAAAATCAACACGAATGCATTCAGTTAAAAGTTATTTTTATACGCCATTGAAGTACTTTATTGCATTTTCAATTACTTTATAAATCTGTTTTTATCATAAAAAGTTTTTTTTTGTACTTAGTTGTAAATTCCTTAATTAAATTTCATATAACGGTAACGTTCATCTAATGTTAGGGGATTAGTGAACTTACAAAATATAAAATAAATATTCAGTCGAGCCTCTTTATTTGAGACGAGAAACTATAATAAATACGTGCCACAACGTGGTTTAACAAAGTTGGTTTAAAAAGATAAAGGCAAGAATTACGGTAGGATCACTAAAAATACATCTAAACTGAGACGCAAAGACATGCGCAGGACATTTCTACTTAAAGTTTTGAAAACTTTGGTAAGCCTATGGCTACTAAACTTAAAACCTAGTTAGGAATTATGTAAGTAGTTATACGGCCCCAAGAACAAACAAAATTTCCAGGAAAAAGTGATGGTAAATTTAAGGAGGGACAGATTTGATGGTGGTATTGGCTAGTGCGTTCAGTTTGGGATTGTGGCAGTCAAGCGACTAATGCAATGGCCTGTCATTAAATGGGTGCCTAAAATTAACCATATCGAAGTCTTCCTTGTTTTGTTACCACTCAGCAATCAGGCCGATTTAGTCATCTTTAGGGGTAGCTTATGTCTTAGCAATGGCGATATTAATCGGTTACAGTTTTCATTACATAAGTAGTATGGTCATAAATGGGTGATAGTGTATCAAGGGACACAGTGTAACATTAGGAATATCTCTGCCCTTTTATTATTTATCTATGGTATGTCTTAAAGTGGTTATATTAGTTTCAAAGTTGACATTTTTAGCAGTTGGCACGTCTTAGAGTACCCCGACGAAAAAATTACCCGCGCTAACGCGCCTCCGACTCCTCCCACACAGGCCACAAACACCAAAACTACACAGCTAGCATACTTGCACACTAGCTTAGCATTATGCAGACACCGCACCCGTAGGAAAGAATGCGAAGACCTGGTCTACACACGACACGCTATACCTGGTACAGGTACGTACCTGGGCGTTTTTCCCCCGCCCCCACGACAACGGCTTACTAGAGCTGAGGTCCGAGTCTCAGAGACGCCTCTTAGTTGAGCCGACCCCCTCAGGTTCGAGTGGTCTAGAGGCTCCAGACGGAGAGGTGACTCCACCGTGGGGAGATGCCAATCGCCTGGAATACTATAGAGGCACTCGCCAATTATCGGCTTGAGGTCACCTTAGGATCTCGCCGTCCCCAAACCCGGTGACGCTGCATACACACTCAAAAAAATAAAAAAACCGGCCAAGTGCGAGTCGGACTCGCGCACCGAGGGTTCCGTACAAACCTGCAAGGTTTACAAAGGTCGTTCATTACGACAACTGTAACTACAATTATGTTTACAATCACAATTTTTTTGGTGGTATAACTACTTAAAATTTTAAGCTTTTCGGAATTTTTCTGTTACCTGTGCTGTAAGCTATTGCTTCTTACCAAATTTCGAGATTCTATCTCAACGGGAAGTGGTCTTTAGGTTTTAATTCCCTTGCGTGTAGTTGCGAGTTTCAAAATATGCGGTATCAATGGTTGTACTTTTGCGTTTTGCGTTTTTGCGTTGACTTAGATTTTTTTTTTCACGGGTTAAAGGCAATTAGATCTAAGTATTTGATATGAATTTCAACTTGATAGCTCTACGCGTTCATGAGGAAAAAAGTAATAAGTTTATATTTATTAAAAAATATATATTTTGTAATGTAACTAAAAATTTAAGGTTTTCGGAATTTTTCCTTTATGTGTGCTATAAAACGTTGCTTCATGCCAAATTTCAAGATTCTAGGTCGACTGGAAGTACCCTTTAGGTTTTGATTCCCTTGCGAGTACTTGCGAGTTTCAAAATATGCAGCTTAAATTGCTGTTTCTTTTGATTGCGTTGACATAGAAGTTTGATTTTGTTACAGCTTAAAGGTATTATAGACCTGAGTATTTGGTATGAATTTCAATTTAATACCTCTACGCGTTTATGAGGAAATGGGTAGTAAGGTTAAAATTATTAAAAAAAAATATATTATGTGATGTAACTAAAAATTTATGGTTTTCGTAATTTTTCCTTTATCTATGCTATAAGACGTTGCTTGGTACCAAATTTCAAGATTCTGAGTTCACGGGAAGCACCCTGTAGGTTTTGATTCCCTTGCAAGTGTCGAAAATTTGCTGCATAAACGGCTGTATCTTTTGATTGCGTTGGCTTAGAAGTTTGATTTTTTCACAGCTTCAAGGGACAGTAGACCTGAGTAATTGATATAAATTTCAGCTTCATACCTCCACGCGTTCCTGAGAAAAAGGGTCTTGACAGACGGACGGACGGACAGACGGACAACAAAGTGATCCTATAAGGGTTCCGTTTTTCCTTTTGAGGTACGGAACCCTAAAAACCAGTTATCATCAGACGTCCAATGGCCTGGTATAATTCAGAGATATTCCTTTTGTTACACCAACCCCTACTACCATAAACAAGTATATGGCCTGCCTGATGGTAAAAGGCTGCCATACTGCCAAATTGTTTTATAATTTAGAGAAAACAAATCATTCATTCATTCATTCTCTAATGTCTGTGGGGGTTTATGGCGCTGAATGCTGAAATACAGGCCTCGCCTAGTTCAGCAGAGGATAATAAATTATATTTTCTGTATAACTAGTGCTTAGTTTGTTACGAAACCTTATTGTACTGATTTTTCGGTTAGTAAATCTTATTATTATTATACCAAAAAATCACTTGCGCCATTGCCTACCCGAACGCTACACCCGAGTAGCCCTGAAACCTTACTCGATAGAAAGACAACCACCAAAAGGTTTTCACTGTGATCTTTAATAAAGTGGAGGTTTCTTTCCCAGACTCTCCAATTGCTCAATTGAGCAAATATTCCGCATAATTATGGGTGCCATAAAGAAATCAGGAACATTCTAATTGAGCACTGAAAATTCTTATGCAACCCATCCTTTGATAAATTACGGGGTCAATAATATAAGACCTTCAAAGGAAAGAAACATGATTTAGGTAGGTATATGAGTATCAATCAGACCTCGGAAGTTATTTTAAACTCTGATAAGTGAATAAGTATATTTGAAACTTAAGTGTCAAAATTAATATTCTCACAACTAGAACGATCCGTGATGACAACAAGGTCTCATATTCACGCACTAAACTAAGAAAACATAGTTGAAAATGCTAATGCTACATAACTTCCGCATGGCATGCGTAAAGTGTATCAATAATTAACGACCACCTTATTTAACTTGGTGAAAAAACTTATTTCATATTGTACTTATTATATACTAAGTAAATCAACAATTTGATTATAATATGCATCATTTTTTCGCTCATCAGGTAATTATTTTAATGATCTACTGGTCACTAATTAACATACGTACAATGCCATTGGGTTTTTATTCCATGCGGATTTTCATTATTGATGTCTGTCTATCTACGAAAATATTAAGTTTTTTGGAACTTTAAATAAATATCAATCAGTTCCAATAATTAAGCTATATAGTTCAAAACAACAAAAAAAAACCATTAATACGTACATAGAAGAAGTAGGAAATTTCCTGTGAGTACGAAATATCCTAACAAAATAAATCAATAATATTTATACAGGAAAACCCGTTGAAAATTCGTCAGTGGTACAATTATCCTCATTGAACAGTTTACCTGTCCACCATGTCATTAATTCCCATAATGATAAGGGAAATGTACAGTTTCGCCTACCTATTTAAGTCACTCTGAAGTTATCCATTTGGCTGCGCAGAAGGCAGTTTTAACCCTAAAAAATTCGATGCGCAACCAAACGAAACAAACTTCGGACCGGCCGAGACCAATCGGCCTTAGTGCAGTAACCGCAGTCAAAACGTACGTCTGCAAGGTAAGTCACACAGTCCGACCGACTGCTATGACACAGATTTGATGATGCCGAGCTAATGCAGGTTTTTGACGTCACACTAAGGATTTACCGTTTACCAACAGCGCCTTGCTAATGTAAGCAAACACTACATAATAACGACGCAGGCTAACTCATTAGCCGGTGTTTATGACGAAAATTATGTTTATTAAATGCGATTTTAAAACTTATGTGTTTAAAATTATGAGACACATTAGTTTCACGCCATCTCCACTTGAGCGGTAAAACATTGTTGGTGAGATGTGATTGTGAATCACACATTTGATTCGCATTAATTTCGATGATGTTCATTGGAAATTGGAACTCGATTAAGCGAGTACTCCGCGCGGTGACGTTGTTGTGAGAGATACCTAATTAAAATATTATCACTGTTCGGGGCGATTGTGAAATATTATAAGTTTAATATCATTCGTCATTTGATTACTGATTTTGTTAATTCAGTACTTCAGAAAAAAATGGACAAGAGATACCGTGTTATATTTAAATATAAATCGTCTAATTGGAATATCATTTTCTTCTTACCTATTGGTGATGATCTGCGGTTTTGTAGTCATATAATACCATGTAATTTAAAAATCTATCAACATTTCTTTATTATCTACATTTATATCTTGATGATCATAATTAACGTTAATATCCTTAAATCTACGTTTTAAAACAAAAATAGCTTAGACTGTGCTCTTCTGTAGCTTGGAGTGGTGGGTAAGGTGGAGTTGACTTCCCCAGACGTGCAGGCGCTTATTTTCCAGCGAAAAAACATTTCTTATGTCAATTAATTGCAAATAACCTTATATATAAAGCGAATTGATTTTGTCATTATAAACTTTAAAATGCTTATTTTCTTTATTTTGGTGGGTTTTGTTATTATTTGGAAAGCTTAAGCTTGTTATTTGTATTTTATGAATCCTGTAGGATTCTATTTTATTTATAAGTATCTTTTTTTTTATAAAGAACAATTAATTTAACTGTTTTTGGAAAAAAAATATAAGTGTTTCGCGTGAACAAGTATTTATTTACCTAAAGTATTATGACAGATAAATATATCCTTATTCACTATTAACAACCTCAAAATACCACTTTTGGCAAAACGCAGAGTATTTCATAATAGTATCGTTAAGTGTTTAAAATTAAAAATTGGAATTCCTGTTTCCAATTCCAATTTTTAATTTTTTTCTTCGTGCATATATGACAGCATAATTTTCGGCCAGTGACCATCTTAATCACCCACCGTTTTGTCGTAAACACTGCGGAAGAGTACGCACGCGTGTTAATATTACACATCAATTTAGGTACTTTACCCGAACGAACTCGATAGTCATGATTCAAAAACTGGCCAAGGTGGTCACGTGAGGTACGTCACAACGAGAATCTTGCATTCAGAAATCCCAGCTGTTATTTATTTAGTTATTTAACGTTGCGCCGCGTCGCCGTAGGCATGTCGACGATGGCCAATAAAATAATGCGTGGGAATTTCCATCTTGAAAAATGGTTTTAAAAAGATGAGACGATAGTTGCGGAAATACACAGGTCTATTACAGATTTTAACACTTTCCTTATACCGAATGCTAAGCTTGCATAAGGTCTTCCTATCTTCCTATATGAATATCAACCTCATCATCGATATCGTTTAATACCATTCATTTGACATGTATCTATCTATGTATAAATAAATAAATATGAATCTTTGAAATGTATGTACGCGCATAACTTCCGAACGACTTGTCCAAACTGGATATTTTTTATGCGTGTTCGCTAATGGCAAGACAAGGTTTATATAAAAAAAAAAGATCAGTAAAGGCATATTACGGTACGCTATTTGCTGGGCCAACTACTGTTCAATATAAATCTTACGTTACTAAATATTTATCAATAGCTTTTTAATAAGGTTCTATGAAAATCTTTGATATGACAATGTTAGTTGGAGAAGTTAAAATGGTTTTTTTATATACACAATTATTTTTAAGTAATTAACTATTGTAGTGAACGCGGGAACGTTCAAACATTAACATATATTACATGAATATACAATATTTTATGCATTTATGTGAATATTACTGCATGTTCCGTTATTGGAGTTGACCACAAAATTATCTTTGAGCTGCGATAGTATTGCTATTATTACAATATTCATTCATTTAATGTCTAAACCAGTTAAACCTACAAAGTCAACATAGTATGTATCTTTAAATGAGCTCAGGCCAACGCCATACTGCAAAGTGCCTCGCTTAGCTGCCTTTCTCGCTGGATCGGTACGGATTCTTTACCATAGGCATATAAACCTCTATGTACCAAATCCTACCGACGCCTACGTCGCCCGACGTGACGGCATTATAACAAAACAAATGACAAACACGTAGCAAATTCCCTCTGATTCCGTCGACCTAGGCACGTCTTAGAGTATCCCGACGAAGCAATCACCCGCGCCAACGTACCTCTGACTCCTCCCACACAGGCAACAAACACCAAAAGTAACCAGCTAGCATACTAGCATACTAGCTAAGCATTAGGCAGACACCGCACCCGTAAGATAAGAGTGCGAAGACCCAGTCTACACACGACACGCTATACCAGGTACTGGTACGTACCTGAGCCTTTTTTCCCCACCCCCAACGACAACGGTTAACTAGAGCCGAGGTCCAAGTCTCAGAGACACCCTCTAGTTAAGCCGACACCCTCTGGTTCCAGTGGTCTAGAGGCTCCAGACGGAGAGGAGATGCATCCACCTGGAATACCTCTAGAGGCACTCGCCAATTCTCGGCTTCAGGTCCCCTTAGAATCTTGCCGTCTCCAAACCCGGTGACGCTGTAAAGGTCATCTGTGACCAACAGCATACACACTCAAAAGAAATCGCTGCAAGCAAAACGAAACGATGACGAAGTGGTTCTCGGCCAAGAATCTGTGCAGGTACGGTACGGAAATGAAAACGAAACGCTTCGGGGAGAAAGACGTCTTAGTGCTAAGACATACTAATTAGTCTAGTGAACAGACACATTGTATACTATCGCAGTTGGTTACATGTAAGGGAGGAAGCAAGATATCTCGATAGGCGACTTGCATAACGTATGATACCTAAACGTAAACAGATTTCAAAAAGGGAGCTCCGCGATTTGGTTGATTTTTTTGTTTCTAAGTTTGACTCGAGTTAGAAAATTTATATGGCAACTAGCGGCCCGCCCTCGCTTCGCTTCGGTGTAGAGCTGAAGTGTAGACTACAGTTTTTGTTCTCAGGCTTGTATTATACACAATGACATTCATCTATAATTCTTCTTATACCTGCATGCAAAGTCTCAGCCCGATCGGTTTAAAATTGACAAAGTTTCATACAAACTTTCATTTCCTATTTTATCCCCTTGGGGGTAGAATTGATCAAAATCCTTTCTTAGCGGATGCCTACGTCATAACATCTACCTGCATGCCAAATTTCAGCCCGATCCGTCCAGTGGTTTGGGCTGTGCGTTGATAGATCACTATGTCAGTCAGTCACCTTTGAGTTTTATATATATAGATGGTATATACATCATAATGATCGTAAGTAAATATATTCAAATAATGTTTAATAAACAAATTTTTCAAATAATAATACTTAAGAGATTGAAAAAGGCTATAAGTACTAAATCGTTTCTTTTTAGAAGAATGAATAATAAAATGGATATGTATGTAAATATTGACGTTTTAGAATGTGCGAGATTTTTACAAAAGAAAAATACATACAGTCGCGGCCTGACACAATGTGAGTTGATAAGCACCTAATATGTGGTTGGAATATTAAAGTTATACCTAAGTTACGACTTGAGTGTCTTTGATATGAAATCATTTCTTAGCTTTTCTATAAAATTCCGATATTGAACAACATCTTCGTTGTAAATTTGTTTTTATGAAAGTTTGCGGTTGTTGTTTTGATTGGGCATTCATTTATTATTTTCAGTCTATTATTGTTCCGAACTTTCCACAACTGGAGATGAGCCAACATGCGGAATCAGTACTGATTCTTATCAAGACTTTTTTGTATAGGTTTTATTGCAGTTGTAAATTCCTTAATCAATTCAAAATATACCGTTAACGGTTATTTATTTTTTTCCTGTATTCTTCAATACAAGATAACCCGGCGAACTGCACACTGTGCCTAGTCAGCTAGTATTGGATAAACCATCTATAGGGTAGGAAAGTCAAAACTGTATATTGAATATTTTAATAAAAAGAATACTTGGGTGTACGAAGCCGAAAATATAGTTTTTAGAATTCTTGTCTGTTTGTCTGTATGTATGTTCGGGAAAGTCGAAAAATACTGCATGGATTTACTTCAAATTTGGCACGAATATTATTAAGAAGTCGGGTCAACTTAAAGGCTACATATCACGCTATCACCTATGGGGAACGAGCAGAGAACCTTTATTTCTAACTAACTCCAAGCGTACGAAGTCGCGGGCGGCCGCGTGTAAAAAATAAGTGATTAATGATTGATGTATGTGTACATAAGAAGTACGATTTACCCACCTAAAGATGGAAAGTTGCAAAAGAGTGAATGCACGGGTATTCCCTGAACGCGATGCCAATGAAAGGAAGGAAACACGTCGGTATACAACTCAGTCGGCCGGCTACACACGCTTGTTGCTTTTAATCTTTATTGGCTTGGTCCCCCTAATTCATCATGTTGAACATGCATTAGGGGAACCAAACCATTACATTAGATTTGATAAACCACAGATCCTTGCAACTGAGCAACGATTCATTCCTAGAATGATACGCGAGGCTATTGAGATTAAAAAATATGCAAATTTCAATAGGGAAGATGGTTGGTATATACCACCAGCTTGGGAACCCATTATACAGGAGATAAAATCCCAACCCCGAGCACACACTGCAAGACCAACAGATACTATTAGTTCTTTTTGTTTGCATAATTTAACATAAGAAGGAGATAGAAAGCCTCTCTTGAGTTTGTTTCGCCGGTTCTTCTCGGAAAGGTCTCCCAATTTTGGAATCGGTGGTAGTTTACGGTAGTTAGAGTCAAATAAATAAACTCAAAATTACAAAAAAGAATTTAAATAAAATACTTTATTAACTAAATTAAGTAATAAATTCATACATAGACAATAAAACTTTAAAAATCGAACAATGAAATAACCGAACGCTCAATAAAAGACTTTCAAAGGTAGCTCGACAAAATTAAATAAAAATTTGATTCCGACGACGTAGCCTGTAAAGGCTACGAAACGTCAATAAATAAATAAAGTTTCGTGCATTAACCCGTAAAAAACAAGTTTTATTTAATGAGTGATGTGCCTAAGAAACAAATATTTATACATGCTGCTGCACCTGGAGAACGTATTGTAGGTATATCAAGCATTCTCAATTTTAAGTAAGCTATTTAAGCCCAAGGGCACTAAGTTGTATGGAAGTCCCCCTGGGTATTAATGACATTTCAATTTGGAAACAGAAACAAAACTTAAAGAAAAAAATAAAACTGTTCAACGCATAGACGCTAAAGGGAGTTTTAAAGAGACTTAACATATATTTACTTATATTTAACAAAAAACTTGGCTGTATGTCTCAGCTATTAACTTCCTTTTGACTTCGGACGGACAAATGTGCCTCTGTCCTGGGCAGACTTAAATCCTTCATTTCGCTCAGAATTTAATTAATATACTACTCGTTACATGATAGACTGCTTTATCCCCTTGGTTTTTTTTTCATTTTATTTATTAATTATTTTTCATACATTTATCTGTGCTACAGAGTCGCTCCACAGCCGATTTTTTAATAGATATTAAAGTATAATCTACTATGATGTCTATTAAAAAAAATAAGATTCCAATATCTTAATTCTTAAAAAAACATATCCAGTGCGACTCAGATTTGCATGAAGGGACCGCCATGCAAGATTCAATAACTTTTGAAAATCAACTATTTACTAGCACGAGCAAAAATCACAGTAGGTACAAATCTTGTATATTGCATGGAAATAGCCTCAATATTTTAATAGCCTTAATGTTTTTAGTATAGTAGCAGTGAATATTACTGTGGTCTATTTCATCATCATCAGCATATTAATGTCCCCACTGCTGGGGCACAGGCCTTCCCTATGGATGGAATAATGAGACTGGGTCATGACCCACCCCGCGGGCCCAGTGCGGATTGGCGGGTGCTGACGACTGCAGATGCAGCCGGGACCAACGGCTTAACGTACCTTCAGAAGCACGGAGGAACACCAGCTAGAAGAATTTTGGTCACCCATCCAATGTGCGAAACCTCTGCGAAAGTTGCCTAACTTCAACAATCGCAGCCGAACGCGCTAAATCTGGAGGTCTATTTAAAAATGTTGAAGTATCAGTAAAATGTGCTTAAAAAGAAATAAGTACGAAAGTTTTTCTTCACAATACATTTTAAATTATAATCATAATAATAGAATTCATAATGAAGTCTTTCCCGCTGAACTAATACCGCATTGCTGAGATATCACAATGACGCAAAATAATCAGTATTCAACTGTTTTACTATTGATCCGCGAATACGTCCGCCTATGATTCTGATAAATTATACACAAACTAAATAAGTAGAACAGCTTCATACAAAAGACGCGTTGAATAAGTAGTACTACGAGACATCGATCAAATTTAAATTTGCATAAAGTTTGCGTCGCCACTATGAAGTAAAAAGATTAAATTTTACCTGTGACTTTAGGAGCGGCCGTTATTCAATTTTGCTTTACAAAAGATGATTGGAGGTCTCATCATCATCAATATCAGCCTATTAATGCCCCCGCTGCTAGGGCACAGACCTACCCTATTGATGGAATAGGGAGACTGGGCCATGACCCACCACGCTAATTCGAGGCCTAATATTGGCCTCGAATTAGCGTGGTGGGTCATGTCATAAAATCATAATCATAATCAAATCACTGTAAAATTATTAGATAGTAGCGGCCCGCCCTCGCTTCGCTTCGGTGTAGAGCTGAAGTGTAGACTACAGTTTTTGTTCTCAGGCTTGTATTATACACAATGTCATTCATCTATGATTCTTCTTGTAACTGCATGCAAAGTCTCAGCCCGATCGGTTTAAAATTGACAAAGTTTCTTACAAACTTTCATTCGCTATTTTATCCCCTTGGGGGTAGAATTGATCAAAATCCTTTCTTAGCGGATACCTACGTCATAACATCTACCTGCATGCCAAACAGCCCGATCCGTCCAGTGGTTTGGGCTGTGCGTTGATAGATCACTATGTCAGTCAGTCAGACTTTTGAGTTTTATATATATAGATGAAATTAAACGTCATCTCAATATCTTACTTTAAGAATCATCTGTCAATCAGTTAATATCAAACTAAAATTAAATTCTTTCCGGCCTTTTTGGTCGATACGATTGAAAATTGACAGAGCTTTAACTACGTCGCAGTACGTACTTTAATATGATGTTGATGTTTCGTTAGTAATTAGATGGGAAAGTTAGTTAACTATTATGTGAAATATACGTATAGTAATTAATGTTATTAACGGGTTTTCTACCATGTAGGTATAGGTAGCGGCAAAACAAAACCACAGACAAATAAACTTAACACCGCGCAGGCTTCCTATTGGCTATGGTCGATGATCTACAAGTTTACCGTATTGTATACCTTTGTTTTTTGCAACCACCATGATCACGGAGTAAAATGTCAGCAATCCCGTTAATGATAAAATTTCCCCCGTGTTTAGTAGCCATGGCAGTTTCAAACAATCACATTAATATTATAAAGGCGAAAGTTTGTGAGTAATCATAATCAAAATCATTTATTCAGTTTAGGCTGTTACAAGCACTCATGAATGTCTAGAAGCTACGCCATCGGTTCGTAAATCTGCGGCGGGAGACCTTGTACTGAGAAGAACCGGCAAGAAACTCAGCAAGGGCTGTTTTTTTCTCCCTGTTTTATTATTTACAGAGTCGTCAAATTGAAAAATGACTTCAGAGGTGATTCATGAAGTCACTTTTCATTACATAATTATTAAATATACCTACATTAATTGTTTACCTGTATTTTGATTGCTGTGTCATACAGTATAAATACAAATAGTGTTATTTATATTAAGTGTGACTAAACATTAACTTCAATATTAAGGAAGTTAGGGCAGACTCATCTCCGCTGGCAGCACCCGTTCACGAGCATGACGCATGAACCAGCCATCGCTTCGCTCAACCATATTTTAGGGAACGTAACGACCCGCCTCACACGACACCGCCGAAGAGACTATTATGAGAGCATGACTACCCATAACTACCCATACTAACTACAACATATTTACTTAAATTAAGGTCATTTACCTGTAGGACACCACAAACAATTACAAAAACAAAGCAAACGAGAAATCACGACCACGCCGTTTTGTGAATCAAATATTCTTAAACAGTCTGATAATCTTCCTTAAGTTATCAACTTTATATACAGCTTTCAATTTAATTATACTATTGTCAACACAAATTCATAATTTAAATCATATAGAAATACCCGTTGGAATGGTTGGAACAGTTCATACCCAAGCATTTTTGTCTGTAATATCCTACACTCTAAAATATGCTTTCTTAACTAGTGATTTTTAATGGTCGATTTAAATTTAGTCATGCTTAACTCTTGAATATTGCTTGGAACTTTATTGTAAAAGCGAACACTAAGACCTCTAAACGAATTATTGATTTTGTGGAGCCTAGTAGCAGGTAAAGTTAAGTTATTTTTATTTCTAGTATTATATGTATGTTTGTTACTTCTTCATGTCGAAACAGCTGGAGCGATTTTAATAAAACTTGGTTTGGATTTAGCTGACACCCAGGATTAGCACATAGGCTACGTTTTACTGCGGGAAAATATCCCTAATAAACCGCGGGTAACACCGCGAAGCACAGCTAGTATACTTATACGTATGTAACGTCTAGATTCATAATCTCAAGTGACGTTTCGATAACAATTATGACGGGGTATAAGGAAACGAAATTGCTTTAAGTCAGCCTATATAAAATAATGGACACATCATTTTTCTTTTGTCAATAAACCAAAAAGTTACAAAGATAATGCGCGATAAAGTTTGGGAGTGGGGGCTCGTGACGTAACTTAAAATTGTAGATACCATGGCGTGACGTCATGTAAAATTTCGAACTAAAATTTCTCACTTATGTTTTGATTATGTGAAAAAAGAAAAAATACGTCTCCAATACTTTTCGATTTAATCTACCTGATGGACAAAGAAAAAAAAATGTCATCTTCCCTATTTTTAAGAACCGGAGTATTGCAATATCAGTACAGTAATTATCACACATCGAGATAATATTAATTGTTCGATTTCCTACGTAATTATTTAACTTACTTCCTTCCTTCATTACGCAACGTGCGAAATTAGAACAAAAAAAATTAATTAAATATCTATACGCATTAAAACATCTAAATAAAAAACCTTATATCTATCGTAAGTATTGCATTTTTTTTCTCTATTTCAAAAGATAAAACAAAGGCAAACATACTAAATAATATGAATATAAAAGAAATAATGACAAAAAGGCACACAAAAAGTCGGACAAAGCTGACGTTATCGTAACGAATTTAGTTGATATTGCAAGTAAAAAATCTCTAGATCATAAAAAAATACATCTCTGTTGAATCGACTTGTGAGATAATATCACTTTAGTAAAAAAACAAAAATGCATTGGGAATTCTGGTTAAAGAAATGTTAGCACGCAGATTATAGAATATCACCATATATATCAGTGGGTTTTTATAACAGAAAACAATACCTACGTTCTGGATGGTTCTTACAATATAAATTTACGCACTTCTCTTGCGAGGTTGGCTGGTCAAAAAAATGAATGGAAGAAGAAGGAATGGAATTTAAAATCCAATATAACCCCCGATAGATCATGGACAAATCATGACAGTACCAGGGATTTCACATAATATTTCCCATTCATTCAACTGCACTAATTACACACAGGTATTTGAACCTGCTTAGTAACAATCGTGGGAGTTGCTCATAAAGAATATAATTATAAAAGAGTACAGACAGATGAATGCCAGAAAAACATTTTGGGTGTTTGTAATGTATCCTTGTAATTTGATTCTCCATTTGTAGCTTGCGCAGACGAGGGACAATTGTCCGTGGACTTTTTTGGCCACCTAAATAGATCGCTTGCAACTGCACTGAGTAGCGCTCACGACGGATTTGATATAACGCGTACAAAAAGTCCCCCGAACAACGGAGGACACCGAGAGACCAGACAGGATAAAAAACGCGGGTGTTCCTGAAAAAATAGATCATGTGACTACGCGCAGCAACGCACACAGCGAACTTCATTCCGCGTTGCGCACTCGATCCGATTTGCGGAAATGGACCCAGTATTCTATTTAAAAACGTTTTCCCTTTTTCTTAAACTTTTTGATAATTACAATACAACGTAATCTGAGTTTTTTTTTATTTGGTGGTTCGTGTTTCCTAATTGTCGGGGAACAAATGTCCTGAAAAATGTCATGTGTGCGTTGAGTCCATGACAAGTCCATCGTCGACGCATACTTTTAATCATAATTCTATAACTTTTAAAAATACTTAACATCAAACAATACGCATCGTGAGTCTTTTTAATATTATATTTTAAATTATTTATTTATTAAGTTTGCGGAGAGCTTAATTTTAAACTTCGTTTACCCAACGGCTGGGAATTGACACAAGGAAAATCCACGCAGAGCTTTGGAGTCAAGAGTCATTACGTATCTTATACCAGTTCGAGCTAATAAGATAACGCCCCCGTTGAAGTGGCATAATCAACTAGGTATTTTCCTCTTTCTAGCTTCAGGTTATACCCGTAGAGCATTAAAATGCAATCTTTCATAAAGTACGGTGTTTTTTTCTTGTACATTGACCTATATGATATGTGTTCGTTCAATGACTCCATTTAGAAAACAATCAAGAGGTTTTGTTTTCAAGTTGACCATATTGTTCAGATAAACAACAAATATTATATAAGTAAGAATAAAGATTATTTCACGACTGCTGAAAATGCAGTGTAAAACAGTTTAAAGAGTTTAGCGTACATTCAGACACTAATCGCGTCCACTAAACGCGACCACCAGTGGCTCAGTCAAACCACTAGACTTAGCCACCATTCAAATCTAGAGAAATCGAGTGGCCGTCATAAAGCCACCAGTAGCTTAGAGTAGCGGCCACTTGCTTGCTCTTGTCGGTACGCTATGGAATTTAAGCTTGCGTCTTATAGAAGAAATATTTGCGGGAAATGTCAGACGTACAACAATATTTCAGACAAGCGAAAACCTAAATAAAAAAAGAGTTTCGCTTGTAAATAAGGTTAAAATCAAGGAAATCTTTGAATGGTGATTGATCAGTATAGTATAACCGCAAGGTTAGTAACGAAGGGGAACTTTTCTTGATCAAAAGGAAAACTGTAGGGTTTCACTGAGACGGTCATCGTTTTGTCATAAATTTTTCCTACTATCATCTTTATGAATCAATTTACATAAACTACCATTGTTAGTAGTTTCCATGGCAATTATTAACAATGATTCTATTGAAATTTTCATCTGCAGTAATTGTTAATATTATTCAAAGGAAATTTAATCGAATAATTATTATACCAAGGAATATATTACTCGATGAAAACGAGAGTGACATCAAAATTAGACGAAAAGTTGAAACACAAATGCGTCACGAGCGTCATGCGACTAAATCTTATATATATAAAAATGTTATGTTGGTTTGTGTACGCTTCAAAAACTCAAAAAGTTCTGCATCGATTGAGTTGAAATTTTAACATGATATAAAATCCCCATCAAGGATTGTTTTTATCTATTTTTTCATCAGTCACATATCTGCGACCGCGAGAAAACAGTTTTTTTTAACGATCAGCTGTGTACCAGTGACCGCGCCATTTGTCCGAAGCGAGGAAAACACTCGCAATAGTAATGACGCAGTCACATGAGAAACAATTTCGTTCCCAATTACATTGTTTATTTACAAAAAAAATGCATCTGATTGTGATTATTATACAATCTGAATTAAATATTCACTTAAATCAAGAATTTTTGGTGTGATAGTGTTGTGATCGAATTGCGCCTTTCACCAAATCGTAAGTAGAGGTTATATTTTATATCAAAGATGGACAGTAAAAATATTATTTTTTTGCAATTATTATTTATTTAATATTAATTAATTAAATAAATAAGTAAAATATTAGTTAAATAATTAATCAATAACAAAACATATTTATTATTGAAGTGAATCTTTTTTAATAATCGTGTTCCCGAGTCGGCAAACCAGATCGTCTTTATATCTACGCAGACAGTGGAAAAACAAAAAAATATTGTACAACGCAAAATTGTGCAAAATTAAACTTATATGAAATGTATTCTTTGTTTTGTTTCTCATTTCTCAACCATTCAATCACAATGTGCCACTGCGAAGCGTGGCAGGTTACAGCTAGTATATATATATATATGTATGATGAGGATCCGCGCGGATTTGTATCGGAACCGTGAAAATTTTACAGAATAGACTGCTGCCCCGGTAGCCTGAGCTCTACAATTTACATAATATCACGTTTTTTATCGTGTCTAACTGTCAAACTCCATTGGATTTTGACAATTGATCGTGATAAAAACGCGTTTTATATCATATCGCGGTACTCATGCTACCGGGCCAGACGAGTGTTCTTCTACGTAGGCGATTCGTCAAGCTAAGTTTATGAAAAAACATTTTCTCTTAAATAATGCAGTGTCACGCGAATTCACCGGATACATTGTGGATTCCGACAGTTTTCAGTTGATTCGTCATCAGCCTATTAATGTCTCCACTGCTGGGTAACAGGCCATCCCTATGTATACATATGGCGGTGCCAGTGCGGATAGGTGGGTGCTAATGACTGCAGATGCAGCCTGGACCAACGATTTAACCTCCCGAAGCACGGAGGACCTCGAGATATTAAATTTTTGTTCACCACTGCGAAAGTTGCTTAAGTTCGACGATCACAGCCGAACGCACTCGCGTCAACGAGCTCCACAAAAGATGATTATTCATTGAATTATATTTTTTTAAGACTATGTACTTTGTGATGGCAAAGAACCGAATATGTGTTTAATAGAATGTCAGTGTCTAATCCATGCACAGAAGAAATAGTATAATAGAAATATACTAGCTGACCCAGCGAACTTCGTACCGCCCTTAAAAAAATAGGGTTTGTCCAGCGGACAAAATTGTGAATCTAAACCATTCTCAGATCCCCTTGAACACACACAAAAAATTTCATCAAAATCGGTCCAGTCGTTTAAGAGAAGTTCAGTGACATACACACTCACAGAAGAATTATATATATAAAGATTAAGAGGACATTATATCGTAACACGCCTTGCTATATTATCAGCTCAGTTCATGACGCGCTCGAAGACCGGTCTTGTACGTAAACACGAATGCGATTGCAAATTTAAACGCATCATCGTTTGCGCACCAGTTTCTTTGCTCTTCATTCTACGTATTTGCTTTTTTTGTACTCTCACGACAGAATCTATTTTGGAAAAGGAATCTAGAATACTTCAGGTGATCATTTGTGGTGCAGGGATACTTAAAACCTCTGCAGTGCTATTATGTAAGAAGAAACTGAATTTCTTCCTAGAAATCCGCAGTGTCATTAAAAATTAGAACACACGTTTCAAATCACACCTGCGAATTCCGCGATGAAAAGTGAGTTCCTTCTTACAAAATGGCACGGCTGTATACGTACTAATGTTTAGGTAGAAACTGAATGGTGATTGGCTGACACGCTACTGTTTCCGGACAATATTTACGATTTTGCCAATGCCAAACGTAGCGTCGATGAGGTGTGGCCGAACGTGTGACGGTGAACTTATTTATCTCTCTGTTTACTGACCTTTCGTATTTCAAACTTGACATAGTTTTTCATCCCACTGCTGGGCTACGATCGTGTTCTTTCTCTGTTTGAAAAACGGTATTACCCCTTCTACTGATTTTTTTGTGGGTTCTGTGTAAGAATATTGCATACAATAATTATAATTCATTAATTTATGTTTATTTTATGTTACTATTAGCGTTGCCCAAAATCGGTCTTAGTGTCGCCGCACACGGACCACCGACGACAACCACAAAACACCGCCACCGGCATATTTCTTGTAGTTTTCATACATTTTATATGGACTCGCCACACACGGTACGCCGGTTGCTCGCTTCTTGTGGCCCGCACCGGTCACTTAATGCGCCGATACAAAACGCCGCCACACGTCACTCGCGCGATTCCCCTCTCTCCCTAACCTTAGTCGGCCGCTGTAGCGCGCTTCAGCCACTTTAGTAGTAGCGGTGGGCATTTAAACGAAAAGCGCTTAAATAAGCGCGCTTAAAATATTAAGCTTGTAAGCACGCTTTTAAGTATAAGCTTTATAAGCTTATCACTTAAAAAGTGTGAGTAAGCTTTTCACTTAAAAAAGTGCAAGTATATTTTTACTTAAAAAGTGCAAATCCCGCCATCTATGTCTTTGCCAGGAAACTACATACTTCGATCCTTCTAGTCCACTACAGTATCGTAAAATGGGTACGCGGAATTCCTTGGTTCACAATAGTTCACAATATCACAGACATAGAACGCGCGACTACAGCGCCGCGTCGGCGTGCCATCTTTCGTGAGCCGGTTAATACAGAATGCGAATTATTATAATGCGACGTAAAAAAATGCACTTTTTTAAAATTTGGTCGGATAACCAACGCTTTTTTCGTTAAAAGCGTTTAATTAAACGAAGTCGAAAAGCAGTACGCCTGTCACTGTGACGGGGTAAGAGCGCGTGGGTGTTGTACGGTGTGTTTGCATGCTTGCTTGACGTGTTAATGCGTTTCGTGTATTGGTTCAATGTGCATATAAAATAGTTAAAAGTATGTATATAAAATCAATGAACTTTTAAGTACGCCTGGATCACGAGTATATTAACTCCAGACAGTCCTAAGCTTGTAAACTAAGAAGGAAAGTTCATTGACTATTATAAAAATGTTTATTATAAAATCTAAATTCAATTGAAAATCTTTCGTTTTTAATGCCAATCAATTCATTAGGTTTAAAAAAATTTTTAATAAAAATTTCATTAATAAGAAGAAAAAACGCAATAAAACACTTAAACACATTAAAAACGACAATAAACTTTTCACGCTTTTTTAAACGATATACCTAAACGAAAACACAACACAACGTCGCGCTTTTTACGCATGCTTTTAAACGTTTAAGCCAATAAGCGTTTAAACGAAACGACAATGAACTTTCACGCTTTTTTAAACGATATACCTAAACGAAAACACAACACAACGTCGCGCTTTTTACGCATGCTTTTAAACGTTTAAGCCAATAAGCGTTTAAACGAAAAAGCTTTTTTTCAAGCGCGCTTATTTTAAAAAGTACAACGTTTAAACGCTTTTAAGAAATAAGCCGTTTTTTCCATCTCTATTTAGTAGCCGCTTCTAGTTTCTCGTGGCGGCGTTTTTGGCTGTAGCGTGTGGCCCGTGTGCGACGACACTTAGTCTTTCAGTCTTGGCCTTGTTCTTGCATGTTAGCAAGACCAAGACCAACACTCGCCGTTCAAGATTTGAGCAAGAAGAAGACTAAGCCAGCGAGACTCTTGCGGAGTATAGGAGTTCGGGTATACGCTTAGGGACTCTATGAGACGCAAAAAATAAAATAAAAAAAGTAGAATATTGGACTTAAAGCTCCCACTACATCTTAACTGTGTAAAATGGAAATTTTTGGCGTTCTTGATTTCGGAAACCAAAATACTTTAATAATTTTGACTTATTGAATGCCGCAGATAACTATTGGAATATTTCGTAGCGGCGGCCTCGCTTTTAAATTTTGCTTAACTTTTTTTATTAAACACAAAATTGCAAAGATAGCATAGCATATTAAATTTTTATTTAGTCGGATAGTTCGTAGCGGCTTCGAAATTTTGAAATATTGATTAAAATGTAGAAATATTATCTTTTTTTCTTAATCAAAAAAACTGGGAAAATTTCTCTTAGTTAACTATAACTATATTTTTTCTCTATCTACGAAATTATTAATAAGCAAGAGTTAAACCACAATTGTATGGAACCCTTCTGTTTAAAAGCTACTAACTCATAAAAACTAAAACCAATGTACTAACTATACTTACTAACAATTTCTTTTTTTAAACTGTGTAATTAATTTTAATTAAAAAATTAAATTTAAGTATGGAAATCAAAAGCTTTATTATATTATTTATTATAAACCAGAAAAGTTGTTTTACGCTTTTATTTGCGCGAAATAAACAACTCTTTTATGCAACCCCCGTAGCGTAAACTACAATTTTACAATTATATCGCGTCGAACTGTCAAACTCCATAGTAATTTAACAGTTGAGCGTGATACAAATGCCTTATTTAACATATCGCGGTGTTCATGCTAGGGGGCTGTTTGAAACGCAGTTAATTTATTTAATATACCTTAATGTCATTAATTTGTTTTGACCATGCACATGTATGTTTATTAAACATAAAAGCCTATAAAGAATCAGACTGACTTCCGTGGGACACGGTAGATAGCTCAGTTGGTTAGAGCATCGGCACTCATCGCTTAGATCGTGGGTACAAACCCCACCCGGTGTCAGCTGATTTTACGGATTCCTCAATAAATGTTTAGACATTTATTAACTTGATTGGTCTTTATTTATTTATTTTTTGGAAGACCAACGGCTATTAATAAAAACTAGCAAACCTGTGAACCAAATGTTCACCAAAAAAAAATGTATTTAATTAATTGAGAACTTCGGAGATTTTGTGTGGTTTCGTTTGAAATAGAAATCACGTGATTTCTCGAAAACCGGAAGTGCTACGTTACTCACATCCGGTTTGTAGTCTTATCAGACTATTCTTAACTTATAACTTAAACATTCTCTATATCTATCTCTAACGGTTTGGCCGCTGAAACAGCACCACGGACGGACGGACGGACGGACGGACGGACGGACTTGTCTAATAGATAAGAGATAATAAAAACTTAAATAACAACAGAAAGCCAATTACAGGTCTTCACCAATAAAAACACACTAAAACATAATTAGGCACACTTTTAACATAATAATAACAAAAAAAATAAGCATTCTACTATTGCCTATTCGTCGAAAAATGCACTGCTCAATACCCGCATCAGTGATGGAACGCTAGTATAAAACAAATCAATACCAGTTTTCTCAGATACAACATTAAAACTTTTACCTGCACGCAAAAGATATGAATTCTGTCTAAAGTTTGAGGTTGCCTGTGGAACGCATATAACGGGATTAAATCTCAATGGTTTTTTTGTAGCCCTAAGGGAAATCCTAGACAGTAGTGCTGGGCAGCCGATAGCACCAGAAGCTAGTTACTACTTACTATAGCTATGATATTAAAGCTCAAAATGTACCTACTGTGTTACGTTGCTCTAAGATCTTAAGTAATGTTTCATAAAATTGCAAAAAGCTAATAGTTAATTGCGAGACTTGGGAGACTCTGGCCGCAAGACCAAGACCAAGCCTGGTAGAGCAATACCAAGACCATGACTAAGACCATTTGGCCATCCGCCTAAAGGAAATGCTTTGGAAAACGCTAACGTTTTCGATTTCATTTTGTTATTTCTGACCGCCGAAGGTTTTAAAATCGTAAGCGTTAGCGTTTTCCTAAGCATTTCCGTTAGGCGAATGGCCCCCAGGCGTATTACGCAAGACCAAGACTGGCCAAGTCTCGTCTTGTTTTTGCATTTGGGCAACACTATTACTAATGAACTAAAACGACGAAATGTTTACAGGTAATTATTTTAATACAGCATCGCGATTACAAATTTTCTAAATACTTAATTTCACACACACACACACTGTCATTCATGTGACGATTGTTAAGTAGGTAATTTAACAATAATTAATTCAGTTTTGGTCCGGTTATCTACAATATGAGCTTCCATATAGAAGATATGGAGGACTTAATGATCGGTGTGATTTGATCATTATTTATTATTTTACTACGTGTACTATAATTAGAGCGCACAAGTTGATTCGCGACTTTCGCAATCGCACGCGCGCATAGATATTTATTTTTATTTTATTTTTTAAAAATTACGAGACCAGTCAATATAATAATAAGTCTTAGGGGTATCAAACAGCATTAAGCTATGCTGTATTGTATCCTATAAACGATATTTTTGTGCATTTAAGAGCTCGTTCCCACTTGTCGGGTGACGGATCGATACATTAATCGGAGGTTCCAGTGGCAGAGCATTATATATGGAGCTATTCACACTTATCGGAAACTGATTTTGTGTCGGCTCCGACAAGAAGTGTCGGGTGTTTTGCCAGCCGTCTATGCCCGGAAAAAAATCGTGTCGGATCTCGCTCGCCTATGATTAAGAATGGCGCTGTTCATATTTGTCGGGTGTCGGGGCTGACTGTCCTCCCCCGCTACCCCTTGTTCCGTCCGTAACGCAACCCTTTTTCAGAACAAAGCAGTCTCTAAGTCCTGTATTTTGGTAGTTTATCTTCACTAATATTTGAGTCAGTAGATAGTTGAATGTTGATATTGACGTCCTGAAATAATTGAAACACTTAATTTCGTCACTTCTCAATTCTGTTATTAAATTCTGAAATTTACCCAAAATCAAATCTTTCCCTCAGGAATATGTGCACCCAATATTTACATTCCATGGCTCTCTTTCTTTGTTTTCTTAAATAATTATAGGAACATCACAACAAGAACTTCGTCAACGACCATCGTGAACAGTCGCCTAGCGTAGAGTGCCTAAAATTGGTTAAAGCTTCAACCGTGCCCGACAACCGATTATTCGTGTGTGAACAAAGGCACCGACATCCGATTAATATACGGATCCGACACCCGACAAGTGGGAACCAGCTCTAAATAGAGTAAGGCTTTAAAGCGTTGACTTTATAACACAAGGGATGACCTTAACCTAAAAGCTAGTAAGGATCTCCTCTAGTAGGGAACAAAAGGAGAGACTGCTATCAAATTCACAAATAGCAGATACGATCCCACTATATTCAGTAAACTCATTCCTCTTATGTTTCTCCCACACCGCGTGACGAAGCTTTGGTTGTCTTCGGTACCAAATGCGCTAAAATTCGCTTTCGAAATTTGAATAAGTTCTGCCGTAATGAATTATGGTCATTTTACCACTTTGGAAGTGACTTTCGCGTAAACTGTTCAATTTAGAAAAAAAATTATTAGAAACCGCTATATCATTTTTGAAGACCTATCCATTGATACACCACACGCAAAATTTTTTTGAGTTTCAGTTCTAAGTATGGGGAACCCCCAAAATTTTTGATTTCTTTTTTCTATTTTTGTATAAAAACCTTAATGCGGATCACAGAATACATCTACTTACCAAGTTTCAACAGTATAGTTCTTATAGTTTCGGAAAAAAGTGGCTGTGACATACGGACGGACAGACAGACAAGACGAATCGATAAGGGTTCCGTTTCTTGCCATTTGCCTACGGAACCCTAAAAACAAAAAAATAGGTGTCTACGTGCCACGCTGCGCATTGTTTCAGCCGATTCGTTTCTGTAGAGCGACCGCTAAAAGAATGCATTCTAGTAAAAATATTTCCGAAATTAATCTCTATTCAGTCAACATAATGAGACTGTTACGACCTGTTGCGAATGCATTCTCAGCGGCCGCACTTTAACACGACACACCACAGCTCAAAGTTGTTAGGATACTTTTCCCTCTTATTCATAAAGAAATAATTAAAAAGCTTAATTGTATGCTGTGTTTTGTTCACCACACTCGGGTTTGTTAATTCGTGCTTAAAACTTATCTCACAATGAAATCATGTGACTTACAATACAAAAAAAAAGTATTGCGTGAGTGTCGCCGAACACACGGTTGGAAAGAGGTTAAAAAGATTTTTATACCAATCATGGCCCAATCTTCCTATTCCATAAAAAAATATTCTATCCACCAATCCGCACTGGAGTTGCGTGCTAGCCCACCAATACGCACTGGGAGGCCCGCGTGGTGGATCATGGCCCAATCTCCCTATTCCATCCAAAAATCGTACCCATCGCTGATCAGACAAATAAAATAGTGGGGCATGTGAAATTCCTATCAACAGTCAACCATTCGTTGTACATATTTATTCAGGTTACGCTAAAGGTAACGCTTCTAATTTATCAATATATCGTACTTTTGTCCTGTCCGGTCTCTCAGTGTCCTCGAACGGCATAAAGCAATGTTTCAAACCAAAAACATTGTTTAGTTTAACCACTTACCATAAAGATGCATTGACTGTGGATAGGCTTTTGCGACCGACTTCTTAAGAAGCTTAGCATTATCAATACAGGACTTAAATAATGACAGGGATCGTTTTCATTAAAACGGAAAACAGTAATCAAAGTCCCATTTCTAATGTCAATATTAGAGTTACTGAGTACATTTAAGATTTGTAGGAAGTTGATTTTTCAAAGAATCGAAAATAGTATTCATGGTCAAAACCATGTTAAAATTGTTGAACGGGCAGGCTTGATAATTATAAGTTTCTTTTAGGCTATGATCACACTGCAACATGTCTTGCTTAGTTCACCGAGTTGACCAATACTTGGTGACTAAATATAGTTAACAGATATGCATACTTATGTAATATGATGACCGTGAAATGTGGTCGTTTACTGCAGGTCTCAAAAGAAGATTTAAGTTCACACAGGAGAGAGTGAGAGAGAAATGGAGAGAGATGCTCGGTACTTCCCTACGCGATAGAATCAGTAATGAGGAAATCCGTGGGAGAAGCAAATTAACCGACATCGCTCGAACGATTCTTCTGCTGTAGTGCTGAAGTGCCACATAGCGAGGAGAACCGTTTGCCGTTGGGGCGTAAAAGTTGTTTAATTGTGACTTCGCACCGGATGACGTTCGGTGGGTATTCCCCCAATCAGATGGATCGTCGATCTAGTGAAGGTCGCGCGAAACCGATGGATGCGAGTGGCGCAGGAATGATCGGCGTGAATATCTACGCGATAGAATCAGTAATGAGGAACTCCGTAGAAGAAACAAAGTAACCGAAATCGCTCGAAGGATTGCTCTGCTGAAGTGCTGTAGTGCCACATAGCGAGGAGAACCGTTGGCCGTTGGGGAAGAAAAGATTATGATTTGTGACTTTTGATTTGGGATACAGGATTTTTTCTAGTTCAGGTGTCAGCCCACCACAGTCTGCTACATTGTACCATTGCTTCATGTAAGTCTTATTTAGATTGTGGTATGAGAAAATAAAAAAAAATATTAAATTATTATTTTTATTATAAAAAAATATTATTATTAAATTTATACTTCGCAGCGGACGACATTCGGTGGGTATTCCCCCAATGAGGTGGATCGACAATCTAGTGAAGGTCGGAAACCGATGTATGCGAGTGGCGCAGGAACGATCGGCGTGGATATCCTTGGGAAGCCTTTGCTCAGCAGTGGGCGTCGTATGGCTGATATGTTGATAATAATGTACGAGTATACTAGAGTAGTTAGCCACATAGAAAGGTCCGCATATAAGTAAGTCAAGTCACCTATATAAGTTGGTAGCATGTCTTTACTAGTGTGATCTTAGCCTACAGTCGCGATTGCTATCAAATTGTATTTTTTTTATTTGCCACACTGATTAAATATAAAGTGGACAGGAATGTCTGGTGTACAAAGTAATCCAATTAATGTTCTGTATGTAATGAATTCTTGCAAAAAAGATAATTAAGTACCAATATAATTTTTGCACTGTAAATAGTTCAAAGCGAAATCCCACGCGCTTTGCTTACTCGATAAAGTGACCACTGGGTTGACATACGGTGATCAAACAAGGTCAGTGATTGATAGAAATAATCCGCAATTATTTCTATAAATCATTCATGATATCATACTTGTAAAACTATATCACTTTACTAGCTGCTAGGGCCTTTGTCTGCGTGGAAAATTTGGTTTCCGACACAAAATTATAATTTCTTTAATTTTACCCTCTACAAGTGGCTAATATCCGTCTCCAAGGTCCAATCCAGTTTGGTTTCAAAATTCATCATAGTCGATATAGTGTTTAAGGCGTGAAAGCACGTAGCGTAACAAACTCACTTTTTCTCATTAAAAATATTAGTAAAGCGAGTGAGCTATTGTAAAAATATTAATATTATACGATTATTATGATTTTTGTTTAAAGGAGTTCGATGGCGCAAATGGTAGCATGTTCGGCTGCGATCATTGAAACAACTTTCGCAGTGGCACGTTAAGCCGTTGGTCCCGGCTGCATCTGCAGTCGTTAGCACCGACCAATTCGCACTGGGCCCGCGTGGTCGGTCATGGCCCAAACTCCCTATTCCATCCATAGGGAAGACCTGTGCCCCAGCAGTGGGGACATTAACCGGCTGATGATGATGATGTTTACTAAAGTAAATTGTAGACGTCAAACAGATCTCTCTGGAAGGTAATCACAAAGTTAAAGTATTATCGCTTAATGTTCCAACTTTGAATAAAGCTGCAGCAATCCTTTCAGCTGTATAAACAAATGTATCATCTCTCACAACCTCTTTTAAGCAAATTATATTCTTGCCAGTCAAGTTATCGTCTAGCGTTAATATGAGCAAGCGCACATGGAGCCACTAAACGCGCCCACAAGTTGCAAACGAGTTTTTTCATATTTTTTTTGACATTTTTTGCTCTATATTATTATATAGTGTCTAATGTTGTATAATTAATGGTACGGAACCCTTCGTGCGTGAGTTCGACTCGTACTTTGCCGATTTTTTAATTAATAGGTAAGATCGTAGATATAGGAATTAAGATAATTAAAAAAAAATTGAAATAATTCTGGCGGTTTACCGGGTCACCTCGTTATTAAAGTATTTCAATTTGTTCATCATTAGCCTATTAATGTCCCCACTGCTGGGGCACAGGCCTTCCCTATGGGATGGCATAGGGAGATTGGGTCATTCATTTGTTACTCTCTTAAAATCGTCAACCACTAAATGTACCCCCAAAATATAGGCATGTTCCGTATGTAAAAATAATGAAATATCGAAAGCTCATGTCGAAAGTAACTAATCGACTTTGACACTTCTTGTAAATTGTATGTTCATTTCCGATTATAGGAATATAATTGTTGCAACCATAAAAATGCAATCTAAGATTTAAGGCTTATACGGAATTCTCCACACATCTAATCAAATTAAACGCATAAACTTCAGCTATAATAAAAAGACAATATATTTACAATATAGTTTTATAACATTATAAAAGTTTACCTTGAAATAATGATATTAACAAATTGTTCCCTCGTAAAAATACGAACTGTTCTTAATTGAAGAACTGAATCATTCCACTTCAAAATGTGAAGTTTAAGACGCACAAGTAATTGCTGTCGGAGTGACTGGATCTTGCCTTGAGTCGAGGAAACTATGACAGTAGATTATTTTGAAGTGAAACTTCTTAAAGCACGCTTGACTTGGGGAGTAAACTGGCGAATGTGTTACGATTTTCTGTTACGATTAGTGTCATCGGTGACTCATCGGTAAACAATGAACAATACCCCTCACAAAATACATGGGTGCTAACGGATCCAGTGCGGATTGGTGGTTTTTTTTCTAGCGACAAATGTTCAGGTTAAGTTTATGATTTTCAGATCATTAGACTAAGTTTCACTTCAGTCGTGTGATCATAAGCAGACTCGTTTTATTTTTATTTTTAAGCGTAACTAGGTATATACTGAAATTGAACTAGAAAAACATAAAATCGTAACCTATAATTGTACCTATTATGTTTATCCCACGCCCACGCCTGCGTGACGAAGCTTCGGGTGGCTTTGATACTAAAAGGCCCTAAAACCATAGAGTACATTATATACTAGTAATAGAGATATCAGTTAACCTAGCATACACAGTGCCATCTAGCGATTCATGACATAATCAGAAGTCGTGTACTACTGAACCGGTACCGGCAGCTTTAGATGCGATTATTAATATGAAAAAAGGAAGAAAACCATACTGTGTTAAAGCTACATTATTAGATAATTTATCTACTGTTCGTTTACACAGTTTTTTTTGATAATTGTCTAAAAATGTAGCTTTTACACAGTCGATTAGAATAAATAAAGAAGTTTTATAAATCAATTATTTTTATTTATATTTTTAAATATTTGCATGTCATTAATATCATCTTTATTTGTACAATTACGCACCTGTATGGTGCCGTTTAATAATTTGTTTACCTCACCACACCAGTTATATAAAAAAAATCCTATCATAAAAGTTTCATTGCTTTCTTTAGCCGTGTTGTATATTTGAGATTCTTTTCAGTTAGCTTCTTCACTACTTTTTTAAGTTAGTTACAATTTGATCCATTGCAGATGCTGAAAAAAAGCATTTCAATAAAATTAGTATCATTGTGAGGTGAAAAGTCTTAAATTTTTTTTAACTAATTATTTTTAGTATAAGAAAACTAAATGGAAGGTTCATTTCATTATGTAATGTCTACTTATTAACTAAAACATGACTAAAGCCTATAGAGGTAAGTTTAAGAAAAAAGCTAACAAAAGAATAAAGATGATTAGGATAGGTGCTCTCTACGTAAAAAATATAAATAACATATTTCTGATATTTTTTTTTAAAGTTAAGTTAATAAAGTTATCAAATAATTATAATAGAAAAAAATACTTGTCTAAAATAAAAATTACCGGTAAGCTTATTTTTACTTGGTATCTTCAATTTCCCTACAGCGTTTTGTTGAAATTCTACCTTTTCAAACGTCAAGCCAAGTGTTTCAGTCAAAACACCACCTGCAAAAATTTTTTATATTAAAACAAAAGAGAATAAGGAAAGTTTTGACTAATTTGTATATCTGAAATTTGATGCTTCCATTCAAACATTCAAAGAGAATTTTGCTCCTACCAGGATTCGAACCCAGAACTTTACAGTACGCATTGACAACCAGTGCACATTCCACTCTACCAGAATGTCAATAATATAAAAAATGATTTGTAAATAAATAAATAAGTAAATATTTACTAGTGTATATAATAAAAAAAAAAATTTAGTAATTTATATAAAAATCACATTCAACTCAATGATTTTTATTAAAAGACCATTACATACACCCTTTACTCGATGTTTTAAAAGACTTTGATATCAGCAATTTACCTGGCAAATTTTAAAGTTGGGACAGCATGTGGAGAAAGTGTTCTAGTCCAAGTAAGAAACTTGGACTTAAAATGTTTTTGACAAACTATTCCTTGCTTGAAAAGATAATTATTGTCCATAGCTAATATCTCTCCTCCGACAGCGGAAGCCAAGTTCGGAATCGATCGGGGTGAATGTCAGTGTTAGGAAACGAATGCATTGGTATTTTATCTGCGCCTGAAACATTTGGTCAAATAGTTAAATCAAGAAAGGATTGTTTATAGAGGTTCAATTATATGTAACTGATTGATAATACGTACGTGTTACGTTGCAATTAGGCACACAACATCTTCTCTGAGATGGCATTTTCGAGAACAACGAAATCCAATTAGTGAAGCCAATCAATAACCGATATGAAGAGCAGGGGTCAAAACGTAAAAGCTGGAGAATCGCAGTCCGGAAAAATAGCTGAAATCGTCGGAAACCACCAAAAATCACAAGAAAACATTAAATTTACGAAGCGTAAACGGAATAGTTTTTTTTGTTACAGTTGTTTTTTTTTAAGATTCTTTACCCATTCTGCGTAGGCAAAGGGTACTGTGCCCATACAGCCAATTCTTTAGTTTATTATTTCAAAATAAAATATGTTGTAAATAATATATGCTGATAAGCTGTATTTCTTCTTTCTTGATTTTTGTTACAGTCACTGACAGCCACAGGTATAATTTTGTGTTACTGTTTAAAAATATATGAATTTGGAGGAATACCATACGTAAAAAAGATTTGAATAACGCCCTCTAGTGAAATATTACATATCTAAAATTCGTTCTGTGATGTCCATACAAATAATTGTAGTTCGAAGTGAAAAGCCCCTGGCTAAAACTAGCGTTCGAACTTTGAAATAAGCACGCTCCTTCAGCTGCATATACAAAATCGTTTTCCATAACCACTTTTAGCGTGTCAAATTATCGTCTAGCGTCTGCCCCTCGTGTATGTATGTAAGTGGATGATTTCTGCCACGAGTTGAAAAATTTATATTTTCATATTATCATATTTAGTATTAGGTTTTGAATTTAAACATCTAATATATAGATAAATTTGTAGAGAAACTATTCAGGATTGATTTCAGACATAAATGAAGCCTGGGTGTATGTAAGAAATGGAATAATAAGATTAAAATCGCCCGAAAAAACCTTTTGAATTTCCGGCCGTGAAAAACTATGTAGATGGGCTACACAGCCGAGGAGATAGACACGAAGCCCCATTATATATTACGTCAAAACTATCTCAAATTTAGAATGTTTGTTTTAAGCGCATTTAGTACCAAAGCCACTCAAAGCTTTGTCACGCAGGTGTGGGAAGGCATTAAACCAAATTATTTAGTTTGTATATAATTGCAATAACTTTTCAGGTACACTATAACATTCTGGAAATAAAAAGGACTCGAAAAAGAGTTTCATTTTGCATATATGTTACAAAAAAAAACTGATAAAATTTGCCAACATTTAACACCTCGTTACTTTAGAAAAAAAATGTGATTCTTTGTTTTGCTGGCCAGTGTATTTTAATAAACCTATACCATTTGAGTATGATAATAGCTTAGCTAATCTAAGCTATTATCATATACGTGTAGGATACAAAATATTTTAATCGAAGGATAATAGTAAACTAAACCAGAGCAAACAAAAGCTACGTGTTAAATAAATTTGATAAAATAAGGAATTGATTTATTGAGAAAGGAAGAAAAAGTCGGAAAAAATGGGACTTGAAAAATTTGGTAAATCATTCGTAATTCATTGCGTGTTGATACACGGAATGAATTACGAATGATTTAATCGTAAAAGAGATATTTTTATTATTTATTATTTATAATACCTAGTATAGCAATTAAAAAGGATCTTAAACTTCTATTTTAACGGATGTTTTTATTGTTTGTTTATTTGTGTTTTTAATCAGTGTAGTTTTATTAAAAGTAGTGTCTTCATAAGTTGATTCATCAATCAATCATCAATCAAGATATACGAGTAAATTCTTATTTAATTTTTTCTTTTCTGCTCTTTGTCTTATTATTTTTACACCTAAGTTCAAATTTATCACTAATCTGCGATACGCTAATTATAATATCTTTTAATATTAGTCATCATAGTAATCAAAACCTCTCTAATTATTGACGTGACAACGTCTTAAATTAGGTTGCGGCTGGGAGTCACTTATGAAAAAGTGTAACGCTCGGTAACGTTACGATGAGTTTAAGTTTACATGTACAATGTTTTAGTAAACAAAATATATTTCTATAGTTAAAATTTGTGCAGTTCTTATTTTCATTCAATTCCTTGTTCCTATTGTGCAATTTAATTATATTCATATCAATAAATATTCTACCGAGAAAAAGACGTTGTCACGTAAAATCTTCGCCCGTAAAACCGACTTTACAGGCAACCATTTTTTTTTATCATCTAATTACTATATTTATTGAAAATTCAATTGTTTAGTGATTAATTGAATCATACCCATTATGCTTCAATGGTTATAATATTATGATAAATTAAGTAATAATTATAATATTTGGATGAGTTTTTAACTAATGCCTGTGTTTGTGCGAGTTGCTGCGATTGGTGCATGCTCGTGGGATGTGGGTCAATGACCCGATGAGGTGTGGGCCGATTCGACAATAGGAAGTTCACTCAATTGCCGAAAGCGTGAGTAAATCTCGTATAACAGACGTTATGAATGTTATTTTCGCACAATACACATTTTGTTTGCCGCCAACCTGATCTAGATTACCACATTTGTTTTGTCTGGACTTTTAATTGAGGTGCATATGTCGTAGGATGATTAAATAAATCCTAGGGATATTGCGAAAGCGTGGACAATTGGAAAATGGTCACGACATTGTCGAATCGTAAAAATCCTATCTTTTTTCAGTAAAGATTGAGAACTGTAATCGTCATTGTCTAATTATCCATTTTCCGCGTTTTATTTTGTTTTCATGACAAATCATTTTGCGACACATACAAGAAATTATCTTCTGTTGCGTAAGTGCCACCGTTTTCATGTTTCTCTGATAACAGGTGTGAATTTGTACCACTTATAAGGCCAACAACTCATCGCCACAAGGGCACTATTTGACAATTTGTCGTACCATAGCCCATGTGTGACCTTGCACTGTCCGAAGATTGACAACATTGATTTAATTATGTACTGATGTGTAAAATATTATTATTCAAACATGGGATAGGTAGGTATATGTTAAAATACCTTCCACCTGTGACCTTCCACCCGACCGCGGAAAAGTTTAATTTGTATCAGGAAATGAAACCGCAAGAAATAATATATGAACCTAAGCCGGCGTGTATGTAACCTTTTCCTTGATTTACTTAGTATGTTTTTTAATAATGTATACAATCATAGAGAAGGGAGATATTTATAGTCACAGGTATGCCGAAAAGCTATAAGTATTTATTAGGTTTATCATCATCAGTTTGACCTGTGAGGCCCAAATATGAGTAATATGGCCAATGGTTACGCAACAGAAAACAAAAGATTTAACACCAAAAGAAATGGAAGATTTTGTGTATTATATTTTTAATATTTTTGTGTATTATGTACATGTTTTTTTCCATTTCCTCAATAATTGTGAGTAACCGGAACGCTCATTCTAGGAAAACAATATTAGAAAAGCTTGCAATTTTTTCTCTTCCAACCACTAAGTACCTATAATACACTGCGCCCGAGTTTTATTAAAACAGCCTGTCACCGTATTTACGTCGTAAGATTTCCCATTACTCTCACAAGCGAGTCACGATGACAAATTAATAAATATGTAACACCAATTAGCTTATGGTATTTACCAAAAATCAATCGGAATTTCCGTTTAAATATTGATAAGGTAACTGAAATGAACTTATAATTTAGTAATTACCTTACACGATAGTAGTAAAGCATAGTACTTACCTTTGACTATAATTGTTTTTTTTTTTGAAAATATCCATACATCACATTAATATTATGAAGGCGAAAGTTTGAGTGTGTGAGTGTGTATGTTTGTTGCTTCTTCACGTCTAAACGGCTGGAGCGATTGTAATAAAACTTGGTATGGAGTTAGCTGAAACCCTGGATTAACACATAGGCTACGTTTTACTGCGGGAAAATATCCCTAATAAACCGCGGGTAACACCGCGGGGCACAGCTAGTAATTTAATAATTGCATTTCTTTGTTTAATTGGGAATTTTTTCTTAAAATATTTCCGTAAATTGAGCTTAGTCAGAAATTAGCAGTGGTAAGCAGAGCGTGGGTAGAGCACTTTAGTGAAATTTCGCAAAAAGCACTTTACTGAAATTTTGCAAAGGCCGAATGATTTAAGATCTTTTGTTTCAAAAGAATGACGACCTCCGTGGCCGAGTGGTTTGTACGCCGGGTTTTATGGTGTCGCCGACTCGAGAGGTCCCAAGTTCGAATCCCGGTGGGGGCAGATGTTTGTGTGATGAATACGAGCATTTGTACTCCAGTCATGGATGTTTAATATGTATTTATAAAAATATACTTATATATGAACAGTATATGTATTCTATCCGTTACCCTAGCATCCCATAACATAAGCCTTATAGTGCTTTCTTTGGGGCTAGGCTAATTGGTGTGAGTGTCGGAAATATTTATTTATTTAATGATAAAAAAAAACTTGAGTACAGCTCCCGGAAAACTTCTTGAGCTTTCTTGCTTGAACCACAGACAACGAAGCCTGAAACTTCTACAGAACTTCTACTGCTAAATAAAAAAATTGGAAGGCCGAACTTCCAGCTTTTTGTTCTTCTATAAAAGAGTGTATAACGCCTTATAGTGCATGCTGTTTCGTATCATCAGCCTGTTAATGTGCCTACTGCAGGGGCACAGGCCTTCCCTATGGATGGAATAGGGAGACTAGGCCGTGACCCGCCACACGCGGGCAATGGCTTAACGTGCCTTCCGAAGCACGAAGGAGCTCGAGATAACAAGTGTTAGGACACCCATCCAATAACCGACCATTGTGAAACTTGCTTAACTTTCACGATCTCAGACCGAATGCGCAAACTATTTGCGCCATCGAGCTCCTAATTGTGAATTACTATATAAAAATATGGTATCTCCCTATTCCATCCATAGGGAAGGCCTGTGCCCCAGCAGTGGGGACATTGATGGGCTGATGATGATATAAAAATAGTTAGTATAGCTTTCTGCACTCCTACTTCATATTGTGTTCGAATAACTGGATCAGACTTAGTTTATAGATGGTTTCGCAAATCTGGGAATTCAACCAAAAATAATGTATATTTGGTGTTGCTTTACTGAAATGCCGGAATGCTCGGCCCATCCATAATTTGCGGTTGACATTTACGACTATTTCTCACCCCGGCAATATTTGATGGATACAGTTATATTACGGCTCTTGTTGTTGTGGGAGAGCAAATATATTTGTATTATAAAGAAATGTAACTAGATATAAATCTAAAAAAACAATTTACAATAAAAATCGTTTATCTCTGGAAAATTAAGGAACTTTAAAATTGTACTAGCGGCCGCCCGCGAATTCGTACACGTGGAGTCGGTTAGAAATAAAGGTTCACTGCTCGTTCCCCGTAGCTGATAGCGTGATAATATGAAGTCTATATGTTGAACCGACTTCTTAATAATATTCGTGCCAAATTTGAAGTAAATCCATGCAGTACTCTTTGAGTTTATCCCGGACATACATACAGACCAACAGACAAAAATTCTAAAAATTATATTTTTGGCTTCGGTATCCATAGTAGATCACACCTCAAGTATTCTTTTAAAAAATATTCAATGTACAGTTTTGACTTTCATCATCATCATCAGCCTATTAATGTCCCCACTGCTGGGGCAAAGGCCTTCCCTATGGATGGAATAGAGTTGAGTTATAAGTATTTGGTCACTGATTAAATGACCTGCCTGTGCGTAAGTAGCTTAACTTCCACGACCACCTGCCCCATCGAGCTCTTCATTATTATATTGTATTATACGCCCAGCAAGTGAAAACACCATACAGGTATAATAAGAATAGAGTGGGGAAGGTGGCTCTGAAAGTGTCTGTCTAGTAGAAAGAGAAAGAAGATGAGAGACGGCTAGCCTTTCTCTCTCTAATCGCGGATGCGTATTGGATGAAAATCTACGGATGAATACCGACCAATCACACGACTGCGCAGCGTCACAAGAGAGAGATAACTAGCCGTCTCTCATCTTCTTTCTCTTTATACTAGACGGACACTTTCCCTTGTAGTAGAATATATATCCTCTACTCTATTTTTATACCTCGAAGGAAAAAAATCGTCACGTATGTTGCGACACTGTCAACGAGAGCGAGATTATTTCTGTATGTGATCAAGATGACGTGATGGGCTTGCGGTGGATAAGCGGCTAACCAATTAATCCACAAGACATAAAAAGGTATCCAATTTGAAGATTTAGCAGGTTTAGTGGTACGCACACTGTTCTATACGATGTTCATAGCAACATATATTTGTTTTTTTTGGACTTTAAGTAAAATCAAATACCTACATGAGTCTTGTACTGCACTCACACTTACGATGTCATTTATTCAGATTTCTGGCAAGCGTCATCTAATCCTCGTTGACGACCTGGTGACGGGAATGGTGCATAAACGGCCTACACAAATGAACTCTATTACTTGCACGGTAAATGCACCCTTCTGTTATTTCAAAGCATTACCCTAACACCGGTCACTTGTTATACCTGTAATAATGTATACCTAAGCATTATTTTAACACTATAACAAATGGCTCCGAATCACATACTGTTATATTCCGTACATGTTATAATTGTTTGGGATACGGTAGGGTATCCTTGATTACTATTAAAAGCAATTATTGATCGAGGAAAATCACTTCAAAAATTGTAAGTACTGAGCTTGAAGTCTCAGAATAAAAAAAAAATGCTAAATCAACGGTACATACATATCGGTCGGTTCTCATGATTAATTGACTTTAGTTTTTGTATCGTACCCTAATTTTGTACGCGGCGGTCATCTAGTTTGTCATGCGATTACCGTTTCGGCTGTGGAACATTCTGTCATTGTAATTTTTTGCCTTATCTTTGGATCAACATCCGCTTGGTTAGTTACAGGATATTTTTCTAGCTTCATTATTATGACCGCAAACCAGTGACATCAATCTAATTTATAATTTAGTTTAAAAAAGCGGATAGAGAGAATGGCCCTCAAACCACATGAGTAAAGTAACCTGCAGTCCGTATGTACATTTCTTTACTCATGTGTTCAAGCTTACCAAGCGAGCCCAGAGCAGTTGCGCTATTCTTATTTATTTATTTGTTTTGGTTACACGGAAGACCAACAGCTTATCTTAATATGATAGAAATGAATAGTAGCGACAAAGAGCCAATTACAGGTCCTCACATCTAGACATAACTTAAAAGTACAAAGAAACTATCTGCACTGTCCAATGTAAAAAAAAGAAAAAAAAAATGATGTGGTGGCGTGGGACACCAGGTAGGAACGAAGTTCCTTCGGCTAATGTAGAATCGACACAAATTGCAAACTCGCTTGTGTATGCGACTGTCGCGCCTGTGCACGTCTCATTTAACAGTTTTATTCCACGCACTTTTTTCCACGGATTTTTTCTTACGGTTTTACTATCACATTTTTTTCAGTTCGGTCGCGCAGTAAAATCCCTATCCCCTCCAAGCCTGCCATAAGGAACTTCGTGTCGCGCCTGCGCACGTCTCATTTAACGGTTTTATTCCACGCACTTTTTTCCACGGATTTTTTCTTACGGATTTACTATCACATTTTTTTCAGTTCGGTCGCGCAGCAAAATCCCTATCCCCTCAAAAATCTCTTAAATATAGTTTTATAAATGAGGTCCTTATGATAAATAACAGAATAACAAATTACGCACCCGCACCCTCCGCTATCCGGGCGGATGCACTGACCATCAGGGCCGTTTTTAACCTATTGGAGGCCCTGGGCATATTAGGATAATGGGGCCCCTATGACTTTGATGTGGATTATGACTTGAAATGGAGCGAGTCATACTGATGTTGATGTACTATTGATGATTTTTCTTTAAATGTATATGTGCTGAGTGACCATTATAATATGTATATTTAAATTTATCTAAGCATGCTAAAATCGGAGAACCTAATTTTTGAAATAGAGTAGAATAGACAGGTATAGAGAGTAGATAGGTATTGTAATCAGTAATTTAGGTTCGATTTCACCGAATTATACTCATACGGTTTTTGGTAAGAAATATTGGTTATCGTTTGATGATGTGACAGGAACTAAGCACTTTGTATTTGATCTGAGAGGGGCCCCTATCGATCGGGGGGCCCTGGGCACTTGCCCAAAGTGCTCATTGGGAAAGAGGGGTCTGCTGACCATTATGCTACCGCGACCTTAATGGCCGTGTAGAATTTCTTCTAGCAATTCTTAGGCTACAAGGCAGCGCCATCTCTTCCCATTGTAAGTAACCCACAATGTCAAACGATTGAAGAAATAGCAATAGGGATGATGAGTAATTTTTTTTTCTTCGTTTATCAGGTAGAATATCAAAAAGTATTGGACACGTATTTTTTCTTTTTTCACATATTAAAAACATTGCAGAGATATATTGATTTGAAAAGTCACGTCACGTTTGAGTACACTTATAAGTGAAAATTCACTCAAAAGTGACGTCACGAGCCCCTACCCCGTCATCACCCCTATTGTAGTTATATATTTTTTAAGCATTTGCATAAGGTTAAAGAACATTTATGTTCTTATGTGATAATTACACCTACAAAGATAGAATCTATCTGATCTCGCACCTTTTACATATACTTCAACACCGAATTAAATTTTTTGTTAGGTTATGTTATTGATGGTGTTTAATTGTATTTTTGTTATTGCGCAGAATGGATAGGCAAGTGTTCACCTACATATTTCGTAAAAAGTTCTCAAAAAATAAAAGAAAAAAGCGTGATTCTTTTACCAATCCAAAAAAATATAAGCTTTTATTTATACGTGTCTGCCTCTTGCCTCCTCTGACCGAGCTTATTAAATTAGATGACAATGCGTAGCTGATCTGGGGGCCATTCGCCTAACGAAAATGCTTTGGAAAACGCAAACGCTTTCGATTTTATTTTGTTATTTCTGACTGCCGAAGGTTTTCAAATACCTCACGCTCATTTTTTTTAATATTGTTATTGCCAATGCAAAAGAAAAAAAAGAGCGCGAGGCATTTGAAAACCTCAGGCGGCTAGAAATAATAAAAGGAAATCGTAAGCGTTAGCGTTTTCCAAAGCATTTCCGATAGGCGATTGGCCCCCTGATGATGGAGTCTGGTAACCAAATAGTGATGGTTCACCAAGGGACACCAATCTACTATAACATGCATAACTACTTACTCAAAATATATTTGAAACGTTTTGCTTGTGTTAATTTATCCTCAAAAGTCAGCCCTATCAAAAAAAAAAAAAAGTCGCCGGCTCTTATAGAAGCTTTATCTCTGTACGTATCAATATTTAGTACTCATAATTATGCTTTTCACAGCGGAGTCCGCGTGTGGTTTTAAATCAGAATACGAATTTGAATTCAAATCCGTATTCTACTTCAAATCACACGCGGTCTCCGCGGTGAAAAGTGAGTTTGTTCACTCACTTTTCACCGCGGTATTTTGTGTGATTTGAAATTAATTTACAAAGTAGTGTTCTAATGTTTAGATGTCGCGGTGAAAACTAAGTTTGTTCTTACAGAAAAGCACTACTGATCGTTGGTTGCTAACCATTGCAGATGTAGTAGAAACCAAAAATTAACGTGCTTTCACTCACTTTTCACCGCGGTATTTTGTGTGATTTGAAATTAATTTACAAAGTAGTGTTCTAATGTTTAGATGTCGCGGTGAAAACTAAGTTTGTTCTTACAGAAAAGCACTACTGATCGTTGGTTGCTAACCATTGCAGATGTAGTAGAAACCAAAAATTAACGTGCTTTCAAAATAATACGAAAAAGTAGTATTTACAGTTATTCAACTAAATACGAAAAATATACATTATGCTTACAATCCTTTTTGAAATGGACTGCCATAGTGAAAACTGAAAAACAAGCTACTTTCATAATGGCAGGCTCCATCGGATAGCCGCCTATGGCATATATCAATGGTATAGTTGATTCTGTATGAAACCGACACCGCCACCGCGCCGGTACGGAGGGCTTATTGCAGAGTTTTTAGTGGGTAGGGCTGCTTTAGACGGGATGAGGGGAGAGGCGTCTCACATAACCCCGTCGCCATTCCCAGCGGTGGAGTAAGCGTCAAGCATTTTGCCAGGGTGAAAAAAATTGCTTCATCCGATGCTGGTTGTATAAATGTATTATCTCCAGCTCCTCCGTTCTTCTGAGGGCATTCTTATATCGGTTAAGTACGCAGTTATTCATCGTACAATCCCTGCCAATTTATTTCTTAGTAGGTAATTCTGTATGCAGTATGCCCAAGGGAAGGCCTGTAACCCAGCAGTGGCGCTTGTAGATAAATCCGTATTAACGCATAGAAAACAAAAAAGTAATGACTTAAACGATTATTAGTTAAACTAATCATTGATATTTAATGGTGCAATATGATTTATAATTAATATGACTAGTTTCATAACATGAGGAATGGGCGCGCGACAAATGTTTAGTCATTAATGGTCGTAATTAATTTTCAATTTAACTAACTCTTCAACAATATGTAAGAAATTATCATTAATAAAAATAAACGGTTACACTATCAACAAAGTACAACTACTTAATTCACTTCAATAGGTATGCCTATATCTCAAGTAAGTTTTGAATGTTTATAAAGATAACGGAGATGTTTTATCCTAATATGGGCCTTGCGCTAGATCTTATAAAAGTTAAATAAATATATATTGACATTGTCGGCTTCGATAATTTATTCTTCTTAATTAAGCTTTTTTGTGCTTTTGAGACTTAAATAAAATAGAAATGCTCCCACCAGAGTTAATTATACAATTTTGAGATTTTGAAGGATGATAGCTTTTCATACTTACGCTTTTTTCTTGTAAATAGATGTTTATAATACTCATGTTATTTTCGATGTACCTTACCAAAAAAAATGTCATCTACACGTACCTTTTAAGTTGTAATTTTCAAAAATATTATATTGCCATCGAATTATTATCTAGTTATCTGTAAGTAATTAAATATTATTCGGTACCCTGATCAATATAATATTCGCCGACAATAATTGTTTACAACAATTTATTAGTAAAGAAGAAGAAGTAAATGTGAAGGAAAATGTCCATGACTACTTTTTGTAGTGCAATCTTGACCTTTTAACATTGCCCGGAAGATTGATCCATTGTTATGAATCGGAAAATTACTGCTGGTAAGTATCGCCGCACACGGGCCACACGCCACAGCCACAAACGCCGCCACGAGAAGCTAGAAGCGGCTACTAAAGTGGCTAAAGCGCACGACAGCGGCCGACTAAGGTAAGGGAGAGAGGGGTGGGAAATCGCGCGAGTGACGTGTGGCGGCGTTTTATATCGGCGCATTAAGGCGCTTTGCAGACGACGGGGCGGGGCGGGCTTTTTGTCCGCGAAGCAATAAAAACCGCGTTTGCCCGTCGATGTCTGCGGCTGCCCTCGCCGCGTACACAAAGCACACGACGGGCAGAGGCAGTCAGTTCAGGACGTTCGTTCTAGTGAATAGTCCATCACTAAAAAGCGCGTGGCGCGGACTGAGCTAGCCGCCCCGCGCCGCCGTCTGCGTAACTGCATATAAACTGGTTTGTATGATCCACGGCGGGCAGCCACGGATATGCCGCGCCGCCAGTGCCCGCCGGGCACCTGCGGCGCGGTCTTTTTGCCCTCTGTGTGCGTTTGTAGTATAGGATTCACTTTGTGCTATCGTTCGCGGCAAAATTGACCGGCCCGCTCCGCCCCGCCGTCTGCAAAGCGCCTTAGTGGCCGGAGCGGGCCATAAGAAGCGAGCAACGACGATTTGTAGCGTGTGGCGGCCACCGGTGTACCGTGTATGGCGAGTCCATATAAAATGTATGAAAACTACAAGAAATATACCGGTGGCGGCGTTTTGTGGTTGTGGTTGGTGGCCCGTGTACGGCGAGACTAAGAAAGAGGTTTCAACGCGGAAAACCGATTTCAGCCTAAGGCACATGTCACACTGTAACACATCTAAGCTTTGTGGCCAAGCCGGAGCGAAGCAAGTGAAACGCGTCCAAAAAAACAACAAAAGTTATTTATGATATTAGTGCGGTAAGTTGGTAATTACAAACGAGAAGACGAATGTATGCCGGAGACGAAGTCGAGGGTTTACCATAGTCACGAGTGAAAGTAAGAACTACATTTTGCAGCTCTTTTTTTTAGTATTAAGGTGTGACAAATGTATAGATCAAAAGGGCTACCAAGGAGATTCAATCGAAATTAAAAAAAAAACCGTAAACGATACGCACGGTGCCATATATCGGAGCGTGCGGTAAATATTTACCGCACGCTCTGATGTATGGTACATAATTTTGAACTTTCGAACAAGGTATACAACCTTCGTAATAGCATAGTAATAGTACATTTTTATGTAAGCGCGGTAAGTTGAGAATTACAGCCGAGGCGGTATTGTTAGCCCGAGACGTAGGTGAGAGCTATAAGAAGGCAGAGCCTGTAATTATCAAACCGCACGTACGTCATACGACGTTTTATAACACATTTGCGAGGAAATAGTACTATCTACGCACGTACTTTCTGAAAATGAATTTGCTACTTCTGGAGGAAAGTAGAAAAAGGCTACGCTAACTTCTTTACATTACCGCACGCGTGTGTAATGTGATAAATTATGATATTGAAATACGCTTTCAGAGCAAATGTGTTATAAAATACATTACTGAAGCGTTACAGAAGCACAGAAACCAAACACGTATTTCGAGGCTACTTATTTCTTACATTTCTCCGTGTTCCATGTTTCAAACAACGCTGCCTAAGATAAAACTTCCCATATTTTTGTTTCATCTTTTGTAGTGAGTTTTTAATTATTTATTTCGTTATTTACTTATTCAAAGTAATAAAAAAATATGTTAAGATTATACGATTTTATTTTTATGGGTTTTAAAAAAAGGTCGTTCATCCTAAGCGAGCTAATTGGTGGTTTTCCAATTACAGCGCATAATGCGACTCAGTGCCGCACAATGCCGAATTATGCTGATGCTTAATTGGAACGTGAATTAGTTTTCAAATGCACCAGCAGAGTGCGCTAAGTTCAGTGTTGAAAAAAAAAGTCAATGTTTGTACCTTCATACTATAATTTTTAACACAGTTTGAATTAACTTTGAGTATTTAAAAAAAACTTTTATGAAACGAAAGTTTTAGTAATTTTTCAACAATAAATAATATTACTAACGATAACATATAAATAAAACATTTCGATCAATGCCAACTTAAAGAAAAAACACTTGTTAATTTTCTGTCTCTGAGTTGGTACGATTGCACGCATCACACGAAAGCACTTTTGAGAGTGCTCAATTGTGCGAAGCGTTGCTGTAGTTGGAACACTCAACGTTAAGCATTATGCCGCATAATGCGCTATAATGCTGTAATTGGAAAGCTACCAATGTCTCGCTTGGGCATGCCTTTTGGTTCTTACTGTGGCAAGTTTCCTTTGCATTTGTAGATGAAAACGACATCGTACTTTACAAAATAAAAGCACCTAGCCTCATTTTCTCCCTCCCGTCTGCCAGGCAAGCTTTTGTCGGAAAGTCGCGCGCGTGTGTAGATGTTAATTTCCCACTAAATTTTTTATAACATATTATGAATTTTGTACAATTTGTAATTACAAAAATCAGTGTCTCAATCGTTGTTAAGAATCCTTTTGTAATATATTTATAAATCAAGCAGTTAAATGATTAAAATAAAAATATATATCCTATTTTGCGTTTCAGTGTGTTAACTGCGTAAATCAAGTTTAGTTAGGTTAGTTCTTAAGATTTACGCGTAAACATTATGAATGTTCAAAACAAATTTTAACCAACCTTGATTACTTCAAAGCATTTGCATATTTATGTACCTAATGATTTTGAGAAAACAATTTTTTGGTGATGCATATGACGTTATGTTATTGTTTGAAGCGATTATATAAAAAAAATAATTAGGTTCACACAGAATTAGTTGACCGATCAAAGGAAAAAAATTGTGTGCACTGACCACACATCTGAAATGGAACTTTTTATCTTACATAACCAAACATTAGGCGCTGCATAAGCCATAGGGGAATGGAGCAGCGCACGCATCCCACACTTACACACACATATATACCTAGTCCGGTCATAAATTCTGTCACATGTTTAATATAAAATAATTGAAACAAGTTTATTCATTATGTAACCATTTATATACCAAAATTAACTTAACAAAACATAGATTCTTATGACAATAAAGTTTATTCAAAATGACCCCGTGATTTTGAATACAGGCCTTCAATCTGCGCGGCCAGTCGTCTATCGCAGCACGAACGAGGTCCATGTCAATATCGGCGGCTGCCTTAATCAAAGATGTCTTGAGTGACTCCAAATTGGGATGAGGCTTTGAGCACGCCTTTTCCTCCAAGTGTTGCCATATCTTGTTATCTAACGGACTCAAATCTGGACTGGAGGAGGGCCAGTCTTAGTGCCGGATGAAGTCGATTTCACGCGCCGCTAGCCAGTCTTGTGTGCTCTTCGCTCTATGAGCTGGCGCCGAATCTTGTTGGAATACCCAGTGCCTGTTATTGAACATGGTATACAAATGCATTCGTTTGTACACCTTTCTCACTTAAATGTACCTCTGTTAAGCCCCAATAAGAAACTCCCAACCATACCATGAGCGAGGATGGAAAATGACCTCGTTGGACACGCGGAATACGGTTGCTCGCTTCTTCACTACTGTGTGCGTACACCTTATCATTTTGTTTGTTGTAGCTCTCTTCTACGCTAAAAATTTTTTCATCCGAAAAAAGAATTTCCCTATATTTTTTTCCCGCGTACCGATTCAACAAAGCGCGGCATCTCTTCAGTCTCAGGTCCATTAGACGAGCATTCAAACGATGTCCTATTTTTCTTCGATATGCCCGAAGCCCTAAGTTTTCATTTAACACCCTTTTCACCGTGGTTCTGCTTAACCCCATCTGAAGGGCCAACAGTTTCTGGTTACGTTTGGGATTTCTTTGAATTCACGCCTTCACAGCTTTTATCACTGCTGGAGTCCTAACAGACCGAGGGCGACCACTTCTTGACCTGTCATCTGCACTAGAGTCTTCATTGTATCGTTTGATGATACGATAAACGAATCTTTTGGTTATATTCAAATTTTTCAGTATGTCAAAAATTTGAATTGGCGTGTAACCGCAACGATGCAACGCAATAACTGCAACACGGTCTTCTTTAAGCGTCCACTCCATATTTAAAAATGAGTAAAATTCTAAAAAATATACATTTTTATTTTCATGAACAATTCGAAATTCGAATTCTATAACCTTTTTTGTGGCCAGCATTCTAATAATTCACATTTTTATCTAAACATAGTTCAATTTTTTACGGTTACTAAATAGGTGTTGAAAAGAAAGGAAAATTTATTCGTTTTTCCTTAATCTATAATTATTTCTTCAAAATGAGAACTAAATGAGTATCTATTTTTAGCGAGTTGACATGCGGAGCACTTTTTATAACTGAAGCAAGTAAACTAAAGCAAGTTAACCTTGACTTCGATGTATCTTTAATACTTCTCCTACACCTGCTCGACGAAGCTTATCTTATATATAAAATTCTCGTGTCACAATGTTAGTTACCATACTCCTCCGAAACGGCCTGACCGATTTTTATGAAATTTTATATGCATTTTCCGTGGGTGTGAGAATCGGGTACTATCTATTTTTCATATCCTTAAGTGATAATGGTTGTCCACCTGTAACGTAGTGTTCTGAAACCTACAATGTGCCTTCGCGCCAAAATTCAAACTATTGGGTATTGTAACGTAGTGTTCTCATATGGGTTAGGAGGAATGTTATCCCAGGAAATTAATAGAACACTACGTTACACACCCCAAAAATTTTTTTTGGACAATATTTTTTTTTTATAATGTGCTATTGAAAAAGACATGCAACCCTAAATTTTCTCTTCTACCTCCTGCCCCTATTTTTATGGCGGTACAAAGTTCGCTGGGTCTACTTGTAAAATATAAAATTAGCGTTCGAAATTTGAATTAGTCCTCTCGTGCTGCATTATCGGGCTGCGTGTCTATAGACGAATGCTCGAAAGTCGATAGTTTGAATTCAATTTAAGCACATTTCATTACCAAAGCCACCCGAAGCTTAGTCACATAGTAGTGGGATAAACATAAGCGCAAAATTATATCACTTTATTTACAGAGCAAACAAACAAAACTTTGGATTCGAAAATGGAATACTTAAATATAGGTATTTACAAAAACCTGTTACGTTATCGCGTTAGTAGTAAAAGTAGTTCGTAGTGATTCTGCGACCAGCAGGCTGTAGGCAATGTCACCCGCAGCAGCCTTGCTCGCGGGTCCGATGTGAACTTGCGATTGCGAACTACCGCGGTTAGAGGTTAAGGCGCCCACGTGTTCAGAATTTTCGTGTAAAACCACTCAGTAATTTCAATCAAGGATTATATAGTTACAACCACAAATACTCTTCATTACTATAATGATTATTATTATAAAAAAAAGTTACTGTCCCAGCGAACTTCGTACCGCCATAAAAAATAGGGGTTTGGTAGAAGGGTGAAAATTTAGGGTTGTACGTATTTTTGTATGATGTATCATAAACAAATAAAAACAAAAAAAAATGTCCTTAAAAAAATTAACCTTAACATTTAGGGCTATGAAAAGTAGATGTTGTCCGATTCTCAGACCTACTGAATATGCATATAAAATTTCACGAAAATCGGTATAGCCGTTTCGGAGTAGTTAAATTACGCACACCGTGACACGAGAATTTTATATATTAGATGATTGACAGAACGCATTTGATTCTTTTTTTAAATTTTATTTGTCGGCAATGCAATCTTATTGCTGCTCGCGTGAAAAAGGTTTATTTGTGCATTCCAGCTCAGGTATGCACAGACGCCAAAGATTAAAAAAAATTTTTTGAACGGTAAAAAAACTAGTTTTTATTAGTTTAATAAGAATAATTTTTAGGCCAAGAACCCTCTACAGATAGGGTGGTCGACCGGGAAGCCTGTGAACAGTCCTGAACCTTAAGAATAACAATAAAAACTAATAAAAATGCGCTTTTTATTCCATTAAAAACTTTTTTTTATTTGAAATGTTCATTTTACCTACGTAGTTCCTCGAATACAGATACATACAAAAAAAATGTATTAAAGTTTTTTTTTAATCAGTTTGTAACAATGTGAATTCATGTTTATTTTATGTGTACGCACGTTAAATACAGTTGTTAACAAACTAACAAATTATGTTAAGTACGGTCCTGAGAAGGTAATTAGTGTATGAGAAGATTATTTCATTAATTTGTTTATCTTAACCTATATAAAATTAATATTTCCAACACACCAATTAGCCTAGCCCCAAAGTAAGCATTGTAAGGCTTATGGGAGGGTTATGGGATACTAGGGTAACGGATAGAATACATATTATACTGTACAATATATAAGTATATTTATAGAGAAATACATATTTAACATCCATGACTGGAGTAGAAATGCTCGTATTCATCACACAAACATCTGCCCCCTCCGGGATTCGAACCCGGGATCTCTCGAGTCAGCAACACCATGAAAACCTGGCGTACAAACCACTCGGCCACGGAGGTCGTCAACCTAAATAATTATATTATGTCAATAAATCAATGTAAGAACTACAGAATGTACAGTAAAGTGTCTTTTGTCAATTTCCGCCTGCTAGGTAATTGGTAAAGCTTACCAATTGACCGAGCAAATTTGTAAATATGAACAATAGGCTGGCGATGTATAAAGATATAATTATATCTGTGCGGTGATTCTAAAGGAATAAAATCGCAGTTTCAAGTCCAATAACTCCAATTTTAGACATAAATAAAAAAATCTAGTAACGTTTTCTTTAAATTAAAACATCTAGCAGTTACATGCTTAAAAAATAAAGAAATATAACTATAAATTAAATATTATTATACATAATTTTTGGTACACGTCATTATACGGCACAATGTTGCAGAGACTGTTGATGCGGCAAGTATTTGACACCTACGGTACTATTCCGTAAGAAGAAGCTCACTTTTCACTCCGGAATCCGAGCAGTAATTCATTTCGAGCAGTAATTCGTTAAAATTAGAATACCTACAAATTTAAAAAAATATTTCAAGTCACCCTGACTGTTTCTTCGGTGAAAAGTAAGTTTGTGGACTTTTTGGCGGGATCGGGAAGCGCCGCTTTAGCAGTTTTGTTTTTCTTGTTAAAAATTGTGTTGTGGCGGATGTTAGTATCTAATAATGGTGGATTATTAACCACTAAGTGTTCGGGAACATGCACAAGTATTGGCAAGTGAAACAAAATAGCGGAAAGTGTCTTTCGACGTTCCCTCAAGAACTCCACGGGAGGTTCCAGTAAATAACCACACATTTACTGAAACATAGGGAAAGGGGGATTGACTTGACTGCCACTTACTTTGACTTGATTTATTACTTTGCACGCGAGTGCTATAGAATTTGTAAATATTTTTAACACTTGACATTGGCTAAATGCACAAGCCGTGCGAAGCCATTAAGGACAAAAAAAAGAAGTAAGTTTGTTCTTATGATTTTATTTTTAAGTTTGTTCTTGTTAAAATTCGATTATACGAAATTGAAAGTGAGATTTCAGGTTACAGAATCGTATACTCGTGAACTCTAACATTTTATATAGCCGTCGTCGCGATGACTATGGAAGTTATTTCAAGATTTGATTCTTTAGCAATTCCACCAAAGATTTTACACGAATTATGTAAATCGAACAACGATAGCCTTTTATGTGCCGCAGGACACCAGGAATTTCAGGGAATCCCTAGGGATACCACTAAATCACGGTAGATGACAAATGTTATTACGTCTTCTCCCTTATTAATAAACAAAGATTCCGCTTGGATAAGGTACTCTATGTTTTGTCTCTGTTTATTAAATGACAATAGAATAGTGATATGAAGAAAAGATGGCGTAACTAGCCTCTAGTCCGGCTGCTCAGAGAATGCGTTTCTGACAGGTCGTGTCAGTTACTTATGGCGACTGAATAAAGTATACTTTAGATCTAATTAAAAAAGAGGTTCGAAAATTAACTCTAATGCTATCACCATAAGGAACTGATACGACCTGTCAGAAAAGCATTCTCTGTGCGGCCGGACTACAAGCTTATTCCTCGTTTATTAATAAGGAGGATGTTTACTGATATTTTCAATGATGGGATATGTCAAAATACAAAACTAGTTAAATGTCAGAAAAGCAAATACTGTCGTGTAAAAATCCCCCTGGTCCGTATATTCCTACTGACATATCTCCACTAGTAGGGGTATTTGGAATAGAAAGTGCCATTTATCCCAACCGGTAGTGATAATTGGAAAAAAAAAACAAAATATTCGTACTAGTGGACATGTCAGTAGGGATATATGAAACAGGGGTAAAAATCGAACCATGCATTTCTCTTGGTCTAAAGAAAAGTTACATACCTGCTTCTTTATCAGTAGAGAAACACGTTCAGAACAGAAAAGAGACTTCGTTTGTAAAGACGACTTTGATCGGGAGATGCAAAATGATCTGAGTGAAATAATATAGTGATTTATTAATTTTTTGGTTACGCATGGTCTTATCTCCTATCATAATGATCATAATGTACTTACTGCACTTCAAATAACTATAACTTGACCTTTGGGCTCGGCACAAAAAGTTGGGTGCCTCCATGTGCGGTAGAATTAAGACAGCCCTACCGTAACCACTGCTAAACTGCGTAGAAACGGACCCTTGGTACTATGACGAAATCGAAAGTATTTAAGCAAGGCACTAGAAAAATTACGTAAGTGCGATGGAGGGAATACTAAAATTGTGAGTATTTCCGACAAGTTGCGATGAAATACCATCAGTCTTTAAACGAAGCGAAGATATTAATAAGCTTTTTTTGAAGTGAAATTAATGTTACATCGCCACACATTTTTTCCTTCATGTTTAGGAAGTAGCATTACATTTTTAATTCTTATTAAAAAAACAGACCTTATCAACGAGCAACGGCGGTTTAGTGGTAGAAAGCTCACCTGCCTGACTTATTTAAATTAGTGATTTTAAAAGTGTCACTCGCGCGCCTCGGACTCCTCCTACACAGGTCACAAACACCAACACTACACTCCTAGCATACTTGCACACTAGCTTAGCATTAGGCAGACACCGCCCAGTGGGGAGATGCCATCCGCCTGGAATACCTCTAGAGGCACTCGCCAATTCTCGGCTTCAAGTTCCCTTAGGATCTCGCCGTCCCCAAACCCGGTGACGCTGTAAAAGTCATTTACGACGAACAGCATACACATTAAAAAAAATGTCACTTGCATCGTGCTTCATGAAACCACGATTACTTTTTTTATATTCAACAGTGTCACGGTGACATTGTTTTAACTGGCTACCTGCATCAGTCCCTAGTTTCCAAATAGACACAACTAGATTGCATTGACCTCCGAACACTATTAAAACTAAACTGACAGGGACATTAAGATTCATTTATTAGTCCAGTGGTTTTAACGGCAAATATTACGCAAATTGCTGTACAGCGAACAATATACACTAAGAAATTAATTAATTATGTTTTACCTTCATTCGGTTCTGTAACCCAAGGGTAAAAACGGGACCCTATTACTAAGATTCCACTGTCCGTCCGCCCGTCCGTCTATCATCTAGACATTTGAAAATTTCACAGATTATGTATTTCTGTGCCGACTATAATAACAAATACTAAAAACAGAATAAAATAAATACTTAAGGGGGCTCCCAAACAACAAACTTTAGAGCTTATACTCATTTTGAGTATGAGCTTATACTCATATTTAGCATTTTTGTTCTTTATTTTTAATTAAATGATAAATTCTATCACATGTTTAATATAAAATAATTGAAACAAGTTTATGCATTATGTAACTATTTATATACCAAAATGAACTTAACAAAACATAGATTCTTATGACAATAAAGTTTATTCAAAATGAACTCCGTGATTTTGAATACAGGCCTTCAATCTGCGCGGCCAGTCGTCTATCGCAGCACGAACGAGGTCTATGTCAATATCGGCGGCTGCCTTAATCTAGGATGTCTTAAGTGACTCCAAATTGGGATGAGGCTTTGAGCACGCCTTTTCCTCCAAGTGTTGCCATATCTGGTAATCTAACGGACTCAAATCTGGACTGGAGGAGGGCCAGTCTTCGTGCCGGATGAAGTCGATTTCACGCGCCGCCAGCCAGTCTTGTGTGGTCTTCGCTCTATGAGCTGGCGCCGAATCTTGTTGGAATACCCAGTGCCTGTTATTGAACATGGTATGAGAAACAGGTTCCACAAGGTTCGTCAGGACTGTATTTTGATACACAACTGCATTCGTTTTACACCTTCCTCACAAAAATGTACCTCTGTTAAGCCCCAATAAGAAACTCCCAACCTTACCATGAGCGAGGATGGAAAATGACCTCGTTGGACACGCGGAATATGGTTGCTCGCTTCTTCACTACTGTGTGCGTACACCTTATCATTTTGTTGGTTGTAGCTCTCTTCTACGGTAAAAAATTTTTCATCCGAAAAAAGATAGATTCCCGATATTTTTTTCCCACGTACCGCATCAACAAAGCGCGGCATCTCTTCAGTCTCAGTCCATTAGATGAGCATTCAAACGATGCCCTGTTTTTCTTCGATATGCCCGAAGCCCTAAGTCTTCATTTAACACACTTTTCACCGTGTTTCTGCTTAACCCCATCTGAAGGGCCAACAGTTTCTTTTTTTTTTATGTTATAGGGGGCATACGAGCAGACGGCTCACCTGATGGTAAGTGATCACCGTCGCCCATGGACACTTGCAACACCAGGAGTATCACAAATGCGATACCGGCCTTTAAGGAAGGAGTACGCTCTTTTTTTGAAGGTTCTTGGGTCGTATTGGTCCGAAAACACTGCTGGCGACAACATATTCCACAGTTTTGTCGTACGTGGTAGAAAATTTCGACAAAAACGCACGGTTGTGGATAGCCACGCATCAAGATGATGGGGATGAAATTTTTGTCGCGATGTACGATGGCGAAATGCAGCAGCTGGAATTAATCCGAACAATTCCTCAGAACACTCCCCGTGATAAATGCAATAGAAGATGCAGAGCGAAGCTACATCCCTACGCAAAGCCAAAGGATCAAGCTGATCGGAAAGGTCCTGGTCGTCGACGATTCGAGCCGCTCGGCGCTGGATGCGATTCTAAGGGAGAAGCTGGTACTGGGGTGCCCCCGTCCAAAGATGAGAACAGTACTCCATGTGAGGCCGAACCTGTGCCTTATAAAGCTGCAGTCGGTGGGCCGGTGTGAAGTACATTCTCAATCTATTGAGCACACCAAGCTTCTTAGAGGCCAATTTGGCCTTGCCCTCTAAATGATCCCGAAACTGGACGTCGCTCGATATGTCAACGCCAAGAATTCCAATACTAACTGAGGCAGTGAGAGGAGTGTTCTCAAAAAGAGGAGATACGACAAATGGTATTTTTGCTTAGGTTTGGGATTACTTTGAATTCGCGCCTTTACAGCTTTTATCACTGCTAGAGTCCTAACAGACCGAGGGCGACCACTTCTTGACCAGTTATCTACACTAGAGTCTTCATTGTATCGTTTGATGGTATGATAAACGAATCTTTTGGTTATATTCAAAATTTTCAGTATGTCAATAATTTGAATTGGAGCGTAACCGCAACTATGCAACGCAATAACCGCAATACGGTTTTCTTTAAGCGTCTACTCCATATTTAAAAATGAGTGAAATTCTACAAAGTATACATTTTTATTTTCATTAACAATTCGAAATTCAAATTCAATAAACTTTTTTGTGGCCTGCATTCTAAAAGAAAAGCTGACTGTGTATTTATTGATGTGTAACATCTTTCTTCTCAGTTTCCTGCAATTTGTGGGAGTGATTTCGTGAAATGGGATTTTCGCGAAAGCGCGCCCATTTGATTTGATTTTAGAAAAAAAAATGGCTTATTCCTTTTGTAGTAGGTTTTATATCTTTTTTTACTAATATAAAGAAAGGTTTCAAATTTTACACATCATACGCGACAAATGTAAGGCCCGCTCGTTTTTTTTATTAAGTTTTTCATACCTATCTTAGCAAATTAACCCACCTGGCCTGATTTAAGTGTAAGTGTTAGTAGAAAACCAAGTAGAAAAACAAAAGACTATCCTATCTTTTTTATTTGGGTTTAGTTTTCTGTAAAATTGAGCTTAACAGCAAATCCACTGTAGGCAACCTGTATCTTTTTTCCTGCTTCAATTTTAAATGTGTTTTAATTTAGACGTCTTGGAACATACTCTCGTGCTCCTTATTTAAAAAAGAGTATGTTGTCTTTTGATATCTGACTGCAGAGATATTCTAGTCTATCTGTCGCAGGCAATTTGCATGATCCCGCCTTTTACAAACGGCGTCATCCACATCGCGAAGACTCTGTGACATATCTATTCGAAGAACCTCACATTTCACATCAGAATTCGCGGTGTGATTTAAAGTTAGAACACGAATTCCAAATAAATTTCACATTACACCGGTGAATTCCGCGATAAACAGTGAGTTTGTTCTTACAGAATAGAACTGCTGATCGTAAACAGTAGTATAATAATATGTCAACCGATTTATTTAAATAATTTAATAAGTTAATTTTGCTCGATCTGTTGTAAATATAACTTAGGATCTATAATGGGCCGAAGTCAGAGGAACTATGCATGATGGCCTCCGGCAAGGCTCTGTTTTTCACAGTATGTATTTCACATTGTGCTGGCATTATTATCTGATAAATATCCGTATCAAAATTAAGGGCTAACTTTTCAATATTTTGTGAAACTTATACATCAGAAGCTCGTTTTATAATGACAAAAAAATTACACTCTTCTTTTGGGCAGTCGTATAAAAATAAAGAATTTGTTATCTTTATATATATAATTCTTCTGTGAGTGTGTATGTCACTGAACTTCTCTTAAACGACTGGACCGATTTTGATGAAATTTTTTGTGTGTGTTCAAGGGGATCTGAGAATGGTTTAGATTCACAATTTTGTCCGCTGGACAACCCCTATTTTTTAGGGCGGTACGAAGTTCGCTGGGTCAGCTAGTCATATATATTTTTCTACTATCATTATTTTGTATGTAGAAAGGGAGGCAAAGAAGCGCATGGACCGCCTAATGGTATGCCGCCTTACCTCTATTTACAGACGTTGGCGCCCTTAAGGGGCACACCAACGAACGGACCTCACACCTGGCCTCCCTCAAGTCTCACGGCTGCATAAAGGAGAAGCCGTGCGTGCGGCTTACGAGCGCTTACGGCATACTATCCGCTAAAAACCCTGCGAATACCCTCTACGCTGTTAACTGCGGAACCTCGAGATCCCTGTTGTGGGACTTTTCCGCGTCTCCACGGCAGGGATTCCGCAGATGTGCGCAGGACTGCCCGCGCAATGCTGGCCACCGACTGACCCCGTGACGGCAGCCCCCCTTGTAGTTCTGTCCTGCAAAGAGGGGAGTGGCGGAGGGAGCTACAGGGGCATGCCCAAGTTGCTCTCCGCAGCGGACGGGGGCCGGTACGGTGGGCACTAGGCCGCGAACTCAGTCCCCATGCGCGGACCATCCTGCGCACGTCTCTGGGGTCCCCGCGATACCCCGGGAAACCACTGCCGTGGAGCCCCGGCTAGGCTAGGGAGGCTGCTAGGTGTGAAGACGCAGAAGAATCCCTAAACGGGGATCCCGCGGCTTCGCGCTAAGCAGCTTAGAGGGTATTCGCAGGGTTTTTTTAGGACTGCCCGCGCAATGGTAAGCCGCCTATAGACACTTGCTTGATTGCTTGTACTCGCAACGTTGCCTGCCCTGACCCAATCCCCTGCCACGTGGAGCCTTACTCACCGATAGAAACACAACAGCACCACAGGCAGGTGTCATTTTAACCCACTATGCCCTACCTCTCTTATTATATAATACTAGCTGACCCAGCGAACTTCGTACCGCCCTAAAAAAATAGGGGTTGTCCAGCGGACAAAATTGTGAATCTAAACCATTCTCAGATCCCCTTGAACACACACAAAAAATTTCATCAAAATCGGTCCAGTCGTTTAAGAGAAGTTCAGTGACATACACACTCACAGAAGAATTATATATATAAAGATATTCCTTATTATTTAAGTTAAGCAGAGTAATAAATGATATTTATCTTAAAGTTTTATATTTTTAACTGGATCAAGAATTGAATCCATAGCTGCGGAGGTTACAGCGCAAGTTTAGAAGTTAATTCACTACCAACCAACGGCCAGTTAATTTTATTAATATGCAAATTAATTTGGACAATGTAACTGCATACAATATTATCGTTTAGTGACCTTATTTTTGCACAAGGTCTTCGTGTAAATACTTTTACGATATCTTTTCGCCGGCGTTATTAAAGTATAAATCAACATTTATTTCTTTTAATATAATTTATTCCAAAGTTGATACATATAACAAATACATGCTATTTATTCCAGAATGAAAATTCTCACCTGAACATTTACAACACATTATCATCAAATTTTCGGCTTTAGCTCCTAATATAAAAATTTCTTGATACTAAATCACTCCGTCTCCTAGGTTCCCCGATTTTTGATGAGCCATTCCTATTGTTATTATTGCAAAAAATTAAAATGTTCAGCAGTCCTTCGAAAAAATATTAAAATTAATCCTCACATGTCTTTATATTTAATTCGTTTTTGTGCTTTCGTCCCAAAATTCATATATTCTTTTCGTAGTACCAATGATATAACATATACATAGTAATCATTTATGACTTTTTCCAGAGTAACTGTCAATTCTGAAAAGTTCGTTCAGAGAGACACTCGCCAAAATTCTAAATTGCTCATTTTCCGATAACGCTTGGAAGCAGACCTCTCTTCCTGTTCGTTTCGGTGGGACTTCGCTTGACGAGAGCACTTTAGACTTGGCGGCAAGACTAATCATCCCCATCTGTCGTTGATGATTTTTGACACCCATAAAAAAGGTTTTGGGAGACGATAAATTTGGGTCTGCAGTGCAGCTTAAGGAGTGTAGGTACTTACAATGGAACTCATTCAAATTTCAGACGGTATTTTTAGTACCAAAGCTTCATCAATTCTCGGTCACAAGAAGACAATTCTCGGTCTACTCTCTGACGTCGTCTTAAAATCAACATGTTTTGCAATTTTTTTGTGCACATTGAGTCTCTCAGTTTTAACCGAATCACCTGGGCTGACTGGAGGAGATTGTTTTAGAGATAAGCTAAACTGTATTCAAAAATATTTTAGTACATTATTGATGCATTATGTTTAGAATAATGAATGAGGAACATCCATCAGGGCTACCATTGAGACGAGACGATTCAGATATACTTTAAAGTCGGGATTATTAGCTTTTTTTAAAAAAATGATCTGATTGCGTTTGACCTCAATCGCACCTGATGGTAGACAACGATTTGGTTTATGTTGGAGCACGCAGACTCAAATAATGCGTATTTACTCTTGCCTTGAAGATTCCTTTACTATATGTATCGGAGCATAATGAAGCAGGAAAAGAATTCCTTTCCCTAGCGCTTCGCATAAAGAAGGAGGATGCGACTCGTGAGGTACGCAGTAGAGGAATGTCAACCACGCACGGATGTCATCCCTGTCTACGTCCCGTGGTCAGGGAAAAGAGTCGGGTTTTTTTTTTCATTTATTTCTAAAGGACTTTTGTCTCAAAAAGGATACGTCAGTCCTATTGAATCCTTATCTAAATACATAGCACACAGAAAATTAATACTTCAGCATCATCATCAAAAGCCTATCTTAATCCACTGCTGGACATGGGCCTCTCCAATTGCACGCTACTGAGATCGATCTTGGGCTACTTGCATCCAGCTCCTGCCAGTCACCTTGCGCGAATCGTCACTCCATCGTGCCTGAGGACGTCCCACACTACGTTTGCCTAAAGAGCGGTCTCCACTCTAGAACTTGTCTACCCCAATGGTTATCGGTTCTGCGGAAAATATGGCCAGCCCACTGCCACTTCAACTTGCTAATCCGGTGGACTATGTAATACTTAGGTTTAAATAATTAAATTTGCGATGGTAAGTATTTGACATGCCGCACCATATCACATAGCAGCTTAGCTGCACCTAGGGTTACTATTTAAAAATTTGAAAAGTCCGGACATTTAAATCACAAAATGCAAACATCACCCACTTAGTTACAGTGATATTATACGCGTGGTAGCAGACACTCGCATCGCGAGGGGTCTCGTTGTTGATTTTTAATAGTTATTTATTATACAAGAGTGGAAAGTTCCTTTTTAACCGCGTGCTCGATTTGGATGACCGAGCAAGCGAAGGATTCTAAAGTTGAATCACGAGCGCAGCGAGTGATTCTAAATTAGAATCCTGAGCGTCAGCGAGGGAAACAAACGAGCACAAGGTGAAAAATCTTTCCACTCGAGTGCAATACGTAACTTTTCATCCCACCTCAGCGAGGAAATGACAAAATGAAAAAGAAAACAATTTATAATGACAAAATATTTAAGCAATAAAACGTGAAAAACTAGAATGGCGCGAAGCACGCAAATAAAACAAAGAAACCAAGAAGGTTCCAAATTTAAATTTTTTCACAATTTAAAAAGTTCTAATCATAAATTTGGCACCATAGAGGTTACATTAAATAGGTTTAATGACGTTTTGAATTTACAATTATATTGAGTACTCATTATATGTGATATTCTAAATTCAAATCTACTTTGCCGCTCAAGCGAATAAAATAGAATTTTCCAGCCAGATTTCGAAGCGCAAAATTACACTTTCCGAGGTGGTGGGATGAAAAAATAATTTATATTTTGTTTTAAATTAATGAGAAATTAATAAAGATTATTGAACATTTTTTTAAGCATGTAACTGCTTGATGTTTAAATCTAAAGAAAATATAACTAGAAAAAATTCCACGCGGACCAGGCAGCAGAAAGGACTCGAACCCGCACTCTTCGCAATCCGGGCGAATGCACTGACCAATTATGCTACCGCGGTCCTCATGGACCACGCCGAAATTCCTCTAGCCATTCTTAAGCTGCAAGGCAGCGCCATCTCTTCGCATTATAGGTAACCCACAATGTCAAATGAATACTTTTACAAGTATTAAACATTTGAAAGAAGAAATAGCAATTATAGTTATATTTTTTTTTTTTTTTTAAAGCATGTAACTGCTCGATGTTTAAATCTAAAGAAAATATAACTAGAAAAAAAATCTAGTTATATTTTCTTAAGATTATTAGACTTATTTGATATAGCTTAATAAGTAGTTTTACTCACATTCCATATAATTACAAAAATCAGGACAAATTAAAAAGCCGGACAAAGGGTAAAATGTCCGGACTAATCCGGACGCATGGTAACCCTAGCTGCACCAGACATAGGTTTTCCCAAAATAATTTAATTTGGAAGACCCCGATGTCTAGCTTACTAAATTTTTGCAGGGATATAAACTCTTGTCGCTGTGGTTCGTTTTTGACACGTTCCATCATCAAGTAGTATACATCATCAAGGAGTCTGGTTAAAGTGTCAATTTTGAATCACAAATGAGTCTGAGAATATTAAGTTTTGTATAAATTGACCTGTATCGTCAGCCTATTATTGTCCCCACTGCTGGGGCACAGGCCTTCCCTTTGGATGCAATAGGGAGTTGGGCCATGACCCACCACGCTAGCACAGTGCGGATTGGCGGGTGCTATAAGTGCATACAAAAGTATTATATTTAAAACAAAAATACCATTAAATGCATGTAACAAATAACCGTAATTATATTTCGGAAATATCTTATTTCACGTCGTCGTGGCTACGAACCGGTACTGCTTATCTCAAAATCACGTTTCCTTCCTAACAGCTATGAAGGCCTACACCGCTGATACAATAAAATCGACACGCGAATTTCAAAGTGCGGCAAATTACATTGTTACTACACTAAACGTAATGACCGTAAGTCGGCGAAAATTACTTAATGTACAACGTAATAATATTTTATTAACGAATGTACATAATGTAAGTGAGTTTGTTTCTTTGTTATATAAAACCTTTTTATTCCGGTAAAAGGTTTCTCAGAGGTTACGATACCCCTGAAATTTAAGTTGCGAAGAGAACGTGGTATTTATCGTTACCTACTTACGTAAAACAAATTCTTATACATATTATTAATTCTTATAACTTGAGAAAGAAGTCACTGAACTCATTCATCTTCTTTTTAAATCTTCTAATACTTCTAAAACATATTAGTTGTGTGAAACTAAAGTTAAAGGGGATAAAGTACTGGGTGGAAGCTAGTGACACTAGTCAGAAATAAAATGGGTGCGTGTACTTATGTAGGCGCGTGAGAAGTTATCCTTCTTTGGCATCGTTTAAAATTAGTTTTGAATTGCATGAAAATAATTAATTACAATAAATTAATAAAAAGTCTGGAAAAGGACACAGTCAATAAAGTTCAGTTTTAATTTGAAAAAATAAATAAATAATCAAAATATTCAATTAAAATCGCTACTGAATATAATTTACTAGAACATATGTGATTTGCACTTGTATGAAACTCAAACACGTATTCCGAATATACAAACTAGAAACATGTGGATAAATATTATAAATATGAATACCTATAACTGTTACTTTATTACAAAAAATAAATATGTGGTTTTTGGTTCTACTACACCAATGGTCAAGAGATGGCGCTGTAGTCTCCTGAATCACGCTTTGGTTCCGTTGTTCCAGATTAATAAAAAATTATTTGTGTTACAGTGATGCGCGCGCATCTCAAAATTTCACTCTCATCATTGTTTCATAACGCGCCTAAAGAAGTATAACTTCAATAAAAAACTGCAGAAGAATAATGATGAATGACATTCGCTAGAGTCTGGCTCGCACTAAGCCAGTTTTTGATGCATCACTATGATTGCGATTGGACTTCACTCCGCTACGTTATAGATAAAAAAAATACGAGTGTGCTTATGACCACACGACTGAAGTGAAACTTCTGTAGCTCCAATATCTTAGAATCATAAACTTAACCTTTGTTGATAGAAAAAAAACCACCAATCCGCGCTGGGTCTGTTATCACCCACCAATCCACGTTGGGTCCGTTATCACCCACCAATTCGCACTGGGTCCGTTATCACCCACCAATCCGCGCTGGGACCTTTATTACCCACCAATCCGCACTGTGTCCATTGTCACCCACCAATCCGTACTTAGTCCATTGTCACCCACCAATCCGGACTGGGTCCATTATCACCCAGCAATCCGCGCTGGGTCCGTTATCACCCACCAATCCGCACTGGGTCCGTTATCATCCACCAAGCACTAGATTCATGGATTTTGTAACGGGTAGTGTTCATTGTTTACCGATGAGTCACCGGTTACGCTGATCGTAACTCAGAAATCGTAACACATTCGCCAGTTTACCCTCAAGTCAAGCGTACTTAATGGAAATCCCTGGAAATCTTTTACAAGCGACCCAAGTAGTTTGTATCAAAACTAGGTACGTAGCTCGGAAACAAATGAATGTTACGGAGTTCGATGTTTTTTTTTTCTTCTATTTATTGTATGCTTGTCGCGTTTACGTGATCGACTCAGTGTTTCCAGGAACAATCGTGACCAGCAACCTTCACCGTGCATGGTTCCAGAGCTTGCATTCTGGCGCAACATCGGCATTGATGTCGACAGACAAGGAAACATTTAAATTTAACCTTCGCTGAAAAAATTTGCGGACAAATTAAATTCAATCACCGAGTTCAAGGATCCGCGATACCTTATAACCACTTCTAATTGTAAATCGTTTGAGTCATCTGACATAACATATTGTCTCCGTTGTGGTTTTGCTAAACTAACACAAGCTATTTTTATCAGAGTACGGCAAAGCCAAAAGTTTGTTTGTGTTATGTTCCACCACGGAGTTTGAAGGTGTCAACTGATTCATAATTTTGGTCCGGTTGCATAAGCTTTAATTAGAATTAGAACTCGCTTCCGCCCACGACTTCGTCCTCGCTGTAATTAGTTTTTTGATGATCCCACAGAAACCTTACACTTTCCTTGATAAAAAGTATCCTATGCTTCAATCCAGGCCCTGAATGGGGCAGCAGCAACGATTAAGAAAGAGGCGAAAGTACTAAAGACCTGAAGAGTCACAGTCGCTGCAAAAAGCGATCGCTCAATTCCGAGCAAAAATGACGGAAGTGCGAAAGGAACTGTCAGAGATAAATGCAGCTCTGTGACATCGAAAGGAGACTTCCGCACCCAGCAGGTAATGTTGGAAAGATACGAGTAACGTATTATGAGCTGTTGGAGCGCCAGGTTGAAAGCCTGCATTAAGGGCATGGAACCCAGACTCAACCAGGCACCGACTCTTTGTCCTCCGTTGGCTCATGAAAAGCTCTGTGAGGATATTGCATTGCAACCAATCGTAACTTCTGCTGAAGACCCTAAGACCAAAGCTAAGCAGAAGACTCAAACTACTCGTGCTGACCCAAATGCACCTGAGAGAGATGCGTCATCAACTTCCGATACTGGAGAAGAGGATGAAATCGCAATTTCATGTATCTAAGCTTCTTAATTTTGCAATCATATAGATAGAATACACTGTATCACAAAACCACCAAAAGGTAGGTAATGGTAGGTAATAACCTGATCGGTTAACAAACTTCGTTTAAGTATCGGCACATTTTGTAATCACAGCACCACTGGACCTTGGCCATCGGACACACGGAAGTAGTGAGTAGAGTTGACAATTACCACCGATTTAAGAATAACAGGGTAACGACTGCTTTTGAACATACTTTTTAATACACCTGTTGAAACCGTATATCTCCTAATGTTGGAGTGAGAACCAAAGAAACCATAGAATGTTTTAGCTACATAGCTTTTTTCTAAATCTATTGAAATTGTTCCCCGAAATCCTGGACCTTACCAAATTCAAATGTGGCATGGTCATGATGTGTAACTCTAAGTGTGACGGCTTAAACTTTAACTTTTTTGGAGCATTCTAATATTATCTCTTCAAACCGATTCATCGTTATCTTAACAGCCGTTAAATATAACCTTATACTCAAAAAGAAGAATAGAAAAGGTCTGACCACAAAGATTGACACTATTTTAAGCCGTGTTCAGATAAATTTTATATAACATTTTCTTCTTCGTGTTAAGCGTCACCCGTCACACCATGCAAACCGGCAGGTCAATATTTTTTCGGTTCTCAGGAGCGTTAAGTGAACCCTCCAGTAGCTTCTATTAAAAAAACTGACAATTTGGATTCAATAAAAAATCATGGCCGTTTGTTGAAAATATTTTTTTGCTGCCCATGACGTTCGGCCCTGCATAGAGGACTCAGGGAGCCAATCGCCAAACGAGATTGCTATGGTTATCGTTATCGCTTACGATTTTATTTTTTATTTCTGACCGCTGAAGGTTTTGAAATGCCTCGCGCTCGTTTTTTTTTTGCATTGGTAATAACAATATTAAAGAAAATGAGCGTAAAGTATTTGAAAACCTTCGGGGATCGAAATAATAAATTGAAATCGTAATTGATAGCGATAGATCCTGTAGGCAACTACCCCCCAGGTATGGTGAGAGAATACTGTACAAGATGCAAGGTTTCCCTTATGCTATTCTACCGCGCTCATGTCAATCCTAAAATCCCCGCTTGGGCTCCCCTACTATAAAGTTTTGTTGAGAGTTACGCATTGTTCTGTTTCTCATCATCGAATTATAGACACTTTCAGAACGATACTAATAGAAAAGTACAAATACCTAACTAGGGGGAGCATCATTCAATTTATTTTCTTTATTATTTTCTCTCACTAATCGATTTTGTTTAAACAAAATTAAGAGAAAATGTACAGTAATTGTAAGATGTGAGTAAAAAGGTAGGTAAAGACAGTCAAGGAATGCAATCACAACATGGGCAAACAGCGGACTAGACTAAACTAACTACAAATATTTTAAAGTTAACGAAATTAAAAAAGAAATGATTTTTTTTTTTTTTTTTTTTTTTTTTATAGATAGGTCCGACAAATGACTCCACCCCACCTGATGTTAAGTGAAGGTGAAGTCCAGACGTGACGATAGCTGATACAGCAGTTTTACCTGCCACACCAGCCATCTTCACCCTGCCGGCCTGCATGTTGCTTCTTCACGCCTCTTTTAAAGGATCCCAGGTTGTAAGAGGGAGGGAACACGTGAGCGGGCAGAGCATTCCATTTACGGATAGTGCGACAAAGAAATGAGTCACCAAATTTCTTTGTACGCGTTGGAATTGTGGCCACAGTTAGACGATGACATCGTAGGCCAGCGCGCGTGGTCCTCTGAAGGAAAGGAGAAGGTGGGATAAGAGAGAATAACTCCTCAGAACACTCGCCGTGGTACAGACGATAGAACGCGCTTAGTGACGCCACGTCACGGCGTAATTGAAGAGGCTCAAGGTGTTTAGTCACCTCCTCATCGCCTATGATGCGGATCGCGCGTCGCTGTAACCTATCCAAAGCATCGAGCAAGTACTTGGCGGAGCCATCCCAGAGGTGCGAGCAATATTCCACGCAGGACCGCACTTGCGTTTTGTACAACAAGCACAGTTGATCGGGCGTGAAAAAACGCCGCACCTTGTTCAGGACTCCGAGTTTGCGTGAAGCTGTTTTGATCACGGTTTCGATGTAGTTCTTTGGATTCAGGTCTGAGCGAACTTCCATACCGAGCATGGAAATGTTGCTCTGCAGCGGTAGTGTTGTGCCCTGAAGAGATGGAAGGGGAAGGAATGACGATGTTTTTGCCGTGAAGGCGCAAGCCTGAGTTTTTTTGGCATTGAACTCAACCAAGTTCCTGGTACCCCATTCGGAAATGTGGTCCAAAGCCTGATTGAGTTCAATGACAAGATTCTCGCGTTTCTCCTTGGTTACCGCCAGCCCAGCCGCTGCTTGTCCGAGATACCCCGCATGCACTGTACTATCGTCTGCATAGCAATGAATATTCCCAAGAGGAATTAAGTCATTGATATGCAGCAGAAAGAGAGTGGGGGATAGGACGGAGCCCTGGGGAACGCCGGCATTCACTGACATGAACCGCGAATTGCTACCATCCGTAAGGACACGAATTCTACGCTCATGCAGAAAGTCAGCTACCCAAGAACAGAACTGGGCTGGCAGACCGTATGCCGGAAGCTTGGAGAGAAGGCTTTTGTGCCAGACCCTGTCAAACGCCTTGGCAATGTCAAGGCTGATAGCCAACGACTCGCCACGCTTGTCGATAGCCTCACCCCAGATATGAGTTAAGTACGCTAGAAGATCACCCGTCGATCGTTTTGGTCTAAAACCATATTGACGATCATTAATCAAGGAGTGATCCTCTAGGTAGCGGGTCAGATGGTTATTAAGGACCTTTTCTGAAACTTTACATAAAACTGAGGTGACTGCTATTGGCCGGTAGTTTGCCGGGTCTGAGCGATCCCCTTTTTTGGGCACTGGTTGCACATTGGCATCTCTCCAAGTCTCCGGCACACGCCCCAAAGAATACGAGCATTGGTACAAGCGCGTGAGCACGGGAGACAACTCCGCTGCACATTTTTTGAGTACTACTGCTGGGATGCCATCAGGTCCACTAGCTTTCCGGACGTCGAGTGATTGCAATTCGGCACGAACCTCGCGCTGCCTGATTTTAATATCAGGCATCGTTGTGCCACAGTGAGGTAATGATGGTGGCAGTGCATTGCAATCATCGATTCGGGAGTTAGCCGCAAAGAGTTTTGCCAGTAAATCGGCTTTCTCCTGCGGCTTATGGGCTAGTGTTCCGTCTGGGCATCTCAGAGGTGGCAGCGAGGGCTCGCAGAAGTGTTTTTGCACGGCCTTGGCCAGACGCCAGTAGCTACGGGAATCCGTAGGATGCGTCATAAGTTCCTGGCCAACACGTGCAACGCGCTGGGCATCCGCTCTAATGTAAGCCTTCCTACAGGCCTTGGAAGCAAAATTGTAGGCTGCTTTGAGTGAATCGACCTCGGGATCCTTGAGAGCGCGACCTCTGATCCAAGCACGATATGCCGCTTGCTTACGCGAAGCAGCTTCAGCACAGTCGTGATTGAACCAGAGGTTACGCGTGCCCTTACTGATGAGATCAGAATGAGGAATATAGTATTCCATACCCATTATAATCTCCTCAGTAATGGCAACGGCACTGGCCGATAGGTCCCTGTCACTGAAGCAGCGCTGCTTCCAAGGGACGGACGCAAAGTAGTCACGCATACCGTCCCAATCTGCCGACCCATAATGCCAGATACGGCGCTTGACCACTGCTGGACGCGGAGGCTTGGCCTGTGGTGCTTTGGCAGATATCAGGCAGTGGTCTGACGAGCCCAAGGGGGCTGTTACCACAACCTGATAGCCCTGTGGATGGGTCGTGAGCAGAAGGTCCAGTAAAGAAGGCGCTTGACTTGGAATATCTGGGATCCTGGTGGGCTGATCAACCAGTTGCTTCAAGTCATGCGTGAGAGCGAATGCGTGAGCAGAGATCCCTGCATGGTCAGTTTTGGAGGAACTTAACCACAAATTGTGGTGAGCATTAAAGTCCCCCAAAAACACCAATTCTGCATTGGGAAATTGTTCCTGCGCGTCATCTGCTGCCCGACTAAGGTGTTCAAAAAGTCGAGTTGTCTCAACATCGCCGGTGTGGGATCTGTAGAGACACACGTAAACTCTGGCCAGGGGGCCAGAGTCGACGTGTACCCCCAGCATGGAGAAGGAGGGATCTTCCAAGCAGCGGAGACGGCGACAACAAACATCCGCCCGAACATACAGGCATACTCCGGCTTTCGCTTTGAAGGACTCTTCAAGCACGTAGCCGGGATAATTAAGGTAGCCTGTGTCAGCAGGCGGAAGTATTTGTGTCTCCGTCAGGAACAACAATGCTGGCCGTGCTGTCTCAAGATGGTGGTGGACAGCGTTGAGGTTAGAGTGGAGTCCGCGTATGTTGCAGAACTCGACCTCAAACAGCGTTGAAGGCGTGGGGGTGTGCACCGCTGAACGTCCAAACTTTGTTTTAGGAGCTGCCATTATGGAAGTGAAAAAGAGACGTGAAACGAGTGGACGTTGTCGCGACAAGACCGGGCAAATTAGGGAGGCATGTTTCCCCGAATGATTGCCTGCAGAGGATATACGCCGACCCGCCGGACGGAAGGGCCCCCGCACCCCCCCGGAAGTGGCCGCCGGGACCCCACGCCCCGGTCACCAACCGGCACGACGGTCCACCCCGAGATTATGCGTGACATGATGGGGCAGCCTCGCGAACTGGTTAGGAACGCTCGGGCCCCTGTACTGTGCCACGGGCGGCCAGCGGGACAGCCGTTTCTACGGGTCTCCCTGGCCGGCGGGTCGATGCAGTCCTCCCGGCATCGGTTCCACGGATGCCTAGCCCTGGACCGAATCCGTCGCGACAACCTCCACTCGAGCCCTGGTTGTACGCTGGCTGACCCCGAAACGCGCGAGAAGCACTTCACGGGTTTTTCACCATGCGCACGGTGGTAACAAACCAGGCGGGTGTTAGGCACCCTACCACCAGCAGAGCGGATGGAAGCTCCGATATCCCTTAGTCGCCTCTTACGACACCCACGGGAAGAGAAGGGGCGGTGAGTTGTATTCTTTCTCCGTCACCGCACGGATTAGATGTGGTAGGAACGAAGTTATTTCGGCTAATGTAGAATCGACACAAATTGCAAACTCGCTTGTGTATGCGACTGTCGCGCCTACGCACGTCTCATTTAACGGTTTTATTCCACGCACTTTTTTCCACGGATTTTTTCTTACGGTTTTACTATCACATTTTTTTCAGTTCGGTCGCGCAGCAAAATCAGCAAACTTCGTTCCAAAAAGAGAATCCACCTTACACAAGTACTTATATTTTATCCATTTAATTAAGAAACCAACGGCTCATTTTTCCAAGGTTATTCTGTGCGATCGCCATGAAAAAATATATCTTACTTAATCTTTTACTTAATTCATTTTTTTTCCTCTTAATTACCATGACACTGGGCTTGATACTGGCATAAATCTCTTGACCTTAAAAAAACTAAATTAAACAGTAGTATGTCTCAAATGTCTCTATGTATGTATTCCCTATTCCATCCATAGGGAAGGCTTGTGCCCCAGCAGTGGGGACATTAATAGGCTGATGATAATAATGTCTCTATGAGGAGCTCCATGGTACAAATGGTTAGCGCGTTTGTCAGCGGTCGTTGAAGTTAAGCAACTTTCGCAGTATCGATCATTGGATGGGTGACCCAAAACCTACTATCTCGAGTTTCTCCTTGCTTCGGAGGGCACATTAAGCCGTTGGTCCCGGCTGCATCTGCAGTCGTTAGCACCCACCAATCCGCATTGGGCCCGCGTGGTAAGTCATGGCTCAATATCCCTATTCCATCTATAGAGAAGGCCTGTGCCTCAGCCGTGGGGCCATTATTAAACTGATGACGATGATGTCTTTATAAAGAGTTAAAAGATTAGACTGATTTCAAAATTCTTGTAGTTTTGAGTTTAGAGTTAAAGTTTATCATATTAAAAGTTCATACATTCACACACACGCCACGTAATATTATGTAAGACAGTAAATACTTTTGCTTAATGCTCTAAAGGAAATTAGTATGAAAAACGTTTCGTGTTTTAGATGATCTTGACATGTCCAGTCACGCATTAGCTTGCCTACTTATGGTATTATTTGTCCTACTTGTAGGTTTCATGTGGTACTGATAATTTGTTGTTCTGAAGGTTTCTTGGTTTGTTTGGATTCAGTGTAGTTTTCGTAATTACATTGGATGCTCTTGAATATTCCTCGCAGGGTATGGACCAATCAACATTGAGCTATACTGCGCTGTGAACTGTGCTCATGTTAGAAAAAAACCTAACAAGTGTGAATACAGCTCGCCCAGCGCAGGTTTTGTACAATTTTGTTGGTACACAACATATATGGTCGTATCTTTTTTTAACGGTAACTTAGAAATTTGATTTGTCACAGCTGTATGGAAATACAGGCCTGAGTATATGGTTTAAATTTCAACTAGGTATCTGTACGCGTTCCCAAGATAAAGGGTCTTGCCAGATATACTGGTAGACGGCCGTATCTTTTTTATTAGTGAATTTAGAAGTTTGATTTTTACAAAGCTTCAAGGAATAACAGACCTGAGTATATAGTTTAAATTTCACTCGATATCTTTACGCGTTCGCTAAATATAGGGTCTTGCCAGACAGACAAATAAACAGCCATATCTTTTTTATTAGTTAATTTAGAAGTTTGATTCCTGCACAGCTTCAAGGTAATACAGAAATAAGTACATGGTTTTTTCAATCCGATATCTCAACACGTTCCCGAGATAAATGGTTTTAACAGCCAGTCAGATAAAATGCCGTATCTTTTTATTAGATAACTTAGAAGTTTGATTTTTTTGCGTGCGTCTGTGAAATTTATGAGGTTTTCTTTAGTTTTCACTTCAATGCAATACACTAGATTTTCATTTTGCTCCGCACCAATATATCATGCTACTAGCAAAGCTTTAGGCCTTTAGACAAACAAATATAGACAGCATACGCATTGCGTCAGTATTTTGGAATCATCGTGGAAACAACGTGATAATGTTGTAAACAAAACAATAGAGCATAGGCTCTATTGTCTTTGGAGCGAACCACCAGATTGTACGTGCCTGTACGCACGCAGCGGAGTCATGGAAATAGGGGGAGTCTGCCATGTAACAACTTCAATGTATAATGTTAAAAGTAATTAAATTTCTATCAAAATATTCAGTGCGTGTTTGGGATATTGAAAAAGGTAAGTTTTTAAAACATTTCGTAAACAACAAGTTTTTTTTTGAGTGAGATAAGAATAATACAATAAACTCGGTTATTTAGATTTTTCGCAGATATTAGAACTTTTGGTGACCTATAATTTTGCCATTGAATTTTTTCGATATAAGTTGTAGTTTATCCAAAAATCGCGCTAAACCGTTTTCCATCCTGAAAAGGTCACTCGTCACCCTTCCTGACATCGCCTGTATTTTTATTTGTGTCCTCTTCCTTTTTTTAAAGGCATTCAACCTGACCTTTTGGTATTTATTGACTTTGAAAAGATATTTCTAAAACTTTCGACTCCGTTCTGACCGGACTATAACACGTAACGTATGCAGCGACCTTTACACTAGGTAATGGGTTATTTACATACTGACCTGTGATGTCTGAATACAAATAAATATTTACATGTTTAGATATAGTAGATTACTGCAGCGGCCAGAAAAAGAGGCATTGATGGACGCACCTGTAAATCGTAAGTCCATCAATGCCCAGTTGTGGCCAAGGCTTGTATAGTATACTTTTTCAAATAATGCACTAAAATTTAAACGTAGTAGCACCTAGGCAGAACTTAATTTAAAATACGATTACCTACCTATTTATCAAAACCAATGACGAACAACAACACAATTTTTTTTTATTAAACAGTTTTCTATTTGCAAGTCAGTTCAAAATTTAAATAAAACCTTTGGTGTGTACCTTCTTGGTTGACATGTTTAGGAGTTCGGTTTTTAAATTATACGGCAGATATGACTTTACTATATAATTTATTTAACCGCTAAAACACGACAGATATAAGAAAGAAAGAAAGAAATTATTTATTGACCCTATAAAATTACAAATAAAAAAAATAGATAACAAACAGAACAAGGTCAACTAGGTCCCTGCCTCAGCACAATGCCACAACGACACCAAGGCCGCTGCGGCATATTCTGGCAGGGCCTAAGGTTGACGTGAATAAAAAATTAATAAACGACACAATCACGATTAACAATACCACAAACAACAAAAAAAAAACAATATAAGTAAAAAAGAAAAATATATATATATATATGTAGAGGCTGAGTATTATTTTTTCTTTTCCTTTGCCTTAACGCTAACAACCATAAAATAATTAAAAAATAAAATTTGATAGTCTCAAGTCTGTCTGTGGAAAGGTGGAAAGATAGTTGTGTGTGCATCACTAACTTTATTATTTTCCATTAGAAACTCAATTATTGGTACAATATTGCTATAAGTAAGTTTGTTTCTCTGGAATACCTATCCACCAATAGCAAACATAGATAAAGAGTGAGATCTAGTAGGTATGTACATTCAATCGTAAACACAATAATCAACAACATAAATGAACTAAAAAGTGCAATTCCAGCATAAATGTGTGCATTTATCTACAGCTTTGCCAAGCACCAACGCGGTGGCAACAAAGAAAGATGGACGGCGTGTGTCTCTTATTGATGAGGCTCAAATGCAACAATAGCAACAGGTGTATTAACGTTCTCACAACAATAACTCAGTGCTGGCTAATCCACCGGAACGAACCCCCGCAAAACGTGGAGTGAAACACAACACAGTGAGCCGTGAAAACTATAACAATAGCTGCATTTGTAGTAGATATATTTTAATGTGCTTTTTGAATGTGTGTATTGTTTTTAGATCACGCACTAGCGGCGGGAGATTGTTCCAGCATTTTGTGGCCGCAAATCTAAAAGATCCACGAAACGCTGCTGTTCGGTGCTTCATGGTTGTAAAGACAAGCCCACACTGCCTAACTGGGTATCTACTCTGATCACGCATCCGTCTTAGTTTATCATAAAGATACTTTGGCCTTCCCTTATCCAGAACATTAAATAATAAAGTAACTAGATGAAGCTTCCTCCTTGCCTCCATTTTTAACAATTTCGCAGTGTTCAAGAAGGGAGTTACATGTGAACGAGGAAGTACATGGAAACAATACCGAGCACAGGCGTTTTGCACACGTTGAATGAGTTTACTTGTTCTGGACATGAGTCGTATGGATTTTCATACGACTTTTGCTGGCCGCTGCTCGCATGTAAGTGGTCAGTACTGCAATTTCGATTTATCTCGCAGAAGGTTGTCAAAATAATGCTCAAATCTCCAAGCATGCTTGAGAAAGAATTATTAACAACCATTATCCAAATGTGTGACTCAATAAAGTTTTAAATAGTATCTACAGAAGTTTGAAATAACCAGTGGTTGTTATAATGAACAGGTGTAACTCGACATTAATCTATTGGCTCAGGTAAGTGTATGCTTAAACTCTAAGTATTATGCACGGGCAATAAAATATTACGAGATTATAAAATTGTTATATCCAACTTCATTAGGATTTTATTAATGTATAACCTTATATTGAACGTAACTAGCATTACTTTAAAATCCTTATTAGTGGACATAATTGCAAATTTATTCTTAATAAGGGCTTACCACTTTAACTTGTGTTCGTTGGGTTGCCTCAAGGCTAATATGATTAAAGCGGTCAGTTGTGTCAGAAAAATAAGCCTCATAACTACAAATAATAGTAAATAATGAATGTAAATAAAAAAAAATCTGACATAATTGAAAAGGGCTTTATCAAATCAAAGCTCGGTGCCTAATGTTAAGGAATGAAAATAATTCTTTAGTAAAATCTGGGGAAGTATATACCAAGTAAAATTAGCAAAAATTGGAATATGTGCCAGTCCAAGTTATTTACTAGCATAAATGGAAAAAGCTCGGGAAAACGCCTTACGCGGAAGTCTAAATTGACACCAAATACAATTAAATTTAGATATGTATGAATCATAGGTTCATGATGAATACTTAATTCATAAATTTTAGTTGTTAAACTTTTAAGTCTTCGTAAAAGATAAAACCGCATCTAAATATCGTCATTCTCTCATTTTATTTCGTAAAGCAGCCGTACAAGTAATTGTTTAAATATCTCAATTAAGGCCGAAAGAAAAGAAGATGGTAAAAAAAAGAATCATCCAAATCGAACTTATGCTCAAACAAAGTCTTCATTCTGTTTCAAGTCGTTTGAAAAGTGCCAACTTACAAAAGTACCTACCTTGTTACTTATTTTCTAAGTTCAAAAACTATTAAAAAATCCGATCTTCATTAGCACTGTTTTGTTGGAATCTGTACATTCTATTTGATTATGTTTTTAATAATAATACAAATATTGTAATGTCTTCATACGAGGCATTAATTAGTACACGGACATTGGTTTTCCAGACATTGCGGGTGACGTTATTAAACTTTTTATCAAAGTAGAACTTAACAAGTATGCAGATGTACTTCTTACGTGATTTCGAAGTATCGAACTTGCACAGGTCACACCCACAACCAGCTTGCTACAATGCCGACATGTTGTGTATAAAATCCACTTCATATGTCCAGTGCGTTTTTAGGGTTCAATACCTCAAAAAAAAACGGAACCCTTATAAGATCACTTAGTTGTCTGTCTGTCCGTCTTTGGCAAGAACAATTTTTTTCGGAATCGCGTGGGTGTATGAAGTTGAAATTTAAACCATATACTCAGGTCTGTAGTCCCTTGAAGCTGTGAAAAAATTAAACTTCTAAGTTAATATAAAAAAAGATACGGCCCTTTTACTGTGTGTCTATCAAGACCCTTTATCTTGTGAACGCGTAGAGGCATCAAGTTGAAATTTAAACCATATACTTAAGTTTGCGGTCTCTTCAAGCTGTGAAAACATCATACTTCTAAATCAATATTAAAAAAGGATAAGGCCGTTTATGTTGCATACCTACAATTTTTTACAGAACCCTCGGTGAACGAGGCCGACTCGCACTTGTCCGTTTTTTTTTATCTACATCCAGTCAAGAAAAAATATCATTTAAAAACTTTTCGGTGCTTCCGCGTATTTATAACCCGTTGATCAAGTAACTATTATAAACAAAAAGAGGAACAAAAACCATTTTTTTACAGTGCAGATTACACAACGAACGCACACGCCTACGAAAAATATAATATTTATTATCTTAATTAATTAGCGTGAGAGGATGAGGAAAAAATCTTTAGATCACCATCAGTTTAAAACCAAAAGTGAACTTTGTAAGTGCGACAACTCAACACACGAGGACCAATCCGTGTTTTATAATATACAATAAGTATGTGGTTTATAAAAAATGGAAAATAAAAAACAAACCTTCCTCAGCTGGGAATCGAACCCAGCCCGCGTGCGTCGACAAGAGCTGTTTTTGAAGTGAAATTTCTTTTCGGACGGTGTGTAAATGGATAAGTCCTATGGAAACGATGAAACGGAAATGCGTCACACGACTATAATTACGAACGAACAAAGTAATTTAAAACTGCACCCATTTTTTTTTATTGACAAGACTCGCTCACGACTCTCACCAAAAATGTTCAATACGTGTTCAATAAGTTTTTAACTATGTTTTATATCTGTATATATTATTATGTTAGACTTTAATGTATTTAAGGTATGGGCCTACGTTGCCTGATGTATATTAATAAATAAAAAATAAAATATTCGGACACAGTGTCCGTGACACTTTTTTATTTTAAATATTTAATGGTGACAATTGCTAAAGATGAACGATAAAGTTTATGACCATCAGTTTACTTTAAAATAGAATATAGGTAACTTTATAGATGCTGTTGGTGCATCGTTAACAGATAGACGAGGAGATTATCGCTATGTAAGTATCAGATGATCTCCATATATATTTATGTAGATGTTAGTTAAAATATAATGCAGGTATGCAGTTACATCTTTTAAACTGTTTAACATGGTATCACTTTAAAATGCTTTATTTGACATTTATTTAATAATAAATTCCATCTCATTATCCAGTTATATAATTTACACAGAATGGTGTTCTAAATGCATTTATATAAAAAAGAAAGTCTGTAAATTATCTAAAATACTTTAAAATAATACCAAGAACGAAAAAAGTTAAAAACATGATCAAGCTAAAGTTTTTGCAGGCAGGGTACATTATATTTTTTACATTTTTAATCTAATATAAATTTTGTTCTGGAATATATTATTCATCAAGGTCGGTATTCAAGTTAATAAGTATGTTTTTTTTTCACCTTTCTAATCACTGCCATCTGAATTATTTTTAAATAGAATTCATAGCGTAATGTTGCAAAGATTAGTATTTTTACAACATTTATTATACTAATGCCAACAATAGGGAATATGCTAGAAAGGCTAACCGTCTCTCATCTCCTTTCTCTTACTAGAAGGACACTTTTAGAGCCGCCTTCCCCACTCTATTCTTATACCTCAATGTGTCAAACCCGTGTTCCACCTAGACACCGAGTACAATTATTCACTATGACATTTAAAATTTTACCAAAAATGTACGAAACATAATGTCTATTTGATTGGCGTAGTTTCCAACTTCCATCCCAATGAAGGTATGCCACGCAAATTATCGGTATCTTGTAAGGTCATTGATCTTGTTTGTAGGTTTAATGCATCGTGACGTCACATCCAAGCCCTCCAAATTAGCGCGCATTTAAGCCCGTGCCAAGTGCCTTATTTTTAAACATTTTTAGACACTTTATATTATATTTCTTCACTATTTTTTCGACTTTGATCTTTTTTATACTGAATAAAGCTGAGCTTAGCTACGAAATAAGAAAAACCATGCATATTCCCTTTTATCCAAAAAATCAGTTCAGAAAATAAAAGTTGTGGTTATACAAAGAAACGCACATTCAAGCATACAAAGTGTAACACATAGGCACATAATTTCGAACTCTGAAAAAATACTCTATTTTTTACATTCGTGTGGTTACCAAAGTACAATAATCCACTATCATTCGAAGTTAAGTAATTATTTAACTGCTAGAATTAGGTTGGGCGCATATGTACAGTACTTTCCGAACCGAGCGTAATGTTTTATTCCATTCTGAAAAAATAAAAATAGTGGGCGTTCCGTTCAACATTTTGTATGTTAGAACGTGCATTCGGATACCCGAATCGGAATTCCTAATCAGGAAACCGGACGGACATATACGCCCAGCCTTATAAATCTGAAGAATTTCGCCCGGATAGCGGAAGATGCCGTTTCGAATCTCGAATCCTGTGTGATTTCTGGACCGAATGGAATGTTATGTTATGGGTTAATGCACGAAACTTTATTTATTTATTGACGTTTCGCAGCCTTTTCAGGTCTGCATCGTCAGAATAATGATTTTTTATTTAAAATTATCGAGCTACCTTCGAAAGACTTATATTGAGCGTTCGGTTATTTCATTGGAAGATTTTTAAAATTTTATTGTCTATGTATGAATTTATTATTTAATTTACTTAATAAAGTATTTTATTTAAAATTCTTGTTTGTAATTTTGAGTTTATTTATTTATTTGACCCTAACTACCGTAAACTTTCGTGCATTAACCCGTAAAAACTAGTTTTATTTAATGAGTGATGTGCGTGAAAACCTAAGAAACAAATATGTTATGTTATGATTTGAAAAAGTCTTTTTGTGTTAAATAGTCCATTTATTGCGGAAGGCTTAAAGCTATATTATATTACGCTGTGACTAGTAGAAACGGAGTAGCGATATCAAATGTTGCAAAAACGGGTAAAAATATTCCATTTGGGAGATTCCGTTGCGTGCGCTGCATAAATGATTAAAGTTACATAAAAATCATTTATGACAGTATTGTTTCTCTTTAAAAATTCAATAAAAAAACGCAGTAGCATATGCCTATCTTTTAAGTTTGACTCGCTATAACCTTTTTCCTCAAATTAATGCGAGTGAAACCGCAGGGAACCTTTAGTTGTGACATAACTGTAATGGTTAGACATATAATATTCAAGACGTTTTTGTAGATATTTATGTCCTTTATAAAACTTTAGTACATCACTTTGCTCTATTGTCAATGACTTTCACAGCGTAAGCGCTATAAGGTTAGTTTTTGGTATGTTTGTCAAACTCTGGGTTACGTTATCGAAATTTCATACGGAACCCTAACTTTTTTGAAGATATTCTATAGCCTATGTTCATCAGGGATAATGAGGAATTCTAAATGTGTAAGAATTTTTCAAATCGGTTTAGTAATTTCGGAGCCTATTCAATAGAAACAAATAAGTGTCGCCGCACACGGGCCACCGACCACAACCACAAACGCCGCCACCGGCATATTTCTTGTAGTTTTCATACATTTTATATGGACTCGCCACACGCGGTACGCCGCTGGCCGCCACACGCTACAAATCGTCGTTGCTCGCTTCTTGTGGCCCGCACCGGCCACTTAATGCTCCAATACAAAACGCCGCTACACGTCACTCGCGCGATTCCCCACCTGTCTCTCCCTTACCTTAGTCGGCCGCTGTCACGCGCTTCAGCCACTTATGTAGAGCCGCTTCTAGCTTCTCGTGGCGGCGTTTGTGGCTGTGGCGTGTGGCCCGTGTGCGGCGACACTTAATATTTTTTCTTCTATGACACGTTTAAATCTACGAGAATTTCAATACAATCACTGATATTATTTTGTTCCGTTAGTATTTGTTCGTATATTTAAAGAATTTACTATGTAGGTATCCTATTATTTTGTAGCCTTCTAAGTATTAAGGTGGCAATGTCTTACTTTGCTATTATCAAGTCGACCTAAATTAATTGACAAGATTCTTGAAACTATCTTAGTCATTTACCGAGACCGCAAAAAGAGGCAGATTTAAACTCTTTCGCGTTATTCTTTAAAAAGTACAATGCAATTTTATACTTATTTAATGCTGAAGTGATACCTTGAACAATAGGGCGTCGTCATTGATTAGAAGTAATTATTTAAGTAAAGAAAAAATATGAATGACATTATGCGATCTTTTTAGCATGGAGTATGGTTTCAAGTCGGCCATTGGTCTGAGATTGAAAAAATGTCGAAGAATGCGGCAGATGCTAACTTTTACACGCAGATAATTGTAATAATAATAATAATAAATATATACAGGGCGTCCCACGGTTACCTCACCCGGAGGGAAAGTATATTAACTTTCATTTAAAATGCTATTTTATTCAGCAAAAAATAATCCTTATGATTAACCCTTTCGATGGTTATCATAAAATATGTTGGGTTTATTTTTTTATTTTTTCACGAGTTTGATTCCCAGTTGTAGAAGGCGATTTTTATAAAATCTGTGAATGCAGTTATAGTTACTATTAAAAATAAAACGATGTCTTCTTTCAGTAAAATATCCTAACTTCAATATTTAATATACTTTCCCTCCGTGTGAGGTAGCCGTGGGACGCCCTGTATATTTCCAAGATTCACACCAATTTGCCTAGCTCCAAATTGTAGGCTTATGTTATGGGATAGTAGGGTAACGGATAGAATACATATATATGTATATTTATAAGAAATGCATATTAAATATCCATGACTGGAGTACAAATGCAATGTTCATCAATTCATCACATAAACATCTGCCCCTACCGGGATTCAAACCCGGGATCTCCCGAGTAGGCGACACCTTGAAACCTGGTGTACAACCCACTTGGCCACGGAGGTCATCAAGTCGTCGGTAATAAACAGTGCACCTTCGTAATCTACTGTAGGTGATGGTCTAGCCCCCTATCACAATATTTCCCAAAAACATAAGGCTAAAACTCTATCAAACTATTTTCCCACTATTAAGGTATTCCCACTTATCATCATCATCAGCCTATTAATGTCCCCTCTGCTGGGGCACAGGCCTTTCCTATGGATGGAATAGGCCAATAGGAAGATTGGGCCATGACCCACCACGCGGGCCCAGTTCGAATTGGTGGGTGTTGATGACTGCAGATGCAGCCAGGACCAACGGTTTAACGCGCCTTCCGAAGCATGGAGGAAATTTTTGGTCACCCATCCAATGACCGACCACTGAGAAAGTTGCTTAACTTCAACGATCGCAGCCGAACGCGCTAGCCACTTGCACTATTGAGCTCCTATTTTCCACCTATGCTACTTCTTAATACCAAGTTTCATGGTTTTCGTCTGTAGCAACTTCATCACAATTTTTTAACTGTGAAAGTATTTCCAAGGCGAACGCAGAAGCATGACGCGACACGACGCACGCTTCGACTCGCCAGTGTGAGATGAGCCTAAATATACTCAGCGAACTTCCAAATATGGCATAGTTTATCACACGCCCTTCTAGTTTTAGGAAACGATACTTCTGTGTTACGGCGGGACGCCGATTAGCCGGACTGTCATTACAAACATTTCTGTATACAGCGGCTGACGTAAAGGCGAACTAAAGAATAGCTAAATCTATATTTATAAAACTCAAAGGCAGGGTACATTATATTTTTAAGCTATTGTATAGCTTTTATCGCGGGCTTTGAACGCGGGGACCGAATCAAAAAATTCTGCAACGAAAAAACCTTGCGAGAGTGCATATACCAATAGAACACAATTTTCGCCATTGTAATATCAATCAAAAATTTTTGGCACGAGACTAACGTTCGTCGCATCACCGCGGTCGTCGGTTCAAATCCCGCACTCGTATTTTTTATTTTTAGTTATTTTCTTTTTCATTTTCTTTATATATTTATTTTAGACCCCTGCACCTGTTCTTATTTTGATTTGTTTCACTTTTATTTAGACTTTATAATTATAATTTTTTTTTTTACTAAAGATGGTAAACTGGAGCTTGTGGAAGTTTTTTGGCGCCGGGCAATGCTGTATTTTGCTGTGCATGCCCACTAAAATATCATAAGGCCTACCTCGCCATCTATTAATATCAAAGAAAAAAAAACTGCATAAATAAAATTAATAAATAATTATAATTGCATAAGTTGATAAATAATGCTATGCAATAGCTTTACCGCGGCAGTCCCCGAGTGCCACACTTATTTTTTTTATTATAGTACGGAACATTTTTAATCTAATAATAATTTTGTTCTGGAATATATTCATCAAGGTCGGTACTCAAATTTGATTCAAGTTGATAAGTATGCTTTTTTTTCACCTTCCTTATCACTGCCATCTGAATTATTTTTTAATAGAATTCATAGCGTAATGTTGTAAAGATTAGTATTTTTACAACATTAATTATACTCATGTCAACAATAGGGAATATGCTAGAAAGGCTAACCGTCTCTCATCTCTTTTCTCTTACTAGACGAACACTTTTAGAGCTGACTTCCCCACTCTATTCTTATACCTCAATGTGTCAAAGCCGTGTTCCACCTAGACACCGAGTGCAATTATTCACTATGACATTTAAAATTTTACCAAAAATGTACGAAACATAATGTCTATTTGATTGGCGTAGTTTCCAACTTCCATCCCAATGAAGGTACGCCACGCAAATTATCGGTATCTAGAGTTGTATAGTATCAAAGGCGGCAAAGTAGGGCGAACCAAATATTTGGCAAATCAAAAAAAAACTGTTTAGTCTCGTCTTTAAAGGAGGATTTTTTTAATTGACATTCATCATAACTACAAATCGTAGTGAAATGTCAATATTTTATCCTCCCTTAAAGACGAGACTAAACAGTTTTTTTTGATTTGCCAAATATTTGGTTCGCCCTACTTTGCCGCCTTTGATACTATACGACTCTCTTGTAAGGTCATTGATCTTGTTTGTAGGTTTAATGCATCGTGACGTCACATCCAAGCCCTCCAAATTAGCGCGCATTTAAGCCCGTGCCAAGTGCCTTATTTTTAACATTTTTTAGACACTTTATATTATATTTCTTCACTATTTTTTCGACGTTGATCTTTTTTATACTGAATAAAGCTGATGTTAGCTACGAAATAAGAAAAACCATGCATATTCCCTTTTATCCAAAAAATCAGTTCAGAAAATAAAAGATGTGCCTGCTAGTTTTAGGAAACGATACTTTTGTGTTACGGCGGGATGCCGATTAGCCGGACTGTCATTACAAACATTTTTGTATACAACGGCTGACGTAAAGACGAACTAAAGAATAGCTAAATCTATATTTATAAAACTCAAAGGTGACTGACGGACATAGTGATTTATCAACGCACAGTCCAAGCCATTGGACGGATCGGGCTCAAATTTGGCATGCAGGTAGATGTTATGACGTAGGCATCCAGGCTAAGAAAGGATTTTGATCAATTCTACCCCCAAGGGGATAAAATAGGGAATGAAAGTTTGTATGAAACTTTGTCAATTTTAAACCGATCGGGCTGAGACTTTGCATGCAGGTATAAGAAGAATCATAGATGAATGTCATTGTATATAATACAAGCCTGAGAACAAAAACTGTAGTCTACACTTCAGCTCTACACCGAAGCAAAGCGAGGGCGGGCCGCTAGTTAATATATAAGATACACAATTTTCAGGGATGACCTGATCATAATTAACAAATATGAAGAAAATAATTCAATTATAATTCGTTACCATAATCTAATAATTTAAATGTCACTTAGCTCCAGTAAACACAGCTTAACAATCTACGGTACACGTATCTGCCACGGTCGTTAGGTATCATTTGAGCAGTAAAGTCAAACCGAAGTTATCAAAGTTCAGACGAGCATAGGCAGTCTTATTTCACGCACTAGGGGGACCGCTGTTCTTATACAGTGCGTGCCGGGTGACGGTGCAGGAGTATTGTCTGGTTTTTAGTGGCCCTGTTCAGGGCGTAGGTAGGGCTCTTCACTTCGGCGAGCTCCAGGGCTAGCTGAAGGGGAGAGGGAGGAGTCCCACATATCTTCTTCTCGCTCCCCCAGTGGTCGAAGGATGCGTAAGGCATTTCCCAGGCACAAAAAAAGGTAGTCTTATTTACTTATGACCACGCATTTGCAGACTGTTAGACACCACCAGTCCATCGACTGACGACCCATCGACCATGCATCGTCGCGGTTACGTGACATAGTCGTGTCTACTCAACGGAGCGAGGCTTCGAGTATCGCCGCGTTAAATTGATCCAGCACGTTCGCATCGGACATGATGCACATTCAGGCTAAGGTCTCAGAGCACACCCCGCAGCCTGCGCGGTCAAGAACGCAATCTCGGAGCTGCATTATCGTCGTTTCATGTGTCGCGTCGTGCACGCGGTGCAGTAAACAGCTACTGTTGCTTATTATCGATGAAAAATGGATTAGATTAGACGTCTTAGGTCTATGTGTATACTTTAAAATAATAATTAGGTACAATGGCTGCACTCTGAACCGTACCCCTAGCACGAACCAATATCGAATTCGTATCGTTTGCGAGTCCGAAATACCATTGTCAAATGTGTACTGATTTTTAGTTCTCGTTGCTGTTCAAGTTTCCATACAAAATTTGACATTAACATTTCGGTTTGCAAACTATTCGAATTCGATAATGGTTCGTGCTAGGGGTACAGTTTTCTAAATTGAATGCTTGTCAAAGTGAAGGAACATAATGAAAGAACCAGCAAAGTTAAATTACAAAAGTTAAAACGAACTAATGTTTGTTTTATGTCAATAATATCACAATATAATATTATGAATGAAACAAAATTATAAAAAAACTAGCTAATAAATTAAAATTGCGACTATAATTTGAGATTTAAACTATCCTATCTCTCAAGTTGGATCGAACTGCACATGGTGTGCGAATTTTATTATAATCGGTTCAGTGGTTTAGGAGTCCATTGAGGACAAACATTGTAACACGAGATTTATATATATTAAGATTAAACGACGATTACGTATATGGTCAACCTTCAGATTATCTAAAAATTTGACAGGTATATTCAATGATGAAAAGAGTTTTTATAGGTGAAGCAGTGGTCAGCGGGTACAGTATAGAATCGGCACGGCAATGACCGTTGATGTTAAGGGTGACCATCCTTTTTTTAAGTTTATACATTCAAACGAGCTGGCAGTCTACCTGATGGTAAGTGGCCATTGCCGCCCTTGGTCACTTGCAGCACCACTCATGTGTTACCAGCTCTGAAGGAAAAGGTTAACCTGCCTTTTAAAGACCGCCATATCATAGCTTAGAGAGAAAACCGCTAAAGGATCTTCCGTGTATATTTTTTTTTATTGATTTTCTAAGTACACACATTGATTATAAATGAAATATCTGCCAAACTAATGCAATACTTTGCCGGCAGAGTTCCCATGGATAATGATTAATTACAAATTACTTACAATGTGTTGCTTCTATTAAACAAAACAAATCATGTTGTAAACCGTAATCCTGGCACATTTTTTTTTATCACGTTTTGATTCTTAGTTTTTTCTATGTCTATTGTTTTTATATGTCTTTGCTATTTATCTTGTCTGTGTGTTTACATTCATTAAAGATAAAGTGCTATCTTCAAACTAGTTTTTTCTCTTATATAAAAAATCAGTAGTTACTATTATAAAAAATACACATCATCATCATCATCAACAGCCCATCTTAGTCCACTGCTGGACATAGGCCTCTCCAAATGCACGCCACTCAGATCGATCTTGGGCTACTACTAAAAATACATAATATTTATATAAGCGAATAAATTGGGCCACAGCGATCTGTGGAAACAGGGTGCCAGTTTTTTTTGATTTAAGAAACCCCCTGTCAATTAACCCCCAGAAACCAACCCTCAATTAGTACAGGGTTGTACATGGTAAAACATGTGGATAAATATTAAAAATATTTATATATTATATAGAACAATATATTTGAACTTACAAAATATAACATCAAAAATCCTATGTCCACAACACGAAACATGCATGCGCAAATTATAATATCGTACCAATGCTATAGATGCGAAAGTATGTATACATGTTAATCTTTTAAGTCAAAACGGTTGAAACAGATCTGAATGAAATTTAGCACTCATATAGTTTATCACCTGTTGTTGGTCTAACAACTAGAATACTTTTTATCCAATAATATATCTATATATTTATTATCTCCAGCGTAACAAGCTTCAGGAGCACGATAAGCAGTTGGTCCCGGCTGCATGCAGATGCAGCCGGGACCAACTGCTTAACGTGCTTGAATTATTGCAGAATCATTAGCACCTTACAATCAGCACTGGGCCCGCGTGGTGGCTTATGGCCCAATCTCCGTTTTACATCGATAGAGAAAAACGTACAGCAATACGCTTTTGGTGACTTAACCTCCTGAGAACCACAACTTTTATTTTCGGGAATTTAATTTAAATCTTACTGGATCGATTTTATAGGTGACTAGATATTCTCAAAAAATATAAAAAAAAAATGTTTGTTGGAAAATCTAGATTTTCTCAATGTAGTATAGATACAACATCAGTTCTGTATACCTAAGGTGTAAAATGCAGTATGTTTACAATATAAAAAATATTTTATGCAATGATAGTGAGTACGTATTGTTTATGTACATTTGCTGCATAGATAATTTAATGCATAGTAAAAAACAACTATAAAATTAAGTAACGAGGTATTTATTTTCTAATTTTAGTTTTTTTTTCAAATCTGAGTTAGCATATTTGCTTTATTATCTTAAAAGTTACGAAGATTTAACATAAATCTCACTAGAAAATAAATAACGTTTTAACAGATACCTACCTATGAAAATCCAATCAAAAGTTTGGCGTGTGAATTTCCATAAAAACAATTTCGTTTTCCAGTTCTTCCTATCCTGACTTGATATAAAAAAATCGCCTCCGACTCATAGCAGATTTTATGATTTGAATCCCGTATATCTGACCAATACGTTACTATAGCTAGCTAGCTAAGTTAATAGACTCCATGACTAGGACAGGACGCCTATGAATGTTTTTAAAAATTTGAACGTCATTTCCAACTCTTTTCTTTTTTTTTCAAAAGATACGAGTATCTTCTATTTGCGGCGTCTAGCATCTGTTTGAGAATGCTGTCAGGTATATTTTGTTAAAAAAACTGATGAACCCGTATTCAGTTCCATATATCTTGGCTGATAAAAAAAGTCCTAAAGGAGTGAAATTACCAGTCCATATATTATTACCATTCTGCCGATGATGGTAAAAATGTAGCGCTTTGTCCTCGACCACCTCTGATTCTTGCACGGGTCGATCTACCACCACGCGTACAGGGCCCACTTCTGGTCTTGACATGACTACTGTGGGTAATAGCAATAGAAGACCACAAAAAAATTTCAGATTCCGGACGGATTCTATCTTCTGTATCCGAAGCATTCGAAGAACGAGAGTCAAAGTCACTGCTATCATTTTTTCGCGCTGAATGGATCTCTTCTGTTGGGTTCACTTCATCCGACAACTCAATATTTGATTCTAAGATGTTTAGAAGAATCGCACTGATTTCATTATCCCGCAAAACTAATAAAACAATAACAAAGAATGTAATGGAAAATAAAAATGTTTTATGTTGTATAGTTACTACACTGGACATTCTGTGAACACATAAGTCGTTGAGAACCAATGTATTACTAGAACAACATAAAGCTTTTATTGTTAATATTTTAGTTTTATGTGTGGTGAAATACAATAACGTTGTGTAATTACGATAAATGCATCAAAACAAACAATTAATTACTAAAATCTTTACAAGCAACACAGGTTTTCATAAAAAAATCGAAGAATCTTATCACGAGGTACGGGTACCGAAGCCATCGTCGACGTAAAATGAACAATAAAAAAAATCTAAGCCACTTTCTCAGTCAATCACCGATCAGTATGGCTGATAGATGTTTTGTCTATGAAATGAAATTAAAAGATCGAGCAAATATCTTTAGATGGCGGTGCAGGATTTTTTTCTTTCTATTTTGTAAATATACTACAGTTTCACTCAGGAGGTTAAGAGTATGTTCTAAGGTTAGTGATGATATTCAAAGTAACATAATATTGAGAAAGCGTTACCTATGAACTATTTTTATTTAACACTGTAAACACTATATTATTATGTGGCGAGAGAAAAATCAGAAAGTTGATTAATCTAAATGAATTTAATCCAAAATAGTATTATCAAAGTTCCACTTACCAGACTTTTAAATTTTTTCATGAGTTCAAGTGCGTCGGTAACGTATTCTTGTCAGAATAGAATCTGGATGGCTAGTGGGACCATGATTAGTTCTGATATCCACCAACTTGAACTACATGCCTCCACCATTTTCAGAATATGTACAATGTAAAGATTTTTTATTTATTTATGTAATAAGCTACACATTATTGATTATGCGGAACTGAACCATTAATCAACGCATACGATCACAACCATTAATAGCCAGTTGGTGTCGAGTAAACCGGGTGCATTATTATTCCGTACCGTATACAATGCCAATATCAATAGCTATTATACTTTAATTACCTAGTCGGAGTCAAAGATAGTGCTTACATAGCTGATTTTCCATGTATGTCTTGGGAAGTAACCTCTACGGAGGTAAGACTACAGTGAAATAACATCAATCTTTTGCTGATGTTGTGTTTCTAAGTTTCTAAACGGTGAAGAATGTTCTAGGGCCCTACGGGGGTAGGGGATCAAGCCAGGAAGGACGGGACGATTGGATTTGCTCACGCACTTTTCTAAAGTAGCATGCGGGTAGCAACATAAATATACGTCATATAAATACTTGTGACTACGCGTACTCTTCTACGAGTAGCTATAAGAATGGATAGCGCCTTCCAAAGCAAAAGTAGTCAGCTTCGCGTTCTATGGAACGCGCTAACAGATAGCTACGTATCTTCGCAACTGATTTCTTGAGGATTTATGTTGCCAGATCCGCCTATTAATGTCCTCACTGCTAGGGCCACTGCCTTGCCTATGAACGGAATGGCAAGAATAGGGATGATGACTATTTTTTTCTTCTTCGTTTATCAGGTAGATTATCAAAAAGTATTGGACACGTATTTTTTCTTTTTTCACATAATATATACATTGCAGAGATATATTGATTTGAAAAATCGCATGACGTCACGTTTGAGTACACTTTTTTAAATGAAAATTCACTAAAAAGTGACGTTACGAGCCCCTACTCATCTAACTGACGGACTAAATAGAATTTCGTTTACTGTACCCCGTCATCACCTCTATTGGCCGTATCCCACCACGTGGCCCCTGTGCGGATTTGTGGATGCTATAGACCGCAGGTGCAGCCAGGACCAAAGGCTTAAAGTGCCTTCCGAAGCATGGAGGATCTCGAGATAAAAGTTTTTACAGCCATCCAATAACTGTCATTTTATAAGCGACGCATTTAATTTGTTTCCCACATGAGTTTAAATATCTTACAACAAAAATAATCTACATTAAAATGTTGTGTACGTGTAAACGGCACAGTAAGCGGGACTGGGGCATCATGACTCCTGCGCACTTGACATTGGAATTATTCAGTGGATTACGCCGCTTATGCAATAACGATCGACCTTAAGTTAATTAAAAACAATAGATTATTTGCTTAGCGTCAACAGGCGGGCTGCGTGACGGTGGCGCGTCGCCCGCACATATAAGCCTTGATCCGTTTGCCCTGGTTTGAGACAAAGAAAACAAGGTTACACTATTACAATTTTTCAGTTCATGCAACTTGCCTGCCTGCGGAGACGATAGCGATCTCAACCGCTTGTTGCGACCGTGCAATTAGTCGTCTGGCAATTGCGATTTTTGTCACCAACTGGTTTTGGTGGTTGCCAAGCCAATTGTTGTGCCAAGTCGTTAACCTGCGACGGTTGGGCGGCGGTCAATATGGTGGTTAGAAAAAACCAATATTTGTATTATAATTTTAATATAACAAAAGTTTTTAAAACTACTCCATAAAAACATAACTGCTTAGCTAAAATGTTATAAATAAATACTTATTCTTACCTTAAATTTAAAGTAAAATTAAGGATTGGAGTCAGTGTTCTACTTAGCAGTTAATGGCATCTATTTTCTTTTAAAATTTTAGTGTTTTTCTTTTAATGAATTCGGTTTTATATTTTCTTTTTTTTTCACTTGTTATAAGCCAGAAAAACATCAGCCAACTAAGTGCAGGCGTCGAGCCGGCACTCACTCTCTTTTACATTACTTAAGTAAATCAAATACCATTGAAGGATTTATTTATTTCCAAAAGCAGTAGATCTTTGACATTTTTTTATGGGACTGTCTCACAATAAATCTCTTATATTTTTTAGTTATGCATATACAAAAAAAATCGCAGTAACGAATGTGTTTTTTTTTTCAAAAATGGAACTATAAATTTAGTTTTTAAGTTGTTTCATGTCCCTAATTTGCTGCCAGCCTTCGTTTCCACCAGTTTTCGGAAGTTGAATCGCAAGGAACTAAACTGTTGCAACCTTGCAACATTACTTGGTAATAATTCTGTGGAAGCAATGTCAGATGTTAAATGTTAAACTAGTTTACAGCCTACGGTAAGTTAGTGTCAAAGTACTAATGGGGCAAAATAATTTAACGTATTTGAAGGTTACGATATCAGCAACTGAATTAAAAAGCACGGGAAGTGACAAAATTGATTTATAAAAGGCCAGTGTATTACATAATTCAATAACTTTTCATTTATTCGTATCGGAAACTGTTGATATAAAATGTTAATTGTAGTTGGTTATGTATATTCAATATTTAATTATTTAAATTATTTGTAATAAGCAGATATTTATTGTTTGGTTTATTTAAGAATTCATTAAATGAAATTACAATCTAATATTGAGTCATGTTATGGAATAGTTTAATGATCCATGTATTTAATACTATAATACAACCGACAGGTTATTTGGTATAAGTACGCCTTCAAAGTGAGTGAATATTTTTCTGACTACCCTCCAAAAAGCTAAAGTTCGGACTACTGCTTAATTTCACCTCTATATTTATACTATTAAGGTGCATAGAAGAAAATATCCGGTCTAAAATTAACAATATTTTCAAAATCGGCACTTTTTTCAAACTTCTTACACTGCTCCTTCTTTGTGTAACGCTGTTCTTAGTATGAGGGAAGGGCAGAATTAAATGACGTAATTGTGTTGTCATTTATATAACTAAATTCTATGCATCGAAGGCCCAAGCACTTTGACAGATACGTAATCATCCAATTTTTGTATGGAAGGAGCCAGTTTGTTCTTACGTCCGGTAGGTCCAAAATTTGTCCTACGACAACGGCTAACTAGAGCCGAGGTCCGATCAGAGATGCCCTCGAGTTGAGCCGACCCCCACAGGTTCGAGTGGACTAGAGGCTCCAGACGGAGAGGAGACTCCCCCCGTGGGCAGATGCCATCCGTCTGGAATACCTATAGAGGCACTCGACAATTCTCGGCTTGAGGTCCTCTTAGGATCTCGCCGTCCCTAAATCTGGTGACGCTGTAAAGGTCTGTCTGCGAACAACAGCATACACACTCACAAAAAAAATATCAGAATTTGTTCTTGGGCCTCTGATCTCAGATCACATCCGATCTTAGGCGACCCTACTCTACTTTTCCACGCTGGTGGTAACAATAATTCAGATAAATGTAAATCATCATTGCACTGTTCATGAATGGTGTTGGCTGAGTAGTAATTATTGCAGTTAATCAGTTTCCTAGTCGATATTTATGTGTGTCGCCATTAATTATTGTAAGGAAGCTTCAAGGACAATATCTAGATAGACGACACATTGTCTAGAATAATTCTGTTGTAATACTTGTTGTCATATTATTTTGTGAAACTTCCACTTTTAAAATTAAATCTTGCATATTTATCATTCGGTCATTGCTCGTATCATATGAAACATCACTCTTTGAAATAAATTTCGCAGAACTAAAACAAAGTACCATTTAGTTTTTTTATACTTTAAATAAAACTAGTTTTAACGGGTTAATGCACGAACCTTATTTATTTATTGACGTTTCGCAGCCTTTTCAGGTCTGCATCGTCAGAATAATGATTTTATATTTACTTTGTCGAGCTACCTTCGAAAGACTTTTATTGAGCGTTCGGATATTTCATTGGAAGATTTTTAAAACTTTATTGTCTATGTATGAATTTATTAGTTAATTTAGTTAAAAAAGTACTTAATTTAAAATTCTTTTTTGTAATTTTGAGTTTTGTTTATTTGACCCTAACTACCGTAAACTACCACCGGTTCCGAAATTGGGAGAGCTTTCTGAGAAGAACCGGCGAAACAAACTCAGAGATGGAAACGTCAATAAATAAATAAAGTTCGTGCATTAACCCGTTAAAACTAGTTTATTTAATGAGTTATGTACGTGAAAACCTAAGAAACAAATTTGTTCTTTTTATTTTAAGAATTCTATTTTTTATTTTAAGCATTCAATTGCTACATTTATAGCCATGCGTTTTTTTCTAGAAACTCTTTTATTAATATTTTTTTAATCTTTAAAAGAGGAGGGTGAAGCAGATTTCCCGCTCAAATAGGCAATAGGAATTATACGAAAGACGAAGAGGAAGGAAGTTAATTCCACGTTTTAATCTAAAAAATACTCTCCAGTTTGATAAATAAAGATCTGAATCTCAAACTATTTAATGAGATAAAAAATTGAGAATATTAATATTTAATAAATAGGGTTTTTGCGGTTTGACTCGCTTATATAAAGAAACACTTGGCGTGTGTTTTAAAAAATACTAATTCGTCTTTTACCTGGAAGAGTCCCAGAATGGGTTAGTCTTCAAAATTTTTTCTTGGATTTTTAGAAAAAAGTGGTGGCCGTATGGTAATTGTGTAGTATATTTTGAGACCCGGCTTATGAAATAGAATGAAGCCCTTTCAATCGAGACCTCACAAAATAGATTACTGAAAAATTAAATCAAATCCCATACAAAAAAAATATGACATCATAGGGAGGGATGTTTAAGAACTACAGCCCATAATGATTGTCTTAGCCTAAAGTACCTGTGTACTAAATAACACGCCTGTCCATCGATTCGCCGTTTTTTTAACGTAGCTCGACCCCTAAAATAATACTTTATTCAAACAAAAACCAAGCAGGTACTTCGGTCAAGTACTTATGAACATGTCATCTCTATTAACGTTCGTCGACCCATCAAGTGGAATTTCAATGTGTTTGTTACCACACATTAAAATTAGTCACCGCCGGGGTACAGGCCTTTCCCACATATGGAAAAGTTTGTACCGTGGAATAGAGAGATTCACCATATGAGATTTCGCCATGATTATCCACCACGCGGGCCCCGTGTGTACTGGTGGGTGAAGATAAATTCGTGGTCACCCATCATATGACTGGCCATTTTAAAAGTTGCTTTACTTCCACTATCGCATAGTTAACGGTTTTACCACTTGCACTTTCTACGAGTAGTAGTCGTTCCAGTAGCAAAAAAAGGGATGAAAACTGAAGCCAAAAGATAGGAAGGTAATAATAAAATAAAATAAAAAAATAACAACACACACCAATTAGCCTAGCCCCAAAGTAAGCACTGTAAAGGCTTGTGTTATGGGATACTAGGGCAACGGATAGAATACATGTACAGTACATATATAAGTATATTTATATAGAAATACATATTTAACATCCATAACTGGAGTACAAATGCTCGTATTCATACAAACATCTGCCCCCACCGGGATTCGAACCCGAGGACCTCTCGAGTCGGCGTCACCATGAAACCTGGCGTACAAACCACTCGGCCACGGAGGTCGTCAAAATGTAAAATAAAAGCCTATTGAACATTTTTTTATAAACAAAACTTAAATTTAAGGTTAAAAAAAAGCTGCTAGATTAAAAAGATATAGATGATGATGTAGATGGCCTGATAAAGTTAGACCCAGACATCGTTAACTTGGAGGACCCCTAAAGAAGTTGGATATTTTCATTTAAAATGTCGAAAAACTGTTTTGTTCGTTGCGCTCACTAAGATAGATAATTGCGGTCGCCCGACGTGACGACGTCTGGGTCTAAACTAAGTCTTAACTATTACAGTCTGTCTGTCTTATTATTAATACATTTTATTTTAAATAATTTTTGGGCATGGGTTTCAAATTTTCCACTTTTTTTATATATGTAGAGGTGGGCAAATGACTCTACCCCACCTGATGTTAAGTGGTAATAAATTGTAATAAAGTCCAAATGCGGAGATAGCCGGTACAGCAGTTATAAACTGCTACACCATTCATCCTCACCTTGCCGGCCTGCATAAATGCTTCTTCACGCCTCTCTTAAAGGACCCCAGATTATAGGAAGGAGGGAACACGTGCGCGGGCATAGGAATAGTGGCCACAGTTAGTCGGTAATCAATAAAAGTAATTATTTAATTTTTATTTCAATGTTTCAAATTCATAGTAAACTCACTACAAACAACACAAGATTGTCATTTATTTATCGAGACCATTCTAATGAGCTCAAACATGCTACATCTGCTGTAAATATTTAACTATTTATATTAAACTTTATTGACCAAAATACAATAGAATGGTACAAAAGGCGGACCTAATGCTAATAGCATTCTCTCCCAGTCAACCTTTGGGAAAAAAGAAAAACGCGAACGGCGGTATAAAGCTATATATACACATAATATTGATGTAATAAATAATATTAAAAATATATACGAATTAACATAGATACATGCATAAATACATACTACGAAAGGAATTCACATACATACATACCACAATTATATTTAAATATATATAATACTAGCAAACCCGGCGAACTTCGTTTCGCCACCAGATGGCTTCTTTTTATGTAACATTTCGTTTGGTGATTAAAAGAAGTTTTTTTTTTATAATTTTTCCTAAATTTTCTTTGCTATAAACCCCACGGAGCCCGAGACCTTTCCAACGAATGCAAAACCGTGGAAATCGGTTCGTGCGTTCTGGAGTTATAGCGTCAGGAAGGAAAACCCGACTTATTTTTATATAGTAGATAAATAGAACTTGATGCTGCGCTAACACTGCTGACTGGTGTCTGCCAAATCTAAATTAATAGTATACTAAATAAAACTAGTTTTAACGGGTTAATGCACGTTTATTAACCAGTACGGACTGGAAACCGCTAATAAGATCCGCCGATTGGAAGGTCTGAAGACAAAGCGCGCAAGGAAACTAACATCGTTGAATTTCCTGAAGATATGCCGAGATCACAATCTCATCCCACCTTGTATATAATAGAATCACACCAAAAAAGGACATACGTGGGAGCTCCAAGATCTTACAAGAGCCACGTAAAAAGCTACTTCGAAGGATTATAGAAGGGCATCGTTCGCATTTATATAAAATCAACAGCACCATTGAGGTTTTGTCTAGTGATACTTGCATTAACCCGTTAAAACTAGTTTTATTTAATGAGTGATGCACGTGAAAACCTAAGAAACGAATATTAATAGTAAACTGCTACTGTGGAATTTGTAAGACGCTTCTCGCAAATGAGAAAAGAGCTGATGATTTCCAAACCCCTGAACACATTTTCATAAATTAAAGCTAAAAACCATCTCGATTATGTCAGCTTTAAATTAAAAGAACGCAACCAAATCTGTCCATATGTTTAGGGGCTACGATATCGCAGACAAACACACTCACAGACACAAAGACATGTGAAACTTATAACATCTCCCTTTTTCCATTGGAGGTTACAAAGAAAGATGAACAAGAATTGGGACCAACTTATGGTAAGCGGTCACTAAAGCCTTTAAAACGACCCAGGCTCTCTCAAATAGTTGTCTACTTTACTTATACACATATAAATGTATGACGACAATTGATCTCTGTAATGCAGCCATCGGATGCACGCTAACTTATATTGGTGTAAAAATTTGTTCCTCATCAATATTTTCAACCCCTATTTATTCACCTTAAAATAATATTTCCACGAGAAAAAGGATCCATATCGTTACCAAAACTCATCACAATTTTTTTCTACAGTTACGTGGTAAACCGCTTGTCTTCTCAATTACAATAAGAACAAAAAAACTCTATCATAAGATACATTTACGTGGTAATGAATATTTATACCTATACAGGGTGTAAAAAAACATTTAACGAAGTTCAACTTCGTTAAATGTTTTTTTACACCGCATTTTCTACATCATGACGATCATTTTTTTCTTCTGGACCATATCTGGGAAATTTATGGTTATGGAGATATTGAAGGTCAAAGTCATTTTTTTTTTCAAGATTTATACATTAATATTTTCAAAACATAATATAAATATTAACACACAGGCACATTCTTTGCGTAGCGCCACAGTAGCGCGCCGCGCTATACATTGCCTTAACTTAAAAATACAAATTTTTCCCACGTATAATATTTTGTAATATTACTTGTTTGGGTGCACAGAATGCGTAGTTTTAGTCTTTGTCATAGGTTTTTTACACCCTGTATATTATTCATCAGCGTCATCAGCAATCCAAACAGAAATTCTTTCCCATTCTAACTTCTTTAAGTTTTATATTCATGAAAAAATAGCTAGGGTCCTGTTTATTTCTGTAAGTTTCGGCATAAAAGCGAAACATTAAGTGTCGCCGCACTCGGGCCACCGACCACAACCACAAAACGCCGCCACCGGCATATTTCTTGTAGTTTTCATACATTTTATATGAACTCGCCACACACGGTACGCCGGTGGCCGCCACACGCTACAAATCGTCGTTGCTCGCTTCTTGTGGCCCGCACCGACCACTTAATGCGCCGATACAAAACTTCGCCGCCACACGTCACTCGCGCGTTTCCCCACCCCTCTCTCCCTTACCTTAGTCGGCGCTGTCGCGCGCTTTAGCCACTTTAGCAGCCGCTTCTAGCTTCTCGTGGCAGCGTTTGTGGCTTTGGCGTGTGACCCGTGTGCGGCGACACTAACAAACTTACTTTCGCTTGTGGATTATTCTATGAGATATTACTAAACATATAAATATAGCGGCTGAATGAATCCGATATATTTGATTGCTTTCAAATCTCCGCTTCTCCGCGACGCATAAAATCAAATGTAATTATTGTCTTATAATTTGAGCATTTATGAGATCACGTCTTTGGTTATTATCCAGTTTACTAAGATAATGCGTGTTTTTACTGTATGACGTAATATTCTGATTAGGAATGTGTTTAATTGGTTAAAAAATGTTCACGATTGATATTGTCTCCATTTAAATTTTGCAATGGTGGGTGACTTCATGTTATTAAATTTTAAGGAATTAATTTTCTGCACGATTCTACATTATAAAATTTACTAGCGATCCACTCCGGCTTTGTGCGGTAAACTATATAGTCAATGTTAATCAGGGATAATACAACATTGTAATGATGAAGGATTTCTGAAGTGGAACTTCTTTAGGCACGCTTGAGTTGGGGTAAACTGTCAAATGTGTTACGATTTCGCGTTACATTTAGTGTCAACGGTGACTCATCGGTAAACAATGAACAATACCCGTCACAAAATACGTGAATCTAGTGCTTGGTGGATGATAATGAACGCAACGCGGATTGGTGGGTGATAACGGACCCAGTGCGGATTGGTGGGTGATAACGGACCCAGCGCGTATTGGTAGCTGATAATGGACCCAGTGCGGTTTGGAGGGTGATAACGGATACATCGCGGATTGGTGGGTGACAATGGACCCAGTGCGGATTGGTGGGTGATAACGGACCCAGTGCGGATTAGTGGATGATAATGGACCCAGCGCGGTGTGGTGGTTTTTTTTTTCTATCAACAAATCTTCAGGTTAACCTTATGATTTTCAGATCATTGAAGCTAAAGAAGTTTCACTTCAGTCGTGTGGTCATAAGCACACTCGCCTTTTTTTTAAATCTGTCCCAATAGTTATTGAGCTTTTTGTTACAAATATACAAAATACAAATCATTCCTCTATTTAATATTCGTAATGAAGATAAAGAAAAAAATGTGAGGAGTGCATTTTCTTGCGCTACAAACACAAAATCGGGGGGAACTTGCAGACTGCATTAGTTTTTAAGTATGTGGGGGTCCACTTGATGAGCCAGCTTCCTACAATATACGACTGACAGATAGCCACAGCTGAAATTACCTAAATCTTAATGTTGCTTAAGACTGACTTACGATTCCCAATCATAATGAGAAAATTACAGTTTCTGGTTACGTGATTTGTGGCTATATGTATTTAATCCCAATGAGACCCAATAAATGATTGTATTTAGACAACTTAGCGATCGCGGCGCCTCACTTTTTTTGTCCATATTTCTGGGACACTATTTTCTACAGCGATCGTTCTCTTTCTCACTAATCTTCATGAAAAAACCCAATTTTGATGTTCGTCCATAGAGCAAAACATTCACCCGACCGTGGTGCTCTGTGTGTTCATCCCACTGGTATAGTTTTCTCACCATTCAATGGTACCAATTCTGGCGTGATTGTCTAAACTTAAAACTAAATTTTACATCAGTCTCTCCTTTTCATTCTGTATAGAGAATGACAAGGATGTACTGCTGTCAAATTTAAGTTTAGGTTTAGAGAATCATGCTAGGATCGACACCAATGTATGCCTACATCGAGAACTAGATGTGATATGATAAAAAGAATAGAAGGTCGAGTATGTTTTTTTTTGTTACTCAATTTAACAATTAAGGTAGGTAATTTTCAGATATGCTTCTAAAATTACAGGTAATATTGCGATTGTCAAAATGATTACGGTTTCCTTAATTTAATTAAAATTATATTTGTGACAATAGGAAGCTGAGACGTAATATTTTTCTGTTGAATCACATGAACAATTAGTGTTTTTTGTGTTGTGAACTTGCGACGCACCGTAATTTACTCGTAGATAAAAAACTCCTTAAACAATTTACCTCCTTAAAAAATATGCAGTTGATGTTCTTACGATTTATTCATTTCTATGAAATAAACGTCCTTTATCTGTATATTTGGTTTATATAAATGAAACTAGCTTTTACCTGCGGCTTCGTTGTCGTTGATTTTGTTAACTAATTCTGAATAACGGTTAATTTTAATCGCCGACTGGAGGAAGTTGCTTAATAGAAAAATTAAAGATTAAAACATACATTTAGTGTCGCCACACACGGGCCACCGACCACAACCACAAACGCCGCCACAGGCATATTTCTAGTAGTTTTCATACATTTTATATGGACTCGCCACACACGGTACGCCGGTGGCCGCCACACGCTACAATCGTCGTTGCTAGCTTCTTGTGGCCCGCATCGGCCATTTAATGCGCCGATACAAAACGCCGCCGCACGTCACTCGCGCGATTCCCCACTCCTCTCTCCCTTGCCTTAGTCGGCTGCTGTCGCGCGCTTCACCCACTTTAGTAGCTGCTTCTAGCTTCTCGTGGCGGCGTTTGTGGCTGTGGCGTGTGGCCCATATGCGGCGACACTTATAGGTTCTGTGATGTTCTGACTCGCCGCGAAGTGAAGATATCTTTGTCCTCATCATGTACCTCTCATGGACACAAAATGGAGCATTATGGATGGTTGCTGTTATGTTCTATGATGTATGTTCTTCTAATTAAGTGGCGCGTATATATTTTGCTTACCTTAGCTTATCTGGTACACTTAATTTAAATTGGAGTTCATGCGAAGGGACACACGATTGCTTAAGAAAATTTAGAAACTCAGTAGCGATATGAATTACTTTGTTTTATGACCATGATTATAAAAAAATATAGATATGGACCTTTAAGTCTACCTGCATCTGTTTCAATATATCACTGTCGATTTTGTTAATAATTGCGTTTTTTCATGCGACTATCCATTTAGCACAAAAACATAAATATTTATTACCTACAATTTTCATTTTGTTGTGAGTAAATCCAGATTTATCTGTATAGCCCTTAATTTTAAATAGTTATACAGAAACATTTGATCCTAGGATATGATGATTTTTATTGTTATAAAGTATTGTTGTATACTCTTTGCAAATATAATAGAGAGGACGATGAAGGAGTTGCTACCTTGGTTACCGCGTTGTTATTATGTCATTTTTGATTATTAAATAAATGCTATGAACATAATCTACTGATTATTATTGAACAAATTGGCGACAATGGCCAATAAAATAGAAAGATTAAAACGAACCCGAACGGCGACACGTGTGCAGTTAGATTGGACCAAAAGCCAGGTAGAAAATTTACAAAATATTTCCGAACGTGAATATGACACTCGACTACAGAACATTGAATCCTACGAAAAGAAATTTAATAATGTACAAACAGAAATTGAACATCAAGTAAGTGATGAACATCTGAGTAGTGAAATTGAGGAACGCACTATTACAGAACAGATCATATTAGAAATTAAACTTAAACTTCAATGTGCACGAGTGCAACTACCACCATATCGCGAACCGACAATTGATATTTCCAATACACCCAAAATAAACTTTCAGCCTTATACTGAATCAGAAACTTTCAAAAATTTCATAAAACGCTTCGAAATTTATGTAAAACTGATTAACTGTAACGAACCAATTAAAAAGTTATAGGTATACGTTACTTTCCAGTTTACCACCAAACTTACACGAAAAAGCCTACGATTTGTGTGCTCCACAAGAACCTTTTGAAGTGGGGATTCATGAAGTGATCAAGCTCTTGGGTGATTATATAGATCCTCAAACGAGCAACACAAATTTATTACAAGGACACAAACCTCGATGAAACTATCCCGCAATTTTCTTCCGAACTAAAGCATTTAGCACAAGAATGTGATTTCTTTTGCGGCCACTGTAAAAAATCGATACTAGAATCTTTCCTAAGCTTACAATTTATACGAGGTCTACGTGATAATGAAATACGCACACGAATTCTTCAGGACAATACTATCAGTTACGCTGATTTAGTCAACAAAGCTTCAATTATGGGAAGTTCTAAAAAAGATTGCACAGCTTTCACTGAATCATCTAATATTCATTACGTAGAGAGGAGACAATACAGAGAAAATACATTTAACAGGTTTAAGAAAAATAATAACGAAATGACATTTCAAGACTTGAAAGGCAAATGTATTCGCTGCGGTGACACTAATCACCGAGCAAACAGCTGCAGATATATCAATGATACTTGTAGCAAATGCAAAAAGAAAGGTCACCTTGGACGTGTTTGCTTACAACAAAATAAAAGAACTAATCTGGTGAACGAGATTAATGAAGATATTGGTAATGAAAGCATCAGACATAAACATCATAAGATCTGCTGAAAAAGGGAAATATATGTTAAGTGTATTGATTGAAAATAAAAAAATACACATGGAACTTGATACAGGGGCAGCCATCTCCCCGATTTCAAAGAAAGATTTCCTAAGATTGAACATAAACAAAAAAATATTTAAAACTGATATCAAGCTTAAGACCTACACTGGCGAAATCATCCGACCAATAGGAGTGATATATGTCAAATATAGTTATGATTCGGAGATTGCTTATGGAAAACTATACATAATTAAACAAGATGTCGAACCAATCATCGGTAGAGCTTGGATTCAAAACGTGAAGATTGATCTTAAAGATATAAAGCAAATTGATAAAATAAATACTGAAACAAAGCTTAATGAACTTCTTACACAATTTTCATGCTTGTTTGATGGAAAATTAGGATGTATTCCTAATTACAAAGGTCACCTTACATTGAAAGAAAACACTATACCGATTTTTATCAAACCGAGGCGCATACCGTACGCTCTGAAAGAAAGAGGCGAAAAAGAGATCGAAAGATTATCTAATGATGGAGTTATCACTAAAGTAGACAACGCTGAGTGGTGCACACCGGTAGTACCTATCGTGAAACCAAATGGCAGTATCCGGCTATGCGCAGATTATAAAGTCACACTTAATAAAGTTATTAAAGATGAACAGTACCCAATACCTGTCATTGAGGATATATTCGCTGAGATGAATGGAGGAAAGGTGTTTTGTACGCTTGACATTTGTCAAGCTTATCTCAACATGGAAATGGATGAGGAAAGTGCAATGCTGCAAACAATCAGTACACATAAAGGATCCTTCAAAGTAAACCGTCTTTTATTTGGTGTCAAGGTAGCTCCAAATCTGTGGCAAAAATTTATGGACAAAACTCTGCAGAATATTCAAGGTGCCAAATGCTTTTTTGATGACGTCATCGTGCAAGGGGAATCAAATGAACAATTATTACAGCGCGCCTAAAACTAGTTTTCCAAAAACTAAAAGAAAATAATCATAAATAAATATAGCATTCGCATCTAGGTCTTTGAGTACTAGCGAGAAAAATTATAGTCAGATATACAAAAAAGCGACGGCAATTTACTGGGGGCTCAAAAAGTTCTACCAATACTGTTATGGAAGGAAATTTATACTTATAACTGACCACAAGCCTCTGACAACTATCTTTCATCCTCAAAAAACACTACCATCAATAAGCACTATGCGGTTGTTTCATTATGCTCATTTTCTTTCCGGATTTGATTATGAGATAGAATACAGGACCTCGGTTTGCAACAGTAATGCTGACTATCTTTCAAGATTTCCTGTGGACGCTCCAGAGTTCAAGAGTGACCAACACTCGTTATTCCAACTGAAACAAATAAACACACTAAATATAAGTTATGAAGACATACAAAACGAAACTACCAAAGATCCTGTATGTAAAACTTTAATGGAATCCCTACGTAATGGTAATGACCTAAGAACTCTAGGGTACAACAACTACGATTTTACATTAGAGGGTAAATGTATATTTAAAGGTACAAGACTGATGATACCAGCTACGTTACAACGACAAGTTTTACAAGAACTTCATGCCGGACACTTAGGGATTACAAAAATGAAACTTCTTGCCAGAAGTTACGTATACTGGAAAAATATAGACAGAGACATTGAACAGTTAGTCAGGAACTGCCGAGAATGTCGTTTACATCAAAACGAACCATCAAAATCTCCAGTACACCACTGGGAAGTACCTACAGCACCGTGGCAGAGATTACACATAGACTTCGCAGGACCAATCTATTATCTTTTTATCCTGGTTGATGCGATGAGCAAGTGGGTTGAAGTGATCCCCACGAAAACAACCACAAGTATATGGTGCATAAGAAAATGAAAAGAAATATTTGCAACTTTCGGGTTTCCTTATGTTTTAGTATCTGATAATGGGAGGCAGTTCACATCAAATGAATTTAGAAGATATTTAAAGTCAAATGGCATAACTCATAGAACCTCAGCGCCGTATCACCCGGCAACAAATGGACAAGCCGAACGATATGTGCAAACGATTAAAAGATCACTAAATGCATGGACTCCGAGGGAGGTGATATACACGAAAATCTTTTAATTATCAAATCACAGCTTCACAGAGTGCCGAACCAAAATACAGGAAAGAGTGCATACGAGCTACTTTTCGGGAGGGAAATTCGTACCCAACTTGCTGCTGCACTGATACCTCCACTAAACTCTCCCTCATTTCAGTTTAGGAGAACACCCACCGACACCGTCAGGAAAGCGTTTTCACCTGGAGATCGTTTACAGGTGTGTGACTACTCATCCAGATCTAAATGGGCCTTCGGTACAGTCACAAAAAGACTAGGTGTACTACATTATGAAGTATTCACAGACGCAGGCGAATTGTGGAAACGACATTTAGATCAAACTAGCAAACCAGTGAACCAAATGTTCACCAAAACCTGATTTAAAAAAAAATGTATTTAATTAATTGGGAACTTCGGAGATTTTGTGTGGTTTTGTTTGAAATTCGTGATTTCTCGAAAACCGGAAGACTAGCACTTCCGGTTTTCGAGAAATCACGAATTACTCAAATCCGGTTTGTAGTCTTATCAGACTATTCTTAACTTATAACTTAAATATTCTCCTTATCTATTTCTTACGGTTTGGCCGCTGAAACAGCACCACAGACAGTCGGACGGATGGACGGACTTGTCTAATAGATAAGAGATGCTGAGTACAACATTTCCGAGATCGGCCTAAGCATTTGTGAGGGAGGACTGTTGTATACTAATCTCTTTGCAAATATAATAGAGAGGACGATGAAGGAGTTGCTACCTTGGTTACCGCGTTGTTATTATGTCATCTTTGATTATTAAATAAATGCTATGAACATAATCTACTGATTATTATTGAACAAGTATCCTTAAAGGAAATCTAATTAAGCCTTTAAATTACAAAGTGCACGTATATCATATCAATGACATGTGCAAAATAGCACGATACGTTAAAACCATTGTATGTTACGCTCTATAAAAACTTGATATCTATATTATATAGATAGTCAGAATAATAATAATGTAATAATATAATTAATTTTAATTAATAATTTTAATAATTATTTTATGCCTAACAATTGACAAGGTCTGAACAAGATGCTACAAAAACAATTTAATGGCTGCTAGATTTTTATGTAAAGAAATATTGTACTAGACTAATTCAACTCGGTACATTACAGAAATTTATAAGCATGAATGAATGGCGAGGAATTTCTCAATTATCTTGTATAATATAAAAAAATATGAAACTCTATTTCCCTTGGTTGTGCCAACTATGAAAAAATATTGATGTTATAAAGTCGCTCTTTTTAGAAATATATTAAATCGGAAAAAAGAAAGTAAAGCGCAAAAAATAAGAACATAATGAGAAATCTTAACTTACGACTGATTTAGTGGTCTAATCATAAGAACGTTAACGTCACGTTATAAGAAATCAAAACTTGACGTTATTCTCAAGGTTATCTTTATATATATAATTCTTCTGTGAGTGTGTATGTCACTGAACTTCTCTTAAACGACTGGACCGATTTTGATGAAATTTTTTGTGTGTGTTCAAGGGGATCTGAGAATGGTTTAGATTCACAATTTTGTCCGCTGGACAACCCCTATTTTTTTAGGGCGGTACGAAGTTCGCTGGGTCAGCTAGTTTTTGTATATAATTACTTTGTAGTATAATGGTTCAATATTTATTTGTAGATATTTCAATGAACATTATTATAATACCTACAAACACTGTATAAATTATTAATTTGTATAGTTAGGAAGTGTTTTTTTATGATAAATATTCAAAGTAACTACACTTGACCTACATGAATATCTAAAAACTTTCCCAAGTACATTTTTAATGTTTCGAATTTAAGCTGTACGAAATTTTTAATAAACCGTTAAAGGGACTGCAATTGTTGATAAGTTTTAACTAATTTGGTTTGCGATTTTTTTTTGCTTATACATACTCAGTTTAAAGTTCTATGGAGATACTAAGTAGTTTCAAACATATTACATATAAACTAACAACTTTGTAGACGTAAAAAAGACCCCACAGACGTAAAATAAAATAAATAAGGCGGGTTTATATTTTTTACCTGATGATGGAGCTGTGAATTTAAAAAACATAATTTTCTGCACAAACTTTCTTATTATTTTTTTCCGTAAGAACCTACTACAAAGTATAAGAAAACGATGGATTAAATTGGTAATCATTCGCATGCTAAAGCCTAACCAAGAGAAATATGGATGATTTTATTATAAAATAGTATATGATTTTATTATTGAACTTAGAATGACTTAAAGTGACCTACACTCTTTTATATAAAAAATCCTTGAAAAAAATATTGTAATCACCAAATATCTTTTTTAATGATTTTTTTAAATTTGTGTGTGGCAGCAGCAGTGCTGTTCTGTTAAGAACAAACTTTTCACCTCGGAAACGCGGTGTGACTTATAATTAGAACATGAATTACAAAAAAAAACATCAAATCACACCGGCGCATTCCGCTCTGAAAACTGAGTACCCGCCATACACACTACGATAAATCGTTACGATTAGACTGTACAGTCCGAACAGTACCGATAAATCGTAGCGTGTATGTTATAAAACTGCACAGTTTTCTATACTAAACGAAATCGTATAAACTGTACCGTTCGAACTGTACAGTCTGATCGTAACGATTTCTCGTAGTGTGTATGGCGGGTATTACAGAACAGCATTTCAGGACCTATCTATCGGCTATTGTGTTATACTTTACTGGTTAACTGACCCGACAACATCAGAAGTGATACATATACATAGGTAATGAGGTGGTCGTAGCGTTCGCGTTACATAATGAATCATTATCATTTGATCACAGCGGTGGCGATGGCGGGTGGCCTTGACTTTCGCCTGTGGCATTGACAGCCGGCAGCCGGCTCTTGATCCAAACTTTGTAACATTTTGACATAAACTGACTATGCACTCGTTAACTTTAACACGACGCTCTTTTTAATGGCATTTAAATATAATACTATACGTAGTATAATTAGTACCATATTTATTTATCACTCCGACTACCACCCCGCGACTTGGCCTGCGTGAAAATATTGGTTTCCCATACAAACTTTGAACCCCGTTTTTAGCTTTTAGGGGGTGAGATTTGGAAACCCTTTCTTAGGACATAACTGAAATATAATATCTATATGTGTGCCAAATTTCAGCACAATCCATTCAGTGGCTTGAGCTGTGCGTTCATAGATCAATTAGCAACGGCCTTTTATATATACCTACACAAAAAAAAATTAAACATGGTATTCTGTAGAAATAATAAAATACCGCGAAGAAAAGTTTTACAGGATACTTTTCGAATAGATTCGTAAAGATCGCATCGAAGAATCGATAGCATTCGTTAATATATAAAAGAGTGTAGGTCAGTGTAGGTGTAGGCAAACAGTCATTCTACGTTCAATAATAAAATCATCCATATTTCTCTTGGTTAGGCTTGAGTATACGACTGATTACCAATTTAATCCATCGTTTTCTTATACTTTGTAGCAGGTTCTTAAGGTAAAAATTATAAGAAAATTTGTGCAGAAAATTAGATATCTTTTTAAATTCACAGCTCTACCATCAGGTAGAGTTAAGAGGTAAAAAATGTAAACTCGTCTTATTTATTTTATTTTACGTCTGTGGGGTCTTTTTTACGTCCACTAAGTTGTTAGTTTATAATATGTTTGAAACTACTTAGTCTCTTCATACGTTTTTAAATTAAGTATGTTTAAGCAAAAAATTCGCAATCCAAATTAGTAAAAACTTATCAACAATTGCAGTCCCTTTAACAGTTTATTAAAATTTTTGTACAGCTTAAGTTCGAAACACTAAAAATGTACTTGGGAAAGTTTTTAGATATTCATGTAGGTCAAGTCCAGTTACTTTGAATATTTATCATAAAAAAATCTTCCTACATATACAAATTAATAATTTATACAGTGTTTGTAGGTATTATAATAATGTTCATTGAAATATCTACTAATAAATATTTAATATACTACAAAGTAATTATATGTATACAAAAATAACCTTGAGAATAACGTCAAGTTTTGATTTTTTATATCGTGAAAATGTTCTTATTTACTATATATAATTTAATCAGATTTCATGTTTTTGAATTAAAACAATAATAAATATAATGTGCCCGTCTACTTTAGATTATGTTTATATTAATTTTATTACTTGTTGTTTTCTTTCCGGGGTAAGATAAGATATATATGTATAAAATACATGTATAATTAACTTTGAAACAAGTTTACAAACACATGTCGATCAGCCAGTAGGTGGTTGATTACGATCAAGTAGATCTAAAAACGTTGGTAAAAAAGTTGATGGAGATGCGACTTCATGAAGAACGAGAAAAAAGATAACAAATAATAAATATAATATGGTATATCTGATATTCATTTCAGGTTTAACAGAGCATAAAAGATAAGGGCGCGCCCATACACAACCGTATAAGTCGCGGCACGAAACTTTAGCGCTGACCGTTATTGCGGAGAAGTAAAAATTAAGATGTCTTGGGGGGAAACGAGGTGTGCGGGTCGTTTACGATAGCGCAATAAATAAATATTGTATTCTACCACATACATGATAGTACTTTTATACTGATAATTAAAGCAATTCGTGCTAAATTATTCCCTAACCATTCCAAAATATCAAAAATGCACAACGTTAATATTCAAGTTTTCCCTTCTGCCGGTACTCCCGGAGTGCAACCCGTCGTTTTCTTTTCTTAGCTCATCTCTGAGGTTCTTAAATTCCCCTATCCAGCCCGAGAACAATATTGGATCTTTAATTTAACGAGATTCAAGAAGAACAATCAAAGTGGGATGGTAAGTTGCAACTCGTCTGGACGTCTGATGGAAGAAGGGGAAGGCGGAATCAGTTCATATGCTCAATTACACTTCATTTCCGCTGGCTCTCGAGCTTTACAATCTTTCCGCTACATTAATATAAAATGTAAATAATATAGTTAATTATAACCTATATGGTGCTTTCAATGGTCTTTTAATGGTCAAAAAACAAAATCTCATCCTATGCAACTTACTTAGGTATTGTTAAATAGTCAAATATTTATTACATATTTTGTATATTATCAATAAGTGTCGCCGCACACGGGCCACACGCCACAGCCATAAACGCCGCCACGAGAAGCTAGAAGCAGCTACTAAAGTGGCTGAAGCGCGTGACAGCGGCCGACTAAGGTAAGGAAGAGAGAGGTGGGAAATCGCGCGAGTGACGTGTGGCGGCGTTTTGTATAGGCGCATTAAGTGGCCGGTGCGGGCCACAAGAAGCGAGCAACGACGATTAGTAGCGTGTGGCGGCCACCGGCGTACCGTGTGTGGCGAGTCCTTATAAAATGTATGAAAACTACAAGAAATATGCCGGTGGCGGCGTTTTGTGGTTGTGGTCGGTGGCCCGTGTGCGGCGACACTAAGAACTTCATCAAAAAGAAATACAATTAAAACACTACGGATACACGATCATTAGGAACGTTCATTTGCAAAATTGATACCCAGGTGCAACATTTGCTGAACGTTCTGCTTGACGTGCCTTCCAAAGCACGGAGGAGCTTGGAATAACAAGTTTTGGTCAGCTATCCAATGATTGACAGCAAAATTTTGCTAAAAACTAGTTTTTACGGGTTAGATGTACTGAATTTATTTATTTATTGCATGCAAATACAGGGGTCTAGGCTCCGAATATGATTTTGTCCCATTCGGTGCGTGGTCCTAGCGCTATGAGGCTTTTTAAAGAAATAGCAAAAAGATTAGTCGACATCACAGGAGACCGAAGAGCTGGCAGCTACCTCGGACAAAGAATTAGTCTAGCTATCCAAAGAGGGAACGCTGCCAGTATCTTCGGAACCTTGCCTAAAGGGACTCCTTTTAATAATGTATTTTAATTATTTTATTTATTTATATCAACCTTTATTTTTTTTTTTATTTTTATTTTTTTATTTTTTTTTTTAAGGTTTTTAGTTTTAGGTATTGTTATTTTTTTTTTTTGTTTTAAGCTAGTATTAGATAATAGTATATTTAATAAATAATGGTTTATTTATTGACGTTTCGCAGCCTTTTGAAGTCTGCGTCGTCTGAATAATCAGTCGTCTAAATAAAGTACATTTAACCCGTAAAAATTTGCTTAACTTCAACGATCACAGGCCAAACGCTCTTAACCACCTGCGCCATCAAGCTCAAATCTTCTATGGAACAACACTAAAGAAACATTTTACTAGAAAATATTCCACTGGGCTCAGATAACAGAAAGGATTTGAACTTAGTCTTTCCGCCAAACTCAAAATTTATTTTATTTATTTTTATGTTATAGGCTCACCTGATGGTAAGTGATCACCGTCGCCCATGGACACTTGCAACATCAGGAGTACCACAAATGCGATGCCGGCCTTTAAGGAAGAAGTACGCTCTTTTTTTTAAGGTTTAAATTTTCATACAAACATTCTCGATTGATTTCACCTTGATTTTTATCACTATGAAATGGTGTTCATATTTAAAATATAATTTTACTTCCTTTTTTCGATAACTTGTATTTCAAAGAAATGAGAAGCCCTTAAAAAATGCCAAAATTAAACAAATTTTTATGACCGCTAAAGACGTCTAGTGTTGAGATTGTTAATGTCCCCACTGCTGGGGCACAGGACTTCTCTATGGATGGAATAGAGAGTTTGGGCCATGACCCACCACGCGGGCCCAGTGCGGATTGGTGGGTACTAACGACTGCAGATGCAGCCGGGACCAACGGCTTAACGTGCCTTCCGAAGCACGGACGAGCTCGAGATAGTACATTTTTGGTCACCCATCCAATGACCGACCACTGCGAAAGTTGCTTAACTTCAACGATCGCAGCCGAACGCGTTGACCACTTGCGCCATTGAGCTCCTCAAGTATAACTACCTACTTATTATTCTATGAGTAAAAATAAATAAATTAATAAATGTTGTACCTGTTGCACGGTATTTGTCAATGCACGCAAGAGTTTTTGAAATACCTATTTCTTAAATGTCTCTCATCTCGCGTCCGCTCTTAAATTTGACATTAGTCTCTTAATTTAACTCAATTTTGATAGGTTCATGTAATTAATCCAATATTAATATAATGATATTATTTTCGTACTCTAATATGTACTTTTGTGTAGCAAACATATCCCTTAATTTGCAACTAGGTCTGCACTTTCACTTTTGCCGTTGATTCCGGCTGCGCACGCGCTGTCCATCCACCGGGGACCAAACAGCACGAACAACCTTGACTTTAACCTTGGCAGCGACCTTATGGCCACGATGGACTTAAATATACTTACTATGCTTGATTTTTTTTTTCAATACACCTGCGTACGTTTTTTTTAGCGATCAAACTTTTTTGGCAAGTTTATGATAGAAAAAAAAGTTACGAACAGTTGATAAAGGTAGTTTTTTTTTGGTTCACGTTCGTTCACCGCTAGATAGTGTAACTCATGGAGATAAACTGTCGATTTTTATATATGTACCACACTTAATGTATGTGTGAAAATACCTTGATTAACTTGATGGGAATTTTAGGAAGATCTAACAGAAACTAACCGACATTTATTAGAAAATTAAAAGCTGCTGGTTGCTGATTTGATTCCAGCCTGATTTCTGAATACCTTTTGGTTTTACAATATTGTTCCATACAGTTTATACTAGTAATTTAACATATACCTTCACCATAGTTATTTATTTTTTCACTTAAAAAAGAGAAAAGTTTCCGCATCAGTTAAAGGCCTTCAATCATCATTATCATCATCTCCTCCCCCAAGGCATTACCTACACGATATTCGATTTTATAGAAATCAAGAAAGAAACTCTGATTTTTATATCAAAAATAAGGTATCAGGAATCTGCAAGATCACGATTTAACCACACATTTTCGTAATAGATTTGCAAAAGCGGATGAAGCTACCTACAGTTATGATATCAACCTAAGAGAAACCGTAACTCTCCATAGTTTTCTGACTTCTTTCAACATAGAACTTAAAGCAACCTTAATATTGCTAGTAGTATTTCACAATTGGCACTACAATACGAATCAATACATTATTAAATGTACTTTGCAAATAGCATCAGGCGGAAATGGCGAATTTATCATCGTGACGGAGGCCTGCGTTCAAACCGCTAACTATTCTGATATCTCGTCCGGAAGGATTTATGTTGCCTACTTTGACTTGTTAATTAGAATTTTGTTTTTGTTTATTTTGTCAAGTTTAATATTAATAACAATGGCCATGGCCACCGTAGCCATGGAAAATTTGTGACAAATTTTCTATACTAATACACTGTTATTCTGATGCTTCTTTCACATCTGTGCGACTAAGCTTTGTTATTAAAAGTTTCGATACCAAAGCTATTGAGCGCGCCACATCCATTCATTCCAAAACTTACCAAAAATCTATCAGGATAGGCAATGATAAGACTCCTATCACATCTTGACAAATGCGTTTTCAATGAGATATTCAAATAGTCAATTCATTTATATTCTGTGTAACTATATATCGAAGTAATACGATCCATTAATGAAACCCTGGAGTCTTTAAGAGCTCTTTTTATGTAGACAACCTTTTTTTCACATTCCATTACAGGCTCACAGCTATTTCGAACTGCAAACGATATTATAGCGTATGATGTTGTATGTAGGTGTCAAAAGATTGTATTTGCTCTAGTTAATTATGCATTCGACTTATTCAAATGTGAACCGGAATTTGTATGCCTGGGTTTTTTACAGAAAAGGGAATAAATAGCAAATATTTATAGAACAGGAACTATACACGACACTGAGTGGTTTCAATGAAAAAACTAAGCTTTGGATAAAAACTGTTATCCTATTATATCAGTAGCTTGTTTTCAGTTCGCTTATAAATTCTTTTTTTTTAATACAATAAACCGGTCATGTACCTAGTACTATGCTTTTGTCTGTCGTTGTGTGATTAATGACTGCAGAATTATTCGCTTCAATTTGCCTTATAAAACTAGACGGAATGCTCAGAATGTACCACTAGGCCAGATGTGTCCCACAAAGCAAAATAGTATTGTCAATATAATAACTTCTAATTATATCAGAGTTTTATCATACGCGCATAAAGCTACAGATCCCTTGTGGGGTTAGCAGAACATGTATGGTATGTAGGTACAGTTTCTTTTAATGTTTATACAGCCAGCGAGCTGGTATGCCACCTGATGATAAGTGGTCACTGCCTTCCTTAGACACTGGCAGCACCAAGAGTATCTGAATTCATCTAAAACACAGAACACAGAAAGAGTCTAGAAGGGTAATCAAAGACCCGTTGTAAGGGAACTGATGTCGCCGGCTCACCCCTACTATACTTCCACCTAATAGCTAATAGCCAATCAAACGACGCGACATCAAACAATCGAACCAATCAACGCTCACACCCCAGAGAAACGACGCAATCAGAAACAAGTTAAGTTATGAGCATTTGGTCACACTCACACTTAACTGTGGCACGTCTGCCCCGCCCAAAAGTCTACCCTCTTTCTGTGTTGTGTGTCTAAAATTAACCTGAAATACTTCGTGCAACATTAGCGGTTGCTCTCTAATGCCCAGGCTACACGAGGATAGCTTTTCAAGTCAGGTTACCAAGTTAGTAGCTCTACCAGACTGTCCTGGCTTGCTGACCTGGGGGCCAATCGCCTAACGGAAATGCTTTGGGAAACGCTAACGCTTACGATTTTATATTGTTATTTCTAGCCGCCTGAGGTTTTCGAATACCTCACGCTCATTTTTTTTAATATTGTTATTACCAATGCAAAAGAAAAAAAAAAAGAGCGCGAGGCATTTGAATACTTCAGGCGGCTAGAAATAACAAAATAAAATCGTAAGCGTTAGCGTTTTTCAAAGCATTTCCGTTAGGCGATTGGCCCCCTGGCTTCTAACATGCTAGTTCTGTTTATGAGGGTACTTTATTTAAAACTAGTACTATTGCAGGGACCGAGTTCACCACACGTCCAATACGAAAAAAAACACTATTCGACTGAGACAATTACTTCGAAATCTGTGCCAATTCGCGCTAGACTAGGTGGAGTACGTTGAAACCAAGGCCGATCAAACAAACCCTAAAAAGAACCATCATTGTGTCTAAAATAATATATACTGTAATCTATACTTATAATAAATCTGTAGAGATGTCAATTCTGTACATGAAATATATTTTTAAAATAACTATCAGGGGGTGATCAGTGATCGATACTGATGCCAAAAATGCAATCAGTAAATTTTTTGTCTGTCTGTCTGTCTGTGTGTTTGTTCCTTATAGAAACAAAAACTACTCGACGGATTTTAACGAAACTTGGTACAATTATTCTTCATACTCCTGGGCAGGTTATAGTATACTTTTCATCACGCTACAATCAGTAGGAGCAGAGTAGTGAAGGGAAATGTTGGGAAAACGGGAGAAGTTACTCCATTTTTTAAGCTTCCGTCGCGTGTGCAGCCTTAATGATTAAAGTTACATAGAAATCATGTATGACGGAAATATTCTACATAAAATTGTTTAAAAAATATCCCACAACAGAATATGTCTATCTTTTATGGTTGACTCACAATAACACGTGTAACTCCCGATAGCTTAGCAGTTCAGCGCATTCTGATCATATTTGTTTACTCTTACGTTTATAATACTCGGTATAGAAACACCAAACTTATACATGAAATAAGCCATCGCGCCGTTGCACGTGAATACTGAATCATGCTATAAGGATTATTTTTGTGTAACGGTTGCCGCGCTCGACACGGGTCGCGGCAGCGGTAGGGTATCAAAGGTCCGAGAGCGAGCTGTCTAAATCTGTTTTCTGCGTCGCTCCCCCCCTGGGGGACGATCGCTTCCGATGAAGCCTTAGAGGCCTTCCCGGCCAGAGGCAGCCCCTACGGGTGTTTTTTAGTCAGTACCTTGCAGCCGGCTGTAGGGTATCCATGAGGATTTCTCATCTGCTCCCCCGCCTGGGAGACCGAAACCGTGCTTATCAGCGCGACTTTTAGTCTTTAAATAGTTTATTTGAATTTCTTTTGTTGTTATTTTGTAAAACAGGTATTAGTTGTATTGGTAGTGTTTAAATATTCGTTCAAAGTGTAATTTAATCATATAGGATGAATGTACGATGGCCCATCGAAAAGGAGTAGAAGCGGTAGACAGAACTTTAAGAGATATAAGACTGATGAAATGATCGACCCATGGGCGGTATCACAGTTTTATTTTGTGGTGATTTCCGACAAACCTTAACGGTAATACCACGGGGAACCCGAGCTGCTGAGGTTAGGGCTTGCCTGAAAAGCTCTTATTTGTGGCGTGATATACAATCGGTGCATTTGACTATAAACATGCGAGTGAGAACTGTAGATAACCCGGATGATCGTGAATTTTCTGATATATTATTAAAGAAAATACCTTCACCAAAGATACCTATCCACTGCTACACCAAGTAAAATTTATTCTGACGCCTGAGTTATGTTGTATAGTGCAATCCCAACAACATCTTACATCGTCAGTTTACGGTGACGTAACAAATATATTAATAATAAAATACTGTCGAATGTCCAGGGGGAAAGCAAAGTTTATAGTTCAATAAATAGAATGGCCGATGAACAAGAAGCCACTTATTACCCGATAGAATTTTTAAATTCTTTAAATATGCCCGTACTTCCTTCTCATGAAATTTGTTTAAAAATTGGCATTCCGATTATTCTGCTCCGAAATTTAAGACCACCACAAATTTGCAATGGAACTCGGCTTAAAGTAACCCAGTTGCAACAAAATGTAATCGAGGCTCAAATTTTAATAGGTTGCGGTGCAGGAGAAACCATCTTTATTCCCAGAATTCCCATAATACCAAATAATTTTCCATTCCAATTTAAAAGAACGCAATTCCCAGTATCGGTGTGTTATGCAATGACAATAAATAAGGCTCAAGGGCAGACCTTTCGTGTTGTTGGAGTAGATCTCGGTGTCAGTTGTTTTTCACATGGTCAGTTATGTCGGTCTTTCCCGGGTTAGCAGTCCTAGAATTTTTTATGTTCACGTTCCGGACGGGTCAAATTTCAACGAAGTCTACCCGGAAGCTTTGCGCTGAAGTATTTTCATTCTATATGTACTTAAGACTCATGTGAAAGCGATCTAAACAATATTACCAATACATTAACATAATAACATACAAGGAGTTACACGCTGATGGTCTCGGGGCACAGTGATAATAATAATATTCTGCGGTTCCTTATTGTGATATTTTTAACAGTATTATATTTCCCTACTAAAATACGAAAGTTAATCTGTCTGTCACATCAAAACCACGGAACCCTGAGGAAGGACATATGCTACTTTTTTACGAAAAACGACGATAACGCGGACGAAGTCGCGGGCAAAAGCTAGTATATAAATAATAGTAAACAAAAATTAATTTGTTTTATTATTGTATGGTGTTGCATTTTATTAAAAGGACCCCAGGACTAAAGTTCAGATTATAGCTGTTATAAAACAAAACAAAGGCGTGGTCCCTGCTTACTATCCAACAGAAAACTAGTTTCTCTGGCGACATGAAGCTAGTACAGCCAGGATAGGTAAATCTTCTAGCCAAAAAAATATACTATAAAAATCAGTCCTAGCTTGTAAACAGGCTTACTAGCTTAGAAATTTAAACCATTACGTTGTGTTGATCTATAACACTCAAGTCTATCAAGAACAAAGATATGTTTTATGATTTTGGCACATACAAAGCTCTATTTATGGAGTAATTAGTCCCTAAAATGGACCATTTTATGTGAGCCATGGCGGCCGGTCCGAGTCTCAAAGACGCACTCTAGTTGAGCCGACCCCTCAGGTTACGCTGGAATAATAAAATGGTACATTTTAAGTGAGCCATGGCGGCCGATTATTTCAGCCTGCCCACCTCCCTCCAGAAGGAAATCAATCTTCCCAGTCTTCTCAGGGCATCTGCGGCCCCACGACAACGGCTAAGTAGAGCCGAGGTCCGAGTCTCAAAGACGCCTTCTAGTTGAGCCGACCCCTCAGGTTCGAGTGGTCTTGAGGCTCTAGACGGAGAGGAGACTCCCCCCGTGGGGAGATACCATCTCGCCGTCCCCAAACCCGAAGACGCTGTAAAAGTCATATGCGACCAACAGCATTCACACTCAAAAAAAAGGGCATCTGCGAGTGATTCCGGTGAACCGCGGGTCTCTATGCGGATCAGAGCACTCGAGGTGCACATGTGACACAGTTTCCTCTTCCTCCATGCATGATTTACAGGGACTGTCAGTGAGTTCACCTCATACAGTTTACTTATTTAGTGTAAGGATAAATCAGGCAAAAGATTTAGAGCATCATGATTCGAGAATTCATGCTCTGCACCAATGGAAACACGCACTAACTGCCACATGACATAATTGCCGTCATTTGAATAACAAAGGTTTTTATCTCACAATAATTCAAATCAGCAAGTAAGAACCGTATTGATGTATTGATAAACGAGTCGATTGAAACGGTATCCCGTACTCGATCACATTCATTTACATGCGGCAATGAATAATTAAATGATCATTATTAAATGAATTAAAAAATATATTATGTAGTTACACTGAGCAGACACGTTCATTGTTGCCAAGTGTGTGCGAGCTGTTTAAAATAGCCTTTATATCGGTAGAGCTCCTTTAATTAAAAATTAAAGTAGATTAAATAGTTCGGTTCTCATATTTTCTAACAGATTAATAGATCATTTTGCTTTGTACACACAAGTTCTGTAGACTCACGAAAGAGTGCGTGTCCGTTAAAACCAGTGGAATACTTACTTAAAAGGCAATACCTATTCAACAACATGTGTTAAGAACACAGAAGACACAAAGAGGTTAGAAGACCATTTGTACGGGAACCGATGTCGCCGGCTCGCCCCCACTACACTTCCACCTAATATATAACAGCCAATCAAACGACGTGACATCAAACAATCGAACCAATCAGCGCTCACACCCGAAGGCAAATACGCAATCAGAACCAAGTTTTGGTCAAGTTATGAGCATTTGCTCACACATAACTGTGGCGCGCCTTCCCCGCCCACAAGGCTCTTCTGACCTCTTTCTGTGTACTCTGGTTAAGAACTTAATTTTTTTTCGTGATTAATACATCATAATATAGGTAGCTTAATTCGAAGGTAAGTATTATGTAACCAAGACTACGTGAGACGTGATCAAAACAGCTTTTTTACTGAACCGCTATCGTCAGATCCTACAGAGATTATATAATTGACTATCTTTTGCCCGCGGCTTCGCTCGCGTTAGATTTGATTTTGAGTGAATGAATGAATGTCAAACTCAGTAAATAAATGAAAAGCTTATAGGTATTTGCTTATTTAGTTAAAGGATTATCCTTGCAATCTTGGTGTTCCATACAAACTTTGAACGCCCGTCTTACCCCTTTAGGGGGTGAGTTTCGGATAATCCTTTCTTTGCACACGCTTACATTATTTTAGTGCAATGGGGGTGATGACGGGGTACAGTAAACGAAATTCTATTAAGTCCGTCCGTCAGTTAGATGATCAAAAAATAATGGACACGTATTTTTTCTTTGGGCAATCAACCAAAAAATGACAAAGTTATAGCGCGTCAAAGTTTGGGAGTAGGGGCTCGTGACGTCACTTTTAAGTGAAAATTGTACCAAAACGTGACGTCATGCGACTTTTCAAATCAATATATCTCTACAATGTTTATATTATGTGAAAAAAGAAAAAATACGTGTCCAATACTTTTTTGATAATCTACCTGATAAACGAACAAAAAAAAATGTCATCATCCCTATTCATTTTGCGGTCTGAGTTGTGCGAACCGTCACTTTCTGGTTATTTTTAACTTCTAAATGCAAAGTTCACTAGACAAGAGGTGGACTTTCTTTAGTTGATCTCTTCTTTATTGTTGTTGAGCAGCTGATCTTCTAGACACCAAATTAAGTCTATGCATTGACCCTGCGAGCAATAATACCTGTCCTACACATTGTCACGACCCGTCTCTTTGCTAATATTTACACTGTTTTCCACAATTTCCGTATCCGTCTGAATGTTACAATTACTTACAATTATTATTATGAGTCATTGTAGAGAACACAAAATTTAAATTCTTTACTAGCTACCTGAATGTTAGGAAATGCCCATTAATCTTTTACGATTTCGATCGGTGTATTATAAACCTTTCAAATGTTATCCATTACGGAACCTTGCTTTTATATTTATGGCCGGCCGCCTCACAGCCAACGTTTGATTCCGCTTATAAAAGGACCGGACATTTGCAGTTTCCTAGATTTTACTAGTAATTGACAAATTACGACGTTCACAACATTTGTACTACCTATATATTACGTAATTTATAATACTTTGTGAAACTTAGGTAAAACTGACTAGGTATTTGTTTGGTTGTAACAGGGATGATGACTAATTTTTTTTCTTCTTAAAACTTTGACGCGCTATAACTTTGTCAGTTTTTGGTTGATTGCCCAAAAAAAAAATATTTGTTTATTATTTTTGATCATCCAACTGACTGACTAAATAGAATTTCGTTTACTATACCCCGTCATCACCCTTATTGGCTTCGTGTCCGTTGCTCAGTCAAATGCTTCTCAACGTAGAGCAGTCTCGTTAAAACGTCACATCTCTTGAAATGCATGCAAGTCTAAGGTCAGTATTACAGAATGACAAGTAAGTGTCTATCTTTACTTGAGTACAGTCAGAAAGGGATATCGCTATGTGCTATATATAGCGACATTCCTTTCTAACTATGCTCAAGACTAGATCAATCACTGAGAATCTAGGGCTCGTATTACAGAATGACAACTAAGGGCTGATCTTTACGTGAGTACAGTTAGAACGGGATGTCGCTATGTGCTTTATATAGCGACATCTCTCATAGGACTCGACATAGGATTCAGGCCGGCAAAGTGGCTGAAGCGGCACACCTTTTGCCGTATCAGCTATCTTCGCGACTGGACTCCACTCACACTACCGCTACATCAGGCGAGGCGGGGTAATTTGTTGCGCCTGGTATAAAAAAAAATGCCAATATTTTTTTATAGCTACAAATCTTTTCAGCCGCCCTTCGACAAAGATGCTAGTAGCTATGTGATCACAACAGCGAAAATGACCCGGTGCATAACATCCTAGTATTTTTAGTTTTTGTAGTCCAATTCATAAATATCGGAGGAGTACAACAAAAGGACACCCGGCATTTTGCCAAAGTTGTATACTTTTTTAATTTTTTTATCTGTGTTTCATAATTGGGTACCGTAGTCTGGCAATATTTGTCATCAGCAGCTAGCTGTTGTATCCATTGCCAATAAATTAAAAAAAAAAAAGCAGCTAGCTGTCAATGTCAAATACGTAGGTTTGTCATTGGTTTGTCATCAAAAGGGTTTCTATATCAAAAAATATTAATCATTAAATAACTTCTTTCCACGATTCACTAAAAATAAGGCAAAAGTAGTTTTATGTAGCAAATAATTTTGGCTTTATCTCAATAAATATTTATAAGCAAATATTTATTGAGACCAAATTCAACTGTATACAAGTTTAGCATTTTTTCTATAAAAAGTGCCGGGTCTCCTTTGCGATGTGGGTACCCAATCACTAATAACGGGTTATTAAGTGTGTAGTCGTAATTGGATTTTTTCATTTTTTTTGACTCTTTTCTACCTTTATGTAAAATCATATACTTAATGCTTTTCATAATATTAGCATTAACCTAATTAATATATAATATATACTGCCGAGACACGCACACATGCCGTCCCTATGGATGGAATAGGGAGATTGGGCTTTGACCCACCACGCGGGCGCAGTGCGGATTGGTGAGTGCTAACGACAGCAGATGCATCCAGGAGCACCGATTTTACGTATCTTGCGGAGGAGCTCGAGATAATAAGTTTTTGGTCACCCATTCAATAACCGACCACTGCGAAAGTTGCTTAACTTCCACGAACACGCTAACCACCTACGCCATCGAGCTCTGTGTAACTCTGTATTGACCTGTTTAAAAGTATTTTAAACTATTGGTTTGTGTACAAATATTTGGGAGGTGCTTGACAAAAATTTGCCAGACCAATTTGTGTACACAAAATGAGCAAAGATTGACAGGAAGGTTTGTGAGTTAATGTCAACTTAAAACTGTCAGTTCAATCACCTCGTTCGCTGTTTCACTGTGTAGTTTACCGAAAACGAATTAGTAATGGACACTATGAGCTAATCAAAAATAATCGGCCATGCATATCGGGAGAGTCAACAATATCTCTTACACGGGTTAATTTAGCGCTTCATTTTTTGCTGAAATCTTTTGGAACAATGTTCCTCTACGGGCGGTACAGCGTATGGGACTAGACGAAAAATTGCCGTCACAACCTAGCGAGGCATGTAGCTAGGCAATTAGCTAGGCACCTTGGCGGGTAGCTAGATGGGCAGTGACGTGGGTGACCACTGACGGCGGTGATTGTGGATTTGGTTTCAAGTTTTGTTTGGTGTGTGATGGGCCGTAAGCGTGTGTGTTGGACTGGTAGCGGTGGCGATGGACCCGAGGCGTTCACACTGGGCTTATTCCGCTCTGGCCCCATTTCGCACTGGACCCAGTGCGGATTGATGGGTAGAGTTCTTTTTTGTGGAAGAGAGAGGCATTGTCCTAATACAACGCGATAACGCGAATGAGCGATGCGATCATCATACGATTCGACGATCAAACATATTGATCTAGAATAGGTGTCCTAATAGGCGATCGCGCGATGCATTCGCGCGACTAAAATGTTTAAAAATCTATTCGCGCGAACTTAGTTCACGCGAACGCGCAAACAAACCTATTAACGATGAATAGGTGTCCTAACTGAAGTTCGCGCGATGATCGCGTCGCGTCGATAGGAAGCGGGGAGAGGGGCAGGGCTAACCCGTTCCGTATTCGCGTTCTATTAGGACACCCAGTTCGCGATCACGCGATGGTCGCATCGTTTAATCGCGCGATGATCGCGTTATCGCGTTGTATTAGGACAATGCCTTAGTTTATGCCGTGTCCCAGCACGCGAGCGCAGTGCAGATTGGTGGGTGATATATAAATATTTTAATTTTGTTCCAACCGAATGTTCACTTTCTGTGTCACTCACGCAATTTCTGTTTATGATTACGTTGGTCCCGGCTGCATCTTGAATTGTTAAAAATAGCCCCGACTGGTGGGTTATTACCCGTTTTGCCTATTATGCCATAGGCTTAGATGGATCGGCCCCAGCAAATAAGGATATAGGGGAAGGAAGGAAGGTTGTAAACAGTAGAATTATTGGTGGTATTCATTTACCGAAGAGAACTAAGTTAAGTTTGACAGGAGGTACCTAGTAACATTTTTAATTATTTACGCATGTAACTGCTAGATGTTTAAAACTATAGAAAATTTTACTAATAAAAAATCCACGCGGACCAGGCAGCAGACGGGACTCGAACCCGCACCCGTCGTTATCTGGGCAATTGCACTGACCATTATGCTATCACAGCCCTGATGGCCGTGTCGAATATTCTCTAGCATTTGCTTAAGCTGTAAGGCAGCGTCATCTCTTTTCATTGTACGTAACCCACAATGTCAAATGAATACTTTTAAAAGTATTAAATATTTAAAAGAAGAAATAGCAATTATAGTTATATTTTTAACTAGCTTTTGCCCGCAACTTCGTCCGCGTTATCGTCGTTTTTCGTAAAAAAGTAGCATATGTCCTTCCTCAGGGTTCCGTGGTTTTGATGTGACAGACAGATTAACTTTCGTATTTTAGTAGGGAAATATAATACTGTTAAAAATATCACAATAAGGAACCGCAGAATATTATTATTATCACTGTGCCCCGAGACCATCAGCGTGTAACTCCTTGTATGTTATTATGTTAATGTATTGGTAATATTGTTTAGATCGCTTTCACATGAGTCTTAAGTACATATAGAATGAAAATACTTCAGCGCAAAGCTTCCGGGTAGACTACGTTGAAATTTGACCAGTCCGGAACGTGAACATAAAAAATTCTAGGACTGCTAACCCGGGAAAGACCGACATAACTGACCATGTGAAAAACAACTGACACCGAGATCTACTCCAACAACACGAAAGGTCTGCCCTTGAGCCTTATTTATTGTCATTGCATAACACACCGATACTGGGAATTGCGTTCTTTTAAATTGAAATGGAAAATTATTTGGTATTATGGGAATTCTGGGAATAAAGATGGTTTCTCCTGCACCGCAACCTATTAAAATTTGAGCCTCGATTACATTTTGTTGCAACTGGGTTACTTTAAGCCGAGTTCCATTGCAAATTTGTGGTGGTCTTAAATTTCGGAGCAGAATAATCGGAATGCCAATTTTTAAACAAATTTCATGAGAAGGAAGTACGGGCATATTTAAAGAATTTAAAAATTCTATCGGGTAATAAGTGGCTTCTTGTTCATCGGCCATTCTATTTATTGAACTATAAACTTTGCTTTCCCCCTGGACATTCGACAGTATTTTATTATTAATCTCAGATGCCTGGTCATTGCGAGGAGTTAAAATGGACCTTTCGCATAGCCAAGAATTGTTCTTATTTAATATATTTGTTACGTCACCGTAAACTGACGATGTAAGATGTTGTTGGGATTGCACTATACAACATAACTCAGGCGTCAGAATAAATTTTCCTTGGTGTAGCAGTGGATAGGTATCTTTGGTGAAGGTATTTTCTTTAATAATATATCAAAAAATTCACGATCATCCGGGTTACCTACAGTTCTCACTCGCATGTTTATAGTCAAATGCACCGATTGTATATCACGCCACAAATAAGAGCTTTTCAGGCAAGCCCTAACCTCAGCAGCTCGGGTTCCCCGTGGTATAACCGTTAAGGTTTGTCGGAAATCACCACAAAATAAAACTGTGATACCGCCCATGGGTCGATCATTTCATCAGTCTTATATCTCTTAAAGTTCTGTCTACCGCTTCTACTCCTTTTCGATGGGCCATCGTACATTCATCCTATATGATTAAATTACACTTTGAACGAATATTTAAACACTACCAAAACAACTAATACCTGTTTTACAAAATAACAACAAAAGAAATTCAAATAAACTATTTAAAGACTAAAAGTCGCGCTGATAAGCACGGTTTCGGTCTCCCAGGCGGGGGAGCAGATGAGAAATCCTCATGGATACCCTACAGCCGGCTGCAAGGTACTGACTAAAAAACACCCGTAGGGGCTGCCTCTGGCCGGGAAGGCCTCTAAGGCTTCATCGGAAGCGATCGTCCCCCAGGGGGGGAGCGACGCAGAAAACAGATTTAGACAGCTCGCTCTCGGACCTTTGATACCCTACCGCTGCCGCGACCCGTGTCGAGCGCGGCAACCGTTACACAAAAATAATCCTTATAGCATGATTCAGTATTCACGTGCGACGGCGCGATGGCTTATTTCATGTATAAGTTTGGTGTTTCTATACCGAGTATTATAAACGTAAGAGTAAACAAATATGATCAGAATGCGCCGAACTGCTAAGCTATCGGGAGTTACACGTGTTATTGTGAGTCAACCATAAAAGATAGACATATTCTGTTGTGGGATATTTTTTAAACAATTTTATGTAGAATATTTCCGTCATACATGATTTCTATGTAACTTTAATCATTAAGGCTGCACACGCGACGGAAGCTTAAAAAATGGAGTAACTTCTCCCGTTTTCCCAACATTTTCCTTCACTACTCTGCTCCTATTGATTGTAGCGTGATGAAAAGTATACTATAACCTGCCCAGGAGTATGAAGAATAATTGTACCAAGTTTCGTTAAAATCCGTCGAGTAGTTTTTGTTTCTATAAGGAACAAACACACAGACAGACAGACAGACAGACAAAAAATTTACTGATTGCATTTTTGGCATCAGTATCGATCACTGATCACCCCCTGATAGTTATTTTAAAAATATATTTCATGTACAGAATTGACATCTCTACAGATTTATTATAAGTATAGATTATTTAAGCATGTAACTGCTAGAGGCTTAAATCTCCCCGGAGGCGTCCCAGTGAAGTGGCGCACATTAAGGTGCGTCGATCCTGAGAAGCCCCCATATGAGCGTAGGAGGGTACCGGGGGGTTTTAGTGGAGTAGGATCAGTGTGGCCTTCCGCACTGGTCCTGCTTGAGTAGGGTCGGCACTGTTTCCCGTGCCGGCGAGTCCCACACACGCCGTGCGCCTAGTCAGCGTCACGGTATGGTGCGTAACTGCATTTCCCCTCGTCACAAAAAAAAGAGGCTTAAATCTAAAGAAAATATAAGTAGAAAAAATTCCACGAGGATTTTTTTTTATCCTATGAATACCAAAGATTTTTCAAATGGTTGATTCCTAAAAAATATTAAGTTATTCTATTTAAAAAATACCTGCCGCAAATGAAAAATGAAAAAATACGAAACACAAACTAAAATGTCAAAAGAAGTTCAAAAAAGCCATTATGCGGATGGCTCATATTGCAATTAGTCCAGTCATTATATACATTTAAAAGTGAAAATGAACCGAGAAAGCCAAATTTTGGATATCACGTGGGGGGTGGCTAGAAAAGCTTAAGTAAAATTGTCGACCAAAATAACCTTGTGCAATTTCCGCCATCTTGAAAAAACCCTTAAATTCAGTTTTTTCATCATAACTCGATTCCCCGTTGAGATACGAAATTTTTTATAGAATACTTTTTTGTTGCTCTTCTTGCGATCTACAATTAAGGTCCCATGCATTTTTCACGTATCGATCGTCGTTTTCGAGATATCGATCAAAAATATCAAAAATTCGGGGAGATTTTTTTTTTCGCTATTTACTTTTTTCTGGTGAAAGATATCGAAAAATGTTTAAAATAAAACTTGTAGAGCGTGTCCAGACCTACAAATTCGTTTTATTATTTTTCATTTCCGACAAAAATTACGAAATTACGAAATTACGACGAAATTACGATTTTTCAAAATGGCGAAAATTGCACAAGGTTATTTTGGTCGACAATTTGAACTTAAGCTTTTCTTGCCATCCCCCACGTAATGTCCAAAATTTGGCTTTCTCAGTTCATTTTCATTTATTTCCCGATTTTTCCGACGTAATGACTGGACTAAATACCAGTTTCGATTTTTAGTCGTCCCCCGATTGCAATTAATAATAAAAGTAATAAAATGGTCCTTTTTTGCTCGATATCATAATAATATAGTGTCTAATGTTGTAAAGATAATGATACGGAATTCTTCGTGCCCCTCTCCGACTAGCACACACCGCGGGTCTCGGAGTCTTGTTAGAAATGTAAACAGCATTTTGCAAGTCAAACCAAATTCAGCACATAAGAATTCTTCCTTTAAAATTTTGTCTTATTTTGCATCTCTATTCTATAAATACAAAACATATACAGAATAATTTGTTTATTTTCATCCTTAACTAATGTTTGCAACTACAAAAACACACCCGTTGAAAACCGCTACGAAATAATCTAAAGTTTCATAAACTTGGAGGTTATTTAAATACAGCACGGGTATATCCGTGCAAAAATACCAAAAATAAGAAATCCCTTCGCAGCTGGACTTTATCCCTACTTAACATCAGGTGGGGTAAAATCATTTGCCTACCGAACTATAAAAAAAAACTCACAGCATTAGGAAGATTTAAAACTCGTTTGAGGTGTGTTTTGACAAATCTGTTACGCAACCGAAAAGTCCAACGGCCTTTTCTGGGTAGGCCGTGTGTGTCTCGCGCGCAAACTGGCGTGACGTCACTCGACTCGCACCCGCCCTCGCCGATGTCATCAAAAGAGACTACCCATTTTTAAAGCTGTATCTGTACATACCTAACAAAAACACAGTGAATCATTTCTTAGTATCGATACGCACCTTGGGGGATAACCAGATGCGCGTCGGAAACTAAAACTAGCTTCTACCTACCCATTCAAAAGTTTTATTAATTTAATTAACTAGCAATCTAATTTGTTTTTTATAGAAACTATTCTTTTTTAATTGTTTCCCCGGAATCGGTAACGGCCACGCCGTTTGACGTCGTCGATAGAACCTTCCGAAAGGTTTTTTCCTCTTCGATTCCACTTACTTATTACCTTGCGGTGACGAGTGGACACTAAAAAGAAATAATTTAGTTGATTTCAATTTATGTTGACTAGTTCACATTGACTAATTTTATACTGAGATAGAGGCGAAGAGGAAAATGGATAGTTACAAGAATGATACTAATGAAAAGAAGTGTGTGTGAAGAAAAGTGAAAGCAGCAGCTGTGAAGAAAAAAGAAATGTTTTTATTGTTTCTTAGATTTTAACGCACATCACTCATTTAATAAAACAAGTTTCAACGGGTTAGATGCACTGATTTTATTCATATTTATTGACGTTTCATTTTGCAGGCAAAAAGTATTTCCGACGGAAAGAATTTTTTCCGACGACGCACTCCTGCATTCCAGCCACGCATTCCTGCGAAACGTCAATAAATAAATAAAATCCGTGCATCTAACCCAGTGGTGAGCAAACTTTTTGAATGGCGGGCCATAAAATTTATGAAATTCTTAAGGAAGGCCTTGAGGGCTGTCAATTTCAACTTTTATACCTACTTTCTAACATCCAATGTTCGAAAGTATTTTTTTTTTCAGACCATATAATATCCAAATTGAAAACCCGTCGGCGGGCCGGATGTGGCCCGCGGGCCGTACTTTGCCCACCACTGATCTAACCCGATGAAACTTGTTTTATTTATCACTAGCTGACCCAGCTTAAAAAATAGGGGTTGTCCAGCGGACAAAATTGTGAATCTAAACCATTCTCAGATCCCCTTGAACACACACAAAAAATTTCATCAAAATCGGTCCAGTCGTTTAAGAGAAGTTCAGTGACATACACACTCACAGAAGAATTATATATATAAAGATATTTTATTTACCTCGTCGACCTACAATAAAAAAAAAATGTGTATTGCATAGGCTCTAAATAATTTCTTGGTAGGAATTATAGGATAAAGATTTAGGAGACAGAGGACGTAACCACCATCTTATAGATAATCACAGTGAAATAACACTACTATTTGAGGTGTTTTTTTTCCGACAAATGACTCCACCCCACCTGACGTTAAGTGAAGGTGAACTGTAGGCATGCCAAAGGTCAACAGTAGCGCGAACTAGATGACTTCTTTTGTGAAAAGCACTCGAGAGTAGGGTTACCAGATCATAAAATCAGAAGTCCGGAGAAAAGGCTTGATTTTCCTTGAAAAATCCTGAGATTTTTTAAAGTTTGAGAATTTTCTGTCAAACGTACTTAACAATTCAAAAAAGTCGTGTAATATTATCGTTTATACTCTGCTGATACTTTTAAAATTAATATAATTTGAAGAGCTCAACATATGGGGCATTATATGAATCCATAATTAAAGAAAACACCTTACTTAAAAATGTATCTTCACATATTAAGTATAATAAAACTGATTAAGTTAAGATTGTGAAGTAGCAACTTGCAGGCCGGCAGGGTGAGGATGGCTGGTGTGGTAGTTAAAACTGCTGTATCAGCTATCTTCGCGTCTGGACTTCACCTTCACTTAACATCAGGTGGGGTGGAGTCATTTGTCGGATCTATCTACAAAAAAAAAAAAAAAGATTAACTTGGATAAAAAAGTACTGATTTTAATTGTGCAATTATTACCAATAGAAGATTATTTTTAGTTTGTTTATTTTTTTACTAAAGAGATCTTTAAAACGTAAGCTGTATTTTATTGGAAATTCAAAAAATCCTGAGATTTCATGAGATTTGCAAAATCCAGCCGCAATCCTGAGAAGAGTCCAAAAATCCTGAAATCTCAGGACAAATCCTGAGATATGGTAACCCTACTCGAGAGACGAGTTGAATTAAGAGGCGCATGTTGTTACAGAAATACAGACAACACACACACTGCAATATGCAACTGCGGTGAGTGCAATGAGTGCAATAATTCCTGTTATAAGTAATTAGCGCCATCTCTTAACATATTCATCAACTAATTGCTAAAACTAAGCAACTAGTTGGTGTTCTTCAAACGCTGCAACTAAGAAATGAATATTTTTGATTTCATAACGAAACAATTTTAAAAATAGCAATAAATGTATTTAAGTAACAGTATTCCACTTATTTGAAAGAAGTAATACCAACATTAGATATGATTTTTTTAGATAATAGTAGCGACATCTAGCAAAAGTAAAGGAAATTGCAAGCGAACTTCTTACATCCAGTTTATAGAACCTAATGAGTGGTGCAGATGTCACCACTATATATGCAACAAATTCGGCGTTCAAACCAAACAAATAAATACCTATAGTTAAAGATAGCCAATGTTTTTGTTAATGAAAGTGAGTGTTGTTTGTTTTCTTGTTTTCCATCAAAAAGTTAAATGGATATCAAAATAGTGATGTAATTTTTTTATAACAATGTTAACTTGTATAAGTGAAAAGTATTATTTTGGGACTTTATGACCTTTTTAAAAATGCTGTAAGGTAGCTATGCACTTTTGAACATTTGTTAAGTTTTTTTTAAGGAAAACTATTGTGTATATATTATTAATCATTGCTTATAAAATATTTTTTTAAATAGACCTAACCGTGAAGTTATTGACCAAAATCGTATCATGACATTTATTCAAGTATGTTGGTTTATTATTTCGACTGCGTTTGAGTTGAATGACCTTTCGTCCTATCTCAATAATTGTAGGGCGCACCTCGGTGCACTCGTTGCCATGGTTACGGTCCCTGCTGAACATTTTTGATTTAAGTCTACGTAGACTACATTTATTCATGGTCGATATTATTATTGAATTTATCAATCGTAGTTGAACTTTATCGTAATAGTAATTCTTCGTTAAAGTATAAGTGCATAATTAATACTTAAGATATTATTAAAAACAAAACAATTCACTCCATTAAGTGTTTTCTTGAAACACTTCTATTAATTGTTATTATAGGTAGATAGGTAGTGACTTTTTGTCAACAAATTCAACCTTTCCACTTTCGTAAAAAAAATCCCAGCCTTATGCTGTAGTACATTTTCACAATAATATGGACTAGCGTATTTTCATCCCTTTTAAGGACGTATCCAAAGGGTAAAAACGGAACCCTATTGCAGTCATTGTGTCGTTAGTCTGTTTCTCCGTATGTCACAGATCTCTAGGCTGTAAACGGAATGAGTTACAGAACTGAAAACTGTTCGCCCAAAACTGAATGTTTAAAAAAAAATACATGAAAAGAAGAAGGATTTTATTTCATTACTTGTGATACATCGTTTTCTAGAGCTCATTGAGTTGGTAAAATATAAACATATTTTTTATTATTACTTATGTTTTTCAATAACAAGGAAATGGGCGATCCATCTAAGTTATCATTTAAGAATTTAGACCATTTTTGTTATATCAAAACTAGTGTTTTTTTTCTGGGAATGCTTATTGTCTATTTATTTTTTAGGAATGTGTACATAGACCTGGCCCAAAATGAAACATCTCCTTTTCGTAATTATGTTGTTTCATATTATGCTGTATTTAAACAACAGATGCCAACTGTATCCTTAGCACGAACCAATATCGAATTCATAACGTTTTTCGGTTTCGATATTGGTTCGTGCTAATCTGTAAATTAAGACGCAAACAAACATATGATTTAACGGAACCTTAGTAAAGCGAGGCTAGACTCGCGCTTGGTCAGATTTTTATAAGTATCCAAATCAATGCACACAAACCGTGTACCTATGCTAAAAAAAATAACTTTTCCGTGCTTTAGCAAATCAAGACTATAATTGTAGTTCCTTCGCAGTGAACTAGATGTCGCTACTCATTCTGTGAGAAAATGTAGTCGTTCTAAAAATAATAGGACTACACTACATCGAATAATTATATATTGGTACTTACTTAAGTTTGTTTACTTGAGTAGAATGATTAAAGAAAACAAATCACTCCTTATTGGTTTTGACGCTTTTGAAGATTATTATTATTTTAAATAGATTATGAGAGACTACAAATGAAAGTAATAACAGACGCAAATAAAAAAATAAAAACGCGACTGCCGTCAAAAAAATGCTAACTACCTAGGTATATTTTGTCTCATTAAGACCTTTCAAATGATACCCATATTGTAATAATTTTTTTATTGACATTTTGCCCTTGCTGTTTTTTCAATTTTAACAGTTTAGGTATTCTATGATACTCGAGATGGTGAAAGGATTCTAACGATACTACACACATCTTAATCGGCTCAGGCGTTTAGAAGTAATGGTGGAATAAATAATTATATATACATATGAGGAGATGGGGAACAAAACGGTATAATTTTTACAGGAGCTGTAAAAACCATAATGACGTACTTCCAGTCAGCATTTGGCGTGGTTTTTTATTTATCCATATGAAGTTTGTTACTTGATTTGACATATGTTAAATTTCTGTCTCACCAGATGGCGCCACTGTTGAGTGAGGTCCTGAATTGTTACTTTTAAAGTTCATTATTGCGCGTGTGAAATCAAAGTTTACACTTAAATCATATTTTAATACAAAAGAAACGTATCCTAAACATAATCGCCCATGCCACAGTGATGCGAAGTTCCGTTTTGTTCGGAAAAAAGGAGGAATTACTATTAATAATTTTACTTAGATCCGCTTTTAAATAACTGACATTATTTAAACCAGGTTATTACCAATTATTCACAACATTATTTTAATAAGAAATAAACACGCGTAGTCAACTCACAAGCATTTTTGACATTTCGGAGAGCTCAGGCTACACTAACGCCTCGAGCGGCGGTTTCATACGCAATAGCCTTCACTATGCCGTTTTGTTTACAATCAGTTGTAATTATTAAGTTTTGATTGCCACTAGGATGCAATTATGCCCTTATGATTACTAGGAATAAGTTTTTTGTGAGTTAGGTTAGGTTAACCTAAACAAAAGTCAGTTAAGTTAGTTAATTTACTACTACTATTCTTAAACCAAAAAAAGACGGGTTGCACTCCGGGAGTGCCTGCAGAAGTGAAAACTTGAATTTAATTTAACGTTGTGCCGTTTTGATATTTTGGAATAATTTTGCACGAATTGCTTTAATTATCAGTATAAAAGTACTATCATGTATGTGGTAGAATACAATATTTATTTATTGCGCTGTGGTATAAAAAATGACCATTTATATTACATTAATAAAGTGTATCTCTCAGAAAAATCAACTTACATGAATCATCACGTTTAAGCGCACTTAGCGACATCTATTGTAAAGAAATCAACTTACATGAATCACATGTAAGCGCACCTAGCTACATCTATTGTAAAAAAATGCATTTTCTTCACAATAAAGCTGCCACGTGGACGTCCTAGATAGAAACTTATAATTATAATACGATAAAATAAAATATTACTATGTTTCGTCCAATATATTGAAAGTCAACAACCTTTCCAATTTTATTGTGTGTCATGATGCGATCAGCCCACGTGTTTAACCTGACACGAGTTTAACATTTTGTACCCATACAAAAAAAGTGTACAACGCCGCTAAAGAAGTTTTCACTTCAAAAACTAAATTTCTTCTTTAATTAAAATCTTGGGTCCTTTAAATACTCTTTTCATTAAATGCGGAGCTTAATTTCTATTTCCTCACAATCGAAGTTTCCGTGGTGTTCATCTTCCCTCTCATTATCATCATTGCTTTCGTGCAGGCTAACTAAAATTTATTTATAAAAACTTAATTCTTCATACTGTTTTCCAGTTGTTTCCGAAATGCTTTTGTAACAATACTATTACGTCTTTAACTTTCCGTCTCTTCATTTCATTTTTCATTTCATACTACGGGATATATTTTCTACTAAGAAAGACAAAAGCTACAATTGCATTATTAAAAAAAAAACAAAAAAGTTGTCTCAATCTATTTTGATTGAAATCTTGCAAAGGAGATTGCTCAAATTGGCCTAAATGCACAAAAAATATTGACATACACGGTAATTCTTGGCGTAATTTATAATTTAATTTACAGTCATTAGATTTCAACGGACACCTTTGTATAATATATTTACTTTAAAAGGACTTTTAATTTTACCGGTTTGGAAAACATACGAATCATTTTTAATGGCTATGGGTGTAGTAACATTCAGCCAAAGACTGATCGAAGTTGTTTATATAACATAAAAAACAAATCTATTTTGTAAAGATCGATAAAATAAATATTTTTTTTATTACACTGTGGTATTAATATCCACCACTATATTATTATTTTCACTAGATACAAATGTGCTCAGACAGTTATTATAGATGGTAGGCGACATCATAAAGTCTATTGCCATACATTTTTCGCCAAAGACCTCCTTAAACACATTATAATCTGTATATATGTTAGACTTTAAGGTATCTATCTATGGGCCTACGTTCCCTGACTATAAATTAATAAATAAATAAATTATAAGGTATAATACACTAAAAATCTAAAATATGGTTATCTTAAAAACATAACAAAAATAATGAAGCTACTGAATATATGGCTATAGAACCTAAATCTCTTAGCTTTCTTTGGTTACCGAGAGTTTAAAAATGCTCTCTAATCTGTGGCTCAATCACAATCATTACACAGTTTCTGTCACAGAGTACCTTATTATAACCGGAAATGACACCTGATTTTAAAAGTTACTCTTATGCATTAACTTTAAAAACAGGCAACTATCTGTTTATCTACATGCTCTATATACCTGAATCTAATCCATAATTTCGGTACTTGGCTTGATTTCCCTAGTTTACCATATAACTTTTTTGTTTTTTATGATTTTAATATGTTCAGTGTATATGGTTTATAGAAGTTCTCAGGGGTGTCCGTCAATAATATTCGTTTCTACAGTAATTTATATATAATTTCGAATCTAGGAAACAATTTTTCATGATTATTGGTCTTTAGGCCAAACATGTATGGAAGCTGAGCAATCTCCTTTGATCTTTGTTTTGAATGAATACACGCTCGCTTTACTCAATGTTGGCGTTGAAACTTTATTGTTACCGTTATGTTCGAAACTATGAATTTAGATGAAATTGTAACACTGTTTTTTTATATATAGGTATAGTCAGGTTGGCAAATAACTCTACCCCACCTGATGTTAAGTGGTGATAAAGTCCAAACGCGAATATAGCTGGTACAACAGTTACAAACTGCTACACCAACCATCCTCACCTTGCCGGCCTGCAAAAATGCTTCTGCACGCCTCTTGTTTTAGGTGGCTTTTACTGAAAATGAGTTGAGATTTAAATTCAGTGGAACCAAAACCTTCGGACTGTAAAAAATAAGTATTTTGACCAGATGCGTAATTATACCGTTTTGATCGCCAGTTCTTCATACCTGAATACATTACTCTTTTATTCTTGGGCACTCGTGTAAAACTGTGCCAGGTTTGAGTTCCATCCGAAATGACTACCTATTTTCTTTATTAATATGTAACAACCTTAATCTTAATATATATAAATCTCGTGTCACAATGTTTGTCCTCAATGGACTCCTAAACCACTGAACCGATTATAATAAAATTCGCACACCATGTGCAGTTCGATCCAACTTGAGAGATAGGATAGTTTAAATCTCAAATTATAGTCGCAATTTTAATTTATTGCAAATTATTACTTTTGGGTGGTACGAAGTTCGCCGAGTCAGCTAGTAATCTTAATAAAAACGTAAACACGACCTTTATTTGTTTTCTAAAGTTTTGGTAGCTGATGGATCCTGCCAGGTGTAATGATGTAAAATAAAGAAGACTTATATTTTTTATTTTTAAAGCATGTAACTTGTAGATGTTTAAATCTAAAGAAAATTTTAATAGAAAAGAATCTACGTGCGCCAGGCAGCTGACGGGACTCGAACCCGCACCCTTCGCTATCCGAGCAAATGCACTGACTATTATGCTACCGCGACCCTGATGGCCGTGTCGAATTTCTCTAGCCTTTCTTAAGCGGCAAGGCAGTGCCCTCTCTTCACATTGTAGTAGGTAACCCACAATATCAAATGAATACCTTTACGAGTATTAAACATTTGAAAGAAGAAATAGAAATTTTAGTTATATTTTTTATTTTTTAAGAATGTTACTGCAAGATGCTTAAATCTAAAGAAAATTTTACTAGAAAAAACTAGGTAACGATGTGTGTACAGAAAATACCGCTTGTTTTTACATAGCGAAACTAAAATTATTATACTTCTCCTGATGGTTCAAATTCAAATTCAAAAGCAATTATTCAGTCTAAGCTGTTACAAAAATCACTTGTAAAGGTCGAGAAGCTACGCCATATGTTCGCAAATCTACGGCGGGAGACCTTGTACTGAGAAGGACTGACGAAAAACTTAGTGATAGCTGTTTTTTTCTCCTAGTATTATTATATACATAGTCGTCAAGATGAAAAAACTGGCCAAGCGCGAGTCTAGCCTCGCTCTATTAGAGTTCTGTAGAATCATTTGTTTCGTTGTTCGACACAGCTTGCAAAATAATAGGTTGAGAACAAGTCTTTTCGCATTTTAAAGTATGTATGAACTTGTAACAATTTTTTTTACCATTTGTATAATTACTTATTTATTTAGCACTATTATCTGGCTGGTTTTGGTATCATTTCATTGGAAATTTCGCAAGTTCCTTACTCTGTTTCCTTTTCATTTCGAAAATTCGTCCGTCCGTCAATAGTTTGACAATTAAATTTTCCAAGCCTACTCTAATTCTCAAAACTTTCGAACTAAAAGTTGAATTTGACAGAAATTTTAACCTGAAATTGACGAAATTAAAAGTGTTACCTTTTCATTTTCGTTTTGAGATTTTTGTTTTAATTAAGCCTTAAAAATGCTTTCAAGATTATTTTTAATCAAGGCTGCTTAGCTCGAGGAACATTTTTTAGCATATAAAATAACAAATAAATCATTTTTTTATTATTTATTGTAATTCCAACACTGCAAAGTATTTAAACGACAATATGTAGGTTGACAAACAATAGATTGTATCATCACTAGAAACTAGTCGGCTTACACTGACAAAGAAGGTTCTTTCAATGTCATCATAAATTTTGCCGTAAACTACCTATATTGTTTCCAAGTAAGAAAACGTAATCTCAAAAGTGGAGATAAAAAGAACTCACAAACATGACTCATTCCATTCCATTCTATTCAACTACCCTCGCGTAAGCGAGAGCTTTTGCAGCAATTATAAACTTATTATTGAACATTATTTGGTAAGCACAATACGATGGATTTTCTCTTTGACAGAGTTTATCAAAGTTTTGTTGAGTGTATTTGATTAGCAGAAAAATCTGCTTTTTCCCTAACAGAGCTGGTCGTCATGGCACACACGCACAGCTGCACGCCCGGTGTGATCCGCAGCACCCGAGACTACGTGCAGGCGTCGGGAGCGCCCACGTCGCCCGACACCGCTGACGACCCGTCTGTGCCTTCCCCGATATCAACGGTGTCCGGAGACGATGACTCTCCTTCCACTTCCACCATGACGTGAGTTGCAACTGATATTCTTACTAACAGAGCTATTTTTGAAGTGAAACGTTTTTAGCGGCGTTATACTCTTTTTTGTTGTATGGGTAAAAAAATGTTAAACTTGTGTCAGGTTAAACACGTGGGCTGATCGCATCATGACACACAATGTAATTGAAAAGGTTGTTGACTTTCAATATTTTGGACGAAACATAGTAATATTTTATTTTATCGTATTATAATAATAAGTCTCCATCTAGGACGTCCACTTGGCAGCTTTATTGCGAAGAAAATGCATTTTTTACAATAAATGTTGCTAGGTGCGCTTAAATGTGATTCATGTAAGTTGATTTCTTTACAATAGATGTCGCTAAGTGCGCTTAAACGTGACTCATGTAAGTTGATTTTTCTGAGAGATAAACTTTTGTAATGTAATACTTATAAATTGTCATGTTTGTGTACGATGCGCAATAAATAAATATTGTATTCTACCACATAAATGATAGTACTTTTATACTGATAATTAAAGCAATTCGTGCAAAATTATTCCCTAACCATTCGAAAATATCAAAAATGCACAACGTTAATATTCAAGTTTTCACTTCTGCCGGCACTCCCGGAGTGCAACCCGTCGTTCTTTTTATACATAGGTCCGACAAATGATTCCACCCCACCTGATGTTAAGTGAAGGTGAAGTCCAGACGCGAAGATAGCTGCTACAGCAGTTATACCTGCCACACCAGCCATCCTCACCTCACTCAGCATGTTGCTTCTTCACGCCTCTTAAAGAATACCAAGGTTGTAAGAGGGAGGGAACACGTGAGCGGACAGAGCATTCCATTTACGGATGAAATGAGTCACCACACAATGAGTGAGGAGATTGCTCAGCTTTCATACATGTTTGGCCTAAAGACCAATAATCATGAAAAATTGTTTTGTTCACGACTTCTTAGCGTGATGGAATTTACTTTTTGAAATAAACTCACATTGAATTTTGATGGATTTAATTATTAATAGAATTTTGATGTTGCCACAAGAGGCGTGTGAGACGTAATGAATGAACAGTAAAATTATCAAGCAAGATTTCTGAGTACGGCGACATTGCTGCTACGAGTTTGGTAGGCGTTACCAGTTTCCTAGATTCGGAATTATATATAAATTACTGTAGAAACGAATATTATTGACGGACACCCCTGAGAACTTCTATAAACCATATACACTGAACATATTAAAATAATAAAAAACAAATTAGTTGTATAGTAAACTAGGGAAATCAAGCCAAGTACCGAAATTATGGATAAGATTCAGGTATATAGAGCATGTAGATTAAAGATAGTTGCCTGTTTTTAAAGTTAATGCTTAAGAGTAATTTTTAAAATCAGGTAGCATCTATGCATTTCCGGTTAAGATTCTCTGTGACAGAAACTGTGAGGATTGTGAATGAGCCACAGATTAGACAGAATTTTTAAACTCTCGCTAACCAAAGAAAGCTAAGAGATTTAGGTTATATAGCCATATATTCAGCAGGTTCATTATTTTTGTTATGTTTTTAATATAACCATATTTTAGATTTTTAGTATCACACCTTATAATTTTATTTATTTATTAATTTATAGTCAGGCAACGTAGGCCCATAGATAAAAGTTTTCCCCCCTTAAAGTCTAAACAGATTATAATGTATTTATGGAGGTGTTTGGCGAAAAATGTATGGCAATAGACTTTATGATGTCGCCTTCTGTATAAAATAATTGTCTGAGCACATTTGCATGTATTGAAAATGATAATATAGTTGTGGATATTAATACCACAGTGTAATAAAAAAAATGATTAATTTTATCGATCTTTACAAAATAGATTTGTTTTTATGTTATATAAACAACTTCGATCAGTCTTTGGCTGAATGTTACTACACCCATAGCCATTAAAAATGATTCGTATGTTTTCCAAACCGGTGAAATTAAAAGTCCTTTTTAAAGTAAATATATTAAACAAAGGAGTCCGTTGAAATCTAATGACTGTAAATTTAATTATAAATTACGCCAAGATTTACCGTGTATGTCAATATTTTTTGTGCATTTGGGCCAATTTGAGCAATCTCCTTTCTTTGTACGCGTTGGAATTGTGGCCACAGTTAGACGGTGACAGCGTAGGCCAGCGCGCGTGGTCCTCTGGAGGAAGGGAAAGGTGGAATAAGAGAGAATAACACCTCAGAACACTTTGCTGCTGTCCCGACGTGACACGCAACAGGCGCGACTACGTGCAGGCGTCGGGGGCGCCCGCGTCGTCTGACATCGCCGACTGACTTTTTAATAGAAACTTTGACATGGCAATACGATAACTTTCTCGCTAGTTGTTCGTGCTTGAAGTACCGTATTCATATTGGCAGCATCAAAGTATGGCAACTAAGCAGCGGACCTACCGGACGTAAGAACAGAGTAGTATTTCCATAGAAACTCTAACATGGTACGAACAACAATGATACGAATACTTTCTCGCTAGTTGTTCGTGTTTGGGGTACAGTTCAAGAATGCGATGTCAATGATTATGTACCAAAATTTCTGTACATATACTTGCAAAATAGTTATCAACTATTTAAATTATTTTTAATATTTGCTCCCTCTCTCCTATCGGAGTATCCTTTGGCGTTTTTTGACTTATATATTATTTCTGACCCCCTAGCCCGTAGCCCGACTTTAACTTAATCTCCTCCTCCGATGTTTTTCTCAATAGCTAATTAATCAGATTAATTAAAGCCGTGAGCTTAAAACAAGTTGCCTACTAATTGGAAAATATGCCAGTTAATTTTAATCTCAATAAAAAATTAAAGAATTAATTCCAAAATAATAAAATATGCTCGAATTTTATCTAAGTAGAACTTAGCAATACATAAAGGATTTCATAAAATAGAGTTTCACGAAACCTATGTATAATTGACGAATTTTCTTTGGTTTCGTCTAGTACAAATATTATAATTTATTAAGTAATTCGTAAATCTTTCAACGAATTTAAGCTATTTTCGTATTATAATTATTGCAAACCAATTTAATAGTTGGTAATAATATCTTACTGGCGTTTAGTATTATTTACTGGCATGAATATGAACAACAAGTTGGGACGAATATGAACAATCCACATGTGCATTTATCAACTAATTTCAACATCAAAAAATTATGCAGCATTAGTACTGAAAAAACCCGATGTCCGCACACAAAAGGACTTTGTATATGTTTTAAGCTTCGATCAACTAAACAACTAACTAACAACTAAAAAAAAAATAACGGGCCAGCGTGTAAAATCCGTCTTGGTAAATATAGCTTCACTTGCGGCGTGGGATCGTACTTTTAATTTGTTCGGTTAATACTCCAATAGGTCGGTAGGTAAAAGGTCATATGTATGAAATAACATTTCCTCATTCGTAACTTTATTCCTTTGTGACAAACTTTTTTAAAACATTTGTGTTTGTTCATTGGGAATCGAATGTAGCCGCGTAAGTTTAAACGTACGCGGACAGTGTTTAGCTTTGATTTTGTATGCAATCCGTTATCTATAGAATTGTTGATCGAAGGTTTGAGTCACCCCTACCCCGTGGAGCCTTCCACTCACTTGCATGTTGTGTAGTAATCAGAAATAAATTTAAGCAATATAATTGTCATAATTATGACTAATATATAGCCTTATTTGAAAGAGCATCGTAGCATGTGCATCCAAGCCATTAGTGTGAGCTACCGAGGCCACCATCTCCCATGGGTGAAATACACACATCAAAAGTGTCTAGGGATCAAGCATTTTTATGCGGATTTCTTGAGATTGAGATGTGGCTTTGTAATAAATTTATGATTTTATAAATTTATATGGATCCTTTTTGGTGCATTTCATAATTTGAATCAGGAACTGTGAATCAAATTCGAGTAAAAGATGAAAATCAGCTGTCAATATTTTCCCTATAAAAACATACAACGCATTGAAGACATTATTAGTGCTACTGTTTCCCTACTACTGATTAAAACCAACGTTATTATGGAGCGGCGACGTCATTTAAGCAGGGAAGAAATGCTCAGAGCCGTGGGAATGATAGAAGCTGGTTCCCGGCAACGTACTGTGGCTTTAGCTCTGAATACAAGTCAGAGTGTTATCAGTCGACTTTGGACACGATACCGAAGCACTGGTACCGTGGCTGAGCGCCATGGAGGACGGTATCGCTGCACCACACGGAGACAAGACCGATACATTCAAATCTTAACTCGAAGAGCTCCAACAATAACCGCCATGATGTTAGCCGTGAGGCTTCATCACTCTTCAGGGAACTTAATTAGCGACCAAACAGTCAGAAACCGCTTGCATGAAGTGAACCTTCATTCCCGAATACCGCTACGGGTACCACCTATAGCAATGCACAATCGTAGGATTCGATATCAATGGGCTCTTGAACACAGAAATTGGGCAGAAGAACAATGGCGTTTCGTGTGCTTTTCTGATGAGTCTCGTTTTGGTATGAGACCGGATACAAGACGTATACGACACTGGAGAACCCCTGGACGCCAACATCGATTAAAATCCTGCCAGGAAGTCCATCCTTCATCATCATCATCATCAACAGCCCATCATAGTCCACTGCTGGACATAGGCCTCTCCAAATGCACGCCACTCAGATCGATCTTGGGCTACTCGCATCCAGCTCCTGCCAGCCACCTTGCGCAAATCGTCACTCCATCGTGCCTGAGGACGTCCTACACTACGTTTGCCTAGACGCGGTCTCCACTCCAGAACTCGTCTACCCCAACGGTTATCGGTTCTTCGGCAAATATGGCCAGCCCACTGCCACTTCAACTTGCTAATCCGGTGGGCTATGTCGAGAACTCTGGTTCTCTGTCGGATTACCTCATTTCTGATGCGATCTTTCAGAGAAACGCCGAGCATAGCCCTTTCCATAGCGCGTTGAGCGACTTTGAACCTGTGGATCAGCCGTGCCGTCAGTGTCCACGTCTCGGCTCCGTATGTCATCACAGGTAGGACGCACTGATTGAAGACTTTCGTCTTTAGGCACTGTGGGATCGACGATGTCAGGACTTGACGTAGCTTCCCAAACGCTGCCCAACCTAGCTGAACTCTTCTATTCACCTCGTCCTCAAAGTTGTTTCTAACTAACTGCAATGTCTGCCCGAGGTATACATATTTTTGAACAACTTCGAGAACGGCACCGTGTATTGCAATCGGTTCCGGTAGAACATGTTCATTGAACATGACCTTGGTTTTATCCAAGTTCATCCGTAGGCCGATGCGTATAGAAGAGTCAGCCAGGTCATTCAGCATCTGCTGTAGGTCCTGCAGGGTTTCTGCCATGATGACGATGTCGTCTGCAAATCGCAAGTGAGAGATGCGTTCGCCATTTATGTTGATGCCATGTCGTTTCCAGTTCAGCGTCTTGAACATATCCTCCATTGCATTAGTGAACAATTTCGGGGAAATAACGTCCCCTTGTCTCACTCCACGATGCAACGGTATGGGACTTGTTTGCTGATTCTGTACTTGGACAAACATGGTGGCGGCTTCGTAGAGACATCTTATCACTTGGATGTATCGCCAGTCGACTTGGCAACGCTGCAGGGACTCCAGGACAGACCAGATTTCAATCGAGTCAAAGGCCTTCTCATAGTCCACAAATGCTAGGCACAGGGGCTGATTGTACTCCTCAGTCTTCTGTATAATCTGCCGCACTGTGTGTATGTGGTCTATGGTGCCGTGTCCACTCCGAAACCCAGCCTGTTCCGGTGGTTGGAAGTCATCAAATCTTCGCGCAAGACGGTTCGCGATCACTCTTGAGAACAGCTTATAGACGTGGCTTAGAAGGGATATGGGTCGATAGTTCTTAAGTAGGGTCTTGTCCCCCTTTTTAAAGAACAAGACGACCACACTCCTACTCCACGCTTCCGGAGTTCTCCCTTCGAACAGGACAGTGTTAAAAAGTCCATCCTTATAGTGGTGGAACCATCATGGTATGGGCGGGTATTTGGATCGGCGGAAGAACTGAGTTGATTTGGATCAGAGGCAACCTCAACGCTCAAATTTATGCTGAGACGATTGTATCAGACGTCATCGTTCCTCTACAAGTGCAAATCGGTCCCTTATTTCAGTTAATGCATGATAATGCACGACCGCACACCGCAAGAGTTGTAAGACAGACTCTCGCCGCAGCTAACATCAATGTCCTGCCCTGGCCTGCTCAGTCGCCAGACTTGAACCCGATTGAGCATGCATGGGATATGCTACAGAGAAGAGCTCTGCCGAATATGGAGGGTATCCAGTCGCAAGAAGACCTTTTTTTGTTGTTGCAACGAACATGGGCGGCCATTCCACAGCGTGATTTGGATGAACTCATTTTGAGTATGCCAAACCGATGTTCTTGTGTTGTTAGTGTTCGCGGTAGAAATACGGATTATTAATTGTTTAAGTTACCCAATAAAATTTTAGAGAAAACTGTTATTTCAGTCTTTTTTTCGAACTTTTGTGTTAGTGGTTCAAATGTCAAAAATCCCTTTATTAGGAAAATGGCAAATTTCTTTATTAATGCAAAGGTGACTTGGTTTATCGTTACTGTGACAAACGAAAACACTTTATTTGATGAATCCTTAAAGAAAATTTTAATTAATATCAATCAGGAGAAAAGTTATTGCAAAAATATATGTTGATCCCTAGACACTTTTGATGTGTGTATGTTGTACAGGGACCACTGTAAAGTTTGTGTTTCAAGTGTCATTTAAACAATTACAGAATTTTTAACCCTTTCAAAACAAACCTGCTTCTTTGCAATTGTCAGAAGTTGAGTAACATTTATTTAGCTTTTTTTAACCGAGGACCTTTTACGTGTACTTACGAGAAAAAAAATACAAGGTGAACTGAACATTTAATATGACAAAGATTAGGCATTCAATATGACTTTAAGAAGAAATATTAAAGTTGAGTTGTTGAACCTCCAATTTTGTTGTGGTAATGCTGTAAAATTTTACTGTATTTTATTGTGAGTGGCTATTTAGCGGCTTATTTCGACAAATATTTTTACTCGAGTTGAAGTATCCAATATGTGTATATTTAAAAAACAAAGTCCTGTTAGAACACTTAAGTATCACTCAAGAATTACTGGACTGATGTCTGATTGGATGGGTGACCGAAAATTTACTATCACGAACTCCTCCGTGCTTCGGAAGGCACATTACGCCGTTGGTCCCGGCTGCATCTGCAGTCGTTAGCACCTACCAAACCGCACTGGCCCTGCGTGGTGGATCATGGCCCAATCTCCCTATTTCATCCATAAGGAAGGCCTGTGCCCCAGCAGTGGGGACATTAATAAGCTGGTGATGATGATGAAGACGCATTCCAATACTTACTCATATTTTGATAAGGAGACGATGTGTGTAACTTCAACACTGTACTTAAGTATCAATATTCATAGTTTTAATTTCAACATGACATAAATTTTACTCTTTTTGGTTTTAGTTTCCAAAATCATAGAACCATTTCTAATTTCCCAAGAAATCTTAGGGTACTAGGAGATTAAGGGATGTCTGTGGTTGGAGAATATTGAGCAAATTATTGGCAATCAATTAACCCCATTTTAAATTTCGCCGATTCTATTATTTTTTATCAAATTTTATCTATTATGCTGCTAATCTATTGAACTTTATTAAGTATTTTTTTATTGCGGTTGTCAATCAAGATAACCACATTAGTTACTTATAAAGTGTGTTGCCAACAAATAAACATTGTTAACCAAATAAGCTTAAGTTACAATTATACAGAAATTTACTAATAAGATTACTCTCAAATTTCCTTGGACCTACCAACGCAAAACAAAGAGGGGGAAATTCTCTTAATGCGGAAAAGAAATAAAAGAATGTTTATATAACAATATGTTTATATTCGTTCACAACAACTCCCTGTATTCCAGTAGGCATCGCGTCGCGGCCGCTATTACTTGCTTGAGAATATCAACATAACTTTAATGTATCTCGTGAAAATCCTCTAACCTGTTTTTCACATATCGCCCGGTCGGTGAAATCGGTAAAACAATTTTTGGGGAAATTAATAAGCCTACCACCCGTTTTTCCCGCAACTGCAATTTAAAATCGTTTGTCGTTTTTTCTTTATTAGTGTAACCTATATGTATATTCCATCGGTTGTTCATTGGATGGGTGAGCAAAATCTGGACCTCTTCCACGCTTCAATTAGTTAAGCTGTTAGTTCCATCTGTAGTCGTTAGCACCTGCCATGCCGCACTGAGTCGCTTGGTAGGCCAATGCCCAATCTCCCTATTCCATGATGAATTTTATTCGTAGACACAAATTTTATAAAAAAGCTAAATTTGATATAAACAGTTGGTAATCTTAGTTCCAAGCATGAACGAAGTTTAGAACTATGATTACCAATTGTAGGCATTGATGGACGAACGGGAAAATGTTGGCCGAGGCGAAGCAGAACCATAGCATATACGTAAGTCCATCAATCCCTAATTGTGTAGTACCTAGGCAGAACTTATTATTTTACAATAGAATTACCTACCTACTTTGCAAAATCAATGACGAACAGCAACACTCACTCATAAGTTTTTTTTTTAATTTTGCAAGTCAGTTCGCAATTTAAATAAAACCTTAGGTAAGTTACCTTCTTGGTTGCAATGTTTAGGACTAAAAAATCGTTCCATTTTTAAATTACACCACAGATATGAGTTTACCACCTGATTTATTTGGCCGCTAAAACCCGACAGATATGGATTTTCATACAAGTTTTGCCGGCCCCTGCTCGCATGTATGTGGCCAGTACAACAATTTGGATTTATCCCGAAGAAGGTTGTCGAAATAATGCTCAAATTTCCAAGCACGTTTGAGAAATAACCATTTTCATATTGAATAAAACAAGTTTCAACGGGTTAGATACACTGATTGTATTTATTTATTGACGTTTCGCATCCTTTGCAGAAATACTTTCGTCGTCGGATTAATGCATGCATCTAACCCGTTGAAATTTGTTTCATTTAATAAGTGATTTGCGTGAAAACCTAAGAAACAAATATTTTCATATTCTTTAACTAAAGGGCTTTAAATGGGATTTCTCAAATGTGCTTGCAAAATTGGAGCATTATTTTGACAACCTTCTTGGAGATAAATCCAAATTAATAAAAAGTAACTTTTTATTAACATAAAATGACAATACACTAATTTAAGCGCTTTTTTTTATTTGAATTAATTGAGATTGTCTCAAGTCTGAAGTGGTCTCCTGAGAGCATCTTGACGATGATGAATAAAAATACGAAATTATTACTTAGTTTACTCTTCGACCTGCCAACTATAATAGTAATATGTCACAGTTTCTAGTAATATAATATGTTGTTGTAAATAAAAAACTTGTTATGTGTCTAAAATATAGATAGAGTTACACGTTAATGTGATCAATTAATAATTCACCTTACAACGCATAGCAATGTCATGGTGGTTTAGTATAGTCAGGGCGGTAGGTACTTTCCATAGGCAGTAATAGAAGATATTCTGTGGTGTCGTGTTCGCTCGCACATAACAATGGATCTAATAAACTACTTCGGAAAAATAACTAATCATTCATCTAGTTACCGACTCTTAGTGTCAGATTATCTCTTAGAGTTTTTTGTTGTAGTGAGTACAATCAAAGAAGGGTGTTTACCAATTTTGGGTTACAATAGCTTGATGTCAATTTATAGGATAGACGAATCCGATCTACCATTCACAAGTACTAGCAGATTTTCCACTCGAATTGGAGCGCCCGTCAGGGGAGCAATCTCCCAGTGTGGTTGCTTCCCTATAAGGATCCCACATCGTCACATCCGGCGGTGACGGCACACCCCAGGCTTTTAGTGGATAGGCCAGTATGGAGAGTCCCACATAACCATTTTACGCACCCAGTAGCAGGGTATGCGCAAAGCATTTGCCTGGGCAAAAAGAAATTAAAAAATGGGGAACAATCTCTACCTCACAGAAGAGCACAGTAAAACAGCATTATCTTTTGGTGGTGTTGTGGTACTGCTGGTGACTAGGGTTGCAGGGCTCCGCGGGGTAGGGTATTGGGTTCAGGCCAGCAAGGAGAAGGTGGCTGGAGCGGCAAACTTTCTGCCGCATCATCTATCTTCACGACTAAACTCCACTCATGCTTAACACAAGGTGGGGAGCGGTAATCAGCTGCACATCGTATAAAAAAAACAATAGCTTGGGGTCGATTTCAATACAGACGAATTGGTTCTAATATTGACAGTTTAATCTCCAGATAAAAGTTTGAAAGGTTCCTCGTGAAAATAGGTACTCGTATCATGGACTATTATGTTGATGGGCTCAATTTGACGTTGTATTTACAAACTCTTCACCTAGTCCACTTATCATATTATATCTCCTTAAGTTATTCATTCGGGTCTCAATTAGTTCAGTGCTTCATCTAGTTCACACTTTACTGAAAGATAATAGCTATAGGTTAAAGGATAACTATAGGATAATAGATAGATCACAAACATTGCGTACCTACCGAAACGAGACAGATGCACGCCTCCGGAGTCGAAGTGCGCCCGCAGTCAATTTGACGTCTTATTGCGCTAGCATAGAGATTAGTTTTACTTGAATATTAATTAAAGGCGCAATTTGTATTTGTTTTGAAATTTGATTTTGTTGTTTTTCTGATTTTTACATTGTAGTCTACTTTAACTTGAAATTACCTAAGGTCGACAATCTGATTGTCAACATTAAGTAATTTATAACCCTGTGCTTATAAAGTGCGTATTAAAAGGTTTCTCGTTTTGTTTTTGCATAAACAAATAAAAAGGCTTTTTAATAGTAAGTAAACCCGTGTAAATTAAGTAAGTGAAATCCGTAAATAACTGTAAAATGTTTTAAACATTTCAATTATTGTATAAAAATTAACTTAAAGTTACGTCTGCAATATGTTATTTTTTATCATACATTTATCTACAAAGTTAGTACATAGCTAGCTTTAAAGACAAATTGACGTGGCGACTCATTCCTAATCATTAGAACTATGGAACTATGGAACAGTTTAAACTAAGCGAATTGACGACCTCCGTGGCCGAGTGGTTTGTACGCTGGGCCGACTCGAGAGAATACGAGCATTTGTACTCCAGTCATGGATGTTTAATATGTATTTATATATAAATATACTTATATATGTATAATATATTATGCATTCTGTCCGTTACCCTAGTATCCCATAACACAAGCCTTACAGTGCTTACTTTGGGGCTAGACTAATATGTCTGAGTGTTGGAAATATTATTATTTTATTATTATTAATCACGCGATAGAACTTAATGACAAGGTGACTCTACTGATGTACTGAGCCAAGTGAACTAGATGAAATAGATGAGTGATATACTTCTTCTAGTCCAAATGGACTATATCACTCTTTACACTTCGGTGAAGTATTTTGCGCATGTCTGCTCTGTCCATCCATCCGCCTCAACAGGTCAGTCATGATGCGGGCGATTTTTTTAAATTATCATAGAATATACACGGGATCCAATTCTTTACCTCGCGAAGTTCCTCTCTCTTCTTTTGTTAAAAAAAAAACTTCAAAAAATTCAATATCGTTTATTTATCTAGGTTGTGACAAGCACTTGTGAATGTCAAAAAGCTACGCCATCGGTTCGTAAATCTACTGCGGGAGACCTTGTACTGAGAAGAACCGGCAAGAAACTCAGCAAGCGCTGTTTTTTTCTCCCTGTTTTATATACAGAGTCATGAAGTTGAAAAAATACTTCAATATGAGTTAAATATACATACATGAAGTAACTCACTTTCCATTACAAATGAAAATTATATAAAAATTATGACTATAAAATAAAAAAGTATAAAAAACCTTTCTTACTCACATTTACGATTGATGATATTTATTTTTTTATTAACATCAACAAGATTAAGAACAACTCATTATAAAGTAACTTACAAACAATGTGGAAGCGAACTAAGTGCAATCTTAATTATGGATGTTACACAATAGCACTGTTAAACAAAAATATCGCATAACAAAATCACACTATTTAAAAATCTTCTATTGATGTGAAATAATTAGTAGTAAAATATAATAAAATAATTAAACTAAAATTAAAAACATTTCATTAAAATTAGGTATATCATTATTCGGTTAACCGTCACAAAATGTTGTAGAGTAATGGAAATTGATGTTATAATAATTAAAATTAAACATAATAAACATTCACAGTCACCAACAAATACTTACGTCAAATCTAGTATTTTTTTAAATCATTTTGGAGATGTTTAAGAGAATTAGAGAAAACATCGACATCAATTAATTGTGCATCATGCTCATGAGCATGCTGTGGTAATCCACTTTGATTCTACTAGAATGATTTCGAGCAATGCTTCTGTGCAAGCCATTGTAAGCTATCATCAACCTATTCAGCGGTGAGTAGCGACCATGGCGCGAATGAGATAGTCTCTCCATAATGATGATGAATGATGTGAAGTTTATCTCTCTGACCTTGTTCTACTTCTAATTCTCTTTTCCACATCTCTGTACCTGTTGTGTTTGAATCCATCAATAATTACGGGAGGGTAAAAAAAGTCAGGTACTTTTCCCTTCTCTGCAAAGTTCCTTAATGCCAGGGTTACACGAGACTAGTTTCTCAAGCTAGGATAGAAAGCTAGTGTAGACAAAAGTAGCTTTATTTCTAAGCCAGTGAGATAATTTACGTGTACTATTTTTTAGGCTCGTAGCGCCTCCTATCACTGATTTTACTATCCTGGCTTGTATAATAGCTTCATGTGGCCGGCAAAGCTAGTTCTTAGTTGGTTGGTAAGCAGGAACCACGCATTTTTTTTTTCTGACAGCTGTAATATGAATGTTAATCTTAGGTCCTTATATACAAGTCAAAACAAAATAAGGGTCACTTGTAAATTTTAACAACGGGATTGATTTAATCCTGTTTAAGCGTTCTTAACCGTTCTTATCTCTTGTGTTAACAAACATAATGTAGGGTTACCACTTGTATATATTTTTAAGGGGCTCCCCTGGTTTTTTTTTGTAACCAGTTGAATTTACCATGTTTTAAGACGAATTCTTAAGTCATTTAAACTGCGGATTCCTTTTTTTAAACAGTTTTACATTGGCTAAGTCAGAACGTGGATAATCACATTAAAAGCTTTATGCCGAGGTTTCGAAGATATACTGTTCCTAGAGGGACAGCGTTTTGTAGCTTTACGGATTGCCTTTTCAAGGAGAGCCATCGAGAAAGCTTGGAATCGATTTCAAAAGAGTAGGAGTGTAACTAGAAGACGGGGATCTGATACGGATCGAAAAACCACCTCACAAGAAGATCGCTACATATGTTTGACTACGCGAAGAGAGCAAATCGTCACCACCCGCGCCTCACAAAATCGCTTTCGCCAGGCGACTGGTAGTCGTGTGAGTGACCAAATGATTAGAAATCAGTAACATGAAAATCAGTAGTTTTTAAGGAGACGCGTAGTGCGGATTCCATTGACTAGTGTACAAACCAATCATCATTTGCAAAGTTGCACCTGAACTGTGAATGGAGCAAAGTATTGTTCACTGATGAGTGTAAAGTGAATTTGGTCAACTCGGTTAGTGGAATAGTACTAGCTTAATATTGGCTAGTTGAGCCCCATGTAAACATTACTAGTATGTTCCAAGCCATTTCAGCAAAGCTAGGACAGTTTAATAGAAAACTAGCTTGCTATCCTACTATCCTAGCTTGAAAAACTATTCTCGTGTAGTCCGGGCATAAGATTGGACGCGAGCTGAGAGACATTTGAGAAATAGGTTGGTATTTAAAAAATCTATTGCTGTCTAGCTAGCGTTGAAAATCTACTATATAAAAATAAGTCGGGTTTTCCTTCCTGACGCTATAACTCCAGAACGCACGAACCGATTTCCACGGTTTTGCATTCGTTGGAAAGGCCTCGGGCTCCGTAAGGTTTATAGCAAAGAAAATTCAGGAAAAATTTCAAAATCTTCTTTTAATCACCAAACGAAATGTTACATAAAACGAAGCCATCTGATGGTAAAACGGAGTTCGCCTGGTTTGCTAGTTACGTATAAAAATTGCAAAATTCGAGTTTTGTCTATCGACTTTTTCCTTGAAAATTAGATATATAAAAAAATCATTGTTCGCGTCAATTATTCTCCGCTACACTATTACTAAGACTTAATATACATATCAATGTATACCACCTTTTTGACAGTTCATATTTTTAAGGAATCTGTTGGTACTTTCTATAAGTATTTAAAAAACCAGGTCTCCGTGATAACCTAACGCCTTGTCCGTGACGTGTCAATCTCCCGACCCTAGCCCAGCCAAGGTAACTATTCTATTTACTTAAATTAAGGTAAACATAACGCATATTATGCAACAATGTTGCCAGAAAATGAAAACACTATGTTTATCGTTAGTATTACTAAGGAGGGAATTTTAATAAATGCTTGCATTTGCTGATTGCTTTTAACAATTAAGGTATTGACGAATTTTGTTAGTCCTAGGCTATATGTTTTGTTCTGAACAAAATTCTCCCGAACGTATTGAACATTAGGCGGATATGATTAATTTGAAATTTAAATAAATATTTTTCAATCTATTGAATACTATTTTTTATTCAAATAAACTATCCTCGTGAGCAATTCATTAGAAATTTCAGCCGATTCTAAGATAATTTCATGTTACTTTTTGATGGCAGATGTAAACTTTAAAGTTGCGTACGGGTAGCGCGTAGTTCGCTACGTGTTCTTTATTCATTTATTTCTTTATTATAACCTATATAATAATGTACTAACTAAAACGCTCCTACGGAGTGTCCGTAGGAGCTGATTCTGACCGAGGAGCCTATAAGGCTTCGTCGGATGCGACATTTTTTATTTTTTACATTACAATATTATATTTACCATATTTAAACATGATATTTTATTATTTAAATTTAATTATATAGTTTATAAGGCAATAATATATATATATTAAATTAACCTAAATTACACAAAATTAATACAAAAACAAATATTTAAATTATACCAAATAACAATTTATATTATGGAGATACACTACAGTAGCGTAATTTTTTTACAGTTTCTTTCTTAGAAGTGTGATTTTTTCACAGTTATTATATAATTATTCTCAATACAAGATTATCTTCCTTAAATAGATATAGTACATATTTTAAGGAAGTAAAGCACACACATTCCCACTCCACTTCATGTCACAATGCAAAACTGTAACAGGCGTAACTGTAAGTGAGCGCATAGTAGACACACAGCAAAGTTTGGAGATCGGCTGAATTTCTGAATTTTCTGAAAATATGTATTTGTTTTCGGATGTGTGCAACCAAATTATTAATACACAGGGTGTAAAAACACCTTTGACAAAGACTTAAATAAACTGCGCATTCTGTACACCCAAACAAGTCAAATTACAAAATATTATAGGTGGGAAAGAAATGTTTTTTTTTTCAGTTAAAAAAATACATTTTTTTTTCAGTACGCAATGTATAGCGCGGCGCTTTACTGTGGCGCTACGCAAAGAATGTGCCTGTATGAGTGTGCGTGTGTGTAAGTGCGTCGATAAAAAGATTATAAATAACGTTTTGAAAATATTAATGTATAAATCTTGAAAAACATATTTTGGCTGTCACCTTCAATATCTCCATAACCATAAATTTCCCAGGTATGGTCCAGTGTTGTGATTTCTTGCGGTTTTTTGTATTTAATTATGTCTAAAAGGGGTAAAACCTTACAAATACGATAGAAAAGCACTACAGCGCCCTCCAATCTAAATCCCATTCTCTTTCCGCACAGACTCTACCCCGATATTTAGACTTTTCGATCTTGCTATCCTAAACGCACTCGATGCTTCAGGGGTAGCAAAGTGAAAACCGAAGTGATAGCTTCTCAAGGAGGTCTACAAAAAAATGGGTGCGTGTACTTATGTAGGCGCGTGAGAAGTTATCCTTCTTTGGCATCGTTTAAAATTAGTTTTTAATTGCATGCAAATAATTAATTACAATAAATTAATAAAAAGTCTGGAAAAGGACGAAGTCAATAAAGTTCAGTTTTAATTTGAAAAAATAAATAAATAATCAAAATATTCAATTAAAATCGCTACTGAATATAATTCATTAGAACATATGTGATTTGCACTTGTATGAAACTCAAACACGTATTCCGAATATACAAACTAGAAACATGTGGATAAATATTATAAATATGAATACCTATAACTGTTACTTGTAAAGATGTGGTTTTTGGTTCTACTACACCAATGGTCAAGAGATGGCGCTGTAGTCTCCTGAATAGCGCTTTGGTTCCGTTGTTCCAGATTAATAAATACTTTTGATATTATAAATATGAATACCTATAACTGTTACTTTATTACAAAAAATAAAGATGTGGTTTTTGGTTCTACTACACCAATGGTCAAGAGATGGCGCTGTAGTCTCCTGAATCGCGCTTTGGTTCCGTTGTTCCAGATTAATAAATACTTTTGATAGGCCTTCACAATGCAGTCGTTGGCACCCACTAAATAGAGATTCTATTTCTATTTTGTTGGTAGATTTTCTTAATGTGCGGTAAACACAAAAGTAACAGCATTCATCGCTAAAGCGACCAACTTCATGCTGTTAAAATTTTGTGTTACAGTGATGCGCGCGCATCTTAAAATTTCACTCTCATAATTTTTTCATAACGCGCGCCTATAGAAGTATAACAGTTAGATAAAATGAAAAAATCAATCTCTCAACTCAACTACTCTACTCATCTACTCTAATAGTCTTCACTCCTTTTACACAGGTCTTTGATGAGTACTAAAGACTGCAGATACCACCGGCAAAAAGTGCGGTTAATTGTGCTCTTTGAAGCACGCAGGACTTCGAAACAAAAATGTTGGTTCACGCATCCTCGATCGCAGACCAAACGTGCTAATCTTAATTACTTGGCCTGTTGCTGACTGAAATAGAATTTAACTCTGTCGATCTCTCAAGCCGTCAGGAATTCAACTTGTACTAAACGTACGTAGACCAAACATTATAGCTATAACGTCTTAGAGAAATCAAAACGCAAAGCCAGCTTGATAAACAATGTAAGTATAATGAAGTTAGATAGGTACTGCGGAGTTCTACCCTGTGTGGATAGAACCTGGGGGCGTAGTAATTTATTGAAACAACGACTTGATTATTATTTTATATTAGATTTCAGGCGAATACAAGTTTTTTTAATCTTACTTACTACGAGAGGTTTGAAGTCTGAAGTCCATCTGATGTGGAACCTTCTATCAAAAGACAGACGATTAATTATTTCAAATATTAAAATCATGACATTAACTTTTTAATATAACTGCCAGCCGTAGGCATTGCATGAACAAAGAGTTTAACTAAACAAGGAGGCTGTGACGTAACGGACGTTACAGTACCTACCTACTAGTACCTGCATGATAATAATTTAACTATGCAAATGTATTCCAATACTCAATTAGGGATTATAACTTAACCAGCAAACCAGTGAACCAAATGTTCACCAAAACCTGATTTCTCGAAAACCGGAAGTGCTACGTTACTCAAATCCGGTTTGTAGTCTTATCAGACTATTCTTAACTTATAACTTAAATATTCTCTTTATCTATCTCTTACGGTTTGGCCGCTGAAACAGCACCACAGACAGACGGACTTGTCTAATAGATAAGAGATTCTATGACATTGTATTTGAATCATCGATCGAATGACGAATCCATAAGGATTCCGTTTTTTACCATTTGGCTACGAAATCCTAAAAACTGCATTCATTTTAATTTTATAGAAAAATTGGTATCACACTTATTACTTCTTTTGTTATTATACTATAAAATTATACCAAAATGACTGATATCATATTATTATTTTTGTATTTTTTCATTCCCTGACTTTAGATGTTATTAAAAGTTCGAGACTTAAATGATATTGATTATAATATAGTAACTCTTTAGATATAATTTGATATATAATACATATCTCGAATCACAGTTACAAAAAAGCATTTATGAGATGGCTTCTTAGACGGGTGCCCATAGTGCGTCATGAAACATACTTATTTTTTTATATTTTCATTAAAATCTAATTTTAGCGATAATGTAAAAAAGGATGATGACATGACGTGACATTTCTTTACCTTTTTCCTTTTTTTTGTTTGCTAAATTTGTTTCCGCTTTTATAGTAGGCAATTAGTAGCCAATACGCATGGTAATCATAATTATCGATGATTCAAATACAATGGCATAGAATTAAGTTACAATCCCTAATTGATTATTGGAAAACATTAGCATAGTTAAATTATCGCTAGGTACCTATCTAACTTCATTATACTTACATTGTTTATCAAGCTGGCTTTGCGTTTTGATTTTTCAAAGACGTTATAGCTGTAATGTTTGGTCTACGTACTTTTTGTACAAGTTGAATTCCTGACGGCTTGAGAGATCGACAGAGTTAAATTCTATTTCAGTCAGCAACAGGCCAAGTTATTAAGATTAGCACGTTTGGTCTGCGATCGAGGATGCGTGAACCAACATTTTTGTTTCGAAGTCCTGCGTGCTTCAAAGAGCACAAATAACCGCACTTTTTGCCGGTGGTATCTGCAGTCTTTACTACTCATCGAAGACCTGTGTAAAAGGAGTGAAGACTATTGGAGTAGATGAGTAGAGTAGTTGAGTTGAGAGATTGATTTTTTCATTTTATCTAACTGTTGACATAATTAGCTAACTTCTTTATTTGTAGTCCTCCTTGAGTAGCTATCACTTTGGCTTTTGCTTCGCTATCTCTGAAGCCTAGAGTGCGATTAGGGTCTCACTCTCTCCCGCTCAGCAAGTTGGTTAGATCCTGGTTCAGCACCTAAACAATACGAAAACCACACGACCCCATACTAAAACTGACCCCAAAAAAGTAATGCTCACTGTTTGGTGAACATAAAATAGTCCCCCCCCCCCTCTCTCTCTCTCTCTCTCTCTCTCTCTCTCTCTCCCTCTCTGTTTGGTTGTCTAGCGCTAGTGCCATTCATCACAGCCTCTTACCAAACGGGATGAGCATTACTGCAGATGTGTACTGAGCACAATGATGGAGAAGCTCGCATATCGCACGCATATATAAAAAGTAGGACACGGCATTCCTAAACTTTTTTTTATATTTTTTTTATTTTATAGTCATAATTGTTATATCATTTACATTTGTAATGGAAAGTGACTTCATGAGTTATCTCATATTGAAGACATTTTTCAATTTGACGATTCTGTATATAATACCTTTACCCGCCTATATTTGTGGTGTCCCAAATTAGAGGATCGACTCACGGCGCCCCTCTGTACTTTCTACGGCGCACCAGGGCGCCGCGGCGCACACTTAGGGAACCCCTGGCCTAGACTGAATAAACGATATTGAATTTTGAACTTTTGAATTGTATCTCCAACTAGCTTTGGTCAATCGTTCAGCTCCACTGCTCCTGCAAGACGTCATACTGCACAGCAGTCGGTCTTCAAGTTACACGAGCTGCCGTTGGAAGTTCTCCGTCATCCACAGTATTCACCAGACCTTGCCCCTACAGACTTCTACTTTTTCCAAAATTTGGATAACTTTTTAGCGGGGAAATATTCAATATTTTCCATGATTTTCTCCCACTTAGATCCTAGGCTGCTGTATCTATAAATACATGCAAAATATGTATGTGTTTATATTTGTGTAGGTATATATGGTATGTATATATCTGTGTGGGTATATGTTATTCATTTGTTTATAATCTTTATATGTTCAAGAAAATATGTATATTTCTTTGTTTTATCTTGCTGGCATACTGCAACTTCCTCTTCGTTTAGCTATCCTTTACCGCAAAGGTTGTCTGGAAGAGATCGCTTAAAGCAATAAGGCCTTTGACAACATACTATTATTGTTTACTTTTTTTGTATTCTTTTGTCTGTGTGCAATAAAAAAAATATCTATCTATCTAACCGAGAAGCAGTTTAAAATGCGTTTGAAGAATTTGCAGAAACCCGAAAATTGCAAGAACCCGTCCAGCAGAGTTTTTCAAAAAGGGCACCAATAAGCTACCACTACTTTGCCGCGTTGGCAAAAATGCATTTATTGCATGGGCACTTTGATTAATAAAAATAAAAAATATAGAAAAAAGGAGGTTAACTAATTTCATGGAAAACAGCTATTTTATAGGTATACACCTAATATTTTCATCGATGGAGGGTAAAAAGGTACGACATAGCGGATTCGCCGCTTGAATTGCTTGGGTTTGAACTGTTCCAATCATTCCAACAGGTTTTCTATATTAAATAAATCATAATTGTATAGACGTTGTAACAACATAATGATTTTTAAAAGTTCATACTTACATTTATTAGAATTTTAATGTTGTGGAGTTTTTTTCGCTCGTTTTTCTCCGCAGCTAAAAAATAAGTCCATAACGAGTGGTAGGGAAAAAATTTTTTTGTGCGATTCAAAGGGTTGATACATCCAATTTGAATAAAGATATATTGATTTCTGATTTCTGAATTGGAGCGCTCGACTGGGGTAGTTACCTCCACCTTACAGAACTTTTTGCAGTAAAATAACCCGACCATTTCGTATAGTAAGCGAAAGCGACAGCGATAGCCATAGGAATCTCATTAGGCGATTGACCTATGCATGTTTGCCACCCTTTTAACATAAAAAAACTAATATGTAATTGAGAAAATCTAACAACAGTTATTTTTAATGTAAACACAATAGAGTCTTGTTAAGAAACTGCTTATAATTAATTTCTAGATACGCTCTGAGTGACTAACAAATAATGATGATAGCGTTGTGTGTGCCATTCCGATGTGTGCGTAGGCAGCCACTGTGTATGTTGCATTATATTTTTATCACCATATTTCTTCGACGACAATGGCCCATTCATAGCAAAATTGGCGTCCCATTTCTTATAAATCAATTGATCGAATAGCCTTATTTTTAATTTTTCATTTTTTTATGAGCTACGTAAGCAGACGCTACCTGATTTTTCGATATTTAAATTAGTAACTTTATCTTAGTGAAGATTTTGTCGAGTGAGAATAGAGATATTCACAAATAGCTTAGTAAATTGTAGATCTACATTTATGCTTCTTAAAAGCCATTTATTTGAACATTTTTTTATAAACCTTTCTACAAAAGAATAACATTTCTATCATAATAGAGTTTTTGATGTTAATACATACCGACTTTATAAACAAATAAACATTAAATTTATAAAGCTATCGCAACTGTTTTAATACTATGCAATTAGTTGAAATGCTTATGCAGACCGTCCCTTATCAGTCGCCGGCTACATATGTATATGCTAGCCGCCGCGTTCAACGTTTTCCCTAAACGCTGTCAGAATGAGGGCTAGAATCGCACAGCTCGGACTGCGGAGACTGTAGCGCATTGCTAGATAAAGGATTTGCAGTTTGTTTACAAGTTGCATGGGTGGCGCGGAAAACGGGTGGGGCGTCGTTCAGTGCGCGCGCGTTGCGTCCGCCGGTGCACGCGTGCAGTAACGCTGCGCTTTGGTGACTAGTTATTTGTACGGAGTGTGAGGACGATGGCGGACTGGTCACTCATGGAGCACAAGTGGCCGCAAAACCAGTACGATCCGTACCGGTACGCGTACAACCAGTACTACCATGAGAATCCGCCGCCGCAGCAAACCCCGCCTTCGTGTATGCAGCAGTCCCCGCCTTCGTGTATGCAGCAGTCCCCACCGTCGTGTATGCAGCAGTCCCCGCCGTCGTGTATGCAGCAGTCCCCACCGTCGTGTATGCAGCAGTCCCCGCCTTCGTTTATGCAGCAGTCCCCGCCATCGTGTATGCAGCAGTCATACATGCAGCCTCAGATGCCAGTGCTATCGCCCGGCGGGCATATTTTCGGTGCTCCAAGCTCACCTTCCCTCGTGTCTTTACTCAACGAGCCTTCAACCTCCTGTGGGCTGTTCCTCAGCCCGCCGCCACCGCCGCTGCCGAAACCGTGAGTACCACAGATGCGTAATAAGTAAACAGTAACTCGGTGTTAAAAGCGCGGGCGAGCCGAGAACACCCACGTGTTCCTACTGAGCCGGCGCATTCTGCACATGCATAAGAGCGATGTCTCAACTATGATATGAATTGGAACGGACGCATTGTTATAATACTATTACGCGCATTCAGTTGTTATTTTATCGCTGAAATGCACAATGTCGCCGGCCGGTTATTGTTGATAATAGGTTTTTTTTTTAACAAGTTATTTGCGGTATGACTAATTACTTTCATTTTTTTTATACGACTAATACAGGTATTTTTCCCATTTTCACGTTTTAATAATAAATATATATTTTATCAATCTGCGTAAATTCCTTTAATGACAGCAATCGGCTATATAGTAAAAGTTTAACCATCTTCTACTAGCGTACTACAATACCAGCGTACTGAAATTGCAATGAAATGAAATTACGTAGTCCAGCCGAATAAGTTCTGTTATAAATGAAAATGCATTTTCTAGTAATGAAGTTATTAATATTATTGAAATTTATACCTAAATATTTATTAAAGTCTCCACTTTTGGCTTTCATACAGGGGGCCAATCGCCTAACGGAAATGCTTTGGAAAACGCTAACGCTTACGATTTTATTTTGTTATTTCTAGCCGCCTGAGGTATTCAAATGCCTCGCGCTCTTTCTTTTTCTTTTGCATTGGTAATAACAATATTAAAAAAAATGAGCGTGAGGTATTCGAAAACCTCAGGCGGCTAGAAATAACAATATAAAATCGTAAGCGTTAGCGTTTCCCAAAGCATTTCCGTTAGGCGATTGGCCCCCAGGTCTTTAATCTGTTTGGCCACGGATCTAGGGATTTACGCACTGTTTCCAAGGGAAATTTCGCCACTGTTTGCTCCAAAGATTTTTTAAGAAACTCAATGTCCCCGTGTCGTTAAGAGCAGGCCATGTCCTCTAAAACTGACATAATTTGAAGTCTGAAGGATTTAGATCTGGGCTAGATGAGGGCCAGTCTATTTTATAAGACTCGAAACATCACCCGTAAAATGCAATATATACTAGCATCTACCTACGCGCCGATTAGTATGGCAGCGGCGCAATTTTGTAAAAGGGCTCTTAACAGAAAAAGCAAAATTTACTAAAAAAAACATGCCGCGACCAGTACAACGACCACTCGCATTTTGATAGCCGTGTCATACAGTATAAATACAATACTGGTGTTCTATTATGTATTAATCATTCAATATAAGGTATAACAGATAACAATCTCAGTAGTAACGCAGTATAGAACAGAATCATCCCCGCTGGCAGCACCCTTTCAGGAGCATGACGCATGGACCAGCCATCGCTTCGCTTGATCATATTTTAGGAAAAGTAACGACCCGTCTCACTCGACACCACCGAAGAGATTTTTAGCATCACTACTCATAACCGCCTATAATAAACTGCAACAATATATATTTAATCAAAATAAAAGTCATTTATCTGTAGGACACTGCAAATAATCAAAACAATACAGGTAATACAGGAGACGACTCACAAATGAAAAGAAAACAAATTAATTTAATAGTCAAACTTAACATAAGAATACCGTATCATACAGTAGGTAGGCAAATACTCTTCCATCAAATCAAAGTAGCTATAAACGACTTTACCCTTTAAAACATCCTTTATTCTGCATCTCGACTACAAAATACGTACGCTTCATGGTATGATGAAACTTGAAATGAATATATAATTTCTCACAGGTATAATAATTAACAGTTGCAAAATGGTTTATGACCCGCTTGATGGAAAATGGCTGTTATAGCCTAAATACTCTTGCAATTTATTTATTTATTTAAGGTGGACCAACAAGATATACACCAATACAGGATACAAGCATCGGTAATAATTAGATGCTATCTAAATTAAAAATACTTTATAGTATCTCTCGTACATTGCTTACCTTAATTCACAACCATGTTGATCCCTTCAATCTCATATACATCATCATCATCATCATCATCAGCCTATTAATGTACCCACTGCTGGGGCACAGGCCTTAACCATGAATGGAATAGGGAGATTGGCCATCTCATATACACCCCAGCAAAATTCCTAGGAATCGACTATGAACGAAGAAGCCTCTGCAGTTCGTCACCAGCCAGATACATTGCTGTTCTGGTCTATGCAGCCCTCCAATTTGTTTTTCACGGCCGGAAAAAAACCCAGCCGATTTTCCTATTATTATTCGAGTTCTACTATACATCCTGGCTTCATATATATCTTAAATTATAGTCTTAAATTAATCCTCAGTATTTAAATTGCAAAAGTTTGAAACTACTTAATGTTTAGACATTTTCATTTTCAAGATTTTATTTTGTTATTTCTGACCGCTGAAGGTTTTCAAATACCTTACGCTCAGTTCCTTTTCTATTGTTGTTACCATAACAAAAAAAAAATCGCGGGGCATTTAAAAACCTTCAGCGGGCAGAAATAACAAAATGAAAACGTAAGCGAAAATGTTCATTAGCAAAATCCGCGGTTCTTTCATTGTATGCACTTCATTTATTTTCTTCCTTGCCATATTTGATTAGTTAGCGAATGCCTTCGTAGACCTGTATTAAGGTAGAATACCAACTTTTATTTCAATTTATTTTATTTTCAGTTTCATTGTAATTTGTGGTGCTAAAGGAATATTTATATTTCCATCATTTTGCATTTTGCAACATTTCGTGTGGTTTCAAACGGCCGGAAAAAAAACCAGCCGATTTTCCTATTATCATTCGAGTTCTTCTATACATCCTGGCTTCCTATATCTCTTAAATTAATCCTCAGTATTTAAATTGCAAAAGTTTGAAACTACTTATTGTCTAAAAACTTAAAAATAGAATTATCTTAAAACTTACCTACTTAGTTTCTCTCTTCTCTCCGTGCTTCGGAAGGCACGTTAAGCCGTTGGTCCCGGCTGTATCTGCAGTCGTTAGCACCCACCAATCCGCACTGGGCCCGCGTGGTGGGTCATGGCCCAATCTCCCTATTCCATCCAAAGGGAAGGCCTGTGCCCCAGCAGTGGGGACATTAATAGGCTGATGATGATGATAGTTTCTCTACGTACTTATCTATATATGAGATGTGTGAATTAAAAACCTGTTACTAAATATGATAAAACGCAAAAATCATGGCAGTGGCAGAAATCATCCACTTACACAGACGAGGGGACGGGGACAGTAACAGATTATTTTTCTCCTATCATATCGAACTTGAGGAGCTCGATGGCGCAGGTGGTTAGCGCGTTCGGCTGCGATCGTTGTAGTTAAGCAACTTTCGCAGTGGTCGGTCATTGGATGGGTGACCACAAATTTCTATCTCGAGTTCCTCCGTGCTTCGGAAGGCACGTTAAGCCGTTGGTCCCGGTTGCATCTGCAGTCGTTAGCACCCGCCAATCCGCACTGGGCCCGCGTGGTGGGTCATGGCCCAATCTCCCTATTCCATCCATAGGGAAGGCCTGTGCCCCAGCAGTGGGGACATTAAGAGGCTGATGATGATGATGATGATGATGATGATGATGATATCGAACTTGCTATTAGTAACTAATAAGTTTTAACGTTGTTAAACTATTCGTATAATAATCAAATTCAAATGTCAATCTATATGTACATATAATAAAATGCTAGGAAAGTCAAAACTGTACATTGGATATTTTTTTTAAAGAATACTTTGGGTGTGCTCCACAATCGACACCGAAGCCAAAAATATAGTTTTTAGAATTTTTGTCTGTTTGTATGTTCGGGATAAACTCAAAAAGTACTGCATGGATTTATTTAAAATTTGGCACGAATATTATTAAGAAGTCGGGTCAACATATAAACTCCACGCTTACGAACTCGCGGTCGGCCACTAGTCATTTAATATTTGAATCATTAAGACAAGACAATAAAAAATCTGGCATGGTTCCCTAAACTTAAAACTAAAAACATCAGTCTCTCCTTTTCATCCTGTATAGAGAATGACAATGATACACTGTTGTCAAGTTTAGGTTTAGAGAATCATGTCGGGATCGACATCACTGTGTACTTATTATAACAGTTAATTAAGCATCCCTAAGTACAGCTAATCTGTGGCATAGTAGAAACAAACAATAAAGAAAGTAGAAAGAAAAATATAATTTAAAAACAGTATATATATTTTACTTAAACCATAGTTATACATCGACATTTAAAAGTTGATAAGATAACTCTTGAAAATATTATTAAGCGTGAATGAAGCTATAAAATTTGTTTCATTACTTAAAATTACTGTCATCTATCACAAATCCAATAAATACACAAAGTAGAAAACCCTAGAAATCGAATACAGCTAGTTAATGTCAAAACGCGTCACATAAAAATATGGAGTTACGTGTTCTGCAATGAATCAATCAATCAATCAGTTCACACAAATTGAAACAACCTAAACGGCAACAATGGTGCGGTAACAGACGCTTTTTTTGCGAACGCTCATTTGAATCTGGACAATCGTACCCAAACAAGAAAGTGGTCCGACTGAATTTGGCTGTTTAGGAATTGGGTCACTATAGCTACAACAAAACAATACTGGTATTTAAGATTAAAAATGTATCCGAGATGAGATGCCCTCACGGTGAATAAAGGTTGAATCATCGCGGTTATAGCGAATTAGGGTGAAAAAAATCTGTTTCGCGTTTCGGTTCATTTGGCAGTGTTAAAACATTGTTTAAGCGTTTCGTTTCAATTCTATGAATCTATGTGGTCTTTAATCCTACTAGTTTAATAAATATGATAGTTGGTATTTGAAAATTTTAAATATGAATTTATATTTTTAAATGTAAAGAAAATTTTACTAGAAAAGATTCCACGCGGGCCAGGCACAGAGAAAATTCGAAAAGGACAATAAGGGCCGCAGAAGCGTAATGATCAGTGCATCCGCGCGGATAGTGGAGGGCGCGGTCTCGAGCCCCGTCTGCTGCCCGGTCTGGGTGGATTATTTTCTAGTATAATTTTCTTTAGATTTAAACATCTAGCTGTTACTCGTACCCACATAAATGCTTAAAAAATTAAAAATATAACTACATACATAATTTTAATAAAATTTATGGATGCAGATAGAGAAAACAAGTTGTCACAAATGAAAATCTATGTTTAACACAAAAGTGAAATAGACCGTTTAGGAGAAGGGGACACGTAGAAATTATGCTTTATTTATTTTTGTTATTCTTACATTATTTATAGGAACTTTTCCGTTCTGATTTGGAATATAAGGAAAATCAATATCGCATACGTGTTAATTGCTTATTATCCAACGGATATCGTTAATTCGCCTGAGCTAATTATTTGCTGTTGCCCCTTGTAAGGGTGATCGGTGACTATTTATTTTCAGGCATCAATTGATACGAATCAACAGGTGGAAGAAGTCATAATATGACGTAAATTGTATCTAATTGGATATCGGAAAATAACAACAGGTCACAATGTACGAGGTCAGGTTACATGGATGTTTCTGGTGAAGTGAAGACCTCTTGTTTGTAGACGCTATAAGATGTAAAACCAGAAAATGTGTATTATGATATTTGATTGTTATATAACATTTATTTATCGTTTATTATAGTAAAGTAAAGTTAAGTAGGATAATATATATGTTTTTCTAACTTTAGTAGCTCGCACTCTATCGCCATAACATTCGTCTCCCACACCCTTACTGGTTGACTGGTAGAGAATGCCTATGGCATTAAGTCCGCCATTTACTATATTTTGCTAAAGAAGAATAAAATAAATTAATAAAAACAAATGGATACGTACTAAAGTTCACTTTCGCAACGAATATATAATAATTAGCCTAAACAGTAGGACACGGCATTCCTAAACTTTGTTAAATCAGTTTTTCCTTTTTTTTTATTTATAGTCATAATTTTTATATCATTTACATTTGCAATAGCAAGTGATTTCATGAGTTATCTCATATTGAAATTTTAATAACAACGAAAAATTGGTTAATTTATCTTTTTTTTCGCAAATTTCTCCTTAGCTATGATATGAAATGAAATGAAATGAGTACTTGAAAATAGCTTTAGGACCCCTCGTAAAAACGAGTTGATTACTCACTTTTAAATAAATAATAAAAACCAAAAAAGTGTCCAGAAATGTGAAAGAGCATAAGTTTTCACGTGAAAAATCTTCTAATTTCACCTTAGCTATACTTGAAAATAGGTACCCTTGTGAAAACGATTACTTCTGTTTACTTTTAAATTAATAAGAAAGAGACCGGACAAGTGCGAGTCGGGCATGCCCACCGAGGGTTCCGTATAAATTTATAGATACGCACCATAAATAGCCGTATCTTTTTAACTTAATTTAGAAATTCGATTTTTTCACAGCTTCTAGGTGGTTTAAATTTAAACTCAATAAATAGCTTAACACGTTTCCGAGAAAAGGCTCTTGACAGATTAACAGACAGACGGACAACAGAGTGATCTTATATGGGTTCCATTTTATGTTTTGGGTTTCGGAACCCTGATAATAAGAGCAAGACAAAGACACATACTTTATCATTATGCTAGCCCCACTATGGTGAAATTATATGTAAGTAATATACGTTTAAAATTAATGTTTTACGCGTACTAACCTATCCACATAAAATGAGTAGGTATGTTCAAATCAAACGACAAACTATTTATTACCATACGTGTACAAATAAAGTGATTGTTTATTAAGTAATTGTACCGAAAAAAATGTTACTGAAAATAATATCAGAGGATAGAACGATGCGTTGTAATAGCGTCTCAAACACTTGAATTTTCAATAAAAGCTTAGGTCTACAAATTCTAATTTCATGGTGCTTGATACTACGATTGTCCAGTGTACCTTTAAGGCGCGTTTCCATTAGGCAACTTATTTGTATGCTAGGTGCAACTTGAACAAACCTGCATACATGCTACAAATCGTGTAGGTTATAAAGTTTCATCCAAGTGACGTGCAAATCGAAGGTGCCTTACTTAGGGGTGATCACGGGGTGCAGTAAACGAAATTCTATTTAGTCCGCCAGTTAGATGATCAAAAAATAATGGACACGAATTTTTTTTTGGGCAATCAACCAAAACAAAGTTATAGCGCGTCAAAGTTTGGGAGTAGGGGCTCGTGACGTAACTTTTTAGTGAATTTTCACTTAAAAGTGTACACAAACGTGACGTCATGCGACTTTTCAAATGAATAGGTACCTGATAAACGAAGAAAAAAATTGGTCATTATCCCTGTTAAAATACTAGAGGAAAAATAACCATTTGTCAAAATTTTACACAACTATTTGACGTGACATTAAGTATAGTCAAGTTTGACTATGGATGGAACAACGCGGCCTTAATTGCACGTTCAAACGTTATCTTTTCAATTGGGAGCATCTCCACTTGCTTGCAAAGTAAAACCTGCATACAATTTGAATACTCTTGAAATCATATATTCAAGACAAGCAACTTGTACGAAAATATAACGTCATACTTGCATGAAAGACTTGCCCAATAGAATTGCGCCCTTAAGGTACACGCGGAGCGATTCCACTGATATCGTGATCTCCGCAGAATGTAGAAAGTTGTGCTCTGTGCGTGTACCCTATGCACAAGAGGTTTATTTGACTTTGAGGCCTTTATTACTAGTAATAATCTTGAAAGATCTTTTCTTGTGAAATTAGCAGCTCTATCATAAATCCGTAATCCGTTACTATTAAAATTCTGTTTTATCTATTTGTAGATAACATGATATCCGATCATTAGCAAAGGGGGCAGGTGCATAAAAGTTCAACAGATGTAATAGAATTGCTTAAGAGAGCTCCTTAGAACTCTGTAATCTGCAGCAATCGTCAAGATGAGAAAATTTAATTAACACAGAGATTGCGCCGAGTCTTAGAGTCTGTCTAATGAAACCTGACACTCTAAAAGAGCGGCAAATTTAAAAATTCTGTAGCCGTACACGCCGCATTTTTATGGATAAAATAGACTTGATACTTTAAATTACAAGATTACTGAAACATTAGAACCAGCTTTGAAAAAGGGGGAAGTACTCAACGGCTATATATATTTATATTTTTTACCTCATAACTCGTGAAATTTGTAGACGGCATTTGATGATTGATGATGATGATTTGATTGAAATAAAAAAATGTAAATACATACTACTAAAGTAAATTTACAAAAATTTAGAAGCGGGGTGCCATTCTTGTCAAATAGATCTGAGTTGTCTCACAATGCTTGGATTTCTAGCGACTTGATTTTACTCAAATCGTACCTATTATTGATGATACCTGTTCTAAATATTTCTTCTCGTGTGTCAACATCTCGTTTGTTACACTAGATCTTAAAAGGTCAATTCTGCGTTTCATATTTTATTTTATTTCTTCATTATCTAAATTTTCTGAAAAAAATCAACAGCCTGTTTATGATAATAGTATAAGAAATAAAATACCAAAATAAACGAAAGTATCAAAACACACCCACCCAACAACTCGCCAATTCGGTGACAGATCTTATATTGCCTTATTCAAAACTTAAAAATAGCAGGTTCACGATTCATTGGACAGACTCTAACAAACCTTTTGCCTGTTTTAATTTTGAACATCATTTGATTTATAATTGTGAATCAAAAAGGAATTGTGCTGCTTGTTATAGCTTATGGCGCTTGAAAAGATAAATAAGGCAACAAAACTGACGTACGACCTAGGGTCTCATAAATGGTTCTCTTTGACGAAACGCAATTAAGGTGTTTGATTAAATGCAGTCCAGTCCAAGTACCTACGTTACTGACGCTGACAACGGAGGATTGAAAAATATCCGCTTTTATTGGATACGTAGTTACCTATTGATGCAATACCTAGGACATAGCTGAGGATTAAGTGATTGGAAAAACCGGCCAAGTGAGATTCGGACATGCATATGAAGTGTTCCGCATCAAAGTCGTATCTAAAACTTTATAGAACAAGTCAAAATTATCTCATATCATTCATTAGTTAAATATTTTATTATTTGTTGTGATAATGGCCCCTGCAATAAGCATTCTGATTCAAACGCTTAATCGCACTTGTTATAAACAGGGCTTCAACCGGGTTGAAACCGGTGCCGGCTAAGCTTGTTCACGAGCACGGTATGTACATTTGCACCAAAACATCGCTAGTGCCGGTGTCGTCAACAAACATCCATCACATCCTATACTTAACTGACGACCGGACGGAGACACGGTTTAAAACCGTTTCTAGACCCGGGTAGGAATCGTCTTGTTAACGAGCGCCTGAGTAGACTGGTACAGAAACAAACACAAAAGAGTGACCAACGGGATCTTATAAATGTACTATAAGATCCCGTTGGTCACCCTTTCATACAGAATCCTAAAACCGATGTGATCCTATTTGCGGGCCATTTTATTTTGCTATTTTATCCTAGCGTGTGCGAGCCTGATAGACAGTATCCTAAATTTGATTCGCATTTGTTTTAAGTATTTTTTTTTTGGTTTTCGTAGTTTACTGTTCGTGGCTTGTGAAGTTCTTCTTTTGGATTCAGTAGGATAAGTGAGGAGCTCGAAGGTGCAATTGGTTAGCGCGTTCGACAGCGATCGTCAAAGTTAAGCAACTTTCGCAGTGGTTGGTCATTGGGTGGGGACCAAAAATTTACTATCTCGAGCTCCTCCGTGCTTCGGAAGGCACGTGAAGCCATTGGTCCCGACTGCATCTGTCAATCACACTTTTTTTATACACCAATTAGCCTAGCCCCAAAGTAAGCACTGTAAGGCTTGTGTTATGGGATGCTGGGGTAACGGATAGAATACAATATATACTGTACATCTATAAATATATTTATACAGAAATACGTATTAAACATCCATGACTGGAGTACAAATGCTCGTATTCATCACACAAACATCTGCCCCCATCGAGATTCGAACCCGGGACCTCTCGAGTCGGCAACACCATGAAACCCGGCGTACAAACCACTCGACCACGGAGGTCGTCAACACTGGGCGCGAGTAGTGGGTCAAGGCCCAATTTTCGTCTTCCATAGATTAATAGGTTGATGATTATGATGAGGATAAGTTAGGCAAATACTAGTAAAAATTAGTAATTTCTAGAGTAGCTGGCGTGATGAGAAATAGCAGGAAGTTTTAGAAGAACATTCCTAGCTTTTGCACTTATTCACTAAACTAGCAAACCAGTGAACCAAATGTTCACCAAAAAAAAAATGTATTTAATTAATTGAGAACTTTGGAGATTTTGTGTGGTTTCGTTTGAAATAGAAATCACGTGATTTCTCGAAAACCGGAAGTGCTACGTTACTCACATCCGGTTTGTAGTCTTATCAGACTATTCTCAACTTATAACTTAAACATTCTCTTTATCTATCTCTTACGGTTTGGCCGCTGAAACAGCACCACGGACGGACGGACGGACTTGTCTATTAGATAAGAGATTAATAAAAAAAGCAAACGTGAGTTTCGCGGAACACTCTGTTGGAACGAAGTTAAAAATAAACTTAAGTAAACGTAACGGAACCAATCAGTTTCATTTGCACCATTAATGGTGCAATTCAATAGTGCATTCGGCACAACGGGGTATCATTACTCATGGGATAAGTATAATAAGTACACAACTACGCTCAATACCTACGAAACAACTGACGGTTGTAGCGGAAAAAACTTACACTTTTTTTCGCCTACTTCCCAAGCCAAGTCCCTACCTACCGTCCGAAAAAAAACTGCGTTCCAACAAAGTTTGACTCTAAAATTAAGTGTTCCGTTGTGTCACTTGTGCTCTTATTCTATCGTTCCCGCAAATAAAGCAACAAGTTTGATAAAACTCAAATGTTGATTGTGATTTCAAAGTGCGGCGATGAGCTTTTCAAAGCTAACGGCTGCACTCAGTAACGCTACAGCCTCACTATTGCACTATCGCGAACATTTACCGTCTTCACGACGCATCTTACCAAGCACTGGTTACATTTCTGACCGTTTTCCAAAATGAGACTACTTGGCCCGACTTGTCGTGCAAACGGAAAATGTTCGTCATATCGCGACAGAGTGGCTGTAGCACTAGGCAATGTTATTTGTTTCTTAGGTTTTCACGCACATCACTCATTAAATAAAACTAGTTTTTAACGGGTTAATGCACGAAACTTTATTTATTTATTGGAATGGATTTATTGGATATTGCAGCCTTTACAGGCTGCTTCTTCGGAATTATTTTTTTTTGCTAATTCAAAAGATACCTAATACCATATATTAATCAAATACCTATTCGGCTAATATGTTACTAAAATGAAAAATATATATATCCTAAATTATTACAAAATTTAAAAATGAACGATTCTTATATTCTTACTGACTGAAGATGACTGACTGACATAGTGATCTATCAACGCACAGCCCAAACCACTGGACGGATCGGGCTGAAATTTGGCATGCAGGTAGATGTTATGACGTAGGCATCCGCTAAGAAAGGATTTTGATCAATTCTACCCCGAAGCGAAGCGAGGGCGGGCCACTAGTGTTTTATATTTCTATGTGCAAAGTATGTGTTTGTTAAAAAAGGAGATTTAATAATAGTACATTTAATCTCTTTATTTGTTACCCTTTCACGCCTAAACCGCTTAATCGATTACAAGTAATTTTGATTCGGATGGGAATCATATAGATGAGAACTTGAAGACGCTTAAGGATTACTGTTTCTAGTATACTTCTTGACTTAATTTAAAGGGGTTAATTAACGAAACTGATTTTATAATAATATAATCATGACTTACTATTATTTCCAAGTAGAAGAAATCTTTAGTTCTAATTTATTAAATAAACTTTATGTTGTTTCTATTAACAAGTCATATTTAGTCTAGACTAGTTTTATTGCTGATAACTAGATTATTTTAATGTAATTGTAAACAATTGTGTCTTGAGACTGTTTGATTGACATTTTAGGGTCCTGCTTAATTATGTCACGTTAATATTAGGCTGAGAATCTCGACGGCGCAATGGTTAATAAAGCGCGCTCGTGGAAATTAATCACCTTTTGCAATGGTCGATCATGTGATGGATGACAGTTCCAGTTTTTAATATAAAATGTACGAAACTTTTGTCAAATTTAACATTTGTTGCACTTGGATCGTAGTATTTGATATTAGCCCTGTGTATTTCGTGTACGACTGCCACGTGAGCAGTAGACGTTTCAGAAAAAAAAAATAGCAAAGTAGATTGGTAGGTATACTAAATTTTTTGTTCTCGGAAATATAATTGGCTTATTAAATATATTTTTCGATTGTGTTTTGTTTCCATGAAAATAAATACATCCTCAGTCTTACAACCTGGGATCATTTAAAAGAGGCGTGAAGAAGCAACATGCAGGCCGGCAGGGTGAGGATGGCTGGTGTGGCAGGTAGGACTGCTGTGTCAGCTATCTTCGCGTCTGGACTTCACCGTCACTTAACATCAGGTGGGGTGGAGTCATTTATCGGACCTATCTATAAAAAGAAAATATTACAATAGTAAAAATTGTTCAAAAGTTCAAAAATGTATTGCTTAGACTTTTTTTGATGAGTATAATTATTTTTACCTAAAACTAATTTAAGTCGTCTTTGTTTTATTCATTTATAGTAATATTCTGTGTAATGAACTCGATCATATTGAAACCCTCTTAAAGATGACTAATGTAATAATTTTGATAATATTGTGCAAACAAGAAATACTTTTTTAAGGACAATAATCTCTTTTCTTCTGCCTGAGCGATTTTATTATTGCCATATCAGTGAACAGTGCTTCTACTCATACTTTATTTCAAGATGATATTTGGAAGAAAAATTTGTAATAATCTGTGGTTTTGCTTTTGAATTCTGCCTAATCTGTATTAAAAAAGCTTAAGGTAAAGGTGTTAACCTACTGACTGATAAATCAACGCAGAGCTGAAACTACCGAAATTTGGCACACATGTAGGCATGCGTTAAGAAATAATTTTCCAAAACTCAACCCCGCATCAACATCATCACAAGCTTATTAATGTCCGGCTCACTAATAAATCCAGTTTTTCGTGATAGCGACTATAGAATGTAGTACGCACTTCGCAGTCATCATCATTATCATCAGTTTATTAATGTCCCCACTGCTGGGGCACAGGTATTCCCAATGGATGGAATAGGGAGATTCGGCCATGACTCACCACGCGGGCCCAGTGTGGATTGGCGGGCTTAACGTGCCTTCCGAAGCACGGAGGAACTCGAAATAGAAAATTTTTGGTCACTAAAGCGGTAAAACGAAGTTTGTACGGTGAGCTAATATTTAGCTAATTATCCACTAGTCAATTATATTTGTTAGAAACGCAATAAAAATAAGGTCCGGGAAAAGTTGGATCGCGTTATATTATGATATATTGGCGTTGATAATTCCTAGAATATCTATTTACGTAAATATTTAATACAATCACATTATTTTCGTCAAAGGTACACAAGGATATTAATTACATACTTACATGCACAAATGAAATATTTTGAGCTATGAGTGAGTCCGTACCATCATAGTTTTAGCTATTGTTTGTTTATGATCTGAGCCCACTCAGTAGCTATAAATATAAGACTAATCAGAAAAGGTTATGATTTCATTTTCACATAAGTTATTTTTGTTTTAACAACAATGACTGCATTAAAGTGTCCGTGGAATATTCCGTGGACAATCCAGTATTTATCCCAGCAGACAGTACGCAATTAACAGAAGATTAAGAATTCGACATTATATCAAAATATATTGAACTCATAATTAGCTAATAAATAAAAAGAATATTTATATCACAATATAAATTTCAACGTCATAACACATCAATACTTTGTCCTTTGTCTTAAAAGTGATAGAAAGCGTTGATTTTGCTTACTTTTTTAAACATAACAAAACACTATTTAAACAAATGTCTTGCGTGGGAGGATTGGCAGTATGAAATAAATTGATATAGAAGAAAACAAAAGACATAAAAATGACGATTAAAAAAAATATAATAAAACAAAGGATTATAAAGAACCTTCTTATCCTAATAATTAAAAGATGTTGGAATCTTGAGGTCGAAACCAAATCTTGTTGCAATCTAACCAATAGCCTGCGCAGACGAGAGACTTTTATCCGCGGACTTTTTTGTCTACCAAAATAGATCGCTTACAACTGCATCGAGTATAAGTCGCTGCACGAAACTCTAGCGCTGACCGTTATTGCGCAGAAGTAAAAATTAAGATGTCTTGGGGGGGAAACGAGGTGCGCGGTTGGGAGTGCGTTGCGCCGATTTTTTAGCGCAAGAGAGAGGTCCGAGTCTCAGAGATGCTCACTAGTTAAGCCCCCCCCCCCCCCGGATTCGAATGGTCTAGAGGCTCCAGGTGGAGAGGAGACTCCCATCGTGGGGAGATGCCATCCGCCTGGAACACCTCTAGAGGCACTCACCAATTCTCTCGGCTTGAGGTCCCCTGAGGATCTCGTCGTCCACAAACCCGGTGACGCTGTAAAAGTCATCTGCGACAGCATACACACTCAAAAAACAAAATCTCCCAAACAACCGAGGACACCGAAAGACCGGACCGGACAGAAGTACGCGGGAGTCTCGGAATAAATAAAATTCATGTGTTTAGACCACAGAACACAGAAAGAGGTTAGAAGGGTGATGAGCGATCGCCAGTATGAAAACTGATGTCGCCGGCTCGCCCCCACTATACTTCTACCTAATAGATAATAAGCCAATCAAGCGACGCGACATCAAGCAACCGAACGAATCAGCGCTCTTAGCCGTGACTGTGAGCGTTCATTCGCTCACACCGATTTTAGCGCTAGTGGTTGCCACTGTGTCGATGAAATATTATCGATATTAAATATGCCAAGTGCGAGTTGGACTTGACTTGATTGTATGGATTTTTTTTGTATCCTGTCAAAGTCAGTAAAGATAAAGAAAATGATTTAATTTAAAATGCCTCTGTGTTTTGTGGTTTAGACGCAGCAACGCACACAGCAAATTTTAGTCCGCTCGATAGGATTTAAGAAGTGGAGCCATTATTCTCTTTATAACATCTTTTCATTCATAAACTTCATGTTAATTACAAGACAACGTAATCTGAGAATATTTACTCCCATAGCGTGCGCTTTACCAGGTTTTCGGGCGACAAATGGTTGCATATCATTTGCGTTGAGTCCGTGACAAGTCCTCGGTGGACATTTATTTCACGATTCAAAGACTTTTTTACTCCGCAGATAAGTCCCCCTTTTGCACAGGCCATAACAGTGATTATAAGACTAACAGAGCTTACAACTACTGACCACATTACGGGGCATATTATAAAAAGGCATTTGCCCTACGTCATGTACGTCATCAATTAACAGCCCTTCTAAGTTCTAACACTTACAGAAATACGTATGTATTTTACTTTATAAGTAAGTAAAAAAATCTTTTATAAAATATAATATATTTTTAAAAAAAAGGGCAGCAACAGAAGTACCTCGCTGTTTAAGTCCTTCGGCTAGCTAAACCGATCCACGATAATATAACTCAGACAAATTTTATGTATGCTTCGTCGTATCTGTTCGTTAGTCTCGCTAAAACTCAAGAACGGCCGAACGGATTTATCTTATCTTGATCTTGAAATGTTCGTGGAGGTCTAGGGGAGGTTTAGAAGGTGAGAAAAAAACGAATTCTACTACTTTCTATTCTAAGAAGCGAAGGGAGGGCGTGCCACTAGTAAACAATAATTAAATTCAAGAGATTAGCTATAACCTATAACGATGCCCCTATTGGATCGCTAGTTTATAAATTAAGTCTTATCAGAATTGGAACTATATGCACGTGACCGGCGCCAATTTATTAGTAAAAGTATCTTAGCAACTCATTTCACTGGGAATATACTATTTGTATTCTGTTTTGCTTGTTTAACCTCATTGTGAATTAAAGTCAAACTAATTAAATATAGGAGAGATACCATGAAACATACGAGAATATAGGTACATATACAACATTATAGGCGCTCATAAGTGTGTTATAAACTTGAGCTACGTTCCTTTGTATTGTATACCAACACTTAGTTGTAATTTGTAGAATAGCTTTGAGACTTACACTATTACCTAGCAGTACTTGATAAAGCATCTTTGAGCACAACAAATTAAAAGCGAGAACCATAGACCTACATTGAAATAGACGCCGCACATACTTCAAATTGTATGGAAACCGATCGTTCCAGATTTGAATACTTACAAGAACAAATAAGTGGTTTAAAATCATGGTATTGACGTAAGTATAATAAACCAGTAGACACAATCGTGCTCAAAAAGTGGCGAAATCAAAATTGAGCACGATGTTACAGCGCCACGCAATGACCAAGTGTTCGGTTAAAAACTGTACAAATGACAATACATCCACACTTAATAATCATTGAGTGTCGTATTTCAGGCAAGAGAATCAAAATTACGCAACTATTTTGGAATTTTCTTGTTAATAGCTACAACAAATTAGCTTTACCCGTATGGGCCTCGCGCGCCACGTTTTCGTGTATACATGTCTCTTTCGTACCGTAATCAAACTCGCATATACAACTGACATTGAACCTTAGCGATGAAAATGAAATGAAACCTTTTATTGGCCATCTTAACAAAAGAAAAACTTATAAATACACAATAACAATAAAAAATAAAATAAAAATGAAATACAAGAAAACTTAACCTAAGGAAACAAAAAAATAAAATAAAAAAGAACATAAAAATCTAAGATAGCCAATCAGGAACCTGCCTCAGCTTATGCTGACACATTGAGAAAGTACTTTCTCACTGTGTCAGCGTTGGTATTCTGGCAGGACCTGGGCGAGGTCGTTAAAATCAACAAAACAACCATGCGAAGCAATAAATAAAAGAGTGCATTTATATATAAATATATATAAACATATAGTAACACATAAGTATATAATAAACACATTTACATAAATACAATGCATAAACCCTACTCGAGATCGGTTTGCCAAGTAAAGTGCCGGCATTATCCGGTGTTTTACTAATTTGTGGTGCGATTTTGTGCCTTGACCTTCTTATGCCACGTACCTAATCTAGTGCAACGACTTAACGTGTTGATTTAAACAAGTAAGTGTTGATGTTATCAGTATAAGTTGATGTATAATTATATAAAACACAGCTCGGGCGTTTTTTGATGCACTTTTGATAGGCGATTGGGAGTCTTCTTGCTTTTTTACGTGTATGGGTCCCCTTATTTCAACTATATGGTTTTTACAGTTTTAAATGACATTCCTAGTTAGATATTTTTTAACATTATGATTGAATTCCGGTATTGAAAATTGTAGAAAATGTCTTTGGTACAATAGAACACCCTTGACAGTTCTTTGAACTTGTTTACATATTTTAAAGTTTTATATCCGTCACTCCTATATTATAAAATAATTATGTATGTCTCTCCACTGTATCTTTTTCTGCTATAAATAATTTATTTTAGAAAAAAATATGATGGGAAGAAATAAATTAGCGTAAAAGGAAAGACTATTTGTCTTATTTTGGCACGCAAAGTACATAGCCGTTGTCTAACACGATCTATATCTGTGGTAAAATCTTTGACTGTTAGTTAGACGGTACAAGCTAAAATGGACCTTGCCACTACGAGAAACGAATTCGAATCAGTATGTAGTTTCAATTTGAACTCTACACAGGACGCGATGCACTTTAACCGCGACGCAAGTTGCTGCGAATGTTAGTTACGCTTTAAGCTTCGACACTTAAACAAAGATTGTACTTGTGATATGTTAAATATCAAAGTAAATATATATAATTAACTAGCGGACCCGACAGACGTTGTCCTGTCTACACGTCTTTGTGAATCTAAACCATTCTCAGATCCCCTTGAACACACACAAAAAATTTCATCAAAATCGGTCCAGTCGTTTAAGAGAAGTTCAGTGACATACACACTCATAGAAGAATCTTTATATATATAATTCTATATATATACCGCCATAAAAAAAAAATTAAAAAAACATTGTCCAGCGGACAAAATTGTGAATCTAAACCATTCTCAGATCCCCTTGAACACACACAAAAAATTTCATCAAAATCGGTCCAGTCGTTTAAGAGAAGTTCAGTGACATACACACTCATAGAAGAATCATTATATATATAATTCTTAAATTTTTTGTGTGTGTTCAAGGGGATCTGAGAATGGTTTAGATTCACAATTTTGTCCGCTGGACAATGTTTTTTTAATTAATTTTTTTTATGGCGGTACGAAGTTCGCTGGGTCAGCTAGTTATATATATAAAGATTATTATAAAAATCCGCCGTAGAACTGAGAATGGTAAACAAAAGTAACTCGTACAAATTACTATTTTATAAAGAATTTAACCATGAATTACGGTGTTTTTTCGATTATTTTCCATAGATATTTACATATCGAAGGCTCATTACCACCGAGGTATGTCTGATATTCGGTATATTATTGCGTCATAGTGAGAATAGGGCAAAATGGTTTCCCTTTGATAAAAGCCAGTTCACTTGATAAATATCGAAGGTGATATAATATCTACGCCGCGAGAACTGGTTCCCAGACCTTATTAGTAGTATTCTCAATTAAAATAAAGGCAGTAAAAATATGTATGTTAAAAGGAAAATTCACGTCTGTATTTCCCGAGCGAATAGACGGTGACCGTGTGATCGACTGGGTGGGATCGGTGGGTGGAATATTAAGAGTGGTTTTATTTTTGAAAACCAAAACCGAATGCAGTAATTAAAATTTATGTAATGTTAAAATCTCTTATCTATTAGACAAGTCCGTCCGTCCGTCCGTGGTGCTGTTTCAGCGGCCAAACCGTACCTTTTTTTTTAATTGAGCAAACCACGTTTTTATTATCTTCAATGGAAAATATTTCAATCAAGAGATGCCTTCAAATCTGCCGCATATGTGTCACATCAAAAACATTATTATGCACCTAGTTATAATTACAAAGCGAAATTGCATCACGATAATAACATTCTCAATTTTGAGAAACCCAACCATATTCAATATGCTTTCAAAAATATAAGGGTAATATGAACCAAGGAGTAACTTTAAAAAGTCTGGTTGTACCTTTTTTACATTGGTAAAACGATCACATAACTATAAACTGCCAATTTTCAATCATAAGATAAGTTAGAGACTTCAAATGAATTAAATAATTGGAAAATTTAGATTAAGATTCGTCGCTTATTTATGTTAACGGTTGATTGACATGTCTCATAATCGCCGTGTAATTCTATGGGAGGCGAAACATATGTAGATAGTTTTTAAAGCTGCTTTATTGACGCCAACTTTTTCCTCGTAAATACACATCTAGTTTAGCGGCGTGGTTTACATTTTGATAGGGAGCTTGATTACTTACATGGAGGTTCTCTATCCCCAGTGACCGCAGTGTGATCTCAATTTCCAGCACAATCATATATTTCTCTGACGGGATGGCGCAGTTTTTAACCTCTAAACTGTTTAAGTTATTATTTTTATGGTCATAGAGAGGATTGTTAAATGCTTCTTTTAGCTTTTAAGAACGCTTTTGTATTAGCTTCTGCAGTACGTATCTTTAAACACGATTTTCATGCACTACGAAACGTGTAATTGAATTGAAACTTTTCACACTTTATCAATCTATACATATAATAAAATGGTAGGAAAGTCAAAACTGTACATTGAATACTTTTTTAAAAGAATACTGGGGTTGTGCTCTACAATCGATACCGAAGTCAAATATATAGTTTTTAGAATTTTTGTCTGTTTGTCTGTATGTATGTCGGAGATAAACTCAAGAAGTACTACATGGATTTACTTCAAATTTGGCACGAATATTATTAAGAAGTCGGGGCAGCATATAGGCTACATATTATTACGCTATCATCTACGGGGAACGAGCAGTGAACCTTTATTTCTAACTAACTCTACGCGTACGAAATCGCGGGCGGCCGCTAGTGACTGATGACGATACAATAAATTGTCCTACTAATATTATAAATGTGAAAATTTGTATGTTTCTTTATTGGACAACTACTTGAGGAATTTAGATGAAATTTGGTACGCATGTAGTCTAAGTTGACTGGTCTAAATTGACATATGGGATATTTTTGTCGCGGAAAATGTTGGAGTCCTGTGGGAATCTCATAAAACTAAAAGTAACACGGATGAAGTCGTGGTCAGTAATAAATTAAAAATACCTCAATAATAGGCTGCACTGAAACAAAGAAAATGTTATAACTATTCCGACTTCATCATTATTAGCCTATCGTAGTCCACTGCTGGATATAGGCCTCTCCAATTGCACGCCAATCAGATCGATCTTGGGCTACTCGCATCCAGCTGCTGCCAGCTACCTTGCGCAAATTGTCACTCCATCGTGCCTGAGGACGTCCTACACTACGTTTGCCTAGACGCGGTCTCCACTCCAGAACTCGTCTACCGCAACGGTTATTGGTTCTTCGGCAAATATGACCAGCCCACTGCCACTTCAACTTGCTAATCCTGCAACTTAGCTGAATTGAAATATGTTAACACAGTGCATCTCCAAATGGGAGAATCTTTGTAAGTATCAGTAGGTACATCGCGTGTACAAGTTTCTGATCAGGTTACCTAACTTCAGATAATATTTTTAACGTTCGCTTTGTATGTAAACAAGAGCGTAATGTAACACAACTAAGTGTATGTTAACGTAATGCACGGTGTCACATTTTATAAGAATATGAAGGTGTGAAACAAACTTATGCATGTAAACATTTTCAGAGGCAACTTGTTTTCGTGAACAGAGTAAGGGCCTTTTTTTTGTAAGGCAGGCAAAACCTCTGTTTACAGACGACGATGGCGCCATTAAGTGGCACACCACCGAAAGGACCTCACATCTGGCTCCCGCAAGCCTTACGAGCCCCCGCAGTGGCTGCCCACTGAGGACCCCGTAACTCATACGGGCGCTTTACGGCATAATATCCGCTAAAAACCCTCTAAGCTGCTTAGTGCGAAATCGCGGGATCCCCATTTAGGGATTCTTCCGCGTCTCCGTACCCAGCAGCCTCCGGGCCTTGCTGGGGCTCCACGGCAGTAAGGGCCTGCGAGGACAAGTCCTCCGTGGACAGAAGTCGCTGAATTGTAAAAAAAATGTCCACCGAGAAGTAGACACGGACGCAACGCACACAGTTTGTGAATATTTCCATGCTACTTCTTATATTAACATTAAGAACAGACTTTTTTAAAAACTTTCAATTGAATCATTAGAAAACTGTGTTCCGATTCTCTCAAACACCGTGGCATTATTTTAAGATGGCACGTGCGACGTAGCATCTCTTTTCCCTCTATTCTTGTTAGTCTACCTCTATTTCAAGGATGAATTAAATAAATTATCTCACTTCAAGCGATATATTTTTCGCGATATTACTATGAGGAAGATGATACTAAAGACTTTGATCGTTGAATGTTTATTTACGAATTATTGTGCTAACTTACAATGAATCACTGTTCTCTGATTTAAAACACCTCTCATAATTTTTATTTTTTAGCATGTCCTACATCCAACTGCTTGATTTTTTCTAGTTATATTTTCTTTATCTCTGTTGTAATCAAATACAGGTAGGGAAAAGCCAATTATTTGTTTCGCACACCGGTAAGGGGATCTGTACACTTTTCTGCTTTTCTTATTCGAAAAAGATACGTATATTAAAGCAGTAAATGTACCTATGAGCATGTAAATTATTGTTTATTATAACAATAGTATTACGCTTACTTACTCATGTTATATGAGTGCAGTTAAATTTACATATTATGGGCGATATGACGTCCGTAATAAATTCGTTGCGATATTTTGATTATTCTGCGTCACTATACGCGTATCTATTGACATTTGAATATAATGATTACTACTTGACATATTATACACACTTAAAAAAAATACATTTTACACTAATGTTGCGGGATCACTGTATTTGCTTAAAAAGCACAGAATATGTTCTTAGTGAAAGGAAAATACCTAGTAAATAACCAACACTATGAAAGAGCGGCCCCGCCATTGTGATGATAATAAATTATTCCAAATATAAAGAAAACAAACCTTTGCTATCTTAATATACTTTGGATATTTTCGGATATGTTATATCTAAGTACCTATACCTACCTATTAGTCCTATTGATGAAAAATTATCGTGCCTCTCTATCGCTTGTTCCGCGCTCTCGCTTGCACGCTCAACCACAGGCGGAACGTGACACTTCTTCGTGCGTGCAACCGGTTTTTTTTTGAGTGTGTATGCTGTTCGTCGCAGATGACCTTTACAGCGTCACCGGGTTTGGGGACGGCGAGATCCTTATGGGACCTCAAGGCGAGAATTGGCGAGTGCCTCTAGAGGTATTCCAGGCGGATGGCATCTCCCCACGGGGGGAGTCTCCTCTTCCTCTGGAGTCTCTAGACCATTCGAATCTGAGGGGGTTGGCTCTAGTAAGCCGTTGTCGTGGGGTGCAGCTGGTGTTCATCGATTTATAAGAGGTTATCACGTCAAAACTTGTTCTGTTGTAGGTAGTTTTTTGGTAAAATTTAAGAAAACTATTCTTTTATGGAGTCTGTATTATAAAAGTACTAAGAATCTGTATATATAAAGTGCTAAAGGCCACGCGCGACTTCGTCTGCGTCAAGTTTAGTATTTTGAGAATAGCACAGCAACCCAAAGTTTTCCGGGATAAAAAGTAACCTATGCCTTAATCCGGCCATGAACTATGTGCGTAACAAATTTCATCCAAACCCATGCAGACGTTTTTGAATAATTGAGTATCAAACAAACAAACTTTCACATTTATGATATTAATAGAATTTTTTTGCCGATTAAAGTGAATACATTAATCGACCTAATAAGCGCCTCTCGCGGAGGCAAGTGAAATTAGTTAGTTCCATCGCATAGACAACAATGCGTGTCAGGATAGGATCAAGACAAACCGTCTCTTGGCTATAATACGAGTACTGGTGCCAAACCATCCTGGCTGGTGCCTATACTATCAATGTAATAACCGACCAATTACTAGAGCATATAATGTGTTATAGGGATGATGACAGGCTAAAATAAACGAAATTCTACTTAGACTGTCTGTTAGTTTATCAAAAAATAAGAGACGAGTATATTTTCTTGTGGTAATTAACCAAAAAAACAAAACAATGATAAAGCGCGCCAAGTTTGGGAGTAAGTATCGCCGAGTCCATTTAAAATGTATGAAAACTACAAGAAATATGCCGGTGGCGGCGTTTTCTGATTGTGGTCGGTGGTTGTGGTATGTGAAAAAATAAAAATACGCATCCAATACTTTTTAAATAACCTATCTGATGGAAAAAGATTAAAAAATTTAGTCATTATCCCTATTCGTTCCCAACTAAGTGGAACTTTATGACATGCCTCTCATGGGCTTGCCTACACATACGAGTACCGGTAGCAAACCACCATCGCGGGGTACATATCACCAGTAACCCGAAGGACACCTCGAGACATTACTTCGATAAAGCCGCGCAGCATCCGAACCCCTTGGTAGTTAAAGTCATTAATTATCATACGTCTGCCCTCCCGTCCTCCAATCGAAGGTCCCTCCGATTCCGTCGGCCTAGGCACGTCTTAGAGTACCCCGACGACGAAATCACTCACTCCAACGCGCCTCCGGTTCCTCGTACACAGGCTACAAACACCAACACTACACAGCTAGCAAACTTGCATACTAGCTTAACATTAGGCAGACACCGCACCCGTAGGATAAGAGTGCGAAGACCCGGTTTACACACGACACGCTATATCAGGCACAAAAAAAAACAGTAACCTTATGACCACATCTTGCGGGGAACTCTATAATGAATAAGATCGTACCAATGATGGGTTACGCACGTGTACCGGGTTAAGGAGTGAATATCCTCATCAACTTAATAACCGCTTCTCGTGTGTTCATATCTTGTTGCTCTGCTGTGCAATTACTGCTCGGGATGAAAGCTTAGAGCAAAGACAATAAATTGCTGGACGTCAAACAAAAAATTGTAAAAACCATTTTTTTCATAAAACCATTATCGCTGATAAGAGCTAATTGAGCTAACCTAACTCAACATCGTCACTAACGGCCTTACTTAGAGGCGTCAATTAAAGTTTAACGCTTGTCAAAGCGTCGTTATTAAATTAAGTAAATTTAGTATATTTTTTAAAAATAATCCATGTCTCCAAATTAAATCCACGTAATTAATCAATCAATCAATCAAAATCATTTATTCAGTTTAGGCTGTTACAAGCACATATGAATGTCTAGAAGCTACGCCATCGGTTCGTAAATCTACGGCGGGAGACCTTGTACTGAGAAGAACCGGCAAGAAACTCAGCAAGGGCTGTTTTTTTCTCCCTGTTTTATCATTTACAGAGTCGTTAAGTTGAAAAATGACTTCAGAGATGATTCATGAAGTCACCCTTCATTACATAATGTGAAATTATACATTAATTGTACACCTGCATTTTGATTGCTGTGTCACACAGTATAAATACAAACAGAGTTATTTATAATAGGTGTAATTAAACATTTATATCTTAAATATCAAAGTAGTTAGGGCAGACTCATCTCCGCTGGCAGCACCCGTTCACGAGCATGACGCATGAACCAGCCATCGCTTCGCTCAACCATATTTTAGGGAACGTAACGACCCGCCTCACACGACACCACCGAAGAGACTTTTAAGAGAGCATGACTACCCATAACCACCTATATCAACCACAACATATTTACTTAAACTTAAAGTCATTTATCTGTAGGACACTGCAAACAATTACAAAGCAAAAACAATGGAGAAATCATGACCACGCCGTTTTGTCATTCAAATCTTCTTAAATAGTCTGATATTCTTCCTTACGTAATCAGCTTTAAATACAGCTTTTCAATAAAAGTATCATCAACACATGATCCATAATATATATCATATAGAAATACCCGTTGGAATGGTTGGAACAGTTCAAACCCAAGCATTTTTGTCTGTAATATAATCAGACACTTTATAATAAGCATTCTTAATAAGAGTTTTTTTAATAGTCGATTTAAATTTAGTCAGGCTCAACTCTTGAATATTGCTTGGGACTTTATTGTAAAAGCGAACACAGAGGCCTCTAAACGAGTTATTAATTTTGTGGAGCCTAGTAGCAGGTAAAGTTAACTTATTTTTACTTCTAGTATTAAGTGTATGTATTTCACTATTTTTAGTAAATAAACTAATATTTTTTTTTGACATATACTAAGTTTTCATATATGTATTGTGATGCAACCGTCATTATGCCTATTTCTTTAAACTTATTTCTTAAAGAGTCCTTAACTTTAAGATTATAAATTGATCGAATAGCCCGCTTCTGCAACACAAATATTGTTTGAATATCGGCGGCATTTCCCCACAGTAAAATACCGTAAGACATTACACTATGAAAATAACTAAAATAGACTAATCTGGCAGTTTCTATATCCGTTAACTGACGTATTTTCATTACAGCATATGCTGCAGAGCTAAGTCTCTTCGACAATTTATCAATATGTGGGCCCCATTGCAACTTTGAATCTAGTGTGATTCCTAAGAACACTGTGGTATCTACAAGGCTCACATTTCGATCCTTTATATTTACATTCGTTTTTACCTGTTTAACATTAGGTAAAACAAATTTCAAACACTTAGTTTTCCCTTCATTTAGCAGTAAATTATTAACGTTAAACCAGTGGACTACCTTAGAAATAGACTTGTTCACGTCGTCAATTTGCGACTGCCTACGTTTAATTTTAAACAAAAGTGAAGTGTCATCCGCAAACAATACTATTTCATGGTTATCCTTTACAAAATAAGGCAAATCATTGATATAAATTAAAAATAAGAAAGGACCAAGGATTGAGCCCTGCGGAACTCCCATCTTAACCGACGAACCAGGAGATTTTTCTCCATTGATGTCAACCCTCTGAACCCTATCACTCAAATATGATACAATAAGATCCAGAGTGGTGTCTCTAAATCCATAGTGCTGTAGTTTCCTGATCAATGTTTCATGAAAAACGCAATCGAATGCCTTTGATAAGTCGCAAAACACACCAAGTGCATCATGCGAGTTCTCCCAGGCATCAAAAATTTGCTGTACAAGCTCAACACCGGCATCGGTTGTTGAGCGACCCCTTGTGAAACCAAATTGTTTACTATGCAGAAAGTTATTACTATAAAAATATGATTGCATTTGATCTAGCATAATCTTTTCAAAAATCTTACTAAAGGTGGGTAGCACGGATATGGGTCTAAAATTTGTGGGGTCAGATGTGCTACCCGATTTATGCAATGGAGTTATTTTACTATGTTTCATTAGATCAGGAAAAACACCACAGTCAACACATTGATTAAAAATGCTAGCCAGAATAGGAGCTATTGTCTCAATTACTGATCTAGAAACATCCACGGAGTTACCCCACAGATCCGCGGTTTTCTTTTTATTCAATTGGTTAAAATATTTGATTATGTCTTTAGAGTTAACATATTTAAATTTAAATTGACTAGTACCTTGTGTTATGTTTTCTTTTAATATTGATTCAGCAGCAATGGGGGAGGAGTCCAAGGATTTTGTAGTTGAAACTGGAATATCAGTAAAAAAATTCTCAAATGCTGTAGCAACTTCAGTATCTGATGTAACATTTCTATTTTCAATGTTTAAATTAAAGCTGGTATTTCGAGATTTAGATTTTCCAGTTTCATTGTTTATAATGTTCCATGTCATTTTAATTTTGTCATTACTATTCTTAATCTTACAACTTAAATAATTTGATTTAGCTGTGCGACATACCTTTTTAAATAACTTAGAATAATTACGTACATACTCTCTGAATCTTTCAGTAGTATTAATGCTGCGATTATATTCATGTTACCGCACACAGTCAGATGAAATGCTGCCAAAAAGAAAACCATTTAATAGTAGTAAATTTTGAGTATGATGACCCCATATCAAACGACTCTTACTTTTAGTGCCTTATAAAATGTTCGTTTTGTTGCAGAAATAAAAATGCAATGCACTGTCAAGTACAACACAAATCGCATCGCGGGCCATGCCAAGATTTATATATAGCTCGCGTCCCGATGCGGTCTATAGCCAAGTCACATGTAAAAAAACATACTTTTGTTGAACGACTTATTACGACAATTAATTACTAAATACACGTATAAGTATCCGCGTTACAAAATATAATGGCTCTTGATTAATTTATAGGCGATGCATGGCCGTGTCCGTGATATGGACAAACGCAGTTCAATGCGGCGTCCATGATGTTTTTGGGTGATCTTTAGCCACTCAACACTGCGCGTAGTGAACTCAAGGTTGAAGAGAATGTATACCTGTAGTGAGATAATAAGCAGTTGGCACAGCGCCAATACCATTATAAATGACATATTGACATATTACATAGAGCGGGAAAACTACCATAATACTGAATTCCTTCAAAATGTTTCTCGCAAAATGTTTTAGAATTCGTCCATCGAATAGTGCCTATCAATCCGGTTGTTACACATTGAACGGGACGGGTGATAATCTCAGGCCCCCTTGCAAGATCTTAAAATCAAAGGATAACAACCACTTTGTATAGGGGGTTAGTACAGATACCAAGTACTTTGTACATGAGCAAAATATATACAATTGTAAAGCTTATTGTTTATGTATACTATCACTCTTTAATCGAATTCGATAGCTAGTTGGGTTAATAAGATATTTTGATTTGAAATTAAGAAAAAATATTTAAAGTACAAAACGGGGTTTTCTGGTGTAATCTACATAATAAACATCATTTTTTAACTATTTTTTAACGACAAAACGACTACAAAGACATTGCAATCATAAATTAAATTCAATAATAGCAAGCTTGCTAAGAGGCTCGTATGTTGATACATATACCTAAAATTAACATAAGGATGGTTGACCAGATGGAGAGTGAAGCTGTTTATTTTTTGGAACGAAGTTCCTTACGGCAGGCTTGGAGGGGATAGGGATTTTGCTGCGCGACCGAACTGAAAAAAATGTGATAGTAAAACCGTAAGAAAAAATCCGTGGAAAAAAGTGCGTGGAATAAAACCGTTAAATGAGACGTGCGCAGGCGCGACAGTCGCAATAGTTTCAGCAATAGAATTTGATGACGAGACTGATTAATAAGAATTACTTATAATAATAATATTAATAAACTTTTTGGAACGAAGTTCCTTACGGCAGGCTTGGAGGGGATAGGGATTTTGCTGCGCGACCGAACTGAAAAAATGTGATAGTAAAACCGTTAGAAAAAATCCGTGGAAAAAAGTGTGTGGAATATCAAACAATTATGTTTGTACAAGATCAGTACCAAAATGGTTTGTGTCCTTTAAAAACTAATTATGTTCAAATCTTTGAACCCCATACTTTCTTTGGAATTATGTATACTAGGTAAATACACACATCAAAAGTGTCTAGGGATCAACATATATTTTTGCAATAACTTTTCTCCTGATTGATATTAATTAAAATTTTCTTTAAGGATTCATCAAATAAAGTGTTTTCGTTTGTCACAGTAACGATAAACCAAGTCACCTTTGCATTAATAAAGAAATTTGCCATTTTCCTAGTAAAGGGATTTTTGACATTTGAACCACTAACACAAAAGTTCGAAAAAAAGACTGAAATAACAGTTTTCTCTAAAATTTTATTGGGTAACTTAAACAATTAATAATCCGTATTTCTACCGCGAACACTAACAACACAAGAACATCGGTTTGGCATACTCAAAATGAGTTCATCCAAATCACGCTGTGGAATGGCCGCCCATGTTCGTTGCAACAACAAAAAAAGGTCTTCTTGCGACTGGATACCCTCCATATTCGGCAGAGCTCTTCTCTGTAGCATATCCCATGCATGCTCAATCGGGTTCAAGTCTGGCGACTGAGCAGGCCAGGGCAGGACATTGATGTTAGCTGCGGCGAGAGTCTGTCTTACAACTCTTGCGGTGTGCGGTCGTGCATTATCATGCATTAACTGAAATAAGGGACCGATTTGCACTTGTAGAGGAACGATGACGTCTGATACAATCGTCTCAGCATAAATTTGAGCGTTGAGGTTGCCTCTGATCCAAATCAACTCAGTTCTTCCGCCGATCCAAATACCCGCCCATACCATGATGGTTCCACCACTATAAGGATGGACTTCCTGGCAGGATTTTAATCGCTGTTGGCGTCCAGGGGTTCTCCAGTGTCGTATACGTCTTGTATCCGGTCTCATACCAAAACGAGACTCATCAGAAAAGCACACGAAACGCCATTGTTCTTCTGCCCAATTTCTGTGTTCAAGAGCCCATTGATATCGAATCCTACGATTGTGCATTGCTATAGGTGGTACCCGTAGCGGTCTTCGGGAATGAAGGTTCACTTCATGCAAGCGGTTTCTAACTGTTTGGTCGCTAATTAAGTTCCCTGAAGAGTGATGAAGCCTCACGGCTAACATCATGGCGGTTATTGTTGGAGCTCTTCGAGTTAAGATTTGAATGTATCGGTCTTGTCTCCGTGTGGTGCAGCGATACCGTCCTCCATGGCGTTCAGCCACGGTACCAGTGCTTCGGTATCGTGTCCAAAGTCGACTGATAACACTCTGACTTGTATTCAGAGCTAAAGCCACAGTACGTTGCCGGGAACCAGCTTCTATCATTCCCACGGCTCTGAGCATTTCTTCCCTGCTTAAATGACGTCGCCGCTCCATAATAACGTTGGTTTTAATCAGTAGTAGGGAAACAGTAGCACTAATAATGTCTTCAATGCGTTGTATGTTTTTATAGGGAAAATATTGACAGCTGATTTTCATCTTTTACTCGAATTTGATTCACAGTTCCTGATTCAAATTATGAAATGCACCAAAAAGGATCCATATAAATTTATAAAATCATAAATTTATTACAAAGCCACATCTCAATCTCAAGAAATCCGCATAAAAATGCTTGATCCCTAGACACTTTTGATGTGTGTATGTATATTAAATTATAGTGTACAGGGAATATCCGCTGTTCTTGATTGTTACGTACTGCCTATCCTGCTTAACTCTATTAAAGGAGAAATTCCTTCCTATCCTTCAACCATACATAAATAAATACATATTATAAATAAATGCGAAAGTTTGTATGGATGTTTGTAGGAGGAAAAAAATATTTTCGGTAGCCCTTACTACCCCCCGCCGCCCTGGTTGGACCGCAATCCCAAATCTGATCTCAGATTCAGTAAGCGACCACAAATTACTACCAAGTTTCTAGGCTTGGATCAGAATAAAATTGCCGACAACTCCGTGCAGACATACAGACAGACACGAACCTCGTTACAGATTGCAAAGGTTACGTACGATAGTAAACTGTCTAACAATATTTAAAAACGGGCACTTTAGATTTTTAAATTGAAACTTCTTTACGCACGCTTGACTTGGTGGGTAAGCTGGAGAATCCGTTACACGTTACGAAAAGTGTGTTCGAGCGAGGCGAACGTGAGTTGAGTGGGGATATAAGCAAGAGAAAGCAGTTCGCGCGCACATTTCCTTTATCTCTTTCACTTATAGCTAGTAAATGAAATATGTATATGTACATACATGTATATACTGTATATACCGGCAGCTACCTCGGACAAAGAATTAGTCTAGCTATCCAAAGGGGAAACGCTGCCAGTATCTTCGGAACCTTGCCTAAAGGGACTCCTTTTAATAATAATCATCATCATCATCATCAGCCTATTAATGTCCCCACTGCTGGGGCACAGGCCTTCCTTATGGATGGAATAGGGAGATAGGGCCATGACCCACCACACGGGCCCAATGCGGATTGGCAGGTGCTAACGACTGCAGATGCAGCCGGGACCAACGGCTTAACGTGCCTTCCGAAGCACGGAGGAACTCGAGATAGAAGATTTTTGGTCACCCATCCAATGACCGACCACTGCGAAAGTTGCTTAAATTCAACGATCGTAGCCGAACGCGCTAACCACTTGCGCCATCGAGCTCCTCTTCTTTTAATAATGTTTTTTTGTTATTATATTTTATTTTTTAAGGTTTGTAGTTTTTTAAGTTCATTGTTATAGAATATTTTTAGTTTTTTTGTTTAAAGCTAGTATTAGATAATAGTGTATTTGTGAATTATATTATTGTTAAGTTACGATATGTAATACCAGGAGATTATACATTTACATTTTTTATATATTGTACACACGCATATATATATATATATATATATATATATATATATATATATATATATATATATACAGACTAGCTTTTGCCCGCGACTTCGTCCGCGTTATCGTTGTTTTTCGTAAAAAAGTAGCATATGTCCTTCCTCAGGGTTCCGTGGTTTTGATGTGACAGACAGATTAACTTTCGTATTTTAGTAGGGAAATATAATACTGTTAAAAATATCGCAATAAGGAACTCCAGAATATTATTATTATCACTGTGCCCCGAGACCATCAGCGTGTAACTCCTTGTATGTTATTATGTTAATGTATTGGTAATATTGTTTAGATCGCTTTCACATGAGTCTTAAGTACATATAGAATGAAAATACTTCAGCGCAAAGCTTCCGGGTAGACTACGTTGAAATTTGACCCGTCCGGAACGTGAACATAAAAAATTCTAGGACTGCTAACCCGGGAAAGACCGACATAACTGATCATGTGAAAAACAACTGACACCGAGATCTACTCCAACAACACGAAAGGTCTGCCCTTGAGCCTTATTTATTGTCATTGCATAACACACCGATACTGGGAATTGCGTTCTTTTAAATTGGAATGGAAAATTATTTGGTATTATGGGAATTCTGGGAATAAAGATGGTTTCTCCTGCACCGCAACCTATTAAAATTTGAGCCTCGATTACATTTTGTTGCAACTGGGTTACTTTAAGCCGAGTTAGCCGAGTAAGAGCAAATTTGTGGTGGTCTTAAATTTCGGAGCAGAATAATCGGAATGCCAATTTTTAAACAAATTTCATGAGAAGGAAGTACGGGCATATTTAAAGAATTTAAAAATTCTATCGGGTAATTAGTGGCTTCTTGTTCATCGGCCATTCTATTTATTGAACTATAAACTTTGCTTTCCCCCTGGATATTCGACAGTATTTTATTATTAATCTCAGATGCCTGGTCATTGCGAGGAGTTAAAATGGACCTTTCGCATAGCCAAGAATTGTTCTTATTTAATATATTTGTTACGTCACCGTAAACTGACGATGTAAGATGTTGTTGGGATTGCACTATACAACATAACTCAGGCGTCAGAATAAGTGTTCCTTGGTGTAGCAGTGGATAGGTATCTTTGGTGAAGGTATTTTCTTTAATAATATATCAGAAAATTCACGATCATCCGGGTTATCTATAGTTCCCACTCGCATGTTTATAGTCAAATAAATAGTCAAATGCACCGATTGTATATCACGCCACAAATAAGAGCTTTTCAGGCAAGCCCTAACCTCAGCAGCTCGGGTTCCCCGTGGTATTACCGTTAAGGTTTGTCGGAAATCACCACAAAATAAAACTGTGATACCGCCCATGGGTCGATCATTTTGTCTTATATCTCTTAAAGTTCTGTCTACCGCTTCTACTCCTTTTCGATGGGCCATCGTACATTCATCCTATATGATTAAATTACACTTTGAACGAATATTTAAACACTACCAAAACAACTAATACGTGGTCCTAACTTTAGCTACCTTACACATAAAATCTAAGTGACTATTTGAATTAAAATATTCTTATAGAATTATAATCAGAAATATATACAACTCACAACAAAAAAGAAATGAAAATAAAGCTGAAACGCCTGTGCAATACTATCTACCTATACCTCCTTCACTTAAAAATAAATACTTATAACTACTTTAATTAATAAAAGTACCTACGCTTAATAATTTTTAATTTGAACGAATATTTAAACACTACCAAAACAACTAATACCTGTTTTACAAAATAACAACAAAAGAAATTCAAATAAACTATTTAAAGACTAAAAGTCGCGCTGATAAGCACGGTTTCGGTCTCCCAGACGGGGGAGCAGATGAGAAATCCTCATGGATACCCTACAGCCGGCTGCAAGGTACTGACTAAAAAACACCCGTAGGGGCTGCCTCTGGCCGGGAAGGCCTCTAAGGCTTCATCGGAAGCGATCGTCCCCCAGGGGGGGAGCGACGCAGAAAACAGATTTAGACAGCTCGCTCTCGGACCTTTGATACCCTACCGCTGCCGCGACCCGTGTCGAGCGCGGCAACCGTTACACAAAAATAATCCTTATAGCATGATTCAGTATTCACGTGCGACGGTGTGATGGCTTATTTCATGTATAAGTTTGGTGTTTCAATACCGAGTATTATAAACGTAAGAGTAAACAAATATGATCAGAATGCTCCGAACTGCTAAGCTATCAGGAGTTACACGTGTTATTGTGAGTCAACCATAAAAGATAGACATATGCTGTTGCGGGATATTTTTTAGACAATTTTATGTAGAATATTTCCGTCATACATGATTTCTATGTAACTTTAACCATTAAGGCTGCACACGCCACGGAAGCTTAAAAAATGGAGTAACTTCTCCCGTTTTCCCAACATTTCCCTTCACTACTCTGCTCCTATTGATTGTAGCGTGATGAAAAGTATACTATAACCTGCCCAGGAGTATGAAGAATAATTGTACCAAGTTTCGTTAAAATCCGTCGAGTAGTTTTTGTTTCTATAAGGAACAAACACACAGACAGACAGACAAAAATTTTACTGATTGCATTTTTGGCATCAGTATCGATCACTAATCACCCCCTGATAGTTATTTTGAAAATATATTTCATGTACAGAATTGACCTCTCTACAGATTTATTATAAGTATAGATGGAGCTAAAGAAGTTTCACTTCAGTCGTGTGGTCATAAGCACACTCGTTTTTTGTTTTCTCTACATCAATTAATATTACAAGAAAGAGGTTTTATTAATTTGACGATGTATTGGCATTGACATGTTATCTGAATCACCCTGGCATGATTCTTTACGTTCCAAATTATAAGAAGCGATACACATAATTATTGTTTGTGTTGCTGGAAAACGATAACCTTTGCAAGTAAGCTTATTTCGATACCTAGGTTTAGACCTGTGACGCCTTACAAGAAATTAAACTAAACTTGCTGATTGCGTGTAAACTAATCGCGACCTTCGAATGGCTGAACTTATTAAGGTAGGATACAGGAAATACTTTTTATGGTACTGTAAGGTTCTACAAATAGATATACTGAGAAATATTGTTTGCATCAGCCGTAGGTTGTTATCCAAAACTGACAGAATATCCATACAATAAATGATTACACATTTTTTGAAGTTATACTTCTTTAGGCGCGTTATGAAAAAATGATGAGAGTGAAATTTTAAGATGCGCGCGCATCACTGTAACACAAAAAATTAACAGAATGAAGTTGGTCGCTTTAGCGACCAACTTCATGCTGTTACTTTTGTGTTTACCGCACATTAAGAAAATCAACCAACAAAATAGAAATAGAATCTCTATTTTGTGGGTGCTAACGACTGCATTGTGAAGGCCTATCAAAAGTATTTATTAATCTGGAACAACGGAACCAAAGCGCGATTCAGGAGACTACAGCGCCATCTCTTGACCATTGGTGTAGTAGAACCAAAAACCACATCTTTATTTTTTGTAATAAAGTAACAGATATAGGTATTCATATTTATAATATTTATCCACATGTTTCTAGTTTGTATATTCGGAATACGTGTTTGAGTTTCATACAAGTGCAAATCACATATGTTCTAATAAATTATATTCAGTAGCGATTTTAATTGAATATTTTGATTATTTATTTATTTTTTCAAATTAAAACTGAACTTTATTGACTGTGTCCTTTTCCAGACTTTTTATTAATTTATTGTAATTAATTATTTGCATGCAATTAAAAACTAATTTTAAACGATGCCAAAGAAGGATAACTTCTCACGCGCCTACACATAAGTACACGCACCCATTTTTTTTTAATAAGGAGCTTTTTTTTCTTCTCTTCATTGGGAAGCCGGTGCTTTTGGTGTACACCACTCTTTAGCAATGCTGTTTAAGATTATTTTAGGTAGAGTTTTAATTTTTTTTTGTTTATTAAATCATTACACTTTGTCCAATTTTAAATTTCGGAGATTGTATCCGTAAAATAAAGATATGTTTTTGATATAATGTTGTTTTTTAAATAATATAACTGAAAAAAATGATAACGAATCATTTTTTTCACGTGACGTCACGTGATTAGGCATGGGAAGGGAACAATAGATGTTTTAGTAAAACAAATATCATCTGATTATGAGTGCATTAAGCTAGCTCTGAAGCCAGTGTTCTGCTACTTTCGAGGAGAAATACGCATGAATGAAATCTTCATTTTGAAAACAGACTTCCATATAATATAAAATGCACTGTAGATATTATTCATGAAAACGGTCGCACTTTATTTAGTATGCATTACTGGTACTGAAAGAAGAATTGTCATTATAATTGTTAATCGTATTAATTCTTGTAGGTAGTAGGTAAAAAAACAGGTTTTCGAATTTTTCACAATCCTATTCATATCCTGTTAATGAATCACGCAAAAACTACTGAACGGATGAAATTTGGTACGCATACGAATTGAGACATAGTAACCTATGATGTGTCAATTCAGGTCATAAACTATATGACCTGAATTGAAACACAGGATACTATTTATCCCGGGAAATTGTTAGATTCGTGTGAAATTCTTAAAAGACCAAAATTAACGCAGACGAAGTCGCGGGCGGCTGCTAGTCATTTATAAAGTGAGTTGAAGTTAAGGTAGAAAACATATTTTGAGAAACAGTATGTTATTTTTTTATTAAAACGCTCCACGTATCTTCGGATACCCTCGTATTTTATATCAGTGGCAGTGACTCTGTCCGTCTGTCATATACATTTTCGTCTAGATTTTTTTTTCATTTAGCCATAAAGATGAAAGAAAAATCGGCTACTAACTGATATAAAAAACTTAAACGAAATAATGTAGGCATTCAAGGTTTTGTAGCAAATAGCCGATTATTATAAGCCAGTACTTTATAAGCCAGTATTCATGGCTTGGTTTCAGTAAACGCCCATATCGCATGGTATCCATGCGTCACCGACCTTCCACAACGAAGTGGCAAGTATAACTCAGCATAAACTACATATACTATATAGTATTACGCAATATAACAATATAGATGATGAGTAACTTTATTATATTCCTCTAGCTGATGTACTTCATTCATCATCAAAAAATATTGGACACGTATTATTTTTTCACATAATCATTACAGAGATTAAAAATATAATATTTTTTACCGTTATTGCATTAATTTTCATTGGTGCTGTGCTCCTATTGGTCGTTGCGTGATGTTATAATGTTATAAGGCTATAGCCGTCCTTGATAAATGGACTATTTTATTTATTTATTTAATCTTTATTGCCTTTACAATGCAAATGGCGGACTTAATGCCAGTATGGCATTCTCTATCAGTCAACCGGAAAGAAGGTGCAGAGAAAATGAAACGGCAGACATCGAACAGAGAAAACATTAAAAAGCATTAATTACTTATACCTACACATATATAAATATACATTATAACAACATATATAATAGGTACACACAAATATATACATACATAAATACATATCTAACAATAATATACAGTGTCTGATTATATAATAGACTATCCAACACAATTTTTTTTGAAATGAAACTTCTGTTCGAACGTGGAACACACACAACCAATATGTGTGTGTTGGTGGGATGCGTGCGCAGCTCTTCCCGACGAGCAGGGTAGGGTGAAAGTTGGAGGGTAACTCGGTGAAGGCTGACGTTACGAGCGTCACAACCATCACACGCGACAATATATACAGTGGTGGCCGTATACTTAGAAACACTAGCATCGGTCCTTGAAATTATGTAAGATAATTAACCGCAAATGTTTTTATTTTGAAATTAAGCAATAAATAGGAGAACAACATTTTCAAATTTCGGACAAGCATTTAAAAGGTATGAACAATAATGGTCAACTAATTAGAAACATCCACAAAAAAGTATAAAAAACAATATTTTTTTTAAGTATCAGTTATAAGCTTCTTGCTGAGTTTCTTGCCGGTTCTTCTCAGTACAAGGTCTCCCGACGTAGATTTGCGAACCGATGGCGTAGCTTTTCGACATTCACAAGTGCTTGTAACAGCCTAGACTGAATAAACGATATTGAATTTTGAATTTTAAGTATTATGAAATAGCTACTATCCACAGCCTACCAATAGTTATGATTAATATTTAGTGGTGTATCCCTTATTTCCAATAACAGCACTGCAACGACATGGCATTGATTCAATAAATTTCATACATTTTTCTAGGGGGATTGAATTCCATGCTTCAACGAATGCTTCATAGTTCGTTTTGAACTTTTGACTAGGGTAACGTTTGTTTAAGACTTTCTTTTTAACAATATACCAGAGATTTTATATCGGGTTTAAATCAGGACTATTTGCTGGACGATCTAAAACGGATATACGCTGTTCGCCAAGGAAACATTTGACGCTATTAATTGGCCGTGTGTTTAGGGTCACTGTCATGCTGAAAGATCCAGGAGGCCTACTCTATTTCAACGAAAAACGAAATTTCAATCGAAATTTCGCACGTTCCCTACTCTGCTTCTATTTCATTTCGAAAATTCGTTCGTCCCAAAATAGTTTGACATTTAAATTCTCTAAGCCTACTCTAATTCACAAAACCTTTGAACAAAAAGTTGAATTTGACAGATAATTGTTCGAAATTTTAACCTCAAATTGAGGAAATGAAAACCTTACCTTTTCATTTTCGTTTTGGGATTTTTATTTAAATTAAACCTAAAATTACTACTAGAGTATTTTTAATTAAGGCTGCTTAGCGTGAGAAACATTTTTTAGTAAGAAAGATTTACAAATAACTCTAATTTTTGATTATTATTGTATTGCCAATACTTACAAAGTGTTACACGACAAATTTAGGTTGACATACATTCGATTGCATCAACTCTACAAATTAGTCGGCTAACAATGTCAAAAGAGGTTGTTTTAATGTAATCAAAAATGTTGTCATAAACTTTGTTAAAAAAATATTGTTTTGAAGTAAAAGACGTTATCTAAAAAGTGTAGACGAAAAGAACTCACAAACATAACTCATTCCATTCGTTCACGATAATTGTCTGTGATTCCGAACTTTATGTGCGTGTTCGAAGATGAAATAGAGTAGAGTCACTGGCGAAATTTCGTTTAAAATTCGTTCGTTGTCAAAATTTCGTTTCGGAGAAAGGGAGTAGAGCTCCAGTTTACGGGCAAATGACCGTCCGAATAGGGAATCATTGTGTGCTCTTAAGATATTTTTGTACTGCGATTGATTCATCGTACCTTCAGTCTTCCGAACGGGTCCAACTCCACATCCGGAAAACACCCCCAAACTTTAATGTTACCGCCACCGTGCATGACTATACTCCTTGTATATATATAATTAAAAAAAATGTTTAAAGGATGTCTAACGGACGTTAAGTTTTTCTTATTTTTTTTGAGGGACTTTATTATTTTTATTTTTGTTTCATCTGAAAATAACCATTTTTTACATTCTCGTCAAATCGCTTCTCTCGGTGTTGCTTGGTAACAAACGGTACCTTTCGAGTGATTCTTCCAAACAATTTAGCTTCTTACAATAGAACTTTTACTATGGGTCTTTTTTAGCAACGGGAACGAGTAGCATATCTTTTTTGAGAAAGGTTTTTCTTGGCCGAACCTTTCTAAGTACATTTTCAACAGTTCCATGTGTTTTATAATGCATTAAAAACTTTCTTAACAGAACAATTTAAAGGCTCAGCTACTCTTCTATACGCCCTCTTATGATCTATATGTAAATTAACAATTAATATCCTAGTTGACGCGTCACAACTTTTATTTTTGCCCATTTTAAATTTTGAATTGCCGCCTTAATAATAGAAAAAGGTAAGAAAGAAATATTTAACTCCAATTAAATAAAAAAAAACAGCTATGGATGCTTTTTTACAATGTTTCTTATTAGGCGTCCAAGCGGCTAGTAACAAAAAATAAACTCCTACATGTGTAAGACTCCATTTTGTAATTAAAAGTAAGATATGTTTTATATATTTTGCATTTAATGAGTTTTTGAAGTTATACTTCTTTAGGCGCGTTATGAAAAAATGATGAGAGTGAAATTTTAAGATGCGCGCGCATCACTGTAACACAAAATTTTAACAGCATGAAGTTGGTCGCTAAAGCGACCAACTTCATGCGTTACTTTTGTGTTTACCGCACATTAAGAAAATCTACCAACAAAATAGAAATAGAATCTCTATTTAGTGGGTGCTAACAACTGCATTGTGAAGGCCTATCAAAAGTATTTATTAATCTGAAACAACGGAACCAAAGCGCGATTCAGGAGACTACAGCGCCATCTCTTGACCATTGGTGTAGTAGAACCAAAAACCACATCTTTATTTTTTGTAATAAAGTAACAGTTATAGGTATTCATATTTATAATATTTATCCACATGTTTATGTTTATGTTAGTTTGTATATTCGGAATACGTGTTTGAGTTTCCTACAAGTGCAAATCACATATGTTCTAATAAATTATATTCAGTAGCGATTTTAATTGAATATTTTGATTATTTATTTATTTTTTCAAATTAAAACTGAACTTTATTGACTGTGTCCTTTTCCAGACTTTTTATTAATTTATTGTAATTAATTATTTGCATGCAATTAAAAACTAATTTTAAACGATGCCAAAGAAGGATAACTTCTCACGCGCCTACATAAGTACACGCACCCATTTTTTTTTTATTTGAGTGGCTATGTTATTGCATGATTCAATTTTTTGCAAACATTTGTACTTTGAAGTAAAACTTTCTTTATTCATAAGAAGTGTTTCTAATTATATGACTACCACTGTATATACATATATATGAGTGATGCGTGCGCTGCTCCATTCCCCTATGCCTTATGTACCGCCTAATGTTAGGTTATTTAAGAAAAGATGTTTCACTTCGGATGTCTGCACACTATTTTTTTTAATCGTACCTGTAGTTCATAGGATTCAACCAAATAACCAGTCCAACAAAAAAACTCTTCAGCTTTATAATATTACTACCTATCAATAATGTATATAGGTTAACATTTCGGCGCTTTAGGACAGATTCTGGCTCAACGCGGCTTGAGTACTAACAATCGGAAATACAACCAATGGCTTTACGTGCCTTCCGAAGCACTGAGGGCCTCGAGATAAGATAATAAGATTTTGGTCACCCATCCCAGGACCTTCCATTGGGAAAGTTGCTTAAATACCACGATCGCAGACAGCACGCACTAACTAACCACTTACATCATCGAGCAACCTCAAATTGAGGTGATTTATACCAGTTATGACTAAAATTCCATTAAATATAAATTTAAATGGTATCTGTTTACATAAAAAACGTTGTGTTTTTTACCTATTTTGTTCAACCAAGGTTACAAAATATGCCAAAGTCTCTTGTAAAATGTTGCGGAACAATACATCTGCGAATCCAACTCACGCAAAATAAACAGTAGCAAAACCCACCGTACAGAAGAAGAAGAATCCAACTCAAACTTGACCAGTGTTTTTAATGCATACTTACTTTCGATCCAAATCCCACCAATCACAACAGTGATGTAGTATCACTCGAAAAAAAAATGGGTGCGTGTACTTATGTAGGCGCGTGAGAAGTTATCCTTCTTTGGCATCGTTTAAAATTAGTTTTTAATTGCATGCAAATAATTAATTACAATAAATTAATAAAAAGTCTGGAAAAGGACACAGTCAATAAAGTTCAGTTTTAATTTGAAAAAATAAATAAATAATCAAAATATTCAATTAAAATCGCTACTGAATATAATTTATTAGAACATATGTGATTTGCACTTGTATGAAACTCAAACACGTATTCCGAATATACAAACTAGAAACATGTGGATAAATATTCTAAATATGAATACCTATAACTGTTACTTTATTATAAAAAATAAAGATGTGGTTTTTGGTTCTACTACACCAATGGTCAAGAGATGGCGCTGTAGTCTCCTGAATCGCGCTTTGGTTCCGTTGTTCCAGATTAATAAATACTTTTGATATTATAAATATGAATACCTGTAACTGTTACTTTATTACATAAAATAAAGATGTGGTTTTTGGTTCTACTACACCAATGGTCAAGAGATGGCGCTGTAGTCTCCTGAATCGCGCTTTGGTTCCGTTGTTCCAGATTAATAAATACTTTTGATAGGCCTTCACAATGCAGTCGTTAGCACCCACTAAATAGAGATTCTATTTCTATTTTGTTGGTAGATTTTCTTAATGTGCGGTAAACACAAAAGTAACAGCATGAAGTTGGTCGCTAAAGCGACCAACTTCATGCTGTTAATTTTTGTGTTACAGTGATGCGCGCGCATCTTAAAATTTCACTCTCATCATTTTTTCATAACGCGCCTAAAGAAGTATAACTTCAAAAACTCACCCTTTTTTGGCATTTGTTTACTGATTTTAGTAAGCTATAATTCCTTATAAGAGCGCAATTTATTAGTAATCTTATTTTGTATATATTGTAATACTGTAAATAAAATTAGATCTAACACTTAAAAAGTAACAAAAAAAAAATACTAAGAGCGAAATGAGCAAATATAATGGATATGAGTTTCTTTGGTTTTCACGTAGATCACTCATTAAATAAAACTAGTTTTAACGGGTTAATGCACGAACTTTATTTATTTATTGACGTTTCGCAGCCTTTTCAGGTCTGCATCATCGTGAATGTAGCTCGACAAAGTAAATAAAAAATCATTATTCTGTCGATGCAGACCTGAAAAGGCTGCGTAACGTCAATAAATAAATAAAGTTCGTGCATTAACCCGTTAAAACTAGTTTTATTTAATAATGAATATGAGAAAAAAATACTTACTAAGAACGTCTTGCTATACTCTAGTACAACACAATCCCCTTTTTTATAAACGAGGAGTAAGCTTAGACTAGTTACGCCGTGTTTTGTTCATATCACTCAAATGCCATTTGTCATTCAATGAACAGAGTCAAAACATGGAGTAACTGCGTTTGCCCGGTTTGGCATGCTGAACACCAAGTTTCTTATACGAATTTGATTTCGAAGCATGGTGTTCACCAAGTATCAATCTTCTCGTGCTGTGGTACACCTGGTTCTGCCTGTTCCTGGTCTGCGTAGGTTAGAGCCAGCTTCCTCGTAACGTCGGAGAACTCTTCGTACTGTTGACAGCGACACACCGATAGTCCTGGCTGTATCGCGCTGACTAGAATTGTGGGAATTCTGGTGCATTTTTCATGTGTAAGCGACGTGATTACAGCTTGAATAATTAATATTGGACGCTATCGACATTGTTTATATGAATCATAAATGACAGATTAGAAACAAAAGCAAAAACAAGTGTAGATAGTGATTTCGTAGTTCCATCTTCTATTTAATTTTTAAGCAGTTTTAATGTCTTCATTTAAGGAGTATTTAATTGACTAATAATAGAATTTATTTCATTTAGCTAGCATTTTAGTTTGCGAGATTTTTAAGATTCTTTAAGTGACCCGAATCCATTGCTCTCGAGTGTATAATCTTTTTTGTTGTTCTCTTTATCTTTTCCCTGTTTACCCTATTAACAAAACAGATTTAGAGCAAAGCCGATTATAATATTTAAATCAAGATGGTACCTACGCATGCCAATCGATGAAATTCGTTTAGCAATTTTTGCGTGTTTGAGTAACAAACATACAAACTCTCAAATTTCTAATATTAGTAGGATACGATGGCAGTTCCACCATCGATTTTAATGAAAAATTAAGAAATATTCTCCATATATTTTCATCGCTCTTCTTCGCCATATAAACGTTTGAAATACGCAAGACGAATAGGAGATACATTATTTCACAATGAGTTCTCTTAGAATTCCACCAACTGGCAGATGATTTCAAATTTATTCATAGATAATATAATACACAAGCGCTGCCCTGTTAATACTTTTGCTTATCTGCCGTTGCTTGCATAATGCTAAGATTCATACATTATACAAACTGCTAAGCACTTCATCCTTGTTTCCAGTTTATCTGGTTTAGTAGGCAAAACGGCTAGACGATTTTAATATAAAATTATCTTGGGTTAGCATTCTAAATTCATTCAATAGAATCTATTATTTTCTACCTAACCGTGTGCTTGCTTGCCTTTTGTATGTTACAAAAAATCTAATACTACCATAAACCAAAGGTCATTTGATTAAATAGAAAAAGTATGAAATTTGAACAAATCTCAAATTCATAGCGAATTTCCCGCTCGAATTGGGACGCCCGTTAAGGGAAGTACCCTCTACATTACAGAAGAACACAGTGAAATAACAGTACCTTTCGGTACTGTTGTGTTTTTGTCGGTGAGTTAAGTTTACAGGGCTCCACGGGGAAGGATTCGGGTCAGGGTAGAGAACGACTCGACTGTTATATTTTTTGTATCTCAAGCGTCTATGGTTATGGTTACCATCAGGCGGGCCTTAAACTTGTTTGTTACCGTTTTAGCATAGAAAACGTTACAAATTCGTAGTCTGTATTTGAGTGTGCTGCCGCTCGCAGGTGACCTTTACAGCGTCACCGGGTTTGGGGACGCGAGTTCCTAAGGGGACCTCAGGCCGGGAATAGGGGTGATGACGGGGTACAGTAAACGAAATTCTATTAAGTCCGTCAGATAGATAATCAAAAAATAATGGACACGTATTTTTTCTTTGGGCAGTCAACCAAAAAATGACAAAGTTATAGCCCCTCAAAGTTTGGGAGAAAATTGTACCAAAACGTGACGTCATGCGAGATTTCAAATCAATATATCTCTGCATTGTTTATATTATGTGAAAAAAAGAAAAAATACGTGTCCAATACTGTTTGATAATCTACCTGATAATGGAAGAAAAAAAAATAGTCATCATCCCTATTGGCAAGTGCCCCTATAGGTATTCCAGGCGGATGGCATCTCCCCACAGGGGAGTCTCCTCTTCGTCTGGAGCCTCTAGACCACTCGAACCTGATGGGGTCGGCTCAACTAGAGCGCGTCTCTGAGACTCGAACCTCGGCTCTAGTTAGCCGTTGTCGTGGGGGGAATTCGTACAGTGAAATTACATAGTGCTTTTATAAAAAAAAGAAGTGCGTTCATTGTATTTTCGAATTTCCTGTTTTAGTTTCAAAGTGCATGTTCGCTAGTACCGTGTATTGCTGGATCCGTGCTCCCGGCGCTCAGTTACATTGTAATTATTCATAGTTCGGGATGTTTGATTACACAAAACTAAGGAATGGTAAACTTTAAATCGTTGTTATTCATGTTAGCTAATGGCTAATAGCGTGCACTCTCATCAGCAGTAGGTAGTTCCGAAATAAACTTCCCATAATTATGAACTTACATATTTTGTAATTGTTTAATTAACGTGGATGAGAGTTAATTGCGTTTGCTTTTCGTTTAAATTACATATACTGCTTATTTACTGGTTACACCACGAGTAAATTTGCGAGTTTACGATTTATTATGTCTTATGGCGTAATTAGATATTGGTCATTAGCCCGAATTCGGATGCACGAAAGACATTACTCGAATTCGGGCACCCGAAGTAATATTTACACTGGAATACGGGCTGGAAGACGGTGTCGGGTATACAAAAGGAAATCTCCCCCTACACGGCGCCATTTATTTACACTTATTCGTTTACCCGAATTCCATTGGCACTCGTATTCGGGCTAACGACCAAGTGTAATCGCGCCATTATAGTACGCACTCTAAAAAAGTCTAAGCAGTACGCATCATTTACAGAAATTGTTTATTTTATTAATTGATCTTTATTTATTTTTCTTTGCAAAATAGATTGGTAATACATTTTCATTAATTACCGAAAATATAAATGGCTTTTTAAAAAAACAGAAACTTTTTAATTGTGTTTATAACAGTACATAAAGTTAATAAAATATGTTACAATAGTAAAAATCGTCCAGAATTTAAAAACCATACAACATGTTGCTTAGACTTTTTCGATGAGTACCTGTAAAATATTGCGTCATTCTCTCACAAAAAAAAGTCGAAGTTTTTTTTTAATGTAAATTAATTGAATAGGTAAGTACCTACTATTAAATATTTTCTTTGAATTTATATTTAGGTACGGTATAATTGTTATTTTTTTTACTAGAATAATTCCACTTAGTCCAGGTTCCACACGGGATTCGAACCTGCAACTTCCGCTTTCCGGGTCGGTCACAATAGCAGTGCTCGTCTCAGAAACAAACGATCATACCTTTCAATATCAGAAATCCGTTATAGTCCCCGTACTCAGAACATGTTTACAAAACGCATTTTTCACACTACACAACCTGCGTGAAAAACAATTCCGAAAGATAGTTAATGTCACGTCGATGCATGTACTGAAATTGTCCATTTCACGGAAGCCAACGTGAATTGCGCTAGTAACGTACCTACGCTCGAACTCGGGGTAATAAACTACCATTGTTATAGAGGTAACATGAGTGGTAGGTAATCCATTAATTTTGAAACTACGACGCACTATAGCTGTACCTAAGGGTGAGGATACACAGCGCGCTAAAGGCAGGCACGCAGAAGTCCCGCCTCCTCCCACACAGGCCACAAACACCAACACTACACAGTTAGCAAACAGGACTAGCTTAGCATTAGGCAGACATCGGACCCGTAGGATAAGAGTGCGAAGACCCGGTCTACACACGACGCGCTATACCAGGTACGTACCTGAGCGTTTTTCCCCGTCCCCCACGACAACGGCTAACTAGAGCCGAGGTCCGAGTCTCAGAGACGCCCTCTAGTTGAGCTGACCCCCTCAGGTTCGAGTGATCTAGAGGCTCCAGACGGAGAGGAGACTCCCTCCGTGGGGAGACGCCATCCGCCCGGAATACCTCTAGAGGCACTCGCCCATTCTCGGCTTGAGGTCCTCTTAAGATCTCGCCATCCCCAAACCCGGTGACACTGTAAAGGTCATCTGCGACCAACAGCATACACACTCAAAAAAAAAACGCAGAAGTCAATAAAACTGCGCTGGATAAAAATCAGCGCTGCTATGGTATAGCGAAGGCGTTTACCAATGCTGAGTCAGCGTCCTATTGGCCTTACACGGCACGCACCTAGTAATTAGTTACCATGTATTTTTTATTATGTCTATGTTTCATTATTATTACCATTTAGTATTTCCAAATTCATGCTTTTAGGCCCAATAAAATGTTTTTCTTTCTTTCTTTCTTTTTTTCAACAGAATTGAATTATAAATATTCATCTTCATTGGAATTGAACTTCTCAGTCGAAGATCTTTCTGCTCTGATAGAATACCTCGACGTCTAATTTGAGGCTATGTTAGTGGATATAGTGTGATTTTGGCGTTACTGACATCTCTAATACACTGTTAAGCCTCAACTGTAAACTAGAATTTCTTGTAACTTTAAGATAAGTACGTGGGACACTCAGAAAGTGTTGAGAAACTAACAAACTAACTTTTATGAAAAAAGTATTTTTATTAAATATTTACACACAATCTCTGCACCAGCTTCTAAACAACGTTTCATGCGTCTGAACCAAGTTTCAAATCATTTTTTCCAGTCCTCCACAGACACCTCTTCCACGGCCTTCTCAAAAACTCAAAACTGTATCCCTTTGGCTTCGAACGCACTGCAATTAATCGGGAGCGGTTGAGGAATAACTGAAAACGCATAACCGCATACAACCACGCACTGCGGCTGGTGTTTAACTTAATTTTATTTCAGTATGACCATGGATTTCTGGCAAGCAGTCTGTGTTGTAGCTTTGATTTAAAAAAATAATAAATGTAAACAACGTCGCCGCCATAGGTACTGGGTACACCCAATAACAGATCAAAGACATTTGAAAGGACACTTTTGCAAAATGTACAACGACGTGCGACAGCATCTAGTTAAATTTTTTAACTACTACAGAATGTCGATTGGTACTTTTGATAAATTATTGCAAATTGTGGGCCGGTATCCCGACATTCAGACACTCCATACCGTAAAGCAATATCAATTTTAAAACCGAATGCTGTTAACGGCCGTGCGTGCGCGACCATACTATTACTATGGGGCACAAAAAAATCGCGCGTTTACAAACCGCGATCCAAACGTAGCAAGTTACGTTTTTTATAATCAGCCTTGCGTTTTTAAAATCAGTCACTGAAAAAAGCCGCCAATGTGTGCGCTTATATAGAAAGCTTTGTGTTACATTTTTTTTGCGGTTTCAGACTTGTGATAAACGCGTGTCTGAAACCGCAATGCGTTGTAAGCCTTTGAGCTATTTTTTTTATTTTAGGGAATAAAAAGAAGTCACACGGACCCAAATCAGGACTGATCAAAGCACGAAAATGTTCTCGATGAAGATCCATTTTTAATGAGAAAAGAAAAATTTAATTGGCTCTCGAAAAAATGCGGAGGGAAATTTGAAAATCGAAAATCAGTGGTGTTTTTACTTTTATATAATCGAAGTTTTCAAAATGATTACAAGTGGCCAGGGTCTTATACATAAACAATTTTTTTCGCAAAACTTTCTGAGTGGCCTGGTACTGCGTTCCAGCAAGTAGTAGATTTTTTGGACACCCATCTAATGATCAACCACTGCGAAAATTGCTGAACTTCAACGATCGAGGTCCTGCAGCTGCGCTTCTTTGCCACACTTTTGACATATAAAAGCAGCAGCCCAAAGTACGCACAGCAAACTGGAAGGCTATCTTGCGATACGTGCGAACTGAAAAACTAAGTTAGTTTTAGTGAGTTAGCGATCGACGACGTGCTTCGCCGGTGCAATGCAATTTTAGTGACATCCACTGTATTAAGTACTTATACGATGCTCGGAGCTACGAATTTTTCACGTCACTCGCTACAACGCTTCGCACCGCTAGCTTCTGTGTCCGTGTGCCCTCACTCTTATTTCCTTAATTAAATCAAAAATATACAATATACTTACTTGATTATGTGCGTTATTAATGATCTTCATTACAGGCTTTCAACGATCAACCAAAATCGATAATCGAATATTTTAAATATAAACCTGCCAAGTATGAGTCAGACTTACGGAAGATTCTGTACTACCTAGAATATTTATACAGAAGGAATTCGTCAGGTTTGTTATAGTCTCGGTAACATGACAATCAGCGTCATTCCAGTCTGAGATACATTTATCATCATCATCATGATATATATATCTGAGAGACATTAATGAGTCTTATTCTCATACCCACGAAATTAACAAAAAAAATCAGTCGAGCCGTTTCGGAGAAGTTTTGTTGCAAACTCTGTGACTCTGATATGAGAAATTTATAATTATTAGATATGGCAGTCTTCTAATTAAAATGGACGGTATCACTTATTGTCAATTTACAAACATACAAGTTAGGTGATACATTTGAAAAGTATTCCGATAGCTGTTCCGAAGACAGGCGGTTATATAAAACAATAATGTCATCACATCATAGCTGTAGTAGAACTTTTTCACCTGAATTAAACACAGCTCAAAGCTCTGAACGGATTGCGCTAAATTTTAAGACAATAGTTTCTAAAATTCACCCTCTAAAAGAATGGTACGGTGGCCAAAATTTGTATGGAGAAATAAGGGGATTATTCATATATTACGTCGGGCGATTTAGGGGTAGAGTGGGCTTGACCATGTCTTACTTTTTCTTACAAGGGGGTGGGAGGGTGTCTTAATAGTTATAACGTAAAATCACAAAAATGTGCAAAGTAAAGATTATACTTTGACTAAGTAGTTTATTACTACCAAAATAATAAAGATTACTAGCACCTTTGTAGATACAAATAAATATTGCTAAAAAATGGTATTTTGAAAATAAACATTAGAACAAAGCAAACGCGTAGGTACTCATTTATTCCTTGAGATTCTTACGTAAAATATATAAAATAGGGGTGCAAATAAAAAGTAAACTAATACGTGTATCATTCTTTTTAAGTCCCATATATTGAACTACGATGGCGCAAGTGGTTAGCGCGTTCGGCTGCGATCTTTTGGATGGGTGACCAAAAATTACTATCTCGCGCTCCTCCGTGCTTCTGAAGGCACGTTAAGCCGTTGGTCTCGGCTGCATCTGCAGTCGTTAGCACCCACCAATACGCACTGGGACCGCGTGGTGGGTCATGGCCCAATCTCCCTATTCCATCCATAGGGAAGGCCTGTGCCCCAGCAGTGGAGACATTATTAGGCTGATGATGATGATGATATTGAACTACAATAACGCGAAATTAATAAATTACGAATTAAGAAATAAATATACCTCTAATTTCAGACAAGCTAAAATAAGATATTAGATCAAGAGTGAGTTAAAATAAAATGGTGTATGTATTTCGTATTTTTACTGATAAAATAATTTAGAAAACAATAAAAGAAATACCTTTATCACTTTTCTCACAAAATATATACATACAGGTTCCTTTCAAACTTTAGCCGTTCTCAAAGACATCTTGTTACACTCAGATTAATTCCATCTAAAGCTTATCACTATCATTACTTGGGTGACGTCAATTGTCACAATTACTTATCTCTAAAGGTACACTTTATTTGACCGCACTGACTGGTATCTGTTTAATTATTGTTTAGTATTTGAGATGGAATTTCACCAACATGGTATTTCAATCAATAATAATATTCATCATCATCATCATCATAATCTCAGCCGTACGACACCAAACGTGGAGAGTCACCAGGATCCCACGAAACCCGTTCCGGCAGGCGAGGAAACACTGTTGGGTTTTTAGTGCAGCTCGTCCCGAGCAGCCGCTGAGCCAGTTTGGCTGAGCGGGTGGGCAGGATTTGGGGGGGGGGGGGGGAGGAGGAGTCCCACATAACCTCGTCTCTCACCCAGGAGTGGGGTATGCATCAAGCATTTTACCAACAAAAAAAAAAGCCGTACGACACCAATCGGTCCTAGGCCACGCGCATCCATTGGCTTCCCACGTTCTTCCCACCGAGCGTCGTCCGATGCGTGGTCGCCATTCGAGAACCTTTCCGCCCCAACCAACTTTCTCTTCGCTATCTTTACCATCCGCGGAAGTTGGTCACAATTACCTACCGAATGTTACCTATTTCGCACTCTTATTTTTCTCTACTAATCTACCATGGGAAATTAAAGAGAGGTAGGGCATAGTGGATTTTCAGCTCGAATTGTAGCGCCCGGCAAGTTACCTTGGGAAAGTAACCTTACAGAAGACCACTGTAAAATAGCACTATCTTTTGGGTGGTGTTGTGTTTCTGTCAATGAGTATGGTTCTAGGGCTCCACGGAGTAGGGGATGGGAACAAAGTAGGCAACATGGCGAGAGTGGTATTTTCGTCTTTATGCTATGGTGGCCGCTTACCAGCAGGCGGACCATAATGCTTGTTTGCCACCCTGAACATGAAAATAACTAAATATATAATTTAACTAGCCGACTCGGCGAACTTCGTACCGCCCAAAAGTAATAATTTGCAATAAATTCAAATTGCGACTATAATTTGAGATTTAAACTATCCTATCTCTCAAGTTGGATCAAACTGCACATGGCGTGCGAATTTTATTATAATCGGTTCAGTTGTTTAGGAGTCCATTGAGGACAAATATTGTGACACGAGATTTATATATATTAAGATATGAACACAACGCATAAAAAAAATCTTGAAGCGATACATCCCGCCAATCATTCCAAACTACAACGTAAGATATTTCAGTTCAAATTTACTAACTGAATATGTACGAGTGACTAAAAATTCGTCATCTAAAAGTTCCCCCGTCCCTTGGATAAAGTAAACTAATATGTCCTACGGTCCTATGTTACTTTAATTTGTAAGTTAATCCTCTTTGCATTTGCATATGGTCAACATTCAATAATGAATCGACCTGGAGAGCCATAGCCGGATCTTCTCAATGCAAAAAACCTGCCTAATAAATAATCCAGATTTCATATTCTCTCTACTTCGCATAATGACATAGTAACCTTTTTTCATTGTCAGTGTATGATATTTTAATTGATTTTCTAATTGATTTTAAAGTCCTTTTGTTATTTGCCATAGCGGGTTTCGCAAAAAATTGTGTTAGCCATCCCTCAAAAAACAAAAAATACTATAATATAGGTACGTAGTGACCATGAAAGTTTAAAACTAATTTATTTGTTTACAGGGATAATCCCAGAGAGATTCGAAACAAAGCGGAGAAGCAAAGGAGAGATAAGCTGAACCAATCCATCGGTGAACTGGCTTCTATGGTACCGCCCGTGGTGGCGTCAAGCCGGAAAATTGATAAGACTGGCGTCTTACGGTTGACTGCACATTATTTGAGGGCCCATCAGTACGGTAAGAGCATATTATTATTATGTTTTAGACTCCGTCTTCTCTTCTATGCGCGGTACATTTGTAATTTCAGCCCCCTCTTTATCACATGTTTGAGCCTTATTTCTGGGATAATTTATGGCATGTGTATAATTTAATAACTTTTTCTACGAGTGCCTCTCCAACTGGTGAAGGCTGGCAGTCAGCTACGCATATTTCAAGCACTCCTGGGCGACGTTGAAAAGCTCCGCGGCACTTGTAATTCCGGGCCATTCCCGGATATTGCGCAGCCACGATTTCTTCGTACGTCCTACAGCTCTTCTTCCGGCAACTTTACCCATCCTTAATAACTGAAGAAGCTCGTATCTGGGGTGCCTAAGCACGTGACCTAAACAGGAAACTTTTCTTCTTTTGATGGTCTGCATCAGTTCGCGTTTCCTCCCAGTTCGACGTAGGACCTCAACATTAGCAACGCAAAGCGTCCAGCTTATGGCTTACATGCGTCTAAATGCCCACAACTTAATTGCTCCTAAACAGTTCCGTAGTTGATCTTTAGGGGTCCAGGCCCCACATCTTTATAGAAGTATGGGCCATATTATACTGTTGCTTCTTCACGCCTCTTTTATTCGCGTTGGAATAGTGGCCAACCGTGGTAAAGACGATAGAACACTCTTAATAATGTGGCATTTCAGCCAATCACAAGTTACCGATTAAGACAACCAATACAGTGAAGACTCGTTCATAGGTAATTGAAAAGCGATCACCTTCTGCTTAAAAAAATGGGTTCAAATGCTGGCGTTTGCTTGAGTGATCAGCAAAAATATAGTTTCCCCAAACGTAGTTGCTTTTGTACACTTTTTAATGTATATTATATTCATTATTTAGCATTCAGTTCATAAGCAAAAGCACCAGCTTATGAAAGCTTGTTCTATGATGTGTTTGGGACTTAATAACAAGTTGCTGTGATTTAACCGGAATATGTGGTACCGGAGTACCGGTAAAACTATCGCTTGAGTCTAAACTGTATAGACCAGGGCGGATGGTTTGAGGTCGGGAAGGGTGGGCGGAGGACTCTTTAGGGGTTAAAACGGTTTATCGTGATTTTTGGGAAAACCACAACTCCTATAGAAAAAAAATCAATGGTAATATCGTAGGTAACCAAAAGATCTACAACTTTTGTATTTACACTTTTTTCCCATAACCTAAAAATATCTGCGAAAAATCAAAATAACCGACTTTTTATTTCTTACCGTAAAATTACTTTTTTTCATGGTGGTTTGGTGAAAACTTACCTTCATATATAACAAACACACTGTTTTATTTTTGGTAGAATATCTACCAAAAATATAATAAAATACCATACCATAAAAATACCAATAAAATAATAATAATCTTTATTCTTTCTTAATATACATGCACAACCAGTAAATCGACAATACAGTATTAAAATAAAAAATAACTTACTTAGTTTTATGTTTTAAAACGAAACAATACTTAGTCGTTGCACTTATGTGCAAGTACTTATGTACTTAAGGATATCAATATCACTTCAACAAAATCAAAGTAAAACTAGCTTGTAGCAACTTATTATGCTATTAACTTTAAAATAACCTACGAAGTACAAAGAATGAAGTTTTGAAACTATTTACGAATTTGGGTTTCTGGTTATACTTAACACCACTCACTGTTTATGGCACTAGGTATTTACCAAACATAGCGTTTGCATAAATATTACACAGTAGCATTGACATTATATACCTAAAATATGTTCTCTACTGTTATGCAATTTTTAAAGAATTTACCTCCCGTGCTAATTATAAACTGTGTTACGGAGAAGTAATTATTCTCAATTTATTCGAACAAAACGTATTAAATACAATCTTTGATATAATTTGAGCACTTAAAATACTAAAATTTTGTGTTTATGTACACTAAAGTTCTCACTTTTTTTGTTACGTGTACACAGTTACTGCTTTGATACAAAAAATGGGTGTTATTCAAACGGTTTCCACAGTATATTTTAAGAAGACAGATACTTTTCACTTCGCAATAGTGGCAAATTAAAAAGGGCTAGAATCTATTAATATATATATAGTATATTTATAGTAAGTATATTGATTTTTTTGATAAATGCCTATATAAATTACAAAATGATATTAGTTACTACGTAAATATTATAATAAAGATACGACATAAAATTATTATTAATAGTTACCTTTACGTAAATATATATTTGCATAATTTCTCTCTTTCTATGGATATAGATTTCAGTTTCTTATATGGATTAATGCTCGCTCGAATAATAACGTTATCTTTTCCATTGCAATACCCAAATGGATACATTCAGTTAATTAATAACTCCAATACATCCTCACAAATACCAATTTAAACACTGTTTAACTATTAACTATTTTACAATATCTGTGAGTTGCAATATAATCTAGTTTTAGAAGGAATTCGTTTAGCTTTTTCCCGCAATTATATCTAGTAATAATTTAAATTCTTTGTTAATTCTATTATAAAGTAATGGCCCATGATAGTAAAAAAATGTTTGCCAAAATCTGTTTTGCTAAATAGGCTCCCTATATAGCGTATCATGTCTTATTTTTGTCATGTCATCAATAGAAGGCTGACTATGTTGTTTTACTAGAATATATTTAATATATGTAAACCGTAACCATACTGTAAGAACCGAACACTCTTTGTAAATTTTTATCATAGGGAATTGAAAAGGTTTGAAGTTAAGAACTTTTGGTATACACCTCTGTTCCCTTTCAATGCCTATCATAATAGTTTAATATTAGTGTACAATTGACTGGAAAAGGGTTAAGTAAACCATCCTACTGATGTTTGTAACTTTGAGGTTCCTAATTTTTTTAAATATCGGTATCAATTTACGAATACGGCTTTTCAGAGTATCGATTTGAGGTTTCCAATTAAGATTGCTATCAATTATTATATCTAGATAGTTGGTGTTATTTGTATGAGATATTGTAAAGCAATTGCAATTTTGTTTTCCACATTTTTGATTAGAATGTGCCTTTAATATAAAATCATGAAAAGATTGATTATAATTGTAAGTGGAAAATGTTAAATACTTGGTTTTATGTAAATTTAAGGTGAGCAAATTATTTTTAAGCCAATTTGCTACAATTATCATTCCATTTTCAGCAGTGGGGTGTACATCATCCCAACTTGATCCAGAATATAACAACGGTGTCGTCCGCGAAAGATATGATTTTCGTATTTGGTAACTGTAAATTACAAAAGCATTGATATAGATGAAAAACAAAGTTGGCCCCAACACTGTACCTTGCGGAACTTCATACTTGACAGGCAGCTTTCCACTGGTTCATGGCCCTAGACTTACGAATTGAGATCTGTCACTAAGATAATTTCTGAACATTTCCAGTACCTCTAATGCCCGCATCCTCCAGCTTGCATAACAGCAAGGGAATGGAAACCGTATCAAAGGCCTTGGCTAGATCCAGGAAAACCCCAATAATCTCTTTTTAACATCTAGTGATTTGGCTACATATGATATCAGATTTTCAATAGCATGGTTGCTGGATAACAGATCATTGTTTTCTAAAAAGAAAATCACCGATTCAGTAGTTTTTCAAGAATCTTAGTCAAAGTTGGCATAAGTGATATTGGTCGGTAGTTTGTAATTTTGTCACCATCTCCCGATTTGAAGAAGGCTGACCTCACCATGGAATGATTTAAAAGTTTTGGAAATACACCGGTTGATAGACAGATATTGCAGAGGTGAGTTATCGGTGGTCCAAGTAGATCGCAATACTTTTTAATAAACAGTGACGATATTCCATCCCATCTGCAAGATGCTGTATTTTTTAGGGATTTGATAACCTTTTGTATCTCTAGCAAATCTGTTTCCAAGAGCAATAAAGAATTTGCATGTCCGTATTCTGCTTTTAGAGTAAGATGCATTTTTATCTCCTTATTTTCCGTATACTAGGTTTAGTCAGTAAGACGACGAAGATAAGGATACGTATACATTGCTTCACACACACTGCGTTATGACTCGTTAATACGTCTCACCAGTTAAGCTACTCAAGACAGAATAGATGATAGATATAAAATACCATAAGGTAGGTAACTCCTTAACTAAATATTATATCGAAAAGGGATCTTATTTTTAATCAGAAAACTTCCCGTTCAAAAAGTTGCTTTAAAAAAAGGCGGTGGGCCTTTTGTTCTTTGAAACCTTACACTTTCTGGTATTGTACAAAAATATACATTGGAAAATTTTCTCGGAAAATGCAAAAGCTTGGTCACTATTGGCTTCGTGACCTTTTAAAACAGGAAACCGGTTAAACGTTATTTTTATGAATACTTCATCTGACGAAAAAATATCAAAGGCAAAATTGTATGTAATTAAAAGGTCTATAACTTTTGCATTTATACTTTTTAGTGATTGTTAATAAAAAACCAAAAACATGGTTATTTTCAGTTTTCCCTGATATTTTAGGTTATTTGAAAAAAATGTAGATAGGAAAACTATATAGGTGTTTAATTACCTACAATTTGAGCATTGATATCGGTTTCACCTTTTTGCTCCCTAAAATTATTGGCCCTGGTCTAGTAGTTTGGAGAAACAATATAAGGGTAGAAAAGCATAGCCCCTACAATAGTTTTCAAAATAGTCCTTTCGGCCTATTAGTAGAACTAGGTGGACAAGGTCTTCAGGATGTAAAGATTTGGAATATCGTTTTCCTGTGATATTCCAAATCTTTACATCCTGAAGACCTTGTCTGGCGTCTAAAACTTGTGTTGGCATTGTGATAGAATTAATAAAGGTTCCTGTACAAGAATCTTGATTCAAATTCCGACTCGTACTAGAGACACTGTTATCATTAAAGATTTTGTCATACAGTTTCTTTAAACATATTATCTAGATCTTATTATGATGCTAAAGGAATCATTATTGACACCTTTTATATCGTAAATATGAAGTCAATGTGACATCATTTAATCCATACAAAGTCGTAGTAAAATATAATAATATGCATTCGATCTGCGACATTACATTATAATATACAATACATACATATGTGTAACGAATGATCTAGATATTATCAGTGGGACAATTTACAAATAATTTTCTCGTCTCCCCGCATTCCGCCATAGCAAATGTGATTGTTAAGTGATGGAATGCAATAAGCGGATAATATGCGACTAAATCGCGCGTCTAAATGGCGAGGAGCTCGATGGCGCAGGTCGTTGGCGCGTTTGACCTGCGTTCGTGGAAGTCAAGCAACTTTCGCAATGCTCGGTCATTGGATGGGTGACTAAAATCTTATTTTCTCGAGCGCCTCCGTGTTTCAGATGGCACGTTTGACATAGCGGTTACGTCGGTGCCTGTAAATAGCGCGTCCGGTTTTATTTTCTCAAAGAATCTATAAACACGTAGGATATATTTATTGATGGACTAAAACTTAGGACATTAAATTACCTTCGCGAAACTCGGGGTCTCGACAGAGTACGAATGACATGCGAAACATTTATTTGGTCTATCACAGTATAGCGATTGATTAATCGAAAATCTTGATATCTTAAATGCATGTTTTTAAAAATACTTAATATTTTTATACATTATTTCCCGTGCGAAGCCGGGGCGGGTCACTAGTAGATAATAATTTGAATAAATTTATGAGGAATAATGCATCTATTTTAGTTGGACTGTTAGCTGGAAAATTACAATATGAGTACTTCCAAATTTTCATAATTTTCAATATTTCAACGCACAATAATGAAGTGGTTGATAAACAAACAGCCATGCATGACAGTCCACACTTAATGTTATTAATTGGAGAGTTACTCTCTCTGTTGCACATTGGGCTGAAGTACAGGCCAATACAGATATAAGTCTTCAAACAAACACATTCGGTCACTCATCCAATGATCAGTCGTTGCAAAAGTTACTTAACCCTTAACCGCATATTGTGCCATACAAGGAACAACATAAAAATTGACCGAAAATATTAAAACAAGGCCATCTTTTTTACAAATTGTAAACAATTGTTAATAATCATGTACTTCTGACCAAATATAAAATGATAGTGACGTTTAAGCATCAGTGTGCGTAGTTGTCGATTTGTCATTTCATGGGCCGGTGTGTTTTTGGTACCTATAAATTACATTTCCTGCGCAAGATACTGTAAAAAAAGAATTACAAACGTGGTTTTATTCGAAAGAATGATAGCTACTCCGAATGGTTCTGGCAATACAAAAAATATCGGACAAATATGAAACCCTATGCAATAACAGTCGTATCACTGCAAACACATATCTGTATATCTCCACTGATACAAAAAATATCTTCAACGTACAAACTTTTATTTCTCCGAAAGACATTCGCATTTTCAAACACAGCACTGCCTATACTGCATTTCGTTCCATATTAGGAACAAAATGAAAAATACACTTAGCTGTATGTTGTTCCACACCTGCCCAGTTTAGTATTTTAACAATTCCATACCTTGTAGAGATCTTAGATTTTTTAAATTATTTTTCCTATGATGCTTTTTACCTGTAATATACAATTTATCAAATTAATTTCGTCAGAAGAAAAAAAAACCATGCCGTAAAGGGTGAACTCGATGAGAGGAGCTCGATGGCGCAAGTGGTTAGCGCGTTCGGCTGCGATCGTTAAAGTTAAGCAACTTTCGCAGTGGTCGTTCATGGATGGGTGACCAAAAATTTACTATCTCGAGCTCCTCCGTGCTTCGTCAGGCATGTTAAGCCGTTGGCCCCGGCTGCATCGGCAGTCGTTAGCACCCACCAATCCGCATTGGGCCCGCGAGTGGTTCATGGTCAAAACTCCCATTCCATCCATAGGGAAATCCTGTGCTCCAGCAGTGGGGATATAAATAGGCTGATGATGATGATGAAAGGGTGAATTTGCAGTATGCTATGGTAACAACATGAGCTATATTCGCAGTGCAAGTGTTATGGTCACGTCTTAGGCTTTGAGTAGCAAATTTACATGTGTTAACTATAATTGAAACAATAATAGGATCAATAAATTTGTATTGCATTCAAATCGCACCACATAATGCGTTCGGATACAAATTAAATTATACAGGAATCTTACCAACTGTACCTAAGTCACAGTGACGTTTGGGAGAATATTATCGGTTATGTACGTAATTTAGCACATATTTACTCTATCATATAACGTTTTCCATATGTTCAGCACAGTATTTGTGACAGTTTATAGCAAAACATATTCACACGTTGAACTTGAGATGTCATTTTATAAATTGATATTATCAACAACTTTGTAAGGGATTTTGAATTAATTCACATTTGGACACGGGGCGGTTAGCGAAACGAGGTTACAAAAATTAACTTTCACAGCTTTATAGGTAGTGAAAATAATATAAAAAAAATAAACCGAATTCATAAAGACAAAATCAGCAAAAAGTATATAATAAAATAAACTTTACTTATATCTGAAGTATATTTGAAATCAGATTAACTTTTGGTGTCCAATTGTCGATGCCATGACAATCACTCAAAATGTAAAGGAGATTGGTCAAATTGGCCTAAATGCAAATAAAATATTGACATATACAGTAATTCTTGGCGTAATTTATACTTTATTTTACAGTCATTAGATTTTAACGGCCACCTTTAAATAATATATTAATTTTAAAAAAGGACTTCTATTTTTACCGGTTTGGAAAACATACGAATCATTTTTATTGGCTATGGGTGTAGTAACATTCACAAAGACTGATCGAGGTTGTTTATATAACATCAAAACAAATCTATTTTGTAAAGATTGATAAAATATTTCGATGATATTTTAATTCAAAATGTAGATGATATGTAATATTAAACGCAACATAAAAGTACTTAAGTTGTTTTATTTCATTAATTTACCTTATCAGAATATTTAAGCTATGTCAGGAATATACATATTTCACACATTGATCAGAACTATCATGGACCTACGCAATATATTATTACATTAGAATTACCTTTTACCATTATAAACCTAATTATTACTAAGAAAATATCCTATTGGTTTTTATAAAATTATGATAACAGTTCCATGTTTCTCATAACATAGGTAAGCAGGTACCAGTTCCTTGACATGCATTTTGTTAGTGTAATTAGTGTTAGACACTTGTCAAATGAAACAAGATTGCTTCTGAAAGTCGCAATGGCATAATCATGATTTTAAAACTTTCTTGTGCATTAATTTTAAAAACAGGCAATTATCTGTTATTTTACATGCTCTATATACCTGAATCTAATACATAATATCGGTACTTGGCTTGATTGCCCTATTTTCCTATATAAGTTATTTGGTTTTTATTATTCTAATACCTATGTGCCTATTTGCAAACATAACCTCAAAATCATTCAGTGTATATGGTTTATAGAAGTTCTCAGGAGTGGCCGTCGATAATATTCGTTTCTACGGTAATTTATATATAATTTCGAATCTAGGAAACAATTTTTCATGGTTATTGGTTTTTAGGCCAAACATGTATGGAAGCTGAGCAATCTCCTTTGATTTTAAATATACTTTAGACATAGTAAAGTATATGTAATAAATAGATACATAATATGTATATAAAGAGGAGCTCGATGGCGCAACTGAGGAGCTCGATGGCGCAACTGGTTAGCGCGTTCAGCTGCGATCGTTGAAGTTAAGCAACTTTCGCAGTGGCCGGTCATTGGATGGGTGACCAAAAATGTACTATCTCGAGCTCCTCCGTGCTTCGTAAGGCACGTTAAGCCGTTGGTCCCGGTTGCATCTGCAGTCGTTAGCACCCACCAATCCGCACTGGCCCCGCGTGGTGGGTCATGGCCCAATCTCCCTATTCCATCCATAGGGAAGGCCTGTGCCCCAGCAGTGGGGACATTAATAGGCTGATGATTATGATGAAAGTATATGTATTAAGTCATTGTTTGTAGTGATTCTGTTTTGATGATGTCAGTTATTTTTTTTTCAAAAAGTTTTTATTTCTACCCCAATTCCTGCGGAGCCTTAGAACCCTTCTCACCAGCAGAAACAAAACACGACCAAAATAGGAGTGTTATTTAACTGTGCTCGTCTTTAAAATGGAGATGATTCCCCAGACAGGCGTTCCAATCGTTCCAATTCGAGCGGAAACTCCGCTGTGGGCCTACCTTTCTTAGAATAAGATCATTTTAAGGGTAGCTTTTTTATTCATGATTCATTAAATAAACAACTCTTCCGGTATTGTATCTTGCACACAGACATATTTCATAGAATTCAATGTCATGTTTCGTCTATGTTTGCGGACGTTGTTGCAACCATCTGCGTACACATATTTTAAGTTTGGACTGCAAAACTTTTGTGTATGACAGACAGATAAGCGTAAATATGTCATGTCGCCTTTCTTAAGCAGTTGCTAGGGGACTTCTTGTCGTTGATTGTTTTCACAGCGAAATTCAAAAATAGAACTATTTTATCTGCCTTGCATTATCGTCCAAAATTATATTGTTTTTTAAGATTGGCACAGAAGAGCTGCAGCTATCTCGAATCCAACTTTTGTATTTAATGTGACACATATAGTTTATTACCTGGAATAAGACATAGAATACTTTTTATACCGAAAAAAAATTTTGTCTTTGAGGGATACTTAAAAAAGCTAAAGGTAACGCGGGCGAAGTCGCGGGCGGTTGCTAGTGCTACATCGCCATTCGCCCAGAATGCGATAGATAATATTTTTTCCTTAGATAAAAAGAAGTATATATGTAAATTAATTAGCTGCAACATTGTATAATGCAGATTGATATTTCTCATATAAAAGTATTACTGATCGACACTCATAAACAAAGCCTTGTTTACTTGAACCGAGAACGCTGTGAGTCATCATATCAGTATATAAATTCTTAGGATCATTGGTGCGCGCAAAGTATTATGTCTAGGAATGACAAACAGACTTACCATACCATTAAATGAACCGAATAAAACACATTTTGAATATTTTGGACATCTTTCAGGCTGCTCTATTCTACTATGATCACCTGGGTCATCATAGCAGATTCTAACTTTAAGTTCTGCAATGTCAAAAATCTTATATATAAAATTCTAGTGTCACAGTGTTAGTTACCATACTCCTCCGAAACGGTTTGACCGATTTTTATGAAATTTTATATGCATATTCAGTAGGTGTGAGAATCGGCTGCAATCTAGTTTTCATACCCTTAACTGATAAGGATTGTCCAACCCTAATTTATTTATTTATTTTTTACTATTTTTTATACATTTTTTAATATGGCATTAAAAATACACAAAACCCTAAATTTTCACCCTTTTACCATATTTTTATGGCGTTACGAAGTTCGCTGGGTCAGTAAATTAACCATTTCCATTGGATTCAGAAGATGATTAAAAAAAGGGATAATTTGTAATTATATTTTATTTTTGTTATGATTTTTATGACATATATGACAAAAATGGCACCAATTGAGTTTTAAATGATGCATTTGTCACCACTGCACTGGCAACGGGCAACAAATGTTTTTTTTTTCGTGGGAACGAAGCCAGAGGTGACGACTGGTAACAACCAGAATTCAGTACATCGCGGCTCAATGGTGGATGCCGGATTGAAAAAAAACAATATCGTTTATTCAGTCTTGGCTGTTAAGCACTTGTGAATGTCGATAAGCTACTCCATCGGTTCGCAAATCTACGGCGGGAGACATTGTAATAAGAAGAACCGGCAAGAAACTCGGCAAAGGCTGTTTTTTTCTCCCTGTATTATATACAGAATCGTCAAATTGAAAACTGGCTTCAATATGAGATAACTCATGAAGTCACTTTCCATTACAAATGTAAATGATATAAAAAATATGACAATAAAAAAAAAACCACGTGTGGCACTCGGGGACTGCCGCGATAAAGCTATTGCATAGCATTATTTATCAACTTATGCAGTTATAATTATTTATTTATTTATTTATTTATTTTTCTTTGATATTAATGCAGGCCTTTTGATATTTTATTGGGCAAGCACAGCAAACAACAGCATTGTCCGGCGCCAAAAAACTTCCACAAGCTCCACAGTTTACCATCTTTAGTCCAAAAATTTTAATTATGATTATAGTCTAAATAAAAGGGATACAAATAAAAGAAAGAACAGGTGCTGGGGTCTAAAGCAAATAAATAAAAAAAAGGAAAAAAATGTAATAAAAAATAAAAATACAAGTGCGGGATTATAGCCGACGACCGCGATGATGCGTCGAACGTTGGTCCCGTGGCAAAAATTTAACACACTGCGCCGTTTCCACCGATACTGGAAAGGCGAAAATTGTGTTCATATGCACTGTTGTCAGGTTATTTTCGTTACGGAATTTCTTGATTCGGTCGCCGCGTTCAAAGCCTGCGATAAAATCTATGAAATAGCTTAAAACTTTGAGATATTTTAGGAGTTTATGCATAAAATACATATTGTTGAAATTATCGTAATGACAGTACTGGTTAATCGATGTCCCACCGTATTGCAAAATAGGTAAATTTTTCACATCAACGAGCCGATATAGTTTTAAATCTACAGTCTGCCTGCGCAATATCCAAATGTTGCTAAAATCATAACATAAGATGACAAAGATACCTACATACGTATTTTCCATGGTTACGACTACATTTATACCTACAAAACAATATAGAACCTTTCCATTACGCAAATAAAAACAGAACAAAAGTTGGGCAATAAGCTCATTTAGCAAAGCCACACAATCACAAAGATTTGTTTACAAAACCAAGAAACAAGGGTGTTTGGGTACCTACTTAAACAAACTGTTCAACATGCAAGAGAATAACTTACAATGATAAAACTTCACAATGGATGCGACAGACAGTTTGAGGGAAACATTGGGAACATTATTCCTTACTTATAAGAAAAGTATCAGAAGAAAATCTATATCAATAGAAAGATACAATCAATCATCTTCTTTATCCCTATGGAATTTTCATTTTTGTAATCTATGGGAATGCTGATAAAATAAGGTTTTTGTATCAGCAATGCCTGTAAGGTCCTTACGGCCAAGGGTAACCAAGGGTGTGTTTTTAGTAAGTAAGAGTCTGACATAACCCTGCAGATGGTTGTATGGTATCCATGAGGATTACACACGCGCCCCCCTTGCATAGGAGCTTTCATAAATAATCATCATCATCTTCACCAGACTATTAATGACTGCCTAAGATAGGGAGAATGGACCATGACCAGCCACGCGGGCCCAGTGCGGATTGGTGGGTGCTAACGACTGCAGATGCAGCCGGGACCAACGGCTTAACGTACCTTCCGAAATAAGGGAGATTTCGAGATAATAAGTTTTGGTCACCCATCCCACCCACCTGCGTCATCGAACTACTCTAACAAAACAATTAATAAAAAAAAAGTGAACGCGAACTCGACTTTGTTTGAGTTTGTGTCGTTTGTTTGTTTTCAACATACAATTATTGTATGGTGTTCCCGTTATATCACAATATTCCCGTGGGTCAAATAAGTGCACTCTAGGACAACATAATTATCTAGAGCTCTAAAGCTTTAAAATAAGATAGAAGTCATCTCTGTCTGCTGTGGGGAATTTCCACAGTAAAGTTCCCAATGTCTTTTCCGTCACAAAACTTTGCACTTTTATTTTTTTCTAACTAGCCTCGTACCCACTTCACATTAAGTAAAGCACCTTGCTTTTCAAAACGCAATTTAAGTCAACTGTTAGCAGCAACGCATTGAACAATAAGAGCTAACTAATTTAGGTATGCACAATTGCGGACTAAAAATAAAATTTAACAAACAATGTTACCTTCTTGCTTTGCGAAAAAGAATTTGCGAAAGTTTTTGCTCCTTTAATCATGCAAGAGCTAAACAAGGACGACTGTATGTATTATACAGCCTCGCACCTATGCAGATCTATCCAAGTTGAAAGAAATTTGCTCTTCATAGGAAATTAACAGTCAGTACGCACGTTTGTTTGAGGTTTACTAGGTGAAAAGTAGTACGTCAAAACTATTATATTTAGATGAAAGTTGACGAGTTTAAAGATAAATGATATACGAACGTTTTAATTCAAGAGCCGTTAAAATAACACTAATACCTTTAGAGCTTAAGCAATTTCAAAGTGAAACAAACACGGAGAGCGGGAATTTCTAATACAAGTATATATTTACTTAAAAGAAATTCCCAATCGCAATACTGTATCGGAAATTATTGTATCAAATAAAGAATTTGTATTTGTATAAACTACAGCCTCATTCCGATAATATATTTCGTATAGTATTTTAATATTATCTCATCGCATTCATCGCTCGTCACTCATCCAAGTCACACATCCGTTATTTCGCGAGAAAATTATATCTACCTTCAAAATGAGTAAGTGTGATAAGTGCAACAAAACTATCACGGCTAGAAGCCCTGGACTTGAATGTGCTAGGTGTGAGAAGATTGTGCATTGCACCATTTCATGTTCAGGCCTTACGAAAAAGCAGCTAAGTGCGTTGCGTGCGGCGGAGACCCTAGAGTGGACATGTCGAGAATGCTTGGATCTTTCAGGAAGGAAATCCTCTTTCATAGTACCAGATGATGACGACGAGGAAGACGAAGATACGAGTACAGACGCTAATCCATTGGTGCAGCTCGATACAAACAAACTCCTGAAAAATATAAGTGTAGAAGTTCAGAAGGCATTAAACAAAGAGCTACAAGATTTAAAGCAGTCCATGCAATTCCATAGTGACAAAATGGACGAAGTTCTTGAAAATATACAAGCATTCAAGCAAACCATCATAGATCTGAAGCGAAAAAACATGGAACTATCTAACAAAAACAATAACCTGGAGATACGAATAGGAGCCTTGGAACAACACATCCAACAGTCAGAGCAAGAAAAACTAGCAAACTGCATTGACATAAGTAACGTACTAAACCAGGACGGTGAAAATGTAAAAGACTTAGCGGAAATAGTGGCGGAAAAATTAGGTCAGGCCAAAGAAGACATTATAAGCGCGAAACGTCTTAGTGGCAGGAAGGATCAGCCTGGACCCATTAGAATCGTGGTAAAGGAAGATAGCACACCGGAAAAATGGATATCAGCATCGAAAAAAATCGCTATTCACGCCAATGACGTTATTTTGAACCCATCTGCAGATGTTGAAAACCCGAAGATATATATTAACGCTGCTCTTTCTCCGTATAACAAAAAACTTCTTTGGAACGCAAAGCAGGAACTAAAGAATATATATAAGTACGTATGGTGCAAAAAAGGAATAATAATGGTGCGTAATTCAAGTGAGGAAAAACCGATAGTAATAAGATCTATAAGTGATATCAAAATACTAGCTCATAAAAAGTAGGTAGATACTTTACCATCATTTTACTTAACTAACTTAAGCTACCTATTGTTACTCTTTTCTTTAAAAAAAATGGCTTCGACAGTAGAAGATGATGTGTATGAGGTAAAAGACTGTTCAAACATTCAATGTTTTCTGGACAGCATTCCTAATGGTTTTGCGAATTTACTATGCTTACACATTAATATACGCTCGGTAATTAAAAACTTTTCAGCTTTAGAACAATGTATCAGTTCATGCAGCCATTGCGTGGATGTAATAATAATAACTGAAGCTAATATATCTGATTCGTTGTGTTGTTTATATAATATCGATGGCTATAGTATGCGGGCACAGTTGCGAAATTCTCGAAGAGGTGGAGGTATAATTGTATATGTACATAAAAAGCACAAATTAGTTGATTTTAAAATAAAAACACAACACTTTGAATGCCTAACGCTCAAAATCACAACACCATTTCGATATTCCGCTGTTCTGTGTGCAGTGTATCGGCCACCGAAAAATAGTAAACATTTGTTTATCGACGAACTACAACACACTATTTCGAACTTCGGTACAGATTGTGACTTGTACTTGCTCGGTGATATGAATATAGATCTAAGGTCCGACAGTGCTTTAAAACATAAATATAAAACTATGTTGTACAATTGTGGACTTGTGTGTGGGATATCCGACTACACGCGAATTGAATCAAGAGACGGTAAGACAAGTAAAACTTGCATTGATCATATATTCGTGAGATCCCGCACACAAGAAACGTACACGGCCGCTCTCGGAACCGTACTGGCTGATCATCGTATGGTTGTGCTGGCTTGCCACGCTCCGCGGATACAGGATGCTCCGTACAATTCGCACAAAACAATATTAGACTATAAAAAATTGACTAATCTTTTACACAATATAAATTGGCAAGCTGCAAATGATATGTCGTGTCCTTTCGAAATATATAACTTTATTAACAATAATATAAATAACTGTTATGTTCAATCAGAAATTAAAATAAAAAACAATTCTAGGTCTTTTCGCAAAAATAATATAAAATGGGTTAGCAGTAAAATAATAAAAGCATGCAATTATAAGGACAAACTATTTATCGAGTGGAAAAATGACACAAATAATAAAATATTACGATTAAAATATAATAAGGCAAGAAATTACGCAAATAAATTAATACAAAAAACTAAAAATGAATTAACAATAAAAGAAATTTCTGAAAATAAAAAAGATCCCCGACTTCTATGGCAGCTATTAAATAGATTAACCGGCAAAATTAAAACATCCATTGACAGTGCATTAATTGCTGCATTTGAGACCAGTACGTGTAAAAAGATTGACATAGCAAACAACTTTGCTCAGACATTTAATCAAAGCGTAAAGTCCATCTCATCAAATTGTAATGTTCGATTATTAGACAGATCAACGTATAGTATGCCCAAAAATGTCACAATAAAATATCAAAAAGCCCGATTAGATAATGTACATAATATTATAAAAAAACTGAATAAAAATAAAGCACCAGGATCTGATGGCATAAGGGCAATCGATATAAAAAGCATAGGTGATAAAATAACCACAGCTATTTCCAAGCTCATTAACGCTAGCATAGTCACAGGACAGTATCCCGACCAGTTAAAGTCAGGAATAGTTCGACCGATATATAAAAAGGGCAGTCATAAAGACTATGAAAATTATAGGCCTATCACGATTCTCCCCACAATTGACAAAATTGTTGAAAAATATATTGGTAACCAAATATATACGTTTTTTAATAAAAATAATATAATTTCACAAAGACAGTATGGCTTTCAACCCGGAAAAAATACTTCACAACTACTTTCTGACTTTACGGATTCTGTTAATAAACATATAGATAGCAAACGACACGTTATCGTTGTATTTATTGATTACTCCAAAGCGTTCGATACACTTCGTCACGATATGCTCGCTGATAGTTTGGAGGAAAGTGGGATACGTGGTTCTTTATTGGAATGGTGTAAAAATTACTTACAAAACCGAACATACTCGGTGAAGGTGGATGATGCAATAAGTAATAAAATTCATTTGGCGGAAGGGACAGCACAAGGATCAGTATTAGGACCCTTACACTACATTACTTATGTGAATAATCTTACAAACGTCATTAAAACTTGCGAAATGTACCAATTTGCTGACGATACCTGTTTACTTGCTGCTGACCCTGATGTTAACATGGCGCTTAAAAAGTTGCAAACTGACTTTACACTACTTTGTAAATGGTCCCATGATAACGGACTCGTATTAAATGACAGTAAAACGAAAGTTATGTATATTAGCACTAGTCAAAATAGAAAAGAAACTCCTATAGTACTCGTATCACATAATCATAATTGCTTGCATACCAATAACTTTAACACTAATTGCTGTTGCGACGCACTGAAAGTTGTAAAAAATCAAACTTACCTCGGGCTAATCATTGACGATCGGTTGACATGGGCCGATCATATTCAACACGTATGTGATAAATTACGAGCACTTCTTGCAAAGTTTTCTATACTTAAACATAAAATTCCTTATCCTATATTGTTATATTTATATAAATCACTGGGAGAATCGATAATTTCTTATGGACTGAGTAGTTATGGACGTACTGCGAAATCACATTTACATCGCATCTATGAACTTCAAATGCGCATTTTAAAAACCATTGTCCCTCGTAAAGTGAGGGAGAAATATAAAAACAATTATCACGTATTGTTCTCTTATTGCTCATTGATGCCGGTTCAGGAGAAATTTAAATATAACATCTTAACAGAACAATTCTTCAATACTGATATTCAAAAGGTTTCATCTCATAGTAAGTTAACTCGAGGCGTTGCAAATAATAAATTATTAATTCCAAAATCAAATAACCTATATGGGCAACGAACATTACAATTCATTGTTCCAAATTTAGTAAATAAGTTACCATTTGAAATAAAAAACGCACTAAATAAAGGAAACATAAAACGCACATTAAAAAGTCACTTTATCAATAAATTAAAAATAATTCATTTAAAATAACCGTTACAACGAACCTAAAATAAAAACATTAAAAAAAGTCATATTTATCATTATAATTGGAGCATCCTTTATCTACGATAACTGCATTTCGACTTGTATGCTTAGCTAGTTAAAAAAAAACTTACCCAACCGGTATAGATTCGTGCGAGTGCAAATTATTTGTCATGCCAATGTTTGTTATTTTCAACATACCCACTTATTTTATAAAATATTGTTATGTAATGATAGTTACTACAGTGTGACAACCTATATTTATTTATTGTAACTAGATGTAAAGCGGTGAATGTAGTGCACGAATAAACCTTTCTGGTTTTTGTTTGCACTAAAATATGTATTATAATTGTAATATTGCTTGATTAAATAAATTAAATTAAAAAAAAAAAAAAAATATTTTTCGAAAATTCGAAAAACACGGATGGTAGTATGTATACATCATTTTAAATAATTAATTAGAAGCTAGACTATAGTACCCACTGAGAGTAACAAAACTAAATCTATTCATTAATGATTTTAATTCGGACATATCACAACAAAGTTTTAGACGAATCACTTCCATTATTTACATAACATTTAGTCATCTCGAGAAACACCCATCTATCCATCTTCTTGCATTCTCAACACAATCGGTCTGATTATCCTGAAGAGGATTGACGCAACAATGACAATTAAGGAAATGGGAATAAAGCTGATAATTGGTTGTACACTCATGCTATAAACCGTCTCGAAGAGGACTCGTACTGATAACGTTAAGGGATCCGCTTTTCTTATTTCAGCGCTCGTCACCTTACGGACGCGGTCAATAAGACTAGGGACCTACTCTGAACGAACGCCAAATCGAACGTCGAATAATCATGAAGCGTTTTGCAGCTCTGTGGGTTATTCGCCTGAGGAAAATGCTTTGGAAAACGCTAGCGCTTTCGATTTTATTTTGTTATTTCTGACCGCCGAAGGTTTTCAAATACCTCGCGCTCATTTTTTTTTAATATTGTTATTACCAATGCAAAAGAAAAAAAAGAGCGCGAGTCATTTGAAAACCTCAGGCGGCTAGAAATAACAAAATAAAATCGTAAGCGTTAGCGTTTACCTAAGCATTTCCGTTAGGCGAATGGCCCTCTGTTAGGATTTGTTGTGCATTTAGTCAATGGGCTGAGTAGATACACAGTTGGGCCTTATTATACACACCTATTGTAAATGTGCTTTTAATATGAGGAATTCGTTTTTGCAGAGGCAATCACGATCAGCCCGACATTGTAAAAAAAATATTATCTTGAGTCATAGTGTCGCCGCACACGGGCCACCGACCACAACCACAAAACGCCGCCACCGGCGTATTTCTTGTACTTTTCATACATTTTATATGGACTCACCACACACGGTACGCCGGTGGCCGCAACACGCTACAAATCGTCGTTGCTCGCTTCTTGTGGCCGCACCGGCCACTTAATGGGCCGATACAAAACGCCGCCACACGTCACTCGAGCGATTCCTCACCCCTCTCCCTTACCTTAGTCGGCCGCTGTCGCGCGCTTGAGCCACTTTAGTAGCCGCTTCTAGCTTCTCGTGGCGGCGTTTGTGGCTGTGGCGCGTGGCCCATGTGCGGCGACACTTATGGAGACCATTTTTAACCGGCTTCACTTCACAAATGTGGATGACCAAATCGTTAAATGTTGACGATTTAATGATCTGGTCAAATTAAGTTGGCCACATCATGAAATGTGATCATTTCATGAAATTCTCGAGCATTTCATGAAGTGATCAAATCTACGATATGGCCACGACATATACATAATACAAGTCTATCAAAAACAATAGTCTACACAGTCTACACTCTACACACAAGCTAAGCGAGGGCGGGCCACTAGTTTGGTCCTAGAAAAGTTTTATGTCCTTTGACTCATTAGTTTTCATATTACAAGCAATTTTATTTAATTGGACGATGTAGTTTTCTGATACTTTGTGAAGGGGGTTTTATGTGTGTGTAGGGGCTAAGTAAAATGGAGGTAATATTTTTTTAAGCAATATATAAAAACTGACTTCATTATCAAAAATGGAACTAAAATGTCGGGCGAGTTCAAGATTGAAACACGTATACTGATTAGAAATGAAAATTTATTCCATATTTCAATTTTGGCCCTTCCCGTCTTCCAAACCATACTAGGATCCACCCGATTTCGTATGAACGTTCAGTGGTAACTTTCTTTCCTTTAGCCCTGTGTATTTATATCCATAGTGAAATGTGTTTTAGCTATAGAACGATGATAATGAGTTCTTTTTTTAAATACATTGATTAACATCATTCCGAATTTGCCTAAACTTTATTAATAGACTATCAGAGTTGGCCCCCTAGTGCAAAGTGCGAATCTATTCCTGGCTCGCACTCACACATTCTTGCAATCGCTAATCGTATAGTTGCCTTAATATATTTCATACTTTGAAACGATAATTTAAAGGCGGTGCCAAAATTTACATTAAAATTACTAGCTTTTTCCCACGACTCTGTCTGCGTGACCTTTGTAGTACTTAGGGTACCTATTCTTTAGCAGGATTATAATATGAATACTACTGCTTTTTTAGTGTCAATCTCCGGCTGGTTCAATTAATTAAAGTAAGTTTCAACTGGATAATAGTTGATATTTTCCAAAGCTGTCATTTAAGTATTTCAAAATAAGATAAGATTAGGAACAATGGTCCCACATATGAACGTGTACGCATTAGCAAAATATTGGCCAAAAAAACACGCCGAACATTTCACTTTAATAATAAATAAGACGAGGTCATAACTTATAATTAGCACTGCGCAACTTCAAGTTTTACCCCTTGTGGGGTTGCCCTTCATTATATGATTTCAAGGTATTTGCACATTGCCTTGGGATACGTTAACGTCAGTGTAATGTTTCCTCTAATCTATATACTACCTTTTCTTACTACATACTATTTAACATAGGTAGTTCCGATGCTACACTGGGATCGATGAAAAATTCTACCTTTAAGGTAGGGGAGTTTAAGCGAGGCCCAACGTCCCCCTCCCCCTCTTCCGAAAACTGCAGTTAATACTTTATTATTGCTTACTATTTTGCAGTAAGGTAGATAATCTAGCGGCTGTGAAATTGATTGGGTTGTACCCGTCCCAAAATTATGTCCGAGGAGTAGATGAACACCCATGATTCGCGCTGCCGAAACTGCAGAAAGTGTACACTCGCAACGCTCTCACCGCTCCTGCAGTCTACCATTTGATCTGCTTTGTGTGTAAGTCCGACTCCTCCCACACAGGCCACGAATACCAACTCTACACACCTAGCATACTTGCACACTAGCTTAGTCTTAGGCAGACACCGCACCCGTAGGATAAGAGTGCGAAGACCCGGTCTACACACGACACGATATACCAGCGACTACGGCTAACTAGAGTCGAGGGCCGAGTCTCAGAGACGCCATTTAGTTGAGCCGACCCGCTCAGGTTCGAGTGATCTAGAGGCTCGAGACGGAGAGGAGACTCCCCCCGTGGCCGTGGGGATATGCCATTCGCCTGGAATACCTCTAGAGGCACTCGCCAATTCTCGGCTTGAGGTCACCTTAGGATCTCGCCGTCCCCAAACCCGGTGACGCTGTAATGGCATCTGCGACCAACAGCATACACACAAAAAAAATATAGTCAGGTCCAGGATCCCGATAAAGCTGATCCATTCAGCCAGTTTAGTTAGATTTATTTATTTTTAAGCTGGGCATGGATTATAAACCCTCATTATGAATATTAACTTCCTATTTTTTTGTTCTGTGTAATTTAAGTGTACGTATCTTTTTTTTAAGTAGTGTACTGTATTTTTATTGTAAAGCTAGCGGTCGCCCGCGACTTGAGCCGCGTTTACTTTGGTTTTTTAAAAATAGGGATTTTTATCAGGGATCTGACACTTTTCCGGGATAAAAAGTATCCTTTGTCTCAATCCTAATCTAAACCCTTTCATTAATTTTTGCGTGATACTCAAAGTATCAAACATACAATCTTTCACATTCATCTTCTTTGATAACCATAAAAAGGATATACCTTAAAAGATAAAAATATGCTGATGCTGTTTTTTAGAACTTTTAAAGGAGAACAATGTCTTTATCATAATTTTTATGTAACTTTAACCGTTTAAGCAGCGCACGCAACAAAAGCTCTGATTTTTCATTGATGCTCCGCTCATATTAGACTTATCATAACAAGATTATTTAGCCTATAACTTTCCTCTATTAATAGGCTATCTATGACAAAGATATTTTTCAATGTGAATCAGTAGTTTCTGAAATTACTGCGTTCAACCAAACAATCAAACAATCTTTTCGGCTTTATGATAAGTGTATATATAATATGTGTTGGCTGGGAAGCTGTAAGTGTACATTTTAAATAAATAAATAAATTACAGAGATCCCTATATTGATTTGAAATGTCGCGTAAGGTCACGTTTTCGTTAATTTATTTACTACTAGCTTTTGCCCGCGACTTCGTCCGCGTTTTCGTCGATTTTCGTAAAAAAGTAGCATATGTCCTTCCTCAGGGCTCCGTGGTTTTGATGTGACAGACAGATTCACTTTCGTATTTTAGTAGGGAAATATAATATGTCAATCCACAATACTGTTAAAAATATCGCAATAAGGAACCGCAGAATACTATTATTATCACTGTGCCCCGAGACCATCAGCGTGTAACTCCTTGTATGTTATTATGTTAATGTATTGGGAATATCGTTTAGATCGCTTTCACATGAGGCTTAAGTACATATAGAATGAAAATACTTCAGCGCAAAGCTTCCGGGTAAACTACGTTGAAAGTTGACCCGTCCGGCACGTGAACATAAAAATTTCTAGGACCGCTAACCCGGGAAAGAGCGACATAACTGACCATGTGAAAAACAACTGACACCGAGATCTACTCCAGCAACACGAAAAGTCTGCCCTTGAGCCTTATTTATTGTCATTGCATAACACACCGATACTGGGAATTGCGTTCTTTTAAATTGGAATGGAAAATTATTTGGTATTATGGGAATTCTGGGAATAGAGATGGTTTCTCCTGCACCGCAACCTGTTAAAATTTGAGCCCGATTACATTTTGTTGCAACTGGGTTACTTTAAGCCGAGTTCCATTGCAAATTTGTGGTGGTCTTAAATTTCGGAGCAGAATAATCGGAACGCCAATTTTTAAACAAATTTCATGAGAAGGAAGTTCGGGCATATTTAAAGAATTTAAAAATTCTATCGGGTAATTAGTGGTTTCTTGTTCATCGGCCATTCTATTTATTGAACTATAAACTTTGCTTTCGCTTAGAAGCGGTAGCGGAAGACAGAACTTTAAGGGATATCCTTAAAGTTCTGTCTTCCGCTACCGCTTCTACTCCTTTTCGATGGGCCATCGTACATTCATCCCATATGATTAAATTACACTTTGAACGAATATTTAAACACTACCAAAACAACTAATACGTGGTCCTAACTTTAGCTACCTTACACTTAAAATCTAAGTGACTATTTAAACTAAAATATTCTTATAGAATTATAACCAGAAATATATACAACTCACAACAAAAAAGAAATGAAAATAAAGCTGAAACGCCTGTGCAATACTATCTACCTATACCTACTTCACTTAAAAATAAATACTTATAACTAGTTTAATTAATAAAAGTACCTACGCTTAATAATTTTTAATTTGAGCGAATATTTAAACACTACCAAAACAACTAATACCTATTTTACAAAATAACAACAAAAAAAATCAAATAAACTATTTAAAGACTAAAAGTCGCGCTGATAAGCACGGTTTCACAATATTTCTCAATTATTGTCTGTCAATAAGGTCGAACGCTCTGAACGCATCAACAGCCAAATATTGAAGCTCGCTCGCTCTCTTTTTTTTATTTTTTTTGTTTCCTCCCAGGCGGGGGAGCAGGTGAGAAATCCTCATGGATACCCTACAGCCGGCTGCAAGGTTATGTCAGACTCATACTGACTAAAAAACACCCGTAGGGGCTGCCTTTGGCCGGGAAGGCCTCTAAGGCTTAATCGGAAGCGATCGCCCCCAGGGGGGGGAGCGACGCAGAAAACAGATTTGACAGCTCGCTCTCGGACCTCTCCCGCCTTTTGATACCCTACCGCCGCCGCGACCCGTGTCGAGCGCGGCAACCGTTACACAAAAATAATCCTTATAGCATGATTCAGTATTCACGTGCGACGGCGCGATGGCTTATTTTGTTTGTTGCATGTATTAGAAGTTTGGTGTTTCTATACCGATTTCTATGTTTTGTTTTTATCACTAATCACCCCCTGATAGTTATTTTAAAAATATATTTCATGTACAGAATTGACATCTGTACAGATTTATTATAAGTAAAGATTAGGAGTGACGTCACTAGCCCCCACTCTAAAACTTTGACGCGTTTTATTTTTGTCATTTTTTTTGGTTGATTGACCAAAGAAAAAATAATTGTCCATTATCTACAAATAATTTAACTGACATAGATAATATAATTTCGTTTTCTTTACCCTTTCATCATCCCTATTGTTGCATCATTACAGTTCATGGCTATTAGACAACTTATTAAATAAGCAAAATAACCTGTTTTACGTACACGAATAAGCTAATTGCGGGGATCTTTATTGATATTGCTGTTTATTAGGATATAATTTTCACGCTTATCTATATCTATACTTATAATAAATCTGTAGAGATGTCAATTCTGTACATGATATATATTTTTAAAATAACTATCAGGGGGTTATTAGTGATCGATACTGATGCCAAAAATGCAACCAGTAAAATTTTTGTCTGTTTGTCTGTCTGTCTGTCTGTCTGTGTGTATGTTCCTTATAGAAACAAAAACTACTCAACGGATTTTAACGAAACTTGGTACAATTATTCTTCATACTCCTGGGCAGGTCATAGTATACTTTTCATCACGCTACAATCAATAGCAGCAGAGTAGTGAAGAGAAATGTTGGGAAAACGGGAGAAGTTATTCCATTTTTTAAGCTTCCGTCGCGTGTGCAGCCTTAATGATTAAAGTTACATAGAAATCATGTATCACGGAAAAATTCTACATAAAATTGTCTAAAAAATATCCCGCAACAGCATATGTCTATCTTTTATGGTTGACTCACAATAACACGTGTAATCTATACTTATAATAAATCTGTAGAGAGGTCAATTCTGTACATGAAATATATTTTCAAAATAACTATCAGGGGGTGATTAGTGATCGATACTGATGCCAAAAATGCAATCAGTAAAATTTTTGTCTGTCTGTCTGTCTGTCTGTGTGTTTGTTCCTTATAGAAACAAAAACTACTCGACGGATTTTAACGAAACTTGGTACAATTATTCTTCATACTCCTGGGCAGGTTATAGTATACTTTTCATCACGCTACAATCAATAGGAGCAGAGTAGTGAAGGGAAATGTTGGGAAAACGGGAGAAGTTACTCCATTTTTTAAGCTTCCGTGGCGTGTGCAGCCTTAATGGTTAAAGTTACATAGAAATCATGTATGACGGAAATATTCTACATAAAATTGTCTAAAAAATATCCCGCAACAGCATATGTCTATCTTTTATGGTTGACTCACAATAACACGTGTAACTCCTGATAGCTTAGCAGTTCGGAGCATTCTGATCATATTTGTTTACTCTTACGTTTATAATACTCGGTATTGAAACACCAAACTTATACATGAAATAAGCCATCACACCGTCGCACGTGAATACTGAATCATGCTATAAGGATTATTTTTGTGTAACGGTTGCCGCGCTCGACACGGGTCGCGGCAGCGGTAGGGTATCAAAGGTCCGAGAGCGAGCTGTCTAAATCTGTTTTCTGCGTCGCTCCCCCCCTGGGGGACGATCGCTTCCGATGAAGCCTTAGAGGCCTTCCCGGCCAGAGGCAGCCCCTACGGGTGTTTTTTAGTCAGTACCTTGCAGCCGGCTGTAGGGTATCCATGAGGATTTCTCATCTGCTCCCCCGCCTGGGAGACCGAAACCGTGCTTATCAGCGCGACTTTTAGTCTTTAAATAGTTTATTTGAATTTCTTTTGTTGTTATTTTGTAAAACAGGTATTAGTTGTTTTGGTAGTGTTTAAATATTCGTTCAAATTAAAAATTATTAAGCGTAGGTACTTTTATTAATTAAAGTAGTTATAAGTATATATTTTTAAGTGAAGGAGGTATAGGTAGATAGTATTGCACAGGCGTTTCAGCTTTATTTTCATTTCTTTTTTGTTGTGAGTTGTATATATTTCTGATTATAATTCTATAAGAATATTTTAATTCAAATAGTCACTTAGATTTTATGTGTAAGGTAGCTAAAGTTAGGACCACGTATTAGTTGTTTTGGTAGTGTTTAAATATTCGTTCAAAGTGTAATTTAATCATATAGGATGAATGTACGATGGCCCATCGAAAAGGAGTAGAAGCGGTAGACAGAACTTTAAGAGATTTAAGACAAAATGATCGACCCATGGGCGGTATCACAGTTTTATTTTGTGGTGATTTCCGACAAACCTTAACGGTAATACCACGGGGAACCCGAGCTGCTGAGGTTAGGGCTTGCCTGAAAAGCTCTTATTTGTGGCGTGATATACAATCGGTGCATTTGACTATTTATTTGACTATAAACATGCGAGTGGGAACTATAGATAACCCGGATGATCGTGAATTTTCTGATATATTATTAAAGAAAATACCTTCACCAAAGATACCTATCCACTGCTACACCAAGGAACACTTATTCTGACGCCTGAGTTATGTTGTATAGTGCAATCCCAACAACATCTTACATCGTCAGTTTACGGTGACGTAACAAATATATTAAATAAGAACAATTCTTGGCTATGCGAAAGGTCCATTTTAACTCCTCGCAATGACCAGGCATCTGAGATTAATAATAAAATACTGTCGAATATCCAGGGGGAAAGCAAAGTTTATAGTTCAATAAAAAGAATGGCCGATGAACAAGAAGCCACTAATTACCCGATAGAATTTTTAAATTCTTTAAATATGCCCGTACTTCCTTCTCATGAAATTTGTTTAAAAATTGGCATTCCGATTATTCTGCTCCGAAATTTAAGACCACCACAAATTTGCAATGGAACTCGGCTTAAAGTAACCCAGTTGCAACAAAATGTAATCGAGGCTCAAATTTTAATAGGTTGCGGTGCAGGAGAAACCATCTTTATTCCCAGAATTCCCATAATACCAAATAATTTTCCATTCCAATTTAAAAGAACGCAATTCCCAGTATCGGTGTGTTATGCAATGACAATAAATAAGGCTCAAGGGCAGACCTTTCGTGTTGTTGGAGTAGATCTCGGTGTCAGTTGTTTTTCACATGATCAGTTATGTCGGTGTTTCCCGGGTTAGCAGTCCTAGAATTTTTTATGTTCACGTTCCGGACGGGTCAAATTTCAACGTAGTCTACCCGGAAGCTTTGCGCTGAAGTATTTTCATTCTATATGTACTTAAGACTCATGTGAAAGCGATCTAAACAATATTACCAATACATTAACATAATAACATACAAGGAGTTACACGCTGATGGTCTCGGGGCACAGTGATAATAATAATATTCTGGAGTTCCTTATTGCGATATTTTTAACAGTATTATATTTCCCTACTAAAATACGAAAGTTAATCTGTCTGTCACATCAAAACCACGGAACCCTGAGGAAAGACATATGCTACTTTTTTACGAAAAACAACGATAACGCGGACGAAGTCGCGGGCAAAAGCTAGTTATATAAATAAAGTCATTCTTTATAGCACAAGCCTGAGAACAAAAACTATAGTTTACACTACAGCTCTACACCGAAGCGAAGCGAGGGCGGGCCACTAGTACCCATATAAATAAGAAACACTCACGAGCAATTTGTCATCAGACACAATAATGTTGTTCTCTCGCACGTTGCGTTATGGCAACTCTTATACCTACAATCTATAAACTGTATAAATAAATACCAATTATTGTCTCATAAGATCTGATCTGATTGAATAAATTATGTATTTCATTAATTATAGTAACCAAAGGCGCAGAGCTGACAAGTGGCGTTACCATATTTTTTAGAGTTCCGTACCATAAAAGAAAAAGGAAGGAAGGAAAAATAAAGGATCAATCAAATAATAAATCAGTCGGAACGGTCAGTTCGTCTGTCAAGTTGAAATTTAAACCATATACATAACGGTCCTTTGAATCTGTAGAAAATCAAGTAAAAGTTAACGTAAAAAAGATTTGCGCATTTATCTGTCTGTCTTTCAATAGCCTTGATCTCAGGAACGAGTAGAGGTATCGAGTTGAAATTTGAACCTTAAACGAGACATATGACTAAGGCCTTTGTAAAATTAATAATATTAATAATAAAGCCTTTTATGTCTTGCCAATTGAGTTAAAACATTTAACAAATTTTAAAATATTCATTATAATATCTGACCTTTTATGAAATAAATTATAATCAAAATTCAATAAGTTATTCGATTACTTAATTATAATAAGATAATAACAATTATTGCTTGGGAGGGGGGGGGGGGATACTAAATTGCCCATCATACTTTCGCATATGTCCGTAATTTATGTGTAAAACAGTGGCGAACTTGCAAATATACGTACATATCTCGCTTGATAGTAAACAGCCACTATAAAGATGCTCTCAATAGCAGATCAATGCTGACAGATCTATCATTTTTAAATTAAATTACCATTATGTTAATTATGACTTGAGTCATGCATGGCTATGGACATCTCCTTCAGTTTTTTTTCTTTTTTGAAATTTGTATACCATTTCCTATATCATGCTCATTTGATACATAGAAACACTGTTGAAATAATAAAAAGAAATTCACTATTGCTAGAAACCAAAACACGTCAAAATATTATATACATGCCCACTATGATAGAAATTATCTTATTTATCCATTCGGATTCAAGATTCGTAACCTATTAAAATAAAAAAAAAACAAAGTCTAAGAATATTTTCGAAAAAAGCCAAGCCTTATTATTATTAGCATTAAAATATTTCAGTAATTGGTAGTTTCATTTACTGTACTCTATTGTTGAGAAAGTCGGCTGAGCTTGTAGGGACCCTGGATACACAATAAGGACCCCTCTTTAAGCCCTGCTACATAGAGCGACTTTTTGGTTATGTACCTAGTCCGCAGGAAAAAATAGCGTGTCAGAGACGCCCTCTAGTTCAGCTGACCTCCTCAGGTTCGTGGTCTAGAGGCTCCAGACGGAGAGGAGAATTCCCCCATGGGGATATGCCATCCGTCTGGAATACCCCTAGAGGCACTCGCCAAATCTCGCCTTGAGGTCCCCTTAGGATCTCGCCGTCCCCAAACCCGGTGATCAACAGCATATACACTAAAAAAAACTCAAAAAATTAGCACCAATATAAAATTATTCATTACATTGCTGTTGAACCAACTTGGCGTTACTACTAGATTTATAGTCTATGAACCATTCGTCATGTTCATTATATGGAAATATGTTAAGGGTAATCCACCCCTATTTTTTTTTTCAATTATATATATATTTATTTTATTTTATTTATGATACAGCATTAGTAAATACATATAACCCTGAATTTTCAACCCTTTACAATCAACCCCTATTTTTTTATGGCGGTACGAAGTTCGCTGGGTCAGCTAGTAAAATTATTATTTATAGTGAAATTTTTATGACATTGCCACAAAGCTTTTCTTTCATCTTAATTATGTCGCATTAGTTTTAAGTGTTATTAAAAATTGAAACCTTGTCAACTAGCAGCGTGCAGCGGTGGTTCAGTGGTAGAAAGCTCGCCAGTGTGGCACTGCCACGCGGGCCCGGATTCGATTCCGAGCTGAGGCAATACTTTTAAAGTGAAACTTCTTTTCGGATGGGGTGTAAATGGAAAAGTTCTATGGAAAAATAAAACGTAAATGCGTCACGAGCGTCATACGTCTATATATATATATATATGCGTGTGTGCATGTGTGGGGGGTGCTTGCGCAGCTCTTCCCGACGAGCATGAAAGGTGGAGGGTAACGGCGACGGTTTTTCTTTTCTTTTTTTCATATTTGAGTTTTTCGCTGGTGCAAAATAGATCGCAATAGAAGTAAAATGATAAAGACAAAAATAATGTTAACGGCGTCGGGCGAGTGCTTAAGGGCGGGCGGGCGACGCGCAGGTCAGTGGCCCTTCAACAGTTCGGTCGACCACCAGCTATAACGTGCTGGTGGTGGACGAGAGATAGAGAGAGAAACGGCGAAGGTTGAAACGCTAAGAGGATTGTCTTCATCTCGCGCGTCGCCGGCGCCAAAGGCCGCGCCGCGGCATGCGGAGAGTCTGTTCAGGGGGCCATTCGCCTAACGGAAATGCTGTGGAAAACGCTAACGCTTTCGATTTTATTTTGTTATTTTTAGCCGCCTGTGGTTCGTATCGTAAATCGTAAGCGTTAGCGTTTTCCAAAGCATTTCCGTCTTAGATTAAAACAAAAAGGGTAGATACGGCACTAGCCTCACAAAAGTGATCCGCACAAATTGTGGTCCACGACCCTAATCGCTTTAGTCACAACTTGACATGCAAACGACGTACGAACGCCAAAAATAAATATTGATAATATTTTGTGTTTATATGATAAAACAATGCCTAAGTATGTTTTTAAAAAGTGCTGAAATTGCTCAAGAACTAAAAATAAAACCCACGGAATCACTTTCCATTCGTAAGTACTATAAAATATAATTTTCCATAAAAAATGCTGTTTGTTTTGAATCTTATTCGGTAGTGACGTGGAGTACCGGTCGCGTGATTGGTCGGTAGTGCAGTGACGCGGATCTCGCCGTCTCGTTCGCGCTGCCGTTGAAACTTAACGTGCTGTTTCGCTCAGGTCGGTAATACAGTGACTCGGATCTCGCCGTCCCGTTCGCGCTGCCGTGGGATCAGTTTTTGTTTGATGCAAGTATGAGCGTACCGTATCTACCCTTTTTGTTTTAATCTTAGATTTCCGTTAGGCGAATGGCCCCCTGGGCTGAAACCCTACGAGCATCACACGCGACAATATTACCCGTATATGAGTGACGCGTGCGCTGCTCCGTTCCCCTATAAATATTCACCGCCTTACGTTAGGTTATTTAAGAAAAGAAGTTTCACTTCAGGCATGTGGTCCGTGCACACAATTTTATTTTATTAATGATTTTAAAATTTTCGCTTGCATACTGGTTTCATAAAACCACACCATTTTTTTGTTATTAGATCACATAAGAATCGAACTTCGCAAAAGTATGAAAGTCAAGAAAATGCGGTCGAAAAGTATAATAATATCGTTTAAATTTTAATGAATACTTTTAGTGGTATCATACTCGTTATAATAAATAATGTTTACCTGACTACTAACCGGCGTTTTCTAGTTCATACTTAAGTACACAACAACAAACTAACAACAGGTGTCTGTGTGTGTGTGCGTACTATTGTGTATCATTGGATGCACTCGTGTGACGTAAGGCGTACATCAACACAGAAGCACGTGCTCGACCACGCTTCTCGACTTTAGGGCCATGACACACCGCTTCGGCGAGTGCCATTCGTTTTCCCTCCACATTGTATTACTCATTCACATCACAGATCAGGCCCTAATTCGAGTATTTAACTTGTTGCATATCATTTTCCATATACGTCTTGAATTCTTATGTCAATACCATACATGCATAATATTAATTTTCAATTACTTATAATTTACATCTAATGTAGCTGTGATTGAACTGTCGAATGCTTGGTATGTGCTTCTATAATCTTGTGCTTTATTATTATTTAGAGCAACTTTTAAATCTCAGGTTTAGTTATGATAAATTTGATTTGTTTGGCGACACTCCAATGGTGTTTCACATGAATTGCAAATTGGTATGGTAGTTAACATATCGGGTTTATACATATTTTTTGTTGTGAGGTAGCTAAACATGACTTTCGTTTGACATACATTGGGATTAACATAAGTTATGTTGTTAGGTAGCTGAATATGACTTTCATTTGACATACATCGGGATTAACTATTTGTCGTAGCGTAGTCATAACATCATCTTATAAATACTATTTAAATAATAAATAAAACATAAGGATGAGGGTTCGTATATCGAGGACGTGCAACATCTCACGACTTCATTCGTAATGGAATAAACTAAAAGAGGACTATTAGGCATTTATATTAATCTAAGTGTCGCCGCACACGGGCCACACGCCACAGCCACAAACGCTGCCGCGAGAAGCTAGAAGCGGCTACTAAAGTGGCTAAAGCGCTCGACAGCGGCCGACTAAGGTAAGGGAGAGAGGGGTGGGGAATCGCGCGAGTGACGTGTGGCGGCGTTTTGTATCGGCGCATTAAGTGGCTGGTGCGGGCCACAAAAAGCGAGCAACGACGATTTGTAGCGTGTGGCGGCCACCGGCGTAACGTGTGTGGCGAGTCCATATAAAATGTATGAAAACTACAAGAAATATTCCGGTGGCGGCGTTTTGTGGTTGTGGTCGGTGGCCCGTGTGCGGCGACACTAATACACCGAAAGACCACAGTAAAATCACACTACCTTATGGTGGTGTTGTGTTTCTACTGGTGAGTAGGGTTCCAGGGCTCCACGGGGTAGGGGATTGGGTTTAGGACCCTTAGACCTTGAAATGAAATGAAAAACCTTTATTGGCTCTCCTACACAATAAAAAAAATACTATAAACAGAAAATAAAAGAGAAAATTAACCTAAAAATAACAACATAAAACTAAGACGGCCAATCAGGACCCTGCCTCAGCTTATGCTGACACAGTGGCAGAATAATCTCTTGCTGTATCAGCGCTGGTATCCACCTTCTACCACATCATTTATCTTCACGGCCGGGCTCCACTTACACTTAACATCAGGTCGGGTAGTTGTTGCGCCTCGGATAAAAAATTGGTGTGCACGGACAACACATCTGGAGTGAAACTTCTTTTCTTAAATAACCTAACATTAGGTCGTACATAAGGTCGCATCATAGATATATAGATAAATATATAGATTTTCGTGTATGACGCTCGCAGCGTTTCAGCCTTCGCAAAGTTTTATTTCCGACTCACACCAGTAGCCCCAAAGTAAGCACTGTATAGCTTGTGTTATGGGATACTAGGGTAACGGATAGAATACATATACTGTAACATATATAAGTATATTTATATTGAAATACATATTAAACATCTAGGATACAAATGCTCGTATTCATCACACAAACATCTGTCCCCACCGGGATTCGAACCCGGGTCCTCTCGAGTTCGCGACACCATGAAACCCGGCGAATGAAAACTACTCGGCCACGGAGGTCGTCAAAATTACCCTCCAACTTTCATGCTCGTCGGGGAGTGCTGCGCATGCATCCCACACACACACACACACACACACACGACGCTGGTGACGCATTTCCGTTTCATCTTTTCCATAGGTTTTTTCCATAAATATCCCGTCCGAAAATAAAGGAGACCCGGCACTTTTCATAGAAAAAATGCTAAACTTGTATACAGTTGAATTTGGTCTCAAAATAAAGCCAAAATTATTTGCTACATAAAACTACTTTTGCCTTATTTTTAGTGAATCGTGGAAAGAAGTTATTTAATGATTAATATTTTTTGATATAGAAACCCTTTTGATATAGAAACCCTTTTGATGACAAACCTACGTATTTGACATTGACAGCTAGCTGCTGATGACAAATATTGCCAGACTACGTTACCCAATTAAGAAACACAGATAAAAAAAATAAAAAAGTATACAACTTTGGCACAAAATGCCGGGTGTCCTTTCATGTCAATTTTCTTTTCTTCCGTTGTGGGTCCGGTTCTTCTTAATTACACGATTGACGTTTTACCATAAACTCAGTACTTACATTCTCTTCTAGTGTTTGGTGACTCCATCACTAAGGATGACACTCAATTCAGTGCCATGTCAACTCGCGCGCTGCTGTCCATACTCAACGGGTTTCTGCTCACTACCACCTACAGGGGGCTCATTGTGGTAGTCTCACAAAACGTGCAGCAATACCTTGGTTACACAGAGGTACTTACCGAATTTTATTTGAAAATATGCTTACACATAATTTTCTTAAAAAATTGTATATGTTACAGCTAAAACCTGTTTTTAGATAGAACGCGTTTTCCCTAGTTACAACTAGTTTTTACTAAATGCCTTTGTTGAAACTAGAATCGACCGAGAATGCTCAGAATGGAATATCAGTTAAAACTAGGTCTTACTAGTCAGAACTAGTTAGAACTGTTCTCAATAACCACACCACCTGAATTACCTACAACAGGATTTCAAAATATTTACAGCTCAGATTATTATATTGTTGCTAGCCTTAAACTGTTCTTATTTTTTTTTAATGCTTAATGTAATCACACCTTTTTGAGAAAAAAATACGTTAGCACTGTGTCTTAGATCTTTTTAATAAATATTTTTAAAACTATATCTTGTTTTCAATCCCAAATTAGTTTCTCTGTTCTAGTTTAAACTAAAGCTCGGAGTGACATCTAGTTTTATCTGAAAATCAAATGTATTAGTGGTAAATTATTGTTTTGACTAGTTATTTCTAGTTTTAACAAAGGCATTTAGTAAAAACTAATTTTAACTAGGAAAAACGCGTTCTATCTAAGAACGGATTTTAACTGGTTACAGTTAATGTATGCTCATCAAAAGTCCATTATATTTTAAAGTTTTATATTAATTGATGTTTTGTTTTGACGTTACGAAATGTATGTATAATTTACAAGTGGCCCGCTTTCGCTTCGCTTCGGTGTAGAGCTGTAGTGTAGACTATAGTTTTTGTTGTCAGGCTTGTATTATACACAATTTCTTTCTATACTTATCTTGACTTTCTTTATATAATTATAAAGCTTCCATGAAAATTGGATATATACTTACTAATATTATAAAGCTGGAGATTTTATTTTTTTTGGTTGAACGCGCTTACCACAATTATTACTGGTTCTATTTGAAAAAAATATTTTTGTGTTAGATAGTGTATTTATTGAGGAAGGCTATATATGATCACGCTATGACCAGCAGGATCGGAGCATCGGTGAATAATATTGCATTAACGGGTAAAAATAGTCTATTTGTGAGGTTCCGTTGTCCGCGCGGTAAACGGTTAAAGTTACACAAAAATCATGAATGACGGAATTTTTTCCCTTTAAAAGTTCTAGAAAAAATGTCTGCGACAGCATTACGTCTTAAGTTATCTTTTAAGTTTGACTCACTATAAGATTTTACCTCAAATTGGCATACATATGGTATGGTAGACTTTTTGTAGATATTGATGTCCTCTATAAAACTTTAGTACATCATTTTGCTCTTTTGTCAATGACTTCCGCAGCGTACGCGATATAAGGTTATTTTTGTTTTTTTTTTCACACGTTGGGCTACATTATCGAAGTTTTCATATGGTACCCTAACTTTATTGAAAATATTCAATATCCTATGTTCATCAGGGATAATGTAGATTTGTAAATGTAAAAGAATTTTTCAAATCGGTCCAGTAGTTTCGAAGTCTAATCAATACAAACAAACAAACAATCAAATCTTTCTTCTTTATAATATTAGTATAAATTAAGGTTTTATTGCTATAGGTCCACTTGCAGCAATTTTGCTCAAAAACCAGATATATCCCATACAATAATGTCAAATTGACAGTGACGTTTTGACGTTTTTCTAGGGGTTCAATCTAGTTATAGTAGAATCGCTGCTTTTAACAAATTCGCTGCAAGTGGGTTTTAGTCACTAATAAATCAAATTGATAATATTAATAAAAGAATATGAGCATGAAAAATATTAAAAAGGTCATGTTGCTTAAACTTTTGATGAATTATTATTTTACGAAAACTTTTTGTGATTTTGATTATACTGGCGTAAACAAATCTAGCGCTCTAGAATCCATTTATCTGAATCGATGTTTGATATGGTTATCGCTAATATAAGAATAGCTCGCCCTTTCTAATATAGATTCATTATTAGTTCTATAGAAATTTTGGTTTGGGTACGATGAGGCTGGCAAATTCTTAGAATGAAAGCCTCTTAATAAATAAAGAAAAGAATCTATCTGCTAAGGTGGTATCTTGCAATAAAATCTGACAATAATTATAGTGTAATCCCTAATATAAAAACTGTAAAATAGAATTTGTTTCAATAGCCACAAGAACGACGTTATAGCATATTTACGGGTAGGTAAACATATACATTGAACCTATTAGAACAAAATTTATTACACAAAATTAAAAAAGAGCTAAACTATTTATAAATGTCCATTAAAAGTACCCGGTGAAATGACAAAAATTTCACCCAAGTAGTTTAAATTAAAACCAATATTTATTAGTCGTATTTTGTCTAAAATAATAATTATACATAGAAAAGTTTACTAGAAAAAAAAAGTTTTTCTAGTAAACTTTTCTTTAGATCTAAACATCTAGAAGTTAAATATTTAAAAAATTAAAACATATCTATATAATGAGTTTAGCGATGTATAGGAGGTACCTAACTATATCAGCGATACTTCATTGAACACTTCACAGCTGATGGAATCGTGCTTGCGAGCAAATTAGAAGGCTTTCCCTGTTGTTATGAAACAGAATAAAAAAACCTTGTGATCAAAAGCTCAATACTCGTGGCTCTAATACACTATAAGTATAGTAATATGATTCTAATGGCTGTCTATTTTTTTTGCTTATTCACTCACCTTGGTACGTCCGCTGTGTCCCTGTTCAAATTTCCATACAAAACTTCTTAGCATTTCACACGTATCGTATCGAGAGACGACGTATCTAACCTTGTTTTATTGTCCACATTATTATCTGATAACAATCTATATCTTTATATATATAATTCTTCTGTGAGTGTGTATGTCACTGAACTTCTTTTAAACGACTGGACCGATTTTGATGAAATTTTTTGTGTGTGTTCAAGGGGATCATGGTGGGGAGAATGGTTTAGATTCACAATTTTGTCCGCTGGACAACCCCTATTTTTTTAGGGCGGTACGAAGTTCGCTGGGTCAGCTAGTATATGTATAAAACTCAAAGGTGACTGACTGACATAGTGATCTATCAACGCACAGCCCAAACCACTGGACGGATCGGGCTGAAATTTGGCATGCAGGTAGATGTTATGACGTAGGCATCCGCTAAGAAAGGATTTTGATCAATTCTACCCCCAAGGGGATAAAATACCGAAGCGAAGCGAGGGCGGGCCACTAGTATGCAATATGTTTACTGTTCCAATGTAGAATCTAACGTCGATTTACGATTTCTCAGTTGGATCTTTTGGGACAAAACGTGTTCAACTTGATCCACGAGGGGGATCGTCAGCTCATGAAGGATATGCTGATGCCGAAGCCGCATATGCTCGGCCCCAACGGCGAGCTGCTTGTGCCAGACGAACCCGAGGGCAAGAACAAGGTCGCCGAAATGCTGGCCAGTGAGAAAAGGAGATTCATCATAAGGTAGAGTGCGATTCATACTTTATAGAGGTTGTGAAGTTAGCAGCGACCGCAACTCTGCCCTGCTTTTTCAATTTTGCTTCTGCTACCACTTGCTTGAGTGGGTTAATAATAATTAATATCGTATAATCATCATCATCATCAGCCTATTAATGTCCCCACTGCTGGGGCACAGCCTCTATAGGGAAGGCTATGGATGGAATAGCGAGATTGGGCCATGACCCACCACGCGGGCCCAGTGCGGATTGGTGGGTGCCAACGACTGCAGATGCAGCTGGGACCAACGGCTTAACGTGCCTTCCGAAGCACGGAGGAGCTCGAGATAGTAATTTTTGGTCACCCATCCAATGACCGACCACTGCTAAAGTTTCTTAAGTTCAACGATCGCAGCCGAACGCGCTAACCACTTGCGCCATCGAGCTCCTCATCGTATAGTATTGTATGATAATGTAGGTACTATTTTTCTATAGATTCAAGAAGTTGTGCCAGCGCTCGGAACCTTGCCAATACGCCACCTGCCACATCGAAGGCAGCCTGAGGAAGTCGGATCGGGCTTGCCGCGGCTACAACCGCTGCTGTCAGATGGTGCGACGGGCCCGCGCTCGGGGCGACAACCCTTGCAGCAGCGGCAACGATGTGGTGAGCTCTCCGTTTTCAAACTACCTTTTGGAATTGGAAATATCCTATGGAAAATATGAAACGGAAATGCGTCATCAGCGTCACACGACTATATATGTATATATATATATATATATATGTGTGTGAATGTGTGTGTTGGATGCGTGCGCTCTTTCCGACGAGCATGAAAGTTGGAGGGTAACTCTGCGAAGGCTAAAATAAAACACTACGAGCGACACGAGCATCACACGCGACAATCTATGTACACGTGTATGAGTGATGCGTGCGCTGCCCCATTCCCCTATGCCTTATGTACCGCCTAATGTTAGATTATTTAAGAAAATAAGTCATCGAGAGTTGCTACGAGGAGGGCAGAAATAGGGGTAGCCTCGTTAGAATAACTTACTCTCCTGTACTTTTAAATTAATAAGAAATAAACGGGCCCAGTAAGAGTCGGACTCCGCACGAATGATTCTGTACAACAAACCGCGAACGGAAAAATCATTTGTTCGCTTTCGTTTTCGTACATTACGAATCGGCGTTTTCAGTATTTTTTTGTTTAAATACAGCATATGGGACATCATATACTACAATTTCATTACTACTTATTATTACTACGACATTCCTAACTAGTTTCGATTTTGAGATAGACCCCACAACAAAAACAATAATTTACATTTATATCGTACGTTAAACGAGCTCTAGACAATGTGGGACCCCCCCCCCCTCAAAGAATTTTTTATAAGAAGAATAATTTAATTGAATTTTTAACTAAATATTCGGCTTTGGGTAAGCAGTTTACATAAAATACCAAACTATATTTTCAGTACTAAAACTCATTCCGTTTACGATCTACAGACCCGTGACATACGGACAGACAGACAGACGACAGAGTGCCAACAATAGGGTTCTATTTTTATCCTTTGGTACGGAAACCTAAAAACCAAATAAGTTGCCAGAAATACGTTTGAAAGGTAAAAAGTATAAGTTTTCACTTAAACAATCTTAACCTGGAACAACCCAGCATGCTTTAGTAACATAACTGACCAGTATGTAACGGACACGTTATGAAAACATAAGGTATTTAAACAAAAATATAGATATTGTTAATAAAATTTGGACTTAATCAATTTATTTATTTATCATACACAAACACTTGCCCGTTAACTAAAAAAAAATAACAAAGGCTGTAGTGAAGTATTCTTCAAGAATTTTTCCATTATTATGTACCCATGGCAAGAAAGAAAATAAACGTAGATAGATACCCTTCATCAAAATATATATTTGTAGTGTAGACAAACAATAAAACCAAGCCTAACAAGGACAAACGAATCCTATTGAATTCATATTCAATAAATAATACCAATTTATTCGATCGTATGATTCGATTACAAGTAAAAGTTTCAGATTCTAGACAACCTTTCCGCAGCAGAAAAAGAATGTCATAAATATATTATACGGGCGGACAACATACATTGAAGCGTAGGTACTTAACATTTGAACTGAATTATTCATTGCTAAACTCCACAGCCAGCGGCGAATAAAGAACAAGTGTTTGCATTCAAAACCAACATTTGACAGGAAAATTTCTGTTCAGTTTCAGATAAAAATATTAGCTGCTTTCAATGTTATCAAAATAACTATAATAGGGTATTTGACAGTATTAAAAATAAAGTGCCAATTGTAAGCATCTGTGTTTAGAATGAATATTGGCAGGGGTTTTTACTATTTTTACAAAAAAAATATTCATAATTTTACTAAAAACCCACGAAAAAGATAATAGTTTTCGTATATAATGTCACGTGACCCAAAACGCTGGGGATTGGCGGATCCTAAAATGACGTCACACGCAAGTAAACTTCCGGTTAAAGTGACATTACATTGTATCGTTTGACGTTTTAATAACAGTCGAGTGCCGTAACACACTAGTAAGACGCCATATTGTCCAGAAAACCGTTTTCGCGGCAACTTGAAAATGGAGTTTTTGATTTGGTTATTTTTACTGAAATACACAACAAAATGATGAATATCCACTTTTTACGGACTCCATAAACATAAGTTAATAACGTGAGATCGTTTTCTAAAACTTGTCAAATACCCTATTACCTTGGTATTGTAGGATAGTGTAGGTATACTTTAGGAGTACATATCATTTCATTAAAAAACTTTACGTCAAGCATGGTCTAAATCTTATATACTAATAGGTACTATACTAACAGTCTTATTTCAATTCATATAATAGGTTCTTATTAGGGTAGAAAGCATTCCAATGAAGGCGGTCTCTACGCAAGCCTGTTGATGTTGAAACAAATCATTGATTCAATCACTTAACTCGGCCGTTTGCTTACTAAACGGGCGTGTATTCCTCCAGGTGTTCGTGGGCATTGTCCGCTTGGCGGCCGAGACTTTCATCACGGAGAGTAACATGGAGGCATGGCGCATGGAGTATAGAACGCGGCACTCCATCGACGGCCAGATCATACAGTGCGAACAACGCATATCCCTCGTGACCGGCTACATGACGCACGAGGTGAACGGCATCAACGCCATGAACTTCATGCATAAGGACGACGTCCGGTGGGTGGTGATCGCTTTGCGAGAAAGTAAGTTTTGAGTTCTGCTCGAGTAATACCAGCTTACAGGGTGTCGATTCTGCTACGTTAAAGTAATGGTCGTACATCAATGGCGTTTCAGTAGTTTCGATTTATGACAAGTTATTTATTATTCAAACACAAAATTACAAATGCATCTGCTTACTCATTTGTTAAGTTTTACTAACAAGAACTGTTTTGAAAAACTTATAAACCACCATTCAGACATGATTTTAATGTTAGCAGAATCGACACCCTGGTCGGCCACGACTTTTGACTTAGCGATTAGGGCATCGCACTACGCGTTTCACTAGGTTGGGCTTTTGCGCTAGCCCCGCAGCTGTAGGCTTCAGTTCATGATGGTGCTTCTAATATTTAGGTACATTTGTTCTCATCGCTTAGCACGTCGCGTCGCTCATAGCGGCAAGATCGTGGCCGAGCCGTCACTATATGTGTTCGTAAATTGTCTGTGTGTGTGTGTGTGTGTATTCTTTGTTTTGCAAATTTTATGCAACTTTATCAAAGTAAAATTTTTGATATGCAGATAAGATACATTTTAACGATCATCTATTTCAACGAAAGAAATTATAAATCGATAAATTTATGCTCACTTGTATGCTTGTTCATAACGATGTAGAGTGAAAATCTTGAAGTAAGATATGTGAGAGGTATTAAGTTTATTGTATCTTATCTCATCAGTATCTGATTTGATTAATAGCCGTATTAGAACTGCTATTAATAATATTTTTTTAGTAAGGATTTTGTACCTTTTTTGACTTGTTGGCTTGCGACTGAAAATCAGCGTTAAGTACTACATATACTTCCGGACACTTCTATCGGCCCACTTAGTGTTATATGTTCCAACGGTCTCTAGCAAAAATATATGTTTATGTTTGAGCAATAATTAGAAAAAAATACACACGAAAAGATGGTTAAAAAATCAGCTTCCTAACTGCCTAGATAATAACTTTTTGTTCAATGTAACATTTATTTTTAGCTAGGGACCTAAAAAAGTTAATAGGTGGGCCGATAGATTTGTCTGAATTGTATTTTTCTGTTAACCAACATTTCTGTTATCATATTGCTGAGCTGACGATCCCTGTGTGCTTGCATTATAATTTATTTATTATTTATTGATATCAAATAACAATCTTGTATCCTAAGTAAAATTCAGAAAGTGTTGCCGTAAGACTTCTTAATGTTTCTGAACGTACTACACTACGCCTTTGCAGTGCAAGGCGATGATATTACTAAAGATAAAACTAATATGAAACGCAAAAGAGCTACCTCGTGGAAAACTTTTTTTGCAATTACTCCGGTATATAGGTAATCAGAATAGCTGGTAAACAAAATAACCTAAAATGTTTATGTACATTCCACAGACACTGATCACCAACATCAAATAATTTCATAATCTTTTTGAGTTGTGTACTAAATAAACAAAACACTCATTGTGATATATATGGCTGCGCGTTATATGTATAAGCGGTCAGTCATGCGACGACTTTCCAGTTGAATATTATGATTTTCTAAAGAAAATTCTACTAGAAAATAATCCACGTGAAAGAAATATATATAACTATAATGATTTTCACTGTAATCCGTGCCCTCTTAATAATAAACGAAAAACAAGCTTGTATTGGTTACTCCATGTTTAGTATCTATTCATTGAATTACAGATGGCATTTGAGTGATATGAACAAAACACGGCGTACCTAGTCTAACCTTATTCCTCGTTTATTAATAAGAAGACACTGATTATAGTCAAAATCATTATATTCAACTGGAAAGTACTCGTATGACCGCTTATAAATATTAAGTGCACAATCTTTAAAGCGCAAAATGCTTTGTTTGTAACGATCTATACGAAATTATGAAATTTATTCAACTTCACAACAAAGTTTATTATACTTTTATTTTTTTAAGTATTCAACTGTTAGATGCCTGGATTGTTAACGCACCCTACGGGCTCCCGTAGTTTTTGGCGTTTGACTAAGGCCGTGCAGCACAACTTCTGACAGCCCTCGCTGCCACCTCTGCGATGTCCAAATGGGTCACTAGCTCATGAGCCGCAAGAGAAAGCCGATTTGTTGGCAAAGCTCTTTGCGGCTAATTCCCGAATCAGTGATTGCAATGCACTGCCATCTACACTACCTAATTGTGGAACTACGATGCCTGACATTCAAATCAGGCAGCATGATGTTCGTGCGGAGTTGCAATCATTCGTCGTCCGGAAAGCTAGTGGACCCGATGGCATCCCAGCAGTTGTTCTAAAACATTGTGCAGCGGAGTTGTCTCCCGTGCTTATGCCGGGGGCTTGGAGAGATACCAATGTGCAACCGGTGCCCAAAAAGGGGACCGCTCAGACCCGGCCAACTATCGGCCGATAGCTGACACCTCAGTGTTGTGTAAAGTTTTAGAAAGGGTCCTTCCATAAATCCATCTGACCCGCTACCTAGAAGATTACTCTCTGATTCACGATCGTCAATACGGATTTAGGCTGAATCGATCGACGAGTAACCTTCTAGCGTACGTAATACACATCTGGGGTGAAGCTATAGACAAGCGAGGAGAGTCTCTGGCTGTTAGCCTTGTCATCGCCAAGGCTTTTGACAAGGTCTGGCACAAAAGCCTTCTCACCAAGCTTCCTGCATACGGTCTGCCTGCTCAGCTCTGCGCTGTAGTAGCTGACTTCCTGCTTGAGCATAGAATTCGCGTCCTTACGATGGGATGTAGTACGCAGTTTATGTCAGTGAATGCCGGTGTTCCTCAGGACTCCGTTCTATCTATCCCCCACACTATTTCTGCTGCATATCAATGATTTGATTCCACTTGCGAATATTCATTGCTATGCAGACGATAGTACAGTGCATGCGAGTTACTTTGGACACACAGCGGCTGGACAGGTAGAAACCAGAGAGAAACGGGAGAATCTTGTCGTTGAACTTAATCAGGCTTTGGACCACATTTCCGAATGGGGTACCAGTTACTTGGTTGAGTTCAATGTCAAGAAAACTCAGGCTTGCGCTTTCACGGCAAAAACATCGCCATTCCTTCCCCTTCCCTCTCTTCAGGGCACAACACTGGCGCTATAGAGCAACATTACCATGCTCTGTATGGAAGTTCGCTCGGATCCAAAGACCTACATCGAATCCTTGATCAAAATAGCTTCACGCAAACTCGGAGACCTTAACAAAGTGCGGCGTTTTTTCACGCCCGATCAACTGTGCTTGTTGTACAAAACGAAAGTGCGGTCATGCGTGGAATATTGCTCGCACCTCTGGGATGGCTCCACTAAGTACTTACCCGATGCCTTGGATAGGTTGCAGCGGCGCGCTGCCCGCATCATTGGCGATGAAGAGGTAACTAAGAAACTCGAGTCTCTACAATTACGCCGCGATGTGGCATCATTAAGCGCATTCTACGGACTATACCACGGCGAGTGTTCTGAGAACATCAGGTGGGGTAGGGTCATTTGCCTACCTCGCTATTAAAAATAAATACTGTGTCCTTTTCTATAGAAAAAGGTATGATTTTAGGCAAAGGTTTTCACATGAAATTTTCCCATTAATGAAAATGAAGATAAAACTTTTTAAATTTGCTAACTTTTTTTGTGGCTTGCATACGATGTAGTACGTGAATCAGGTCCATCCATTTTTGGTAAACAAAATAAAAACAGCTAGCTGTCACTCAAACGATACCAGGCAATAAATCGAACATAACGCTTGCATGGCAAAAATAACACTGTTCATTAATAGACTTTAAAACTTTCGCGTCGCATTATATATATTATTTATTTTCCCACAACATTACACATGTTAGCAATAAGTCTACATCTGCCAAACAGTGTAACAATTTGTCGACAGCAGCTATAGTGGTAATCTTTTACATGTATAAAAACCTATCTAATTTATTAAAAAAAATGCCTATATACCTTTAAACACGTTTACATAATTATACATAACTTATACAGGCATACTATGATATGTATTATGACCTACACCAAAACACAGATTTATCAGTCTATTAACACACAAATATTTAGTTGGTATATAACATTTCACGGGTTAGAACGCGTACTGTAGTAAAGGTATCCGTAACTTTTTTATCCAGACGTTTCGACCAGGTTACGCTGGTAGTCACTTTGGATCCAAATAGGATAAAAATCTTTCCGCTTACATTTCACAAGAGAATCGTGTATCAGGGTGAAATGAGTTTATATGTTCTAAAAATTTACCTACTTTTCATGAACCGCCACCAACGATAGAAAATACGTCGCCTACGTATCTCTTCCAAAGTCGTATGGCTCTCGGGCTGAAATTCATGCGCCTTCTCTTTATAATGCTCCATCCACTAAGTTGGCAAGTATAGGGTCGAAACGTCGGGATAAATAAGGTACGAAAAATCTTTACAATATGAAATGTTATGGAGCGATTACAAGTGGTCGTTAGCCCGAATACGAGTGCCAATGGAATTCGGGTAAACGACTAAGGCCGTATTACAGAATGACAACTAAGTGTTGATCTTTACTTGATAACAGTTAGAAAGTGTCGCTATGTGCTATATACTTATGGCGACATCCCTTTCTAACTATGCTCAAGACTAGATCAATCACTGAGAATCTCTCTAAAACTATTTAACTATTATGTTTGACCTGTTTGTTTGATTTGATTTAGTTTGACTTAATTATGTTTGACCTATTAATTTGATTTGATTGGATTTAACTTGATACGATATGATTTTGATTTGACTATTATGATATGATATGATTATGATGACATGATATGATATAAATTTACTTGATTAATTTTTAAAATGGATTGATTTTGTTTAAATTTGGTTGGACCTGATGTGATTTAATATGATCAACAATTAAGTGAAATTAATGTATTTAATGTTAAGCTTAAGTTTGTTGCAACCCTCACCGGAAAAATCATCGAAAACAATTCATCGAATTACAATTCTTCGAACACAATTCATCGAAAAAATAATTCGTCGAACAACAATTCTTCGAACGGTAATTCCCCGAAAAACAAAAAAGTAAACCATTCTGATCCAGACAACCCATTTATTGCCCCAGACGGTACTCACACTCAGAGGATCGAGTCCCAGTGGAGGGCTGTCAAAAGATATTTCAGAAAAGATAATTATAACCATCCGCACGATTTTGCAGATTCGATTGTAGAATATAGAAAGAAACATAATTAAATATAAAAAAGACGCGTTTTTAGAAACAATTAATGCCATAAAACATGTATACAAAATAAATTAATGTGTAGAATTTCATGCTTTTTATATTTCATATTATTAGTGACAGAACCGAAGTGGGGCGGGGGGGCGCAGCCCCCGCAAGGGGGGCCTGGGGGGGCGAAGCTCCCCGCAATGAATAAAGTCTAAAGAGTTCATTAGGTAAGGTTAGGTTAGTATGATGACCTAAAACGCGCGAGCCGAGCGAGCGGAGCGAGCGTGCCGCGGCAGCGGCCGGCGAAGCGCCAGAAACGACACTTTTGTACGTGCAACGTTTTTTTTTCATACTTTTTCCCCTTTCCCCACCTCGTTTTGGCCTCCCTCCTGCTAAATTTTCATTTTTTTTTGGAATTACCGTTCGAAGAATTGTTTTTCGACGAATTGTTTTTTCGATGAATTGTGTTCGAAGAATTCGATGAATTGTTTTCGATCAATTTTCCGCAAATCAGTTGCAATACCCCAACGGGGTCATGTACCACTCTCTATTAAGTATGTAAGACCTTATAATAAAAAATGTACATGAGCAATGTGATTTAAATAAATAAATAAAAAAAAAACGGGCCTAAGTGTAAATGAACGGAGTCGAGTACACCCGAATGCGGGTAGTTTTCCTTTTGTTTACTCGACATCATCTTCTAGCCCATATTCCAGTGTAAATATTGCTTAAAATGTAATAGGGATGATGACAATTTTTTTTCTTCGTTTATCAGGTAGATTATGAAAAAGCATCGGACACATATTTTTTCCTTTTTCACAATAATATAAACATTGCAGGAGCTCGATGGCGCAAGTGGTTAGCGCGTTCTGCAGCGTTCGTTGAATTTAAGCAACTTTCGCAGTGGTCGGTCATTGGATGGGTGACCGAAAATTTACTATCTCGAGCTCCTCCGTGCTTCGGAAGGCACGTTAAGCCGTTGGTCCCGGCTGCATCTGCAGTCGTTATCACCCACCAACCCGCACTGGGCCCGCGTGGTGGGTCATTTCCCGATCTCCCTACTCCATACATAAGGAAGCCTGTGCCCCAGCAGTGGGGACATTAATAGGCTGATGATGAAACATTGCAGAGACATATTGATTTGAAAAGACGCATGACGTCACGTTTTGGTACAATTTTCACTTAAAAGTGACGTCACGAGCCCCTATTCCCAAACCTTGACGCGCTATAACTTCGTCATTTTTTGGTTGATTAAACAAAGAAAAAATACGTGTCCATTATTTATTTATCATCTGACTGACGGACTAAATAGAATTTCGTTTACGTTACCCCGTCATCACCCCTATTGCGGCATTATTCATTAAATATTCATTAACTTAAAGCATGTCTATATAATAACATACGCTTACGACACTAAACTTGTTTACTTGTAAATCTGGTGCGAGTTGTTATTAATTCGTATCAACATTTCTATTTAATTTGCATAACGACAGGAGTAGGTACCTATTGTACACTTTGCTGATACAGCTGTTATCGGTTGAATAGAAATCTCAAGTAACCTTAGACGTAGGTAACAAACTATGTGTTATCAACGGTTATTAAGATAAAATTTAATGCGCATTCTGTTAATTTGAACTAATAATGCTTAACGAAGAAGGCGCCGCTGTGTCTGTGCTCTGCAATATAAGAACAATGGCTATGGTCATGCGCAGGTGTGGGGACTTACGTGTTAGTCATATAGAAACATTCTCCCTTGTTATGCCACTAATATTGTACTTAATTATAATCTTCATCTTGACTTTCACTAATAAGGATATAATAACATTGCTCAATACTCTGTAATAGCTAATTCTTGGGATGAGAACTATAAAGGAATTAGTCTCAAAGACACCATTTTTTTTATTGGTTTTTTAAGTCACACATTGATTATACATAAAAATATCTGCCAAACTATTATAATAGTTTGACTAACAATGTGTTACTTATGTTAAACAAAACAAGTCAGTAGTAACTATTATAAAAATACATCATATTATTACTCTGCAAACCTTTATACCTATATAAATAATGATTTATATGAGATTCCGGAAAAAAAACTTCTGTTTACGCGGCCGAAGTCGCAGGTGGCCACTAGTAACATTTTAAGTGTTGAAGTATATTATGTTTAAATCTAAAGAAAAGTTTACTAGAAAAAAAATCCGCGCGGGCCAGGCAGCGGACGGCACTCGAACCAGCACCTTTCGCAATCCGGGCGAATGCACTGACCATTATGCTACCACGGCCCTATTCGCCGCGTCGGAATTTTCCTAGCCTTAAGCTGCAAGGCAGCGCCATCTCTTCGCATTGTAGGTAACCCACAATGTCAACCTATTTTTCGAAGATGATAACTGTTTTTTGTAAACTTTTTTTTTTAATACTTTGATCATTTTTGTAATACTTTGCAAATATTTTTGGAAGGACAACTTATTTCACTACATTAACTACTTATTTTAGCTACATCCGAAATAATGTACATAATTTTATAATACCTACGCGTTTTTATTTAAAATAATGCCTCTTACTAAGTTCAGCGTAGAATGTGGAAGCACAAAGTAGACAGTGGGAGGTACCTACTTTTGTGAGTCGAGTCTGTTAAGTTGAAATAGTTTGCAAAGCGACAGAAACATTGTTCCTTTATACCCCAGAGAACAGCGTTTATACGGGCGTCTCTAGTGTTTGTTACTTAAAAAAAACGACGGGTTGCATGCACTCCGGGAGTGAAGGCAGAAGTGAAAACTTGAATATTAACGTTGTGCATTTTTGATATTTTGGAATGGTTAGGGAATAATTTTACACGAATTGCTTTAATTATCAGTGTAAAAGTACTATCATGTATGTGGTAGAATACAATATTTATTTTTTGCGCTATCGTACAAAAACATGACCATTTATATTACATTAAAAAAGTTTATCTCCCAGAAAAATCAACTTACATGAATCACGTTTAAGCTACATCTATTGTAAAGAAATCAACTTACATGAATCACATTTAAGCGCACCTAGCGACACCTATTGTAAAAAAATGCATTTTCTTCGCAATAAAGCTGCCACGTGGACGTCCTAGATAGAGACTTATTATTATAATACGGTAAAATAAAATATTATTATGTCAACAACCTTTCCAATTTTCTTGTGTGTCATGATGCGATCAGCCCACGTGTTTAACCTGACGCGAGTTTAACATTTTTTACCCATACAAAAAAAATGTACAACGCCGCTAAAGGAAGTTTTCACTTCAAAAACAGTATTAAACCTTTGCAGCGAATAGATATATCCACAACATTAACTCAAATACAAATTAATGATTTCATGGTTCGTTATTGCTGGTCTCTCCTATAATTTGTGTTTACACTTAAGTATTTTTAAATGTACTCCAGACAAGTTCGATTCGGTCTCGCTCATCGAAGGTTCTGTCCTTATGTAGAAATACGCAACCTAAGCAGAGTTGTATCTCTTCTTTAAGTTAACTTAGAAGTTTATTTTTTTTCACAGATTCAAAGGACTGTAAGACATGAGTTGAAAGTTTTAAATTTACTATAAGTTTTATACTATATGTTTTATATATATATATATATATATATATATATATCCATCCCCCTATTACTTATGCACCACTTAATGTTAGATTATTTAAGAAAAGAAGTTTCACTTCAGATGTGTGGTCCGTACACACACTTTTTCTTATTATTTAATTTTTATCAGTGACCTACCCTGCATGTTTGCAGGCATGTAACTATGATAAGTTTTTCACTAAATAGCTGAGCGCTAATCATAATTCTTCATTATGTGCATATTATGATAATTAAACACCTGCGTGTCGAGCCAATTTTTACTACTCAACAATAATTAAAAATAAAATGTTTACATTTGCCTTCCGTAAATTGCTATTAAAATTTACTTTTGTTAACTACATCAGCATTTTAAAACGTTCCAAAGAGCCTGCTACAAAAAAAATATTGTCGTTTTCAGAGCCTGCGCTGAGTTAAGCACAGAGCGGGCGTCTACTCCGCGTATTTGTTTCATATTATTTCATAGTTGCCTGGCGGGTTTCCCGCGCCGCGTTGTTCTATGAAATCAGGAGCTGGCGTACAAAACGGTGTCTATAATTACATAAAATGAAATATTACAGGTGCAGTAAAAAATCGAATGACACACCTACAGAGAGCTTTGAGCGCGGTTTATAGTTTTATTTATTAATTTAATAAATTTGACACTGTTTTGGGCGGTTTTGATTGAAAATGATTTGATATTCAAATTCAGCGGGCAAAAATCATCTGGACTATAAAAAAAAGGATTTTGACTAGATGCGTAATTATACGGTTCTGTTCGCTAGTTTCTCAAATGACATAAAACCTGCACGCGCGCTCCATGCTCCCGCTTAACGCAGCGCAGGCTCTAAAACGGAATGAAGTTCATCATTCAATTGTTTATATTTCAGAGTTTACGGCGTAAACGCCGATACCAACTCATTCAATTCGAAAGCATTCGATCGATTTTCTTTCATATTTTTTAAGTAAGCCCTCAGAGTTCTAGAATTATTAGTGATTACTTTTAGTTTACAATGTTTGTTTCATAGATCTTATTAGCACTGTTTCATCGCTGTAGCGGCAAACTTCTTGGGCAAAACCACAGACATGAAAAACTTGCTTAGACTTTTTTGTATATAAATTTTCTACTGCGCAGGCTTCTGTATCTATGTTCGTTGCTGAAGAAGTTTGCCGTAGTGTATGGGTACCTTACAAAACCTACTAACACCTACCATAAACCACAGAAAGAGGTTTCTATGTTCTGTAATTGGTACCACTGATGCAAATGTTTCGAAGGCAGCATTTCTCGTTTCCAGTGTACGATCAACACCGTTTAGTCGGTGAGTCCTGCTATCGTTTGTTGACCAAGAATGGTCAGTTCATCTATATGAGGACCAGGGGTTATTTGGAAGTGGATCCTAACACCAGGGCCGTGACCAGCTTCGTTTGTACCAACACTGTCGTCGACGAACAAGAAGGCAAACATTTGATCAAATTGATGAAAAAGAAATTCATGCTCATGTTGAATACCGCCGAAGAACCACCACCAGAGGAAGAGGTGAAAGATGTAAGTCTGATTTTCTTTTTTTTCGCACTGTATTTGTTTCTGTACCGAATCTGTATGGAATTTTTTCCGAGTGCATGTAATCAAATGAGAGCTTCCTCACTGAGTCGTTTCAGTACAGATTCTTTAAGCCTGAGTGCTGCCGAACCATTCGACACGTCCGCCCGACGTGACGGCACTATAACAAATGACAAACACCGCAACAAATAGAACGAAACGATACCATGTATGTGTGTTAGTGTATATACATATGTGTAGTATTTTTTTAAATATTTATGTTGTTACTGTTATTGGTGTATCATCATCATCATCATCAGCCTCTTAATGTCCCCACTGCTGGGGCACAGGCTTTCCCTATGGATGGAATAGGGATATTGGGCCATGACCCACCACGCGGGCCCAGTGCGGATTGGCGGGTGCTAACGACTGCAGGTGTAACCGGGACCAGCGGCTTAACGTGCCTTCCGAAGCACGGAGGAACTCGAGATAGAATTTTTTGGTCATCCATCCAATGACCGACCACTGCGAAATTTGCTTAACTACAACGATCGCAGCAGAACGCGCGAGCTCCTCATATTGGTGTATGTTTATAGTTAATCACTTTTTTTATTATAGCCGCATTCCTGGATTTCTTTATGCCTAAAGGTTGAATGGCAGATAATGCTTTTAACGTTAAGTCCGCCTTTTGTCCATTTTTGTAATTATGGCAATAAACTTTAAATAAATAAATACCACACCGAAACAGAGTCGGTCAGTTAGTGATTCATAGTAAAGAATATGTACAGTACCCTTAGGCTAACCAGTATAATAGACAATGAAATTTCGCACTCGCAAAATATTCGAATTAGATATTGGTGCGTGCTAAGGGTGCAGATTTGGTACAGAAACGATAGCGAAATGATCCGATGAGGAAGGCACCTAAGGCATGGATTATGGGATACTAGGGTAACAATGGAAATGCACATAATGATATTCACTAAGTATATTTTTTTGTCCCAGCGGGCTTCGAACCCAAGACCTATAAGTAGGCGACACCTTGAAAACCGTCGTACATACTAAAGCAAGGGCTTAAGGATAATATTATTAGAAGATATACCAGAAATAATAGAAATAAGTTCTCACCTTATCTGGATTTTCCGAAATTGCTATATTTGTTGACAGGCTTTTACTATCTGCAAAATAAAGTATACTTTATAGGTAAAAATGTTAAATGCAAGCGATACTAACCAGTTGCATTCAATATTTTTCTCCCATTCCCAGTCCAGCCGATGTGATATAATAATGCTAAACACTGTTAGTACAGTCCTCAATATCATAAGGCAAAAAAACAATTAGCTTTTCTAAGTTTAAGCACATTTACCTGAATATAATTAACATCCACATATTTAATAACCATTTTTTTTTTCATTACAGCATAATGACCAAAACTTATCAGTGGAAGATCCCAGACAATTGGAGAAAGTAATTCTTCACTTGGTCACAAACTTACCGTCGCCTAAGCCTTCTAACGAAGAACGCGGGGCATCCCCCGATTGCGTGCCCTCAGCCGGACACTTAGCCATCATACCTCCCAAGAAGGAGAGGATAGTTAGCGCCATAAAAAAGATTTACGGTGTCATCAAAAATTTTCCAAAAGACTTGCAGACTGTCCGTAAACTGCGCTTGGGTAAGGCAGACACGACCGATTCTTCGAACGTAGCTTCCAACGCTCTCATCACGACATATCACGATTTACCAACAAGCCACTCACCACAGCTTGCTATAGATACCACCAAACATCTGTCCATATTTATACGGAGTACAAAGAATCCATGCTCTAAATTGCCAAATTTCAGCCACGTTTACCAACGTCAGAATGCGGACAGTAACGGATCTTTGGAGTTGAGCTTGACTAAACGTTCTCCACCTTTACTGATACCAAATGAGACGATAACAACGTTAGAAGCCCCGTCGACCAGTTATTCAGGAACAACTACAATAAGACTCGGAAATAACGTCGATGAGTCAAATCATAACGGTCAAGAAAATTCCATAAAGTATCGTGTGTGTGTACTGCCAACAGGTGAGAATAAGATTTTAAACGAAGTTCATAATGCTTCGGCCAATAATATAACAACAGGAATAAAACGACCCCGAGAAATCGTTGAAAATACAGAAACGGAAGCCGCATCTAAGAAGAAGAATGCTTTTGATAATGTAACGGAACCAACAGCAGAAAATGTGTTAGACGAGACACCACTGTTGGAAAATTTGTTCGATGAAGAACGTAAGTTGAAATGTTGCAACCTACTTGATATATTATTTTAATGTTAATGAGTACATATTTCTGACAATTTATAATGGGATTTCGTTTTTTACAGTTTTCAACTTATCGTATTCGCAAATACACACCACAATAAGTTCTTTGGCGCAAAATCTTGATCCGACTTTCCCTGAGCTGCTGGTAATTTATTTATTTAATTTTTTTTTGGTATTTCTAGTATTTTCTAAAGATTGCAATTAGCGAATAGCTTATTTTAAAACATTTGTGATGACTGCTAAGCGAATGGCAATAGCGATTGTATTAATATCATACTAATCATACTAATATTATAAAGGCGAAAGTGTGTGAGTGTGTATGTTTGATACTTCTTCACGTCTAAACGGCTAGAGCGATTTTAATAAAATTTGGAATGGAGTTAGCTGACACCCTGGATTAACGCAAAGGGTACGTTTTACTGCTGGAAAATATCCCTAATAAACCGCGGTTAACGTAACACCGCGGGAAACAGCTAGTATTGTCATATTAACTAGTCAAACTATACTTATGCTTAACTTGCCTTTATTTAGTTAGTTATTTGTTCCCAATACTTTACAGATATCCGAGGATGTCCAGGATATACTGCATAAGATCGAGGATGGGGCGACTGAAAATCAGCCAGAAACTTAGAACAATAGTACCTAGTTTGATCAAAATGCAATTTTCCTTGCTCATTGCGTGTCATAAAACACACATATTTAATGTACAAAATAGGGTTTAAGGAATAAATTTAAATCAAACGATAATATAATTTAATACAAAATATTTTATGCATGTCAATTTAATAATTTTAATGACTGTTATTAATTATCTTTCTATTGCAAAATTTCATTTCATTCTTTACTAAGTGTATGGTGGTCGAAACTATTGACTTTGCTACCAAATTATTAAACGAAAATATTATATTTAACAAGTAGGTACTGCAGTTTACAGCAACTGTTTATCATTTTGGACCGAATCTGAACTGCAGTGCGAGAGAGTGCAGTTGAGTGTAAGAATAAATACATTTTTTTCGCGAAATTCGCCGGTGTGATTTGATATTTATTTGAAATTCTTGGTCTAATTTTATATCATACCGCGTATTCCGATGTAAAAAGTCAGTTTGTTCTTTACAGAATAGCGCAACTGAATCTGTTAATAATTTTGATCAAATGTATGTATAAATTATTAGAATATAAATACCTACCTTAATAAGGTAATCATATTATGAAATGACTATGTATACATAAACTCGTAAACATATTTAAATTATCATCAAAAATATAGTATTTGATCCTCAAAAAAAAACAATTGGTGTTTTTACGTGATAATTTATAATTTTTTGATGATTATTTAAATATTTTCCTTTCAATTTAAGTATTTTCTCATAAAAAAATACCATGTTTTGTAAATGATTGGAGCCAAAAAAAGGCGCATATTTAGCGACCTAGCAATTTGACTGTGGAACCTCCATGGTTTGTGTGTGGAGGTTTCCACATTATTTTCCAGCCCCTCTAGCATGACCACCGACACGGGATATGATAAAGCGATATATCGGCATTATTTGTCAGACTACTATGGAGTTTGACAGTAGTCTGACAGTTAATGTCGATATATCGCTTTATCATATCCCGTTTCGATGGTCATGCTAGATTGGCTGGATAGGCCCAACGCAGCACTCTGTGTCAAAAACGTAGCTTTGACCTAGCGTAAGCGTCAGTGCAGCGTTGAGTTTGTTACAATTCTATGGCAGCACTCTGACGCAGTCGTCAAAGCAGCTGCGGTGACTATAGGGCATTACTGTAGCACAAGCCTAATCTAGACGGCAACGCAGCATTGATTTTTGTGAAGTTTCTGTAGCGTTGGCTTTGTGACATAACCGTATATTTGTCCAACGTAGGCGTCGGGGAAGATTTGACCTTGTGATAATTAAGTAGTGATGGAGTTATTCTAGTGCAGGTGTCAACGTAGCTTCCCCTCTGTGACAATACTGTAGCATTGATCTACCGCTGGCGAAAATTCAGTACGTTTATTGACGATTCGACGGCAACGTCAACTCATAAACTTTACGGCAAAAAGTCAACCGGTGTTGACTTAGTGACAATACTGTAGCATTGGATAATGTAGGTAGTCATTAATGTAGGTTATTGTTAACTGTACGAAAAAAAATGTAACATAAATCAGTTGTTACGTGACGAATCAATAAGAATTTTCAACATAACTTTTAACCATATTAACATTATTATATGATATGATTTATATATGATATATTATATATATACATACATTATGATATAATATACCTAATTAAAATATAACAACTGAGTTCAATTGATGTCGCGTGTGCTATATTTGGCAAACCTACAATATTTTAATGGCTTATTGTTAGAAAAAAGGAACTGTCGATTTTGCTAGTCTGCTGGACAGATTTCATAATTCAACGCCATATCTGTCTCATGAACGTAAAATATTGTGTAGTTTGTACATATATTATCAGTTTAGGATATTTATTCATATTAAAATAATTCATTCGTTACAAAGTACGTATTGTAAGACTTGGATTCTCACCAGAAACATAGGTACTTTTCTCATATCAAAAACCTAATTAGTATGCCGTTTTTAATATTTGTATGAGTAATAAGTTCTATTTATGTCGTGGTAAGGAAGAATTGTTATTTATCAGTGAACATCCTTACTAAAAGAACCTTAATATTTCAAATATTATCTTATCAAATTTTGTAATTAAAACTTATATATAAAGTATTATAATCAAGGCAAGTATCAAGATGGACTTGTTATAGTGTACCTACTTTATAGCTTAGTGTGTATGATATTTATGCCATATATTAAGCCATAAACTTTACAAATAGTTTGTAAGAGTTTGTAAGAGCGGTATCAGAATGACGTTTATTTCTGCGCGTATACAGACGTTTCGGCATACGCGCGCTATATTACGCGCTTCAAAAAACCGGACTCGCTTACACGGGCAATTTTCGGCGAGTCCGCTCAAACCGGTAGTAGTGTATCTCGCGACTCGCGCTTATACGAGCTTAAAAGCGCATAGATGCTCGTACGAGTTGCGCTTTGGAAAAAGGTGCGCCTTTACGCGTCTACCACGCCAACATGCATTTCCAAAGACGAGCTTATACGCGCACATAAAAAACTGGTCGGAAAGTGCCCTAATATCATCGAACTTTTGTTAACTTTATGAACGTAAATTTGTCTGCTTACATCTCCTTATAACCAGCAAACTATAAATTGTATTTAAAGCCTAAAACTGAGAAAGCATTCTAGACACTACTATAATTTTGAACACTTCAATTATGCCTTTAATATGAGTTTTTTTTTGTTTTGCAACTAAATGTGAGCTGACAAGTCAGCATTCTTTAAAGTAACAAAAGTATTAAAATTTTATATATATTTTTTTTTTTATTATTAAGATATTAGGAATATAAAGTGAAATTAACTTAAATCACGTAACTGTTTACGCCAAAGACAGAAGTTGTCTCAATATATCGCTGTTGTTAAGTTGTTTTTGAAGAATTACAGTGATATATATATATATATTAATATGTTTAGTTGCCCGTTGTAATGTTAAATAAACAAACCAGCCTAGTCACTTAAAAAAAAATACACGTCTTATAAACTCGAATGATACTATAAATTAAAATTATAAATAAAACTAGTTTTTACGGGTTAATGCACGAAACTTTATTTATTTATTGACGTTTCGCAGCCTTTTCAGGCTGCTTCGTCGGAATGATTTTTTATTTAAGTAATTTTGTTAAAAAAAACATCCTGACGAAGCAGCCTGAAAAGGCTGCGAAACGTCAATAAATAAATAAAGCTTCGTGCATTAACCCTAAAAACTAGTTTTATTTAAAATTATAAAGTTGCACACTTGATCGCAAACTTTGATAATCTATACAAAGTTATCCTTTACCGAAAAGTTTTTAAATCAGTAGTGTTATTCTGCAAGTACCAACTCACTTTTCACCTCGGAATCCGCGGTGTGATTTAAACTTAGATCACGAATTTTAAATTACACCGACGAATTCCGCTGTGAAAAGTGAGTTTGTCCTTATCGAATAGCACAACAGTGAGAAATTTAACTGATTATTTTCCATTAGCAGAATGATATTTTTAGCGTTAATCACCAGACACCCATTAATTTATCCAAAACTTTCCATCTTCTTCAACTGACATTGACGTTACATAATACACAATCAATAGAGAAATGTTGAGTAGGTATCTAGTAGGCAGCTTGTTGTCTGGCAGATTTATTAATAACGTAGCGAACTGTTTACGCTAATCAACTATAAATCACCTTGTTAATTGGAATAATGTAGTGTTTCTTTGTCTTATTTTGTAGCACAATAATGAAACCTTTAGGTATGCAACGGTAGAACAAACAATAAACTATTTTGTTTTTCCCCTCCCTTGCGTGGGAGATGGGTGAAATATTCCGCATGGATACCCCACCGTCGGCTGCAGGGTAATGTCAGACTCTTAATGACTAAAAAACACCCGCAGTTGCTGCCTCTGGCCGGGATTTCCCTTAAGGCTTCATCGGATACGAGCATCCCCTGAGAAGGGGACGATGCAGCGCTGCCTGATAAAAAAACTAGTGTATATGCGCTTCTTTGAAGAGCGTCTCCCTTCCTTATTTAAATTTTGAACTAATTTTATACAGGTAGACCTTGCGTACATTAGCTTCTGGAGTTCCTGTATATGGTATATGGACTTTTCAAAGCTTAGTACGTTCTTTACACTAGCGGCCACCTGCGACTTCGCCGCGTCAACTTTAGTTTTTGAGAATCTCTCAGGCACCTCACCTTTTTGGGGGGTATAAAAAGTATCCTATGCCTGAATTCAGGTCATAATGTGAATATAAAGTTTCATCCAAATCCGGCATGCATCCAAAAACTACTGGTTTTTGCGTGATTGAGTAAAAAAGAGAAACATAAAAAAAAATCATCAATTTGATATTAGTAGGATATATTGTATTTTAACGACTGAGTGTGCAGCTATATGTTATTACTGTTTAGGGAATAAATAAATGGTAATGTTTAGGTACTATCGAGTACTAAGCAATTCAGCGATATTTTTACTAAGACTTTATTTCACTGTGTCATTGTATATTACACAATAGTGTCTCATTACTTTTATTATTATTTTTATTCATAAAAGTAAGACTGAGTAATTTTAACCATTGGGTTTATAATTTAAGTATTTAGTTAATATAAATGAGCATTTCGTTGATGAAGATTTTTGGCTGTTGAAATTTTGAGCCAGTTTGCTTAGTACTTAAAATGTATCACTTCTATTTAGGATAGTATGGTTGTTTGTATTTATTCTGGACTTCCTAATTAACCAATGATCATACAAGGAATACGAGAATTCACAAAAGTATATTTTTCCCTTTGATTTAATTTTGTAATATCAAAATGATGATCATGATTACGTACTTAGTTAAATGTTTCAGGTCATTCCGTTTCAGACCGTTAACCATTTCTTGCTTGCTTGATTTCGGTGCGGTATCGTTTCGTTTGCGAAAGTGACGGGACTGGCGAGTCCAAAGATTCGGAAGCACTCGTTAGCACTCGGAACAGAGAGGGATCTGTACAAAAGCGACTCAGTGGGGAAGCTTTCAGTTAATTATATGCACTCGCTAAAGAACCTGTACTGGTTCGGTACAGAAACGAAAACGAAACGAGCCCGCAGCGACCCGATGAGAAAGGCGCCTTATCGTGTTAATTATGACAACTTGTAATACAAATTTGACTTTAACCCCAAATAAGTACTTATATAATGGTAATTAGGAAGTCAATCAGAAAGTTGTGTTTAATAGTGCGAATGTTTTCATATGTTTTTTTAAAAAATCTACACAAATGGACGGTATTTTCAGGTACCTACACTCTGGTTTCACAGAACGAATTTAAGACTTCCATACGTAATGTTTTCTTGAGAATTATAACGAACATTGTAATTGAGTGAATCTTAATTGAAATATTTTGGAGGTGACTGCCGTTTAAGAAACATTGAATACCGTTCCAGAAAAAAAACTTTTTAATACTTATGCGTAGAGATTTTTTGACTGATTTACATTCATTGTAACGATTTAGTGATTAGAAAAGTCTTAGTGAATTAGGTAACTGTGTAATGTTTGTTTGTGTGGATGTTATGACAAATATAGAAGTAAATATGAAAGCTCTGTCCTATCCACAGGCTTAATGACATGATTTCCTTTTTAATTAATCATGAAAATTTATAATTTCTAAATTTGCTTATTAAAATTCTGTATCATCAAAACAATATAATCATGTCAAATTTTTGATAAAAATACATATTTTAAAATGTAGACTCAGCTAAAGACATAAGTTCCATATACCAAAAAAAAATCATTGTTTTGTTAACTCAAAAATAACGATGAGTTACAGGTGTGTATAAAATTGAAAATTACTTTCTATACCTACTTACTGTTGACCAAAGACCTACCACAAGCGATTATAGCAACATTGTTTTACAACAACAACAACACAACAGAAGTGATAACTTAAACTAATCTAAGCGGCACTGCGGGTAAGAGAGAGATAGGGGGAGCCTACCTACCGCTGCCGTATGCGAGAGAGGAAGGGAAGCCAGACAGACTGGCGCCATAACGCGTTACGTAACAAAGCGATAATTTCTTGTGGGAGGGTAAACTCCCACAAGAAATTATCACTTCAATAAAAAGATCCGTAATGAGTCGAAACAAAGTAGCCTGCTTATTCATTGTAATAAATTGGGAGTAAGAATAAAAACAAAGATGTTAAAGCGCATACGGTAAGGTCCCAAAATGTCGATATGTCTTCTTTTTAGTACATACCTATTTCACATATTTTTTTTGTAAAAATTTTTTCACAAGACGATTTCTTTTACCAATGCGTGTAATGTTAAAGCGCCTATGGTCAGGTCCCAAAAATGTCGATATGTCTCGTTTTTAGTAAATACCTGTTTCACATAATTTTTTTGTAAGTATTTTTTCACTAGACGATTTCTATTATCAATGCGTGTAATCAATATTTTGGTGACGATGCTATGAGTAAACAAAACTACAACAAAGATCAAAATAACAATACTTATTTTAGACCTGTAAACATATTCATATTCCATTATGCTTTACAACCTGTATATTATTATTATATTGGATAATTTGCTTATATTGTGACAAATAATACAGAAAATTACTGAAGCTCAAGAAATTTTACTTTAGAATTTATATGCCTTCTGATAAAGTAGCAGCTGATTGTTTGATGTTGATTTTCTCATGCTTACTTACATATATACTTTCAAACAAAGATTGAATTTAGCAATCAATTTAGCGTTTCAATAGAATTTCTGTAAATAGCATTATTTTAAAGCTTCTTACTTATTAATGTGAACCAATCTATAATATTCAGTCTATCCTCATAAAAATCTTTAATCCTCTCAGATTAAAATATAATACACACCTAACTACTAACCTCAATCACAATGAGCAAATAATTATGTAAATGTATTTACAACGATGACTTACAATCAATAGCCATACCCTTGGCTCGAACCAATATAGAATTCGAATAGTTTGCGAGTCCATAATGTCACTGTCAAAAGTGTACTGATTTTTAGTACTCGTTATGTCCGCTGTGGCGCTGCTGTTCAAGATTCCATACAAAATTTGACAATGACATTTCGGACTCGCAAACTATTCGAATACGATATTGGTTCCTGCTAGGGGTACCGAATTGGCAATTGGAATTGTAATTTTTCTATTGTTTCCTAATTTTTGTTTAAATTATACTCAACATTTATAAAGACGATGGATAAATGTTTTTATACGGTAAGAGCTTACATAAACGTATTAAGTACGTAATAAAATAGTAAATGTGTATCATTCGGTGTTTTCTTCCTTCCCTCAACACCTACTTATAATATTTAATAATAAAAATATATCCCACACCCACACCAATTAGCCTAGCCCCAAAGTAAGACTGTAAGGCTTGTGTTATGGGATACTAGGGTAACGGATAGATTACATATATTGTACATAAATATAAGTATATAAGTACAAATGCTCGAATTCATCACACAAACATCAGCCCCCACCGGGATACGAACTCGGGACCTCTCGAGTCGGCGACACCATGAAACCCGGGGTATAAACCTCTCGGCCACAGAGGTCGTCACTATGATAAAGTGTTAACTTCAAGTCTTGTAAAAGCATTGCAACGACTAATAAGTACTTACACAATACCACTATTGATTCTACTATAGATTTGCTGTTACTTTGTCAACATAAAACAAACGTTCCATAGATGAAAGTTCTATTAACTTTCGTTAAACTTTACATGTTATAACTGATTTCACTCTCTGAGTAGGTACTTTTTGTCTCGAAAATCTCTTCACCTGAGTAAATAAAGGCGATATTTATCGGATCATGGTTTTATTCTTTAAGAACAAACATATATAACTAACATTGATATACTCGTATTAACCAGGCCCCCTCGGACCAGCTTAAATGAAAAAAATATATTTAAAAACTAGATCAAAAAGTTAAATCCTCATCTCTTTTGAATTCAAATAGAAGACAAAGGATTAATGATGTGCTAAGCTGGATTAAACTTAAAATTTTATTCAGAATGTGGATGTATGTGACCTAAGATATTGACCTGAGGCGTGAGACAGGGAGATGTGATATCTCCGAAACTGTTCACATCTGCATTTGAGGATATTTTATTCTTCTTGATTGGAAAGGACGAGGCATTAAAATTAATGACGAGTAGCTGTCGCACCTTCGTTTCGCCGATGATGTAGTTCTTAAGGCTAAGACCTTGGAAGATCTTAACACGATGCTCGAAGATCTTAGTAGTGCTTCCCAAAAAGTGGGTCTTAAGATGAACATGGATAAGACGAAAATTATGACGAATGGCCACGTAGTACCCGTTTCAGTTAAAATTGGGAACACTACACTCGAAGTTGTCGGATCATTATGTTTACCTAAGACAGACAGTCCAGTTAGGTAAGTCCAACTTTGAGAAAGAGATCTCTCGTCGTATCCAGCTCGGATGAGCAGCGTTCGGGTAGCTACGGAAATTACCTTAATGTCTTAAGACAAAAGTCTTTGATCAGTGTGTGTTGCCTGTGATGACCTACGGAAGTGAGACGTGGTCCTTTACTGCGGGTCCCATAAGAAGGCTCAAGGTCTCACAGCGAGCAATGAAGCGAGCGATGCTCGGTGTTTCCCTACGCGATAGAATCAGAAATGAGGGAATCCGTAGGAGAATCAAAGTAACCGATATCATTCGAACGATTGCTCTGCTGAAGTGGCAGTGGGCAGGCCCCCTACAAGGGGGAGCGACGATCTTGTGAAGGTCGCGGGAAGCCGATGGACGCGAGTGGCGCAGGACCGATTGGTGTGGAGATCCTTGAGGGAGGCCTATGCTCAGCAGTGGGCGTCGTACGGCTGACACGATGCTTCTCTCTTTTCTTTTCTCTTTTTCCTCAGGTTAAAACATTTTCAAGGCGAACCGTAGTACCTACCTAAACCTAAAATGAAATTACTATAATATAATATATAATATAATATACACTAATTATTATATTTAAAACTAATTGACTGTAAAAATTATAGTCATTATTTGTTTTTTTTTTGGGGTGTGTATGCTGTTGGTCGCAGATGACCTTTACAGTGTCACCTGGTTTGGGGACGGCGAGATCCCAAGGGGACCTCAAGCCTAGAATTGGCGAGTGCCTCCAGGCGGATGGCAACTCCCCACGGAGGTAGTTTTCTCTCTGTCTGGAGCCTCTAAACCACTCGAACCTGAGGGGGTCGGCTCAAATAGAGGGCGTCCCTGAGACTCGGGCCTCGGCTCTAGTTAGCCGTTGTCATGGGGGGCGGCCATTCCTTGGTACTAAAGGAGCTCGATGGTGTAAGTTCAGTTAGCTTGTTCTGTCTGCGATCATGGCGGTTAAGTAACTGTCGTAAGATCGTTCTTTGGATGGGTGACTAAAAATGGATTATCTCGAACCAGGGCTTGGAATACCGTTAATTTGGTGAAGTTACTTTTGTTTGGCAAGGGAAAAAGAAAAACTCAGATAATAACGTTACACCAATTAACATTACTTCGGTAAAATAAAACTATTATCGTTACAAGTTTTTTTAACGTCTTATGGTAATGTTTATTTTGTGTCATTTTACCGGTAAGTATAGTTTATGTAACGGTTATTACCTATACTGGTAACGATATTTTATTGCGTTATATTTATACAATTGGAAAAAGAGACTGATGGTTCGTAACCGCTAGTGCTTGCTTCTATCTAAAGCTTTTAAGGTGGAGCCCGATGGCGCAGGTGATTAGCGCGTTAGGCTGCGATCGTTGGAGTTAAGCAACTTTAGCAGTGGTCGGTCATAGGATGCGTGACCAAAAATTTCTATCTCGAGTTACTCCGTGCTTCGGTAGGCACGTTAAGCCGTTTGTCCCGGTTGCATCTGCAGTCGTTAGCACCCGCCAATCCGCACTGGGCCCGCGTGGTGGGTCATGGCCCAATCTCCCTATTCCACCCATAGAGAAGGCCTTTGCCCCAGCAGTGGGGACATTAAGAGGCTGATGATGAAGGCTTCTAAGCAAGTTACAATTTATGACACATCAAAATACTAAGAGAAAATAACGTCCGAGAAGAACATAGAAACTTTAGGAGTAACATTATTATTAACGTTGCAGTATCGTTCAGTTATTTAATTGCCGTTAAATATTGACGTTATTATACGGTTACGGTAAAGTTCTATTACCTGTTTATCGTTAAAAATGTTACCGGTATCAAAATTATCATAATTAAATAACGTTGCATCTGCAGTCGTCAACATCCGCCAATCAGCACTCGGCCCGCGTGGTGGGTCATGGCCCAATCTCCCTATTCCATCCATAGGAAAGGCCTGTGCCCCAGCAGTGTGGACAATAATAGGCTGATAATGATGATGAAATAACGTTATTAAACGATTAAATGTGAAAAGGTTACGTCAACAGGCCCTGTCTCGAGCTCCTCCATGCTTCGGATGACACGTTATATAGTTGGTCCCGGCTGGATCTGCAGTCGTTAGCATTGGTATCCAAGAATCAGCATTGGGACTACGTGATGGAACTGGGACAGTTCTTCAAAGGCTACATTAAAATATTACTCGAATTGCAAATCATGCGGAAACGAGGGCATCATCACAAGTAACAAGTACTCGAATTGCAGAAACGTTGAACTGGGGTATTTATTTACAAGTAACGACACATATAGTGTAGTGAGATGAGTCTTATTAGGTATTGAAATAATTATTTTTCTGTGCTACAAAATTTCATGTAGTACTTATTGAATAGCACAATTCTACTGTTCTGCGGTGCAGTGCCAATATCCTACCAGCAACAAGACTATTGCTAACGGCCGTTGCTTTAACAGACGATGGGCCGGTGCCTTCTTGTCCTTCTTATCGATGCGTTGTTAGACAAAGACGAGAATATCGCAATGGCCCGCTAATGGGTTTTTAAAACAACGGCCCTCATCAAGAGTCCTCACTTCTCCTTACCTTATCACTCAAGTCAAGGCTCAAGTTGAAAGTTTCCCAATGAAATTGGAGCGTGAAGGCTCAAGTTGAAAATGTTCTACTCAAACTTGAGCGAAAGTAAGGTGGAGGTAGCTAGATGGCGCAGGTGGTTAGCGCGTTCAGCTGCGATGGTTGAAGTTAAGCAACTTTCTCAGTGGTCGGTCATTAGATGGGTGACCAAAAACTTCTATCTCGAGTTCCTCCGTGCTTCGGAAGGCACGTTAAGCCGTTGGTCCCGGCTGCATCTGCAGTCGTTAGCACCCGCCAATCTGCACTGGGTCCGCGTGGCGGGTCATGGCCCAATCTCCCTATTCCATCCATAGGGAAGGCCTGTGCCCCAGCAGTGGGGACATTAAGAGGCTGAAGGTGGACGTTGCCTTTTCTCATTTGAAATGCAAAAATAGCAATAAAAATCTAAATTTTCCTCTGTACACTGTGTCCACAATGACGTTAGAATTCTATCAACCTAAATTCAGCAAATAACTAATCATAAATTCCAGCGTCTACAAAATTTTACAGACACTGCATGCTTTAAATCTTTCTACCAAGTTACATATCGACAATGATAAAATTGCCAATTATGAGTTAACAGGATATCATATAACTCAAATAGACAACAAATAGAATCTGTGCGGAAAGAGAATGGGATATAGATTGGAGGGCGCTGTAGTGCTTTTCTACCGTATTTGTAAGGTTTTACCCCTTTGAGACATGATTAAATACAAAAAACCAAAAGAAATTACAACATCCGTATCAATACAAAACTTTGACGTTTTACAGATTGCTGGGTTTGACTGCCAAATAAAAATCTTAATGTTAGTTCCGTTTTTCGCCACGCCCATTCTCTTTCCGCACAGACACTAAAGACATTATATTAGCTAACGAGCATTTTCAATTGGTCTTTTTCTGCTTTTGAAAAGCAGAAATCACCGTCGCGCTGTTCATTTACTGTTTTGTAGGAAAGAATAGAAGGATTGAAAAGTAAGCATTCATTTGAATTTTAAAGAAGAATGCCTGATGTTGATTATAGTTTTACCAGATAAGGTCCTTATATTTTTATTGAACTAACCGTTCCTTTATCGTAACCAGTTACGAAACTACGGTTTCGTATTCAGCCGGAGGAGTGAAATCCTTTAGTCCAAAATCCCATCGCAGAATTCTGCAGCCATGTGTTTTTTTTATTGAAACTTAATTTAATTGAATGATTAGTGAGTATACAATGCATTAGTGACAGGTTGCCTAAAATATGTCGCAAATACCTTTCATTAATTTTAGTGACATCCATTTATTTATGTATTTTGCATCTATACGTTTTTTCTAATAAATATTAGGTCTAAAGAAAATTTTACTAGAAAAAAATCCACACCGTCCAGGGAGCAGGCGGGACTCGAACCCACACCCTCCGCTATCCGGGCGGATGCACTGACCAATTATGCTACCGCGACCATGGTCGTGTCCCGTCTGCTGCCTGGACCGGCGGATGCACTGACCAATTATGCTACCGCGACCGTGGTCGTGTCCCGTCTGCTGCCTGGACCGGCGGATGCACATATAACAATGTACTCTATGGGATGCACTGACCAATTATGCTACCGCGACCGTGGTCGTGTCCCGTCTGCTGCGTGGACCGGCGGATGCACTGACCAATTATGCTACCGCGACCGTGGCCGTGTCCCGTCTGCTGCCTGGACCGGCGGATGCACTGACCAATTATGCTACCGCGACCGTGGTCGTGTCCCGTCTGCTGCCGCGTAGATTTTTTTTGTAAATTTTTCGTTGCATTTAACATCTAGCAGTCAAATGATTAAAAAATTGTAATAAATCATAATTAATCCCTATTCCCCATTCATGGGGAAGGCCTGTGCCCCAGTATTGGGGACTATTGGGTTTTTAAAATGTCGGTGATGAAAGTGATGATGATGATGATGAAGATGATGAAGGTGATGATGATGATGATGATGATATTGATGATGATGATGATGATGAAGGTGATGAAGATCTTCGGTCCTCGGATCCCTGGTGTGGACTGTATGTGGGTTTTCGGATTTAAAACGCTGGTTGTTGCTTTACTACTTCCTTTATTCTTCTGGCTAGTTGTTCACATGTTGATTGTTCCTGGCCGACTACAATTTGCCTCTTTTTTTTGTTTCCTCCCAGGCGGGGGAGCGGTTGCGAAATCCTCATGGATACCCTACAGCCGGCTGTAGGGTTATGTCAGACTCTTACTGACTAAAAAACACCCATTAATCATGCTTATGGATAGAAGGGCCTTACAAGCTTCATCTGAAGCGATCATCCCCTGAGAGGGGGATGATGCGGCAATTTGCCTCACATATATTTGTCTTATATAATAATTTGGCCCGGGAGTCATCGACCAATCACAGCGCCCATTTTAAAATGCATACCCCACGTGTCTATTTTAAAGTGTGCCTTTCGATTGGCGGTTCATCACGCGACCATTTCTCCGTCGCATGATGCCCCGCCCCTTTAAAGTAGGCGTTGTGATTGGTAGGCACGTTTTTCTTGTCTCGGTGCACGGCTGTCGTCAACAGGGACATTAATAGGCTGATGACGTTGATGATGACTTACACTCACATTGTCTCACAGACAGACGCGGCCGGCCGTCTCTCTGTGAGATATTTAAAAGAGGTTGTGGGTGGCGATTTTGTATGTGGAGCAAGCGTACTTACGATGGAATTAATTCAAATTTGAACTGTACCAAAGCTTCGGCGCCTAGGTGTGGAGAAGCATTTAGAACAATAACAAAATAGGTACTGAATAAAATAATGCTGTCTACCGCTCTTAAAGCAACAACTAAATGTTCTGAGCTACCCCACACCAGGGCAGTTTTATAACTCATCCGATTGTGAATCAAACAAATAAAAAAAAAACAAATATTAAAAGTTGAATGAAGAGTCAGTTTTGAATAACATTACCTGTTGTGCCGTAGCTGTATGGTTGATTGCATGGATTAATTGTGCCAAAATAAAAACGAAAAGATCTCAATTAAGTGCCTGTTACAAAAAACAACTTTAAAATAAGTAAAATGTTAAACTGAGTCTCGTATTAAATTTCTATTAAATTCTCACTATTGAAAATCAAGCAGAAGCGAGAAGAAGCCTTTTAGTAAACATATATCAAGAGAGGAAGAGTCGTGACTATTCCCCGAGGCCAAGTGTTGCGGGGCAGGCTCGGGTCTACGACGATGACTACGTCGCCAATCTTCATGTCTTCGTTCCGGAGGTGTTGGTCGAGGCGTGGCACAAGGGTTGGTAGGTACTCCCTGAGCCATCAAAATCAAAAATCTACATCAATATCGTTTATTCAGTCTAGGCTGTTACAGGCACTTGAGAATGTCGAAAAGCTACGCCATCGGTTCGCAAATCTACGGCGGGAGACCTTGTACTGAGAAGTACCGGCAAGAAACTCAGCAAGGGCTGTTTTTTTCTCCCTGTGTTATATACAGAGTCGTCAAATTGAAAAATGACTTCAATATGAGGTAACTCATCAAGTCACTTTCCATTGTATGTATGTAATATAAAAATTATGACTATAAAATAAAAAAAATATATAAAACTGGCTTAACAACGTCTAGGAATGTTTAGGAATGCCGTGTCCTACTGTTTAGGCATAAAAAAATAATGATTAAAGTTAAGTACAACGATTAATAGTACCCAATGTAAGTAATAATGTAGCAAGAACGAGCAGTTATGCTCGTGAAGAGAGTTCACGAGCATGACGCATGAACCAGCCATCGCTTCGCTCAAGCACTTTTTAGGGAACGCAACGACCCGCCTCACACGACACCGCCGAAGAAATTTGACTGACTGACTACTCATAACCACATATGGATACTATGTTACAAAAATAGAATAAAAATAATATAATATATGAAAATATATATATACTTAAATATATAAGAACAAATATATTGTCTCCAGAAGTTTTCGGCCAGCGCTTGTGCGGCCCTCCAGGTTCTTCTGCTGCCTTCTTCACACGGCCCTTTGCAAGGAAGGTCAGTTGATGACCCCCAAATGCATAAAATTATAATATTTGGGCCGGTTGATGACCTCAAAAGGCATAAAATTATTATATTCTATATTAACTTACAATAACAAAGGTAAATTTATTTTTGTACTTTTATGAAAAATAGTCTAAATCATTTCTAAGAAGGTAAAGTAGGCGCTCAAAAAGTACGATTTCTTGTACAAAAATGTAAAAGGGCTCTTACGAGTTCAATCAAGGACAGAATTTATCTCGAAATATATGTTTAAAAAGAAACAGCCTCAATAGCAATGCTCCAAAATTTTAAATTTTAAACCATAATACTTTAAAGAGTCTGTGCGGAAAGAGAATGGGATTTAGATTAGAGAGCGCTGTAGTGCTTTTCTACCGTATTTGTAAGGTTTTACCCCTTTAAGACATGATTTAACAAAAAACCGCAAGAAATCACAACATCAAACAAATCCGTATCAATACAAAACTTTGACGTTTTACAGATTGCTGGGTTTGATTGCCAAATAAAAATGTTACTGTTAGTTCGATTTTTCGCCACGCCCATTCTCTTTCCGAACAGGCTCTAATCAAGTCATAAACAGACAAGGCATACAGTAATAACTATAAATAAATAATAATAAATAAATATTTCCGACGCTCAAACCAATTAGCCTAGCCCCAAAGTAAGCACTATAAGGTTTGTGGTATGGGATGCTAGGGTAACGGATAGAATACATATACTGTACATATATAAGTATACTAGCTGACTCGGCGAACTTCGTACCGCCCAAAAGTAATAATTTGCAATAAATTAAAATTGCGACTATAATTTGAGATTTAAACTATCCTATCTCTCAAGTTGGATCGAACTGCACATGGTGTGCGAATTTTATTTTAATCGGTTCAGTGGTTTAGGAGTCCATTGAGGACAAACATTGTGACACGAGATTTATATTTATTAAGATTTATATAAATACATATTAAACATCCATGACTGGAGTACAAATGCTCGTATTCATCACACAAACATCTGCCCCCACCGGGATTCGAACCCGGGACCTCTCGAGTCGGCGACAGCCATGAAACCCGGCGTACAAACCACTCGGCCACGGAGGTCGTCAGTCGTCGTCAACTATAAGTACCTAAATACGTATTCTTAACTAAAATGTGTATTTCATGGTAGTATAAAGGTAAGCTTTATCATAATTTTAATTATGTGTATGAATGATGTATTTTCAACGATATGATTTGTTTGCCATGATAGCCGAAACATACGCAAAAGACGAAACAAGTGCTCAATGCGATTTTTATATTTATTCTTCTTACGCATACAATTTGTTAATATAAAAGGAAACTGAAACCAAATACATGGTTAACTCTCATCTTTTATATGGAAACTAGCTGACCCAGCGAACTTCGTACCGCCCTAAAAAAATAGGGGTTGTCCAGCGGACAAAATTGTGAATCTAAACCATTTCTCAGATCCCCTAGAACACACACAAAAAATTTCATCAAAATCGGTCCAGTCGTTTAAGAGAAGTTCAGTGACATACACACTCACAGAAGAATTATATATATAAAGATGAGGAACAATCTGAATAATTAAACGACCTGTCACATCATCACCATCATCAGTCCCCACTGCTGGGGCATAGGTCTTCCCTATGGATGGAATAGGGAGATTGGGCCATGACCAACCACGCGGGCCCAGTGCGGATTGGCGGGTGGTAACGACTGCAGATGCAGCCGGGACCAACGGCTTAACGTGCCTTCCAAAGTTGCTTAACTTCAACGATCGCAGCCGAACGCGCTAACCACTTGCGCCATCGAGCTCCTCATCACCTATCACGTATTCTATATAAATTTAAAATTTTGCACTAATGTATGTACTTATTACTTATAAGTATCGTGAACTTCTTACAAAATTTCAATTGATACTAATAAGTATCGGTTTTTAAAACAACATTAACCACACTAACGACCGTTCTGGGAGACCTAAATGAATTTTTATGTTTCATTAAATATGAAGTTGCAACTTTCTTTTCTCTTAGAAATATACAGAGACGACACGTCACTTCGTCATACATTAAATTTAAATTATGTATCCGAGCGCGCCGGGAACTTGTAATAAGAGTGTTACCTAGGGCTGTTGTTATGTACCTAAGTAAAAGGCAGCCCCTGGGAAACCGGAAATAAATCAATACATCTCCCAGTGCACTACAAACCTGTAACCTCTATGCGCATGCATATTCAATAACTTCACTTTTAACATATAATCAAAAATCCCTTTTTAATAATCAGAATAGACAGCAAGTTAAATTAAACACAAGATTAAGAGGGGTGAAAACGGCATTTTTTTTTACCTGGTACTTGTAGTTTCATCGTCCGTGATAAAAATACATCTAGATGTGACCTTTATTGTTTCTTCGAAATTCTATGAAAATACTGTGGGTGGCTGGACACCCTGAAGGAGGGAAAGGGGGGATGTTTAAATAGAAACGCCGTCAGATTTTCCTGCGAGTTAGAAATTATTAGTCAGTCTGATAACGCGCAAGAGACGTATGCGACGCTCTCTGGATCGAAAGACTCCTCAACCAGTAGATCTGCATTAAAGGTAAGGCTTGCACACTTTAATTAAATACTGTCCGACTTCACGGGTGCAATCATTCTTCATAGATTCAATCTTTAGTTTCGCTTGAACAAATTTTGTAATTTCTTTGTGTAGGTACCACTATTGTTGTGTCTGTAATGAAGTGATATTATTGATTGTCTATTTTTATTTTATATAGGCGCTCTTGAGTGATTGGGATTTTAACGAAGTTCTCTTTAGTACTTTCTTAGATGAAAATTAATTGATTGTGATATATAATTCATTTATTATAGGGTAAAATAGGTTCAAAAATTCAAAAAGCTCTTTTTTTATCAATGAATGATGATGCTGATATTTCAAAAGTGATTTTTATGAAAACTTGTTTATAAACTGTTTCATATGTTCCCGTCTTGATATAGGTATTGAGCATTTCTAATTATTATAAGTGGTGTAATAATTTCTTAAGTATTTTTTTTTTATGTTTTTGTTGAGTTCATAATTTATTAGTAACAAAGAAAAACAGTTTTTTATGCGTTTTATGCAATAGCTGTCAGAAATTAACTTAATCTAAGTCCTTCAAAGTGATTTAAATGATTCTATGGTATATTAATTTATTTTTTGTACTGGTGAATTATTTGTGAATCTAGTAGTTAAACGTATTCGTGTATGAAATTTGTGCCTACTTCTTTGTTTGGTGTGCTAGTGAAACATATTGATGAAATGCTAAATAGTAAGTGGCAATTAGTTGGAGAGTAGTTCAGAACATATCTGATGCAGCATCAGTCATGTTAAACTTGTGAGTCCTTGCGCCATCCGTTGTGGACCCCTGCCCTTCCCTTTTCTAGTGGGACGCTAAATTTCATTTATTTTTTCCAAAATTGAACAATGTCTAATTATTTTTGAGATACTTGATGTTTAACAGTTAATAATAATGATAACGCACTATCCCATACAATCATTAATGAGCTTAGTGAGTATTCAATTTTATTTTGGAATTGAGATATTATAAATTTGTGTTATAGGAATTTTCCATTAAATATCAGCCTAAGTGAAATCAGATAGGCCCTAATATTCTCTAGGTGCCTACAGATCATAATCTACCTATTTTTTCTTAAGCAGCCATTAGATCATTATCTTGTATCGAAGACGGGTTGTTTTTGTAAACAACTCTCAGGGAAGAAATAGCCATAAATAGTTTTTTATGATGTGATCTATATAAAATGAAATAGGTTTCCTAGCAGTGACCTAGTTAAAAAAGGCACCTGGAATCATAGCTCACAGTCGGACTTGACCTGCTGCGTCGAACGCACGTAAAATTATAAGATCACAGGCGCGGGAACTTAGGTCTTGCTAAAATAGGTATTTATTATTATTTTTTACATTTTTGCTTTCGTGGAGTGTAAATGAAACGATGTGTTGTGTACGTTAGTGTTTACCTTGTAATTTGGAACACTCACACCAATTATGATCTTGCAATATGTTTTCAACAATAAGGTAGTTGCGAAATAAATTGAAGTGGTAAATGTTACTTATCCCATTCTTTTATTGAGATGTGTTTGTAAAGTTCGGTCGAATTTAAGTATTGCAAATTCGCTAAATATAATTCAATTTTGTGTACGATTAATAAATTAATTCAACAGTGAATGTAAGGTGTAAGCAATTTTTAACTTCTTTATTTGGTTTTTTTGCTTGTTTCCTTGTCATAAATATGTTTTGGAAAACATTACTTGACACACCAGCGGGTTAGTTATCCCAACTTATGGGACTTACAAACGAGAACGAATAAAGAAAACTATGTACAATTGTACATTACTTTGAAAACTTTCAATCAATATACCTACACTCGTTTTGTTCTCTATGCTATGAAAATTAATTTTCTGTGTCAATCTAATTTGATTTCAACATGTTATTCTTACAGTAAAGTTATTATAAGTAACAGCGTACTTCGTATTTTCTAAAAAAAGAATCCTTGCAAAATTTTCTTCCTAACTGTGTTGACGCAAACTTTTTACAATTCATTCTTCACGTTAAATATATTTTTAATTGAATGGAGAAAAAAGCACAGGACTCGTGTTCTACACAACTTAAGAGTCCTTTCACATTTTTTGCAAAAAGTCGTAATTTATGAGCGCCTCGTTTACCCCCTTAGAAAAGATTTTGACTATTACCAATAGAAGTAAACAGTAGATTTATTCTTCCTATTGTAAGTTAATGGAGAACATTTGCAAATACTATTTTACTTTTTTTGTACTGATCGTTCTGCTGCAGCTAGTTTGCGGAAAAAACCATGACATGCACAACTTCAAACGCCTCAATCTCTCAATAATGTTCAATAAATTAGATTAAATTAATTACTACGACATCAAAAATATGTTTTTGTTGAAACATAATGTATTAGAATTTTGATTTTCCATCTCATTAATTATCAAAAACAACATCTAACCTCCGTGAGCTTTCCCAAAAAATAATGTAGGTTTACCTCGTATTTTGATATTGAATTAAATAGAATTACTATCAAAAACTTTCATAAAATTATTTTGACATCATTAAACTACTGAAATATGTATATATTTTTATAATTAGTTCATTAATAATTATTTTATAAGACTCGAAACATCACCCGTAAAATGCAATATATACTACTACAAATCTACCTACGCGCCGATCAGTAAGTACGGCAGCGGCGCAATTTTGTAAAAGGGCTCTTAAAGGACATTTAAAATGAATCTACCTATTATAAATTATTAAATTTTTTTTTTATATAAAACCATATTATAATTTTTTCAAATCCAAAAAATTTTTTTTCAAAACCATCTTTTTCAAACTATTTTTCATCATCGGAAAGTCCTTCGGATTCCGGTTCTCTTGCCCTCATACATCCTCGTGGCCGCACGCGAGCCGCCTCATGCCGCGCAAAACTCAGCGCTAAGGCCACCTCTACAGCCTTAACCGTCACCAATATCGAAAAAAGTGTAATGACCTAAAATGTTCATTGGTTCAATACCGAGGTGTCCTTTTTACACAGTTTTATAATTCGGCCCCGTTTTCGAGATATCGTAAATTTTCTGCGAAAACCCACGATTTTTCGTTTCAAAAAAAGACTTTTTATTTAGATTTCCAAAAAAATTTTGATTTTCCAATATAATTCTGATATTTTTAGGTCTTCTTAAAGCCCTTAAAATCCGCGGCCTTTATACATCCTCGTGACCCTAAACCTGGAGCGGACAAAAAAACATTTTCAATGTTTAAACATTTATAATCTTAAAAATTACCACGCTCGGTGATGCTTGTGCTTTTAGTGTTTAAGCGTTTTCCATAATTGGATTATTTCCGGTGACTAGGAGCTTATCGCTTCAGAAGCTTCCGTTACTCTCTCATCCAAAGAACATATCAATCTTGATGCTTCATTGTTTTCATATTGTATTTAAACAGTATTTAAGTACATAGATTTTCTTCAAGTTTGGGTATTTATTTTTTTCTTTTTACAAGTAGTATCTTTTGTTATTGTAGTCGTAGTTAGTCTGGGGTTTTCTTTTTAAATATAATATCTTAAATAGGTTTGCCTAAATGTTGACTAAACTGTACCTCCTGGGCCCAAGTAGTGATACTTCAGACTAGGTTAGGTTAGGTTAGAGTTGTGACCAGACTTTTCTACAATAAAAAATCAAGTATCACCTCTTGGGCTCTGGAAGTACAGTTTTACCTAAATGTGTTGTTAAAGAGAGGTCATTACTTTGTTTTTTTTTTCTTTAACATTTACACCAGTTAGCTTAACCCCAAAGTAAACACCGTAAGGCTTGTGTTATGGGGTGCTAGGGTAACGGATAGAATAGATATATTGGCTACATATTTAAGTACATATATTTATATAGAAAAATATATAAACATCCATGGCTAAGGTACAAATGCTCGTATTCATCAACATTTCTCCTCTTTCATTCGAAGCGGCACCTCCGGAGTATGAAACTCCATGAAAACCGGCCCGGAAAAACATATATATACCACTCGGCCACGGAGGTCGTCGTCATTACTAATCATTTCGTATAGTTTTAGATTAGTTATAAATTCGGTACCTATTTATTTATAATGTATCAATAGGTACTGGTTAATACTTGTATGTGTAAATGTGAGTGAAAGTTCAATTGTGAATAATAATTACATATTTTTGTATTCAAAAGTTTATCAACAGCTGTATCTCAGTTCACTCTGAATGTGTTTTCTATTCCTAATATAACAACAGCTTTTATTACTTTTAATAAATAGTTACAATTTAAGTAGCCCCACATAATGCTGACCATTTATGACAGTTGTGAAGTTAGTTGCGAGCGCGCCCAACAACGCAGGTATCAATTTTACTGCGCCGCGACTTACGGCGGAAACTTATATAGGAAACGCGATCATTCGTATCCTGTTTCTTTTTTTTAGGGTTCCGTACCCAAAGGGTAAAAACGGGAGCCTAATACTAAGACACTACCGTCCGTCTGTGTGTCTGTCACCAGGCTGTATTTCAGGAACCGTGATAGCTAGACAGTTGAAATTTTTGCAAATGATATATTTCTATTGCCGCTATAACAACAATAAACTATTGTAGATGCGTTTTTGCTCTATATTAATAACGGCAACAGGTAGATCACAGAATATTTCAATATATATATATCACTTTATAAATCACTTTTCTTTAATGTTTAATAGGCAAGGCGTTTGACCACAATCTCGCCTGATGGAAAGCGATGATGAGGCAAATAAATAATTAGACTAAAAATAAATATTTAAATCACAAGCCACGTCTAAGTCAGATGGGATTTTTTATAGTTTTTTGCATAATGTTGTATCTATAGATAATAGTGCCCACCTGGATGGTTTTTGTTATTTAAATAATATTTAAAACTATCATCACGATTCGTCGCTCCTAGGGAATGTTTTAAAACGTATGTCACAGCAAAGTTTGTTACCTTTCAGCTACGACCAGCTTGACAACGACTTGGCCATCATGGAGGAAGACGGTTACGATAGCGATTGTTCAAGCTCGAGCTCGTTTGAGGAAGCATATCAACAGGCACTCAGTTTCAGCTACTACTTAGACGACACTGATACCGCAACCACGTCGTTTGATAGCAACATCGCCATGAGCCAAGTGAGGGCCGCACGCAGTGACGCCAATGGCACGGAGACCCGACGTATATTTCGCAGTAATAGAACCGAAACCAATTCGCAGGTTTTACAGTGGAATATGTCTACGGAACCTTCCCCATACGATTTTGATGACTACATGCCGCCGATCGAGGCAAGAATAACTTTATTTTGCTATCCATACTTTTTTTTTGGTAATATTTGTAAGGAACTCGTTTAGGTTGAATTATGAAAATATGTTAAAATAATGTAATATATTGAGTAAGGAATATTGTTTGGAATAAGTAAGGAAATATGATGCGACATCATAGGATGAATACGGAGCAACCATATTTTAAAGTATATCTACACTTTTTATAAGGATTTATTTACTTTCTGTAATGTTTGATCAATGTTACTTTGATTTTTCCAAAATAACCCTTCAATTACTGTACCTAAATAGTCTAGAATAAGTTAATTCAAACCCAAACTAATAGTATAAATGCGAAAGTTTGTCTGTCTGTTACATCTTCAAGCTTAAATTGCTGAACTGAACTTATTCCGAATTCATCCTTTATGGTAGGAAGTTTGTACGGTACACTAATTAAACCAAGTAGACGAAGCTGGGTGCACCCACTAGTCCTACTAATATTATAAATGTGAAAGTTTGTATGTTTGTGTGTTCGTATGTTGGTTACTCAATCACGCAAAAACTACTGAACGCATTTGGTTGAAAATTGGTAAGCTATATAGTTTATGGCTTGGATTGAGAGGTAGGATACTAAAAAAAAAACAATAAAAAAATGTCGTTAACTGGTGGTAGGGAAAAAATATGGACGATTAAAAAGAGTTGTATTTTGCATCCTATTTGAATAAAGAGAGAATTTTGACTTTTGACTTTTGGGAGTCTTAGAAAACTAAAGTTTAAGTGGACGAAGTATTCTATAAGCCGGTATGTTTGTAACTCATTTATTATCAAACAAAAACTAAAAATATGTTTTTTGGTCACAACAGCAACTCTCCAGGAGCAACAGAGCTGCAGATGTAGAAATGGATCAAACGCCAATTGTGATAGATGATGATGATGAGATTATGGACGAGATTGTTTCGATAATGGACCAATTTCAAGTTTTGATTGATGAATATTGTAAGTAAACGGTGTAATATTTTAATTTACCAACAATGCTTATCCATACAACACAATACAATACACAATACTTTATTGAAAATACCACAGTGCAATACAGAAATGGGGTATCCTAAATCGATATCTTAACATACCTAGTGCTGTAATGGGCGGTCTTATCGCTAAATACTATATATTTTTTTCTGACATCCTTTTGATGGAGAAACTGGGAGCTGAAGTCAGCGGTGTTGGTAAAAGAAACGACAAATATTATATAACTAGTGGCCCGCCCTCGCTTCGCTTCGGTGTAGAGCTGAAGTGTAGACTACAGTTATTGTTCTCAGGCTTGTATTATACACAATGACATTCTTTTTATACCTACCGCCGCCGCGACCCGTGTCGAGCGCGGCAACCGTTACACAAAAATAATCCTTATAGCATGATTCAGTATTCACGTGCGACGGCGCGATGGCTTATTTCATGTATAAGTTTGGTGTTTCTATACCGATTTCTATGATTCTTTTTTTATTGAATAGGTAATAATGTTAACTTTTTTAAATTAGGGATGATGGAGAGTATTATAAACGTAAGAGTAAACAAATATAATCAGAATGCTCCGAACTGCTAAGCAATCAGGAGTTATATGTGTTATTGTGAGTTAACCATAAAAGATAGACATATGCTGTTGAGGGATATTTTTTAGACAATTTTATGTAGAATATTTCCGTCATACATGATTTCTATGTAACTTTAACCGTTAAGGCTGCACACGCGACGGAAGCTTAAAAAATGGAGTAACTTCTCCCGTTTTCCCAACATTTCCCTTCACTACTCTGCTCCTATTGATTGTAGCATGATGAAAAGTATACTATAACCTGCCCAGGAGTATGAGGAATAATTGTACCAAGTTTCGTTAAAATCCGTCGAGTAGTTGTTGTTTCTATAAGGAACATACACACAGACAGACAGACAGACAAAAATTTTACTGATTGCATTTTTGGCATCAGTATCGATCACTAATTACCCCCTGATAGTTATTTTAAAAATATATTTCATGTACAGAATTGACATCTCTACAGATTTATTATAAGTATAGAGTATAGATAATGAGCTAGCGGGTCCTAAACTACGCAAAAATAAATTCATTTATAGCTATATAATTTTTTGACGGAAGCTTTATATAAAATTTATAATATAAACCTGAAAACAAAAACACCAAAGCTAAGCAGACTTAGTGTACACCAAAACTAAGCGAGGGCGGGCCTCTTGTAAGAAATTATACCTAAGTACAGGAAAAACAAACGCATCACATGAACACACATTGATTCTCATAATATACCTACTACTATTTAAATTTTAATGTCGAGTACCTATACTGGACTGCAAAAATAAAAACTAGACTTAGTCTACACCAAAGCTAAGCGAGGGCGGGCCACTAGTAAGAAATAATATATTCATTAATACACCTAAGTACAGGAAAAACAAACGCATCAAATCAACACACATTGATTCTCATAATATTCCTACTATTACTTACTATTTAAATTTTAATGTCGAGTATCTACTACTGGACTGCAAAAATAAGTATCACGTTTTTAAAATTGCAATTACTTTGTAAGTACACAAGATTTGCTTTCGAAATTAAAAGGACTCGAAAATAGCTATACATTAGTATTTGTATCTCAGTATAGCTTCAAAGAAAGCTGATAATGTTTCCTATAAAATGATTTTATTATTTTAAATCACTAACTTCTATAGTTTAGAAAAAATATATATTAAAAGTGCAGTACATATTTTTGCAGGCCAGTGTATTTCTGATATTTGTTATTATGATCTTAGATAAATGATTGGTCGCCCTTTGGTCGACCGCAGGAGGTTCTGATATTTTATTTATCTTGCCACTATTTTTAAGTTATTGCGATTATTATAAACTTTGTGTTTGTTTTTCGTCACAAGCTCGACTTACAGGCAAAGCGAACGATCGGAGCACCGCTGCCCGTGCATTGGTATAGCATAGCTATAAGTAACAACTAGTTATAATTCTTATTTATTAAGCATATAACTGCTTCATGTTCAAATCTAAAGAAAATATAACTAGAAAAAAATCCACTCGGACTAGGCAGCAGACGGGACTCGAACCCGCACCGTTCGCTATCCGGGCGAATGCACTGACTAATTATGCTACCACGGCCCTGATGGCCGCGTCGAAATTCCTCTAGCTATTCTTAAGCTGCAAGGCAGCTTTCTTTAGATATAAACATCAAGCAGTTACATGCTTAAAAAATAAAAAATATAACTATAATTGCTATTTCTTCTTTCAAATGTATAATAATTGTAAAGGTATTCATTTGACATTGTGGGTTACCTACAACGTGAAGAGATGGCGCTGCCTTGCAGCTTAAGAATAGCTAGAGGAATTTTGACGCGGCCGCCAGGGCCGCGGTAGCATAATTGGTCAGTGCATTCGCCCGGATAGCGATGGGTGCGGGTTCGAGTCCCGTCTGCTGCCTGGTCCGCGTGGATATTTTTCTAGTTATATTTTCTTTAGATTTAAACATTAAGCAGTTACATCATTGCAGTCATTTGTCATTGGGTTACCTACAATGCGAAGAGATAGTTCTAGGAATTTCGACATGGCCATCAGGGCCGCGGTAGCATAATTGGTCAGTGCATTCGCCCGGATAGCGAAGGGTGCGGGTTCGAGTCCCGTCTGCTGCCTGGTCCGCGTGGAATTTTTTCTAGTTGTATTTTCTGTAGATACTAGTTATTATAAATGCAAAGCGAAAGTATTTTGAAGTGAAACTTCCTTACGCACGCTTGACATGGGGAGTAAGCTGGCGAACGCGTTACGAAAAGTGTGATGGGGCGAGGCGCACGGGAGTTGAGTGGGGGCTATAAGCAAATGAAAGCAGTGCGCGCGTATATTTTCTTTCTCTCTTTCTCTTATAGGTAGTAAATGAAAAATGTATATGTACATACATGTATATATTGTACACACTCATATATATAGGTATATATAAAATTCTCGTGTCGCGGTGTTTGTGGTTAAACTCCTCCGAAACGGCTCGACCGATTATCGTGATATTTTATATGCATATTCAGTAGGTCTGAGAATCGGATGTAATCTATTTTTCATCCCCCTAAATGTTAAGGGTAATCCACCCCTATTTTTTTTTTTCAATTTTAGATTTTTTTTATGATACATCATACACAAATACATACAACCCTAAATTTTCACCCTTCTACCACCAATTTCTATTTTTTTATGGCTTTACGAAGTTCGCTGGGACAGCTAGTAGGTATATATATATATATATATATATATATATATATATATATATATATATATACATACAGATGGAGCTAAAGAAGAATCATTTCAGTCGTGTGGTCATAAGTACACTGGTTTTTTTTAATTGTCGTTACATTATAACACTTCCGGACACATCTATTGGTCCATCTAGCATCTTTATTTTTTTACATTACTTACACAGTTTTGAAGCTGATTTATTAACAATCTTTTCGTATGTTGTTAAAATTATCGCTCAATCATAAACATATATTTTTACAGTCCGTGGAAACTTATAATTTCATATTTACCTTTGAAAGTTTATGAAAAGCAATGTTGTCGTGTTTTTTTCAGATTTTTAGGACCTAAGTACTTACTCAAACAAAAATTTACACTATATGGTTTAATATTTCATAAAAGGATCCCTAAATCGAAAAAATAGACTTAGTAATCCGTTAATCATTTTAAAGGACCTATTCAACGACCCACATAACCCACACAATGGGGTAGATGATGAAAAACAAATCACCCCCACTTTACATGTAGAGGAGCTACCCTAAAAAAAGGATTTCTTTTCCAAATTCATATGGGACCAACCATGGAGTATTCCAATAAAAAATATCAAAATCAGACTTCTCAGTAAAAAGTTATCCGTGATCATACATAACAAACAATATAATCGTCGACTTGTTAATCTCCTCCGTTTTTTTTTTCGTCGGTTGAAAATACTGCGATCACTTCTTTTTTTTCCCAGCGTTCTGTTCTTCAATTTTGTCTGGAGTTGTGATTGACTTCTTCTTTCTAACTATCAGTGGGGAAAACCATTAAGCCACCAGCTTAAGGCTAGGAAAATTTCGACGCGGCTAATAGGGCCGTGGTAGCATAATGGTCAGTGCATTCGCCCGGATTGCGAAGGATGCGGGTTCGAGTCCCGTCCGCTGCCTGGTCCAAGTGGATTTTTTTCTAGTAAACTTTTCTTTAGATTTAAACATCTAGCAGTTAAATGCTTAAAAATAAAATAAAATTATAACCATTGTCTCCTCCACCACGTGTCTGTTTGCAAGGCTGTTCTGTCCATCGATGAGGCTAAGGGGCGCCCTCCACCGAAGCCCCTTGAAACAGTCGTCAATGCTAATGAGGCATGATGCCATATCATAAGGGTGTGATTGAGGCGTGAACTATAACGTTTGACTGCTTCTTCTATTTCTTGTTTGACATTTGGTACTCCTAAGTCTTTGTGTAATTGACCATTTGTTATGTACCACAAACAGTTCTAAACAGTAAACATACTTATCATGTATCATGGAATTATCAACTGTTGAAAGTGCGTTCAGATCCTAAAAGTAGTATCATTTAAATCAATTTATTACAATTTAATTTGTTTCCGTTTCATAATTGTATAATTAGAGTGTTAACGTCGCACATCTTTTGAAAAATACAACTAAAGATTTTTTATTTGCTGATATTTAACCTAAATCGTTCGAAATAGCTAGTAAAGTTTCTCAGGTAACTCAATAACAATATTTATGTAACGTAGTTAAAAATTTTCATGCAAAAGTGTGCACTGGTGACTTATAGTTACTTTACTTGTATATTGACAAAAAAAATCATTGGCATGATTAAGGCCAAATGTTTATGAGGGAATTCGTCTTTTTGCAATCGAAACACTGATACAAACTGCTGTACCTAACGACTTATACAAATGTTACACACTTACAAAGAATGTGATTTTCAGTTGGCCATGTGTCGCCATAGCAGTTGGAGGCTGATGTTAGCTCATTGTTGGATGCTAACTTCGTACCGGACTTGGTAAATTCACTTTCAATCTTATAATTCAATCATTTTAAATTTCGAACTAACAAAACCATTCCACCATTACGCCGCTTTCATATTGAGTCCAGTCAACAAAACCCAAAAAAAAACTTGGAATGTGAGGTAACAGGCTGAAATTTTGCAGAGCCCTTTCCTTTGACATAAGAAATAACGAGGCAAAAGTCACAATGGCTGGTCACAGTCACAGTGGGCAAAAGTCACAAATGCACACCCATTTGATATATTCGTGGTCAAACGTCAAAAACGTATTTATCTCAAATATCGCGGTTCCTGTTGCTTCTACCGAATTGGAATCTACAATTATGTTATGCATACGATTTCACATTTTTTTTGTTTAACTTTATTTTTATATGCCGTACCGTTCATGTAATTAGTAAGTTAACTAAGCTCTGAAAATTTTAACCTGTTTGTTAAATCACATTCTGAGGTGTAGGTCTAATTTGACTGCACTGATTATGTGAAAGGGGCAGTACTGAGTGGCGTAAAGGCAATGTTGTACTGAGGGGGAGCTAATGTATATTCTATCTTTTATGCTTCTCTCACCCCTGCACGACGAAGTTTTAGTACTCAATGCGCTAAAATTAGTGTTCGAAATTCGAATTGGTTCTATCGTAACGAATAATCAAGCTGCGTGACGATAGACGCTGGACGATAGCTTGACGGCGGTTATTGACACACTTTAAAGAGGTTGCGGAGATAATAAATTTGTATGTGGATCTGAAGAAGCGAACAACCACGCATTTAGCGCCGAAAATCCGGACGCTATTAGCAACGATATTAAATACCATAGATACACCACTAGCGCTCTAATGTGTCCCAATCAAGAAGTGATTGAATACCACTCGAGCACTTCTTGGTTCACAGTCACGCGCGGACCGTTGAAAAGTCAAGTTGCCACAGAGCTCCGTGAAAAATTGCGAAAAAAATACTTATAGTATGTAAAGTGTCGTTTTTTCGACAGGTATTTAAACAATGTATGTTAATTTAACTCATTCAAAGCAAATTCTTACTATAAATTGATTTAATAGAAAATATTTGTGATATTCAAATGCATGGTCGGTAATATAGAAGTCTCTTTTCCTCGCGGTCCGTACCTGCTATATCGGTAACAACGCATTCAGAATTGAGCGTTATTTTTTTCTGTTTAAAAAATAAGGTGTATATTCTTCCGCATACAGCAAGAAGTCGTAAAACTTTACGATCTTGCATTTCGAACTGTCATAACTCGTTGACGCATGCGTCTTAATTAAGACCTCATACAGTATGCATTAAAGGTGACTTTCAATGTTTAAATAATGCCTTATATTATTCTTGACTACGCGATCATCTTACGGAGCGTCCTAGATCGTCCAATGTACCTTTTGGACAGGTTTCGGGCACGATTTTGTTCGTGTTGGTGTATCTAGGGTATTTAATATCGTTGGAATGACTACCTTATTCAAATATACAATAAATACAAAAATATTAATATCGTTTACAAAATTTCCTAAAACTGCGCAATTTTGAAATACCTATTATGGAAGTATTAACTGTTTAAAGTACGTAGATCCTAAAAGTAGTTTCATTTGTACAATTAGTGTGTTAACGTCGATATATCTATCGAAAAAACCAAGTAAAGATTTTTTTATTTGCGGATATATAACCTAAATTAGTAGTCAAATCTTTGTCGCGCAGGTGTGAGAGAAGCATTAAAAACAGTAGGAAAAACTATCTATTCAGAGGTAAAACTTAAAAATATGTACTTTAGAGTAGAATGGACGGGACTGGACAATAAATAAACTTTGTTGTAAGTTAGCTTTAAGAATTAAGATACACATGAAACAGTAAATCTAATACTAAACATGCAAATATTACTAAAAAAGCTGACGATTATTATATCTTTTAATGTAACGCTGAGCGAGTACTACTATTTTTTTTTTTGCATGTTTCATTCACTGTTCTTATTATGTTGATTTTTACAAATGTATAAAATGAAAAACTATTACATGAATCATTAAATGAATCTGATATGAAATTAAATTGGTGTGAAATTTGTTAGATTTGCATGAGAATGCGTTAAATGGCCACTTGGATAGAAAAAGATTTTTTGTAAATTTATTAAATTCATAAATGAAATAATAGAAGCTTTTGTATGTAAAATTGCTACTGCGCATAGTTCCTTGTCTAAGGTCGACGCTCCGAAAGTTTGCCGGAGTGAATACCTTTAGTGTCACCGCACACGGGCCACACGCCACACGCCACAGCCACAAACGCCGCGGCTACTAAAGTGGCTGAAGCGCGCGACAGCGGCCGACTAAGGTAAAGGAGAGAGGGGTGGGGAATCGCGCGAGTGACGTGTGACGGCGTTTTGTATCGGCGCATTAAGTGGCTGGTGCGGGCCACAAGAAGCGAGCAACGACGATTTGTAGCGTGTGGCGGCCACCGGGGCGTATCGTGTGTGGCGAGTCCATATAATATGTATGAAAACTACATGAATTATGCCTGTGGCGGCGTTTTGTTGTTGTGGTCGGTGGCCTGTGTGCGGTGACACTTACATGTTATTATAAAGTAAACATGGGTTACGTTGCTTGCAGAACAGAAAACGTAGTCAGTAAATAAATGAAAAAACTAACTAACTTTAATATTTCAGATCGAAAGTGATATTGAGAACCTTGAGCTGGAAAATTTTGAATAGGTGTGAAGTTTGAGGTGACACTTTACATTTTCAATCTCAATATAAGTAATTTTTGGAATATCAAGTTTGGGACAATGAACTTCTATGTGTGTATTTATATGTATTTGATGTAATCAATTATACTAAATGTTTAGTTGTAATTATAAGTGTAAGCTAGGTATATCTGTCAACTATATCTACTATAAACTATATATCTACCTGAGTATACCTTCTTATATACAATCTATATTAATTGAAACTTATTAATAACTCGACAGGGTCTTTCGAAAAATAAACTATTCTTTCTAAGGAATTTTATGTTACTATGTTTATTGACATAGTTTAGTATACGTTCCACTTCCTGCTGTGATCAAGTTTTTAAATACTATATATTTTTCTCAACACCAAACTTATTTATAACTCTTTCGTGTTATTTTATTAATAATAATTAACTTTCACAATATCATGCCAAAGCTGTTTGAAATTTTGAGTGTTAAATAAAGAAATGGCCTAATAAGCAAGATAAAAGTTCCGTATTTTCGCGTATTTTCAAACACACCAAAGCTTAGTAATAATTTGAAATTCGTAAAAATGTTATACACAGTTATGCGTTTATCACGTATTATTTAGCATAAAAATGTACTATCAGCCAATTTGATTCCTGACTCCCCACAAGCTTATTTCTTACAACCATTGCAAAACAATAAGCTAGACTTTCGCTTAAATGTCATATCACTGGAAACAAACTTGATTTGATGTGATCAAGTGATAGATTTTGCCGCCTCTTTGTGGCATTAAGAGTTTTGCCCATATACTCTTTAAGAGTATCAATGTTTTTTCACAAAATTTCTAAATTCAAACAATTATTCAAATTTTATCTATAGGATGATCTATTGAATTAAAAACAAAGGTCAAATTTCTAAGATCTTTGATCTATAGTACAATTTTCTTGTTATTAGAAGGTCTTTAGTAACAAATTCTCTTCACAAGGAAACTTGTCTGTTTAGTTATTTTAAGCGAATGATTGGGCAAGTGGGTTATGAATCAAATGGTTCGATTGTACTTACGGCCAAAGTATGAATTTATTGTTTGTAGGTACCGAAGAGATTAGGTATACAAAGCTGGAAATTATTAATAGAACTAATTAAATAAATTCATAATTAAGAAAATTTTAATTAAATTTTCTGTAGTAGCGAGCTTAAACTAATTCTCGATATCCATTAAGTACAGAATTTATTAGTTTAATATTTTAAGATAAGGAATCTCTTTAAACCAAAGCTTTAAATCCTAATTTTAACGAAAAATGACCAAAATCAGATGAGAGCTTTAGTATAGTGTGATTATTTTCATGCGTTATCTAGTCAGGTTAACTAAAATAAAAAAAAAGGTAATCGGCGTATATCCAAATTTTTTTAGACTTATCTGGGACTAAATTTTATCGTTGTTAAACTTTTAACTAATATTTATATACCTTAATTTACCTACCTATTAAGTAAGTCTGATTTCATAAAAAAACACTTGTGATACATTTAGTTACTTAGAACTTAAAATATATTAGACCTCTGTCTTGAAGGATCTCGCCAGCTTCCAATAATCTTGGTGTGATGGCGAAATCTCTTTAAGTGATTCGTCCCACTTACAGATAGTGCAATCCACGAAGACGCGCCCCTATATAAAATTTAAAAGTCCCCATCAATCCCATGCGAGCTTCAAAAGTTATGCGGGGCCAAACGTCAAAATTTTAGGTTTTTTGACTTTTTCTCAAAATCGGTAAGTTTTATCAAAAAAATATCTAAAACTAAAATTGTAGATCTCAAAATTCTCTACAAAAATGATTCTTATAATTTTTTCTCTAAGTATCACCGTTCCTGAGATATCGTGATTGTGAGAGTCACGTACTACATAAAATGCACACATTTGTTACATGTATACATATTCAGGTTCTTAAGCAAGCAAAAATACTTATTTGTGTCTCTTTTATGAATAAACTATAATTATACTATATTATGAATATACCATATTGAGAAAATATATAGTTAAAGTCAGTTAAAGTTGAAATTATTTGTAAAAAAAAAAGAATTACAAAAGGAATTCATTTTCTTCTTGCTGTTTATGGAGCTCCAAAAAATATAAATTGCATTGATAAATACAGGTATTTAACCTTACTCAAAAATACACAAAACAAGAAGCAAGTAGAACTATCTTGACTTCCTCCAACTTCGGCTTCTGCTGTTCAAAATTTGTATAGAGTATATTATCAAGTTCAGACATGGCAAGGCAATGAACTGAACCCTGAAGACTGAGGTTGGAAATTAATAAATAATACTTTGGAACCACAGACTTTACTTCCTCCTGCTCCAGAAAAACTACTTAACACTATTTTTTGCAATTGCAAGAAAGGTTGTAGTGCCAAATGCGGCTGTAGAAAAGTAGGATTATAGTGTTCTCCAGCGTCTACCAATTGCCAAGGTCAGTCTTGCTCAAATGTACAATTGAATACAACAGAGGAAGATTCATGTGATTTTGATGAAGAGACAACTGATTTATCTACATTTGAACAATTTTTGAACATCCAGCAAGAGGAAGAAGAAGAAGAAGAAATCGAAGAAGAAATATTTATTGAAGTCGACTATGAAGAGTATGAATCAGATTGAAATATGAAAAGAAATAAGAACGGCAATTAAATTCAATAACAAAAATCAATATTAATAATCTTTCTTCAGTTAAATTCGTATTGTCTCTAAAAATTACATTATAACGGTTAGTGGAATAGGCCTACCGGGGAAACCACGTTAAAAAAAACACGCCGAGTACACTACCTCATAGGTGGTGAGGAAATGTGTGCATATTATGTAGTACGTGACTCTCACAATCACGATATCTCAGGAACGGTGATACTTAGAGAAAAAATTATAAGAATCATTTTTGTGGACAATTTTGAGATCTACAATTTTAGTTTCAGGTATTTTTTATGATAAAACTTACCATTTTGAGAAAAAGTCAAAAAACCTAAAATTTTGTATTTGGCCCCGCATAACTTTTGAAGCTCGCATAGGATCGATGGGGACTTTTAAATTTGTATTTATAAGGGTGAAACAAAGGTCTCCACCAATATTAGGCTCTGTCGGGGTTATTGTTATTTGATCCCTATTTTTATGTCTAGATTGACTAGTATTGTTCCCTTATCTATTTGTTTCGTGGAATTTTTAGATAAAGTTTTCTCGAAATAAAAATAGTAAAGACGGCCATTATGTTTTTTCGGGGAAACGTAAAAACAGTTTGAGTAAGCTGATCTTACTTATTCTTTCGTCAAAATAGGGATACAATGTTAAGTTTAAGACAAATTCGAGATAAAAATATTGCCATAACCATGAAATGATAACGAAAAAATATTATATCACGCGAAATTATGAATTTATAATAGGTATTTTTGCTAGCACCTGTTGGGTGAATATTTCTATTGAGCAGATACTTCAAACGCAAACTGTTTTAAGTATGTACTTAAATATCATATTGTATTGTAAAAGCCTACGCTTTTTACGCCTACGGCGAACAAAATTTTACAGACAATTATTTTTCTTTCACAATATGTACTAGGATTCATTTATTTTTATACAAGTGTTATGATTGTTTTTCACTGATATGAAAGGATAAATTTAAATATTTTTATTTCTAGAAAAAAATCGACTATGCGCAGTTATCAAACAGGGTGATATTATTTTAATCATTGTAATCATAAATAATTACATCTATATATTTATTTTATTTGGTACAAAATAAACTTAGTGTCCGGTCACACGGTCATTATAGGAAAATTGATCGCAATTTTAAATAATTCCTTTAAAACCCAAAATATTTTTTTAAGTCCGACTTGCCATAAAGCTTGGACACGACACTATTAATTTCTCAACTCGTTGCAATCTCGAAAGCGGTAAAATATATTGTGACGACATCTAAAAGTGCCTCTGATCAAAACAGAGGTACTCTGCATAGCCTGCAAAGTATTTATAGGTAAACCGCTTAACTGAGATCTCGCCTGCGGGGTACAGGGTAAAATAGTTTAAATAATATATTTAAACAATTAATTTAATTTTATTAATATTCAATTAAATTGAAGTCGTTACCATTAATTAAAAGAAATTGATATGATCTATGATATGATATTAATTTTGATGAAACGTGTAAAATGTACAATTGTGTTTTTAATAAATACCTGAATATAGAATTATCAATAATATCATATTTTTTATATATTGAATTGTTATTTAATATTCTTTGTTTTTTGGAACTTTACATACCCCAAAATTGAGATTTTTTTTTAAAATATTTAGAGATAATTTAACGCACCTGAGAGTTGCCGTTAATAATATTTTAATAACAGTATTATTTTCAATAAGCTCTTTATATTTGTTAATGAGATTCGTCTTATTTTCCATTAATGACGTAAGTAGGTACCTATTTTATACGTTATTTATAAAAAATGATCTCTTAGTTAGGTACCTACTGCAAATGATTTTTTCAGAATTATAATATTATACCTTACATTAATTATTACCTATTATTATTATTTCTTGTTAATCAAATATGTTAAATAATTGTAAAATAAGTTAATTATTTGTTGCTCATTTATAGTAAGATTATTGGTCGCATATCTTTTTTTCATTGTTGTTGGTCGTATATTTTTTTTTCAATTAGTATTAGTAACACCCACTAATTTTACATCAAGACCGTATGGCCCAAAGAAAAAAATAATTGTTTGTACGAGACCGAATAGAGCTGAAATTATGCGCCCTGCAGCAAATCATTCGGCACCCTTAAATCATTCCGATATCTGTTGTATTCTATTAACCGACAGATTGTAAAGTTTATTTTATTAGATTTATTATAGGTATATATTATATATTTATTATAGGTTTATTTTATTTACAGATTGTTTAGTTTAGTTTATGTATGCTTTACATTACAACTTAAAGCATACATACACTGGACGGCAAATAAACCGGGCCACTCGCTAACTTGGAACTCTGATTTAAATTTCTCATAAAGTTTAAAACTTACAACTATCAAAGTTATACCTACACAAAGTGCGTTTCATGAATATTAAAATAAACAGGATTTTTTTCCAAGAAGAGTGGTTTTCCAGTTGTGTTAATCCCTGACCCCCCCCCCCCCCCTGTCACACTTGCAAATATGTTGAAAATAGTTGTATGATATTCGATGTTTGTAATTACCAACTTACCGCACTAATATCATAAGTAACAATTGAATAAATTATAGATACATTGTATAACGAAAACTTAAAGTATCCACTGATGAAACTTGCAGTTTGTGTTGATTATACTTCTTTAATAAGTATGTGTATTTCTTATTCATTTAGGATTATTTGAAATGTATACCCGTAAAGTGTTCCGTGGTAGTAACTCCAATACTCTTCGAAAGAACTTTATTTAATTCAATTCACTCAACGTTAGTATAACTTTAAACTATATATGCTCAAATATATTTGTATTACTTAACTATATCTATAATTATATTCTCTCTTTTCTTAACTTAAGTAAACTAGTCATTTACAATTTTACGATTTTACTTAACTATTTTTATCTGTACTAAATCAATTTATAGTGATATTTTTACTGAAGAGCGATATGTTAAAGAGTTTAACTGAAGGACATAATAACCATAGTTGATGAAATTATAAAATACCCATCAAAATGAAGTTAATTTCCTACAACAAATATTTCATGTAAGGGTATAGGTATAAGTTAAAAACTATACCTCCTTTTTAGATTAAGTCATATATAGCCAAATTATACTTAAGATAACTGAATGTTACAAAACGAACTATTCTATATGACGAATATTACCAAATAAGTGAATTAAAAATTATTTATTTTATAGGTTAAAATAAGTAACATTTTTATGTTTCTTATTTTAACCTATAAAGTAAAACTTATACCTACTTGTTAGATTAAGTCATATTTAGCCAAATTATACTTAAGCTAACTGTATGTTACAAAACGAACTATTCCATATGACGAATATTACCAAATAAACGAATTAAAAATTACTTATTATAAAGGTTAAAATAAATAGGTATAAGTTAAAACTTTTACCTACTTGTTAGATTAAGTCATATTTAGCCAAATTATACTTAAGCTAACTGAATGTTACAAAACGAACTATTCCATGTGACGAATATTATCAAATAAATGAATTAAAAATTATTGTTTCAATTTTTGTTTGCACCTTGAAAGGCTTGAAAGTCCAGTTTAGAGTAGTAGTTAGGAATGAAAAGAAATCACATATTCGACCACAAATAAAAAAGAACCGGCCAAGTGCAAGTCCGACTCATGCAATCTCTATAATTATCTCTATTTTTTTTATTGTTAAAAAAAATATCAAAAAACCAAAACATCGAGCAAAAAATGGCTGTTATATGGGAGCCCCTACTAAATATTTTTTTTATTATAATTTAATTATTAATTTTATCTACACCCATGCTTTAAACCCTCTATTAAAGATTCTTGAACAGTTACCTTTTTGCCAAGATTAAAACACCCGGTGTTATAATTAAAAAATCCGTCATAACACCCAAACGGGTGTTATAATGTAATATATTTCGTTAAAACACTCTTTCGCTTTTTAAATCCCTTCCGCGTCAAGGGCATGCCAGACAGCCACATTCTCACTACTAGATGCGTGGTATATTGGTATAAGTATTATGAATTTCAAAAAAAGTAGGAAAAAAAAACACTTTTGTTGGTTTATTTAGCCACCCTTAAATATTTAAGTATTTTATTATAATTTAATGGAGTAAACCTCTTTTTAACAGGTTTATAATGGGTATTTAATATTTTTTTATATAACTAGATGTTTCGTTACGTCGTAGGATGCGCGTTACCTTAGATGCATCCTGAAAAGTATGCAAAACGTCAAGTTATATAAAAAAGTACAACGGCTGCTCTGGCTTTCTGTAATAAGGTGTTTTTCCCCAAACAGTGGAACCCGTTCGAGCGGGCAGCAATAAATCATATTTGAGTATAGAAAACTAAGATCGATAGAAAATAACCATCACCCGTACAGGAATCGTAAAATTGCCAAAAAGTGAGTGCCACCAGGTGGACTACGGGTATTCCCCCCCCCCCCCCCCCCCATAGTTCACCTGGTTGAACACGGGAAATATTTTTTACCCGTGGTCCACCTGATTCTTCCTCAATTTATTACGGCACTTGGGTGTCTTGAGCACAATAAGAATTGCAAAATCAAAAAAACGCAAATTAATTGTAAACGATGATTATATAAAAGATATTCAGATGCAGTTAATTAACAACGATTTTTCTATAGGCCTCGCTTTAGAAAAACTATGATTTTAAAAATTGTAATAGCTTATTTGTTCATAAGAACATCCATAATTTACTGTTAGAAACATATGGCTATGCAGGTAGACCACGGGAAAAAAATAATACCCGTGGTCCACCTCGTAGTCCACCCAGGTGGACCACGGGAAACAAATGGTTAATTTATAGAAAGAACAGGAAAGTTAATTAAAGGAAATAATTGAGGAAGGAAAGAATGGACCTTATTGATTCTACAGATATTTATAGTTCGAAGTTGAGTGGGGGTAGGCAGGTGTACGGCCGTGATACAAACAAATAATATTCAGAGATTCAATATTTACATGAGTCACTAGAAACATTATCTAAAAAATATCCAAATGCACAAAAACAAATAAGCGAGCAAATAAAATCTGCTTCAGAATTCGTTGAACTATGCCACTACAATGCAGAACGTAACGAGTCTTTAGGAAAAATCAATTAGGTGGTTCTGTAAATCAATCTTCTTTGCTATCAACATCATCTGAAATAATAGAGGCCGTTTAAAATAATAATTCTCAAATTGTTAAAAATTATGTTGGTTCATGTCTGTTCTGGGTCAACTTGCAAACATATATAACACCTCTCCTGTGAGGTCAATCTGCACTACTTATAATATCTCTCTTTTCAAAACCAGTGCTATCTTATAACACAACTAGAAGTAAAACTATTATCTTCTCAGATAAGTTAGGATGCGACTTTCGATTAATGTTAAGGAATTATTGTAATGAAAGAATTTCTAATACATGTATGCCAGGGAAATCAATAAATGACATTGTGAGTGAACTGAATCAGTATGATGCGGACAGTTTGACTAACATAGTTATTATGTGTGCTGACAGCTCTAAAATAAGAGCAAGAGATATGTATAGAAATATAGAGGTGCTACTTAACTATCAGTCTAGATGCAATTGTAAAATAATAATAAGCGCTTTCCCAAATGCAGAAAATTTAACTAGGGAAGAAAACAAGCGCATCTTTTGTTTGAATTGAATAATTCATAACTTACTAAATAGTCATAGTGACATTTATCGTATCTTGCAAAAAAGAAAAAGACTCAGGTAGCTATTTTGTTAGCTTTTAATATACAAAACTCAGTTATACATGGTATCATACAACTGTCTATACAACTCCAGTCCAGTCTATACAACTGGATTGTGTTAGTGTTCAATTATTTGGTTCGATTATTTGATTATTTGATCCCTTATGGGTCCCGGGACTTCTATGTAGCTAGAAATAACAAAATGAAATCGTAAGCGATAGCGTTTTCCATAGCAATCCCTTTAGGCGAAGGGCCCCCAGGCTGCAGACGGGACTCGAACCCCCCACCCTTCGCTATCTGAGCAAATGCACTGACCAATTTTGCTACCGCGGCCCTGACGGCCATGTCGAATTCTTACTAGCATTTCTTAAGCTGCAAGGAAGCGCCATCTCTTCGCATTGTACGTAACCCATAATGTCAAATGAATACTTTTACAAGTATTTAACAGTCCCATCTACTGCCTGGTCCTCGTGGATTTTTTTCTAGTAATATTTTCTTTAGATTTAAACTGATTTAAACATCGAGCAGTTACCTGTTTAAAAAATAAAAACTATAAATCTATTAAAATTGTTAAAAGCATATTAACAGTTATCGCTCCATATTATCTTGCAGATACACACATCAAAAGTGTCTAGGGATCAAGCATTTTTATGCGGATTTCTTGAGATTGAGATGTGGCTTTGTAATAAATTTATGATTTTATAAATTTATATGGATCCCTTTTGGTGCATTTCATAATTTGAATCAGGAACTGTGAATCAAATTCGAGTAAAAGATGAAAATCAGCTGTCAATATTTTCCCTATAAAAACATACAACGCATTGAAGACATTATTAGTGCTACTGTTTCCCTACTACTGATTAAAACCAACGTTATTATGGAGCGGCGACGTCATTTAAGCAGGGAAGAAATGCTCAGAGCCGTGGGAATGATAGAAGCTGGTTCCCGGCAACATACTGTGGCTTTAGCTCTGAATACAAGTCAGAGTGTTATCAGTCGACTTTGGACACGATACCGAAGCACTGGTACCGTGGCTGAGCGCCATGGAGGACGGTATCGCTGCACCACACGGAGACAAGACCGATACATTCAAATCTTAACTCGAAGAGCTCCAACAATAACCGCCATGATGTTAGCCGTGAGGTTTCATCACTCTTCAGGGAACTTAATTAGCGACCAAACAGTCAGAAACCGCTTGCATGAAGTGAACCTTCATTCCCGAAGACCGCTACGGGTACCACCTATAGCAATGCACAATCGTAGGATTCGATATCAATGGGCTCTTGAACACAGAAATTGGGCAGAAGAACAATGGCGTTTCGTGTGCTTTTCTGATGAGTCTCGTTTTGGTATGAGACCGGATACAAGACGTATACGACACTGGAGAACCCCTGGACGCCAACAGCGATTAAAATCCTGCCAGGAAGTCCATCCTTATAGTGGTGGAACCATCATGGTATGGGCGGGTATTTGGATCGGCGGAAGAACTGAGTTGATTTGGATCAGAGGCAACCTCAACGCTCAAAATGCTGAGACGATTGTATCAGACGTCATCGTTCCTCTACAAGTGCAAATCGGTCCCTTATTTCAGTTAATGCATGATAATGCACGACCGCACACCGCAAGAGTTGTAAGACAGACTCTCGCCGCAGCTAACATCAATGTCCTGCCCTGGCCTGCTCAGTCGCCAGACTTGAACCCGATTGAGCATGCATGGGATATGCTACAGAGAAGAGCTCTGCCGAATATGGAGGGTATCCAGTCGCAAGAAGACCTTTTTTTGTTGTTGCAACGAACATGGGCGGCCATTCCACAGCGTGATTTGGATGAACTCATTTTGAGTATGCCAAACCGATGTTCTTGTGTTGTTAGTGTTCGCGGTAGAAATACGGATTATTAATTGTTTAAGTTACCCAATAAAATTTTAGAGAAAACTGTTATTTCAGTCTTTTTTTCGAACTTTTGTGTTAGTGGTTCAAATGTCAAAAATCCCTTTATTAGGAAAATGGCAAATTTCTTTATTAATGCAAAGGTGACTTGGTTTATCGTTACTGTGACAAACGAAAACACTTTATTTGATGAATCCTTAAAGAAAATTTTAATTAATATCAATCAGGAGAAAAGTTATTGCAAAAATATATGTTGATCCCTAGACACTTTTGATGTGTGTATATTCAATAATTGTGTTGATTAGGGTGATTTTCCAGACCTTATGAAATAACGTAAAGTTATCCCTCTTTTCAAAAACGGAAATAAAGATGATCTCGGTAATTACAGACCGAACAATATTACCGATATTTAGAAAAAGTTTCGAAAAATTTTTTTTAGATCAAATATTATCGCATTTCGGTTTGAACAAACTGTTACATAATAATCAATTTGGTTTTACTAGAGGTAGATCAACAACGGATGCGGGTGTTGAACTTGTTAGACATACAATGGAAACCTAGGAGAAGTCGCAGATTCACAGAATGTTCTTGGAGTATTCTGTGACTTATACCAGGTGTTCGACTGCGTTGAGCACCAAAAAATTAAAACACTATGGAATCAAAGACGTAGCCCAAAACTAGCTACTATCATATCTTAGTTCCAGAGTTCAAACTGTAGAGGTTAATGGTGTTAAGTCATCTGGATCTTATGTAAAAATGGGCGTTCCCCAGGGATCGATTTTAGGTCTCTTTTTATTTTTATTGTACATAAATGATTTGTCATTTTTGTCGAAAAAATATGTTATATAGTATTATTTGCTGATGATACCTCTTTATTATTTAGGATTGACAGATACAAGAATAACTTTGACGATGTAAATAATGGTCTCTTACAAGTATTGCACTGGTTTAATGTAAATAACTTAAAATTAAATATTTACTTAAAAGCAAATAAAACCAAATGTATTAAATTTACTTTACCTATTCTTAGAAAGGAAACCGTTAGAATTAAATAATGAAAACAAGATTGGACTTAGTTAAATCAACAATATTTTTAGGTATAACCATAGACTCAAAATTGAAATGGTATCCTCATATTTCTCTGCTAGCTGGTAAACTTAGTTCAGCAGCCTATGCCATACATAAAATAAGACAACTTACTAATTTAGCTACTGCCAGAAGTGTATACTTTATTTACTTTCATAGTATTGTATCCTATGGTTTTATTTTCTGGAGAACAGCAGCTGATATTAAAACTGTATTTTATCTTGCAAAAAAGAACTTTAAGGGCTATTTAGCAACAAAGTTCTAGAACATCTCTTAAATTTAAGAAAAAAATTAAAGAAATCGTATTTTGACTGTTGCTTTACAATTCATTTATAATTGTATACTTTTTGTTCGAAGCAATATTAACTATTATCTCAAACTCAGTGACATACATTCTTTTAATACAAGAAATAAAAATAAACCCATGATACCAGCTAACAGGTTACAGAAGGTTCATAGATCATTTATGTTTCAAGGTGTACATTTCCATAAAAAGATTCCTAACGATATTCTCGATTTGCCTTTTCATAAATTTAAAATACCTACACATTATGAATTGCTTACTAAAGAAAGGATATTATACCGTAAAACAATATTTGAATGATAAAACGACCTGGTTGTAATTTTACCTGTAGATAATGTTTCGAAAGTTATATTAAAACAAAAGTCCTTAAAAAGAGTTTTGAATAGAATCATTTATTCCCTTTCTTATACAATGTTGTATTTGTCCAATTTGTTTTGAAGATTGTTTCTTACTATTTTGGGACTTTTCTTTACACTTACTGTTAGTAAATACGTTGCCTATTGTTACCTATTTGATATTATGTGATAGAAGTTGACCTTAACACATGTTTGCAAGTTTGATTTCAGCTTTCAATTTGACGACACTCATTGTATGATATAAAACAGGGAGAAAAAACAGCACTTGCTGTTTTTTTTTATAAATATTTTCCAACACTTACACCAATTAGCCTAGCCCCAAAGTAAGCACTATAAGGCTTGTGTGTTACGGGATGATAGGGTAACGGTCTATCCGTTACTCTCCTGCATAAACTGTACATATTTAAGTATATTTATATAGAAATACATATGAAACATCCATTACTGGAGTAACAATGTTCGTATTCATCACACAAACATCTGCCCCCACCGGGATTTCAACCTAAAACCTCTCGAGTCAGCGTCACCATCAAACCCGGCGTACAAACCACTCGGCCACGAAGGTCGTCAAGTCAAGTTTATGCCGGTTCTTCTCAGTACAAGGTCTCCCGCAGTAGTTTTACGAGCCGATGGCGTAGTTTTCGACTTTCACATGTGATGGAAAAAGCCTAAACTGAATAATTGATTTTTGAATTTGAATGCTAATAACTTAACCAAAACTTGGTTCTTATTGCGTCATTGCTCTCGGGTGTAAGCGCGATTGTTTGATGTCGCGTCGTTTATTTCACTATTATCTATTAGGAGGAAGTGTAGTGGGCTCGAGCCGGCGACATCGGTTCCCGTACAAACGGTCTGATATTTGATAACCCTTCTTACCTATTTCCGTGTTCTGTGGGTGAACCCTATAACGTAGGAACTGTTCGTTACTGCAACCACACAAGTTATGATTATGTTTAGGTAGGTACTTATTTCAAATAAATTAGTAGCCGATTATGAACCACGAAATCAGTTGATTACTTGGAATGCTCAAAAGCTTAACTTAAATATATAATTAAAAATAGTAATAATAATTAAAAAAAAATGTTTACTTTGCAAATAATACGTGATAGTAACATACTTTTTGTCTGGTAAGCAGATGGGTAAAGGACGAACTCATAAGATTTTTCATTTGTACAGTAGTAAAACCTAGTGAATGATAAATTAAAACAGACAAAAATAAAATGAATACTTACTAACTTTATTAACAAAATAAATAAAAAAAAAATACATTTTAAAAAATAACATTTCGAATCTGACTGTAAAGTTTATAATAAGTATGTCTAAAATAACTACGTTTATTAAAATTTTCTATAAATCTGGATTCCAATGTACCAATAATTACGCTTTTAATAAAATTATTAATATTATGAAATGCTTCTTTTTATTTCAAATAATATAGGTCTAGTATCAATATCTATACACGGGCTTTTTATTACCTTTATTCGGATAACAAATACTTATAATATAATTATACTAACAATTGAATTTAAATAAAGTAAATGAACCAAAAATATGTACAACAATAAGTGACAGTCACATATTTGTATATGTTTAAACTAAGGTTATTCTTTGTTTTTTTTCAAAAGAGAAGTGTAGGTTTAGTTAATGTTGGTTAAACTTTCGAGGAAATTGGGGACACTTTATTTCTGAAATTAATTTGTGCGTTAATTTAGTTTTATTGTTAAAATCGGTTAAAGGAGATTGCTCAGCTTCCATACATGATTGCCTTGCATGAAGACCAATAATCATGAAAAATTGTTTCCTAGATTCGAAATTATATATAAATTACTGTAGAAACGAATATTATTGACGGACACCCCTGAGAACTTCTATAAACCATATACACTGAATGATTTTGAGGTTATGTATGTAAATAGGTACATAGGTATTAAAATAATAAAAAACAAATAAGTTATATAGTAAACTAGGGAAATCAAGCCAAGTACCGAAATAACGTATTAGATTCAGGTATATAAAGCTGGTAGATTAACAGATAGTTGCCTGTTTATAAAGTTAATGCACAAGAGTAACTTTTAAATCAGGTATCATCTATGCATTTCCGGTTATAATAAGGTACTCTGTGCCAGAAACTGAGTAATGATTGTGAATGAGCCACAGATTAGAGAGAATTTTTAAACTCTCTTTAATTTAGTTAGTTAGCATTTTTTTTCTTCTTTCTGTGGCGTTCTCATTTTAGATTTTTAGTGTATAACACCTTATAATGTGTTATGGAGGTGTTTGGCGAAAAATGTATGGCAATAGACTTCATGATGTCGCCAACCATCTATAATAAGTGTCTTTGTACATTTGCATGTAGTGAAAATGATAATATAGTTGTGGATATTAAAATAAATAAATATATTCGATCAGTCTTTGGCTGAATGTTACTACACCCATAGCCATTAAAAATGATTCGTATATTTTCCAAACCGGTAAAATTAAAAGTCCTTATTAAAATGAATATATTATACAAAGGTGTCCGTTAAAATCTAATGACTGTAAAATAAAGTATAAATTACGCCGAGAATTACCGTATATGTCAATATTTATTGTACATTTGGGGCAATTTGAGCAATCTCCTTTCTTTTGGTTTAATATTTAAAACCCGGTTCGATTGGACGGTATAGTGTCAATTATCAGATGACCAAAGGACGCAGTGATATTTGCAACCCTCTTTCTGCTTTATGAAAAGCTGTAGATCTTATAAGATTTTTAAAGAGTTTCGTAAGTAAAATTAGAAATGCTTACTATTTTCTTTAATATAGTTGTTAAGGTTGCAGAAGAATTAAGTTCTATATCCATGTTTAATATTAGCTCAAAGACAATAATGTATATGTCATCTTTCATAATGTCAATCTAGAAAAAAGAGAGTAAAACTTAAACAGTTCTGTGACACAAAGATTTAAATCGTGTGAAAGTCATAAAATTCAGTTTCTTTGTTTTAAATCTATCTTTATATTGGAATTAAACGTTGTCTTTTTATTGGAATTAAACATGGTGCCGAAATACGGGGAAAAAAGAAATGTGTCGAGCTAGTATGTTTCAGTAAATAGTAAATGAGGGATATCGGATTCTAATCTCAAACCGTGAGTAAAAATACTTCTCGAACAACAGCGCTATCGAACAAGACTTGTAAGATTTACACTTAGAATAATTCAATACGAATTTGAACTTCGAAATATTCCGTTGGTTTCGGTCATACAAAACAATTGAAAGCAATGGAGTTGTCAACTGTAATTCTTAACCAAGACGAACATTTGAAAAGACTTCAGAAAGTTTTTACCAAACTATTGTAAGTCACCAAAAGCACGATTAACATCATCGTATCAAAAAACATGGTCCGAAGCATTGGCAGTATTGGTCAATAAATTTAACGACTACCACTCTCAAATGAGCAACGCGAAAGATTAAAGAGAGCTTTAACCTTCACGAGAAGCGTGTAGTTATCATTTTGGAAAAGGTGGTCTAAAGAATTTCTTGTAACTGAAAACCAACGTTATAAATGGCACACTAAGATCGACGAACCAAATATTAATGGTATAATTGTAATCAGGGAGGATAATGTTCCACCTGCTAAATGGATATTAGGAAAGATTGTAGGTAAACACTATGTGCGTGTGGACTGAGTGATCTTTTCAAAAAACTCATCCAATCACAAGCAAATTATAAGAGGATTTAGGAAATAATTGTGAAAACTTAATGGTAAAGTATGAATTTTGTGAAACGTAAACAAAAAAAGTTAGAACTAATTAACTGGATCACTCAATCCGGACACTTGAAGAATAAGCCATAACGCGTATCCAAGAAAATACTACCTATGTGTTTATTATTTGTATTTCAAATAATTGCCGCACTGTTCGTAAATGGGATGCTCTGCCCACTCACGTGTTCCCTCCCTCTTACAACCTGGGATCCTTTAAAAGAGGTGTAAAGATGGTGTGGCAGGTAGAACTGCTGTATCTGCTATCTTCGCGTCTGGACTTTACCTTCACTTAACATCAGATGGGATGGAGTCATTTGTCGGTCCTATCTATATAAATAAAAAAACTATAAACAAACTTCATTGCAATAGATGCACTGCACAACGCCGCTAGCTTCGCAAATTGCAATGAATATACACAATGTTAGCATTGAATAGGGTAGTCGAAAAAAAATCCGACAAAATAAAAGAGTACAAGTACCCTACTCAACGTTTTCCTTAAGGATTGTAAAAAATAAGTTATCTTTTAAAATATAACACTTACTGGGACGATTGGTTCGTCAAATTTTAGTACAACATTTTTCACAATTTCTGATGTAACTACCTTCTACCTATAAGTTTGGGTTTATTAAATATAGTTCAAGATAAGGATCACTCAGTTGGGACGATCGAGGAAAAACAAGATTTTCATTTTCTCTTAAACCAGTAAGATTTCAATTCCGATCTTTGTTTCACAAATTTTCCCAGAAGCATAATTTATAACAAACATGATAATGTTTCATACTTTTTCAGTATAGGTAAGTTAGTGTTTTAAAAGATCACTCAAATGAACATAGTGCATTCTGAGTGATCCATATAAACCGTTCTAAATCTTAAACGTGGCTTTGAAATGAATCGAAAATTTGTTTAGCAGCTTACACAAATTCTTCACAATTATTTCAAATACAAATTATAAACACATAGGAAGTATTTTCTTGGATACGCGTTATGGCTTATTCTTCAAGTGTCCGGATTGAGTGATCCAGTTAATTAGTTCTAACTTTCTTTGGTTAGGTTTCACAATTTTTTTACCTTACCATTAAGTTTTCACAATTATTTCCTAAATCCTCTTATAATTTGGTTGTGGTTGGATGAGTTTTTTTGAAAAGATCACTCAGTCCACACGCACATTAAACACCCAGGCCGTGATAATTTAACTAGAGCTGTAACAGTCAAATGTAAGAGTGGACTTTTAAAACGTCCAACCGTCCAACTAGCATTTCTTCAAAATCTTAGATATGATGTCATGGTGGGCGGTTTGTTTTTCCTTTTTGAAGTTCATATGTGTTCGGGAGAAAATATCTTTTTATTTATTTTTGTTTTGTGTTTAGTTATTATCTCGTTATCTATCTAAGTTATTGTTTTCGAGGAAATACTTATTTTGTTGTTTGTTAGCTTAATTACTTAGTGAGAAATATTTATTTGTAGTATTTTTATGAAGGACTAGTTCTTGGTGGGCGGGTATGTTAAGGTTACAGAAAAATTAAGTTCTATATCTATAAATAATATTAGCTCAAAGATAATCATGTATAGGTCATCTTTCATAATGTCAATCTAGAAAAAAGAGATTAGAAAATAAACAAGTTGTGTGAAAATCATAAAATTCAGTTTCTTTCTTTTAATTCTTTTTTTTTATTGAAATTAAACAATAGTCATTCACACATTTGGAACTTTTAATTTTGTAATTTAGGTTAGCAAAATTCGATAACCAGGTGTTACCTAAAAGTATTGAGTAGGGTTCAATTAAATGCGACATGAATTTGTCGTTTATTAATATGTGTGTTTTCATCAATGTTATCATTTTTTGATTATAAATAAATTACAGTATAATCATGTTTTTTTTGTATTCCTTAGCAAAAGTATGGACTAATATTACATGAAACTCTGAATATGCAAAATCTAATAAAGGTACATTCAGTAAACTCTAGATTAAAAAACAAAAGCAAAGATGAAGTGTCCCCAGTTTCCTATAAAGTGATTTAAAGCAGAAATTTCAATTAAAAGTGAATATTAAATCACTATAGCCTATGCATTATCGCTATTAAGTATGCAACTTAAAATAAAAAGACATAACTTGACATAAGAACATGCAAAACAATATATTACAGGATGTGATGGAGGTATAAATAATTACCATTTAATTACACTAAGTGATGGTGAAAAATCAAAGAGTTTTATATTTGTCACTTTGAAGTGATTGTGGTAGTTTTCCAATTACAGCACTAGAGCGCATTATGCGGCATAATGCTTAACGTTGAATGTTTCAACTACTGCAACGCTTCGCACAATGGTATAGGGTGATGCGTGCAATCGTACCAACTCAGTGACAGAAAATTAACAAGTGTTTTTTCTTTAAATTGCATTGATCGAAATGTTTTATATATTTAATATCGTTAGTAATATTGAAAATAGTATAGTTTAAAAAAATTTAAAGCTTTTGTTTCATTGTAGTTTTTTTTCGTGAATTCAAACTGTTAAAAAAATAAATTTATGTATGGATGAAGGTACAAACATTGACTTTTGCTGGTGCATTTGAAAACTAATTCACGTTCCAATTAAGCATCAGCATAATTCGGCATTGTGCGCCACTGAGTCGCATTATGCTCTGTAATTGGAACACTACCAGTGTTCTAAAATGTCATATTTTGAAAATAAAAAAGAACAACAATATTTGTTAATTAACTTGGCTAATAGAGATATTTCTCGAAAAATGAAAGAGCTCTTAATCTTTATACACCGCAGCTTTGGCACAAAGACAACTTAATCCTATTAGAGCTATGATTGCTAGCGCCACTATAAACGTTTCCAATGTTATTACGAAGATTATTCTCCTACGAATACATATACAGGGTGTAAAAAACCTATGACAACGACTAGAACTACGCATTCTGTACACTCAAACAAGTTATATTACAAAATATTATACGTGGGAAACATTTGTATTTTTAAGTAAAAAAAATAAATTTTTTTCCAGTACGCAATTTAAAGCGTGGCGCGCTACTGTGGCGCGACTTTCCCAGGTATGGTCCAGAAGAAAAAAATGATCGTCATGATGTGAAACATACGTGGCCTTCGGCTCCGTTAAAGGTTTTTTAACACCCTGTATGCTAAGAGCGAGATTTTCATCCAGATCTTTCTGCACTTTGTATCATACAATATTATGAACAACACAGGTGATACACAACACACCCTTTTTTGAAAATTTGGTCACCATTTGGCGCCACTGTGGCAAAAGGTCTTTTGTATGAAGTTTTTGGCGCGAATTAATCGAATGAGCATTTAAATTGATCCACAGACAATGACAACACGCGATTTGACGGATAAGTATTCCGTTTGCCTCAGTGCTGTCACCTGGCACCGGTTATTCCAGAAAACCGTCATTCAATAAGTAAAATAACGCACTCTGTCTACTGCCGGAGCGAATAATTGAAATTCGTGTCGCGTCCTCGAACTAGACAAATTTTTCATAAAAGAGATATCGTAGTGCACCGCTTCTACTCCAGATGGCGTTGATTTAATGTATGAAAACACGATCATATAATATTATACATAACTAAAATAATATGATCGTGGTCTCATACATAATAATTATAAAATTGACTTGCGGTTAGTGATAAATCAATTATAAACATAACTTATGTAAGTCAACAGAAGAACTAAGCAAAATAGCGTTTAAATAGTACTCAAACAATTCAGATCAACACAGGCTCAACCTATCAACTTTAGCCGTTCTGTAATCTTTGAATGTCTAATTTACAAACAAGCTAGGATTTATGCAAGGCACTTGCAAGTATCTCTTTATAGATGAACTTGGAACCTACGCAGTGTTTTGTTTCTGTTCATAGACAAAAGTAATTTAATTTATAAACAAAAGACTGCGTGACGAGCCTAATATTACTTCTCGTTTATTAATAAGGAGGAAAGCTACTAAATTAATTTAACTAAATTAGTAACTTTCCTTTTAGCTCATTAAGGCCAATTGCATACTTGACTGGTATATAGCAAAGGTCTATATCACAAAAGATTGGCAACCAAGCATATGGCCCGCCTGGTGGTAAGCTACCGCCATAGCTTAAAGAAGCTTGCGAAACCAAAAATATCACTCGCGCAGTTACCTACCCTGACTCAATCCCCTATCGATGAGGTGTTGATCCATTTCCGAGTAAGTACTACTTACGCCAAATAAGACCTTAGGGCAAGCACTAACTTAGACAGATCCTGTAATCGTATCGTCATCGTTTAATTTTGTATGGGAGGAGCCACTTTGTTCTTACGTCCGGTAGAGGCGCTGCTTAATTTTCACAAAATCTTTGACATTGTCAATACGATACGATTACGGAAATCTCAAAGTTTGTCCTCTGAAATCGTAAAAAAGGCCTGGCTAGCCTATCACTAATGTATTTGTGCGTTTGATTGATAAAGGCTATCAAAATATATAACCAAAAACGGACTTTCTATAATAATTTAATTTTATTTTTCATATAAAAAGAGGTCCCGTGCACGGACATCACTATATAATGCTAATGCTACCGTAGAAAGAGGTCCATTTTCACCATGAATTATGCATATTTGATAGGTTGGGGAAATAATCTTTTCGCATTATAGTATAGTATGTATGAACTTGAAATAAAATCTTTTTGCCTATACCATTCGTATATGTTTGGTATTGGTATCATTAAAAAGTGAAAATTTTAAAGAAGATAATACCAAATTCAATTTTAAAAAATGTGCGTTTTTCCTAAAATTTTACTACACAAAAAGTTAAAAATGCAACGAAATCCGCGAAAATAATTGTAATGTTTATGGACCTAGTGCAGTGTCTGTGAGAGTAGCACAAATTTGGTTTAATCGTTCTCAATCTGGAAATTTTTATGTCAAAGATGCGCGGCATCATAGACTCTGGCGAAACCCGGGTTAATTCACAACAGGGGATGCTATGTGTATGATGTGATTGGAAGGGCATTATTCATAATGAGCTGTTACCGCCAGGCAGGACCATCGATTCTGACCTCTACTGCGGACAACTGATGAGATTAAACCAAAAAGTTGAGAGAAAGCGGCCAGAATTAATCAACAAAAGGGGTGTGGTTTTTCATCATGATAGCGCTAGATCTCGCACATCTTTAGCCACTCAGCCAAAAATAATAGAGTTTGACTTGGAGGTGTTAATAGTCCTGACCTTGCACCTACAGATTTACACCTGTTTCGGTATCTTCAGAATTCTATAGGCACAACAACCTGACACAGGTTCATCACGAGAAAACTACCAAAACCACCTGTAGCGGATTTTTGATCGGAACCCCAAAATTTCGAAAAGGTGACAAAAAGTTATCGGACATAATGGCACCCACATGGTGAATAAACTTTTTTCAAAGATGTTTTGAATTTTCATATAAAACGCGAAGAAACTTTATCCCCAACCTAATATTACACTTAAGTCTCACCGAATCACTCCTCAAATTATAGTCCACGAAAACTTTGAGGAGTTGTATTCTTACAAACGACGCCTTTTCGTTGCGGCTTCTTCGGATTCCTCTGTTCTGGTATCCTAGAATCAAACAGATGAAAAAACAACGTTAGTAACGAAAACCTTATAAAATACAAATGCTAATTCATGGGGGATTATCATTTAGTTAACTAGCTCTGTTGTTTGCCTTGAGTTTATACTAAATGGGAAAGGTACAAAGACTAAGTTTCATACAATAGGCTATTTGTTGGCTATTTGACAAGGTTTAGACAACGTTCATACGTTATTTATTAGTGTATAATGACTTCGTAGTAAAAAAAAAACAAATATGCCGCGGTAACGTTTCTCTAGCAAAAATGGCGCCGTACATCCGGTGACGTCACAGGGCCAGGGCTCTCATTAAAACGTCAACAAGTACAAACAAAGTCATGTCACATGACAGCATGTTTACAGGCAGGTGACGTCATGTAGGTTCCGCAAATCCTAGGCGTTTTTGGTCACGCGACAGTAGATCAAAAATTATGGGCTTACTTTTCTTTTAAATTTTTGTTTATGTTATCAACAACTTTTTTTGTTAGACTAGTGAAATCGCTCCCAATATTCATGTTAAATACGCATGCCAATAAATTTGTACTTTTTTTATACTATCAAAATAATTGCCTGTTTCAGCCAGCAGAGAAACGTTTGTATTGGCGGCGACAAACCGCACTGCTAGAAGCTTTGCCACTGCGTGATGGTAATTTTTACTATGTGTAAATTATTTGGATGGAAAATAAGATGTCTCACCTCAGTTCACGACCACCGCTGCTGCAGCCTGTCCCTCTCCTGCATGAGCAGCTCGGTCTCCTGTTTCAGTCGCTCGGTGGCCTGGCTCAGCCAATCACGATCCTGCTTCACTCCATCGCGTTCAGTCTTCAGTTTGGTCAGCGCAAACACCATGTCTGCAAACGACACTGAAGGCTAAGTTCATTCCCTATTATTACACGGGAAAAGAAAGTGCGGAGGTAAAGCTTAGTCACTTGTCCCACCTTCGACGATGAACGAGAAGCGTGTAGAGCTAAAAACTAAAAAGAGTTGACGATTACTGCGATGCGAAGGGCTATTACATAGTGGAGGCAGTTCTAAGCAAAAATGCACGCGCGCGCGATCTGTCAGTCAAAGGAGCTTTGCTGAGCAAGTATTACCTATGATAGCTCTGGTCGCTCAGCGACAAATTAGTGAAGCGAGTTCTCTCCGGCAGTATGAACAGTCAGCGTTCAACTATTATTATAATATATGTATATCTTTTGTTTACACGGAATGAATATCTATTGTACGTTTCAAGAGCGAGAAAAGAGCAGATAGTTAGTTGCTTCCTCGCCGGCGATGGGACAATTGCCTAAGTGGATCTTTTATATGTTGAATTTTATATGTGGAATATAACGATTTGAAATATAGCAAATAAGTTGACAGCAAGTATCGTTTTCGATAAAAACAAATAGAAATTACTTCGCGTACGCGCATGCCGATGAAGCTTTGACTTGTTCCTTCTTTTCTCATGTGCCATTATGCCTACATGTTTTAAATGTTTGTGGCTTTGTGAGTGGTAGTACCAGACAGATATAATTATTATGCAGTATATAAAAAAAAACAGGCTCCAAGAAAATACTTTTACAAAAAAATTAAAAATTTAAATGAGAGGACACTTTCTTTGATAGCAATAATTTTTTCTTGAGTAAGGAACATGCTGAACTATAGATATACTTCGCATTGTATTTTTTCAATTTATATAATGTTCGCAGTAGCGTTATCATTCGCTTGGCTTCGCACTAATGGCCATAGCAAAAGCGGTTATAAAGTAAACATAACTATGATTAGGCAGCAGACGGGACTCGAAGACGCACCCTCCGCTATCCGGGCGAATGCACTGCCTGGTAGGCGTGGAATATTTTCTAGTTATTTTTTCTTTAGATTTAAACATCAAGCAGTTAATCCTTAAAAAATAAAAATTAGAACTATAAATAAAACTAGTTTTAAAGGATTAATGCACGAAATTTATTTATTTATTGACGTTTTGCAGCCTTTTCAGGTCTGCATCGTCAGAATATAATAATCGTGCCCGTTAAAACTAGTTTTATTTAATGAGTGATGTGCGTGAAAACCTAAAAAACAAATATTATAACTATAACTTTGATTATTGTAAGTCGCGGCACGAAACTGTAGCGCTAACCGTTATTGCGCAGAAGTAAAAATTAAGAAGTCTTGGGGGGATACGAGGTGCGCGGGTGGGCGTGCATTGCGCCGATTGGCTCTCCAGCCGTACCTATGCGCAGCTATCCCCTCCGCGTTTTGTTCAGCGCTAGAGTAACGTGCCGCGACCTATACTTTCAGGTCCAAATAAAGACCTGAGAACAGAGGTTTAAGATCTTGCTAATAAAGTAAATTCCTAAAAAAGTGGACACGATTAAAAAATCCTTATTTAAGTAACAGTCTATAGTCTCTTCTAAAAAACAATAAGTATATGTCCTTAAATGATAAGATAACATTATTATCATTGTGAAAGTCTGTGTTTTTCATATTTTACTCGATCATGCAGAAGTAAAAACGTAGCGCGTTTGCGCTTTTTGAAGATATCAAATTCTTATACTGCATTATTCATACACTATAAAATGTTCCCTGGGGATGGTTTTTAATTTGAAAGTCTAGTCAAATAGTATGCTACTGTGAATGCGCCTACGAACTTCTCTTCAAGGTGAATCAACTGAACGGTTGATCACCTGGCTTAGTAAGGCACTGTCATATATAAGGAGACCAGATTCTATTTTTTAACAAGTCATAATAAAAAAGTTACATACTGCATAGCTATATTAAATATCTGAGCAGTATAGTAGTCTAAAGAAAATTTTGTTACAAAAAAAGAACTCGGTCCAGGCGTCGTTTTGCCTCGCATGCAAGTAGTGGGGCGAAACGATCAATTCATAAAAAGACCCCTCTTGGCAACGATATTTAATACCCTCTTGGGGTGAAACGACTGTAGACCCGTTTGGCTGAAGGTCGATTGGATTAGATTATTTTTATACTTATTTTTTCTTAAGGTTTATAAATGAAGCAGTATGAGTACACTGTTATAATATAATATCAATATATCTTGTTTGTACCCCACACTCTATCTCACTCTTACTCACGGTCGATTTCGAAATAGTGCGCCTCGTGCAGCAACAGATCCAAGTAGGGGAAGTCGGCCGGCAACAGCAACTTCTTGTTCCGCAAGAAGTTCAGGATGTGGCGGAACATGCCCCCGTCCCTGTCGATGAAGTAGTGCTGTTTCAGCGTGTCCAGCACTATGGGGATGGTGCCGTTGAACATCTTGCCCAGCCTCGAGTCGGGGTACCTGCGCATAGCACGTGGAACAAATGAAGCTCGCTGATGAGACAAACACAAACATTAAAAACGTTTAAATTTCTAAGCCCTTCATTAATAAACATAGAATAAACTTGGATTAAATTACAAATGGCATTTGAGTGATATGAAAAAAACACGGCGTAACTAGTCTAAGCTAGTTCCTCGTTTATTAATAAAGGGGTAAAGGTTTAAGCAGCTTTCTACATTTTAGTGTCAAGTACATGTCTTTACACTGTTTATAGAGTCCGTAAGAAATAGACATTCGTCAAGAGGTTTTAAAAAAACCTTCCAATATAGGACAAAATTTGTTTAGAAATTGATGATAAAATGTATTAAACCAAAACAATGATAAATTTTTCATTGCGAAATGGAAATTTAGTGCTTTAGATAGATATATAAATATTTATGTTTTTAAAAGTACAAGGAAAAAGACGGTCAAACTAATGGAAAGACATTATTTCTGTAGTCGAAACAAAAACATAGCTAAGAGATGCTCTGAGATACATAGTTAATTTTGTTATGTGAATTTAATATCTACATTATGACTTTATTATTTAATTTTGTATGCATGCGAGAGATAAATAAAATATACAAAACAAAAGCTCGCAACTTCAACCATGGCGCCATCTAGCAAAAAAGATCCAAATTTATTTCTGCTTAAGCCTTAAATAAAAATAATATATTATTGTTCCCAATCCTTCTGGACAGAACAGAAGCTCGGAGGTGTTAACCTGTACGAAAAGTTTGCAACTTTAACCATAGCGCCATCCCTGGAAACCGGTCCTAACTTATTCCTGCTTATGCCTTCACAGAATATTGTTCCCAACCTTTTGAACAGAACAAAACTCGCAAATTTATTTATAGCGCCATCTATCTGAAACATGGTCAAGCTTTTTCCTTCTTATGCCTTCATGCAATATTATTCCCAATCCTTCTGGACAGAACAAAAGCCTGGAACTTAACCTTTACCCAAATGCTCACAATTTTAATTATAGCGCCATCTAGAAAATCAGGTTCAAACTTATTCCTACTTTATGCCTTCATGAAATGCCAATCCTTCACTACCGAATAAAGCTGGAAACATACTATCGGACGCGGCTGATGGACGCGGCTGACAGCCGCTGCGTATAGGTATCTGGAGAATGAATATACACTGAACCCTTAGCACGAACCAATATCGAATTCGAAACGTTTGCGAGTCCAAAATGTCATTGTCAAATCTGAACTGATTTGTAGTTCTCGTTACATTATTGGTGGCGCTGCTGTTCAAGTTTCCATACAGACATTGACATTTCGCACTCGCAAACTATTCGAATTCTATAATTGTTCGTGCTAGGTGTACTGTACTAGCTATGTGGCGTAAGTCGCCGTCCTTGAGAGTTCGGGCATACAAAGTGTGGAATTCACCAGCCTTGGTTTTTTAATTTTTTATTTCATGGACCCAAACGCTTCTTTTTATTTTCATTCGAGGTGGACAACATAATGCTGCCGCTGCTAATTCCAGAAAATCGTCGTCACTTTCACTACTTGACATGTTTTTCGTCAATAATTATTTGTGTAATAAGCGCTCGGAGAGGTCCCAAGTGACTGTGCACACTGCATCGGTCGCGGCTGTTAGTCGCGGCTTACGGACGCATCCGACAGTATGTTTCCAGCTTTAGACTTCACTTATAAATGAGGATGTTTATGAAAATTCACGTTACCAGCTGGCACCATTGTTACGAGAGGAGTTTGTATGAAGTTTTTGGCGCGAACTATTCGAACGAGCATTTAAATTGATCCATAGACTATGACGACATTACGTCATTTAATGGAAGAGTTGACCTTTCGGCTCAATTCAATGCTGCCACCTGGCTCCCTTCATTCAATGTGGCTACAATTCCAACGTGTACAAAGAAATTTGGTGACTCATTTCTTTGTCGTACTATCCGTAAATGGAATTCTCTGCCCACTCACGTATTCCTTCCCTCTTACAACCTGGGATCCTTTAAAAGAGGCGTGGAGAAGCAACTTGCAGGCCGGCAGGGTGAGGATGGCTGGTGTGGCAGTTAGAACTGCTGTATCAGCTATCTTCGCGTCTGGACTTCACCTTCACTTAACATCAGGTGGGGTGGAGTCATTTGTCGGATCTATCTATAAAAAAAAAAATTCAAGGAAGCCGTCATAAATATTCTGTAAGCAAAATATTATAATTTCATAAACATACTCTTTCTTAGGATATGTTCTGCTTGGGCTATTTCATATTAAATCATTATTGATTGCCGAATTGAAGGTACTTATATTAAGATAAACCTTTGCATAGTACTCCATCCAAAGGTTTTTTAAAATTACGATTTAATACTGCCGCACTCATATCAAGGCAGAAACGGGTCATCAAAATAGCCTCAATACGAGCGGTTACATTCATCAACATCGCCTTCGATCGCCTCAGGTTATGATGGGGAATCGCTAGTGGTTTAATATGCCGAGGCCTCTGACGCCTGGTTTCCGAAGTGCAGTGTAAGATTTAAACGTACATTGTCATGTTTATTTTGTAACTGATTCGATTGTTTTTTTTTGTAAACTCAGATTTGTTTAGCTATTTATGGGATATACTATAATGTTCCCTGTACCCTTACGGTTGTTAGTGCTTTGACCATTTGACCGTCCATTAGAAAAAACGATATTAATATATTATTATGGGCTAATGTCAGGTTCTCATTTCACAATGAAAGCAAAAGAACGCACGACACGAAAGTTTTGCATTTTAATTCTATGATATTTTAACTAGCAAACCAGTGAACCAAATGTTCACCAAAACCTGATTTAAAAAAAAAGGTAACTTCATTTTCAGCTCATTATTGCGTCATCTATTCTGTTTTCTCTTAAAATGTTGCTTTATTGAAACGAAGTTCCTTACGGCAGGTTTGGAGGGGATAGGGATTTTGCTGCGCGACCGAACTGAAAAAAATGTAATAGTAAAACCGTAAGAAAAAATCCGTGGAAAAAAGTGCGTGGAATAAAACCGTTAAATGAGACGTGCGCAGGCGCGACGAAATTCCTTACGGCAATAGAGAGAGCGACCAGGGTGCATCACTGAAATATTGTGATATTACACCAACACTGAATATTGTGTGAAGTTATAGGGAGTGGTAGAGCGACGAGGGTGCATCACTGAAATATTGTTATATTACACAAACACTGAATATGTGTGAAGTTATAGGGGGTGGTAGAGTGACAAGGGTGCATCACTGAAATATTGTGATATTACACCAACGCTGAATATGTGTGAAGTTATAGGGAGTGGTAGAGCGACGAGGGTGCATCACTGAAATATTGTGATACTACACGAACAGTGAATATGTGTGAAGTTATAGGGGGTGGTAGAGCGACAAGGGTGCATCACTGAAATATTGTGATATTACACCAACACTGAATATGTGTGAAGTTATAGGGGGTGGTAGAGCGACGAGGGTGTATCACTGAAATATTGTTATATTACACCAACACTGAATATGTGTGAAGTTATAGGGGGTGGTAGAGCGACGAGGATGCATCACTGAAATATTGTGATATTATACCAACACTGGATATGTGTGAAGTTATAGGGAGTGGTAGAGCGACGAGGGTGCATCACTGAAATATTGTTATATTACACAAACACTGAATATGTGTGAAGTTATAGGGGGTGGTAGCGCGACAAGGGTGCATCACTGAAATATTGTGATATTACACCAACGCTGAATATGTGTGAAGTTATAGGGAGTGGTAGAGCGACGAGGGTGCATCACTGAAATATTGTGATTCTACACCAACAGTGAATATGTGTGAAGTTATAGGGGGTGGTAGAGCGACAAGGGTGCATCACTGAAATATTGTGATATTACACCAACACTGAATATGTGTGAAGTTATAGGGGGTGGTAGAGCGACGAGGGTGCATCACTGAAATATTGTTATATTACACAAACACTGAATATGTGTGAAGTTATAGGGGGTGGTAGAGCGACAAGGGTGCATCACTGAAATATTGTGATATTACACCAACACTGAATATGTGTGAAGTTATAGGGAGTGGTAGAGCGACGAGGGTGCATCACTGAAATATTGTGATACTACACCAACACTGAATATTTGTGAAGTAATATCAAACTATGGACCAGTTACACCTGTGAGACATGATTATGATTACAAGGTGAGTACTTATCAGGAGGTGGCAGAGCGACGGGGGTGCATCACTGGATTATTGTAACATTGTAGTTTATTCTAAACTGTGGGCCAGTCCTGCCTAGCATCCTTTACGAACGCTAGCGGGACATGATAATAAGGTGCGTATGTAGGGGGTGGCACAGCTACGAAGGTGCAGCACTGGAATATTGTGACATTACACGAAATCTGGATATTTGCGACGTTATACCGAGCTGTGGACCAGGAACGCCTGTCATCTGCTGTAAACTTAAGCTAGACATGATAACAAGGTCAGTACTTGACAGGGGGTGACAGAGCGACGGGGGTGCAACCCCACATTATTGTGGCATTATACCAACACTGGATTATTGTCGTATATTATACTAAACTGTGGTTAAGTCCAGGGGGGTGGCAGAGCGACGGGGCTGCATTACTGGATTATTGTGACATTGTAGTTTATTATAAACTGTGGGCCAGTCCTGCCTTGCAATCTTTACGAACACTAGCTGACCGAACTGAAAAAAATGTGATAGTAAACTGTAAGAAAAAATCCGTGGAAAAAAGTGAGTGGAATAAAACCGTTAAATGAGACGTGTGCAGGCGCGACGAAGTTCCTTACGGCAGGCTTGGAGGGGATAGGGATTTTGCTGTGCGACCGAACTGAAAAAAATGTGATAGTAAAACCGTAAGAAAAAATTCGTGGAAAAAAGTGCGTGGAATAAAACCGTTAAATGAGACGTGCGCAGGCGCGACAGTCGCATACACAAGCGAGTTTTCAATTTGTGTCGATTCTACATTAGCCGAAGGAACTTCGTTCCTACCTCACACACCTTTTTGGGATTTTCAAGAAAAAATGATGACACCACATCATTTTTTCTTGAAAATCCCTCTGGAACCTAACATTTTTTCAGGATAAAAGTAGCCTATGTGTGAATCTAGGGTGTCAGCTAACTCCATACTAAATTTTATTAAAATCGCTCCAGCCATTTAGACGTGAAGAAGTAACAAACTTACACACTCACAAACTTTCGCCTTTATAATATTAGTGTGATTACTAGCTGTGCCACGCGGTGTTACCCGTGATTTATTAGGGATATTTTCCCGCAGTAAAACGTAGCCTATGTGTTAATCCACGGTTTCAGCTCCATACCAAATTTTATTAAAACCGCTCCAACCGTTTAGACGCGAAAAAGTAACACATACACATTTTTATTTATAAGCCATTTCTTAATTAAATAAGGTTTGGTCTAGATCATCATCGTGCTTGATTAGTACTGTACCAAAGTCACCTGTTCGTGACTCCCGGCACAGTTTATAATTACCGTGATAACGGTGCCTATGTGTCTGAACAAGCATCTCTCGTCCGTACGACGATAACGCAACCTTTCCAAACGTCGGTAAAATTTTAATGGGATCCGAGGCGGACGAGCCTGTATCCTGTGCACACAATAATTCGCAAGATATTTATTTTCGTGCCCCCAAGTGAGCCGATTAAAAGAGCTGTACCCCGAGTGACGCGACCGAAATAGTACCGAAGTACCCCGAGCGATGCCGCTGGCAAATATCCACCCAGGCATACGCAAAGGCAAAAACAACCTTATTTACTCGTACTTCCCACATTATACCTATGAGACCATTAAAAGGACAAATCAGAGTTTTCCTTCAGCCTTTGTTTTTGTTATCTTGTTGATGTTGATCATACAACTCGGCTCCGATGGGATAATTGATTGACAGATACGGGTTAATTTAAATGTATGGAAAGAAAAAATTCTTTTTGAACGGATGTTTAGGAAAATTTACGTCACCTGTTGGCGCCACGGTGACATGAGGTCGTCATTTCAATTTATTCATAGACTATGACGACATACGCGATTTGACTGATGAGTAGACCCTTTGGCTTAGTGCTACCACCTGGCACTTGTTATTCCAGAAAATCCTCATTGAGACTTACTATAAAATTTTATTTTTAAAAACCTTGTCGTTTGCAATAATATTGGCGCCCTCTATTGAAACGGTGCTCTGTTTCATGGAAAAGTCCCGTCTTTTGTAGCGGTTTATATAATTGTAGAGCATATAGATGTCGCCATAAAACACTGTGGCCCTTGTCTTTATATTCATAGTATATAGGAAATTTCAAATTGCGACGACGAGATAAAGTTGATTTTATATTTCACTCCCGTATTAACTGCACCCAACGCCACTGCCGCATGTACGCAATGTACTATTTCAGCGCCAAACTTTTCCGACACTATTCGTCTGCAATAAACTTCGAAACTCTGCTCATAGATGGACTTTCATAATAATCGTGTTAAAGTTCTCAATAAGCGCAATCTATGAATGATTTTCTTTCTAACTTGCCAGTACCTAAGTCGTACTAAACATCATTAATCTGAGGTACCAAAATTATAGCTGTTTTTCTTACTTCTACCTTTCTGTGTCACCAAAGAGGACGTATAGATGGTGCCACCGATGTCTATGGCTCCTTTTGAGCACCGCAGAATGGAATAAAAGCGAATATTTATAACTAAATAGTGCATAGCATAATGAACTTTATCAATTGAATAACATACAAAATTCATTAGAGCTAAAACCAAATCACCCGTCTTCTGCGGAATCTCGGGAATTCCCCTACCGACTATCGTAACCCGCCTGTGGAATCCACGCGAAGTGGGCAGTCGGCTAGTCCATCGGTCGCGGTAGTGTGGTCTCTAGCCAGACTTACACAGTATGAATCAGAATATGAATTCATATTTTTAACTCAGAGGGCACAAAATTGCATACAATTTCACTACTGTCTACATACAGTCTGAAAAATTCATAATCTAAAACAATAAGAGTATGCGATTCCGTTCTGAATTAAATATGAATACACAATATGAATCCAGTTTCTGTTTCAAACTGTGTAAAGCCAGCCTATAGATCAAATATCAGCATAAGTGACGACCTCCGTCGCCGAGTGTAAATTGTACTTCTGTTTCTACTAACTTACGATTACGCTAAATCTTTTTTTGCATTGCAACACGTGCGGCGCAAATCACAGAAAACAATGCAGATGACGTGTTAAATGCAGAATCACACGAACATCTGCACTCCCGCAACCACGTGCGTGGCTCCGTCGCCACGCACCCGACAGCGTAGTACGGGACAGTGTGGCCATTGCACATGCTCTCCCAGACCTGAGCGACGATGATTTGGTATTAAAATTCGCTAAAGTGAGCATTCGAATTAGTTTCATCTTAGTAAGCTACTTCATCTGTCGTCATCAAATATATCGTCTCTCACAACCTCTTTTATGCGTGTCAATAATCGCCATTCAAGCTCTCATCAGCGTTTATAATTACGCATCCATTACGATTTAAGTAAATTAAATTTCTAACACTAATTTTTGCGCATATAGTACCTAGCTTCGTCGCGTAGTTGTGGGCGAAGCTCGGAAACTGTAGCTTATTTTTTTTTCTACTAACTTACGCTGTCAGGGTCTCCAAAGAGGATGTGTATATGGTGCCACCGACGTCTATGTGGACGGGCGCGTTAAACTTTGTGGTGGGAGCGACGCGGGGAATACCCGCAATCGCAGGTTTCTCCATCGAACTCCCATCCGGTTGGGGACTCCCTGGCTTCGTCACTGGCAGCATTTTGACCACTGAAACACGACAGTTGGAAACTTTAAGTACAACCGATGCCGGTGTTGAACTTATACAACAAATTTTTGACGCCTGGGAGAACTCGCAGGACGCTCTAGGTGTGTTTTGCGACTTGTCCAAGGCTTTTGATTGCGTTTTTCATGAAACATTACTCAGGAAACTCCACCACTATGGATTTAGAGATATTGATCTGGATCTTATTGCGTCATACCTGATGGATAGGATTCAGAGGGTTGACATTAACGGCAATAAGTCTGCGGGTTCGCCGGTTAAAATGGGTGTTCCGCAGGGCTCAATCCTTGGTCCTTTCTTATTTTTAATTTATATTAATGATTTACCTTACTACGTTAGAGATAAGCATGAGATAGTATTGTTCGCGGATGATACATCACTTTTATTTAAACTCAAACGTAAGGAAACAGTTATTGACGACGTGAACAGTTGTATCTCTAAGGTAGTCCACTGGTTTAATGTTAATAATTTATTACAAAATGAAGGAAAAACGAAATGTATTAAATTTGTATTACCTAATGTAAAACAGGTAAAAACCAGTGTGAATGTAAAGGATAGGAATATGGGCCTTGTAGACACCACAGTATTCTTAGGGATTACTTTAGATTCTAAGCTTCAATGGGGCCCACATATTGATAAATTGTCAAATAGACTTAGTTCTGCAGCATATGCCGTAATGAAGATACGCCAGTTAACGGATGTAGACACGGCCAGATTAGTATACTTTAGTTATTTCCATAGTGTAATGTCGTACGGAATTTTATTGTGGGGAAACGCCGCCGACATTCAAACTATTTTTGTGCTGCAGACGAGAGCTATTCGATCAATTTATAATCTTAAAGTTAAGGATTCCTTAAGAGATAGGTTTAAAGAATTTGGTATAATGACGGTCGCATCACAATACATTTACGAAAATTTATTACTTTTAAGAAAAAATATTAATTTGTTTCTTAAAAACAGTGATGTTCACACACTTAATACAAGAAACAAAAATAAACTAACTTTACCTGCTACTAGGCTTCACAAAATCAATAATTCATTTAAAGGTCTTTGTGTTCGCTTATACAATAAAGTCCCAAGAAATATCCAAGAGTTAAGCATAAATAAATTCAAAGATAGTATAAAAAAAGCACTTATTAAAAAAGCTTATTACAAAGTGTCTGATTATATTACAGACAAAAATGCTTGGGTTTGAACTGTTCCAATCATTCCAACAGGTTTTCTATATTAAATAAATCATGATTGTATTGACGTTGTAACAACATAATGATTTGTAAATGTTGTTACATTATGCTTTTAATGTTGTGGAGTTTTTTTCGCTCGTTTTTCTCCGCAGCTAAAAAATATGTCCAATAACGAGTGGTAGGGAAAAAAAATGTTTGGACGATTCAAAAGTGTTGTACTATACATGCAATTTGAATAAAGATATATTGATTTCTGATTTCATACCTCTTTTTACATAAGGTGTAGTTTCCTGCCCGACTATTTAGATCATTAAGAATATTAATATCCTTAAACCTAAATACAGAGTCACCGACAGAGTACAATCGTGAATCTAAACGATCCAAAGACCTATATAAAGTTTCATCAAATTATTTAGCTAAGGAAAAGTTCGTTTATATACTCATGGGCAGAAGATATATCTAAATGAAAACAGTAATTTACTTCTAGGTAAGTATGAGGTTATTTCTTTGAAAATCAGGAAAATTCTGTAAGCCTTATCAGTTATTGTAGCCAACTCTAACGTCAGAACCAAAACCAAAGTGCAATCTGAAAATATGTATTTCACATTTTACTTCTATATCTGCAAAAATGGTTATCAGGATTGAATTCAATGCGGTCAGACAAAATAATAACACATAAATACGATCTACCAAAAAACTCGTACAGCGGAATACAAAGCGCAATGTGTGCTGTGTTTTATTTATTTATTTTCTTTTCGTGAAATTGTCTGGAATTTAGAAAACTGCTTCCATGCTCAGATCAAACAAGTCAAATGGAAAAGCCGTGAACTCGCTTAATTACGTTAGTTGAGGATCGAAACCACACTCAGGGTCTGCAGTCAGTTGCATCGTATCGGTTCTATTAATGAAAAAGTATACTTTTATTTGCGTTTTGCGTTTAACGGACGGATGCTCGTGCCTTTGTGTCTCTTCTCTTTAAAAAAAAAAATATTAAACCGACATCAAAATAGAAAATTTAACTAAAAAGTAAAAAATAATATCTGGTTCATGTTTTGGAAGTCGAGCGGATCAAGATTGAAAGACGTATTATTCAGATTCAGGATCAGAAACGAAAATCCATTCAATATTTCAATCTTGACCCGCCCGACTTCCAAATTATGACCCAGTTATAATTTTTTACTTTTTAGTTCCATTTTCGATTTTGAAGTCGGTTTTTTTTTGTTTATTTTTTTTTATTTCATCCATTTTAGTGAAAATAACGTCGTCCAAGTAAACAATAACACGGAGAAATCGGTGAACATACATAAATATATATATATATATATATATAGTCGAACACTGAACCTCCTCCTTTTTTAAAGTCGGTTAAAAATGACACTGCGAACCTCCCTTTATGTCATATACCTAACCTTCAGATACAAGTGGTAAGCGGAAAATGTTTTTCTAGTATTAATAGATACTTGTAAATACATATTTACGGTCTTACTAAAAATATGGGTAAGGTTTCAAACCTTATTTAGGCATTTTTTTTCCATTTTTTCTAAAGCTCGTGTTGAGCGCATGTTCTAACTTTTTAAACAACTTTTAATAAGGATGGCGTTTTAATTTCCCTTGAGGGCTCAAAAATATGAATCTTTATGATAGAATAATCATTGCCATGCGTCACGACTGTGCAAAGGACAATGTTAAAATTGGCCTAAGAATCAACACCAATTTGGCATTTATGATAATTCTTAGTATTTTTTTTGCGATAATTATCAGTATTTAGATTGTGACGGACACTTCCAGTTAAGTAAGCTAAATTAAAAAGTTAAAAAATAATCTGAGACATTAAATACCATTTTATGTGTATAATCTATGGCAGCGCTGCAAACAAAACACTCTTTCTTCCCAATGCCGGCACTTCACTTGGCTATTCGTATTTGCTATTTTAAAACATGACATCAGTCTGTCCTTTTCGTTCCTTATTAAGCATGACAAGAACAAACTGTTGTCAAGTGAAGGGCCGGCATAAAACTCGTTACTCTGTGGTTGTGGTGCATGCAGTTTGCATTCGTAGTAATCTGTGGCATTCCAAAGAATAGTAATATAATATACCGGAAAGTGCATTCTCGTTTCGGATTACCTGTTGTGTGTGTTTATTTGCGATTGTTTTTCCTTTAATTTAACTATTTCGGCTATCTAATGTGCCATCGATGTTACCTAAGAGCAGAGCCCTTATTACCAAGTGCTAGTGAACCAGTGCCACAACATCCTGAGAGGATCATACTGCCAAATTATTCAAGAACACCTGATACACATTCACGGTGCATATTTACACAATATACATGTGATATACAAATAAATACAATAAACAATATGATACAATTATGTGAAAAATAGTCAATAAATAAGAAGCAAAACTACAATTTTTATTTTATTCATGATTCCTACCGAACCAAGTTTTTCCTAATAGTTATTCTTTAAAATCGCACCGAATAAAATGAATTAGTTGTAATATTAATTCACTTCATACTGAGTTCATACTAAGTTCATAGGTTGACTTATGTTTTATTGAATATCAAACATAACCTCAAAAAAATTTTAGTTTTCCTAATAATTTAAGTTCTCAGAAGTGTCCGTCAATAATCTTTGTTTTTACAGTCATTTACTTACGATTTTGAACCTAGAAAATAATATTTCATGATTGTTGGTTCTTAGGCTAACTATGTATGGACGCTGAACAATGTCCTTTGCCATTGGCTGGGGCCCAATTCTCGTTTCAATCGAATAAATCTCGAAATAGACATTATTGTTTGAGCTGTATCTCGACCAGAAAACTAGATTTTTGCAGCACGGTTTGGAGCCCATGTTATATAAAACATATAGAAAGAGTGCAGAGTAAATTTATTAAATCTCTTTACTTTCGCAACAATGTAAAAGATGAATCATACAGTGAATCTTTGGTCAGATATCTTTCTTTTCAAACTCTTAAACTCACAATTTGATTCGAAAAACCGGTATTAACCTTTATTTACCGGTATTTTCGAAACCGATTTCAAGCCCTGCGTCAAACCACCCCGCCTCCGACCGGCAGCCCGGTTCGCACCCGCTTTAGACGATCCTGGGCTTCTCCATTCACAGCGTCACCTGACTAGTCTCACGGACCGCAGTCCGAGCGGCTAGCCAGCTGACCAGCTCCCGTACCTACCAGGTAAACCAACTCCCCCTCCCCCCGATCTAGCCCTCACCCTCCAGGCGTAACTGCGGGGTCCAGTTATGAGTCGCCGTTATCATCTGACAACCCTAACTGTAACTCTTGCACCGCGTGTAATGGGAACTTCAACGAATTGTATAAACTATTTCTTGATAAAGCTAGTGAGCGTTCGGGAGACCTTGAACTCTGCAGAAACTATCTTCCCACTACATCCGATGCTTACAACCATACAACAAAGTATACAATATTCATTTTATTCTGACAGAACTTAGTACTCTCAATTATCAATTGTGAATGTCTCCCGTTGCGAATCTTTAAGTATGTTTGCAGTGATCTCAAATTAGACTGAATGTATTTTCATTTGGTTTTCATCATTAGTTAAATAATATAACGGTCGGCAGGCTTTGTCGTATATCTGGTTGTCGTATGATTACTAATAATATAAAATGAAGGTATTATAAAATGAATTTATTCAGCTACCTAAATATACCCATGTGTCATATCTATTGACTACCAGGATATTTTTTACGGTGTCATATCTTTTGACTCCCAGGATATTTATTTTCGGTGTCATAATAAAAAAGGCTAGTTTTTCATAGATCTATCGATTCATACCAATTACATTGTTGGCGGAGCTGGGTGCGTTTTGCCCATTGTCCTTTGACATACCAAAGCGAAATGAGTACTTTAAGATTTGACGGATAAATGGTGACACTTTACATTTACTATCAGATTGCACAGGTTCAAACAAGGTTCAAACCACAGCTTCAAACGTTGTTCAACAATAGTTCAAATGTGGTGTTATTTTTCTAAAGGTATGTTCTATTTGTAGAACAACAGTATAGAACAGGTACTGATTATCAAACCCAAGTGGAAGCTGACCGGAATGACTGTTTGAACTCATAAAATTACTATTCAAAGTTGATATTACCATGCTAACGACCTTTTTTCTTAGGGCGCTCATAGATTAATGTTTTAATCTAAGACGGCGGTTGTTAACGAGAGGAGTTCTACCCGGGTCTAGACACGGTTTCAATCCGTATCTACGTCGTACAATAATGATACCGGCGCTAAGCAACTTTACCCCAAGCCGTAGCTAGCTACGGTTTCGTTAACAAACCTCCATAGCCATAGTGTCTGATTAATTGACGACCAGACGTAGAAACGGCGGAAACTCGTCTCGTTAACAAAGCACCCTCTCACAATAACAGCTCATATATAGCAGATTCGATTGCAGTGTATTTGGATATGCTTTTCACAGCTCACAGTAACAGTTAAGCCATGTTGTATTTATTAGTTTTGAAAGGCGATGAAACTTTTGCTCGTCTATTTTAAATTAAATTGTTAAAAGTGCTCTGCCCGTGAATTAATTCTGTAGGTATGGACTAGCATGGACGCAGAGGATTTTCGTGGAACTACAAATAAATAAAAAAAATGTAACCTAGCATAAATAGAGATAGAACAATAACATGTAAGTATAAACTAAACTATCATTACTTTGAATCGTTATATATATAAAACGAGTACCTAAATATAGACTCGTGAAGAATGTCCCTAAATGAAATCTTTTCATTCGTCTTCTCGCAGTCTATTCACAATCGCGGCTATTTTGAAGTAAGCCACACTTCCTTTTTCCGACTGGTTAAAGTCCATAATCCTTCACCGTCAGAAGCGTGTGTACATACGACACAGCTCGAGCCGGACCATGTCCAACTTCAATTATTTTTATCTTTTGAATGCATCTCTAGAGTCATCATACTAGTGGCGACCTATCTCGCTAGCTTCACACCTAACTTCCATTCATCTGCTTGATTTAAGCTTTTGTGCAGTGAAAACCACTCTTGAGCTCAACAAACTAACGTCCCATTCGTAACAAAAATGTTGATATCTCGTCGCAAAGTTTATAATACGCGCAGTGAGAAAGAAAATCTTACTTTGGTATTTATCATGACTACTGCTCACCTATTAGCTCAAATTACACTTTTTTAAGCAAGAACGTTATTATGGCGCGGTTAAACTTGGTCGTTAGTCCGAATACGAGTGCTAATGGAATTCGGGTAAACGACTAAGTGTTAACTTACTAGTTTAAACAATGCGACCATCGCGTGATCGCGAACTGGGTGTCCTAATAGAACGCGAATACGCGATCACGATTGACACACAGTTTGTTCGGGTTAGCAGTGCGCCTCTCCCCGCTTCCTATCGACGCGACGCGATCATCGCGCGAACTTCAGTTAGGATATCTATTCATCATTAATAGGTTTGATTGCGCGTTCGCGCGAACTAAGTTCCCGCGAATAGATTTTTAAATATTTTAGTCGCGCGAATGCATCACGCGTTCGCCTATTAGGACACCTATTCTAGATCAATATGTTTAATCGTCGACTCGTACGATGATCGCATCGCTCATTCGCGTTATCGCGTTGTATTAGGACAATGCCGAATACGGGCTGACGACCAAATGTAATTGAACCATTATTCCAAAACGTAGACTAAAGCTGGTCTTGGTTTGTCTAACGTTGTATGTTTTCTTCTTCTTTTTAGCTAACAAAAGTAACATCAGTTTAGACCAGGTTAATTCTAGGCTACGTTTTGTAACAAGGCGGTAAATGTTTAAATAAATCAAAATTTCTCATTAAACCAACTACGTGCGTTAATTGTGCTTAAAATAACATAGTTTTTACTTCGCTTTACTTTAATTCATTTATTATTTAGGCATTTATTTATATATAAACATAAGTAGGTACCAACTTACTTAAATAAAGTATATATCAATTTAAAAAATTGCCATGCTGATAGTAAAAGTATATCAAGTGACAGAGTCTATTTTTCTAAGTTAGTTAGGTATTTTTACTGCAAAACCGTCAGAAGTGTATTTATGGATAGGATAAAGTTACATATGAAAATGTTATCAAATTACTTTTATTATACTTATAGGCGAAACGGACGCATATATTTTACTGGTTAAAACATTTATTTTAAAACTTATATAACTTCGAAGATAGCAATTGAAAAAAGGTACATGTGATTTCCGAAGAATATAGAGTCAAGAGCACTAGTAACTTCTGGATAGGCAAGAAAGCAGCCTGCACGCATTCAATTTTGTTACAAACTAAGACCTTTTACTAAATCTTTGATTCTATTTTTCTTATTTGCCATATTATAATAAAGTAACGCGACAGGACATATAAATTTTGTAAAACAAAGTTATATCTTCACATAATATTGACACGTTTCCCAAGCATAACATAAGGTCTGATATGCATATAACATAAAGATGTCCGTAGTAAATTGTCACATAAGATACTCTTAAATATCAAAATATGAGCCGTAAATGTAGTTTTTTTAAACAATAAATGCGTCAGAATTTGCTTCTCAATGCTTTATTTATATTTATATTTTGACGACCTCCGTGGCCGAGTGGTTTGTACGCCGGATTTCATGGTGTCGCCGACTCGAGAGGTCCTGGGTTCAAATCCCGGTGGGGGCAGATGTTTGTGTGATGAATACGAGCATTTGTACTCCAGGCATGGATGTTTAATATGTGTTTTTCATATAAATATACTTATATAATAATATGTACAATATGTGTATTCTATCCGTTACCCTAGTATCCCATAACACAAGCCTTGTAGTGCTTACTTTGGGGCTAGGCTAATTGGGGTGAGTGATTTTATATGATTGGTAAAAAAAAACAAATGCTACAAAAATACCAAAACATGTCAAAGCAAATTTTACATCTTACAAACTTCAAATCGCTCTACTGTAAAGTAGGGATTATGCAGACGTAGCTTTATCCTATGGATAGGTCGAAATGCTTTACAATCGGATTCGCACTGGAATGGCGTCTTAAGCACTTGACGTATTTAACAGCATATAATAAAACCATGAAGAAATATCACGTATTTTGTGTTATGCCATTTCGATTTACTCATTTGTTTCAGTTTTATTTCCGTTCATAAACATAATGGCAATAGTAATACAAACTCTGTAATAATAACATCGACCAATTATTGCGGAGGCTCAAATTACTGATTATCACTAACGAAGTAACTATAGTCACCTGATTATATTATCATCCTTATAAGGTTAGAAATAATATCACATTTTTTCTCTCGATTAAAATCATCCCATATCGATGTTTAACTTTTGGTGCTATGAAATCTAAAAAGCGAGCATAAAATGAGACTTTATAATTGAAATGGCAAAGCTTATTTGTTACTGAATAAGATCTTATTTCACGGGGACTCTTGAAAGAACTGAAGCCTGCGACGGGCTTGAAGCTATCGGGAAAGGTACTTCACCCAGGTAGATAGGCGTCTACATCTATCACCAGGTAGATAGGTATCTACGTAGCATACTTATGTAGTTCGGTGGCACACCCCTGGGGCATGGAGTCCGTACGCACACACTCCACTAGTCTGGTCTCATTTTAAATAAGCCTCGGGCTGATTGCCAGCTCAACGACATCTCAAATACCAACATAATCACCGGTTTCGAGCGAAATAAACGCTGTGACAGCGCGCAGGTTTTTGTTTTGTGTAAACGACATCTTTTAGCTTATTATAATTTATATGAATAACTATAGCGTTGCAACCAGTCACCAACGGATACAATTTAAAATAGAAGAAAATGAGAAGTGCTCATAAGAATTTATATAAAAAAATGGTGTGGTTTTCAGGAGAATTTCGCAAACAATTTCTGTAAAACAAACTTTTTGTGTTAATCGTAACGATCAAAGCAAGAAATACAGCATGCACACTCGAAAAAAACGGATTCTTTTTAACACCGTTTTGTTGATCGTGTGTTTAAGCGACTTCAAAAAAAACTTTTTTTTTATTGTATGTTCTCCTATATCTCCGTCAATTGTGGACCGATTTCCTAAATTCTTTTTTTATTCCAAAGAGTGCACTTCCGAGGTAGTCTCATTGGAACCAATTTAGGATCTGATGATGGAATTCTGTGAAATCAAGGGAAACCTTCTTATAAAAATTATTATTTATTACTTGGACGATGTTATTTTCACGATACTTTGTTTATATGTACACCGATTACTTGAAGATTTCTGGTCCAATTTGAGTGATTCTTCTTTTGTTCAATTGGACATACTTGCCGTTTGGTTCCATAAAAAATATTTTGTTTGATCCATTAGTTTTTATTTAATGAGCATTTTTGTTTATTGTTTGATGAAATAAAAATTTTTGAAACAAAAATAAAACCGACTTCAAAATCGAAAATGGAACTAAAAAGTAAAAAATAATATCTGGTTCATGATTTGGAAGTCGGGCGGAGTCAAGATTGAAACATTTAATAGATTTTCGTTTCTGATCGGTAATAATACGTCTTTTAATCTTGAATTAAATATTACGTAGGTAATCAATTAAATATTACGTAGGTAATTTAATTACCTGTTTTAATTGTTTTACTTTTCTTTTATGATTTTATTTATTATTACTCTGTCTATACATTCATTTGGTATTGTTATTAGATTTTTTAATTTTATTGTGTTTTTTATGCCATTAATAAACAATTATTATTATAAGGTCGGGAAATGAGATTTAAAACTTAGATATCATTACAGCAATCGCTTCCCAGTGAATTTCTTATATTCCTAGGGACAACGTATCAAGTCGCCTATCACAATACCGTACTACACTCAGTCTGCTCTTACACGTGGCTTAGTGTAATTTATCATGCGGTCTCTTTGACGTTTGAAATTTATTTACTTTTATTGATGAAATTTACGAGAAATCAAATAGAATAATCCTGAATTTACAAAGTTTACATTGAGTTCATATGAATTAGTGGCATGGTAGGACGAGAACACCTGAAAAAAAAAACAATATCATTACAATATTTGCGTAGAAAAACACTTTCTAAACAGGAAAGTCAATCGGTGATTTTCTTTTTTGTACAATAACAGAGGTATTTATATTTATAGCTCAAGCTATAAATAGAACTCATCACTAAAGAATAACTTCTTGTGATAGCAAAGCCTCGTAAGCCGTGCGGTCTGCTTAACGGCTAGGGATGGGCGTTTTTAGAATAACGATGCGCGATAACGATGCCTGGTTCGGATGCGCGCATCCGATGCGACTGGATGCCTTGATGATTATTTTTTGGATGATTTTTATGTAATAATTTTGCCAGCATTCAATCTTTTCAGATAACATACCGAAAAGTAAATAAATGGCTTTCGATTACATTTTCAAGTCCTGATTCAAGGAATCTAAGAGACAGAGCCACACAATACAAGCATCTGTAGAAATTCATATTGCATCGTAACCTGTGATACAAGATATCGACATTCATTTGACATCGATGCGATGCCGGCATCGATGCGATTTATCTGATACCGATGCGCATCGATTTCAAAAATATCTAAAAACGCCCATCTCTATTAACGGCTACTCCGTTTCGCACCCGTGAGACTTGCGAGAGGCTAGGTGTGAGGTCCGTCCCCCTTGAGGGCGCCAACGTCTGGAAATAGAAGTTTTGCCTGCGTAAAACAAAGGTTTTAAGGTTTTTAATATCGTTGAGATAATCCTGGAAGGAAGCCCTAACCACGCAGAGTTTTGAATCAAAGATTTTTAGGTTACTGCTCATAAAAACTAACGTCATATTTTTGGGATTTTTTTAACACGGAACTATAATTATAAGATAAATCTCATCATCATCATCATCATCTCAGCCGTACGACGCCCACTGCTGAGCATAGGAAGATAAATGTATAAGTACTTATTATATATTACATTTTCCACTATTTTACCTCTAAATTCCTTCTCATTCTTTTTCATTTTTTTTCATTTTTCATTCCTGAACAGAGTTATAATGATTTTTTAACTGTTACATTCAATTTTATTCATTATGCGTATTAATTCGTTTTTTTTGTCTTTTGGCGCAGTTTTTCTGATATTACTAGCTGAGCTAGCGAACTTCGTAAAAATAGGGGAGGTGGTAGAAGAGTAGGGTTGTATGTATTTTTTAATACCACATTATAAAAATAAATCAAAATGTCCAAAAAAATTTTAGGGGTGTGTAACGTAGTGTTCTATCAATTTCCTGGGATAACAATCCTCCTAACCCATATGAGAACACTACACAATGAGTTTGAATTTTGGCGCGAAGGCGCATTGTAGGTTTTAGAACACTCCGTTAAAGGTGGATAACCATTATCACTTAAGGATATGAAAAATAGATAGTAGCCGATTCTCTGACCCACGGAATATGCATATTAAATTTCATAAAAATCGCTCAGGTCGTTTTGGAGGAGTATGGTTGGTTACTAACATTTTATTTAAAAGATTAATAACACGATAATTGCTACGCCGTCGTTACGGCACTTGAAATATCGGGGACACGCAAAATACAAGGTACATGGTAGTAATCCCGTGAATGCCAAAAAGTTACTTGAAGAAAGTTATTGGCGAAGTAACGTGTCGCAACAGCAAAATGTAAGTGGCTCTGTAGTCTTAGGTCCAAAGAAGAACAGGTTAAGCCTGTTCACTACAAGTCACTAAGCGAGTAGCTTAACTCTTACCTCCTCAGACTCAAAGTAGATGAGCTAATATTGCTTCATTATTGTTACCAGTCGATGAGCTCGATGGCGCAAGTGGTTTACGCGTTCGGCTGCGATCGTTGAAGTTAAGCAATTTTCGCAGTGATCGGTCATTGGATGGGTGACCAAAAATTTACTATTTGGAGCTCCTCCGTGCTTCGGATGGCACGTTAAACCGTTGGTCCCGGCTGCATCTGCAGTCGTTAGCACCCACCAATCCGCACTGGGCCCGCGTGGTGGGTCTTGGCCCAATCTCCCTATTCCATCCATAGGGAACGCCTGTGCCCCAGCAATGAGGACATTAATAGGCTAATTATGATTGTTACCAGTCAAATTAGTACTGTAACGCCAGTAGCGTTACGGCCTCCTTGCTTGTATATATACTCTTTGCTTACGTAATGCCTACGGCTGGCAGTTGTATTGAAAAGTAAATGTCATTATTTTAAAGATTTGATAGACCATTCTGTCTCATATCGAATATTCTGAGATAGAATTCAGGTACAGACTGAAACGATTATTGTACATAATTTCTCTGAGTTTAAATAAAAGAAGTGAAATATTACAGCATTATCATTCGAAGTTATTGTAAGCTGCGTCCCGGGCTTCCCTTCAGGTTAAGCCCAACCGTACAAACCCACATAACACAAATATTAAATAATTATGCGTAATCTGTATTTATTTAAAGTTCTTACCCGATACATAGTATCATCTTAATGTAAGCACTATAGATTTTATTTTTGTTGTGTTGTAATTATTATGTATTTATTAAAAAAAATAAGTTAATGTTATTGAATATGCTATTATAGCCTCCAGGAATACCTAAATAATAAAACCACTATGGAATAAATATAATAAATACTATATTATTTTTATTATAACAAGATATAATACAATACTTATATAAATAAATAATCGTACATAAATCATAAATCTAATTATTCAATATCTTATTGGAGTAGTATGAATAGATAACACAAGTGAACAAAATGAAAAAAAAAAATTTGAGTCTGTTATTTAATGACTATTGTCTAATTTTTCATATCGAAAAATAACCAGAAACCTCATTTTTATTTTAAAAAGTTTGCTTTTGTACTTTATACAATGATAAATAAATATGTATGACTTTTGTAAAAGGCTGAGGATCTACTGCTTTTAATAAGCAAAAGAAAGGAATGCAGAAGGATATTGGGTATGGAATAGGAAGCAGTAGAGCTATCACTCAGTGTATGTACACACCTTTTAGAGAAACGACGTATTTTGTAAATGCCTAGAGTGGTAAATTCTCTCTTCCAAAATGAGTGAAAACTACGTGGACCCTGTTTGCTTTATTTGCGGAGATTTTGTTAAAATTTAGAGTCATAACAATTTTTTAACCTGTAGTTAAAGACTTAATTAAACATATGAAGCTTAATTTTAACTTCCTATTTGACTTTAGGATAAAATATGGACGCCTCATGACGATATACAAATTTTCCAAGTTATTTTTGTTTACTTCACTACCAGCAACACATTCAGAGTGTCAGAAAATGAATTATAATATTTAGTATGACATACTTTTATTCACTATGGACCCTATCATTATATTGTCTCAGTTGCATGAAAAAAATCTTTATTGAAGGGAAACGACGTATTTTGTGAGTCTAGAGCGGTAAAATGTCTTCCAAAATGAGTAAAAACTACGTCCGGAGATTTTATTAAATTTAGGGTCAAAAAATGTTGTTTATCCAGTAGTAAAAGGCAAAATTAAGCATATGGAGCTTACTTTAACTTTCTATTCGAAGTCAGGATAAAATATGGGCGTCACATGAGGATGTACCAAATTTTCATGGTATTTTGTTTACTTCAGAAAATTTTCAGACTAATAATTATAAAATATGCTAAAAATATCAATTTTTAAAACTAAATCAATATATTTTTTGTATTCATACACTTGGTTTATTTGTCTAAAGTAAATAAAAGAGTTTTAAATAAATATATTAATGATTATTTTCTTGTTACTTAAACAAAAAAGTTTGCAATTTTCCATGAAATTTAAAATTTCATTCAGATAGCTACAAAAGCAAACTTTTTTAAATAAAAATATTGTTTCTTACATTAATTAGGTATAAGAAATCAAAATCTGGTACAAAGAACACAGACTCAAAAATCGTGTTGACTGGTGTAATTTTTATGGGTTTTAATTCATTGGATATAACAAATTATATCACAATAAGGAATTATGAATAAGACGTCCTCTCCTCTTCCAATTGCGATACCCTACACTACAGGGTCCATAATGCACTTTTTATCTGTTAATATTACCACCTTTGTATCTCCATTATGGTCTGCAATAAATGAATTGAATTGAATTAATTTAGTAAATGTGTGCCCACATTGGGCATGGCGCATGATACTGTTAACTATTCAAACTGTTTATTACTAAGGACTCCGAAATTTTACTAAAATAAAAATTCATAGAAATGTGTTCTCTCTCTGTCTCTGTCTCGCTGTATAGGTGCCTTAACAAAGCGCAATTTTTTTAGCAATCACGATTGTGAATCACACTAATATTATTAAGGCGAAAGTTTGTGAGTGTGTATGTTAGTTACCTCTTCACGTCTAAATGGCTGGAGCGATTTTAATAAAATATGGTATGGAGTTAGCTGACACCCTGGATTAAGACATAGGCTACATTTCACTGCGGGAAAATATCCTTAATAAATCGCGGGTAACACCGCGGGGCACAGCTAGTATTAAATAATTACGCGTAATCTGTATTTATTGAAAGCCTTTCTCGGTACATAGTATCATGTTAATGTAAGAACTATAAATTTTTGAAGTGAAAACTTTTTTAGGGGCGTTGTACACTTATTTTATGATGACATGATGAGAGATGAGATGTATGAGTGAAAAATGTTAAACTTGCGTCAGGTTAAACACGTGGGCTGATCGCATCATGACACACAATAAAATTGGAAAGATGGTTAACTTTCAATATAAAGGACGAAACATAGTAATATTTTATTTTATCGTATTATAATAATAAGTCTCTATCTAGGACGCCCACGTGGTAGCGTTATTGCGAAGAAAATGTATTGTTTTTACAATAGTTGTCGCTAGGTGTGCTTGAATGTGATTCATGTAAGTTGATTTCTCTACAATAGATGTCGCTAAGTGCGCCTAAACGTGATTCATGTAAGTTGATTTTTCTGAGAGATAAACTTTTTTAATGTAAGTAATATAAATTGTAGTGTTTGTGTACTATAGTCCAATAAATTTATATTGTATTTTACCACATACATGATAGTACTTTTATACTGATAATTAAAGCAATTCGTTAAAATAATTCCCTAACCATTCCAAACTATCAAAAATGCACAACGTTAATATTCAAATTTTCACTTCTGCCGGCACTCCTGGAGTGCAACACGTCGTTTATTTTTGTGTTGTTTTCTAAAAAATGTGGGTAGGGCATGGCGCATGACACTAGAAATATTAACTATTCAAACTGTTATTTGTTAGGACTTAGGACTCCTGAATTTTACTAGGTAATATTAAAATTCATAAAATGTATTATGTACTGGCTGGCTGTCTGTCTCGCTGTATTGAAGCTATTGCGATTGTGTATAAATAATAAATTGCGATTGTCTATAGATTGTGTATAATAAAACTTTCCTTTCACGACTTTAAACATAATTTCAAAAGTCTCCATCAATCAATAGAAGAACCCACAAAAATATAAATCGGGATCAAAGGTCACATTAAAATTTTATTAATACTAAATCTTGTTAAAAGTACAAATTTACAAAAAGTAATGGTTATCTAAAAGCATCCATTTCTAAAAAGCTAGCCGCTGTTATTTATTCTGCAGACTGAGTTTCCGAGAAATTACCATTTAAAAATTGAAAATGAAACCTCCATTTTTAGACCGTTCTCATGAAAACCAATGGGTGCAGATTAGTTACTATTAAAACCGCTACAGTGACAAAAACAAATCAAATAAAATTTAATATATCAATACAAAAATTAATTTATAATAGTATTTTTTTTGTTCTTTTAATACTTATTAAATCTTGATCAATGGTATGTATCCTAATGAGTTCTTCATACAAACTTCACACTTAACGTCAAACTTATAATTCACCCTAGAATTTTTAAACAATATACCTTTATTCTAATTCTTAAACTATGATAGAATGACGGCAAAACAATTTTTAACATTTTATAATGCGTCACGGTTAGTTATCCATACAGAAAAAACACACCTTAAAAGTTTCAAAGGTAGGTAAGGTATAAGCACGGCACCCATCTAGAGTGCCGTGGTTGCGGGATATGTATTTAAACTGTAATAATTTATGAATAACAAGAATTTATTATATTGAAAATACCTGACGGCCTCCTTGGCCGAGAGGTTTGTACGCCGGGTTTCATGGTGTCCTCGACTCGAGAGGTCCCCGGTTCGAATCCCGGTGGGGGCAGATGTTTGTGTGATGAGAACGAGTATTTGTACTCTAGTCATGGATGTTTAATATGTATTTCTATATAAATATACTTATATATGTACAGTATATATATTCTATCCGTTACCCTAGTATCCCATAACACAAGCTTTAGAAAGCTTATTTTGGGGCTAGATTAATTGGAGTGTGTATCAAATAAAAAAAAAAAAAAAACTTAACACTTTTTGCGCGTGCTCTTGTGTTCGATTAGAAGAGAGAATGCGACCGTTAGAGTAGAAGAACAGATTCAATAGAAAGATTTTCTTTAAGTTTTGATATCTCACAATCTCCCCTAAATTAGTAAAATTAAATTTAGATGTTATCTTATTGTTGTTTACAGATATTCAATAAATCTACTAATATCTATAATAAATCTACCTTAAATCTTAATCTTATTTTTAAGTTGTTAACAGATATTAAAAGAATAGTAAATATTCAGTTAACTGATCTGATAAGTCTTCAATTATCTTTTTTTTTTGTTAACAAATATTCAGAAAACATTCTTTAAATTTTAAAGTAATTTTTAATTTCTTACATATTAAAAAACAATGTACTTAAAATTTTATGTTTAAGCTTGAAAATAATGGTAAATATTCAGTTAACTGATTAAGTCTTCATTTATCTTGTTGTTGTTAACGAATATTCAGAAAACCTACTTTAAATATCAACATTAATTTTAAGTTGTTTAAAAAAAAATCTACTTTAAATCTTAATCTTATGTTAAGATATCTGTGTCACTGTCAGTCGTTTGATGTCTAAAGAAACATAATCACAATCGCAATTTTCATCGTGTTACTGCGAAGTTTGTCTTAGCCATTTGGTAAAAGCCACTTTATACCTATCTCGTATTTATACAAAGTATTTTGGAAGATTTAAAAAGCAAGTTGTACGAAAACACAATAATTAATCCGATTAAAATGAGACGTTTGAGCTAAAATAAGCTGCTTGTTGCAATCACATTGGCATCATGCCTTTCATTTTAATGAAACTACGATAAATCAACAAAATAATTCCGCTGTATATTTATCGTTGCCGTTGTAATAAATGTGCGTTTTATTTTACTGCGCGGCGTTGTAGGTATTATACGTTGTAAGTAACGCAGCAGCGTTTTCGATCAAGGACGGGGTTTTAAATTGGTGTTCCACGAAGCTTCGCTCGCGGCGTCGCCCGCGGCGGCCGAACGCCCCTTCCTTTTATCAATAGTTTATGTTTGGGGCCCCGAGCCATTCTGTCCGTAGAGGAACATTCACATTGAACCAGGACGTTAGCGGGCAAGCGGCCTGCTCGAATTTTTTCGGAAATGCAATATACAGTGCGACAAAGGTCTTTATGAAATAAAGTAACATTAGTTTAAAATATGAAACAGACACTCAAATTTAACAAAGTAAAACGATTAACCTAAAACTAAAAAACAAAAAAAAATCTTATTTAAAAAAAACCTTTAGGCAAGGTTTCGAAGATACTGGCAGCGTTTCCCCTTTGGATAGCTAGACTATTCTTTGTCCGAGGTAGCTGCCAGCTCTTCGGTCTCCTGTGATGTCGATTACCCTTTATGCTATTTCCTTAAAAAGCCTTATAGCGCTAGGATCCCATGGACCAAGGGTCTCGACACCGAATAGGACAAAATCATATTCGGAGCCTAGACCCCTGTATTTGCATGGTCTGGCTTTTTCAGTCGCTTCACAAGCCCACGAGCTCTGTTGTTGGTTACATATAGATGGGAAGGGGCTAGCGTGTCTGAACAGGTTGCATCCCATACCAGCACCCGGCCCATCTTCCATGGAATCAAACTCATACCGTCCAGTCTCTTGCCATCGTCCCTTGCAATACCAGTCGGCTCAAGTAGACTTGGCACGTTGACGGTGGCAACGGTCTACGTAAATGGCCGAAAATGACACATAAAATATGACGTTTACAAAGAAGGCGCGGCGCGGCGTGAGTTGAAATTTTCGCCACATTCACAAAGATCCATGTCGCACTATACAATAAAAAATGTGGCGAGTCGCTTCCTCGATTTCGTTCACAAATGCACTATAAATAACAAAATATTACTTATTCATATTTTTGTTGTTTCAACAAAACATTGCCAGCTTTTTGAGTAAAAAGAATGAACTTGAAATAGCCTTGCATGAATTTTCAAGTCAGGGGAGAGACATTGATGTTTTGTGCCTTAGCGAAGTTTTCGTTAAGTCAGGAAATGAACAAAATATAAACATAAGAAACTTTTTGCTTGCGGATTCGTATTTAAGATCCAACCAAAAACGTGGAGGCGTTTGCATTCTGAGTAGGGATTATTTAGATTTCAAAAAGCTGTCTTTCTAAAAAAAATATGCTACTGACCTTTCTTTTGAAGTTGGTGGCATTGAAATTCAATCACTGCAATGTATTTATAGAATACCTAAAAGTGACCCGAACATATTTCTTGAAAATCTTGAACTATTAATGACCAAGCTTCGCAATAAACATCAGAAAAAAATAATAATTACTGGAGACTTTAATATAGACTATCTCAAGCCTTCCAAAGAATTAACAGAATTAAAACGAATTACACAAAACTATAATCTTATTATACACATTCAAGAACCAACCCGACTTAAGACTAAGCCTAGACCAGATCTTAAGCAACTGTCCTGATGCTACTAGTGAAGTTTTGAATGTTTGCTTGTCAGAACATAATACATATCATAACTTAGTGTTCCTGTAATAAATAAAAAAAATCCTCCTAAATACTGGTACATAAAGCGAAGAGATTTCAGCGATGAAAACATAGCCAAATTCCTTACTTACCTAAAAGATATGTCATGGTCTGAAATATTTAATGAAAACAATACAAATAATGCCTTTGATATCTTTCACGATTTGTTAACTATGTTTTATGAACAGTGTTTTCCAATAACACGTATTAAATGTAAAAATAGAAATAATCACTCTTCTTGGATCACAAAAGGTATAAAATCATCATCAATCATCAAGCGAAAACTAAGATTTTAGTATTATATGAATAAAAATAGCGAAAATAAAAACCGTTACAAAAAGTTTAATTTCATCTTTAAAAAATGTATAACAGCATCATTACAAAAACTAAATAATGATAATTATATAAACAGCACAAGAAATGATTGCCAGGCCGCTTGGAAAATAATAAAAAAAGAAACATCTAAAAACAGGGTTAGTAAAAAAACACAGATATAGAGGAAATACATTGCAATGGACATTCTATTACCGATCCTATCGAAATTGCTGAATTATTTAATGGTTTCTACACGGAATTAGGTGACGAAAGTGAAAAGACTAGACATGAATATAAAATTAATATAAATAATTACAGTATGTTTTTGACTCCCACTGATAACGATGAAATAATTAAAACTATCCGGACATTAAATAATACTCAATCTGTTGGCTACGACAATATCTCCACAAAAATTCTAAAGATCAGCGCTACAATTTTAGCCCCTGTACTGAACCACATCATAAATTTATCATTTAGTGAAGGCATATTCCCGGAACGCCTAAAAACAGCTGTTATAAGACCCATACACAAGAAAGGTGATAAAAAAAATATTGAAAACTATAGACCCATAGCACTTATACCAGTTTTATCAAAATTATTTGAAAAATTAATGCATAAGCGACTCTATAGTTATTTTAAAACACAAATTAATATGTCCCCAACAAAACGGCTTTCAAAAAGGAAAGTCGACAACTTTAGCAGCTTTAAATTTGATTACTAAAGTAATGGTAAACTTTAACATGTCCAAGGCCTTTGATAGGGTGTCACATGAATCACTTTTGAAAAAATGTGAACTTTAAGGAATTCGCGGTAAACCATTGGAATGGCTGAGATCATATTTAACAAAAAGAAATCAATATGTGGAGATTAATGGTCTCAATGCAAATAAAGAGGAAGTAACTTATAAGTCGCGGCTAAAGATAAAAAAACTTGGGGTTCCACAGGGAAGCATTCTGGGTCCCTTACTATTTCTACTGTATATAAATGACTTGCCTGAGGTCACGAGACATCAGTGTTCACTCTTCGCTGATGACATTGCTTTGGTTGTACCATGCAGGGACAAATTGACATATAATAATGAAATCAATTCTGCGATTGCTGACATAATAAAATTGCTCCATTGTAATAATTTGAAAGTTAACATGTCAAAAACTAAATATTTACAATTTCACAATCAAGGTGGTAAAAAGCAGATGCTTAATCTGACATTCAATAATATAACAATTGATGAAACAAATGAAACAACTTTCTTAGGCATTACATTAGACAACTGTTGCACATGGAAACCACTTATAGAACAATTATGTACGAAACTAAACCGTTTCGTATATGTTCTATGGCGTTTGAGTAAAATCAGCAACATACAGACAACACTAAAAGCATATCATGGATATATTGCATCAAATTTAAGGTATGGAATTTTGCTATGGGGTAACTCAACAATGGTGAATAGGTTATTTTTAGCGCAGAAGCAGTGTATAAGAGGAATCTGTAATGTACCACCACTTACCAGCTGTAAACCTCTTTTTAAAAAACTTGGCTTATTAACTCTTTGCGGCATCTATTTATATGAAGTTTGCATTTTTGTCAAAAGCAATATACATTTATTTAAACAGCGACAAGAAAATTGCTTATTTAATGCGAGATATCCTGATCGACTGTTGTTGCCTGATAGTTAAACGGTTATTTGCTCCAAAAACTCATACTTTATGTGTGTAAAAATCTATAATCATTTGCCTCATATCATAAAAAAATTAACATTTAACTTGTTTAAAAATAAATTACATGCCTGGCTTGTCGACAAATGTTTTTATTGTATTGGCGAATACTTTATGAGTCATAATTAATGATTATTTATTTTAATACAATAATTATTAGTGAATAAATGTGTCAATTTAAATAATGAAAATGAAATTGTTGCCTTATATGAAATTAATATGCGTTGTATAGTGCCTACTTAACATTTTTTTTTCTTTTTCTTGACATATTATTGTATCTGTTATTTATAATTTATTTTTTGTTTGTTTTTAAATACAAATTATTATGAAATTATTTATTAAGGCTATGTGAATCAATTCAAATCGTAAAATGAAGTTGTTGACTTACATGAAATTAATGTATATTGTACCTACTGAAGATGAGATGTGACGTTAAGTGATTTTCTTTTGACATTTTATTTTATCAATGTATTAGAGTTTTTATTTTGCAAATAAGTATTTTACATAGACTAAGAGTTATGCTCGAAGTACAAAAAAGTCATAACATAATTATAAATCTATATTTGAATTAATTTTTGCATGCTGGAAATGGCTAATTGTGCGATCTGACCTAATCATTTAAAAACATCATTGTAACCACAGTTAATGCAAACAAATTTCATTTCATTTCATTTGCTCTAACCATGATGTATATGGCGTTTTTAAATGTTCGGCTTTTCGGGAACATATATCTACTATTGATATTTCAAATTGAAAGTGCTAAGGAACTTTTTCGCTTAAATTGGAGCACCATTCTATGAAATCTACTTCTATAAAGAACCCTCTGTTAGCGCTGTGTTTCTTTAGATGAATAAAGTTTCCAGAGAACCAAATAGGTAAAGGATGAACTCGAAATAAGTGACGCGCGAATGATTCTTACTGTATGGTATCGTGTATAATTATCAAACTGGTAAAAATGTTTCTTTGCCACGCTTTACCGTATAAAAAACTCTTCATTGCTCTGATTCTTAGTTAAGACTAGGCGTGAATGCTACGTGAATCCAAATACAAATATTTTTAGCGCGGTTCATTGTTATTTCAAGATCGTTTAAATGGTAAACGCAAAAAAAGATTACAGATGAATTTAAACAACGACAACAACTTATTACTAATTCTGTATCGAACAAATAATATGTGATTTTGTGTTTTATTCACAGTTATCTGTGTCAAAAACCAAAATTACCGAAACACCATTGATACTGCACGATTATTACTATAATTTAACAAACTCGTCACCCAGAGAGTTTATTTATAACGCGTGGACAGTTGAAGCTACTTGTGATATGCCACTAGGAATTATTAAAACTACCAGTAAGAGTATATTACTCTTTACAGGAATATTCCCAATAAATAAACCAATATTCTCAGAAAAACTTGCAGCACTAGGGGTAACTTACCACTGTCCTTTTTTCTTGGAAACAAGCCCCGTTTTTCGTTGGGCGTTTATTTTAAAAAACAAATATTCTTATATTTCATTTTCTCTATCTCAGCATATCACTCAACATGCAAATTTAAATACAAAAATGAAAATTTAGAAGTGTAATTAATACTATTGTAGACACACTTATGATGAGAAATGTTCTGTAATTAAAGTACTATTATTATTTGTACATATGAAATCGAGAATTGTATTTTAAAAGTTTTCATAGAAAAAACTTCAATGTTTCCATAAATAATTAAAAAACTGTTTTATTTTTCGGTAGACAATATCCACTTCAATTAGTTGCTCTGTATTAATGAAAACGCGCATAACTTCCGAAAAACTGTACCAAAACTATGTTATATAATTATACTAGCTGACTCGGCGAACTTCGTACCACCCAAAAGTAATAATTTGCAATAAATTAAAATTGCGACTATAATTTGAGATTTAAACTATCCTATCTCTCAAGTTGGATCGAACTGCACATGGTGTGCGAATTTTATTATAATCGGTTCAGTGGTTTAGGAGTCCATTGAGGACAAACATTGTGACACGAGATTTATATATATTAAGATTTTGTACGATCTACATGCAATAAATAATTTTGGTAAATCCACCTGGAAACATTAAAAAAATTGCTGCTTTAGTATGAGTTCTCAACACTTTTCAATGGACTTCACAGTGGTAACCAGCACATTTTATAAAAAAGTTGTTTGATATCGATCACAGCACAAAGAATAAGATTATAGTCTTACAATAGACAGGCCGGTTATATACACAATGAACCCTCCTGGCACTTTGCCCGCAGTCCTTCACCCTTTTATCATATTTACTCCATGTTCAGATTGAACGTGCGTTTTGTAAACTTCGTCTGGCCGTTGGGTTCTTTTTATAAAATTGCGCCATTGACATTGTTTCAATCAATCAATCAATCAATACTTCATTGCGTTCTACAATGTTTTCTTAGATCTTAGTAGGTACATTGCTTTGATCATTGTAGACCCTGAACAGGGCACAGCAAATAGAGAAGAGGACGCACTCACTAATTGTAATTTACGAGTAGTTAGTACGTTGTGGGTTACCCACATTACGATCAAGTTGAAATTTTAACCATATAGTCGGTTACAGCCCCTTTAAACTGAAAAAAAAAAACTATCAAACATCTAAATTAACGTAAAAAAGCGACACGGCTGTTTATGTTGCATGCGTAACTATAAATTTGTACTGAACCTTCGGTGGGCGAATCTGACTTGCACTTGTCCGGCGTTCTTACTTCAATCGTAAAGTTATACACAGTCAGTTCAAAAGTATTGTCACACAGTAAAAACTTTTCTTTAAGAATGCTGGTCACAAAAAAGTTTATTGAATTCGAATTTCGAACTGTTCATGAAAATAAAAATGTATACTTTTTAGAATTTTACTCATTTTTACTAGCTGTACCCCTCGGTGTAACCTGCGGTTTATTTGCCCGCAGTAAAACGTACCCTATGTGTTAGTCCAGGGTGTCAGCTAACTCCATACCAAATTTTATTAAAATCGCTCCAGCCGTTTAGACGTGAAGTAACAAACATACACACTCACAAAGTTTCGCCTTTATAATATTAGTGTGATAATCTGACCAGGGCGAACTTAGTATCGCCGTACAGTTGATGAATACTGAAGTTGTTGAAGAAAATACATTTCAATAGTATCTAAGAATAAGGTATCAGCGAAATTTTGAACGGGGTTAATTGTTTGCTTGGTGTTTGTCCGATATTCATCAAACACTGCCATCCCTTAATCTCTCAGTACCTTGAAATTTCTTGAGTGATGGTTCTATGTTTTTGAAAATAAAAACCGAGTGAAGGTACTTTATTTTATGTTGAAACGAAAACTAGACTAGTGATACTTACTACAGACTAGATTGCTAACGGCATGCTGAGGAGTCGAATCAAAGGTGATGTTGTGTCACTCTTTGTGATAAAATAAAACTAAGTGGGTACGTCACTTTAACGGCGATAAAAAACCGATATCTTGTTTCTCAAAAGGCGAAAATATTACAAAAAGCTATTTATTTCTTGGGTTGTTCCCAGAGGTCAAGGTATGCTGGGTTCTCTGCAGATAATAAAATGAATGCTTTTGGCACTTGTTTCACCGCCGGCGATGAATGAGAAGCTAGTAGAGTAAGGAGTATGCAATTACTCGCGCCTCGCTCGCTGTGACAGTTCTGAAAACAGCACGTGCGCGGGTTTAGACCGCCAAACGAGCATCGCTGAGGAATTATCGCTGACCGAGTATTATCATTGATAGCTCTTGTCGTTCAGCGACAAACTAGTGTAGCGAGCTCAGGCTGGCAGTGTGACTCATTCCCACGACAACGGCTAACTAGAGCCGAGTTTCGAGTCTCAGAGACGCCCTCTAGTTGAGCCGACCCCCTCAGGTTCGAGTGGTCTAGAGGCTCCAGACGGAGAGGAGACCCCCCGTGGGGAGATACCATCCGCCTGGAATACCTCTAGAGGCACTCGCCAATTCTCGGCTTGAGGTTCCCTTAGGATCTCGCCGTCCCCAAACCCGGTGACGCTGTAAAGGTCATCTGTGACCAACAGCATACACACTCAAAACAAAATGGCAGTGTGAACAGACAGCAATCAACCTTGAGCGAGAAAATAGCCGAGAGAAAACCGCTTCCTCACCGGCGCGGCGCGGCGGTGGGACGACTGCCTTTCAAAGTCTATTGCTATTCAAAGTGACAATATTGATTTTATTGAAACGTAAGCTTCTATTTTAATCAAACCTAAATATTATTTGAGATTATAGGTGGGGCGGAGAGTAAGTAAGACAGAAATAATAAGATTTTTGTTAGTTTTTTAAATAATGAGACAACACTGGATGTGTTGTACATCTTATCTGACTTTCTAGATTATTTAAGGGCGCGTATAAGTATGATACTTTTAGATCACAAGATTTCTGCACGCCCTTTGATTCGGCCTGATACTGTTAGTTTATGCCATATTCATTTCCAAGAGTAATATCTTAAGAAAAACAGTTACACATCACTAACGACCCACTCTACTCTGTTATTAAATAGTAGATTATTAACCAAAGGGATAAAGCAGTGTCTTCTGTCGCGGGTGACGATTTAAATCGCGAGCGTAACGAAGGACTAGAGGTTTACTCCCGAGCGTAGCGAGGGTGTTAAAAACTTAAACCACGAGCGAAGCGAGGGATTTAAGACGAGTCCTAAGTGTAGCGAAGGATTTAAGTTCACCCAAGACTAAGACAGCTTTATCACCGAGGAAAATACTCTACTTTTCGTACCATTTGCGAAAAAGTTAATACAATAATAATATGAGATAAGCATTTATTAAAAATAATGACAATTACAAGTAAAAGTTAACATTCGAAACATTGGTCCAATTAAATACGGCCTCGTCAGTTTTCGTAATTTTATTTAATAATCATAACTGCACAATAAATGCGTATTCCGTATTCAAAAAGATGTATAATGCTTTATATACAAACTCAATGGTGTAAACACAGAGGTAGTTCAGTATAAATTTCGGTAAGTATTCCAAATTTAAATCACATTCTCCCCCTAGAGGATGAATGAAATTCAGTACAATTTTCTTTTCCTGTTTTTAACAGGTTAAAAATGACTATTGTTATTTTCGCTTTTTGTGGCATAGAATGTCACTTTTTTGAGCAAGTGGTACGAAATTTACTTTTTTTATAAAAAAGTTAAAGGTTGGCGAGGGCATCATAGCTTTATTGTGACGATTGCTTCAGAGTATGTCTCGCACAGTGGCTACCCTTACACCTTTCATTGTCCCTTGGAGCCCTTTTTTTGACGATGGAAAATCCATATATGGCCCATACCGCGCGCTGGCTAGGCGCGCGACATGTGTGGGACTCCCCGACGCGGAACAGCGCCGGTCCTACCCACTAAAAAACACCGGTACTTTCCTACGCCCTTATGGGTACGTCTCAGGATCGGCGCACCTCTGTGTGCGCCACTTCACTAGGACGCCCCCGGGCTGGCCCGGCCCAACGATTGCGCTAGGGTACTAGGCAATCCCCAGACGGAGTGGACTATGCCGAATAGGAAACCTGAATCATCGACAGAGACACCACATCATCACATTTATGATAAAAGTTTCTTCATAAGACGGGCACTCTAATGCCACCCTGCAACCCTACATATAATTCCTCTCCTCAAATCATTCCCTAAAAGTTGATAGCCACATTCAATAAGTAAGAAAATTAAGTACTTTTTACACCATAAGTCTAGCCCCAAGGCAGCTAAATCATGTAGGATAACGGATAGAAATGCAATTATAATATAAGTACATTTTTAAGACAAAAGCATAATTTCGTACAATTATACAGTAACGAGGAACTGCTCGATGGTGTAGATACAACCGTGGAAGTTTAGCAGCTTTCGCAACGGTTCATTGGATGGGTGTCCAAAAACTTATTATCTGGAGTTCCTCTGTCCTTCAGAAGGCACGTTAAACCATTGGTCCTGGTTCGTCAGCACCCACCACTCCGCACTGGGAAGCGCAATCTCCCTATAGCATCGAAAGGAAAGGCTTGTGTCCGGCAGTGGGAACATTAATAAGCTAAAGATGATACGAACGTATTCATGAGAATTATAACTCTGAATCCATTACAACAACAACATATTATCAACACTGGTTTTTAAGTCCACTCTACTATCGCAAAGCGCGTACTACGTTTATCTATTTATTCAACGTTTAACTAATTAGTTACCTATCGAAGTGAATTGATTACAAATTTGTTAATTAGTACCAGCGTAAAGCTACAATCGCGATATTAAAGCGCCCTTAATTATGAGCTAAAACAGCGAGCGGCTTTTCATATTTTACGTCAGGGATGGCGAACTAATAGTACCCGTTTTATTAATGGCACGGGACACAATATTTTTCACGCGTCACTGATAACAAAATTCATTACAAAAAAAAACGACGGGTTGCACTCCGGGAGTGCCGGCAGAAGTGAAAACTTGAATCGTTAATATCTGAAAAATGCTTTTGTAAGATTCCTCGACGTTTACTCCTTTGGATTCCAATCCTCTATCAATAACGTCTGCCTCAATAAACTTCAGCTAAAATGAAAAATATCAACTGAAGTAACTTATTTCATTTGAGAAATAAAGTTGTTATTACAAAAAGAAACGAAAGGTAAAACTTGAATATTAACGTTGTGCATTTTTGATATTTTGGAATGGTTAGGGAATAATTTTGCACGAATTGCTTTAATTATCAGTATAAAAGTACTATCATGTATGTGGTAGAATACAATATTTATTTATTGCGCTATCGTACACAAACATGACAATTTACATTACATTAAAAAGTTTATCTCTCAGAAAAATCAACTTACATGAATCACAATTTAGGCGCACATAGCGACATCTATTGTAAAAAATGCATTTTCTTCGCAATAAAATTGCCACCTGGACGTCCTAGTTAGAGACTTATTATTATAATACGATAAAATAAAATATAACTATGTCTTGTCCAATATATTGAAAGTCAACCACCTTTCCAATTTTATTGTTTTCGTCTTACGAATTTTCGATCAGGTCACGTGTCCTGACGCGACTTTAACATTTTTTACCCATTACAAAAAAGTGTACAACGCCGTAAAGAAGTTTTCACTTCAAAAGTGTGAATCTGGTACGATAAAAAATGTGAAGAGGGTATACGAGTTACGAACGCGAATGATCCCTACGCTATCAATAACAGAAGTCCCAATTATTATAACTTTAATTTAAATGACGCATAATTGAAAATGTAAAATGTGTACCTTTTTGTAGGAAATAAAGAGTTTTGTGTTGATAGTTTTTATTATTATTACTCTCCCAATAACCACAAAGCAAAAAAGTCAAAATTAATTGCATGTCTATGAACTCATTAAACATCGAGAAAAATTGAAAGTTGATACGTAGAGGTACACCATCCCTGTTTTATGTGTCAACGTCGTCTATATAGTATAATGATGTTACACTTCAAATAACTATCATTGTCTGTCGATGTGACGTCAAACTCAAAAACAAATTAGCAATAAATAACTTCAGATAAAATCTGAATTACTCTTTTTGTGTAAAACGTAATTATGTGGAATAGTATGGAATTACACAATACCAAAATTTCACATAACAAACTCAGCAATTTAAATCCGCACAAACAATAGAATACCAATAACCGGTCGCATACGCATACTACAATGGTCCAATTTGACTAGCGGCCCGCCCTCGCTTCGCTTCGGTGTAGAGCTGAAGTATAGACTACAGTTTTTGTTCTCAGGCTTGTATTATACACAATGACATTCATCTATGATTCGATGTGACGTCAAACTCAAAAACAAATTAGCAATAAATAACTTCAGATAAAATCTGAATTACTCTTTTTGTGTAAAACGTAATTATGTGGAATAGTATGGAATTACACAATACCAAAATTTCACATAACAAACTCAGCAATTTAAATCCGCACAAACAATAGAATACCAATAACCGGTCGCATACGCATACTACAATGGTCCTTCTGTTATAGTTTTGCGTTTATAATTTGACTAGCGGCCCGCCCTCGCTTCGCTTCGGTGTAGAGCTGAAGTATAGACTACAGTTTTTGTTCTCAGGCTTGTATTATACACAATGACATTCATCTATCATTCTTCTTATACCTGCATGTAAAGTCTCAGCCCGATCGGTTTAAAATTGACAAAGTTTCATACAAACTTTCATTCCCTATTTTAACCCCTTGGGGGTAGAATTGATCAAAATCCTTTCATAGCGAATGACTACGTCATAACATCTACCTGCATGTCAGATTTCAGCCCGATCCGTCCAGTGGTTTGGGCTGTGCGTTGATAGATCACCATGTCAGTCAGTCAGTCACCTTTGAGTTTTATATATATAGACTAGGCTAGGTTATTAACACATGAAATTGAAATGACATTGAAAGGATCAAATAACAGACAATGGTTAAAGCTCCGATTAACGCTTGCGACTGTGAAAGTAAAGCAACTTCCTGATATCTATTTAATATGATAGATGATCAAATATTTTTCTCGAAGTCCTCCAAAACTTCGGAAGCACGTTATGCCGATGGTAACATCTACTTCTACAGTGGTTATCAATTATCTACACTGGACCTGCTATGCTAAAACTCACTTTTCACCTCACAATCCGCAGTGTAACTTCAATTTAAAACAATAATCTATACTTATAATAAATCTGTAGAGAGGTCAATTCTGTACATGAAATATATTTTCAAAATAACTATCAGGGGGTGATTAGTGATCGATACTGATGCCAAAAATGCAATCAGTAAAATTTTTGTCTGTCTGTCTGTCTGTCTGTGTGTTTGTTCCTTATAGAAACAAAAACTACTCGACGGATTTTAACGAAACTTGGTACAATTATTCTTCATACTCCTGGGCAGGTTATAGTATACTTTTCATCACGCTACAATCAATAGGAGCAGAGTAGTGAAGGGAAATGTTGGGAAAACGGGAGAAGTTACTCCATTTTTTAAGCTTCCGTGGCGTGTGCAGCCTTAATGGTTAAAGTTACATAGAAATCATGTATGACGGAAATATTCTACATAAAATTGTCTAAAAAATATCCCGCAACAGCATATGTCTATCTTTTATGGTTGACTCACAATAACACGTGTAACTCCTGATGGCTTAGCAGTTCGGAGCATTCTGATCATATTTGTTTACTCTTACGTTTATAATACTCGGTATAGAAACACCAAACTTATACATGAAATAAGCCATCACACCGTCGCACGTGAATACTGAATCATGCTATAAGGATTATTTTTGTGTAACGGTTGCCGCGCTCGACACGGGTCGCGGCAGCGGTAGGGTATCAAAGGTCCGAGAGCGAGCTGTCTAAATCTGTTTTCTGCGTCGCTCCCCCCCTGGGGGACGATCGCTTCCGATGAAGCCTTAGAGGCCTTCCCGGCCAGAGGCAGCCCCTACGGGTGTTTTTTAGTCAGTACCTTGCAGCCGGCTGTAGGGTATCCATGAGGATTTCTCATCTGCTCCCCCGCCTGGGAGAATGAAACCGTGCTTATCAGCGCGACTTTTAGTCTTTAAATAGTTTATTTGAATTTCTTTTGTTGTTATTTTGTAAAACAGGTATTAGTTGTTTTGGTAGTGTTTAAATATTCGTTCAAATTAAAAATTATTAAGCGTAGGTACTTTTATTAATTAAAGTAGTTATAAGTATTTATTTTTAAGTGAAGGAGGTATAGGTAGATAGTATTGCACAGGCGTTTCAGCTTTATTTTCATTTCTTTTTTGTTGTGAGTTGTATATATTTCTGATTATAATTCTATAAGAATATTTTAATTCAAATAGTCACTTAGATTTTATGTGTAAGGTAGCTAAAGTTAGGACCACGTATTAGTTGTTTTGGTAGTGTTTAAATATTCGTTCAAAGTGTAATTTAATCATATAGGATGAATGTACGATGGCCCATCGAAAAGGAGTAGAAGCGGTAGACAGAACTTTAAGAGATATAAGACAAAATGATCGACCCATGGGCGGTATCACAGTTTTATTTTGTGGTGATTTCCGACAAACCTTAACGGTAATACCACGGGGAACCCGAGCTGCTGAGGTTAGGGCTTGCCTGAAAAGCTCTTATTTGTGGCGTGATATACAATCGGTGCATTTGACTATTTATTTGACTGTAAACATGCGAGTGGGAACTATAGATAACCCGGATGATCGTGAATTTTCTGATATATTATTAAAGAAAATACCTTCACCAAAGATACCTATCCACTGCTACACCAAGGAACACTTATTCTGACGCCTGAGTTATGTTGTATAGTGCAATCCCAACAACATCTTACATCGTCAGTTTACGGTGACGTAACAAATATATTAAATAAGAACAATTCTTGGCTATGCGAAAGGTCCATTTTAACTCCTCGCAATGACCAGGCATCTGAGATTAATAATAAAATACTGTCGAATATCCAGGGGGAAAGCAAAGTTTATAGTTCAATAAATAGAATGGCCGATGAACAAGAAGCCACTAATTACCCGATAGAATTTTTAAATTCTTTAAATATGCCCGTACTTCCTTCTCATGAAATTTGTTTAAAAATTGGCATTCCGATTATTCTGCTCCGAAATTTAAGACCACCACAAATTTGCAATGGAACTCGGCTTAAAGTAACCCAGTTGCAACAAAATGTAATCGAGGCTCAAATTTTAATAGGTTGCGGTGCAGGAGAAACCATCTTTATTCCCAGAATTCCCATAATACCAAATAATTTTCCATTCCAATTTAAAAGAACGCAATTCCCAGTATCGGTGTGTTATGCAATGACAATAAATAAGGCTCAAGGGCAGACCTTTCGTGTTGTTGGAGTAGATCTCGGTGTCAGTTGTTTTTCACATGATCAGTTATGTCGGTCTTTCCCGGGTTAGCAGTCCTAGAATTTTTTATGTTCACGTTCCGGACGGGTCAAATTTCAACGTAGTCTACCCGGAAGCTTTGCGCTGAAGTATTTTCATTCTATATGTACTTAAGACTCATGTGAAAGCGATCTAAACAATATTACCAATACATTAACATAATAACATACAAGGAGTTACACGCTGATGGTCTCGGGGCACAGTAATAATAATAATATTCTGGAGTTCCTTATTGCGATATTTTTAACAGTATTATATTTCCCTACTAAAATACGAAAGTTAATCTGTCTGTCACATCAAAACCACGGAACCCTGAGGAAGGACATATGCTACTTTTTTACGAAAAACAACGATAACGCGGACGAAGTCGCGGGCAAAAGCTAGTTTCAAATAAATTTCAAATCACACCGACAAATTTCGGGGTGAAAAGTGAGTTTGTTCTGACAGACTAGCACGATTGCGTAGCCCTTACTTTCTGTATGATTTCTATGTCGATAACTGCTCGCCTCGTCCCTTCTGATCCCTGGTCCATACGAAATGGTATCGCAAATTTTCACAAGCTTTAAAAATAAAAAAAAATCAGAATTTTTTTAATGAAAATTTAAAATACTTTATCATTAACAGAGAGTCTAGTGAAAGTGAATTCTGTCTGGTTCCTGTATTTACTTCGATTTCTTATGCTTAACGTATTTTTTATTACACCTACATATTAAAAACACACAAGAATATTGATTGTATACGAGTATCCATTTGAATTTAATAAATTAAATTATTATTATTTGGCTCCATCATAAATAACCTTAGGCAATGTTAATTTTATTGTAAGGCAAAAAAATATACTTATTTAAAAATAATTTAAATAGTTTTCGATGCCACCATGTATTACAAAACCCCGCAATTAATATTATAACGTGCAAAACCATATGTTTAGTAATAACAGTGTGCACTGAAACTACGAACAATAAAAAAATTCAGCTTTCTCTCGCGCATGAAGAAGGACAAGTTAAACTCGTGCCGTACCGTAATCCCGTTAGAGTCTTGTTGTCGCGTTCCATTTAATGAGCAGGCAGCCGTGGCCGCATGTTCGCGTCTCTGTTATTCATCTGTCGCTCCCGTGAGACTAAGGCCGCATTCAAACCTAATAGACCTTGCGAAGTTAGCGTAGTCGCTAAATGAAAATGTAGAATTCTAGGTGCGCGCAGGGTCCCAGGGGCGTCCCAGTGAAGTGGCGCACACGAAGGTGCGTCGATCCTGAGAAGCCCCCATATGGGCGTAGGAGGGTACCGGGGGGTTTTAGTGGAGTAGGATTAGTGTGGCCTTCCGCACTGGTCCTGCTTGAGTAGGGTAGGCACTGTTTCCCGTGCCGGCAAGTCCCACACACGCCGTGCGTCTAGTCAGCGTCACGGTATGGTGCGTAACAGAATTTCCCCTCGTCACAAAAAAAAAAAAAATGTGCGCGCAGGGTATCACTAAACTGAAACGGGAAACGTTCGTTCGCTGCTATCTAAAATCTTTACGATTATAATAAAGCTGAAGAGTTTGTTTGTTTTTTTGAAAGCGCAGGACAGGAACTACTGGTCAAAAAATTGTTAGGTTCCTGATGGACTCTCCAAAAACTAAAGTCAGCTCCGGACGAAGTGGCTAGCGGGCGCTAGTTTCTTTCAGCTGCGTCACAGTTTTATACTATTGCAGCTGCCGACATTAGACTCTTAATTGTGTTTTACGCTCGAATTCGAGCAGAAAATCCGCTATATACATCTCTTAATACGCTATGCCCTACCTTTCTTCCACTCCACTTCAATACAGGCTTTGGATTCGAATCCCAGCCGAGGAAGGACATTTTTTATTAATAATTTTAAAAGCTTCACTTGCTCATGATTTCATAAAACCACACCAAATTTATACTTCCAAAAATATAATTATGAAAATCTTAAGATAATTTATAAGAAATAAGCAGTTTGGTACATAACTAAGAGTACCTGCTAAAACTAAAAGCTTGTACGAGCCAGTGTGACCACGTACACTTTTTAGATGTTGATAGATGATAGTTGTTTGTAGTACGCAGGTAAAGAAGTCACCAAAGTTAGATATGTATATTTATTGCAGCCGAACGTAATATAGTAGGTAGGTGATTCTTTGCTTGACTGTTTCGAACGCGCGCTCTTAACGTACTCGTGTAATTAATATATTATATAAATAAAATTAACTATTACGACGCGCGAACCAAAGTAGGTCGCTATGTCAGCTCAGTATGTGCGGTGTTGAGACCGTACAAAGCTCGACATCGAGGGTCGCCAATAAAGATTTTATTATGCAAACAACTTAGGTATATTCTAGGTCCTCTCGCTGCCGAGCTGAAAGTCAAGCTAAGGCTAGAAATAGCACGGCCACAGTATAATTTTACTTAACTGGGACAAGCTAAGTGAAACTAAGTGTCTCCTTAACTGCATTCATATTGACGTAACGTGGGAGTTGTTTAGAAAGAGATAGAAAGAGACATTTCTCTTTCTTTACTGCGGTATTAAATCATGTTAAATGAAGCTACCTTTGGAAACAAACGCCTGACACTCTCGCTCCGACCGCGGACCGTGCGCCACGTCGCACCGCCGCCTCCTTGCTCCGTGCGCCCCGCCGCACAGCTGCCTGCTTCGAGTCGACTCGACGCGCCTGCACTCATTCGTGAGACTCAAGATTGGACCAGTGGATACCTAGCGGTGTTAACGAAACTGGTCGGCGTAGCCCCGGTACGTCTCGAGCTCTCCTGAGCTCGGAAACCGGAAGACCCGATCCCATTTGCACTTGAGCCTTCCCAAGGGTGACGGTTGTTCCCATATTCGCTAGGAATATCGGAACACATCTCTTACAGCTTCAACCGACCCCCTGCCGCGGGCAGGGGAGTCCATCGGTGTCGCATAGGGTGTTAGGACCTGTGGCTTCACGCCACAGTCAGGGCACACCTACACACTACAACCTACACAACCTACACATACCTACACACAAACACATCACAATGGACATCACACAACAAGTACTGTCCCTCTTCTCCGCCCTCGGCCTCACCCTGGATGAGGCCGCCATCAGGGAGCTCGTCGCGAGAGCGCGCCCCATGCGCGACTCGCCCGCCAGCCCCTCCCCCGAACCCCCCCGCCCCGACACCCCCTGCCTCCCCGGGCCCTCGAGCGCGGGCAAGCGCCCCGCCTCGAGCCCGGTCTCGACCTGCGACTCTGACTCGACCATTGTGTCGGCGTCAGACGACTCCGTGTTCACCACTGTGGTGAGCAAGAAGAAGCGGCGCTCCAAGCGCCGCGCAGACACCGCGTCTCCAACGGCGCCCTCTGTCCCTCTCAGCCCTCTCACCCCTCTCACGGTCGCCCAACCGACCGCACAACCCCACACTACGCACACCACAAAACCACACACTAGGTGCACCGCCGCACCTATTAAGGCAAAGCCGCCGCCGCCCGTCTTCCTGCGCGATAAGGCGCAATGGGCGAAGGTCGCGGACCTTTGCAAAACACACAACATTCACTACACACAGGCGTCGAACACTGGTCACGCCATCAAAATCACTACACCCACCATTGACACGTTCAGGAGCCTCACAAGGCTTCTGACCACAAACAAACTCCCCTATCACACTTACGCTCTCCCCGAAGAGCGCAAAGTCCGCGCGGTACTCAGAGGAGTCCCCTTCGAGCTCTCCAACGAGCTCATTCTGAGCGACTTAACCGACCAAGGCTTCCCAGCCGAGGCAGTGCACAAATTGCACAGCCGGACTGGGAAACAATACCCGTTGGCCCTTGTCATTTTGACCTCGGTCCCGGCAGCTAGGGATATTTTTAAAGGTCCCATTACAGTCTGTGGGCTCGACAATATCAAAGTCGAGGCCCCACACCGGCGAGGCACCCCTGGGCAATGCCACAGGTGCCAATTATATGGCCACGCAGCAGCCAACTGCTCGGCGGCCCCGAGGTGCGTCAAGTGCCTCGTACCCCACCTCACCAAGGAGTGCACCCGCACTCGTGACGCACCCGGGGCACCCGCATGCGTGCTCTGTGGCCAAGAAGGCCACCCGGCCAATTACAGGGGTTGCCCGCGGGCCCCACGCCCCAGGCCCAACACTCACACTCACACACACACAAAGCCAACCACGGCGACAAAATCACACCCACCACCACCTAAAAACACCACCACAAACTTCCCGGGGCTACCCAAGGCGGCCGCCCCTCGCAGCCCGGCGCCCCCGACAGCCTGGGGACCAGCCAAGGCCCGCCCAAAACCACACCCACCACAACACACCACACCAACAACACAAGCTAAGCCAGCCCAAGACGTCTCTCTGGCCGAGGACATGGCGCTTATTCGCTCCTCGCTCAAGAGAGTGAATATCGCCGAGATCCACACCCTCGCCGCGAAGCTCCGGCTAGCAAAGACACCCCTTGAAAAGGCTATAGCTATAGCCGAACACCCCGAACTCGTTGCCGCGTTCGATTAATTTTTCAATCATTATAACACTGGAAAATAACCAGACTCCGAACACAAACAAAAACACTATACACAAAACACGCGGTGATAACTCAAACAAACACCACTGTTGTTTAAATTATGACCGCGCAAAACACTAACATAACAATCACTCAACTAAACCCCGGGCGTACCAAGCCGAAAGGCGCTTCGCTTGTGTCATTTAATACGCGCAGCTTAAAGTCCAACCTTAACGAAATTAAATTATTTTTGCAAGATAGGGAACCCGACTTTCTGCTCCTTCAGGAGACTTGGCTCAAACCAACTCAAATGAAGGGGCTGTCGATCCCTAAGTATAAATTAATCCGGAACGACGGTGCCAACGCGCGCGGCGGCACCGCAATTTACTATAGACGCAATTTACACTGCACACCTATACCCACTCCCGCGCTCACAAACATGGAAGCCACCATCTGTAGGCTGGCGATGACAGGACACCAGTCCTTAATCATCGCCTCAGTCTACATTAGATCAGGTACACACCCTCACCGCGCAGACTTCGAAACACTCACTTCACTAGGTACATCAGTCATAATGTTCGGTGACTTTAACTCCAAACACACCGACTGGACATGCGAGACCACCACCACCTCTGGCCGCAGATTACTACACATCACCGAGGAGCTTGGCTATGATGTCATATGTCCCTACGCGCCCACCCACTACCCAGACAATGTACAAAACCGACCCGACGTCCTGGACTTCGCGATCCTTAAAAACGTGTCGCTTCGCCTCAGCTCGATCGAAACACTCGACGACCTGGGGTCAGATCACAGACCGGTGTCTCTAGTTCTAGGTCCCCAAGACCCACTAGACGCCCCCGCGCCCCCTAAGAGGCTATTCACCAACTGGGACGGATACCGCTCCGCTCTCGAGACCGCTTTAGACTCCCCCGAGTCCCCGTTCCCTAACTCACCGGACAGTCTCGACAGCACCGACAAGATTGACGAAACTATAGAGTCTTTAACTTTACTGGTGACCGAGAAGGCGAAGGAGAACTCGCGGGAGGTTGAGCTGCCAAAGCCCAAGCTCCCGCTGGCCATCCGGAACCTAATCCAAGCCAAAAACGCCGCTCTCCGGAGAGCCAAATTATACCCCACCCCCGAGTATAGGGCTACAGCTAATCGCCTTCAGCGACAAGTTAGGTCCCAATTAGCCGCTCTGAGACACTCCCGTTGGGAGGAACTCATAGCGGACATTACCCCATCCCATCTTGCGTACTATAGAATCGCGAAAGCGCTCCGTAGCGACGTCACCACTCACACCCCCCCGCTCACTCGCCCCGACGGCACCGTCGCCTTCGAAGACGACGAAAAATCTGAGTGTTTTGCAGACAGCATAGCGGCGCAATGCACGCCTAGTACGCAGGAAACTAACCCGCAACATATTCGCGGAGTGGAGGAGGAGGTCCGCCGGCGGGCCGCCCTTCCACTCATTGACAACCCCCTAGACCCCGTCACGACAGACGAACTCAGACAGACCATTAGAAACTTTAAGCAACGCAAGGCCCCGGGCGCCGACGGCATCTCTAACAAGGCGCTCAAGCATTTTCCCATCCAAATGCTAACCTTGCTTGCAATTCTCTTTAACGCATGTTTTGATCTGTGCTACTTCCCAGCCGCCTGGAAAGAAGCAATAGTGATAGGCATCCCCAAACCCGGAAAACCCGCGCACCTCCCCAGTAGCCATCGCCCTATTAGCCTCCTCAAGGCAATGGCGAAACTTTTCGAAAAAACCATACTGACCAGACTAAGAGAGCACCTCCTATCACCATCCGATCCTATTATCATTGACCACCAATTCGGCTTCAGAGCCAAACACTCCTGCCCCCAACAGATCCATCGCATAGTGGAGCACGCCCTAAGCGGCTTCCAACTTAATAAATATAAAACTATTGCAGTCTTCTTCGACGTCGCCAAAGCCTTCGACAAGGTTTGGCACGACGGATTAATCTTTAAATTATATCAATTAGAGTTACCTGACCGCCTAGTTAGGTTAGTAGCCTCTTTTCTATCAAACCGCACCTTCCGCTATAGATACGAAGGTTCACTATCAACGCCCCGCCCACTACGAGCCGGTGTACCGCAGGGGTCCGCTCTCTCCCCCCTGCTATACACAGCGTACACCAATGACATCCCTCAGACCAAGGGTGTCGAGCTCGCTCTCTTCGCGGACGACACGGCCCTCTACTCTAGGGGAGCCAGTACCAATCAAATCATAGCCAAGCTCCAACCGGCAATCACAACACTTGGGAATTGGTTCCGCGATTGGAGAATCGACGTAAATCCGGACAAAAGTTCGGCCATTTGCTTCGATCCCAAGCGCCGCACCAAAACCATACAACACGGTGCGCGGTCTCTGCGAATGCAAGGCATAGCAATACCGTGGCACCGCACAGTCAAATACCTAGGGATCACACTAGACAAAAAACTCACCTTCCGTGCACACATCACACGCGTAGTCGCGAACGCGCGCTTTTATATGAGCCGCCTCCACCCGATGCTCGGTAAATACAGCAAAATGTCACTTCGTAACAAGCGAACGCTTTACAAAGTTTGCATACGCCCGGTCCTCACCTACGCGTCACCAGTGTTCGCACACGCGGACGAAGCGATTTTGAACAAACTTCAAGTGCTTCAAAATCGCTTCTGCCGCATAGCCACAGGGGCCCCGTGGTACGTCCGCAACGCGGACCTCCACAGGGACCTACAACTCGACACAATTCAAACACACCTCACAGAGTGCTCGGAACGGTTCTTCAAAGCTGCAGAAGAGCACTCTAACACACTCATTAGATCGGCGTCGGGATACGCTCCACACACTCCATCTCGATTCAGGCCCCGCAGGCCCAAACACGCACTCACAGCCACATACAATAAACTCACGCGCGATCTCGCGGCCCTCTTGGCCGCTGAGGATCCAACACCCGCGGTGAGTCCCCCCCGCCCCCCCGACACAGAGAGGTTCGATTCCTCTCAGTCCCCTCCCGTTTCAAGTGCACATCTGAGTGCACTTGTCCTCTAAGCGCATTTTGCGTTATTTTAAACTATGCACTAGTTTAAACTAACGCAGCGCCGCATCATCCCCCTCTCGGGGGGTGATCGCTTCAGATGAAGCTTGTAAGGCCCTTCTGGCCATAAGCATGAATAAAGGGTGTTTTTTAGTCAGTAGGAGTCTGACATAACCTTACAGCCGGCTGTAGGGTATCCATGAGGATTTCTCACCCTCTCCCCCGCCTGGGAGGAAACAAAAAAAAAAAAAAAAAGAAACAAACGCCGACGTTGAATAATTTTAAAAACTCGCCTTGTTTACCACAAAGAAGTAAGACTTTCGTTCAATATGAGTTTAAGAAAAAAGAACATACCTACATTTTTTTTATTTTTATACTTTTAAGCATTTAACTACTAGATGTTTAAATCCAAAGAAAATTTTACAAGAAGACTTTGTGGGTTACCTACAATGCGAAGAGATGGCGCTGCCTTGCAGTCTAAGAAACGCTAGAGAAAATTCGACACGGCCATCAGGGTCGCGCTAGCATAATGGTCAGTGAATTCGCCCGAATAGCGAAGGATGCGCGGATTTGTGTCCCGTCTGCTGTCTGTAAATTTTCTTAAGACACAAGATTTCAATTTCATAGCTGGTCTCACAAATCGGGCATAAAATTCAATCATATCAAATTCAATAAATATTATTAGTTGTTCTCTCTCTCGGTAATAAATCAACTCTCACAACAGCATCACGCGTAAACAGAGTTCCATGATGGGCTGGGAGTGCAAAAAACACGAAAAGCATATTCTCACACAAAGAGTAAAAACCTTACAACCGAACGAACAGTTTTAGAAACTATGGCATTGGATGATAAGGCAAAAGCTTTAACCTTTGTAAAATTATTTTAGCACGGCGAACTAGGCCCAGGGCTGCTAAGTTGTTTTACGAATCAAATTACAAAACAAATCAAAAAAGAAATAAACAGTACAAATAAATAAGAATTGTTTGATAATTTGAAGTGCCTCTAGGGCGACTTTACTTGTTTCCGATTTAACTGTTTGTAAATAAGACCTCGTTACATTAAAAAAGCGCCTACAAATATACAAACATACTTAATTGAACTCTGAAAACATTAAACTTTTTAGTAATATGGTTATCAATTCTCTTCTTCGTCAGGTTCAAGTGGTCTAGACCACTTGAAAAAACTGGAACTGAAAAAAAATCTGCCAATTTCAGTTGGGATTTTTTCCGTCTTTTCATACAGAAAACAATCACTTGTGAGCTCCTTTTAACGTAATTTTTTGAAAGACTAGGTCTATGCTGTCTCTCAGCATGACTTCGCCAGCACCGTAAAAAAATTAAAATTCAAATATCAGTATCGTTTATTCAGTCTAGGCTGTTACAAGCACTTGTGAATGTCGAAAAGCTACGCCATCGGTTCGCAAATCTACGGAGGGAGACCTTGTACTGAGAAGAACCGGTAAGAAACTCAGAATGCGTATGTTGAATGAAGCATGATAATAATATTATCATTTTTGGTAGATCACTGATTAGTGTGTGAACACCATTACACCAAAGTGAATATTTGCCCCCTTATTAATAAACTAGGAATAAGCTTAGACTAGTTACGCCATGTTTTATTCATATCACTCAAATTCCATTTGCCATTCAATGAACAGAGATAAAACATGGAATGACTAATCCAAGCTTAGTCTTAGTTATTAATAAGAGGGCTAGTGTTTACGAGTATATAGTAATACTAGCTGACCCAGCGAACTTCGTACCGCCCTAAAAAAATAGGGGTTGTCCAGCGGACAAAATTGTGAATCTAAACCATTCTCAGATCCCCTTGAACACACACAAAAAATTTCATCAAAATCGGTCCAGTCGTTTAAGAGAAGTTCAGTGACATACACACTCACAGAAGAATTATATATATAAAGATTAGTTCATGTAGTAGTGAACATGTAGTGTTTTGATACTATGGTACATCCCATAAACACCAATTGTTTTTCGTTATTTTTTCAATTTCAAATTTAGAAATCCATCACAATCTGCGCCTCAAACTGTTGAATCGATTAGACAAAAAAAAATTGGTTGAGTACTCTATGGCGTCGTCCTAATTGGCAACGATCGTACGATGACACGATGCGTTCTTGTCGTGCTATGATTTTCAAACATACAGATTTCTTCAGAGGTGTCCTTATACAGTTCGTAAGCCGTCGCACGTGCACAGGTACATTATTTCATCGCGCGATGAGATCGCATCGCGCCATCGCACGATCGTTGTCAATTAGGACGACGCCTATGAGTTAAGGCGTAAAAGAAATGAAGCGGATCCATTGGAGCTTAGCTCGCTCCCCGCCAAGCATAAGGAAAATCTACTAAATAACTGTACTGTAATAATTGACTTTGGAATCATTTCGTTCTAAAGCATCATATTATTGAAAAAATTAAAGTTGCCACCAGTTAATAAATCAAGTTTATAATGTTATTATTGGAAAGTCCACCAGAATTCCCGAAATCACTGGAAAATACTACGAAATACCGGTAATTTGGAATCATCGATCGACTCTATTTTCCGGTATTGAAATCACAGCAATTTCCATTTTCGCGTCAGTATATTCAGTACGCGTTTTATAATTTTATCACAATTTTGTTCGTTGATTATTGTGTAGGACAGATCTATTTTTTAAGATTTGTGTCTTGTAAGTTGCTGCAAATAAACTTTTTATCTATCTACATAAACAGAATTGTGCTTAAAGAAACGTATTACACTTGGAACACACCCATCTAAATTATATTCAGGAATCTCAACTCAACTTGCGGCTATCACGAATCACATCGGGCCACAACAATCGCCGCAGGTGATTCGTATAAAACTTATCCAGGTTAAAAGAAATATAGTTTTTGGCCGTTTAACTTGAGAAGTGAAACGTGAAGCAACGTAAAAAATGTCAACGTAAAAATGTGTTTGGTATCTTGATTTGGTATCCCGCGGTCTATTCCTCTGTATGCTAAAACGTACAGAGGAAAAGAGTTTAATTAGAACTTAAACTTAACAAGTACCATAGATTTTAATATAATTTTTACCTCTAGTTAGATAATTTCTGCCGGGTGATTCAAACATACCCCAAATTTCCGAAAACTTATGATATAAGAAAATATTGCTGGACTTGCGTTGCTAACTAGAGCTTACCTCCTAAGTAGATCAAAATAATGTTCTACAGAATTGTATATTAAAAAGCTTTGGAGAAAAACTGTACTGATGTATCTAGTAATGATAACGCACATTGACCAATTGTTTTTCTATTACATAATACCTACTAAAAGTATAAGTTATTTACTACGCTATATTTTAGTCAATACAAATTAATAAAAGTTATTAAAAATATTAATTAGCTTTAGACGCTCTTTCTTCATTTATACTTTCAGTGTGTAAACAAAAACTGACAATCCTCCGTTGGCAAAATGTGCTACGAAAGGGATGACAAAGCTTTTCCCGTCAGGTATTTATTGAAAACACAGATAAAGTTCGTAAAAGTCAAAGATGCCCACTGCTGAACATAATAGAGATCGATGAAGAGGTCTTACCCGATCGCCTCAGCATCTTAGAAACATATTTATCTAAAAATATTTTTTTAAGTTAACAGTCAAACAAATATGTAAAAGTTACTGTCGTAACGTGTAACTAGCATAAAAATAATTTCATACTTATTCACTAGTACAGGCATACTATACGGCATAGAAACTAATAATACTTCTGACCAACTGCCGGTTAATAATACGAAAAATTACTTCTGACCAACTGCCACTTTAATCTGGATTAAAAAGTCGGGTTGCAAAATAACAGAACGTTTAAAATTTCCATCGCTGCCTGATGCGATACAAACACAGCTTTCCAGTGAAAATGCAATTCAGAAACAGAGATCAGTTAGTTACAAAGGTTAAAACAATGTTTCTCATCAAAAGCGCATGAATTTTGCACACAGCATTCAAAGCCTTGCTGATTCCATAACATTTTAAAACGAATATAAACGGGCATTATAAAATGAAAACATGAATTTATTTCCCGGCGGGTTTCTGGACCGCGTGAAATTTGTTCCTAGTAAAATTTCCTTTAGATTTCAACATGTAGCTTTTAAATGCTTTCAAAAATTAGAATATAATAAACATGAATGATTATCATTTTACTAAGTAATTTAATATGCATTTTATGGCTTCTTATCTTTTTTAAACGACTTCAACAAAGGTGCCGCCTTCTCTGACTTTCTCAATTCAACTGTAATGTTTGAAATATGAAATACACTAGCAGCAGCGTTTCCCATGCTAAATTAAAAAAAAACAATATTCATTTATTCAGTTTAGGCACACGTGAAAGTCGAAAGCCACGCCATCAGTTCACAAATCTACGGCAGGAGACCTTGTACTGAGAAGAACCAAGAAACTCAGCAAGGGCTGCTTTTTTCACCCTTTTTTATGTCATGGAGTGTCATCAAACTTATAAACATGTATTGAGGTCAACTTCCATCACATATTGTAAAATAGCTAACAATAAATTTATTTATTTATTTATTCATGGAAAACAAACGGCATGCAAGCCTTACACAGTTTTCACAAGTACAAATCAGACACAATATACTTTATCCAGTCTACTCACGAGACCGTAGATTAATTTAAATTTAAAACAAAATAAAAATAAAACACAGAAGTATAAAACTAAGCATAAAGCCATACCCACAGAGAAAATGATGATAAAAATATAAAATAATTTAAATTGGGTTTTATTATTGTTAATAAAAAAAATACTATTCACAATGTTTTTGATTTTTTTTATAATATTAAAGCCCCTATATATCCAGTTAACAAATACATAACTAATCCCACGATATACTACACTATAAATTAAAGCAATTAGTTAACATTCATAATCATCATCAGAACAGCAAAATCGCAAAACCTGCTTGAATTTTTTTTCGACCAATACGAAAGCTCCGACTCGTGAAACGATCTTCACAGCATCATTATTGCTCCATGATAACGCAAGACCTCACACTGCATGAGAAACCGATGTGAAGAAGAATTGGCGAGTGCCTCTAGAGGGATTCCAGGCGGTTGACATCTCCCCACCGCGGGAGTCTCTTCTCCGTCTGGAGCCTCTAGACCACTCAATTCTGAGGGGGTCGTCTCAACTAGAGGGCGTCTCTAAGACTCGGACCTCGGCTCTAGGTAGCCGTTGTCACGCCCAGGTACATACAACATACCTGTACCTGGTATGGTGTGTCGTGTGTAGACCGGATCAAAACTTTGAAATGTAATTTCAAATTAATTTAAATTGAAATTCCTGTAAAATAACTTTAGCGTGTGTAATTTTACAATAATTTCGGTTTCATCGCTATTCTCAAAAGTCCGTTAGAACTGTCGTAGCGAGTGAGCACCGCCTTATTATTAAAGAGTATTGCACCTCGCATAATACCCTGATGGCTGGACGTATCCCCGGGCGAAATCAATCTCGCGGAGCTGTACCCCAGGATGCGGATCAAGTGGAATCAGTCTTGGTAGAAATTCAAAGAGACTCGTCTACAAGTTCGAGGAAAATAACAAGGCGAACCGGTATTCCACGGACTACGGTTTTAAGAATTCTTGAGGGAGGTGAGTGTTCAGCCATAAAAAGTTGGTACTTACATAAGCTTTTAATTGTGTTGTAAAAAAGGAAGGTTTGATTTAGTTTGTTTTTATGTAAGCATCGTCTAGATAGTAGTAAACCTATGTGTGACCTAGGTGATTGTCTCTTTCTCCCAAACCCATTTTGTATAGACCACGCTGGAACCAATTAACCTGTGTTGGGTAGTTAACAATTATTTTTGTTTGCAGATAGGGGACCATGCGTACCACATTCAGCGCGTCCAGCAGCTCCAAGACCCTGATTTTTTTTAACAAAATACTGTGGACCGATGAGTCTCGATTTGAAAGGACTGGAGTATTCAATATGCATAATTACCATAGCTGGGCCATAGAAAACATACACTTGGCAAGGGCGTCAAATTTTCAAACACGCCTTTGGTCTGGGGTCCTAAATGGAGAATTAATTGGCCCCTTTGAATTGCCGGCCAGGTTGGATGGAAACAGTTACTTAATTTTTTTACAAAATAATCTCATTGGATTGTTAGAAGATGTCATCTCCAGACCCGACAAAGGATGATTTCCCAACAAGATGCGGCACGAGTAAGAGAGCATTTGAACACCACATATCCCGAAAGATGGATCGGGCGTGCAGGGCCGATCGAATGGCCTGCGCGTTCGCCAGACCTCAACCCCATCGTTTTTTATTTGAGGATTTTACAAAGGGCTAGCTTTTTAACTGTACGCGACGGAAAGCAACAGCGAACGAGAATTGAGACAAAAAGTTACAGAAGCGGAAAGAAAAATAAAGCAAGAATATTCAAGTAGCTTTAGACAATTAAAACATAACTTTTTAAGACGTTTTCAATTGTGTATTCTTGTTGGAGGTAGAAGTTTTGAAAATTTACTATAATAAATAGTAATTTTTCAGTAATTTGTGCTTTTTATTTGTTATCAAAAAACAGATAATTTCCCAACTAGCCATTTTGATTTTTATTCTTGAGCAAGATTTTAAATCTTAGTGGTGAAACCGAAATTATTATAAAATTACACATGCTAAAGTTATTTTACAGGAATTTCAATTAAATTTAATTTGACATTACATTTTTAAGTTTAATTTACCATAACATTGATAATAAGTAGTTAAAATAATTTTAAATGCTGTAATCGTGTTTCAATGATCTTTAGCCTATCCGCCTTCGAATGCCAATTACAACAAAAATAGGCTGATTAATTACTATTTTTTTATGATTTTCGGTAGTTTTGAAGCAGGTTGGCAGAAATCATTAAAAATACACATAAAAATGTATTATTCGAAATGTAAGAGAAATCGTGGAACGTACATGGGGTATTTTCGGTTACCCCAGGTGCGAGGAATCTAAAAAAAAAATGTTGACGTCACTAGTTGGACCACTCTGTATACATTATATTTGAGAAAACAATTTGGTTTTAAATTTTCAGTAACCAATAAAGTAAGCATTTTTAGTGTTACGGATATCAGATATTCACTTATGGGCTTATAGGTTATCCAGAAATATAAATTTGTGCAATTTTAACACATTCTTCAGACAGGGTTTTTTGAAATTATGATAAAGATAATGTTATTGAAATGGAATTAAAAGTGCCGTTCAATTGGGGACAGTTGTGCCGCGGCACAATCAACCCCCAACTAACTTTTTGTAATATATATAGTTTTATCAATAACTATACCCACACCAGTACAGTTCAAGGTTTTTTTATCGCTTGCTCGCTATTATTTTCAAGCAAAAAATGCAACTCCTGTTTCTTCCGAGTTATTTGAGCATCCTATGCTTTGACATGTACTCTTCCTGAAAACAAATTAAATAAATGCAGCGTATGTGGATGATGAAGAAAGGTTATCATTTGTCAGTCCTACTTATCAATTTGATTAGTAGTCTGAAAAATAGTAGTATTTTTGTATTTTTTTTAAATTTTTGTTCATTGTTAAGACTAAGTAGATCTAAGACTAAGTAGAATCAAATCAACAATCATATCATGTCTATAATCGGTTATTTTTTGATAACTTGGCCTCGTTTATATGAAAATTAGGTAAAACTAATAATATAGAAGAACTTTCAGTATAAACAATTAAGAAGAGTAATAAGTATTAAAACTACCCAAATATTGATGTTTTATAAATTTTACTTTAAATACAGGAATTCAAAGGGCTTTATACTGTACTTTATGTACCCTAAACAATTTCAGCTCCACTTATTGATCCTAATAACCATACTTAGAGACGTCGAATAAATTTAATGCTATATTAACAAACCACAAGTTATGTACCTGTATATTATCTTATTCCGAAGTTCAAACAACAAAAAATAAGTACTAAACAAAAATTAAATTGATACTCATTGACATTTAAAATGTAACTCAAGTTCAGTTACGGTTCAAGTTCTGTGAATAACAAGTTGTTTTTCTCAAAACTTATAATTAGAAGAATGGTAAAAATAGGCATAAAACTTATTATACAATCGAGCTTTTTAAGAAAACAAACTTCGTAATTTTCACCCTGAAAGTTTGGCCATGTTTCCCCTTAAAAGTTTCTTTAACTTATGTGTGTCGTAGGATGTTTTGATAAATCGAATTTTAACGCGGATACAATTAGACAATGGCAATGTCATTGCTCAATCTTACTGCCAACGTTTTTTTTCTGGCGCTTTGCCGACCGCTGCCGCAGCACGCTCGCTGCGCTCGCTCGGCTATCCTTAAACCCAAGAATCCAAAAACCCGAGAATATTTATATTTCTTCGCAATCTTACTGAGGCGACTTGCGTTTCCGCAAAAATCCTATTTTTTTTAGTAACATTGAAAAATGTCACCGCCATTGTCTAATTATCTTATCAGCGTTTTGCGAAAAATCAATTTTTCAAATCCTCTTACAACATAATCTGGAATGAATTACCCCCCAATATACGTAAAGTTCCTAACAAAACTGTATTTAGGGGATTGGTTCGTGAGCACTATCTCAATAGCATTAAACAGCGTTCTCATATTTGACTGACATAATCATGTAATTATGTATGTATTGTATATATGTATATGTGTGTGTATATGTATATATATATATATATATGTGTGTATAATATGTATGTATTCTATTAAGAGTATTTGTATCATTATTGTTTATCTTAAATTTGTCTTTATTGCGCCCCCGTCATATTAGTTTTTTCTCACGCTCTTACTGGTCGACTGGTAGAGAATGCCTTATGGCATGATGTCCGCCATTTGCTTTGTAATTTTGCAATAAAGTTTAAATAAATAAATAAAATAATCAACGCGTTAAAAATAAATGCTTTATCTAATTGGGCTGTCGATATTCCACTAACCGGGGACACCTACTAGATGCGGAAAATTCAAGATCATTGTGTGGAGGTCCCGAAAGGAGGTCGCTTTTCCAGTAATAGACGTCAACGTGACGTGCATGTTACTTGTTGTGGGCCCCCATTTCCGCACGTAGACTCCGTACTTGGTCCATTGTGCGTGCAGGGTATATTGGGCTAGCTAGCTCAGCCAGCCCAGCTCCTTCCAGAAGCGCAGTAGTCTACTGGGGCTCTCGCAGGCTTCTAGGAGCGTCCTCGGCTTCCTGAGGATTGATGCCCGGTGTTCTGCAACGCTCGTGCATTCCAGGATTACATGAGCGGCCGTTTCATCTGCTTCCAGACATCCTCTGCATAGAGAGCTGGATTGAGTGACGTGGATGATTTATTATCTACTATAGTAAGTATTACGTTGATGAACCTTTCGGCAAATTTTACTTCCCAAGAAACTTATAGCACTAGTTTCATTTCCCAAATGTACATTTAGCAAATTTACAATTCGCATCTAATTCACTTGATCATATTACTATCATTTGGCATCATTTTAATATGTTAAGTCAAATGTTTATAATATAGTGATAATATTATTTACGTTAATGCTAAGTAAATTTAGTGATACGTGTGATTTGAAACCTTGGCATTAAAAATAAATTATTTTTTTACTAGGTACATCAGAAAAACGTTTAGATTAATCTTATTACACATTTAGGTGTTTTATTGCAAGTGGTATTATTATAGTGTTAATTTTTTGACGTGTGTATATAAGTAAATTTATATAGAAATACGTATCAAACAGACTGGAGTACAAATGCTCGTATTCATCACACAAACATCTGCCCCCACCGGGATTCGAACCCGGGACCTCTCGAGTCGACGACACCATGAAACCGTCGATAGAGGTCGTCGATAATCTACCTGATAGACAAAGAAAACAAAATTTACTTATCATTATAAAATTTCATCGACGAAATCGAACTTTGCCTTGCCAACCTATCACTAACTAGACTTCGAAGCAGTATTGCATTTGCTTTTTACATCGACATAATACTTACATCTAAAACGAAACTCGAACATCCAAAAACACTTCATTTTAGTCGTTTAGTTGCTGCGCGATAAAACGGTTTTAGAAGCTGAGGCTGTTTGCATTTAAAACATTTATTAGGATTGCATAAATCGTACGTAGGTACAGTGAAACTCAGGTGCTTGGTATAATAAAAAGATCGCAGCCTTTTATATAGGTACAGTCTGTAGGTAAGCCCGCCTCGTTTCAGGCTAGCCCCGAGGCTGTACGTGGCCGTGTTCGGTTCATTTCTGGTTAAAATATATAAGTTGTATTTATACGGCGTGCGGTACAGAGCCAAATGCTTTATGGATATATTAAAAATACAGTACTGAGATATTAATATTTATTTGCCTCTTTTTTATTTTATAAAAAAATCGCAACATTGCAATTATGTACTTACTGAGTATGTGCGACGCTAAAGTTGCATAGAAGTCTGCAAAACTCCTTTAGATCACATCGTGTTAACATTTGATCCGAATTAAAATATATTTTTATCTCGATTTCATTCCTTTTATAAAAGCACTTGACTAAATAACCTCTTCGTTTCATTTTAATTTCTTTTTTTTTATTCGCGTATTCCAGGTTTGATTGTAGAAGCTACAATACTATGGACGAAGGATGACAGATGACCATGATATTCCCGCCACTGCGGAAAATACTATTTTGTTTTTACCGTTGTAGGTACTGGTTGCTTTCCAATTACAGAGCATAATGCGACTCAGTGCCGCACAATGCCGAATTATACTGATGCTTAATTGGAACGTGAATTAGTTTTCAAATGCACCAGCAGAGTGCGCTAAGTTCAGTGTTGAAAAAAAAGTCAATGTTTGTACCTTAATCCATATTTATATTTAATTTTTAACACAGTTTGAATTAACTTTGTTTATTTAAAAAAAACTATGATGAAACGAAAGTTTTAATATTTTTTCAACAATAAATAATATTACTAACGATAACATATAAATAAAACATTTTGATCAATGCCAACTTAAAGAAAAAACACTTGTTAATTTTCTGTCTCTGAGTTGGTACGATTGCACGCATCACACGAAAGCATTACTTTTGAGAGTGCTCAATTGTGCGAAGCGTTGCTATAGTTGGAACACTCAACGTTAAGCATTATGCCGCATAATGCGCTATAATGCTGTAATTGTAAAGCTACCACTTATTATTATTTGTTTAGGAGTTGTAACATTTCATATTTTTAATTCATTATTGTAAATTCTGGCACCAAGACGAGCGAAGTTGCAGGCGGGATGCTGGTTCATTCTACGTAAGTCAGAAGTAACTAACTCTCTGTAAAAATCGTCACTGCAACAATTTATTGATCCCTTTAAAGAGCTATATCCACTCACATCTCGTAGAGCATTGAAATCTTTGGCATCATGGCTTGGTAATATTCAGTTCCTCCAGAACTCTTGCCTCTTAAGTAATTCGAAGACGCGCTATGTACGAGAATAGGTGACGATACGAAGCTCTAGAGTGCTATTTACAAAACGCTTAACCTAAAGAATGCTATTGACAAAACGCTAAACTTAAATAAAACATATTCTTATTACATGTTCTTAAAAAGTAAAGAAAACGATAAGTGGATTTTAAAAATCCGTTATTAGTTTTGTCAAAGAAAGTTTTTATTAATTTTTCGGAGAGTTGACAAGCACACAGTCTGACTGATCGTAAGCGATTTAATAAAGCATATACACGTGATATTCGATGAGAGCCAGCTGCAAATTAAGTATTCATACTGAGTGCTAACGAAAATACCCGAAATGTACATTTAGTTAATCTCTCTGAACTCTCGATATCTATAGGCAAATTTCACGTATTCCATACTGAATGATGATAAATATGGTGATAAATAATATTTGACTAAAAATTACTGAATCGATTATATATGTAGCTACCTACAATTTTATAAAAATGACTTACATACCCCTGATGTCATTTTTTTTACTGTGTTTGCTGTTTGTCACAGATGACCTTTACAGCGTCACCGGGTTTGGAGTATTGGCGAGTGCCTCTAGAGGTATTCCAGGCAGATTGCATCTCCCCACGTGGGGAGTCTCCTCTCCCTCTGGAGCCTCTGCACCACTGGAACCTGACCTCTGATGGCAATCGATCACCTTACCTTATAATATGTTTGAGATTCCCCCCTACTGCTTAGAGTTCAGAAAATCTTTTATATTTTATATTATTTTAAAAACTGCTTTCGATTTTACGCCATTACACATATTTTTTCTTGTTCATTATCAAATTAAAATATGGAATGGGGTGTTAAAGAAAATAGGATTGCAGTGATCGCCTTGCACAAAGGGAGTAAGGAGCCATCAGTCATATTCCATACACTTCAAAAGCTTGGTATCAGCCGTATGTTCGTATATCGTACTATCAACAGATACAACAACACTTCGAAGACCTGAAAAGATCGGGGCTGCCTCGTGCTGTTAGAACTACAAAGGCTGTTAATGCTGTTAAACCCAGATTTCGTCGAAACCCCATTAGGAAGCAAAAAATCTTATCACGACTCTGTCGCGTATTATAAAACAAGACCTGTCCCCGTAGCATAAGTTTACATTATATCAAGTTTTTTTATCTCGTCCAACTGTCAAACTCCATAGTAATTTGACAATTGAGCGTGGTAAAAACGCGTTATATATCATATCGCGGTGTTCATGCTAGGGCGGCTGAAGCTCGGTGCTTATCGTCTATATACAGGACATGCCCCAAATCAATCTTTACAGTTAAAGAGAGTGGATTTGCTGAGACTTTAATAAATATGTTGGTATAAATTTTAACCATATTACATTACTTCATTAAAAAAAATGCTTTTTCATTTGTAACAGAACTTATGGCTGGCTAGGTAGTAACACAATACTGCCTTCTGATGGTGTTATTTCAATGTGGTATTGGGTAATGTGATTGAATTTGACGACCTCCGAGGCCGAGTGGTTTGTACGCCGGGTGTCAAGGTTCGGGTTCCCGATGGGGGCAGATGTTTTTGTGACGAATACAAGCATTTGTACTCCAGTCATGGATGTGTAATATATATTTCTATATAAACTAGCTGACCCAGCGAACTTCGTACCGCCATAAAAATAGGGGCAGGTAGTAGAAGAGAAAATTTAGAGTTTTTTTCAGAACAATACGTTACAGGTGGACAACCATTATCACTTAAGGATATGAAAAAGAGATAGTAGCAAAATCTCAGACCCACGGAATATGCATATAAAATTTCATAAAAATCGGTCAGGCCATTTCGGAGGAGTATGGTAACTAACATTGTGACACGAGAATTTTAGATATAAGATATACTTATATATGTATCAGTATGTGTATTCTATCAGTTACCCTAGTATCCCATGTCACAAGCCTTACTTTGGGGCTGGGAAAATTGGAGTAAGTGTCGTTAAAACATAAATGTGTAACCTCACTTCCTCAGATTGGGCGACGTCCTTGTAATGAATTAAATTCTTCAAATATTTTCCACGTCCAATTTTTAACTTTAAACGAATTTTCGATAACCTATTACCGGTAGAAACTTTATACCATCTATAAATAGGTAATGTTCTTTCAATACAGGCTTTAGTGAAGTTTCTAGGCAACTTACCCACACGCAAGCTTAAATTTCGCTGTAACAGCACTAAAAACAATGCAATTTACTATTGATAAATACGTAAGTATTGGTTATTTTTATAAATTCCTGGGAAATTTTCTGTTAACCAATAAAATTATTTTCGGATACAGCCTTTTAATAACTACAGAATAAATAATAAAATAATAAATAAGTCATTGAGATTTTTTTAAATGGGGAATTTTCTTTAAAATGATACATGCCCCTATTTTAGGATATTTGATATATAAATCTAAAGAAAATATAACTAGAAAAAATTCCACGCGGACCAGGCAGCAGACGGGACTCGAACCCGCACCCTTCGCAATCCGGGCGAATGCACTGACCAATTATGCTACCGCGGCCCTCACGGACCGCGTCGAAATTCTTTCTAGCTATTCTTAAGCTGCAAGGCGCCTGCGCCATCTCTTCGCATTATAGGTAAACCCACAATACAAGGTTTTTTAACCACATATTTGATATACTTACATTTAATTGACGGTATAAATTATATTTTCATTTTTTTTACATCGGAACTTCTGGTGTTTTTGATATATACAAAAATTTTTCTTATTTTTTTTTTATGGAAGATAAATGTCTAAGTCCTTTGCGTTAGAATAACTTAAAAAACGTGAGATGGATACACGTATCTAAGAAAAATATTTTCTAACGGAATTCACATTGTTTAACCACTTCAAAAAGGTTCAAATTTCATTGTACTTGACGCAAAACTGCAGAGCTTTGTTTGCGATTTTAATAGCAGATTGTTGCAGCGAGCGCAAAGTGAGTTCGCCACTTTGTTTTTCCTCCGTGGTTAGCCATTAGTGCACGAGTGACGCGAGGACACTCGTCAGGAAGGTGCGTAATCTACTTGTCTGCTCACTACCAATCTAACTAACCTGATAAAATATACCTACTCAAAATAGAAACTTTATTTACCGAAAACAAAGTTAAATAAATATTTCCAACACTCACCAATTAGCCTAGCCCCAAAGTAAGCACTATAAGGCTTGTGTTATGGGATACTAGGGTAACGGACAGAATACATATACTTTACATATATAAGTATATTTATATAGAAATACATATTAAACATCCATGACTAGAGTCCAAATGCTCGTGTTCATCACACAAACATCTGCCCCCACCGGGATTCGAACCCGGGACCTCTCGAGTCGGCGACGCCATGAAACCCGGCGTACAAACCACTCGGCCACGGAGGTCGTCAGAAGTTATATCATCATCTCCCCAAACATTTAAAACTCACTATTATTAAATGTGCAGGAAACCTATAAGGTTTTTTTAACCACTTCGGTTTTATTCAGACTATTTTTATTTTCAATGGGATTATATCAGTATCTTTTTTATCGTATGCAAACATTTTATATTAACCTAAATGGGATACATTCAACTGCTGTAATAAATTTATACCTAAATAATAAATAAAAAAACAATGTATTAATGAAAAACTGTGCAATGAGTTTTCTTATAAAATTATTGCGCTGTTTTGGTTCTAAGCAAAAACTACGTCCTCTGTGATCTGTTTTGTAGTGATCAATGATAACATTAATACGTAATTGAATGAAAAACTATTTTATTTTCAATCTGTTTTCGTTTTGAATATCTATCTATCTATATATATAAAACTCAAAGGTGACTGACTGACTGACATAGTGATCTATCAACGCACAGCCCAAACCACTGGACGGATCGGGATGAAATTTGGCATGCAGGTAGATGTTATGACGTAGGCATCCGCTAAGACAGGATTTTGATCAATTCTACCCCCAAGGGGATAAAATAGGGAATGAAAGTTTGTATGAAACTTTGTCAATTTTAGACCGATCGGACTGAGACTTTGCATGCAGGTATAAGAAGAATCATAGATGAATGTCATTGTGTATAATACAAGCATGAGAACAAAAACTGTAGTCTACACTTCAGTTCTACACCGAAGCGAAGCGAGGGCGGGCCGCTAGTGTAAGTATAATTTTGGTGAAGATCTGACGCAGACAAACGTAGAAACAATAGAACTTTTCAATAATACACTCAGTTCACATTGGGGTTATGAAATTTAAAAATAAAAAATAAATAGTTAAGGCGCTACTGATGTCGCTCAGACTTTTCAAAAGTCATAAATAAAAACATTTCACGAAACTAAGAACCGACCACATTCAAACGTAAGATCTGAGTTGCCGATTATCACTTGGAGAGTGCCGACTTAATGTAGTGATTTAACTTTAACCAAAGCGCAGTTTAAAAAGAGGATAGTATTAAATATTAGTTTGTAGTGGATTTGTTTTTATGGAGCCGTAACTTTGTTAAAAATATCGTTTTAAAATTATGTTTTATTCCAATTTTGTAGGTCAATCACGATTATCTACTTTAAAATTGCCTTAGATACCACCAACATATTTTAGAAGAGTAAAAATGTTTTGTAAGCCGTTTCTATCCTTGTAAAAGATTCATAATTGGTAAAGAAAGTTTCAGACTTTATGCTAATTTGATGCACCGTATTGTGCAAATTTAGTATGAAATCCATATATTAGAGCTTATATAAACGAATTATTTGATATCACTAACAAAAACTGTATAAGAATATTATTTTTACCAATATTTTTTTTAGCAGAAAATTATTAAAAACATCATCAAATTTTTACCAAATCCTAAATCCAAACACACAGTTTCGCGTCATCTCACGCTGGCTTTATTCCGCCGGCGGGCATAAGTATGTGCGGCGCGAACACGAATCTAACGGAGCCCGGTCGAGCCGCGGGCCTAGCCCCGGGGCGGCCGTGTCCCGAGCGATAATTTCGAAAATCATTACGACGCGCCCGCCGGCTACGGTACCCGAGTACCCCGCCTCAGGCGAACCCCACAATAGAATAGCTACGCTATACTACTACGAACACAAAAGCTCTCGCGAACGTATTTTATAACTCGACACTGATATACCTACCTACGCCCGTCGGTCGTCTACCTGTCTTTGAATGATTAAGTTATGCTAGAAGTTGAGCTCGAGTTTAAAATATGTATTGGTAGGTATGTCTAAGCTCTTTCGAACTATGATGAATTCGTGCCCAGTTAAATGATGGAAGACAACAATAATTTGTATTGCAAAAGTTTAACTGTAATTCTAGTAATAGTATAAATGTGAAAGTTTGTATGTTTGTTATTCAATCACGCAAAAACTACCGAACGAGTTTGGATAAAATTTAGTACGCATATAGCTTACAGCCTCGACTGAGACATTGGATTTCATTGGAAAAAAAAATAGGTTCATATGCGATTCTCAAAAGTCTATAGTTAACTCGGACGAAGTCGCAGGCGGCCGCTAGTAAATGATAATTGTTTCTTTATATTAATTACTACAATTGAATACGTACTTAATCGTAGCTTTTATATTATATAATTTGTGTAATGGAGTTATAAGTTCATGGTAAAAGTTTTAAAGGAAATTTTTATTTTATTCTCTTTAGCGCATATAGTAAAAGCTTTTTTTTTTTTAAAATATTACTTTTATTTTTTGTTTATTAAATAAGTAAGTGTTTCTTTGTTAAGTCGTTTCTTAAATTCTCCAGTTCGGTGTCTTGCGAGTTTTAAACGAGCCGATGAGACGTATCTTGGTATTAATTTATGACTATTTCTTCGTTATTTTATTATAATTATTACTAGCTTTAGCTTGCTGCTAGTAATAAATATAAAGTATGAGCGTTAATGTTGACTGATTTTTTATGAGTACATATTTTATACCTATTTCGTTTATGCAAGAAATATTTCTAATACAAGGATTTTTACAAGTTCTTGTGTCATTGATCATAATAATTGATTTAAAATTTCATGATGTTTAATTGAATAACAACCCAACTACCCTTTATTTTCACACCCCAGCGAACTAGAACTTTTTGGCCAGCTTAAATCATACACAACAATGAAAATCGGTTTTAGCGATTAATCTTCCCGAAACGTTAATAAAACACATCGTTTTTATTTCTTTCGCAACGGGTAATGATTCCATAAAATGTGTCTAATAATGTTAGGTTCGGTTAGGTTATCTATACCTTATTATAGTAATAGTGTATTAAAGTAATATTTTAGAGTTATTAAACTACGGTATGTACAGCCGCATTATTTAATTTTAAGATACACCGAAAGGATGGACCACATAAATCGGACGGGAAATACATCAGTAATGCTTCAACTCGAGGCGGTTCTATGCATGAAATTCTCAAGCCGATACAGTGATAATCCGATTCCGATATTGATTTGTGCACAGAAATTGAATACCTTACAATACACCATCTGTGAGATTCTATTTTATTATTTTTTTGGACTTTTTGGTATCAAATAACGCACGCACGGCTTTTCAGACGTCACTTCAGACAGTTTCTCGGTTGCAGGCTAACCTTATTTATAATAATTAAAATAAAATTTCCAAACTGAAAACATATTTGCATTTTTATAAAATACTTTAGCATTCCTTTTTTTAGAGTTCTGTTTTTTTTAAATATGTAATAATTATATGATAAAAATTATTCTTCGATATTGTTTGAAATCAATACTTTTTATATTTAACTTATTTATATATGTATGTATGTTAGTAACAAAATATTAAATCGCCTTTTTTCACATTCACTACACATTTTGCTCACGAAAGAGTGTGCATGATTTTGCTTAATCAAATTTTCCGTGGACAAGGAGAGCAGAAAGAGTTTATATCTTTATATATATAATTCTTCTGTGAGTGTGTATGTCACTGAACTTCTCTTAAACGACTGGACCGATTTTGATGAAATTTTTTGTGTGTGTTCAAGGGGATCTGAGAATGGTTTAGATTCACAATTTTGTCCGCTGGACAACCCCTATTTTTTTAGGGCGGTACGAAGTTCGCTGGGTCAGCTAGTATTTATATAAATAACTAGCTAAACCTGCAAAGTTCGTACCGCCATTAAAATGAAAATTTCTCAAAATAGGTTCTTCTCGCATGCAGGTGAAAACCAGTGCAGATATGTGCTGCGAGAGCTAATATTTTGATTGACCGACTACCTTGGCATGACAATTAATTATTTATAACATGTTAATAGACACAAATGCTGTGTTTACGTGCAAACCCTATGGAACTCGTGCTCTCATTTTTTTTACGAGGATTTCAATAAAAAAATTTCGTATTAACACTATATTGACTTCCGATCATATTAAACAAGAATATACAACCGCTTGTACTTTGTGCTAAAAGGTATTTAGTTTAAAATATCACAGAGGGTGTATTTCTTTCAATTTCATTTTTAAAAATATTTTAATTTTGGCACTATGTACATTTATTTCCCGACATAAGAACCAGATTTGCCAACGTTTTTACAAGCTTATAATTAATAATTAGTTCTACGATAGTAGAGACTAGAGAGCCCTGTGTGTGACCAACTCGGGCAATGTTTTTTATTACCTACTGAACTCTGAAGTTAAAAAATCTATATCAATTCGGTAATCTCCATCCCGTTTTAAACTGTAATCCCATGACAGACAAACTGTGCCGTTTACATCGCTCTGGACAACGCGGAGTTGATTAATTTCGTTACCGTGGCAAAACGTACTCGTAGTAGGGAAATCAATTTCAGTAAATACAAAAATGCTATCGCGTTTTCTACTGAATTTCGCGTAATCAATAAAACTTATTATAATTAGAGAATACATTAAGTGATTACAATTTAATTCATTCATTCGCAATAATTTTAATTGAATCAGAGTGCGTTTCAAAGCCTTTGGTAAATTGAAATCCGTCGATCATTATTATATTAATTGGATAGTGGGAGACTTAATCCCTATTTACTCATTAAATATTTTTGCAAAATTCATGTTTTCACCTACGTAAAATTATACAGCAATTTTATATTTTACGGTTAATAATACAGCAATTTTATAGTCTAACAAATATTACATAGTTTAACAATATGAAATAATACTAGCCTTAGAACTAAAACACTGTCCACTGCTGGACATAGGCCTCTCCAATTACACGCCACTGAAATCGATCTTCGGCTATTCGCATCCAGCTCCTGCCAGCCACCAATTTGTTGTAAAATTAAATACCAGTCAATTAAAGTTTGTAAAACAATAAAGGCTGTGTCTGGGACTTCTTTAGTTGATTGATACTGTAATGATAAGTTCCGAAAATCTGTCCCGAAAATGTTGGTTAAAAAATCCCAAAAAATCTTCACGTGATTAATGGACGGCCCTTAAGGTAAGTGGTCAGTGATTTCTTAATTCGTAATTTATCGTATATTTCAGTTGACATTTCAGTGCCCAATCATATTAACATAGCCTATAAATGCTTGCGATACAAAAAATATCACTCGCGCCGTTGCCTACCCTGACTCAATCAACTACCCCGTGGAGACCTTTTTTTTATCCTTACAAGCCCCAGCAGTGGCTACCTACTGAGGACCCCGTAATTCTTACGGGCGCTATCCGGCATAATATACGTTAAAAAACCCTGCGAATACCCTCAAAGCTGCTTAGCGCGAAGCCGCGGGATCCCCGTTTAGGGTTTCTTCCCCCCCCCCCCCCCCCCCCCCCTGGAACCCTGTAACCTTACTACTCACCGACAAAAGTACAACACTACCAAAAGGTAATGTTATTTTACCCTGACTCAATCCCCTACCACGTGGAGACCTTTTTTTTTTATACGCAAGCAAAAAATACTGTTTACCGACGACGGCGCCTTTAGGAGGTACACCGCCGAACGGACGTCACACCTGGCTCCCGCAAGCCTTACAAGCCCCAGCAGTGGCTACCTACTGAGGACCCCGTAATTCTTACGGGCGCTATCCGGCATAATATACGTTAAAAAACCCTGCGAATACCCTCAAAGCTGCTTAGCGCGAAGCCGCGGGATCCCCGTTTAGGGTTTCTTCCCCCCCCCCCCCTGGAACCCTGTAACCTTACTACTCACCGACAAAAGTACAACACTACCAAAAGGTAATGTTATTTTACCCTGACTCAATCCCCTACCACGTGGAGACCTTTTTTTTTTATACGCAAGCAAAAAATACTGTTTACCGACGACGGCGCCTTTAGGAGGTACACCGCCGAACGGACGTCACACCTGGCTCCCGCAAGCCTTACAAGCCCCAGCAGTGGCTACCTACTGAGGACCCCATAATTCTTACGGGCGTTTCCGGCATAATATACGCTAAAAAACCCTGCGAATACCCTCTAAGCTGCTTAGCGCGAAGCCGCGGGATCCCCGTTTAGGGTTTCTTCCGCGTAGCCCCCCCCCCCCCCCCCCTGGAACCCTGTAACCTTACTACTCACCGACAAAAGTACAACACTACCAAAAGGTAATGTTATTTTACCCTGACTCAATCCCCTATCCCGTGGAGACCTTCTTTTTTTATACGCAAGCAAAAAATACTGTTTACCGACGACGGCGCCTTTAGGAGGTACACCGCCGAACGGACGTCACACCTGGCTCCCGCAAGCCTTACAAGGCCCAGCAGTGGCTACCTACTGAGGACCCCATAACTCTTACGGGCGCTTTCAGGCATAATATACGCTAAAAAACCCTGCGAATACCCTAATCACTAATACTAAGCTGCTTAGCCCCCCCCCCCCCCTGGAACCCTGTAACCTTACTACTCACCGACAAAAGTACAACACTACCAAATAAAAATGTAAATATTTTACTGTGGTCCTCTGTAAATGTTATGTCGATGGAAATTTATTTGTGGTCCGAGCGTTTCAACTGGGTCAATTAGTAAAAGCTATGTTACTAATTAAAAGCTACTGGACCAATTTGTGAAAGCACTACAAATTTACACCCAGCTTAAAGGCACTTATTGCTGTATATTATAAATGTTTAAACGGATACAGATCGAGTTATTCAAAAATGACAAATTGTGTTGTGTTAGTGTTTTAGTCCTAAGGGGGCGTCCATAAATTACGTGAGGTGTTTTTTTGGATTTTCTGTCCCTCCCTCCCCCCCTGGTGAGATGTCGTGAGATTTTATTCAACCCCCTCCCCCATCCCCCAATCTCACGTGAGATTTTTCAAAATGTGGGTTTCTTTCGTAAACGCGTTGGATTGTTATTGTAAAAAGAAAAAAAAATGCTTCGTGCTTTTATTTACGACTAGTAATCAATATTGCTGAGAGTTTTAAGTGTAATAAAAATTTAACAATAGAATACTTAATAGATACTACTGTGAAAAAAAATTGCATGATATTTGCCGAGACCCCTCTCTACTAAGATTAGATGAGATTTGACTCGACCCCCTCCTCCCCTTAAACGTAATTTATGGACGCCCCCTAAGGGTTTTATCTTATTTTGATATTAGATTCACAACATAATATCTTTATAATTTTTGTTTTTGAAACATTTAACTGCTTGATGTTTAAATCTAAAGAAAATATAACTACAAAATAATTCCACGCGGACCAGGCAGCAGACGGAACTCGAACTTATATACTCATATACCGCACCATTCGCTATCCGAGCGAATGCACTGACCAATTATGCTACCACGGCCCTGATGGCCGCGTCGAAATTCCATTAGCCATTTTTGAGCAGCAAGGCAGCGCTATCTCTTCGCAATGTATTTGGTTCTTCTGCTGGTCCGCGTGGAATTTTTTCTAGTTATATTTTCTTTAGAACATAATACATATAAAATTTTGTTCCTTTTAAGAAAAAGACGGTAGATAATTTCACAGTTTGTGGGAACTTGGTGTGTGTATGCTTGTTTATCATCATCATCATCAGCCTATTAATGTCCCCACTGCTGGGGCACAGGCCTTCCCTATGGATGGAATAGGAAGATTGGGCCATGACCCACCACGCGGCCCCAGTGCGGATTGGTGGGTGCTAACGACTGCAGATGCAACCGGGACCAACGGCTTAACGTGCCTTCTGAAGCACGGAGGAGCTCGAGATAGTAAATTTTTGGTCACCCATCCAATGAACGACCACTGCGAAAGTTGCTTAACTTCAACGATCGCAGCCGAACGCGCTAAACACCCGCGCCATCGAGGTCCTCAGTATTTCAGTCATAAATACTATACATTTTAAATTATGTAATTATTGAAGTACATTCATTTGTTTATGTGGCATGGTACAAGGAGTCAGTCTCAAAGTATTGAAACTTATATTGCATATTATTGACATTTCAAGCATCGTAAATAAACCACAGAACCACTAACGAACTCAGTCTTGTTCCTAGTCCATCAGAGAGAGATTTAGTTAAATAAATAATATAAATAAATATTTCCGACACTTACACCAATTAGCCTAGCCCCAAAGTAAGCACTATAAGGCTTGTGTTATGGGATGCTAGGGTAACGGATAGAATACATATACTGTACATATATAAGTATATTTATATAAATACATATTAAACATCCATGACTGGAGTACAAATGCTCGTATTCATCACACAAACATCTGCCCCCACCGGGATTCGAACCCGAGACCTCTCGAGTAGTCGGCGATAGCCATGAAACCCGGCGTACAAACCACTCGGCCACGGAGGTAAGAGATTTAGTTGCAACAACAGTTGAATGGTACTAATGAAATTAATTATTGAAATTCGCAACGTTCGTGCCAATTGAATTAGCAAGTTACCTACCTTGCGGTTTTGCAATTATCAGAGCAGATAACCGCATCGACACTATAAATATAGGGTGAAATATTACTAACTTTCCACCTCTTTTCGTACTAGACATAGCAAATGACACCGCAGGCGTAATTTAGAGACTTTTAAAATCATTTCATCAAGAAAAAAAATCCACGCTGACCAGGCAGCAGACCGTAAGCTATCTAGTTATATTTTCTTTAGATTTACACATCGAGAAGTTACATGCTTAAAAAATATAAATAAAATAATCATTAGCCCAAGATCGATTTGAGTGGCGTGCAATTGGGATGCCTATGTCCAGCAGTGGACTAGGTTAGGCTGTTGATGAATCATTAAGGAAGTTAAGATGGAATGAAAATTATAATTATTTTTCCCATATATCAACATGACTACTTAATTGAGAACTGGATGGGCACTTTTATGTTTATTTATTTATATTATTTATTTACTAATTGAGTACACATGGAATAATGAGGGAGCAAGTGATTTTAATGTTGTTTATTTTTTAATACTTTTTATTTTGATTGCTTACTAGAAAGCTATATTTTTTTTAAGCATGTAACTGCTTGATGTTTAAATCTTAAGAAAATATAACTAGAAAAAAATCCACGAGGACCAGGCAGCAGACGGGACTTGAACCCGCACCCTTCGCTATCCGGGTGAATGCATTGACCAATTATAATTGGTGAAAGGGTGCAGGTTCGAGTCCCGTCTGCTGCCTGGTCCGAGTGGATTTTTTTCTAGTTATATTTTCTTTATTTACTAGAAAGCTGATAATTTCCAAGGATAGAAACTTGCTTGACACCAAATTGGATAATTATTTTATTGTTTCCTTTAGTGGTTATGCTTTTTAAAGAAAATACTTATATAATTTTATAATATTCATTAGTTTAATATAATTATATATCACTCAGGGATCTGTTTCCAGTAAGCTTTAATTTGATATTTTTGGAACACATTCCCATGCAAGCCAATCAATGATGTTGAGCCTACAGAAAATACACGAATCGTTAAGGTATTATATAACTGGGATTGTATGTAAATGCATTGTGCACCTAATTTTTTTTTACATAAGTGCATATTGCTCTTCATCGTCATCATCATCATCAGCCTATTAATGCCCCCACTGCTGGGGCACAGGCCTTCCCTATGGATGGAATAGGGAGATAGGACCATGACCCATCACGCGGGCCCAATGCGGATTGGCGGGTGCTAACGACTGCAAATGCAGCCGGGACCAACGGCTTAACGTGCCTTCCGAAGCACGGAGGAACTGGAAATAGAAGATTTTTGGTACCCATCCAATGACCGACCACTGCGAAAGTTGCTTAAAATCAACGATCGCTGCCGAACGCGCTAACCACCTGCGCTATCGAGCTCCTCATATTGCAATTATTAACTATGAAATATTTAAAGAAGGACGTAAACTTAAGGGCAATTATAACGGGCCGAACTTTGCTTTTTATAGACGCCGAATACGCACAGTAAATGCTATGCACGACTACAATACACAAAAAAAAACATACTAGATGTCATGTACCTAAGTAATTTCGCAAATTAATGAACATTAAATTTAATGAAGGAAACAAAATTGTCATTTTTGAAGTTATACTTCTTTAGGCGCGTTATGAAAAAATGATGAGAGTGAAATTTTTAGATGCGCGCGCATCACTGTAACCCAAAAGTAACAGCATGAAGTTGGCCGCGGGCGCGTTATGAAAAAATCATGTGAGTGAAATTTCGAGATGCACGCGCATCACTGTAACACAATAGTAACACCATGAAGTTGGCCGCGGGCGCGTTATGAATGTTAGTGTCTAACTTAGACATCTGTTCGAAAGGTACTTTGAACGATCCACGGAGCTCCTTAAGATGATCGCGTTGTCAAAAACAATGTTGGCACGCTCGTCGCCTCTGATCACTGTTTCCATATTTATAATATTTATCCACATGTTTCTAGTTTCTATATAGACACAACGTGTTTTAGTTACTTACAAGTGCTAATTACATATGGAGTAATAACTTAAATTCAGTACTGATTTTAATTGAATATCTTGAATATTTATTTAATTTTTCAAATTAAAACTGAACTTAATTGACTGTGTTAACTATCCTTTTCCAGTCCTTTTATTATTTTATTATAATTATTAATTATTTGCATGCAATTAAAAATATTTTTAATGATGCTAAAGAAGTATAACTTCTCACGCGCGTACATAAGTTACACGCATCCATTTTTTTTGTAGTTGTTAGTATCTAGATCGACAAGAGGACTTTGCCGTTAACCGAAGAAAAAAGGATTATGAGGATCAATGACTTTTTTTTCAATAATATACACACATAAAAGAAGTCTAAGCGACGTGCATCGTTTACGAAAACTGCAAGTTTCATCAGTTCATTTTGTATTATCTTCATGAAATGTATAATTTGTTCACAGGGTACATCCTAGTCCACTTGTCAACCCACCATAGACTGATCAATACATACCTGTTACTTTTTTGGTGAATAAATAGCATATTTTTATATCATTTAGGTCTATCAGTAGGTATGTACATTCAATCGTAAACACAATAATCAGCAACTTATATGAATTAAAAAGTGCGATTCCAGTATGAATGTGTGCATTCATCTACAGCTTTGCCAAGCACCAATGCGGTGGCAACAAAGAAAGATGGACGGCGTGTGCCCTTATTGATGAGGCTCAAATGCAACAATAACATCAGGTGTATTAACGTTCTCTCAACAATAACTCAGTGCTGGCTAATCCACCGGAACGAACCCCCGCAAAACGTGGAGTGAAAAACAAGACAGTGAGTCGTGCAATCTATAACAATAGCTGCATTTGTAGAAGATATATTTTAATGTGCTTTTTTAATGTGTATATTGTTTTTAGATCACGCATTGGTGGCGGGAGGTTGAGGTTCAATCGTTATGAAGTTTATAAATAGGTACATAGTAATTTTATCATTTTTAGGGTTTCGTACCAAAGGGCAAAAACGGAACCCTATTGTTATCACTCTGTCGTCTGACTGTTCGTACGTCACGGGTCTCTAGGTCGTAAACGGAATAAGTCAGTTTTGTATTTTATGTAGAATGCTCGCCATAAGCCAAATATTTGTATAAAAAAAATAAATTAAATAATTTTCTAAGGAGGGTCCCATAATTTATTTAATCTATTTTACCAGAGCTTTCGACATATTTGTCTAGTTTTTTTTATGAGTGTGTATGCTGTTGGTCGCAGATGACCTTTACAGCGTCAACGGGTTTTGGGACGACGAGATCCTTAGTGGACCTGTTTGGACCTGGATGGCAGTTTCTTCCCGATAAAAGGGTTTCAATATCAAATAATGCAGTAAGTGTATATCAATTCGTTATATGATAGAAGAATGTTTTTTTTTAAATTCACCCTGTAAGACAAAAGTTCGTATGGTAAACCATTTGTAATCGAATGTATAGAAATTAGTATATTTTCTAATTATTTATTAGATTTAAAATTAAACAATTTTAAACTTTTTTGCAATGACACTTTTGTAAGTATGAATGTAGGATGGAAATGTTGAAAAAGGATTTTAGTCACTTTTCTGTAAGCATGAGAGCAAAATCTTTTGTTTGTTCTAGAAAACGGGAAGTAGTATCTTTTGGCCTTCGTTCCCTGGAGGATTAAATCGGGGGTGAAAGTAGATGAGAATCCAATAAGACTCATTTTGACTTAGAACTATGATAATATTACTACTCTATTTTTGTAACGGCACGATTTCAATTGTTTTGTTTTTTTATGCAGAGAGATATAAATTGCTAATTTTACAAAATTTTTAAACAGCTACAATTGTCAAAGTCAAGGGCGTAGACGCTACCAGAGGAGTTCTTAATAGATATTAAATATCAATTGGATAAACAAGTTTAAAAAGTTCAGCAAATCCAAAAAGTAAACTTATTTAAACTTTGTTTAAGTTATTTAAATCTAAAGTGAATCAAATATAAAACGTCACTTTGAAATCACTTGAAAAATAAAATAACATGTGTTCGCAACTACAAAAAAAATAAAAACCAAATTTATGTAAGAAAATAAAAAGTAAAGTTTTACTTTTTAACATCTACGAAACCTCGATTCGTCGAAGCTACACTTCGATTTATTAGGGTACTCATCGATTGACTCGTGCCGTTTCAAAAAGGGCGAGCGAAGAAAAGCGACCAGACGAAACTTACCTTAAACCCGAAATGTCACGTTCCGACGGCGACGACTTCCCGGACGATGCGCGACACGACCGGCGCGCGAGATACCACAGAACCAACTGTGAACTTAGGGTCGAAGCCAACCTCAGTCCAACTTGCTTTGCCAACTGCGCAAAATTCTATCTGCGTTTCAAGAGTTCCGCTAGCACCGAAAGTTTAAAAAACATGCGCTTTTTATAAAATTCGCAAGGAACGCCGGGTGAAAATATACGGTAACAATTCATAAAACATATACATATAGGTATATATTTACGAATTGAGATTAAAAAATAACTTATGACGAATTGACTTTTTGAGTAGGCCAATAACTAGAACATTATTTAGCATATTTTTAATGCGGCAATTTTATTTTGGATTTTCAAAACCTACATAAAGGACTAAAATGTCACGAAATCATTACAAAGCTTTTTTATGTTTATTCCTATTTGCATTTACCAAAAAGCTTAATTTTGATTTAGAAAATTTGTAATGGAATTTTATTAATATAAACTTCATAGCACTTTATTGAAAATTACAAATTCGAATAGGTTATTTAATGTATACATCTTATTTTCTAGATAGTCAAATACATGCATCGGGTTACACGCTGCCACAAGAATAAAATTAAAAGTACATATTGATACAAATTATTAGAAAAAATAAATTAAAGAAAAAATATTGAATCGAAAAATAAAACAATTCTTTTGAATAAGTTCATCATTTATTTCTTCCTTTTGTCCCTGAAAAGGGAAATTTATGCATTCTTCTTTTAGCTGTGGAGATAAAACCCCTAAAATCTAAGAAATAGTTAAGACATATTTTATAAAAACGATATGTCGTTACACTGTAAATAATCTAAATAATGAAAACATATTATACCGACCTCCATGACCGAGTGGTTGGTACGCCGGGTTTCATGGGGCGCCTACTCGAGAGGTCCTGGGTTCGGATCCCGGTGGGGGCAGATGTTTCTGTGATGAATACGAGCACTTATGCTCCAGTCCATGTTTAATATGTATTTCTATATAAATATACTTATATAGGTATATTATGTACAGTATAATTGTATTTTATCCTTTACTCTAGTATCCCATAACACAAGCCTCACAGTGTTTAAATTTTGTAGTAACTAGGTATGTAGTATTTTTTTCATAAATATTCATTGAATTCAATAAATTTCATACATCCACACTACGATTGTACACTGCCTTACCATTTTATATACCATATCGTTTAAGTGTAAGTTTTTAAACAAAAGAGTTTGGAAGAACTGACTTCCTATAGCCGAAATCACAACTTGCATCGCTCTGGGTAAGCTTTCTATTTGCCTGGCACACTCTTATACCAAGGTAATTCAAGTAAAACGTTTAATTACACTGCCTAATGGTGGCCACTCACCATCATGCTGCTTGATCAAGCGTAGGCTTGTTGAAAATATATCGATGTATCGATATATCGATATTTTTTGCCGATATATTTTGATTCGATATATCGATACATCGATACAAAATAACCAATATCGAAATTCGTATCAAAAACGATATTTTTTTAATTATTAGCGGCATATCGCGATCTAACTATATTCGTATCTGGAAAAATCGTAACTGGATCTCAGATTAATGATATTCAACATATCTATGATCTGTGCTGTATTTAGTATTGTCTATGTCATCATTCGAAAATAGGGTCTATTTTTAGGGAGATAATTTTCGTTCCATTATGATTCCGCGTGTCATATTTCATGAGCTACTGTACGATATTTTTTGGAAAATTGGTCCGATATATCGATATATCGATGTTTTTTTCGCGATATATCGAAGCCGATATTGATATTTTTTAAAAGATCGATATATCGATATTTTTTTTAACTTTCGACATCCCTAATCAAGCGGCCAAGTGGCATGTCCTTCCAAAATGTCTCCCAGAACACAGTCAGATTAGCTTAATCAAGCGGCAGGCTGGTGAGTGAACACCTTAACTAATTAATCAAAATAATTTTGTAATATTTTTTTAGGATAGAGAAAAGTCAAAAATTTGCTTAGGGTTTAACTTTTGCAAGTTTTTAATTAATTAAACAAATATTTTTAAAGTGGTTTAGTTTTTAGCAAGGCTTTTTAATCGATTAGTTTATTAATTTAGAAGTCGGCACTTTGTTATTTATGGTAATCAGAGAATAGATAAAAGTATCAGGTAAGCGTAAACTTAATAGGGATGATGACTATTTTTTTCTTCGTTTATCAGGTAGATTCTCAAAAAGTACTGACAGTTATTTTTCCATTTTTCACATAATATAAACATTGCAGAGATATATTGATTTGAAAAGTCGCATGACGTTACGTTTTGGTACAATTTCACTTAAAAGTGACGTCACGAGCCCCTCCTCCCAAACTTTGACGCGCTATAACTTTTGTCATTTTTTGGTTGATTGCCCAAAGAAAAAATACGTGTCGTGTGTAACTGACGGACTAAATAAAATTTCGTTTACTGTACCCCGTCATCACCCCTATTCCAATCAGAATGCCTAACTTTGAATAATATAATTCTACTCTCTTGGTTGTCACTGGTAAAATAAAATAATAGATTAACTCCTTTGTGGACATTTTTCTACCACTTTCTAGTTCGGCCTTTTTTTTACCCGACTGCGCAATGCAAAAGCGCGAAGCGCGACGCGCAGACAGGGTATTGTGTTTAACAGTCTATATATGTATGTTTGTTCCTTTGTGGCACACTAGAGACCAAACGCCTGGACCGATTTTGATGATTCATACATCAATCGATTCGTCTCAATCATAGGAGTGCTACTAAAGATATGATAGTACTCAAAATTCAATGTCGACAAAATTAGACGCCATATTGTCACGAAGTAAAAAAAAAAGTTGACAAAATATGTCGAGTGGGGTATCACTGTCTAGATTATCGAAAATCATGTTGAGGTTCCTAACACCATTTTCATTTTATATGATTGTTTGTGTGTATGCTATTGGTCGCAGATGACCTTTACAGCGTCACCGGGTTTCGGGACGGCTAGATCCGAGAGAACACGAGCAACTTAACGCTTAAATATATTTTAAAATTTTCTTCAGACTCCCCATGCAAATTTAAATCATATTTTATACGTTGGCGTATCAAAGCACGCAAAAATTAAATGATCATAAAAAAAGGAATCGACGGCATTATATACTTCCATACTTTGTATCTTATTAATTTTTGGGAGGATCAAAGCTCACAGTTATAAAAAATTAAAAGTCTTAGTTCACCTTAATGCTATAATTTCTAGGTAAATTGAAAATAGTTAAGTACACACAATATGTATGTCAAAATATACAAATATGTATAATACACATGGGTTATAATAATATCACCAAGGTGAAATTAGGGCACTATATAACAAACAAATCTCAATTTTCTTACATACACATATAATATAATCACTTATAAAATCGAAATGTTGTCAAAAAATATTTCAGTGTCTCGTAGGGACACCAGGGATTACGTTGTCGGTTCCAGCTGCATCTGCAGTCTGCATTGGATCGCATGGCATGGCCTATTCTGCCTATTCCATTCATAGGAAAGGCCTGTGCCTCAGCAACTATTAATGTCTCCAACATTAATAGGCTGGCGATGAACCAGTTTAAGAAATACACACATCGAAGAAGTTTAAACAACATGCTGTTTTTACGCAAATTCCAAGTTTTATCAATTGATATTTTATTTATCGTTATGAAATGTATAATTTGTCAAAAGTTTCTTTGGCTTTAGTCACAAATAAATCAAATTGGTTATTTTTAACAAAACAACGTAAGTATTAAGAATAAAAAATAAATCTGTGCACGGACCACACATCTGAAACCTAACCTAACATTAGAAGGTGCACAAGGCATAGGGGAATGGAGCAGCACACACACACACAAACACACACACACACATGTATATATATATATATATATAATCGTGTGACGCTCGTGACGCATTTCCGTTTTATATTTTCCATAGGATTTTTCCATTTACACCCCGACAGGAAAGAAGTTTCACTTCAAAAATGCTCAAAAGTTCTTTTGATGAGTATAGAAATTGATGTTGAAGTTTGATAAAAGAAAATGCAAAGCCACTTTCTATGCAAAATACAACCTCGCTTTGATAGCATAAATTAACAAAGGGACCAAAGGTTGTATTTCGCTAGTTAATGGATGTCTACAATTGCGGTCTTATTTACTATTTAAGAGAGGAAGCGAGGAATTTTACAGCTTCCTCGCTCCACTTTGATCGTAGCGCCTGTTGTTAAAGGAAGGTATATTTTATGAACATTATTATTTGTAAGATTGCTGAAACTTCTGATAGGCGGTGGATCGGGTGGACTTTTTCATTGCGAAATCATAGGAATTTCGACTGAGCTACAACACAACGTGATAATCTCCAGAAAGACAATACCACCATTAAGTAATCGCTCCGTTTTAGTAATACCCTAAGCACGAACCATTCTCGATACGCGACAAATTTTTAAGAAGTTCGTGCTACTGATTTTTGAAGTGAAAACTTCTTTAGCGGCGTTGTACACTTTTTTTTTGTATGGGTAAAAAATGTTAAACTCGCGTCAGGTAAAACACGTGGACTGATCGCATCATGACATTCAATAAAATTGGAAAGGTTGTTGTCTTTCAATATATTGGACGAAACACAGTAATATTTTATTTAACCGTATTATAATAAGTCTCTATCTAGGACGTCCACGTGGCAGCTTTATTGCGAAGAAAATGCATTTTTTTACAATAGATGTCGCTAACTTAAACGTGATTCATGTAAGTTGATTTTTCTGAGAGATAAACTTTTTTTAATGTAATATAAATTGTCATGTTTGTGTACGATAGCGCAAAAAATAAATATTGTATTCTACCACACACATGATAGTACTTTTATACTGATAATTAAAGCAATTCGTGCAAAATTATTCCCTAACCATTCCAAAATATCAAAAAATTCATAAAGTTAATATTCAAGTTTTCACTTCTGCCGGCACTCCCGGAATGCAACCCGTCGTTTTTTTTAATTCTATTCAATTTATACTTGATGACGATGACGATGACGATTCGCACTCGCAAACGCTATTAATTCGATATTGGTTCGTTTTAAGGGTGCTGTTCATTGCCCTATATCTGTAGGAGAAATTAATGGAGCGCCGTAGCGCCGTAATTGGTTCTGGCATATTACGTTGGCTGGCTGTTAGTTGGCACCATTGCCTGTCTGTTACATCACAACTCTCTTGACAACTGAACTCCATAAACAATTTACATCTGTTGCGATTGAATGATATCCTTGGCGACAAACTCTGAAAGGACTTGTACGTAATTTAATGTTGTAAGTACTTTTTGCTGTAATTGCTATTGTTTTAAATATACTGTATTTTTTATTAATAGGAGAGTACCTATTAATTTCGCTCTGCGCAGGGTTCATTTTATTTTTTCTTGTTGGCTTACAATAAATATTGAAGCAATTATGATCGGCCACAATTAAATATACATAATTCATAGACATTGGAGTTTATCCATCTTTCATTTATAATTCCAATATTTTTTAATCCCACTCGAAAGGGTATTAGTGCGATACAATTTATTCATTTATTCTTCTACAGTAGAAACTTCAATATTTCTGCTGCCGGTGAGTACGTAAAACTAACACCTTTTATTACTCCTTCAACACTTTTAACTTTCAACTCAGCGGCTAAAGGGCACGTCGCTTATTAGAGCCGGTCCACTATAACTTTCGTTCATTCGTTTCGTCCACTCGCTGTCAACAGGTGATCCACGGGTGGACGCTGCATTATTGCCAATGAACTACAGTAATCAACAAGTGGCTTGGAATCAATGGTTTTACGGCACTCGTACAGCCAAAGCAAATCAAGCATGCGAGCAGCGGGTTGTGGCGTGAATTGTGACCGAGTAGTCCGCTCGCTGTCCAGCCGAAGTCGAAGCCTTGAGAGCAAGGTGATATGGTGTTGATGTAGTAAGCATATTCTTATACAGAATTACTAACAGGGCATGGCAAATCGGTGCTGATCGATTACCAGGGAGCTCGAATGACCGATGAGCTTAAATGACATTCTACTGTTCGCCTATCATTGATATCGTTTAGAGTAGACAATAGAAATAGTTTCGCGTTAAGACTCCATAATATGGCCTCTAGCAGTAATAGAATAGTGCCAGGTTGCCAGTCCATCATCCTAAACAGTCTCCGAATATTCCCTGTTTAATGATACTATTTTAATATCTTTACTGAAAATGGCATGGCATAGGTCATGTGGCGCAGAATAGTATATATCAAGGTAACCGCCATCGGAGCCGCCAAAACTCGACTCTCCAGGAGAACTTTGTTTTTCTTTGTTGGATAGTCAGCGACATTTTTCTTGATGAAATGTAAAATCTTTTCGCACGTTAAACTGTACAAACAAAAAACTATTTAAGTCGCACGTTTTGTTCAGTTATCGTGCAATCTTTCATACTTGAAATCTGCAATTGGAGACTCAGAGGACAGCGTCGAAAGTGAGCTTAAAATTTTACCAGGTAAGTGCGCTGTCGACTTGCGGTAGCTGAAAGTCAAGGCGATCCCTGCTGCAGATGTGCGGGTGTTACGATGCTGGTAAATGAGTTATTACCTTAATCTCCGGAGCCAGCCTTTCCCTCGACGCGGTAAAGTTGACAATAGCTTATTTTATATTAAAGAGGGAACGGAATATTGTAAACACAAATGAGTCCCATATTTTTAACTTTAGTTTTTTGGGAATCCCAGAGCAACCTCACAATTTTGCCGGGATAAAAAGTATTCTTTATCTAGGTAATATACTATATGTGTAGATATCATGTGATGAGTAACAAACACAAACATTCAAACGTAAATACTCTCACATTTATAATATTATTAGAAAGACAAGCGTGATTCTCCGTCCAAGGTTAAAAACATGCAGAGCTCATATCAAAGAATCAGAGAACATATCAAAGGTAAAATTACTTATTGACTGGAAGCCAAATAATCTAAGAGCTCACAACACTAAACATAGTATGATAAGGCTCCCAGATGATATATATTTAGACGCGCCATTAACAGGAGAACCTGGTGGCGTTATTAAAAAATGAAATTGAAAAAGCAATAAAAATACGGTTTCTAGTATGATAAACTCCCAGATTCCGTTTGTTCCTCAATATAGGGGAGGGGTAGGACTACACGAACATGCAGTGCTGCAAGCCCTCATGACTGACCTCATCAGTGGCATTAGCAGCATGGGAAGGGCCCCCAAAAATATTACCTACGATCTTCAGAGAAAACCAAAGCTCATCTGAAAGATCATCAATTTCTGTGTAAGAAAAACTACGGAAGAAAGTGGTTGTGCAATGCAATGTGAATTCATAGAAAATTTAACTATCAGTAGTGATAATAGATGGCGCTGATTTATTTCCAAAAATCTCATGCACTTTGAATTGTATGAGGTTTTGACCGTGACCGAAGACCGTGAAACTGTTAATGGCGCGTCAAATTATATATATGTACTAGCTGACCCAGCGATCTTTGTACCGCCATAAAAATAGGGGCAGATGGTAGAAGACAAAATTTAGAGTTGTATTTTTTTAATAGGGGTGTAATATCTAGAGTTCTATCAATTTCCTGGGATAACATTCCTCCTAACCCATATGAGAACACTACGTTACAATACCCAATAGTTTGATTTTGGCGCGAAGGCGCATTGTAGGTTTCAGAACATTTCGTTACAGGTGGAAAACCATTATCACTTCAGGATATGAAAAATAGATAGTAGCCGATTCACAGACCCACGGAATATGCAAATAAAATTTCATAAAAATCGGTCAGGCCGTTTCGGAGGAGTATGGTAACTAACATTGTGACACGAGAATTTTGTATCTAAGACTAGCTGACCCAGCGAACTTCGTACCGCCATAAAAATAAGGGTTGGTGGTAGAGGGTTGAAAATTCAGGGTTACATGTATTTACTAATGCTGTATCATAAAAAAATAAAAATCTCAAATAAAAAAAAATTAGGGGTGGAATTTACCCTTAACATTTAGGGGGATAAAAAATAGATGTTGTCCGATTCTCAGACCTACCCAATATGCACACAAAATTTCAAGAGAATCGGGAAAGCCGTTTCGGAGGACTTTAACCACAAACACCGCGACACGAGTATTTTATATATTAGAATTAGATATCATCAGCCCCCCTAGCATGAGCACCGCGATACGATATATAACGCGTTTTTATCACGCTCAATTGTCAAATTACTATGAAGTTTGACAGTTAGACGCGATAAAAAACGTGATATAATGTAAATTGTGGTGTTCATGCTACGGGGACTGGACTTATCATACTAGGTTAAGTACGATACTTAACCTAGTATGGTAAGGGGCTCTCGTACTGATCACATCTTGGTTTTTGTCAGTATATGTTCGTCTACTCGTCAGTCAGATGGCGCCGTTTACTTTTATGCATCGCGTATGGGTTTCCTACTCAGCACAGCATAAGACCTTTGGTAGTCGATAACCTACGAAGCATATATTTATCTTATAATTCTAATTCTAGTTTCCTTTGCAAGTTTTATTCCAATTTTTAGAACGTATCCACAGTTACGGTAAACGGTACGTACTGATTACCCCCCACAAGAATAGACAACAGTACACAAGGGTTAGGTTCAATACAATGCGAGCCACAAAAAATGAGATTTGACACGCCACGTAGTTGGACATGCGCAGTAGATGATATAAGGTCGGAAGAGGTAAGGGACCGGGCGCTATCAGAGTGGTTCAAAAAACCGTGGGAGATGCGACGCGGTGCGTTGGCATGAGTCGTACTTGCCTAATCAAGTACCAGGGCCTTAAAGTTCTTCCACCTATAACTAAATAATACCAGGGCCAAAAACCAGGTTTGCCAAGTACTTGCAAGTATTTTCTATGCACGTAGGCGTAATTTTTAAACCATATGGATTACAATATAATCGTGCTGGCGTTGAGGCATGGTGACACATTGCTTAAATTCTTTATTTACGGCGAGATCCTAAGGGGACCTCAAGCCGAGAATTGGCGAGTGTCTCTAGAGGTATTCCAGGCGGATGGCATCTCCCCACGGGGGGTCTCCTCTCCGTTTGGAGCCTCTAGACCTCTCCAACCTGAGGTGGTCGGCTCACGCTAGAGGGCGTCTCTGACACTCGGGGCTCGGCTCTAGTTAACCGTTGTCGTGGGGGGCCCAGTGGTAGAAACGCCCGTAGACCGAGTCTTCGCACTCTTATCCTACGGGTGCGGTATCTACCTAATGCTAAGCCAGTATGCAAGTTTGCTAGCTGTGTAGTGTTGATGTTTGTGCCCTGTGTGGGAGGAATCGGAGGCACGTTGGCGCGGGTGATTTCGTCTTCGGGGTACTCTGAAACGTGCCTAGGCCGACGGAATCGGAGGGACCTTCGATTGGAGGACGGGAGGACACGTCCGCCCGGTCGTGTGAGAACTAGAAGTTTTGAGAACTGAGGGGTTCGAATGTTGTGCGGCTTTAACGAAGGACCACGGGCAACCTATGGCACCACGCAACACTCGATTTTGCAGCGTTTGTAATGGTTTAAGACGCGACGGAGGTACGTGGGCGAAGCAAACACTCGCGTAGGTCATGATAGTACAAGATTTCTTAACTAAAGCAGTAATAATGATTCCGTTCAAATCTCATTATGTTATAAGGTGCTTTGTGGGTATTTAATTTCAAGAAAAGACAATCTAACATTGGTATAATAATATCACAAAGATTTCACGAATATCAGGCATGGCTGGACTGCTTGACATTTTACAGTGATGGAGTTGACGTTAATTAACTGCTGCAGACCAAAAATATGACGTTACTTTGGCAGGGTGGCCCGCATCCTTACGAAATTCTTCAATTTTGAAACATGATTAAAAATGAAATCAAAGATATATAATAATAAAATTATAAATATCTTTTCTTGTTATTAATAATAATAATAATAAATATGTCCAACACTCACACCAATTAGCCTAGCCCCAAAGTAAGCACTGTAAGGCTTGTGTTATGGGATGCTAGGGTAACGGATAGAATACATATACTGTACATATATAAGAATATTTATATAGAAATACATATTAAACATCCATGACTAGAGTACAAATGCTCGTATTCATCACACAAACATCTGTCCCCACCGGGATTCGAACCTGGGACCTCTCGAGTCGGCGACACCATGAAACCCGGCGTACAAACCACTCGACCACGGAGGTCGTTACATGAAATAAGCTTTCAAATAATATATGTTTCACCACTGCCAGAAACCGTTATTACCTTTGTACCGTCTCCTTTGCGGTTTTAAAAAAAATGTAGGTCACCCTAGCACCTTCATATTCAGAACGGAAATTTCATAGGTCTTTACCTACTTCTTCTAGTTCTATCGTACTAGTTATTTCATGCCCATTTTTTTTCCTTTTTCGCTAAGAATTCTATGTTCTAATTATTCTTACTTTTTTTAATAGTAGTCATCTGTTTGATTGTTAGTGTTTTGTTTTCGCATTTGTTCGTTTTTCGCCATTATGAATACAGTAAAAATTCTGTGATGATTATGGAGTATGAGTACGGTTATGGCAGCAAATAAGCAGAAGCGGTACGATACATCAACGACGTATGTCATTGTCAAAGGTGTACTGATTTTTAGTTCCCGTTACGTCCAAAGTGGCGCTGTTCAAGTTTCCATACAAAATTTTACATTGACCCGAAACCGAAATGGTTTGCAAACTATTCGAATTCGATAATTGTTCGTGCTAGGGGTACAGTTGAGTCTGTCTCTCGAACGATGGCACGCGTAATATTATTAGAACCAAAATTATTTCCAAAAAAATATAGCTTATTTTCGAAAGAGACAACAGTGTCCCGTGTCGGGTCTCATCAGACTAAACCTTAGAATAACAATTTTAAAACTGATGCTGTCACTTTTGTTTGCTAAAAAGAAAACAGAGACAATATTAGGTCAAAACCAAGACTAACTTCAGTCCGCGGTTTGGAATAAGGCGGTAGTAGTCTAGACAGTCATTTGACAGATTTTAAGCCTCATGCAAAAACAAATAATCAGACACGACAAAATATTCTTCATGCTTTTCTCCTACTTAGATCCTATTCTGCTGTATCCATAAATATATAATATTGCATAATATGTATGTGTATATATTTGTGTAAGTATATGTTAATTAATTCTGTATAATCTTTATATGTTTAAGAAAATATGTATATTTCTTTCTTTTATCTTGCTGGCATACTACAACTTCCTCTTCGTTTATAGCTGTTTATAGCTATCCTTTACCGCAAAGGTTGTCTGGAAGAGATCGCTTAAGGCCGCCTTTGCCGCCATTATGTTATTATTTACTTTTTTTTGTATTATTTTGTGTGGTGCAATAAAGAATTTATCTATCTATCTTTCAGGAGTGTCTGGGATAATGTCGTCGCAACTGATGTAAAAGCCAAGTTCAAATCTGGGAAAATCCAGGTTACTTTCCCCCAAGTGAAGTACACACACACACAGTAATTATATAAAACTGTAATCAGCGGCTGCTTACAGCGTTATATTTAAGACGGATCAATGAGGTCACCATAATAAATAACAATTCGATAAATTATTACATAATGATAAATCAGTCCATGGTTCATTACGTTGCGATGACGTTTTTTATTTCACTAGATAGGTAAGTACTCGCTTATTCCAAACTGCGTAGAAAGGAAGTTGTAATATTTTTGTCACTTTAAACGTTCTAGATGTTTCGTTATTCATGAGAGAACATATAATCTATTTAAATAAAGAGGTAGGGAAGAAGGGGAGTAGTCTGTAATAAAAGATAGACCTGATCAAATATTTTTTGAAGATCCCTAGCACGAACCAATATCGAATTCGTGTCGTTTCCGCGCGCGAATCCGATATGTCATTGTCAAATGTGTACTGATTTTTAGTTCTCGTTACGTACTTTGTGCCGCTGCTGTTCAAGTTTCCATACAAAATTTGTCATTGACATTTCGGTTTGCATTCGAATTCGATAATGGTGCGTGCTAGGGGTAGATCAGATTCAAATCAGACTATAATTAGCATCAAAGCCTGAATGTTTGAATCTTTTACAACAAGTTAAAAAAGATAGTGAGTTGTACCATCATCATCATCAGCCTATTAATTTCCCCACTGCTGGGGCACATGCCTTGTCTATAGATGGAATAGGGAGATGGGCCATGACCCATCACGCGGGCTCAGTGCGGCTTGGTGGGTGCTGTGTTGAACCGTTTTACAAAAACAGAACGATTGGTTGCATTTCGGGAGTGCCGGCAGAAGTGAAAACTTGAATATTAACGTTGTGCATTTTTGATATTTTGGAATGGTTAGGGAATAATTTTGCACGAATTGCTTTAATTATCAGTATAAAAGTACTATCATGTATGTGGTAGAATACAATATTTATTTATTGCGCTATCGTACACAAACATGACAATTTATATTACATTTAAAAAGTTTACTTGTCAGAAAAATCAACTTACATGAATCACGTTTAAGCGCATATAGCGACATCTATTGTAAAGAAATCAACTAACGTGAATCACATTGAAGTGCACCTAGCGACATCTATTGTAAAAAAAATGAATTTTTTTCGCAATAAAGCTGCCACCTGGACGTCCTAGATATAGACTTATTATTATAATACGATAAAATAAAATATTACTATGTTCCGACCAATATTGAAAGATTAACCTTTCTAATTTTATTGTTTTCGTCTTACGAATTTTCGATTAGGTCACGTGCTGGCCACGTGTCCTGACGCGAGTTAAACAATTTTTACCCATTACAAAAAAGTGTACACGCCGCGAAAGAAGTTTTCTCTTCAAAAATATTTATAAAGTTTACTTACAACCGTAATTGTATATCGAAAACTTGTACATACTTATTGTATATGGGAATGTGATTGTGATGAAAAACGAGTACTACAGCAACAAAAAGAGTGCATAAAACTAACTAACTAAACAAAAGTCCAAAAGATAAAGAGCGAAGACAACATTTTTTTGAAGTGAAAACTTCTTTAGCGGTGTTGTACCTACACTTTTTTTTGTATGAGTAAAAAATGTCAGGTTATACACGGGCTGATCGCATCTGTTCGCATTTGTTGTTGACTTTCAATATATTGGACGAAACATAGTAATATTTTATTTTAGCGTATTATAATAATAAGTCTCTATCTAGGACGTCCACGTGGCAGCTTTATCCGAAAAAATGCATTTTTATGATTTTATTTATTTTTTAAGCATGTAACTGCTAGATGTTTAAATCTAAAGAAAAGTTTACTAGAAAAAAATCCACGCGGACCAGGCAGCGGACGGGTCACGAACCCGCATCCTTCGCTATCCGGGCGAATGCACTGACCATTATGCCTACCACGGCCCTATTAGCCGCGTCGAAATTTTCCTAGCCTTAAGCTGCAAGGCAGCGCCATCTCTTCGCACTGTAGGTAACCCACAATGTTAAAAAAAACATAACTATAATTCTAAAGAAAAGTCTACTAGAATAAAATCTACGCGGACCAGGTCCGCTGCCTGGTCCGCGTGGATTTTTTTCTAGTAAACTTTTCTTTAGAATTATAGTTATGTTTTTTTTTAAGTATTTAACTGCTAGATGTTTATATCAAATTCAAATCAATGTTTAAATGACCACGTGTTAATTTTTTTCCAAGCACCGGAACGATGGGGAATTTAGGAATGTTAGTTTTGATTAATTTTTAAACACTGTTACTCATTTTCAGCTAGATGTTTATTAATGTACCTTTACTATTTTTCCGACTAATTTGTGACGACGAATGTGACGAGCATTTGCACTCCAGCCTTGGATGTTCAAATATGTATTTCTATACAAATATACCTGTATCAGTTTATGTATTCTATCCGTAACGCTAACATCCCATAGCACAAGCCTTACAGTGCTTACTTTGGGGCTAGGCTAATTGGTGTCAGTGTTGGAAATATTTATTATTATTATCTCATTTATTTTATTTCATAGGTAGGTTTTTTATAAAATACATATAAAAGTCCAATACAAAAATAAATATAGTATAAAAAACCTTACCTAGAAGGCCACCAGCAATATTATTATTATTATTGGAGAGAGCAATACCCTAAGAATAAATAATAATATAGCATTAACAATAATCAGTATAGATAAAATAGGTCTAAAAGATGTAACAAAGTCTATTAGGTACTCTACCGCGAATAAAACAAAAAAGGGAAAAAAAATCGAATAAGATTTATTTTATTCAAAATAACAATACTATGCCATAACTAATGGTAGGTACAATAATACCTACAGCGTTAACAAAAGATCAATCGATCGATCCATATTTTTAAAAATAAATAAAATTGAAAGTCATAAGTACTAATAAAATTTCAAACTTGTTAAATTAAAACGTAAGTACTAAATCTTCTTGAATACTTCGGAGGCTGTCGTTAGTTCTGAAACAAATGGAATTTAAAATTTATTAGAATTTAATAACTAAGATGCTTATTTGTTTCTTAAGCCACGTATCCACTAGAGGCAGCCTCGCGTCGAGCGGCCTCGACTTGAAGCAAATAGCCTCAGTTTGAGGCTGCTCGCTCTGAGGCAACGGCTACGGATCAGCTCGAGGCGTGTCGCCTCAGCTTGATCCGCTGGCGGCGCACTACGCAGTTAAAACCCAAAACGCGATGGCACCAGACGCGCGTCGAGTAGCTGCTGCTTTAATAGCAATAACCATTATTAAGAAAAAGAGGAGGCAACAAAAAGCTATACAAAAGAGGAAGCATCGCTAGTGGATAAAAGAATTATACCGCAATAGAACTATACATGGATGTGAACACTTGCTATTGGACATGACGTTGGAAGGTGACGATAGCTTTCGAAATTTTAGCGACCGTCTCCATTAAACACACGGCTCGGACTGAGGCGCCTTTGAGCACGGCACAGAAACCGACAAAATATGGCTCGGCTCGCGGCGACGAATTTGCCTCGCGTCGCGGCTTGCCTCAGGTTGAGGCAGCGTCTCCACTTGCGCAGCCTCGGAGTGAGGCAGCCGCTCGGCCCGAGGCTGCCTCTAGTGGATACGCGGCTTAAGGTTTTCACGCACATCACTCATTGAATAAAACAGGTTTTTCTTAATAAAACAAACGACGACGCATTACCGCAAAGGATGCGAAACATCAATCTTATATATAAAATTCTCGTGTCACAATGTCGTGTCCTCCGAAACGGCCTGACTTATTTTTATGAAATTTTATATGCATATTCCGTGGGTATGAGAATCGGCTACTATCTATTTTTCATATCCTTAAGTGATAATGGTTATCCACCCGTAACGTAGTGTTCTCTTATTTTAATTATGAGGTATTAAAAAATACATAAAACCCTAACTTTTCTCTTCTACCACTTGCCCCTATTTTTAGTTCGCTGGGTCAGCTAGTAATTAAATAAAATCAGTGCATCTAACCCGTTCAAACTTGTTTTATTTAAGGTGCTTATGCTACAAATATGGTTGCTATATGAGGCCATCAGAACCATAGTGGCCTAACTCATTTTTTACAATATTGAGTTTATGATTTTTCCCAGTTCTAATTGATCATTTTGATAGAACCAGAGTGGTCTTAAAGTGATACAACGAATATTCACTAGATGGCAGCATAATTACTGTTACGGTTTTTAGTCTGTGATCTAAATTTTCGGTGCCATATTGCCCTAAGTAAGATAGGCCACTATGGTTAAAAAAATGAGTTAGGCCATTATGGTACTCATGACCTCATATTATTTAGTGTAAATTACAAACTTGTCGGCTTTGGAGAGTCATTAGGAATTTAATATCTAAATAATCTAAATAAGTCAGTAATTACAAACGCAATGTCAATTGGAAACTTCAATTCAAAAGTCACTTTTACCAAAATAAATGTACATATGACAATAATTCATAAAAATGTGATACATTGTATGAAAACGTTTATGAGCCCCATTGCAGTTCCTACGATTAACTCACTGAACTTAAAAATAACCAAAAATGTTTATAATAAATATGTCTCAAGCTTATTGATTCCGTACAATAAATCAAATATTGTATTTTTTATAAATAAAATAATTTATTATTTTGAGAGTTCCGCACCCAATGGAACCCTATTACTGTCACTCTGTCGTATATCTTTCTGTCCGTATGTCACGGGTCTCTAGATCGTAAATGGATGAGTTAAAGAAATGTAATCTTAGTATTTTACGTAGAACGCTTGCCCTTAGCTGAATATTAAGTTAAAAATTAAAAGTTAAACATAAAAAAGCAGCATTTTTTTCCCCAGCATTTGACACATCATTGTCAAAAACTCGTTGGGTAGTAGTAATATATATATTTTTTTTTCGAAAACAAAGAAATGGGCGTCGTCAAATTTGTTATTTTCAGACCACTTTTGTTACGGGGTCTATCTGAAAATGGAAACTAGCTAGAAATGTGAATGTGTGGCATATGATGTCCCATATGCTGTTTGTAAACAAAAAATACTGAAAACGCCGATTCATAGTGTACTCTGTAAGTTGTGAGGAAAACAAACAAATGATTTTTCCTTCACTGTTTGATGTATAGAACCCTTAGTGCGCGTATAATTAAAGAGTTATCTATAGTACAAGATCCCAAGACCGCAAGAACTTATTTTTTTTCTGATGAACAAAATATGGATAATTAAGTAGTATTATTGTATACAATGATCTTATACATACTTGGTAACTTGAGCTGTGGGTCAATTTTCAGATATCAGGTGGCATAGGCACTTAAAAATTTCACTCACTTTACTTACAGTCTGAGAAGGAATTTCTACGTATGTTGTAGATAATATTAGAAGTATTGTAAAGAATTGTAAATTAATACTGCCAGACGCATTTTTCAGCAGTATTTATTGCCAGACACTTTTAATGTCGAAAGCAATAAACACAAACTTACGTATTTTCTGCAATAATTTTGATAATTAGATAATAAGAAATTCTTGTAAAAGGCTTCCTTTACACTATTTTTAAGATAACTTTAATAAAGTATTAGGTTGAATTTAATTTTGTCCAAATTATTAATCAAATCATATTTTTATAAGTTCAAAGTAAGTTTGTATTTTTAAAATGCAAGTAAGTTTGTATTTTTTGATTTCAACATTTAAGTGGCTGGTAATAAATACTGCTAACAGAATGTAAATGGCAGTATTCATTTCAATTTGTTTTCAATATTCTCAACAAAATACGTAGAAATCTGTCCTCAGACTGTGAGTAAAGTGAATGAAATTTTTACGGACAGAGCCGGCCATGCAGCTCGCAATCCTGCCCCATCGCGATCACTTACAGCACTGTCATATTATATTGGTAACCTTCAGACAATATCAGAAGAACTTACGTAGCAACATTCAACGCCGAGGTGTTGTTGTTTTGGCAGAGCACAGCGTTCCCCTTCACCAGGTTGGAGGGGTCACAGTCCTCCACCCTGAGGCAGAGGCCGCCCTGCAGCACGTACTCCCACCCCAGCGCGACCACTTACACCACTGTCATATTATATTGGCAACCTTCAGACAATATCAGAAGAACTTACGTAGCAACATTCAACACCGAGGTGTTGTTGTTTTGGCAGAACACAGCGTTCACCTTCACCAGGTTGGAGGGGTCGCAGTCCTCCACCCTGAGGCAGAGCCCGTGCTGCGGCATGTACTTCTGCCCCAGCGCGACCACTTACACTACTGTCATATCGTATTGGCAACCTTCAGACAATATCAGAAAAACTTACACCAGGTTGGAGGGGTCGCAGTCCCCCACCCTAATTCAGAGGCCGCCCTGTAGTACGTACTCCCGCTCCAACGCGATCACCGATACCACTGTCATAGTATATTGGCAACCTTTAAAATACCTCAAAGAAACTTACATAGCAACATTCAACACCAAGGTGTTGTTGTTTGGGGCGGAGCACGGCGTTCACCTTCACCAGGTTGGAGGGGTCGCAGTCCTCCACTTTGTGGCAGAGCCCGCCCTGCAGCACACACTCCCGCTCTAGCACGATTACAGACACCACTGTCATATTATATTGGCAACCTTCAGACAATAACAGAAAAGCTTACGTAGCAGCATTTGATGCCTAAGTATTGTTGTTTGGGGCAGAGCACGGCGTTCACCTTCACCAGGTTGGAGGGGCCGCAGTCCTTTACCCTGAGGCAGAACCCGCCCTGCAGCTCGTAATCCTGCCCCATCGCGATCACTTACAGCACTGTCATATTATTATATTGGCAACCTTCAGACAATAACAGAGAAGCTTACGTAGCAGCATTTGATGCCTAGGTATTGTTGTTTGGGGCAGAGCACGGCGTTCACCTTCACCAGGTTGGAGGGATCGCAGTCCTCCACTCAGAGGCAGAGCCCGCCTTGCAGCATGCACTCCCGCTCCAGCGCAATCACCGACACTACTGTCATATTATATTGGCAACCTTCAGACAATATCAGAACAACTTACGTAGCAACATTCAACGCCAAGGTGTTGTTGTTTTGGCAGAGCACAGCGTTCCCCTTCACCAGCCGTCCCGTCCTGCGGCATGTACTTCTGCCCCAGCGCGACCACTTACACTACTGTCATATCGTATTGGCAACCTTCAGACAATATCAGAACAACTTACACCAGGTTGGAGGGGTCTAAGGCAGAGGCCGCCCTGTAGTACGTACTCCCGCTCCAGCGCGATCACCGATACCACTGTCATAGTATATTGGCAATCTTCAAAATACCTCAAAGAAACTTACATAGCAACATTCAACACCAAGGTGTTGTTGTTTGGGGCAGAGCACGGCGTTCACCTTCACCAGGTTGGAGGGGTCGCAGTCTTCCACCCTGAGGCAGAGCCCGCCCTGCAGCACGCATTCCCGCTCCAGCGCGATCACCGACACCACTGTCATATTATATTGAGAACCTTTAAACAATATCAAAGAACGTTCAATCACGAAGCTTTTTTGTAACAGAATTATGCGATTTCGTCTTCACGGTTTAATTGGCTTCCAATGCAAAATTTCACCTTTTCATATCCTTAATAATGATGACTTCTGGGATAAAGACAACCTATCTCTAAATTAGATTTCATCCAAATCGGTTGAGCAGTTAAAGTGTGAAGAGCTAACAGACAGACAGACACACTTTCTCATTTACATTTTTAGATTTTTTTTTTGAGAAACTCACTGAACCCTAACTTTTTCCGGGAAATAATATCCTTTGTCTAATTAATCTCAATTCAGGGCTTAAACTACGCTACCAAATTTCGTCTAAATCCGTTCAGCAGTCGTTGCATGATTGAGTAACAAACATACAAACTTTCACAAATTACATTTATATAGATTAATAAGAAATATAACTTAGTTCTCGACTACGCCATAAGTTTGGCTTAGTTCAGAACAAAATAACTTGGTTAGAAGTTGTGTGTAACTTATTAAGAGAAATATCTTTTGAGGTTGTTTTATTTCTAGAAAGTTAGAAATTAATTACTCCCTAGCATTTAAATATTTACGCTGCTTTCTTTATTCGAGTCCTTAGGGAAATGAATAAATGACTGTTTTGTGACGAAAATAGTTCGTTGAAGTTAAGAAACTTTCGCAATGGCCGGCAGTGGATGGGTTACCAAAAACAATGTTATTATCCAGAACTACTCCGTACTTTGTTTTTAGCACCCACCAATCCGCACTGGACCTGCGTCGTGAATCACGGTTCATTCTCTCTTTGTCATCATACGAAAGACATGTGCCTCAGCAATGGGGACATTAATAGGTTGATGGTTACGATGAAAACGACTTCGTTCAAATCTTTTTCAATCATCATCACATCAGTGTAGTAACGCCCACTGCTGACCATAGGAGTCCCCCAAACAAATCCAAACCAATCGGTCCTGCGCTGACCGCATCCAGTGGCTTCCCGCAACCTTAGCCACTCTCAAAAACTCCATTTTCAAGTTGCCGCGAAAACGTTTCTCTGTACAATATGGCGTCTTACTAGTGTGTGACGTCACACGACTTATTTAAACGTCAAACGATACAATGTAATGTCACTTTAACCGGAAGTTCGCAAGTAAACTTCTTCTTCTGTGACGTCATTTTAGGCTCCGCCAATCCCAAGCGTTTTGGGTCACGTGACAATAGATAAGAATACTATTATCTTTTTCGTGGGTTTTTAGTTTTTTAGTAAAATTATGAATATTTTTTCTGTAAAAATAGTGAAAATCCCTGCCAATATTTATTCTAAACACAGATGCTAACAATTGGCACTTTATTTTAAATACTGTCATATACCCTATTATATTGTGGATAATAATAATAACATAAAAATAATATTTCTAAAACATTAAATACTCTTAGGAAGCGTTTGTGTATGCATCTTTACAGAATGGAATTTATTTGTACATTACACTGCATCCAGTTAACAAACACCTTTGCGCCATTCCGCGGTACATTATCGGGTTAAAATTTCAAGCTCGCATTTCCCACTTTGCCATCTCGATTTACTAGAAGCTTCTCGCAAACTTACAAAGTTATTTTCCACGAGATTTTATGACTTGCTCCCACGATAAAAGATCCTTTCGCAAAATAGGACAAAGGAGTAAAAACATTATTATACTTATTTTAAATTTAACAATTGACTTTATCTATATATATAAAACTCAAAGGTGACTGACTGACTGACATAGTGATCTATCAACGCACAGCCCAAACCACTGGACGGATAGGGCTGAAATTTGGCATGCAGGTAGATGTTATGACGTATCCGCTAGGAAAGGATTTTGATCAATTCTACCCCCAAGGGGATAAAATAGCGAATGAAAGTTTGTATGAAACTTTGTCAATTTTAAACCGATCGGGCTGAGACTTTGCATGCAGGTATAAGAAGAATCATAGATGAATGTCATTGTGTATAAGCCTGAGAATAAAAACTGTAGTCTACACTTCAGCTCTACACCGAAGCGAAGCGAGGGCGGGCCGCTAATCAGTTCATATTTTACTGCGCAAAAAACCGTATAGAAAAGAAAGAGTATCTAAGTTTTTCTAAGAAATAATAGCGTATCGAATTACTGTGTCACCGTATTTTTTATTTCATCGCATCCTAGTGGCATGAACAGCAGATAATGTGAATTGATAAATTATAGTCATGTGGTTTCACGTGAAACTCTGAGATGATTAGTCATCGGTTAAAATTATGCCCCCTAAATAATAGTGATGTAACGAATATTCGCATTCGCATTCGCGAATATTCACATATTTTTGAATATTCGCATTCACATTCGCATTCGCAAAATCTCTGCGAATGTTTTGCGAATATGAGAGTTTTTTTCTAATATGTTTGAGCTCGATGGCGCAAGTGGTTAGGCTGCGATCGTTGAACTTAAGCAACTTTCGCAGTGGTCGGTCATTGGATGGGTGGCCAAAAATTTACTATCTCGAGCTCCTCCGTGTTTCGGAAGGCACGTTAAGCCGTTGATCCCGGCTGCATCTGCAGCACCCACCAAAACAAACCTCCAAACTACCTATTCCATCCATAGGGAAGGCCTGTGCTAGGGCACTGGGCTAATAGGCTGATGATGATGAAAGTTTATATGTTTGTTACTCAATCACGCCAAAACAGCTAAGCGGATTTATGTGAAACTAGCTGTGCCCCGCGGTGTTACCCGCGGCTTATTAGGGAAAATAAGTTGTGTATTAACGGTAAAAACAATGACTATTCACATTTTTAGAAGCAAAATAATTTAAACTTGAACATCGGAAAGATCAATTTACAAAATTTGATAACTGACAGAACGAGAGAGATGATTATGCTGCCTTATGTAATTGTTTATTGTCTCGGGTCGTAGAGCGAGACCTAGAAATCACTTTACTGCAGCACTGTTTTCTGCGTAAATAAAATGTGTTTCTTGCTCTCGACACACGGGAGCAACCCACGTTCAGTTGTCCGTGGGAAAAGCAGGGAGTGCCCAGGTGAATGCCTGCTACTTTTAGAGTTTGTCCTTGACTTTTATTTACTGTAATAGAGAAAGCCAAGTTTATAGGAAATTGTAGGCGCTTGAACTGGAAGGGTAAGTTTGTGGGTATTATAGGGATTCTAAGTATCAATACCGTCTCTCCTTTGGCCCCTCCAGTAAGAATGGTGGTCTGGACGATGTGCCGTCTCAGCTCCGTGATGCGTAACCTAGTGTACACAGTCTGGGCGTGTCCAGGTCACGCATCAGTATGACACGCAGACAGACAGCCCTGTCAGTTCGAGGGAATTTAAGAATTCTACATGGTATAGGCCTTGAGGCATGCGTTTATCTCATCTGCCGAGGTACCTCGCTCGATAACCAGTAACGTCTGCCGAAAATCACCTGCCAGCAAGACGTCTACATAAAGATTCGATTCGGTCCCATACCATCAATTTGCACCATTGCAATAGAGCACCACGACTACTACTTTTACTGATGTTGCAAATCGGCGTTTCTTCACGTACAAGTTTCAGCGGGAGCTTGAATACTGAGTGTCCGGTTCTGCCATCGCTCAGCCAGGTTGCGGCTATTCTGGAGGATGCAGCGCAACCACTTTGTCTTTGCGCGACTGTGCCAGCAGCAAGTTCATTAAAAAAGTCTTGCCGGTGCCCCCTGGTGCGTCCAAGAAAAAAGACTTTCAGCGCTTCTTTAAAAATTATGTCTAGTGTTATCCCTTGTCGAGGAGCTCGATGACGCAAGTGGTTAGCGCGTTCAGCTGCGATCGTTGAAGTTAAGCAACTTTCGCACTGGTCGGTCATTGGATGGGTGACCAAAAATTTACTAACTCGAGCTCCTCCTTGCTTCGGAAGGCACGTTAAGCCGTTGGTCCTGGCTGCATCTGCAGTCGTTAGCACCCACCAATCCGCACTGGGCTCGCGCGATGGGTCATGGCCCAATCTCCCTATTCCATCCATAGGGAAGGCCTGTGCCCCAGCAGTGGGGACATTAATAGGCTGATGATGATGATGATCCCTTGGTATCGGCGAGGAATGTCTTCTGACAAAGCGCTTTTTATACTTGTACCACAATTGCCGGGGGTTGGAGACTCCGCAGGTGCTTATCATAATCGCAAAGAGCTCTCTCAACGTAGTCGCTGACCGGCACAACATTGCGCACTTCATCGTTGCGTCCCAGTGGCCGTCGTCTTCAAGCAGCTTCATCGCCTCACATGCTTCTTGAAAAGTGGCCTTTTGACCCTGCCCATCGACGATTTTGAGCGCTTGAAAACTGGTAGGACCCCGGATTCTAGTAATAGCAACAGCAACCGTACACAATAGCACTCAAAGTGTGTTATGTGTACGGTAAAAATTCTACCGTGGGCATCTAAGGCTTTCACACCAGGCCAACCGTCGACGGGTGCGCCCTGCACGCAACGGTCCATTGTTTTCGTGACGCATTCCACGTGCGAGCAAACTCGTCTTCCTGGCACAGTTGCTCGCTCCATACCTTGAATGATTTGACACCGTTTGTCAGTTTCCGCGTCGTCGTCTCCCATAAAATACACCTGTAAAAATTGTGGCTGTTCATTAGGTGATCATCACCCATTTTGTGATGTAGTTGGCCATACACTGTGAACGTTGGGGAAAATCCAGGCATTGTCCGCCCCGAACGACGACATGTAAAAGCATGGGTTGTACGCAGTTTTAGAACCGTCAAGATTCATGAATTTTACCTGTAAATAATGTATTTAAGGGTTCCACAGGCTCTTCTAAAACAGGAATGGCTACTTTGCCCCCAGAGCAACATATTCCTGCTCTTTCCTCATTCCATTTTAATGCCCCACAATGGTGACACACATTTTCCATACGGCAAATTTTAATGAGCCTGTGGCTATTGTAATCCAATGTCAAGTCATATTAAATGGTAAATGTCGTCTAGAATTTGTCTCATCTACTGTCTCGGAAGCATGCGGATTAGACATTAGCTGGGCATGATTTAGCCGTCGAGAAGTTTCTTCATCAGGTGTTTCAATGGCACGCTGAGTGGACATACGCTATGCGTTTTCTTGATGCCAAGTAGCTGCTACTTCAGGTGTCTCTAATGCACGCTGATTAGCCATAAGCTGGGCATGCTCTCGCCGTCGAGAAGTTCCTTCATCAGGTGTTTCAATGGCACGCTGAATGGACAACGTTGTGCGTTTTCTTGACGCCGAGTAGCTGCTTCTTCATGTGTCTCTAATGCACGCTGATTAGCCATAAACTGGGCATGCTCTCGCCGTCGAGAAGTTGCTTCATAAGGTGTTTGATTGGATCACTGTGTGGCCATAGGCTGTGCGTTTTCTTGACGCGGAAAAGCTGCCTCATCAGTTGTCTCTGATGCACGCTGAGAAGCTATGCGGATAGGATTTTCGAGACGCCGAGCATCAGCTTGCGCAGAAGTTTCTCCAATTCTGACTTCTGCCTGACGTGTTGCTTGGTCACGTCTGCGCTGTTCAGTATCATAAGTAGATTCTTGCTGTCTTACAATTTTCATGGATGAAGCTCTTTGTGAGCTCTGTGAACGATTTGGTTTACAATTGTGAGTCTTAATTAGATACACAAAAAATTATAACAATATCGTTGTCCTAGAAATATGTATGAAATATTAATCTATCAAAATAGCTTTGACATGAATGTCAAAAAATATGTACCTACTTAAACAAAATTCATTTGCATCGATTTTCCCATCGAAATAAGATATTTTCCCGCAGTAAAATGTAGCCTATGTGTTAATCCAGGGTATCAGCTATCTCCACACCAAATTTTATTAAAATCGTTCCAGCCGTTTAGACGTGAAGAAGTAACAAACATACACACTCACAAACTTTCGCCTTTATAATATTAGTGTGATTACACACAGACTCACCTGGAAAGAGACTAGACTTATTATGGAAAAATGTTAGGTTCCTTAGGAATTTCCAAAAAACAAATTTAACAAAATTTAAGTAGTCAGTAAGTTATGTTAAAAATCCTCGTTTTTGTTTAATATTTTCGTGTATCAAGCATTTCTTACACACGCATAATTTACACACACTATTTTTTTGAGAATAAATCGACTCATGGCTCATCCTTGGTGACATAGGGCTGGATATAAGTCAGGACAGGCGGGCTGTGGGCCAGGGCACAACAGAGATAAATAAAAAAAACTAATAACTTCGACAGCACGAACCATTTGGGATTTAGGGACCTCTCCTTCGTTGGCCCGTGGCCTCTAAATCTGGCCCTGCCTTCACATTTTTTTTGTGTGAGAAAATGCGTGACGCATGCCCCGCTCATAAGAACGCTCAAAATGAACATTTATGAACATCTCTGACTTTAATAGTGCTACTGAAAGTCCTTTTCTTTATAATCCCAATGTTTGTTATGTAGCTATAGCACATAGGTACCTATGTTACCGTGAAGAGCATTAGTAATATCTACTCAGACGTTGAAAGCAGCATTCTAATTAGCAGTGAGTTAAGTGATGCAGTAATTACGGTTCGTTAGCGAAACACAATCTCTACTCGACCTGTAATAAGGTTCCTACACACAATGCCAGCGGCACCAGTCGCCGGTAATTGCCGATGGGCACGTGCCGCAGAAAGTTGCTCTAAGCCGTTGAGCATCACTGAAATGCCCTAGAAACCTGCCTGGAACACCCGCATACCCGGGCGGCCATGCCGGCCGGCGGCTGCTTTTTGCGGTAAAGCCGACGGCTTTTATGACGCAGTGCGTACTGCAGCTTGCCCGGCGGCAGTGCCGCCGATACTGTGTGTAGGAGCCATTACGTACTCACTAATAATAATTGAACGCTAATTATTTTGCACGCTCCTAACTTTTACAGATTCGGTTGGTTTTTAATGTTAGGTATCCACTAGAGTTTGCTTTTTGGTCGAAATTAACGTAACCTCTCCGTCGTACGTAGATGTGATGGAATTTATATTACTAACACTACCCTTATTACCATAAAAAAGTTAGACATGCGTTGAACACAAGTTTAAGAAAAAATTACATACAAAATTTATCTAAACAACGTTTGAAACTGTTTCTAACTTTTTGTAGTAATAACGTACTACATGTGTATGTATATATTGCTTTGCACCCCCGTTCGCCAAAGTGCACTTCTTTCGAGAAATCTGTGTAATGTTGTTTCTCGAAAAAAATGCACTCTGTCAAACATGATTTCAAATTAAATAGAGAAAAGCGCTCATTTCATTCAGTTTTTTATTAATATTGGTTTAACCGCTTAATTGAACAGTACTTAAAATATTTAATCAACAACTTAAGCCACAGATAAAACGTTTTCATATTAATTACTAGCTTTTGCCCGCGACTTCGTCCGCGTTATCGTCGTTTTTCGTAAAAAAGTAGCATATGTCCTTCCTCAGGGTTCCGTGGTTTTGATGTGACAGACAGATTAACTTTCGTATTTTAGTAGGGAAATATAATACTGTTAAAAATATCACAATAAGGAACCGCAGAATATTATTATTATCACTGTGCCCCGAGACCATCAGCGTGTAACTCCTTGTATGTTATTATGTTAATGTATTGGTAATATTGTTTAGATCGCTTTCACATGAGTCTTAAGTACATATAGAATGAAAATACTTCAGCGCAAAGCTTCCGGGTAGACTACGTTGAAATTTGACCCGTCCGGAACGTGAACATAAAAAATTCTAGGACTGCTAACCCGGGAAAGACCGACATAACTGACCATGTGAAAAACAACTGACACCGAGATCTACTCCAACAACACGAAAGGTCTGCCCTTGAGCCTTATTTATTGTCATTGCATAACACACCGATACTGGGAATTGCGTTCTTTTAAATTGGAATGGAAAATTATTTGGTATTATGGGAATTCTGGGAATAAAGATGGTTTCTCCTGCACCGCAACCTATTAAAATTTGAGCCTCGATTACATTTTGTTGCAACTGGGTTACTTTAAGCCGAGTTCCATTGCAAATTTGTGGTGGTCTTAAATTTCGGAGCAGAATAATCGGAATGCCAATTTTTAAACAAATTTCATGAGAAGGAAGTACGGGCATATTTAAAGAATTTAAAAATTCTATCGGGTAATAAGTGGCTTCTTGTTCATCGGCCATTCTATTTATTGAACTATAAACTTTGCTTTCCCCCTGGACATTCGACAGTATTTTATTATTAATCTCAGATGCCTGGTCATTGCGAGGAGTTAAAATGGACCTTTCGCATAGCCAAGAATTGTTCTTATTTAATATATTTGTTACGTCACCGTAAACTGACGATGTAAGATGTTGTTGGGATTGCACTATACAACATAACTCAGGCGTCAGAATAAATTTTCCTTGGTGTAGCAGTGGATAGGTATCTTTGGTGAAGGTATTTTCTTTAATAATATATCAGAAAATTCACGATTATCCGGGTTATCTACAGTTCTCACTCGCATGTTTATAGTCAAATGCACCGATTGTATATCACGCCACAAATAAGAGCTTTTCAGGCAAGCCCTAACCTCAGCAGCTCGGGTTCCCCGTGGTATTACCGTTAAGGTTTGTCGGAAATCACCACAAAATAAAACTGTGATACCGCCCATGGGTCGATCATTTCATCAGTCTTATATCTCTTCAAGTTCTGTCTACCGCTTCTACTCCTTTTTGATGGGCCATCGTACATTCATCCTATATGATTAAATTACACTTTGAACGAATATTTAAACACTACCAAAACAACTAATACGTGGTCCTAACTTTAGCTACCTTACACATAAAATCTAAGTGACTATTTGAACTAAAATATTCTTATAGAATTATAACCAGAAATATATACAACTCACAACAAAAAAGAAATGAAAATAAAGCTGAAACGCCTGTGCAATACTATCTACCTATACCTCCTTCACTTAAAAATAAATACTTATAACTACTTTAATTAATAAAAGTACCTACGCTTAATAATTTTTAATTTGAACGAATATTTAAACACTACCAAAACAACTAATACCTGTTTTACAAAATAACAACAAAAGAAATTCAAATAAACTATTTAAAGACTAAAAGTCGCGCTGATAAGCACGGTTTCGGTCTCCCAGGCGGGGGAGCAGATGAGAAATCCTCATGGATACCCTACAGCCGGCTGCAAGGTACTGACTAAAAAACACCCGTAGGGGCTGCCTCTGGCCGGGAAGGCCTCTAAGGCTTCATCGGAAGCGATCGTCCCCCAGGGGGGGAGCGACGCAGAAAACAGATTTAGACAGCTCGCTCTCGGACCTTTGATACCCTACCGCTGCCGCGACCCGTGTCGAGCGCGGCAACCGTTACACAAAAATAATCCTTATAGCATGATTCAGTATTCACGTGCGACGGCGCGATGGCTTATTTCATGTATAAGTTTGGTGTTTCTATACCGAGTATTATAAACGTAAGAGTAAACAAATATGATCAGAATGCGCCGAACTGCTAAGCTATCGGGAGTTACACGTGTTATTGTGAGTCAACCATAAAAGATAGACATATTCTGTTGTGGGATATTTTTTAAACAATTTTATGTAGAATATTTCCGTCATACATGATTTCTATGTAACTTTAATCATTAAGGCTGCACACGCGACGGAAGCTTAAAAAATGGAGTAACTTCTCCCGTTTTCCCAACATTTCCCTTCACTACTCTGCTCCTACTGATTGTAGCGTGATGAAAAGTATACTATAACCTGCCCAGGAGTATGAAGAATAATTGTACCAAGTTTCGTTAAAATCCGTCGAGTAGTTTTTGTTTCTATAAGGAACAAACACACAGACAGACAGACAGACAGACAAAAAATTTACTGATTGCATTTTTGGCATCAGTATCGATCACTGATCACCCCCTGATAGTTATTTTAAAAATATATTTCATGTACAGAATTGACATCTCTACAGATTTATTATAAGTATAGATTAACAAGTACCAAAACATTACAATAAAAATGGAAAATTGAAAATTTAATTTGATTCTTGGTATAACGCGCTGTAATAGAATATTGATGGTTATAAATTTAATTAAAATCCATGAACTTTGAAAGCTACCTCAAGAGATATTCCACCGTTCTGTTTAAAGCTTATTTGCTTATTGCGCCAGGTAACGTAAGTTTGTGTGAAAATATATCTTTTTGTATGTTAAAAGGGTGGCAATCGAGCGTAGGACCCGCCTGAAGGTAAGCGACCACCACAGCCTATATACGCTTGTGATACAGAAAATATCACTAGCGCCATTACCCTCAGGTTCGAGTGGTCTAGAGGCTCCAGACAGAGAGGAGACTCCCCCCTGTATTATATACAGAGTCGTCAATTTGAAAAATGACTTCAATATGAGATAACTCATGAAGACACTTTCCATTACAAATGTAAATGATAAAACAATTATGACTATAAAATAAAAAATATAAAAAACAGATTTAAAAATGAAAAAAGGTTAGGAATGTCGTGTCCTACTGTTTAGGCATAAAAACAAATGTACCATTAAAGTTAAATACAACGATTAATAGTACCCAATGTAGCAAGAGCAGACTCATCTCCGCTGGCAGCACCCGGTCACGAGCATGACGCATGAACCAGTGAAAACATTATGGTTCACCTATCTATAGATCTATTATTTGCATCCGTAATAATGTTAGGGATTAGGAGCTTACTTTTCCGGGAACACGAGAATCTTATATATAAAATTCTCGTGTCACAATGTTAGTTACCATACTTCTCCGAAACGGCCTGACCGATTTTTATGAAATTTTATATGCATATTCCGTGGGTCTGAGAATCGGCTACTATCTATTTTTCACATCCTTAAATGATAATGGTTGTCCACCTGTAACGTAGTATTCTGAAACCTACAATGCGCCTTCGCGCCAAAGTTCAAACTATTGGGTATTGTAACGTAGTGGTCTCATATGGGTTAGGAGGAATGTTATCCCAGGAAATCGAAAGAACACTACGTTACACACCCCTAACAACCTTCAAATTGTTTTTAGACAAAATATTTATTTTTTGTAAGGTGGTATAAAAAAATACCTACAACTCTAAATTTTCTCTTCTACCTCCTGCCCCTATTTTTATGGCGGTACGAAGTTCGCTGGGTCAGCTAGTATCGGTATAAAAATTTGAACGCTCCATTAGTTTGTGATTCCGTTGCACTCTATCGCGACAAAGGAATATTATAGAATGTTTGGTTGGTTGGTTTTATCTAAGGGAAGTTAGATACTTAGTAGAAATATCTTTTCATGAAAATAAATATGAACGAGTAAATTGATAAAGGTATATGATGTAAATGGAGATTTGTATTTACAATCAAAGAAAGTTTTGTATAAAAGGAATTATCTAAAAGCTTTTTAATGGGATTAAGTCTTATTATGACTAAAGAGAACTAAAAAGAAAAGCACTGACACTTTTTGTTTAGTTTTATTTAGTTACAAATACTTTGTGAAAACATTAATAAATATACTCACATTGGTTATTTTTCATTTGGTCAATATCAGGAATACATTTATATTCAATGTCATGAAAATTAAAAATAAGACTTATGATTCGTAAGTCTTATTTTTAATTATGAATTAAAAAAAAGCTAATCTTTATTTGTACTTTAAGAATTTGATTGACTTTTTGGCGGGATCGGGAAGCGTCCAGTTTTGTTTTTCTTGTTAAAAATTGCGTTGTGGCGAATGTTAGTATCTTATAATGGTGGATTATGACTGATTACTAAGTGAACATGCACAAGTGTTGGCAAGTGAAACAAAATAGCGGAAAGTGTCTTTCGACGTCCCCTCAAGAAGTCCACGGGGAGGTTCCAGTAAATCCCCACACTTTTACTGAAACATAGGGAAAGGGGGATTGACTTGACTGCCACCTACTTTGACTTGATTTATTACTTTGACCACGAGTTTTATAGTATTCGTAAACATTTTAACACTTGACATTGGCTAAATGCACAAGCCGTGCGAAGCCATTTAGAAAAAAAAAGAAAAATAAAGAATTTGATTTTTTTGCGACACATAATAATATAATAGAGATTTTAAGTACCTATATTTTAATACGCACGTGGTTAACTGGTAGATTGTACTACTGATTTTGTTTTAACTTGAAATAAATTCAAGCTAAGCTTTTATTATTTTTCTCACACGCAGGTGTGTTATGTTGCGTAATTCCTGACTCGTCTGTAAAACTACACCCATTATTAGACACTAACATCCGCCACAACACAATTTTTAACAAGAAAAACAAAACTGGACGCTTCCCGATCCCGCCAAAAAGTCAATCAAATTCTTAAAGTACAAATAAAGATTAGCTTTTTTTTAATTCATAAGTCTTATTTTTAATTTTCATGACATTGAATATAAATGTATTCCTGATATTGACCAAATGAAAAATAACCAATGTGAGTATATTTATTAATGTTTCCACAAAGTATTTGTAACTAAATAAAACTAAATGACTCGTTATACTTCCAACCAGTTTGATCGCTTTGCTTTTCAATAATGTTTTAAAAAATGCAATACCTATTGATTTATTATTTCATATCAGCTTTGATTACACAAAAAATGAGTTTTTACATATAAGTAAGCGTATAGTCAACAAAGTAAATATCGCTTATGAGAAATAATGTGAGATCGATGTAATGAAACACTTTTGATCCAAAAGCATTAAAATACAGTACGAAAAAAATGCACTTCGCCAGCCAGAGTAATAATTTCTCTCACAAATTTATTGTCAACAAGAGTTTACTACCTAACTATGAATATGAGAGTTTAACAAAATAATTTAGTTAGCCACTTACTTTCATAAGGGTTGGGCCGCTGAACAACAGGATTGGCAATAACCACAGCCAGTGCAGTGAGAGCGAGCACAGCTTTTAACAACATCTTCAGTTAAAGTTCTGAGTCAAGTGTACATGTGTTGATGTGCTTGGCACAGGGAGTCATGTGACCCGGCCGGGATACCGCCGCCTTTATATACCACTGTGATGATAACACAGTATTCTTCGAATTAAGTATAACGCGCAGCGTACATCAGCCCGTGGAGAGCTTGTGTACGCTGCAATATTTCAACGTCCATACAATGCAATATTTCTAAGTCATCCAATGCATACAATACGTCAATCCCATGCAATATTTCTACGTCATACCTAATCCGCATCGAATACACATTATACATACTATTAACGTATTGGATTGACGGGCAATCCGATCCGTCGATCCGTTACACTGCATAATTCGGAACAGGAGGCCTACTCTATTTCAACGAAAAACGAAATTTCGATCGAAATTTCGCACGTTCCCTACTCAGTTTCCTTTTCATTTCGAAAATTCGTTCGTCCGAAATATTTTGACAATTAAATTCTAAAAGCCTACTCTAATTCACAAAACTTTCGAAGGAAAAGTTGAATTTGACAGATAATTGTTCGAAATTTTAACCTCAAATCGACGAAATGAAAAGTGTTACCTTTTCATTTTCGTTTTGAGATTTTTGTTTTAATTAAGCCTAAACTACTTGCAAGAGTATTTTTAATAATAGCTGCTTAGCTCGAGAAACATTTTTAGCATGTAAAATTAACAAATAAACCATTTTATTATTATTTTTTGTAATTTCGATACTTCAAAGTATTAAACGAAAAATTGAGGTTGACATACAGTAGATTGTATCGACTCTACAAATTAGTCGGCTAACACTGTCAAAGAAGGTTCTTTCAATGTCATCAAAAAATTTGCCGTAAACTACCTATATTTTTTTCCAAGTAAAAAAAAAGTTTTCTTAAAAGTAGAGATTTAAAGAACTCAAAAACATGACTCATTCTATTCGTTCACAAAAACTGTTTATGGTTCCGAAGTTAATGTGCCTGTTCGAAAATGAAATAGAGTAGAAACACTGGCGAAATTTCGTTTGAAATTCGTTCGTTACCGAAATTTCGTTTCGGAGAAAGAGAGTAGAGCCCCAGGTATTTGATTTTGGTTGGATTGGCTTAGGTAGGATTACGAGTATGTATTACCACCACTTAGGCCATCTGAATTAAATTTTATGTAAAACGCGATGAATTTGTACAACTCTTGATGGCGTTATTTTATAATTTTTAATACAAAACTCAAAGTCAAGTCTAAAGAAACTTACTAACTCACATTTTATTTGTTTAAAGCAATTAAGTTAGAATGGGAAACTGATAAGAAGGTAAAATAAATAATTTAGTAATAAAGTAATATTACTTCAAATGGTTTTTTGTGCTATTTCAATCTTTATTTGCATAAAAAGAAAAAATATAGTAAATAATAGTACGAGGATCGCAAAGAACAATACATAGTAGAGAGAAAAAAATGCACAATATGAAAACATTATATTTATATTTTATTTTCATAACATTATATTAACAGGGATTACATGTTATTTTCCTAATAGATATTTAGAATAATTAATCCAATCCAAATCCAATTTATACCATAGCCACATTGAATACACATATATAGGGTGAAATTGAATGTTTTAATGAAACTTCGTGAGATTGTTAGGTTACGAGTATAGAGTATGCCTGATTTTTTTGGGATTTTTTTGAAGTATTTTTTTTCATGTATTTATTTATAATTTGTGTATTTTTTTGTCCTTTCCTCCTTTTGAGTAGTTATTCATATTAAACAAACATGCTTACATATCCAGTGAAAAACAACTAATAAATAAACATTTCTAAAAAACGGAAAAACAGTAAAATTCCACCGCGGGTCAACGACCGACCGCGCCCGCCAGCCGTTGAGTGAGTAGGTACGTACACAGAGCTCAGCTGACTCGTTTGATTCCACACAATACAATAAAATCGTCTTAGATGCCTTTATTGAAATTAAAATAATAAGCACAAATGTCATCTTCTCTTAAGCAGAGAAAAAGTTAAAAAGTTAATAATAATTTTGTCACGATTGGAAATAGGCAAAAGTTAAACAAAAAGAAATACTTATTGCAGTTCAATACTTGGGTCAGAATGAAATTTATTACCAGGTATTCAAAAGTACTTACGAGACCGATGTACCTATTAATTTTTTTCTCTATAACTTCCCAATAAATCACCAAACCTACTTTCGTAAAGCCTTGTGGCTCTGCTGAGTATTCCGTGATACTCGCAATAACAACACACCATATCCAAATTCTTATATTGAGGGCACAGAACAAGAACTAATCAAGGCATTATTTGCAAATCTTGTCTTGTCACAAATTTAAAAGATACGCACGCGCGCTTGAGACTCCGCTCGCTCACTGCGCTATGCACCGCGCATACCTAGATAGGTAGGCAGGAAGGTATTCAACGGCGGGAGCGGTCATTGCTCCCGGCCGCCCGTCTCCTGTTTTTACGTCTTTTTTAGTAGTGCTTATTACTTGTTTTTTACTTACTCTGTATGCATGTTTTAAAAGAATAATTATTTAGTACCCAAAAGGAGGAAAGGACTTAAAATATAACAAAAAAAAACAAAATTTTATTTTAAATCATTTTTTAAAAAATCCGAAAAAATTCAGAGATACTCTATATACGTAACCCAACATTCCCACGAAGTTTCATTAAAACATTCAATTTCACCCTGTATATCTTATCGTATGTACGGGGGATCAGCGATACTGCATAAATATTCGGAATAGGTATTTGGATTAGGTAGTTTTAAATATCAGGATTAGGGCGAATAGGTATCGATTTTACCTAATCCAATCCATTTCTAGCCGGCACGCGACTACTCCGCTCAGTATTGCCGCGCGCCGCTCCGCCCTGGTTCTTGGCCGCGCTCTTAGTTACCGCGCGTAATATCTTCGACGCGCCTCTCCTGATGTGCGCTGTGCCTTATACGCGGGAACACCCGCGAACGTCTGGGAAATTAACGCAAAATTACTTTAGATGTAAACATGTTTAGTGTGTCGTCCCATTTTTAATTACGCATTTCTGTTTACGAAACCATTTACGTTGTGGTCATATATCACAATAACTAACTAATAATAATATATAAAAATAACTGTTAATATGTACATTGAAATAATATTGACCTGCGTAAATCAATATTTAACACTTGGAAACTAAGAGATTTTACAAATTTATCAGAAATAAAGTTTATTTGCGACCTGGAATTGGCACTCGTCATCTCCAGTAGGTACTTATTTTATATAAGTACAACTCATCGCGAAGGCTAAGGCACGGCGACACTTCAGCCTATTCGATATAGGAAATAAAAAAAAACAAAGAGCTGCTTTAAAACTAAAAAAAAACAATTTCACCAAAGTGATTGCAGACGAGGGACGGTTTTAAAAAACACATTTTAATCTAAGCAGACAGGTCAGGCTTGTTTTCAAACTTTTCAATTGTTATTATATTAAACAATTACTTTAATATATGATTTCGCCTATAAATTAACCATTAGGGAGACCCGACTGTGACCTACCACGCGAGCCTAGTACGGATTGTGAGTGATAAATTGATAAAACTTAAATCAAATGCAGGTTAACGATCAGATCGAAATGAAAATAAAAAACCAAACGATACTATGATACGCAGGTAGAGCATTGCATATATCATTGACATCTAAATTAACTGTTGCAAAATAATTATACTCTCGACGGTTCAGTAATTATTAAAAATACATTCTTGTCATTAAGAGCCCTTTCACCCGTTTTGCAAAAAATCGTAATTTTTGAGCGCCTCGTTAACCCCCTTAGAAAAGATTTTGACTATTTCCAACAGAAGTAAACAGTAGATTTATTCTTCCTATTGTAAGTTAATGTAGAATATTTGCAAATACTATTTCCCTTTTTTTGTACTGATCGTTCTACTGCAGCTAGTTTACGGAAAAACGATAATATGCACAACTTCAAACGCCTCAATCTCTGAAATATGTTCAATGAATTAGATCAAATTAATTACTACGACATCAGAAATATGTTTTTGTTGTAACATAATGTATTAGAATTTTGATTTTCCATCTCATTAAAAAAAAAACATCTAACCTCCGAGAGTTTTCCCAAAAAATAATGCATAACTCGTTCTTTTATTTTGATATTGAATTAAATAGAATTACTATAAAAAAAACTTTCATAAAACTTATCTACCATCATTGAACTACTGAAATATGTACATATTTTTATAATTAGTTCCTTAATAATTATTTTATAAGACTCGAAACATCACCCGTAGAACGCAATATATACTAGTGCAAATCTACCTACGCGCCGATCAGTACGGCAACGGGGCAATTTTGTAAAAGCGCTTTTAAAGATAAATGAATCCAACGAACCCAAATGCGTCAATGGTGTGTCGTTTTGTCACAGAGTCCCCATGGCCATATTACAGCTTCATCATCAGACCAGCTCCATGTATCATCATCAGCCTATTTATGTCTCCACTGCTAGATCACAGGCCTTCCCTATGGATGGAATACGGAGATTGGGCCATGACCCACCACGCGGGCCCAGTGCGGATTGGTGGGTGCTAACGACTGCAGATGCAGCCGGGACCAACGGCTTAACGTGCCTTCCGAAGCACGGAGGAGCTCGAGATAGTAAATTTTTTGGTCACCCATCCAAAGACCGACCATTGCGAAAGTTGCTTAACTTCAACGATCGCAGCCGAACGCGCTAACCACTTGCGCCATCGAGCTCCTCAACTCCATCTATGTATAATAACATTGTATCGTCATCCGATTTAGAAAGGTATGTAAAGTTCCGTTGAGTCGGAAACCAGATTAGTTAAATCAATTCAACTTACGAGATTACCCTCATATTAACGTATAGACACCGGGAAAGGTTTGGTGAAGCCATGGATAGTGCATGTACCTACCTATAATAATACTTTGCATGGTAAGTCCTACTGGATCTCTTTGTAGTTATTACAAAATCAAAATTAAAGTTACCCGTGGTTCCAATGGTAACAAAACAAGTAGGTGCCACGAGAACCACACGCCAATTTGTAAACGCTTTCGAATTCTCAAAAAAAAAAGTATTAATAAATAAATAAAATAAAATAAATAAATATTTCCAAAACTCACACCAATTACCCTAGCCCCAAAGTAAGCACTGTAAGGCTTGTGTTATGGGATACTAGGGTAACGGATAGAATACATATACCGTACAAATACAAATATATTTTTATAGAAATACATATTAAACAGCCATGACTGGAGTACAAATGCTCGTATTTATCACACTAACATCTGCCCCCACCGGGATTTGAACCCGGACCTCTCGAGTCGGCGACACCATGAACCCGGCGTACTAACCACTCGGCCACGGAGGTCGTATAAATATAAAAGTACTTACGTAATTATAAAAGTACATGTAGAACGATACAGTACAAACAGAGTTGAACACTAAAACATAAAGTGTGTCATCAACAATACACGGAGATGACATAATCGCTATAAAAAGTACTTATTTTTCTCAATTAATCTGGATCAGTGTTGACCTTAGCGTAAATTGTTAGTCGCCCCGCGTACTTGACCCTTCGTGTCATCGTGAGAAGTTATTTTATTGTTTTTACTATAAAAGTACCTTTGGAAATCTATAAGCTAAATATTGCAAACTTACTATTTATCGTGTAACCGATAAAAAAAACGAGTATGCTTATGACCACACGACTGAAGTGAAAATTCTTTTGCTCTATCTGTATGTGTGTGTATATGTACAATATATACATGTATGTACATATCCATATTTCATTTACTAGCTTTAAGAGAAAGAGGGAAATAAACTGTGCGAGCGCACTGCTCTCTCTTGCTTATATCCCCCATTGAATTCCCGTTCGCCTCGCCCGTACACACTTTTCGTATCGCGTAACGAATCCGCCAGCTTTCCCCCCAAGTCGAGCGTGCGTAAAAGCGTTTCACTTCAAAAACCCGAGCAACAACAAAAATGACTAGCAAACCAGTGAACCAAATGTTCACCAAAACCTGATTTAAAAAAAATATATATGTATTTAATTAATTGAGAACTTCGGAGATTTAGTGTGGTTTCGTTTAAAATTCGTGATTTCTCGAAAACGGAAGTGCTACGTTACTCAAATGCGGTTTGTAGTCTTATCAGACTATTCTTAACTTATAACTTAAATATTCTCTTTATCTATCTCTTACGGTTTGGCCGCTGAAACAGCACCACAGACGGACGGATTTGTCTAATAGATAAGAGATATTGAGGAATTGAGTACCTGATATTTTAAGTCGGTTAAAATGTATGGCACGCACTCGCGATCTCCAGCTACTCGTATGTAATATGTCATTGTTCAATTTTTGTTTCCGTTGAAGCTTTATTTTTTAAGCTAGTTACTATTAAAAAGTTGAAGAATACCGACATAAAAATGTTCTTTCTATTTTCGGTCTGAATTATTTTGCGCCTCGTATTTTTATTTGTTCCATAAACTACCACTACAGATTTCGCAAATTACTTTTATATAAGGAGCTGGCTGAGCGAGCCGAGGAGCTCGATGGCGCAGGTGGCTAGCGCGTTCGGCTGCGATCGTTGAAGTTAAGCAACTTTCGCAGTGGTCGGTCATTGGATGGGTGACCAAAAATTTACTATCTCGAGCTTCTCCGTGCTTCGGAAGGCACGTTAAGCCGTTGGTCCCGGCTGCATTTGCAGTCGTTAGCACCCACCAATCCGCACTGGGTCCGCGTGGTGGGTCATGGCCCAATCTCCCTATTCCATCCATAGGGAAGGCCTGTGCCCCAGCAGTGGGGACATTAATAGGCTGATGATGATGATGATGAAGGAGTTGGCGAACATAACGTTTTGACCTTATAATACTTTATTTTCACAGCACGGAGGTTTTAGGCCAGCTGAATTTGAATACCGCCTTAAATAGTGTTAAAATTACTAAATTAAAAATCACGCCAAAAGCTCACTGTAGGTATGACATTCAGTTTTTCACTGCTGCCGTAAAATTTAATTTGATGTAATTATACCGTTTTGCTCGCCAGCTCCTCGTATTAAAATTAAGCTTTATGTAGTTAAATGGGAGCAGTTATGAAGAATGTCACCTCCTTTCCTGGTTTCTAGCTATTTGACCAGACTAAATGGCTTTTTAATTTGTTTATTTTTTTTTGATAAGATAAAAAATAACGCATATGTAACGTATTTGACCATTCATTCTTTTCCCGTATTATTACCAACTCGAATAAATACAGTACTTATATATAGCTTATAGCGAAACTTAAAATCAAAGCTAAATCAGCATGCTGTTAATTTATGTCAAATGTTGTCAACTGTTGTAAAACGTTGCCGTAGTGCTATTCTTTAAGAACAAACTCATTTTTCACCGTCGAATCTGTCGGTGGGATTTGAAATTTATTTGAAACTAGCGGTCGCTCCTTTAGTTTTTCTTTTGAAATCTTATGGGCCAATCCAGGACATAAACTATATGCGCACCAAATTTCATCCAAATCCGTTCAGTGGTTTTAGCGTGATTGATCAACAAACATACAAATTTCCACATTTATAATATGAGCAGGATAAATACCATTCATGATTAATTTACTCCATCTAGGTACTACTTGCGGGGTATTAGCAAATCATCAAAGGCAGCACTAATAGATAAGAATACATCCGTAAAAACGTAATCATCGTTACATCACCGCAACGGAACGTCGCATTTGACCTAAGATAAATTTATAATTAAAAGTCAGGTAACATAACATTGATATTTGAGTAACTTTAATTTTTAAGACTGGCTGTGCCCGTGACATTGTCCACAGGATGACAGAATATAAATAACAACATATCGCTCTGAAACTTTGCATTGTTTTTATTTAACTTTGTAATGTATTCATAAAACCTAATCAAAGTTGTATCTACAAATTACAAAGAACAAAAAGTTTGTTCTCTGTTATCTCCCAGTTGTTCAAATTAACTTTTTAATTTAGGAATCGATTAAAATTCAACATATACTACCAATGAATGTAACAAGAAGTTTGCCACTGAGAATCAGTGCAAACCACTTTCGAATACAGCAAAAGACAGATAAATTAATAGCTTAGAAACCCTTTGTATGCCGGGCCTAAATATACGAACAAATTAGCCTCATCGTATTCCACAATAAATTTTTAACAAAGGCCGGCATCGCATTTGTCATACTTCTGGTGTTGCGGGTTTTTATGGGTTTTTTTTATTGTTATTTATTATTAAGGTTTTAAAATTTTTATTCAGAATATTTTTAAGATTTTCAAGACTCCCTGTTTTTGTACACAACACGGTTTTAACACAAAATTTCAATGTAGTACTTTGATGAATTCAGGTCACAGCGAACATAAAGAGCATGATGATATTGCTCTGAAGCGCGAGTGTTGTACCCTGAAGAGAAGGAAGGGTAAGGAATGGCGACGTTTTTGCCAGTGCAAATTTAATCCGAATTTGTCACCATCAACTTGATGTTGAATTTAATCTACTTTTTGGTAGCTCATTCGTTCATTCTCATTCAAATATTGTCCAAAACTCGGAATGAAAAGATTCTCTAGTATCTCCTTAACGCAGGTGATACTGCTGACATTACCATAGCCTTGCCTGCGATAATCATGTAAATACCTTTCTCACAAAAGAATTTTAACTTATTTTGAACATTTCGTTCAGCAGAATGGTAAAAACTCTAAGAAGTCTAAATAATTCCCAATGTGTGTCAAAAGCAAGACCAGGCTCTGCTCAAAACTTTACTTCTGAAATAATTAGTATTAAAAGTAATTGCTAATTTGTTTGGTCAGACTGAATTTGGCTGATATTGAAGATTTTTAACATTTGATCTAAAAAGAGACTTTTATATCTAATGATGACTGTACGGGTTTAGCCGCACATTAAACTCGTATTAAGTAGGTTAACGCGTCAGCAATATGACCCGCTGCGCGACTTATTACTTTATAATTTATTAATTTCATTGTTTCGCAATAATAACATATTGAATCTATAATTAGTGTCTATCCGGTAGCCTTACCAACCGCGCGTACTCACTCTTACCTTTTCACCATACGTAAACCATTCTTTCACCATACTTTAACTTTAGTTTTCCTGTTTATGGACTTTGTTATAGTAGTGTAAATTATCTCAATAAACTCTCAGTAATTGTTTCCAGTGACTTTCTATTTACCAATCTCTTCTCTAAAGGTGTAGAATCCGTACATCTATATGGTCCTTCGATTCGTAGAAGGAACCTTTCGCGAGTGTATAATTAATTGTGATCTGAGTAGACACAGTGTAGTTTGCACGGAGTTGCAATTATTGATCGACGAGTGGTTCCTAAGTTATACCAGTGCTAAGTTCTGGCCGTACCAAGGCTGGGATACCAGGATTACAACCATTGCTGAATCTGGTCAAGGTTCAGGTTATCGAGACATCTTCTATAACCAAGTAAGATCTTTCCTTTTTTTTAACCACTCACCATTACCATGGAGGCTTTACTGGAAACGCAAAGCCAAATTATGGCGGGTATGGATCAACTTCTGTCAAACTTCAAGAAGGACGGCCGTGACCGCAAGACACCAGATTATATAAGGAGGAAGCTGGAGATGTTGGAAAATTACTGGAGAGAATTTCAATCCAACCACGATTTATTGTGTGAATTTGAAAACCAAAACAACGCTTATTTTACAGGTAAGGAATATGAAAGAACCAACGATTTTTATATACAAACTAGGCAACTCATACAAAGTTACATGCCGGAAGACAGTAGACCATCAACATCAGTTTTGAAACCAGCAACACCATTCAAAGCGCCTTCGCACCCACGAAAACCAGAAGAAAAGAACATCAAACTCGATGAGCTGTTCCGTAAGCAGGCTAGCAACTTTAAAGCCTTTTCACGTACAGTCGCCACCATAAATATTGATGCTCTAGAAAATAAGTGGGAGTTCGACGATGCCCTCAGAAATTTGCAGTCAAGGTGGGGAGTTATCGATACAATGCACTGGGAGATAGATAGTGAACAGAGAGACGACAGCTCTACTTACGATGCATACGAGGCAGAGTTTTCAAGGTACGAAAATATATTTCTCGCTATTAAAAAGGATATCAATACCAAGATGTGGTCCGTTTCACACAGGGAGAAATCTACTCCTCAAATGGAAATTCCATTCTTTACTGGTAATTACCAGCAGTGGACATCATTTAAAGATTTATTTCAAGAATCTATTCACCATAATCCGTCCCTATCCAACGCACAGAAACTCCAATTTTTAAAGAGTAAGCTGAAGGGCGAGGCGGAAAAGCTAATACAGCATTTAAATGTTTCCTCTGAAAATTACCAAATTTCATGGGACATTCTCAACCACCGTTTTAATAATAAAAAGTTGATATTCACTTCTCATCTCAACACGCTGTTGAATTTACCAGTTTTACAAGTCCAAAATGCTGTGCTTATAAAAAAGTTACATGACACAACCAATGAATGTCTACACGCTATTCAAAAAATGGGCGTTGATACCTCAACGTGGGATCCTATCATCGTTCATTTATTGGCCCAAAAGCTTGATATCGACTCACATAACGAGTATGTGGGCTCCTTAGAAAGTCCGAGAGAGCTGCCAACACTAAAGGATTTTTTGAAGTTTTTGGAATCTAAGTTTACGTCTTTAGAAGCTTTTCGCCGCAAACAGGAGTCAACCAAGCATTCACAACATGAAGATTTTCGTTACAAGAGACCATATCATCAATCATCTACCAGTCACCAACAAAATAAACCATTTACCAAACCATATACTTCATACAAGACTTTGCACGTGGAGTCTAAAAGATGTCCTCATTGCAACGAAAAACATGCAATTTACATGTGCAAACTCTTTCGCGAATCTAGGCCGGACGTAAAGCGAAAAACAATTGCGAAATTCAGTCTTTGCGAAAATTGTTTATTCGATCACCACGGCAAAGAATGCTTATCCAACAAAACGTGTCGCTTCTGCAACGGCAAGCATAATTCCTTGATTCACGACTTGTTTACGTCATCGATAGAAAGTTCAACAGTCGCGAACACCAAACCAATGAGTGACAGGAAAACATGTCACGTTTCCAACGGGAACATAGCGGAAACCCTTTTAGCTACAGCCAATGTCAAGGTGCAAGCTGCAGATGGGAGCTACATTATTCTACGGGCGCTCATAGACCAGGGCTCTCAAACATCTTTAATATCCGAAAACGCAGCTCAAATGCTACGATTATCCAGAAGACGTCATAAGGGAGTTATCTTTGGCATTGGCGCAAAAGAAAATAACTGCAAAGGGCTTATTCGCATACATATACATTCATTATTAAATGACTTTTCCATAAGTACAGATGCGTTTATTATGAACAGTTTGATAAATAAATTACCAAATCATTCCTTTGAAAGGCCGACCTGGAAATATTTAGAAAATATTGATTTAGCAGATCCTGAATTTTATGTTAGTAAGCAAATTGATATTCTACTGGGTGCGGATATTTATTCATCGATTATAATGAGCGGTATTATAAAATTAGGACCACACCACCCTGTTGCGCAAGAAACACAATTTGGATGGATCCTATGCGGTAATGTTGAAAACAAAACGTTCAATTGTAATGTAGTTCTCAACCAAACAGACGCATTACAAAGATTCTGGGAAATCGAAGACATATCGCAGACATCACCATTTTCTGAAGCCGATGACCATTGCATTAAGTATTACCAGTCTACAACCATAAGGGATGAAAACGGAAGATATCATGTGAAAATTCCATTCAAACCAGACCAAGAAAACCAGTTAGGAACATCCAAACCCATAGCTATTGCTCAATTTCGACAACTAGAAAGAAAATTTTCTAAAAATAACTTATTTGCAAATGATTATAAAATATTTATGAACGAATATCGCTTATTAGATCATATGACACTGGCCGCCCGCGACAACGGTAACAAGATACTCGATTGCTATTTGCCGCACCATGGCGTAATGCGTTCTGAGTCATCTACCACTAAACTTAGAGTCGTTTTTAACGCATCGGCTAAAACATCGACGGGTCGCAGTTTGAATGACGTCATGGAGGTAGGTCCCAATCTACAACAAGACTTACAATCTTTGATTTTGAAGTGGCGTCAATACCGCTACGCTTTCACAGCCGATATAGAAAAGATGTTCCGCCAAATTAGAGTCCAGGAAAGCGATCAAAAATACCAGAAAATTATTTGGCGGGACGCACCAGACCAACCACTCCAAGAGTACCAGCTCACCACTGTTACGTACGGAACCAAATCTGCCCCCTTTTTAGCGATGATGACTTTAAGACAACTTGCTATTGATGAAAGTTCTAAGTACACCATCACCAATGCTACCAAGGTCCTAGAAGAATCATTCTACATGGATGACGTCTTACATGGATGCCATAAAGTATCCGATGGCGTTTTATTAAAAGCGGATTTAATTAAATTACTTAGATCTGGAGGCTTCAATTTACATAAATGGAAGTCTAATACCAACGAATTACTGTCTGATCAAAACCAAATCAACCAAAGCGACTTTGACTTCAAACAAGCGGAATCTACCAAAACATTAGGTCTCCGTTGGCAACCAACCAATGATTTATTTATTTTCGATTATAAAATAGACTTGAGAAATTCTCACCACACCAAAAGGAGCCTTCTATCGGACATATCTAAGTTATTTGACCCGCTAGGCTGGATTTCACCAATTACCACCAAGTTAAAAATATTATTCCAAAATGTTTGGAAAACACAGCTTGAGTGGGATGAAAAATTACCAGAAGAGATATACTGCGAATGGATAAAAATAAGAACAGATCTACAGAATATTAGCCAGCTGCAAGTACCAAGATGGTTGGGTATTCAAGATCAAGATACCATCGAATTACACGGTTTCTGCGATGCCTCCATCAAAGCTTTTGCCGCCGTCATATACTGCAAAATAACCAGAGGCGACGCAGCATCAGTTGCGTTGGTTGTAGGAAAAACCAGACTAGTGCCAGCCAGTAAAACCATTACCTTGCCGAAACTAGAACTTTGTGGGGCACATCTACTTTCAAAACTAATGCAGAAGGTCCGTGTTTGTTTTGAAAATTATGAAACCAAAATGTACGGTTGGATTGACTCAATGGTCGTTCTAGGGTGGCTCAACGGAGAACCTACGCGTTGGAAACCGTTCGTAGCGAACCGTGTCAGACAAACAACGGAGATCATACCAGTAGAAAATTGGCAATACGTCAAATCCGAAGAAAACCCGGCTGACTGTGCAAGTCGAGGTTTGAATGTCTCTCAATTAAAACAGCATCAGTTGTGGTGGCAAGGACCTCACTGGCTATCTTCATATTCAGATAGATTACACAATAAAAAACCAAAATACACCACTGATTGTGAATTGAAGAAATGCAATAAAAATAATATTCATTTAGTGACTCATATACCCAGAGAAAATATTGTACTAGATCTAATTTCAAAACATAGTACGATAACAAGGTCAGTCCGTATTCTTGCTTGGATAATGCGAATGCGAAATACATTTAAATTATCATATTTAACCACGACAGAATTAAATAAAGCTAAAGAATTCATAATAAGAACAGTACAACAACAAGAATTTGCAAAAGAAATTATGAGTTTAAAAACCAATAACAATCTAGAAAAACACAGCAAAATTTATAGTTTAAACCCATTTTTAGATGAAGTGGGCTTACTTCGCGTCGGCGGCAGACTGAAAAATGCTTACATAGAAGAAAATATGAAGCATCCCATAATTATTCCACCAAACCATATTTTAACCAAACTTTTAGTCGATCATGCTCACCAACAAACACTCCATGGTGGTGCAAGACTTACCTTGGCATTTCTCAGAAGGAACTACTGGATAATCAGCGGAAATCGTATCACCAAAAAATATATCCGCTCATGCGTCAACTGTAGAAGAAACGGACCAAGTTTACAACAACAGTTGATGGGAGACCTTCCAGAAGCTCGAAGTAACCCGTCACGTCCATTTTACCACACGGGCGTTGACTTTACTGGTAGTATCATTATTAAGGCGAATAAGGGCAGGGGCATGAAAACCATGAAAGGTTACGTGGCAGTGTTTGTGTGCATGGCAACCAAAGCCGTGCACTTGGAGTTGGTCTCGGACCTTAGCACTTCGTCATTCCTCGCTGCATTACGTAGAATGGCAGCCCGAAGAGGAACGCCTCACCATATATATTCCGATAACGGAACTAACTTTGTCGGTGCAAGCAGGGTACTGAACAAAGAGTTCGAGGAGCTGAAGCATGTCTTTAATGAAGAGTTTCTGTCAGAAGCTTCGGAGATGGGTATCCACTGGCATTTCAATGCACCAGCGTGGCCTACGGCAGGGGGACTGTGGGAGGCCGCAGTCAAAAGTCTCAAGTATCACCTCAAGCGAGTAGTAGGAGAGCAAAGGCTCACTTTTGAGGAGTTTACCACGATCTTAACTCAAATAGAAGCGTGCCTCAACTCACGGCCGTTGTGTCCCCTAACAGAAGATCCAGAGGACTTAAACTTCCTTACACCATCTCACTTCTTAGCTAGTGGTCCCACTCTTACCATTTTAGAAACCGAAACGGACTTAAGAACCAGGTGGCATTTGACGCAAAAAATCTTTCAAGATATTTGGAAGCGATGGCAAGCGGAATATCTTACACAATTATCGGCGAGATCTAAATGGCGACAACCAAAGGAAAACATTAAAATCGACGATGTCGTCATTATACACGACACCAACCTACCTGCTGGGAAGTGGGCGCTGGGACGAGTGGTCGAGCTTCACCCTGGCAAAGATAATTACGTCCGAGTCGTCACCATAAAAACCAAAAATGGATTCATGAAAAGGCCTGCCACAAAATTATCAATCTTACCAGTATCAAATCACCAAGAAGAAATAAAACCAGCTCCTCAAATACCTGAAAACCAAACTCACCAAAAAACCAGAAAAAACCAACCGAGAAAGTCATTTACTACTTGTTTATCACTGCTACTAATGTTATTTACTTGTTTATTTACACCAGCTAGCTGTTCGTATAATATATATCCTTTAAACAAAAATAACAATATGTACTTTCTCGATAAAACATCTACTATGTATTTGATTAGAGATGAATGGAAACTCGTCGTGTATTACGATTTAAACCCTTATTGGCAAGGTACCACTCTGCTAAATAAGTACGTCTCTCACCTTGAAACCATATGTTCCAAACTTAAACAGACACAATGTGACGTACTCTTATTACAATTAGGTCATGGATACCAAGAATATAATTACTACAACCGCATATTGCTCGGTCAGCAAACTGCGCGCCCGATAACTCGCCGGCGCCGCCGCGGACTTATCAATGGAGTCGGTAACGTTGCCCACACTTTATTTGGAATTCTAGATGAAAGTTTTGCCGATCAATATACCAAAGATATAAACCTGATACGAATTAACGAAAAACATCTTGAAAATTTGTGGCGGAACCAAACTTCGGTAGTAGAAGCAGAGTATAATTTGCTAAAAAGAACCGAATCGACAATGGAACAGCAACATAAAAAGTTTAATCAACACTTGATAAATCTCGAAAAGGCAGCAAAACAGTTAAATACGGAAATAAACCACGCTATCGATATGAATGACTTTACCATATCAGCATTAATTGCAAACAACATTCTCTCTAACTTACGAAATATTCAGGAAACATTATTAGACACCATTACCAATATCTATTATGGAAACTTCAACATACACTTGTTGAAACCAGAACAGTTAATTCAAGAACTTCATTTAATAACGGGACACATTTCCAAGGATTTATCGCTACCAGTCGATAACATCCAAAATGAATTACCAAAGATATATCATCTGATGAAAGTAAAAGCAAGAACTACAAATGAATATTTGTTATTTGAGATTAAAATCCCACTTGTAAGTAGAGATTTGTATGATGTTTATAAAATTATACCAATTCCGAAAGGGAATAACGAAACCATGGCCACCCTAATGCCTGTTGCCTCTCACGTTGCTATTAATTTACGCAAGGATTTATATTTACCAATGCCGGACAATGTTCTCCAGAGCTGCACCCTCTATGATGTGGAAGTTCAACTCTGCCCAGTGCATACCCCACTATATCAGTTTAAAACTGATGAAAGTTTATGTGTCAAGGATCCGATCACCGGCAACTGCAAAACAAGTATTGTTCCGTGTGCTCAGTCATGGTCTCAACTTCAAAGGACGAATACTTACCTTTTCTCCTGTTGTCATGAATGTCCTATAAGAATAATGTGTGATCAACTCATATCGGCGGAGCGACTCACCGGGGCCGGTGTGATAACGCTCGGAAACGGCTGCGTCATCAAGGGCGAATCCGTCACCATAATGGCGCATAAGCAACTCTCCAATAATATAAACATAAAACCAGACATCTTGACGCCAGACATACCGCCTATAAATAATATAATAAATGTCACTATCCCTGACTCTCCCATGGTAATGACTCCTAGTGGTTTACAAAAGGATCTAAAGCAACTCGGAGACCAGATTAGAGAAATAAAATCTCAGCCTGGCGTAGCAGATGTCGTCTCTTACCACGACGTTCACCAGTACGTCGCCATCTACGTGTTGCTGGGAGCAGCCATCGTCGTCGGCCTCGCATGGGCGAGCCACAGGGTGCGTGCGCGCCGAGCCGCGCGCCGCGCCTCCTCCACGCGTAGCGACATAGACGCTACATATAGTGTGCAGTGTGTTAGTGTTAAAGAGTGCGTATCTGATTCAACCAATTACAGTGAAATAAAATCTGAAGGGCCTAGTGCGTGTGATACAAAAATCGAAAGGCCCAGTGGCAGTGAAAATACAAAAAAGTGCCAAGTTCGGTTTAATACTACACCAGTGCCAAATTTCCGCACCCATTTTAGACAATCTAATTAATTTATTATTATGTACTAACAACTTACCTATTGTTCTTTCATCTTGTTAAGCACTTCACCACATTATTATTTACTTTGCACTTTACTAATAATAGCTATAACTTTCCTTTAATTTCTATTGCATACCACTGCATTTTTTCTCTCCCCCGGGAGCATGTACGGGTTTAGCCGCACATTAAACTCGTATTAAGTAGGTTAACGCGTCAGCAATATGACCCGCTGCGCGACTTATTACTTTATAATTTATTAATTTCATTGTTTCGCAATAATAACATATTGAATCTATAATTAGTGTCTATCCGGTAGCCTTACCAACCGCGCGTACTCACTCTTACCTTTTCACCATACGTAAACCATTCTTTCACCATACTTTAACTTTAGTTTTCCTGTTTATGGACTTTGTTATAGTAGTGTAAATTATCTCAATAAACTCTCAGTAATTGTTTCCAGTGACTTTCTATTTACCAATCTCTTCTCTAAAGGTGTAGAATCCGTACAATGACTTAATAGTCAGAAAGCGATGGTGCACGGGTCCCGCAAATGCGCGGGACCTGTAGCATTTGCTACTCTTACTACAAGGTCAATCCGAGACTTTTATATCAAAAAGTCAGAAAGAATTGGTGCGCGGGTCCCGCAAATGCGCGGAGCCTGTAGCATTTGCTACTCTTTCTACTAGGTCAATCCGAGACTTTTATATCAAAAAGTCAGAAAGCAATGGTGCGCGGGTCCCGCAAATGCGCGGAGCCTGTAGCATTTGTTACTCTTAGTCAATCCGAGACTTTTATATCAAAAAGTCAGAAAGCAATGGTGCGCGGGTCCCGCAAATGCGCGGAGCCTGTAGCATTTGTTACTCTTAGTCAATCCGAGACTTTTATATCAAAAAGTCAGAAAGCAATGGTGCGCGGGTCCCGCAAATGCGCGGAGCCTGTAGCATTTGCTACTCTTACTACTAGGTCAATCCGAGACTGTAGGTATATCAAAAAGTCAGAAAGCATTGGTGCGCGGGGCCTGTAGCATTTACTACTCTTACTACTAGGTCAATCCGCCACTGCGTACCTATGTAGATACAAAAGTACCTAGGTACTTAGTGTACGTTTAATTTGCAAGTAGGTAGGTAAATAAAATCATATCATCGGTGAGGGTTATGTAAGATAGTGTTAATAAATGACTTAGGTATTGAAATTCTACCATTCTTTAAGTGAATACTGAAATTTGTTTCTTATTAATTAATATATCTTAACTACACCACGCTTAATTCTGTTCAATATACCTAAGAGTACAATAAGTACCTATCTACCTATCTTTATAAAATGAAGCGATAAAGTTCGTTCTGGTAAAACTTTCGGTTAGTTTGTGATTAATACGACGAAACGATTAAATTGAGCGCACATAATTTTAAATGTAAACATCACGTGCCATACGGCCGGTCATAACATTTGTTTTTGAATTGGTTCGCCCTTGACCTAACGAATTGTTAATGGGGTTAAGAAATATCTTTTGTCAAACATTTCCTTAATAAACAATTTCTTTTGCGAGCCAAATATGCAATAAACAAGTTGTTCTATTTGTTCTCAAAACTGCTACCAACGTGCGACTTAATATTACTTAACTGAAACTGTCACTTAAATTCATGGTATATAGTGTTCTAGACAGCCCCAGCAAAAAACTATAAGTTGGTTATTTTGTTTTTTCGTAGAAGTTTTTAAGTTATGTGAAAAAAATTAAATATACGATTTATCTTATATTTACTAACAATTTTGCCATTGATCGACATCGATTTTGTGAATTGATTCAAAAGGGTGTGATTTTTTTCTCAAATCGTATCGTATGCCCCAGATGTTGTAGTTTACTTTACTTAGTTAAACTAAATACAAAAAAACAAAGTTTTTTATACTTTCCTACAAAATGGGTATCAAATGAAAGGACTTTCCAAGAATATGAGCTTTTTGAAGTCCTCGATTATAACCAGCGATAACTAAAAAGTAAAAAACTCTTTATTTAAATGCGCTAAAAAGAATTAATTGCTGAGAATGAGTCAAGTGACGCTGAAGAACACATTAAATGTAATACACATTTCATATAAATATATGGAATTCTATATACCTAATTGAAAGATGTAATGTTATTATTAATGTATTAGAACTTTGTTTCTTTTTAGATGATGAAATCAGCAACTAAGAATCCTATTATGATGATGATGAAGATTTATTAATTAATTTAAAGAACTATAATAATAATAATAAAAACTATTTGACCCATAACTTTTATTTTCACATCATTTAATTTGCATCAATAATATACCGTAAGTATTCATACTGCGACTCTTACTCGCACTGCCGCAGCATCTTTCCCCTCGCCTGGCAAGGACTTGTGCTCGCAGAACCGCCTGGCATTGTACCTACTTAGTTTAAATCGCTTAAACAAACACATATATAAATTTCAACTTTACAGAATAAAGTTTATTTTTATGTATATAATACACACCTTCCGGTTCACCTGGCGGGTACTTGTGCTCATCGTAAACGCCTGTCATTTTTTTTTAAACTTAAAAATGAATCAACTAAATTGTATAGAAAATTCAAGCTTACAGCAAGTTTTTTTTCAATATTTTTTTGACACTCAAAAATATACGGCTTGATGACGTGCAGGTCTGAGGAGTGCCAGGCGATGCTTACCGTACTAAGCATGCTATTGCTCATCACCATAAGAATTTCTAGCCTTACAGACAGACCGTTACTCGGAGGGTTCAGTAGCTCTTGGTCTATTATACCCTTACCACTAACCAATATCGAATTCGAATAGTTTGCGAGTGCGAAATGTCATTGTAGGTACTGATTTTAAGTTCTTGATACGTCCGTTATGGGGCTGCTATTCAAGTATCCTTTTTGCACTCGCACTATTCAAATTCGATAAATATTAAGAATTAAGACCAAAAATTTGTCTCTTCACTCGATCGCTGTCCCTGTGAGTGAGGATACCCATCCAATTTAGACTTTAGCTGATAGTCTCCCGAACGTATTTGGCTGTCAGACCCATCAATATTACATAGCTAACTTTCGAAGATTCGTCAAGTAAAGAGGAGGATAAGTCTATTTAATATACTATAAAAGGTTATAGTTTTGCTGTGTATTCGTTAATCGTTGGGACTAATGACTCCGATATAAACCTTTGGTCTAAGTATAGCCGCAAACGGGCCACCGACTAAAACTACAAAACGCCGCCACCGGCATATTTCTTGTAGTTTTCATACATTTTATATGGACTCGCCACACACGGTACGCCGGTGGCCGCCACACGCTACAAATCGTCGTTGCTCGCTTCTTGTGACCCGCACCGGCCACTTAATGCGCCGATACAAAACGCCGCCACACGTCACTCGCGCGATTCCCCACCCTTCTCTCCCTTACCTTAAGCCTACCATTCACGGGCGCGCCAATCCGCCGGATTTGTCGCTGGCGACAAGTCCGCGGACAAATCCGCGTGTGAATGTATTGGTGAGTGCGGCTCGCGGCTCGGCGCGGCGTTCGCCGTCGAAAGACGCGAGCGCCGCGCCGCACCCCAGCCGCGCCGTACAAATCCGTACGTGTGTGTGCTTGCACAGATTTGTCGGCGAACTTGTCAGTCATTTGTAGTGCGTGCACGCAGAACGATCTCTTAAATTGTTAATTCTGTATTACGTCTGTATCACTTTTTTGACGTTTATGCGATAATGTTTTAAGTCAAAAAGTTGAACATAATACTCATTCAAGTTGATATCAAGTTAATGTCATTTTAAAGAGTAGATCATAATACGCTTAATTTGATGTCATTTTGATATCGCTTTTTTCGGAGAGCATAATACGTAATGTGAAATTGACATCAAAACAATATCACAATTAGCGAACATAAAGAGCTAATTGTATCTCTTCTACAAGGGGTTTATCTCTTCTACGCATGTCCTCGGCATGAGCTCGTTCTAAATAGTCCATTACTAACCCGAAACGAGCCATTTTACTCTTTTTTATTAAAAAAAAAGGAATTTGATACAGAAAAACCACCTCCTAACTTGTTAAGTCTGTATCACATTTTTGACGTTTATGCGATACTGTTTTATGTCAAAAAGTTGAACGTAATGCGCATTTAAGTTGATATCATTTTAAAGTTGATGTCATTTTGATATCGCATTTTTCGGAGAGCGTAATGAGTAATGTGAAATTGACATCAAAACAATATCACAATTAGCGAGCATAATTGGCCTGCAGTTGTGTTGTTTGTATCATGAACGAGTATAATAACATGTCGTTCGGCGATCATAAAGAGTTTTGGCAAGAATTTATCCATACAGGGAAGAACGATACGCGCGAGGCTCACCAAAGTACACAAGCGACTGGACTGCAACTCGACGCTCGTGTAGTGTGTGGGCAATGACGGATTTGTCCACGGATGGGTACGGCTCGGGGTTCGGCTCGCGGTGCGTGTAGTGAATGGTGGGCTTTAGTCGGCCGCTGTCGCGCGCTTCAGCCACTTTAGTAGCCGCTTCTAGTGGCGGCGTTTGTGGCTGTGGCGTGTGGCCCGTGTGAGGCGACACTAACATTCGTCAAGAGTATCACACAGATAGGTCCCTGATTACACTATGGTTCGCATATATTTGGAAAAAAAAATTTAAACCCATAAAGGTAGGTAAAACAGTTCCAAATTAAACGAGGACGATCTGTAATGAGAAACTTCTTACTTTTCAAATTGTATTAATAGTGAATTTTTAAAACTAGAGCTTATTAGCTTCCAAAGATAAAATTCTATCTTGAGGGAATGTCAACATTCTCAGTAGACTGCATAAACATTAGTATATTCTTTATTGAGGTGACGGAAATGATTTCCTGGGTTTTCTTCCTTTCAACAAGAGGCAAAAATTACCTTTTTTAACATTAACGACCGAAATAAATAATTTGTGTAAAAATCTGTATACGTACTTTAAGTATTTGTTATACTGTGTATTTAAAAACAATGCTACCTGCATTGTTATTTTTTTAACAAATTCAAAATAAAAAGCACATGTATAAATAATAAACAAAGCAGCCCTGCAGGCCCCCGCACAGATTCCTCTCCACACCAATTCCACAGAAAGCCCAAGCCGCTAGGAAAAACTACCCGCCAATAGTTGTTAAGAAATTACCCTCATGGCCGACTCACTTCCGCAAATTAAGAAAAAGCCCATTATACACTCCCCATGCACGCCCGTTTGGGATGTTGGCCCGATTCAAGCCAAAGAGCGTGACGCATCTTGCAAAATTACCTTACAACGACATCGTTATTCGCCTGTAACAGATAGGCCTACCAAAGTTGCCATAAAGGGATTACCAGTATATACGGACCAATCGCAGCCCTGGAGCCTATAGACCACTCGAACCTGAGGGGTTCGGCTCAACTAGAGGGCGTCTCTGAGACTCTGACCTCGACTCTAATAATTAGTCGTTGTCGTTACCTGGCTGAACCAAGGGAGCAAACAAACCTACTGCCCAGAAGGATATGAACCTTAACCAGACTATATTGTTCGCAGACTAATCTTCACACACCCATGAGCAGCAACACTACAGCGCTCACCACCGCCTACCTCCACTCCCTCTCACTAGCTTCTTCTACTCCACGTACGATTCTCTGCCCAGACTTTTACGTAAATCGCGGCCTGCTCACTGGTACTTACTGAACCTCCGCACATGGGGTCTCACCCGGCTTAGCTGACCGCGCTGAAGGCCGCGTCGAAATAAACCGTCCAAGGTAGGGCAAGGAAAAGCTGTATGATGGTTCGTCCAATGGTAAATGAATACAAAGTATGCACAGTGGTGGGGTTCTCGTTGAAGTTCCTCAGGACGGGCTCGAGGTGGAGCGCGTCGGCCGGCACCCAGCGGTCACCCATCTTGGGGAACGAGTTGTACACGAGAAGAAGGTTCGTCCAATGGTAAATGAATACAAAGTTATCTGTCCAAATATTTATTGTTTTCGATGTTACATGATATGATTGAAACACAACACTCAATTCCAGATATGTCGAATACAGTTGAACTAGATTGCACAAGTAAAAAGTTGGTATTAACTGTTGCTTTTAAAAAAGTTCATCGCAGTTATCTTATAGTTTCGTTTATTGTGTTAATCATATGGTATAATGCTACTTTGTTCACGATTAAATAGTCTATACTGCATACAAATTAATACTTATCAAGGTCCTAGCAATGGGCAGCTACTATTATTAATTTAAGGCAGTAGGAACAGTCTGACACTATATCTAGGTCTGTAAATATAATATGCATATCTAATGATATAATACATAAATGGCACAGCTGTTAAATAGCAGCAATACAACATTCACCTTTATCATCATTATTAAATGTACACATATTTTATCATGAATATTACTACAAGATATACTTTCGTTCATGGGTTTTACAAGAATGAATCTTTAAATTTTCTGTAGATTTAAAAATCCAGCAGTTAAATGCTTATATTTAACTAAAATAAATCTTTTTTGAATGCAGTATGATAAAGACTTGATTCAAATGCGTTTTACTGAAATAAAAATAATTACCTACCTTTTGAGATAGCATTACAAGGTGAGGATTACAAATATGTAATTCAGTTAAAAAATATCAAGTAATTTTTTTTGGGAAACCTTTCATTTACCTGCTTCACTAAAAGTGATAATGACACAAATGTGAAAATTACTTAACCCAAATATGCAAATAATACATCTTTGAATCGTTCGTTCTTTATAGCAACATTATAATCTATACAAATGATATAAAGTACTTACTAATCGCCTGGCGATAAAGGATGGAAGTTCATTCAATACATGCTTAACTACGTCAGTAAAATGCTACATGAGGCTACTTCAATTTAATTTATGCACCGCAATATTTTTCATAATTAATTTGACCCAGAGTAAAAATTTAACAATGACAAGAATAATATGTTTAATTAATTTTTATATGAATGCCAATTTTCCTTCAAATAAAGTTACCATTGCATTGTAGTTAACATTCTATCTGATTGAAATAAGAATTTTTCGTGTCTTTGTTTGATCGCGCGAGCGTTTCGACTATATTTCTAAAGATATCAGTAACAAACAATACCATAAGCATAAAAAAACGGTTTATAATAATACATATTATGTTTTTCAATTAAAAATTGACATGGCTCAAAACAGATATTTTCATAGAACATTCACTTCACGTTTACAATATTCTAGTCTTTCGAAGCTTTGAAAGTACCATATTACGTTCATTCGCTTTACTTCATTCGCAAGTATACACAAACACTTAAAGCATTTGTTTTAAAGTACTCCTCTGAAGACTGGAATAAAGAAAATCTGCCTTTGTAAATTGAAACCATTGTTACATAATACAATACTGACAGACTGCAAAATTTAAAAGCCTGAAGCAAAATTTAATTCAGCTATGATTATGTTCTTATTTATACCTTAAATTTAGTGGCTGTTAATGGACCTGTAATCGGATCTTGTAATGTCATATAATATACTGTTCGAAAATATCACAATACTATAGAATACTAAGCATAATGAGGGAAACACCGCTACTGGAAATCTTATTGTACAACATTGATGATTTAATCTAAGATTGAACATATTTCTGGATTCTAACACACTAAAAATTAAGGGAAGACTCTGATTAATTTGACATACACTTGTCATTAAACACGGTCTAAATGCGTGAGGATAAAAAATAAAGCGACTATGATTTTCAATAAAAATAAAGAATAGAATAAAATCATTTTGTATATATTTTGGTATAAATAAAGATATAAAAATATAATAAAAAAATAAAATATACAGGAACATAATTTTCATATAAAATAAAAAGATTAAAAAATACGATAAATTAGAATGTATAAATAAATTGAATTCAGAGTAAATTTTTAAATTTACGATAGTAGTTAATTACTAAATATGACAAAACATTTAAAATTGTAGTTTAATTATTATTCGTTTGAATGCATTTTAATTCTGATCATTTTGTCAGAATTGTATATTTTACGTATCTATTTATTTATCAGCATTTTTCTGACTGATAAATAAATAGATCACATGTGAAATAATATTTTAAACAGATAAGTAAGATCATATTAATTTAATTTTACAGAAAATAATATTATTGCCTCAAATAATAGAAAAATCGAAGCCACAATGGTATTATTATATAATTTATTACAAAGTAATAAGATATTGCTCGTACAGCAGATCAATCATAATAATTGCGTTTATTCACCTAATATAAAAAATATATAAAAATGTGATGTTTCCAGTGTGGTAAAGGTGAAATGACAAGTAAATTTATGCATTTGTTAAACTAGTATTTAAAAAATGACTAATAAACTAGAAACAATGCAGATTTGTAATGTCCCCATCAGATACGTAATACTTTAACTGAGAGGTATACATAATTTAACTATGTAATGAAAATTGGGTTTACATTAGTTCGCAAACTGGACGACAGCAAACAGGTAGGCGACGCGGTAAAAGAGCGATGTAGTGCTGGGACACGTGCTAGCAGCCAACATCGATAGTATTATAAATAAATAATAAATAAATAAATATTTCCAACAGCCACACCAATTAACCTAGCCCCAAATTAAGCACTGTAGGCTTGTGTTACGGGATACTAGGGTAACGGATAGAATACATATACTGATACATATATAGAAATACATATTACACATCCATGACTAAAGTGCAAATGCTCGTATTCATCACACAAACATCTGTCCCCACCAGGATTCGAACTCGGGACCTCTCGAGTAGACGCGGCACCTTGAAACCCGGCATACAAACCACTCGAGGTCGTCAAATATATACGACGTTTTGGTATACATGATAAATAGGTATATTTTTTACATAACTTGAGATTCATCACATCATTGACTGACATTTCGGAATTTAAATTAAAACTTTACACTATCTGCTGATTCTTAAGCGCATGCCGCTAAGCCATTGTCGTCTGTCGTTGTAGCCAAAAGGTTTGGCCACATCTCCACGTCAAGGCGTTGTCAACATAGAACGGCGCGGTGTCGCGTCACGATGCGTTGCCACGTCGTGCTAGTGATCAGTATGGCAACGTCGCCATAGTACTTTTTTTTAAGTGTATATGCTTTGGTAGCAGATGACCTTTACAGCGTCACCGGGTTTGGGGACGGCGAGATCCTAAGGGGACCTCAAGCCGAGAATTAGCGAGTGCCTCTAGAGGTATTCCAGGCGGGTGGCATGTCCCCACGGGGGGAGTCTCCTCTCCGCCTGGAGCCTCAAGACCACTCGAACCTGTGGGGGTCGGCTCAACTAGAGGGCGTCTCTGAGACTCGGACCTCGGCTCTAGTTAGCCGTCGTCGGGGGCGGTGAAAAACGCCCAGGCACGGTAATAATATCATACAGTATTCTATCTTCATACAAACGGTCGGAAAGCGAGTCATACCTACGCCACTCGAGTTCGATGTGCTCTAGGCGGGCACCCAGTCGTTAATGCGCCGCCGCGCCGCAACGACGACCGAACGGTCTGAATTGTTTTTTATGCAGTTAGCCGTGCTTAAACGTGCGTTTTGTATTCTAAATATTTGATTTAATTAAGTAGATACCTACATAATTTAGTATGGAAAAGAACAAACGACGACGATATTGATTATCGTACAACAGCACAATTGCTGTTTTTGGTTGCTTAAACTCTTCAATAATACACCCAGAGATATCATTTTTTAAATTACCTGAAATATTTTTATATACCTATCTACTAGTACGTAATTTGTTTCTAATATTTAGGTATTTCGGTTTTTCCATCGGGCAAAATATGGAATAATATGTAAATAAGTGGTTAGGATAAAAAAAGAGACAAACGAGTAATCTACCTACACCCGCGTTAAAAACAAAACTACATAAAATACTGTAGGCGGGCGGCCCTACCGCGCACAGTTTTATGGAACCAAAAAAATTTACACCTTAAGATTTTTGCATAAATCAATTATTTATACCCTAATAAAGGCAAGAGTTCAATTCTCAGATCACTATTTCCTTTTAAAAAAAAGATATGAAGTAGCAAAGTTTTTGAAATTTGAGCATTAAAAAATTAACAATTTAATTTCCTCAAAAGACGGTTCCATATCTGTACATAAGATATTTGCCACTTGATAAGGAATTATTGAAGGCATAATTTTGCAATTTTATTTTATTTATAAGTGTCCTAGTTTCCGAGAAATATTTTTTTTTAAATTTCGATTTTTAATTTTTTTCTCCAAATATCGGCAAAAGTGGAACCTGGATTTAGTACAGAAAGGTTCTATAAGCCAAGTTCTATCACCCATAAAAAATCAGGTTTCACTTTTGCGGTTTTAAGAAGTTATGACAGAATTTAGATAAAGGTCAACTTTCATGATCTAGGATTGTCACAAAGGTCAACTATGAGTTAAATGAAAATGTTAAATTTTTTGTTTGTTAATTAATACCGTCAATCAATTGAATAAATTAACAACACTTGTGGACGAATACAATATACTTACATATACTAGGTACCTACCTAATGTAGATGTGATAATGTAGGAATACTTTATGTTTGTTCGACCACATTTTAACTTTGTACCTTACACGCTAAACGGTAACGAAAAAATGAACTATGTTGCTTGAAAAAAATTTCAAAATTCATTCAGAATCATTCAGGCATTCGATCAGAAAATAAAAACAAATCTTGGGCATAAATCAGTTAGTAGGTGTAACTATTATTGTTACAAAAAAAAACGTAGAGGTAAGCAGGCATGAACTTGTGTCTAATTGGGTCTCCAAAACACACACAAAATAAACAATTAATAGTTAATACTCAGACCCGAAAACGAAAATCGATATTCATTATAATGACTTCCGCCTTGACTGGGAATCACCATAAGCGTTCCTTTTTTGCAAATAGAGCTTGGAGCCCATAAAAATATGTTAAAGGTACTGTAGTAAGTTCCTAAAATCTACATTATTGTAAACTCGTTCAAAACTAATACACAAATTTATATTTTAAAAATTTTCGTTCGAGGTCAGGTTCGGTGTCAACCCTAGCATAAAAATTTAAAAATGAATATCTTCTAATCGCCGCAAAAGTGACACGTGGCTTATTTATGTATGATAGACCACATCCGTAGGTTTATTTCTATCGAAGTTCTAGGTTCCACTTTTTCGTTTTTAGGGAGAAAAAACAATAAATACGAAATACAAAAAAAAAATTGCTGCTCCCAAACCAATGCATTTTTTTAAGCTAAAGAAACGCGTTTATACGCCTCTGATTATGCCCGATTGACACATATTTATTAAAAAAATATATTGTTAATATTCACTTTATAAAAAAATATTCTAGATTTCATAGGTCAAAGGTCACGATAAGTTCATGATTTTTTTTCTCAAAAAGTATTTGAGTTAGACTTCTGGGAATTGAACTCATGCCTTTTTTAGGGTATAAATAATCTATTTATGTAAAAACCTGAACATGTAAATTTTTTTGGTTCCATAAAACACTGCGTGCTAACGCAGCGCTCGGCCGTAGGCATTTATTTTCAAGGACAGGGCGGAGTCACAATACTGTATAGATAATATTACCGTGGCCTAGGTAAGTACCTGTACCTGGTATAGCGTGTCGTGTGTAGACCGGGTCTTCGCACTTTTATCCTATGGGTACGGTGTCTGCCTAATGCTAAGCTAGTGTGCAAGTATGCTAGCTGTGTAGTCGTGGTGTTGTGGCCTGTGTGGGAGGAGTAGGAGGCGCGATGGCTAGTAGCCCAAGAGCTACTGAACCCTCCGAGTAACGGTCTGTCTGTAAGGCTAGAAATTCTTATGGTGATGAGCCATAGCATGCTTAGTACGGTAAGCATCGTCTGGCACTCCTCAGCCCTGCATGTCATCAAGCTCATGTGAAGTGTTACAAAAACTTTCTTGCTGTAATGAAAAAATATTGCCAGAACAAAACATCGACTTCATCCAATGTACCAGCATCATTGGCGGGTATATTTTTATTAACTTGCATATTCTTTATTTTCATCTAAGTATTCAGTTGCATTTTATAAATCGGTGACTTCACAGAAACATGCACACTACTAAATATATATTAATTAACTTCAAATATAGTAATTAATTTCAAATTATGAGCAGTTTTAAGTTATGTAAGTTTTCATACTACGACTCTTACTCGCACTGCCGCAGCATCTTTCTCCTCGCCTGGCAAGGACTTGTGCTAGCCAGAACCACCTGGCATTCTCCCTACTTACTTTAAATCGCTTAAACAAACACATATATAAATTTTAACTTTACAGAATAAAGTTTATTTTTATGTATATATTACACACCTTCCGGTTCGTCTGGCAGGTACTTGTGCTCATCGTAAACGTCTGGCAATTTATTTTTTAAACTTAAAAATGAATAAACTATATTGTATAAAAATTTTAAGCTTTCAGCAACAAGTTTTTTTTTAATATTTTTTTGACACTCTAAAATATACGGCTTGATGACGTGCAGGGCTGAGGAGTGCCAGACGATGCTTACCGTACTAAGCATGCTATGGCTCATCACCATAAGAATTTCTAGCCTTACAGACAGACCGTTACTCGGAGGGTTCAGTAGCTCTCCTACTATAGGGTAATTTTGTCGTCAGGGTACTCTAAGGCCCGTATTACAGTATGATAACTAAGTATTGATCTTTACTCGAGTACATTTAGAAAGGGATGTCGCTATGTGCTATATATAGCGACATTCCTTTCTAACTATGCTCAAGACTAGATCAATCACTGAGAATCTTTCTATAATACGGGCCTAAGACGTGCCTAGGCTGACGGAATCGGAGGGACCTACGATTAGAGGACGGGGTCGTGCGCGTGCGGTCGGCGCGCCTAAGATCGTCATATGCAGCCGTAATTACGATCCACTCGCTCAGTTAAACTTGTCTTAGCGATAAGTTGTGAATAAAATTTGTCGGAGTTTCGGAGAATATTGCTTGTGATTTATTGATTTTAATTGTTGAAGAACGTAAAGTGATGACTACTATTTTTGTTGTATGTTAGTGAAGCATATAATTTTTAAAGCATGGCGACGTGTATCATTGCTGAATCGTGACGTTAATTTTAACGATACCTACGGTTACGTTAATTTGCACGTTACGTCACCGCACCGTTCTACGTTGACGACGTCGTGACGTGGAGATGTCGATATACACTTACATGGTCCATAGGTTTTCCTTCATCATCTTATTTAACCTTTACCTTTCTGTTAATAATATTCGCAATCCTTATACCACCGTTAGGGTGCAGCCAAACGAGCGTATTTTTTTAGTTGGAGTCACGTAATTTAATCGCGTAATTTCAGCTACATTCAGTTTTATAGAAAAGTCTTGTTTGATTCACACCGCGACGCAAAATGAGACTTACTTTTATATGAATTCGAATGCACAACTCAAAAATTAACGCTCGTTTTAAAATTTACGCTACACCTTTACAAACGCTTTACGTCCTACGTTTTACAATACATTATCTCCCAAATCTAAATGCCACTATGTATATATTTAAATATAACTTCTTTGGCGAGCTAAAAGTTAAATGGCCTGTCGAATAGATACGAGCAAAAACTCTACTGGGTGCTGGAAACTACAATAATATCTAAACGCCCGTATTATATACGGAGACAGAAAGGCCGTGCCTTCACACCCTCTAGCACCACAAATAAATACGATAGTCTAAGATTTGGACGCTGGTTTCCATAAAAACATATTTGATAAGCTTTATTAATGAAAATGTGATGCATTACTTACTGCTTATAGCCAAATATGGTCTTTTATTAGTAACTAATAATGGAGAGTGAAAAAACAAAATCGCTTAACGCCACTTTCGTAACGTTACAGAAAGGAGGATTTTTTTGGCATAATAAATCATAACTCATTGTAAATGAGAAGTACCGCCATGAAAATATAAATACATATATTCAAAAAAATAAAAGGATATTTAAAAAATATGTTCAAATATCCTTTTATTCAAAAGTTACATAGTTAGTGGCCTTTAAGAATTTAATGTCGCTTAAGCAAAAATCACTCTGCTCCATACATTTCTAGTCAAGCAAACATCGAATCAGACGCCAAATAGTAGGATGAGTAAGCAATATTAATTCAAAACACACCAAAATTCAGGTCACTTCAGCGTTATGAACTTAAGCGCCGACGAAGCGCTCATCATATCTTTAAAATACAAAAACAAATCGACGCAGAAAACAAATTGATTACAATTACATATATAACTCATTTTCGACGAAAGTGGCCTATAAGCGATTTTGCCTGTCGTCTGTCTGTATTTCACTGTCGATATACCTATAATAAAATTAACTAAAAATAAATCAATTACATCTTACGAGTTATGGTACTAAAAATATTAAAATAAAAAAAAAATAAAAATCATGCACACATTTTTGTTATTCTAACACGCGTAAATGTGCTCGTAAGCTGTGATGAAATTGTCAATATGGATAATATTAGATCTTTATTTCGCCTGTTCAATGACGCGGTCCTTGCAACATTCGAGCGCAGAAATTAAGCAAAATCCGCTAAGGACAATCGACTGCAATTGCAGTCACTCAAATCGAAACGGGTAAGTTGGGTATTCCCTTTATGGGATAAGCCTATATTTACATAGTTACTCATCACTCATCAACCTTATCAGCAGCGAAAACAGCTTTTCCGCTAGTACGAAACTACTAAGATTTTATATAAAATGTTTTGTTCGAATTTGATCTAAAGCACGTGATATTTCTTTTAGTTTAGATTATATTTTATCACGATTATATGAAGTCAGTTACTTGCTTTTTTGCCTGGCTCTCGTTCCGGGCAGAATTCCGAAACCTAACTTTCAAGCACTTCCTGATTAACATCTGGATGCAAAAATTTTAGCGAAGCTGACAACTCAATGATAACGAATTCTAAATCATTTTTATATACTACATAAAGCTTATATAAACGCGTACGTTCTAGATAAATCTTTTAATTTTCTTCTGAAGCAAACATAACAACATTTTCCTAAGCCAACAGTAATGCCCACCAGAATTTCAAAATATTCTGTACGACGAACATATTTCTTCCATTTTGAATTTGATTAACAAAAATCAACTATTTTAATAATTATTCAAGACATCGCTATATTCACAATCAATTTAAATCAAAAATACAATAAAATATCCTATTACATTTTACTAAGTATATTTTTTAATACCTAATATGAATTGTCATAAGAGACAACGATCCATCAAATGACTAGCGTAATATTATTGGCCAATATCAATTATAATACTTCGGTAGTTTTCAATTTGACTTCACGAATCCTATGTTGTTAATTCTAGCTAAGTGATGTGGGGTAATATTTTTAATAAGCAGTCAAACTTCGAAGACCGGTGCTTCTAAGTATGGCTAGATAAACACCAGCCCCCCTAGCATGAGTACCGCGATATGGCATATAACGCGTTTTTATTACGCTCAATTGTCAAACAACTATGGAGTTTGACAGTTAGACGCGATAAAAAACGTGATATAACGTAAATTGAGGTGCTCATGCTACGGGGACAGGTCTGTTTGAATAACAGGGGCCGTATTAAAAACGCTTAAAGTCAGACAAAAACAGCGGTTAAAGTGGGATGTTGCTCTACTGTGTGTATGTGATGTCTCGTTCTAACAAAGGAACTTGTTTGGTGTTAAGAGTTGATAATACCGCCTCTGTTAGTCAAAGTTCCATGGCGTGTTTCGGCTTTTAACTAACTCCTAAAACTTAAAAAACATGGTCACAAGATCGAACCACACCTATTTTATTTTGTGATGAGACTGTATAACGCTGTTGTAACATGTATCAAGTTCAGCACAATCAACATTTGCAGAATTAGCTCTTAGTAGGTTCTATCCTGGACTAAGCAAAGGCAGACACAGATTATGCTGCAATTGACTAAAAAAGAAAGGTACTCCTAGGTTTGCCTAAAAAATATTTTAGAATTTGCCGAAAGGCTTTCAACCAACATACAGGATAAACTCGACATTCGGAGAAGTAACTATAATTGTTTATTTTTGACTATAATATATAGTTTATAAAATTTGTACTAACTTTGTATATTTATTTAATGGCCCGCGGTTAATCTGCGATACCATAGAAGTGATATAGCTATCTTATTGTGTGTGAAATTTCTTTTATTAAGCTTTTATAACAACTTATTTCAATGAATCAATAAAAACAAAGAATAGGCCTTTAACAGGCAAGACTGTAATGCACCACTTTTTCATGATATCTTTGCAGAAACCAACAGCCGTATCTTGTACTAAAAATACGTAGACAACTAGGATAATTGGATAAAATAGAATAAATCTTATTTTCAAGATCATTCTCGGTCTTATAATTAGCAACTTCTAGGAGCGTGTAACATCGAAGCGATTCTACTAAATAACACAAAACTATTGTAGGCAGATGCTACCTACCTAAATAATATACCTTTTTAGGTAATTAACAGAAATTAATACATTTGAAAGTACAATAAAATCAAGAAAAATATAGTATGTAACTCACGATTCGTATAATTCATAAGTAGCAGTTAATTTTAGGTCACAAAACACATATAAAACCCACTAAAATTAAAATCCATACAATATTAATCACAGTTATTGTCATTGAACACTCGCTAAAGGTAAACTATTACCCTGTGCGACATTATTGTTTAAAGAGATTCCATTTCAGACTAGAGTATAAAGTAGATTAATGTCAACCGTATTACTCTGATACGAGTTATTATCTGAAACTATACTAACCTTCATGTGTACCAACATATTCCGTAATCAAGGGAGTGACCATTACATTTTTTTTTCAATGATTATACTCAATTTAGTGATCAAATTAATCAGTGTAAATCAGATGCTTATTTTCCTCGTTTCTAGTTATTTACAATTGTTTCTTTTGCAATTTTTACGCTAGGACGAATCGTGAGTTTTAATAGTCAAACCAGTAAAATGCTTTCATAATGTTTATAACCATCTTTTTGCCCTTTATGACAAAACGTGGATTAAAGTTAGACTTGACTTAAATCTTATATGCTGCTTATATCTATTCTTTAGCCTCTTTATAAATAAACTAGGTATAACCTTAGACTAGTAACGCGGTGTTTTGTTCATATCACTCAAATGCCATTTGTCATACGATAGACAAGGACAAAACATGGAGTAACTAATCCAAGCGTAGTCTTCGTTTATTAAAAGGGGGCAGCAGTTTAATTTTAGCTTGGATTTAACTTCAATCAACGTTTCATGATAACTATTTCTATATTAAGGTAGTTTTGATCATAGATGGCATTTCAACAGAGTCATCAGTTATTACGCGTAATATACATAATAAAAACAAACTATAATTATTGCACTCAGTTGGTTTTAAATGTTCACGTAAATAAATACACGCTCCGTCAGGTTGGAATCTTAAATTAATCTACGATAGATATCTGCGCGAAACCTATTAGCGCTTTATCGTCGAATTCCTCGTTGGGACCAGTGGAATTCTGAAACAAAATTTCGTAAGGAATGATTTTGGTTATAAAATGTTTGCTTATGTCTGTTTTGTAAAATTAGAATGCTCTCATCAACTTATTGTGTGTGTTTAGGTCTTATAAGCTAATTAGGATTCCACTAGCAAACCAGTGAACCAAATGTTCACCAAAACCTGATTTTAAAAAAAATGTATTTAATTAATTGAGAACTTCGGAGATTTTGTGTGGTTTCGTTTGAAATTGGTGATTTCTCGAAAACCGGAAGTGCTACGTTACTCAAATCCGGTTTGTAAGCTTATCAGACTATTCTTAACTTATAACTTAAATATTCTCTTTAACTATCTCTTACGGTTTGGCCGCTGAAACAGCACCACAGACAGACGGACGGACTTGTCTAATAGATAAGAGATGACATTAGGATTTTATTTCCCCTTGTCGACATATGTCACTGACAACTGTAACGCGACGTTTTGTTGTGGGGTGATTAATGACCACTTGATAAACTGTACCGATTTCATTAATTAAATATCAGATACGGGTGTTGCTTATGAGGTTTTTTATCTTTGAACGCAAACTCATTGATATCAAAGATTTATTCGTTATTTATAAATGATTCTGTATAAGAACTCATCTTTTCTAGCTTTCGCGGAGTGCCATTTTATAACTAACAACTAAAACACTACAATTGTAACGCAAATTTGATACAGCTATCTTGTCAAGAATTACCGGCAATACCCAACTAGCAAAAACATAATATAATCAATTACTATCTCGACTATAGATCGAAAAGCACTCGAATGATAAATTCTATTATTTCAGAAAGCCGTATAAAAGCATCTTCATCATCATCAGCCTATTAATGTCCCCACTGTTGAGGCACAGGCCTTCCCTGTGGATGGAATAGGGAGACTGGGCCATGACCTACCACGCGGGCCCAGTGCGGATTGGCGGGTGCTAACACCTGCAGATGTAGCCGGGACCAACGGCTTAACGTGCCTTCCGAAGCCGGTAGGAACTCGAGATAGAAGATTTTTGGTCACCCATCCAATGACCGACCACTGCGAAAGTTGCTTAACTTCAACGATCGCAGCCGAAACCGCTAAACACCCTCGCCATCGAGCTCCCCAAAAAAAAGTAAAATCATCTTAATGGATTTTATTGCATTGAACGCTTTTGGGCTGTAAAACATGTCTAGTATTCACTCAATAATTATATAAAGACATCTTCCGTTCACCTTCATTCACCAAGTGGAATGTGATGGCCTTGCTGGGCGTCGGTACATACTGCGAATCCAGCAGTTTGTGCAGATGGAGATCTATCCAACGGCTATATACCTCACTCACCAAGTGGAATGTGATGGCCTTGCTGAGCGTCGGTACATACTGCCAATCCAGCAGTTTGTGCACATGGAGATCTATCCAACGGCTATATACCTAACTCACCAAGTGGAATGTGATGGCCTTGCTGGGCGTCGGTATATTCTGTCCATCCAGCAGTTTCTCCAGATGCAGCGCTATGGGCACAGCATCGTGGGGGTCTACCAGGCCGGCACCGACCAATTCACCCGCAATGCCTTGCGCCGAGTCTTTGCCCGTTATGAACTCGAAACGAATGTCGTTCAACTCGCGGCGTGCGTTTCTGAAGCAATATTTTTTGTTATTATTGCCTCAGGGGCTCGAGTAGTATAAATAAATATTTCCCACACTCACACCAATTAGCCTAGCCCCAAAGTAAGCACCGTAAGACTTGTGTTATTACTGTTAGTGTTAGTACTGATACATGTGTAATATAAGTATATTATTATCCCGCGATCTGGTAAATTTTACTCGTTAGGGCTATGTCTACAGATTCGAATCCTATCAAGGATATTGTCACGAAGACTTGTGTCAATACAGAAATCTCGGGTTGGCAGCACAATGCTGATGATTTGTGGAAAATCGACACTTTGCATACTTCCATATTTTTTTAATAACTGGGTCAAGAAGAACTGGGTCAAATAAAGTTTAGAGTAACTTGAACCATATGAACAAAGCGCGTGTCTAAATGTCCATTACCAGCCAACAAAGAAATGATAAAGACAGAACGAGGTATATTCCGATGATCAAAGCGGGATGAAGAAATTATTTTGTGTAAAAGGCACGACAACAATGTAGTTACGGTGGCATCAATGCCGAAAGAATCCCCAACAAACAAAACAATAAGGTTTTTTTGAAAGAGGACAATAAACATGTCCGTGTAGATCAGCCGGCTACTGTCAATCTTTATCGAAAACATGGAAAGGTCGATCAGAACAGACCCTTTTACAGAGTATCAACTATAGACAAGAAATGGTATGGTCGTACGTCTGGCCGTAACATGAGTCGTCGTGGTATCACGGCATTTACCACATTTAAAATACAGAGAAGCAAAGTTACCCTACCCTGATCATTTGCCACAAACAAGTCAATAAATTTTTGTTAAAAAGTACCATGAACCCTGAAAATAAACACTACTTTTGGCAGTCGTGTAAATAGGAAATTATTTTACCATAACTTTTCATTCTAAGAACCGTTTCGAGTATATTATACCTACTCCCATTTGAATAAAAAATATTTAGGCAATTTTGCACCTAGTTTTATCATAAAGGTCATTGCAATACAGAATTGTAATGAAACTGTTATCTGTTTACATGCATACCTAATGGTAGTGCATTCTACTACCGTTGTTTATAAACGACACAGTTTTTCCCGATTTACACGAGGAAAATAGTTTTTTTACTATTATTATAAGACATGATTTTAAGCCTCATGTAAAAAATAATCAAAATAAGACAATAAAATGTTTCAGGAGTAAGTATCTGTGTTAATAACAATATACGGATATATGTATCAACATATGTATTCTATCTACCTATTAACCTAGTATTCCATAACACAAGCCAGTACCTACTTGGGGCTAGGCTAATTGGAGTGTATGTAAAAAATAAATAAAAAAGCAAGCGAGCCTTACAGTAGTCACGTATGATGTGTAACATTTGAAACCTCACCTTATATTAGTTCAAAAAAAAATTAAACCTACTACAAAAGGAATAAGCCATTTGAACATTATGTTCTAAAGTCAAATCAAAAAGCGTGCGCTTTCGCGACTTCCTGTTACACACTTCCGTCCCATTTCACGAAATCACCCCCACAAATTGCAGGAAAGCGAGGGAAAAGTTGTTACACATCAAAAATAAATCTAAACTAATATTATAAAGAAGTAGTTAGTGAATTTGTGAGGGTGAAGAGGCTATTCCTACACGAACAAAGAAATTTAGTGACTCATATGTTTGTCATACTATTCGCAAGTTCTTTAAGAGTTTAAGAGTGAAGAAGTATTTCTGCAGGCAGGCAAGGTGAAGATGGTTGGTGTAGCAGTTTATATCTGCTGCTAGCTAGCTTCAAGTCTGAACTATATCACCAACTAGCTGACCCAGCGAACTTCGTATCGCCATAAAAATATGGGTGGTAGAGGGGTGAAATTAAGGGTTGTTTGTGTTTTTAATATTACGATACATATTTAACGTAATTTTTTTTTCTTCAGACAATTTAATAATTATTTTGAACACAAAATCGGTTATTGTGATTAAACCATGATAGCTAGATACATATATGTTCTCGCGGGCTTTTTTGTGGGATCTTCGGGTCGGGTCTTAATGGGATCTACAAACCCGTCGGACATCATTTTGTTCTATTGTCAATAGTTTTTGCAGCGCACGCAAAAATAGGTTTTCCATTTTACACCTTGTGTTACAAAATAGCAATTTTATTACGGATCCCTAATTTTGAAAAAAAAAATATAGCCTATAGCCTTCCTCGATAAATGGACTACCCAACACTGAAAGAATCATTCAAATCGGACCAGTAGTTCCAGAGATTAGCGCGTTCAAACAAACAAACAAACAAACTCTGCAGCTTTATAATATTAGTATAGATTAAGATCAGGTGGATTGAGTTATTTGCCTACCCAGCTATAAAAAAAACTCTGGACCTGCTGAACAGATTTGAAAACATTATTTCACATCAATAGAAAGCAACGTTATTTGTTAATATCAAAGGCTACAACTATATCACCAATTAAGATCAGGTGGGATTGAGTTATTTGCCTACCCAGCTATAAAAAAAAACTCTGGACCTGCTGAACGGATTTGAAAACATTATTTCACACCAATAGAAAGCAACGTTATTTGTTAGTATCATAGGCTACAACTATATCACCAATTAAGATCAGGAGGGATAGAGTCATTTGCCTACATAGCTATAAAAAAAAACTCTGGACCTGCTGAACGGATTTTAAAACATTATTTCACACCAATAGAAAGCAACGTTATTTGTTAGTATCATAGGCATAACATAAACTATAGCATTAGAACATAAACTATAACCTACACCTAAGCAAAGCGACTAGTATTTTAAATATCTTAAGAAAAAATCACTTTGAGACATCACTCAGTCGTTCAACAATATTCAATCATATTTTGCGAGTAGTCTTTGTACTGGAAACTCAAATTTTATGTAAAGCACCTGCTCAACCCAACAAACTCAAGGGCATTAAATTTAACAAAGATTTTCAATATAAATTAATTTTAATGAATCTTTTAAGTATATGTCTGTAAACAATAAACAAATTTTAAAAATAATCATATGAAGTTACATACCTCAACCTTAATACTAAATTAATAACATGTGGTTCGCCTTTATCATCCATTCTAGATTCTTGTAAAGGTTTCTTTGTTTCTTTTGGTTCAGTTTCCTGCAATAAATAAAGAGTAAGGTATAGGTAATTAGGTGTATTATTGGAACGAAGTTCCTTATCGCGCGTTGTGAAAGGGGGCTAGACGGAAAAAAATCTTACGAAAAGTTGTCACGACACTTTTTGCTATAGTAAGCTATTGTAAGCTGTGCGGCGTATTATACTCCCGTAATATGTGTGAAGTTAAAGGGAGTGGTAGAGCGACGAGGGTGCATCACTGTAATATTGTGATACTACACCAACAGTGAATATGTGTGAAGTTATAGGGGGTGGTAGAGCGACAAGGGTGCATCACTGAAATATTGTGATATTACACCAACACTGAATATGTGTGAAGTTATAGGGGGTGGTAGAGCGACAAGGGTGCATCACTGAAATATTGTGATATTACACAAACACTGAATATGTGTGAAGTTATAGGGGGTGGTAGAGCGACAAGGGTGCATCACTGAAATATTATTATATTACACCAACACTGAATATGTGTGAAGTTATAGGGGGTGGTAGAGCGACGAGGGTGCATCACTGAAATATTGTGATATTACACCAACACTGGATATTTGTGAAGTTATATCAAGCTGTGGACCAGTAACGCCTGTGAGACATGATTATGATTACAAGGTGAGTACTTATCAGGAGGTGGCAGAGCGACGGGGGTGCATCACTGGATTATTGTGACATTGTAGTTTATTCTAAACTGTGGGCCAGTCCTGCCTAGCATCCTTTACGACCGCTAGCGGGACATGATAATAAGGTGCGTATGTAGGGGGTGGCACAGCTACGAGGATGCAGCACTGGAATATTGTGACATTACACGAAATCTGGATATTTGTGACGTTATACCGAGCTGTGGACCAGGAACGCCTGTCATCTGCTGTAAACTTAAGCTAGACATGATAACAAGGTCAGTACTTAACAGAGGGTGACAGAGCGACGGGGATGCAACCCCAAATTATTGTGGCATTATACCAACACTGGATTATTGTCGTATATTATACTAAACTGTGGTTAAGTCCAGGGGGGTGGCAAAGCGACGGGGCTGCATTACTGGATTATTGTGACATTGTAGTTTATTATAAACTCTGGGCCAGTCCTGCCTAGCAATCTTTACGAACACTAGCTTACCGAACTGAAAAAAATGTGATAGTAAAACCGTAAGAAAAAATCCGTGGAAAAAAGTGCGTGGAATAAAACCGTTAAATGCACATTAGCCGAAGGAACTTCGTTCCTACCTGGTGTCCCTCGACACCACATCATTTTTTATTTAAACATTTTTACACATAACTCAAAGACTAGTTGTTTACTTATAAACATAAGGACAATAAAGCATTTTTAAATATACATAAAAATAATAAATTTATTGCTTAACTGTATATCTGAATGAGCTATGATGAATTTTGTATGGATTTGTACGTGTAAACTTAATTCGTAGTCACTAGCCACTTATTAAAACATTCCCATTGACGTATAAGAAAGTGTTTATGGTTTTCATATATTTTATTTTATAATAAATTTGTTTTTATATGTCAATGTACATACCTCTTCGTCTTCACTCCCGCTAGACTCGGCTAGTTGAAGCTCATTCATTGGCCTCTTGTCCTCTCCCGTAGAAGATTCGTCATCGGAATCCTGAGCGTCACCGTCTTCGTCTTCTTCCTCGCTCCAAACCCAACCACCTGTCAATGTCCTGTGTAGACGACCGGAGGCACCCGGTTGCCTTTTACTTGCCTAAAAATAAGAAGATAAAACTTACTAATGCCAATCAAAAAGCTTATCTATACATTTAAATAAAATTGGAGTGTCTATTTGTAATATTGAAATAACCGCTTTTTACTACATGAATATATTATACGGTACATACAACAAAATAACAAATTTTACAATTTTTGTCTGTCTGTTTGTTCCGGCTAATCTCTGAAATGGCTGGACCGATGTTATAAGGAGTAACTTAGGCTACTTTTATTTTAGAAAAAAATCTTTTATTTTAGAAAATAACTAAAATTTAACGCGGACGAAGATGCGGGCGACGCAATAAAAATATACTGCAAAAATAAGTAATATTCAACTGATTGAAAGTTTTAGTACGGAGGGAGAAATGAAAAAGGAGTATATTGATATGGTACTTCATACAAACATAAACCGAAGAGGGAATTGGAGGATTTTCCCGTTCGTCGTAAGTGTTACCAATTGTTGAAAGCTTGTTTGGTGATTTTCAATCAAAAATGTGTGGTAGGTTTTAAAATAAACAGAAAACTTTAATATAAACTCATAAGCCAACTCTATGACAAAAAACACATTTTTTTTGCTTATTCTCTTCTTTGTAATGATAGAAAAAATAAACTGTTTTTTGCATCTCTAGGAATGCCCCAATACTGCCCTAATTCAAATTATATAATTAGTAATGGGGAAAGAGGATAACAATGTTAATGTAACTTATTTTGTGCAACAACATATGACAACAATCCATCATTTTTACCTTATGCACTCGGGTTTCCATACTCGGCCCGATGGCTACCAAAGTCTGTGTAAGGTACTTCCTATCCTTTGCCTTTTTGAAGAATGGGTGTTTTAGTAATTCCGTTGCTGTCGGCCTTTTGGATGGATCTTTCTGTAAACAATCCACAATCATTTTCCTAAACGTTTTTCCGTATGCTTTATATTGTTCTTTCTCATCCGCACCTGCAATATAAATAATCGAAATAATCATAACGTTCAGTTCAATATAACTTTACACGACTGTGTTTTGCTAAATATATCTTATCTATAAATTAATCTGTATCTCTGTATGCTTATGATTTGGAACTGGCAACACCCTTATGGATGACCAGCTTTTGTGTAAAATTAATAATACAGATTTTATCTCCTATAATGATCCGGAAAGAAACATGAGTATCTACATATATAGCAATTTTAATGGCAATGTTTTTTTGCTTATTATAATTACTATTTATTCAGCTGTAACTATTGCCACTCTTATTTTACCTAAAACTACGCTATTGGCACATAATACTATGAAGGCAGAAACCATTTATCATTGATTTACAATAAGAGTCCCAATGGCCTAACAACATAAGCACTGTACATCTTAAAAAGATGACGTTAACATATTATTTTAAATTAATTCGTTATATCGTGGCAATAATGTTCAATATCAATTGGATACCAGATAAAAAGAGCTGGATAGCAAAATGCGAAAGAGACACACGAATAAGTTTACGAGGCACAAATCACGGTGTGTGATATTTCGTGGTAGCAATTGAAACTTAATTGATTATTTATTTGTATGATAGAAAACGGAAGAGAGTTGCGTCATTTGTAGCGACATTCCATCCCTTTTAAGTGTAAATCTGTTGTCATTTGCAGTTTTAACCAAACAATTTGTTGCGTGTCATTGTAATCATATCGTGGTCATCACAGCAGTAAATGAAAATTCTGTATAATAGAAGTGTGTACACACTTCTGCTTTCGACAATTATTCACTGTTTAATTCTTAATTTACACTTATTGTGACTAAATTCGTGATCATTTATTGTTACCTATTTGACATTATGCGATGGAAGTTGATCTCAACAGAATACATGTATGCAAGTTTGATGTCAACTTTCAATTTAACAACACTGTATCTAATAAAACAGAGAGAAAAAGCAGCCCTTCCGGAGTTTCTTACCGGTTTCTCTCAGTACAAGGTCTCCCGCCGTAGTTTTGCGAACCGATAGCGTAGTTTTCGATTTTCACATGTGGTTATAAAAGCATAAACTGAATAAATGATTTTTGAATTGAATTCAATTGAATACATCAGTGCCATTTATATAGTAATCTAGTAGCGAAAAATTCTTTTAACCATAAATAATCTTGAATCTATTTATGCATCTATTAACAGGTTAATTAAAAAAGGTAATTACCAGTTTCTAAATTAGGAGGGTCGTTTTGCAAGGTGAGCATCAATACCTTCATCGGTGGGTATTTATGGTATGGCGCTGTTCCGGTTGCCATTTCTATAGCTGTTATTCCAAACGACCATATATCAGCTTTGAAGTCGTAGCCGTGGTCCTAAAAATAGGGACGGTCCTGAGATTATAGCACCACACCTGATATCGGCCCATCTGTTAGCAAAGTTTCGAACCTCATTGAATTAAAAACTCATTCCAATGTTTCATTCGTCTCAAGTTTTACAAAGATAGAAAACTTGCTTATAAATAAGTAGTAATTTGTTAATTACATTTTAGGTTTGGTGGAACACAGCATTAAGAGCACAATATAATATTACATATATAAATATATACCTGTTGCATAGTTTCATTGTAATTGAATTAGAATAATTTGAATATCTTACTTGTTCCATGACCTCGGGAGCCATCCAGCATGGTGTTCCGACAAATGTGTGCCTAACTTTTTGCCTAGAAATATCTCGGCCAGTTGCTAACCAAGCAGATACGCCAAAATCTGCAATCTGTACTGTACCATCTTCACCTAGTAGTATATTGCCTGCTTTGATATCCCTGTGGATAATTAGGAATACATTAGGGCAATGGTTCCTATTAGCAGTAAATGAGGATATGAAAAGTACAACTTAGTTATTTAAACTGTTTAAAGTTAAAGAAGCTTTAGCTTTAAACAATAAACATAGCCTTAGTTGTAATACTGTAGTTTTCTGTAAAATATTGTAGAACATCAGAGGAAAACAAAAAATAATAGTGAATAATGCAGTATAAGTAATTATTCAACTTGAGTTTTCATACTTAAGCCAAGTATGAAAACTGAATAAACAATTATTAAGTGTTATTTATAACCTTAAAATTATGTTAATCAAATGTTACCTCAGATATTTTTATAGTTGGTCAATTCAGTTACCTATATTATACGTCATTGAATGTTACCCAATTGTTAAGGTTTATTTAGAAACAACACTGATTATTCTGTAATAATGATATAACTAGACACAAGCAGGCTTGATTATCTTTTCCATAAGCGAGACAGTTTTTGGGCTCATGAGCCAAAAATATGGAATGGAGCCTCCTGACAAAACATTGCGTCAAAAATATAATTGCAGATAATAGTCAGTGTCAAATTTAGAGTTTTAATATTTCGCATTAGCTTTTCATAAACATAGGAAATGCCTCAGGAAGTCTAAAGTTGATAGATATTCTAATATTTCTACCTACAAAACTTCTTCCACAACCGGGAACTCCTATACTAACTAATAGCAAATAATATTTTAAATGCATTTGCTCGGAAAATATTTTTTATACATATTATGTATGTATACAGATTACGCGGAAAGTGACTATTTTCTGGACGTGTGCGAAATAGTTATTTTTGATATTAGTGCGGTAAGTTGGTTATTACAAACGAGTAGATGGAAGCCCGAGACGCAGTCGAAGGTTTACCATAGTCACGAGTTTATAAATACCAATCCGCACGAATGTCATACGTTTTTCAACACATTTGCGTGAAAACAGTATACATAACTTATTAACGAAGCAAACTTTTTCTTATAAGAAAAATGACGTGCATGTCCAGGTGCGGATGGTGAAAATAAGAACTATATCTTAAGCCTCTTTTTCTTTTTAGTAGTAAAGTGAGACAAAGGTGTAGATTAAAAGCCTAGTGTAGGTTATTCATCGTCGAACCTCAGTGAGAGCACACGCGTTCATAATTTGCGTTATTACAAATCGTGCGTACCTATTATTGTAAAATTACGTAGCGCGACGCATTAGTTGGATATTCAATATACATCCAAAGTGAATCAGCATGTCTACTGCGCATAGCCCACCCGTAAAGTTTGCTTCAAACCCGGATTTACAACTTCAAGACGCTGTGCGATAATTTGCTTATTACCCAGAAAATAAAAGAAAACGCAAACAGCCGGAGGATGGTGTTGATTACCTCCTTGGTTCCCATGTTTTGGAGTAAAAGATTTATAAACTACACAACAGATACTGTGATAAATTTGACAAAATAACTGATATGAAATAACTAGCCGCCCGCGACTTCACGTCCACGTAAACTTTGAATTTTTAAGAATCCCTCAGGAACCCAAAATTTTTTCGTAATAAAAAGTATCCTATGTCTCAATCCAGGCAATAAACTATATGTGTGCCAAATTTTATCCAAATCCGTTAAGCTGTTTTTGCGTGATTGAGTAACAAACATACAAAAAAACATAGAAACTTTCACATTTATAATATTATAATAGGATAAACAAAATATAGTTATATTTTTATTTTTTAAGCACAGGGTACTCCAAACGGTTTATTAAGTTTTATTTGATTTTGATGCTTTGCTGAGCTAGGTCTTGGGTCTTTCTATGTGCTTGCAACTAGATGTTTAAATCTATAGAAAATTTAAATAAATAAAAATATCTTTACACATTCACATAATACAAACAAACTAACCAAACACATTAAGCAATTACAAATGCAGCAGTATATGTAAATTCAGTTAATTTTAAATAGTCTGTACAAAACTTTCTTATGATCAAGGTTATTTGACAAAATCAAAAATTCGCAAAATGGCTTATAAAATTATAGTTAAAATATTTTGCATAATCAAAATTAGAAATACTGGCTCAAACATCACATAAACTTAAAAAAAAACTCAAAATAACTAGCAACAAGCTTCTGTCAATGATTATAGAAAAAACTAGTGGCCTTCCATCACTTTGCTTCAATGGATACATAAAGCACTTCCGTTAAAAAAGAACATCATTGTGTGGTGAAACCATCATGAAAATCCATTCAGAAGATTTTGAAATAATAGTGTTCATACAGACCATTATGTTATTTTCCGCTGAAGAGGATCTCATTTGATTATGTCAAAATTATGCAAAACCAAAGTTCAGATAGGCAAATGCCCAATTTTACAAGGTTATCAAAACGGCTTATTAAGTTTTATTTGATTTTGACGCTTCGCTTAGCTGAGTCTTGGAGGAGAGAAGATTCTATATGATTATAATTCATAACAATCACACGAAATCTCCCAAGACTATAGAATATCACATCTTAATTAAAATTATTCATAAAAATAATGAAAAGCTAAATTATGCATAAATAAGAAAACCAATCGCTTTTAAACAATTCGCAATGCACACAAGAAATCTTATCAAAGAATTATATTCAAAATATGGACTAGGTATTTTACTTCTTATTAGTTCTATACACAAGATCTTATTTACATAAGCAAATCAATGTAAGTAATTTTTTCAAACAATATATTCATTCACGTTTAATTACAGTATTCATTCAGGGTCATGAGTATTAGATAATGGAGATCCTCACATTCGATTAATTCAATACATTGTTTTACAAAATGTATCTCATATGTTATATTTTTCAGTAATTTGTCTACAATTCCAAATAACAATTTTAGCTTCCTATTTACCTGTGTATTTGTCCATTACTATGGAAGTATTCAAGGCCTTTCAGAACTTCTTTGAGGACTGTTGCAATAGTTGCTTCATCAAAAACTCCATGTTTGCAATTCGTAACCTTCATTTTATGTTTTATAACATCTAGCAGACTACCGCCTGAAATAAATAAATTTATCATTATAATAAAATAGCTGTGTTATAGTAGAACTTTAAAATCTTAATCTTAAGAAATTCAAAAAGGAATTATATTTTACCTTCCAGTAACCTCAGTACAAGCCATAATTCATCATTTACCACAAAACTGGTGTAATAGGTTACTACATTCTCATGATTGCAACTAGACATAGCCTGCAAAAAGGAATATTATATTATATTTGTTTCTAAGCTTTTCACTCACATCACTTATTGAATAAAACAAGTTTCATTGGGTTGGATGCACTGATTTCATTTATTTATTGATGTTTCACATCCTCTGCAGGAATACATCATCAGTTTTTTTTTATTTACTACCCTTGAAATACTTTCATTGAGTGAAACGTCAATAAATAAATAAAATCAGTGCATCTAACCCATTGAAATTTGTTTCATTTAAATATTATATTTTCATTGACCTGTTAATTTCTTTATAAAAGTTAAACACTCTAATAACATTTTATTAATTTAAATTACTAGTCAATAAAACAATAAATATGTTAAAAAAAATACCTGAATTTCTTTTAAAAGTTCATCCATGGATGTATTCCATTTCTCTAAATTTATCCTTTTGATGGCACATTTTTCACCTCTGGGTTTGCAATAAGCACCATACACAACCGCTGTTGCACCAACACCTATAATATTTAAGAAAATATAAATCAGTAAATTAGCATTATACATAGTTATCATTTTAAAAGTATCAGCATTTAATTGCCAAAAATAAGGTGTAAGAATGTTTTCCAATTAAATAAAATTTCTTGTTGATTGTTGGTGAAGTACGGTAGTAAGTATAAATGTTTTTTCTCAAATTAGGATGAATTTTATATATCATTTCTATCAGTAAATAGTTTGAAATTAAAGGTCTCCTACAAATCTCATGAGTTGTTGATAACTTGGAAACTGGTGTCGATTCTGGCATGATTTTTTAAAATTAAAACTAAATTTATCATCAGTCTTTCCTTTTCATTCTGTATAGAGAATGACAAGGATACAATGTTGTCAAATTTAAGTTTAAGTTAAGAGAATCATGTCAGAATCAACACCAGTGTCTTCTTTTTTTATGTTAGTATTATGAATTTGTAATAAAGTAAGTATATTGTTAATTTATGAAATATCCAGGAAGCCAGGAATGAAAATAGACATTAATAGTATTATCAGTAGACCGAAATGTTATGTTAAATTCTAATGGATGGCTGGTATTTGGGTACCTTGTTGACAGCTTTCTAAGAACATGTTAAACTATACATTGTGTAAACCACTTATTTATGATGTGGTAAGGGTAGGCATCTAAAATAAACTTAAACTAATGAAACACAGTAATATCTTTAAAAAGGAAAAGGACAAGTTGTGATGTGGAAGATAACAAATTTTAATTTTAACCAAAAAACCGCAGTGCATTTTTGAAGCCTGAATTATCAGTGTTTTATATAAATCAGCTTTAGGAACTATTTTGGATCATAAGTGAATAAATGCTTACCGATAATATCCCGTAATTCGTAATCATCCTCAGTATTGGGCCACGGGCATGTAGCATTCGCAACCGACGCCATTTTGTTACGATTACTAAATAGATTTCCGAATCCTACTGCCGCTGTTCCGATCGACAAACGCGCAGCTCGTGCGTATGATGATAAAGTCGTAAGTTGACGGTCGCATGCTCCAAATGATTTCTAAACATAAAACGGAGGTATAATTTATTAATATTTTAATATATAATATAATATTTACCACTCTTATGTTTAAATTCAGCAAATTAAATTGATTTGTATGAAACAAGCCGCTGTTCTGTTCCCTCATCTAAAATTTTAGAATCGTTTAATGTGTGACCAACTGACTGTTGATTTTATTTGCTTTCAGTGGAGTTTGAATGTTGTATTTTCATTTCGTTATAATGAATTCGGAAATTATTACAGTTTACAACTACAAAAACACCACCTAGCGTCGGACCCATAAAGTTTGTTTTTGTTTAAAACTGTTGAAAAGTTCAAATCGTTCGGTAAAATTCACTATGTCGCATGTCACAAACAAAAGGGTATTTATTATCTTCAAAAACAGTATTTTGAGATATCGCATTTCAAAGTTTTAAAAAATCATAGAAGCGGAACTACATGTTTAAATTTGTAAAATGATAGCTTGATTTAAACGTACATTATCCTTCTTTGTGCTAAGAAGTTTTGTTAGTGTATCAACAGTAGTTTTTATTTTTAAAAGTACTTTTATGTGACTGGGTACAGATAATACCCTCTTGCTTGACCAAAATCTACTATATCTTAATGATAACGGGTATTAACTGCTTTGGACAAAAATGGGGATTAGTTTTTTTTTCTAAGGAAGAGGTTTAAATCATTTGACGATGTATTGGCATGTTATTTGAAGCATCCTGGCATTATATACGTCCAAATTTTTGATATTAACAAAAGAAAAATAAATATTATTGCGGATTTTGTAAAATTGCTTTACTAAAGGTTCAATTTGCTGAAATGATTTTTTACTAAAATTTTGAAAATTTTTGTATATTTCCTGCAAAATAAAGAATATTTCTTTTCATTTTGTAAATTTTATATTATTTTAGTACTTAAGTAGGTTAAGGTAATTTGAATTGTATATTGTAAACATTAAGTAGTTTTTAAGTTTTCTTATTTAAATGATTTTGACTGAACGATGACTTTCTGATATGAGTGATAAAGTGATAAGAACCAGTTAAATAATTGCCCTCCTTGAAGAAGATTGTTCTCAAACTTACGTGTTTCAGCGCCTAAATGTGAGTCATTCAACTGTCCACAGGACTTAGCGACGATATCAAGAGACCGGTTCGGTCAAAAGAAGACCCGGTTCGGTAAGAAAACGATGCATAAAATCAAGGGATGAATACTTTTTGGTAAGTTAGGCGTTGCTAAATTGTAGGGCTTCAAGTGTAAACCTGAAGAAGAGCAAGAGAAGAAGAAGAAGTAAGAGGAGAAGAAGTTAGCTTGTGGACCGTCAGGAGGAGGCTTTTGGTTACCCATATCAGGAGTTACCGCCCAGCCCGGGACCCTAAATTACTCCGTGAGCACCGTGTTGCCTGTCTTCAGTTTGCTCTTAACTGTGCTTCATGGTCTCTGGAGGACTGAGAAAAGTAATGTTTTCTGATGAAGCTCGAATCTCTTTATGTGGATAGGACCCACGCTAGTTAGTGCTGCGAAGACCACAGGAAGCGTGTTTCGAAGAAATGACGGAGCGTATGGAGTTACTTTTCATAAAAAATGGAACATTAAATGCACACCGGTACATAAAGGAAGTCCTGGTTCCATTTGCACAGCCCGCATAGACTGCACTTGAGGAAGGTTCTACTTTTATGGACGACAATGCTCACCCGTACCGTTCTGGCGACGTGGAAGCGTACATGCAAGAAGTTGGTATTGCTTTGATTGACCAGCGAAAAGTCCTGACCTCAATCCAATTGAGCTTGTCTGGGATGATCTAAAGAGATGGGTAAGGTCAATGCAACCTGCTCCACAAAACATCAGGGAGATAAAAAGAGTCATTGGAGAACAGTAGTAACGTATTCCTTAAAACGTTATTAAAAACATCGTGAAAAGCATGCCCAGAAAGATTTTAGCTGTGTCACAAGTTTTGGAAAGAGGTCTCGTTATTAGGTTTTTGCATTTTTAACTTTATTAAATTAAAAAAAAAACTTCTTGTCTTTGTTGCCAACAATTTTTATTGTTTGACCGTGTACATCAGTTTTAAAGAATTTATCGAAAATTTATAAAAATATTTGCCAGAATTCACTTCACGCGTATCAATTTAGACGATTATAAGTATAAAGACCAACGTAGACAATTAAATTTCATTTAATTAACTAAAATCGTCCTTACAACGTAAATTTCCTAAGGTGCCCATTTTCTTTTGCAAAAGAGTGTATGAAATTTTTATGTTAATATTATAAAGTATAGAAGTTATGTTTTGATTAAAAGGTAGGATATTGAACTTGAAACTCCTAACCGCAGTATAAAATTGACAAGCAGTTTAGGATTATCTCAAGCAAATCGGAGGCTGTAAAGTATCATTTTAAAATAATTTCGTTGCAAAGAACATATTAAATTAAATTGAACAGGCCAGAGAGTATTATTTTAAACTAGCTTTTGCCCGCGACTTCGTCCGCGTTATCGTTGTTTTTCGTAAAAAAGTAGCATATGTCCTTCCTCAGGGTTCCGTGGTTTTGATGTGACAGACAGATTAACTTTCGTATTTTAGTACGGAAATATAATACTGTTAAAAATATCGCAATAAGGAACCGCAGAATATTATTATTATCACTGTGCCCCGAGACCATCAGCGTGTAACTCCTTGTATGTTATTATGTTAATGTATTGGTAATATTGTTTAGATCGCTTTCACATGAGTCTTAAGTACATATAGAATGAAAATACTTCAGCGCAAAGCTTCCGGGTAGACTACGTTGAAATTTGACCCGTCCGGAACGTGAACATAAAAAATTCTAGGACTGCTAACCCGGGAAAGACCGACATAACTGATCATGTGAAAAACAACTGACACCGAGATCTACTCCAACAACACGAAAGGTCTGCCCTTGAGCCTTATTTATTGTCATTGCATAACACACCGATACTGGGAATTGCGTTCTTTTAAATTGGAATGGAAAATTATTTGGTATTATGGGAATTCTGGGAATAAAGATGGTTTCTCCTGCACCGCAACCTATTAAAATTTGAGCCTCGGTTACATTTTGTTGCAACTGGGTTACTTTAAGCCGAGTTCCATTGCAAATTTGTGGTGGTCTTAAATTTCGGAGCAGAATAATCGGAATGCCAATTTTTAAACAAATTTCATGAGAAGGAAGTACGGGCATATTTAAAGAATTTAAAAATTCTATCGGGTAATTAGTGGCTTCTTGTTCATCGGCCATTCTATTTATTGAACTATAAACTTTGCTTTCCCCCTGGACATTCGACAGTATTTTATTATTAATCTCAGATGCCTGGTCATTGCGAGGAGTTAAAATGGACCTTTCGCATAGCCAAGAATTGTTCTTATTTAATATATTTGTTACGTCACCGTAAACTGACGATGTAAGATGTTGTTGGGATTGCACTATACAACATAACTCAGGCGTCAGAATAAATTTTCCTTGGTGTAGCAGTGGATAGGTATCTTTGGTGAAGGTATTTTCTTTAATAATATATCAGAAAATTCACGATCATCCGGGTTATCTACAGTTCCCACTCGCATGTTTATAGTCAAATAAATAGTCAAATGCACCGATTGTATATCACGCCACAAATAAGAGCTTTTCAGGCAAGCCCTAACCTCAGCAGCTCGGGTTCCCCGTGGTATTACCGTTAAGGTTTGTCGGAAATCACCACAAAATAAAACTGTGATACCGCCCATGGGTCGATCATTTTGTCTTATATCTCTTAAAGTTCTGTCTACCGCTTCTACTCCTTTTCGATGGGCCATCGTACATTCATCCTATATGATTAAATTACACTTTGAACGAATATTTAAACACTACCACAACAACTTATACGTGGTCCTAACTTTAGCTACCTTACACATAAAATCTAAGTGACTATTTGAATTAAGATATTCTTATAGAATTATAATCAGAAATATATACAACTCACAACAAAGAAGAAATGAAAATAAAGCTGAAACGCCTGTGCAATACTATCTACCTATACCTCCTTCACTTAAAAATAAATACTTATAACTACTTTAATTAATAAAAGTACCTACGCTTAATAATTTTTAATTTGAACGAATATTTAAACACTACCAAAACAACTAATACCTGTTTTACAAAATAACAACAAAAGAAATTCAAATAAACTATTTAAAGACTAAAAGTCGCGCTGATAAGCACGGTTTCGGTCTCCCAGGCGGGGAGCAGATGAGAAATCCTCATGGATACCCTACAGCCGGCTGCAAGGTTATGTCAGACTCGTACTGACTAAAAAACACCCGTAGGGGCTGCCTCTGGCCGGGAAGGCCTCTAAGGCTTCATCGGAAGCGATCGTCCCCCAGGGTGGGAGCGACGCAGAAAACAAATTTAGACAGCTCGCTCTCGGACCTTTGATACCCTACCGCTGCCGCGACCCGTGTCGAGTGCGGCAACCGTTACACAAAAATAATCCTTATAGCATGATTCAGTATTCACGTGCGACGGTGTGATGGCTTATTTCATGTATAAGTTTGGTGTTTCTATACCGAGTATTATAAACGTAAGAGTAAACAAATATGATCAGAATGCTCCGAACTGCTAAGCTATCAGGAGTTACACGTGTTATTGTGAGTCAACCATAAAAGATAGACATATGCTGTTGCGGGATATTTTTTAGACAATTTTATGTAGAATATTTCCGTCATACATGATTTCTATGTAACTTTAACCATTAAGGCTGCACACGCCACGGAAGCTTAAAAAATGGAGTAACTTCTCCCGTTTTCCCAACATTTCCCTTCACTACTCTGCTCCTATTGATTGTAGCGTGATGAAAAGTATACTATAACCTGCCCAGGAGTATGAAGAATAATTGTACCAAGTTTCGTTAAAATCCGTCGAGTAGTTTTTGTTTCTATAAGGAACAAACACACAGACAGACAGACAGACAGACAAAAATTTTACTGATTGCATTTTTGGCATCAGTTTCGATCACTAATCACCCCCTGATAGTTATTTTGAAAATATATTTCATGTACAGAATTGACCTCTCTACAGATTTATTATAAGTATAGATAAAACTTCAAACTTGTATTAATCCGAACGGGCAATAGGGTATTAACTTAACATAATACGGTTTAGAATACTCACAATCTTTTATTTTGCTTAGAAATTGGCGACTGGACGGGTCATAACTAACATGCGACTGTCTTGATTGTCTCGAAAATGACGTTCATGAACAGTCAAGAAAGACATGTGTTCAATAACTATTTAGAATTAAAATACAATTGTCTTACCAGTTTATACAGAAAAAAATGTAGTTTTCGTAACGCAAATAAAAAAATAAACGAATTTTCCGACATAATACACTATTGTTTGTGACGTGCGATGTCTTCTCTTCGGAATTATTCTTTATGTAGGTATTTCAATGGCCAAAAAAAATGATCAAAGCCCTAGAACAGTGCGTATCTAAGAGATACATGGTCACTGACTACGGACCAAACAAGGTTTAGAGTCGCCCAGCGAGCGATGGAGAGGGCTTTGCTTGGTATTACTTTATGTGATCCAATTAGAATCCGGAAAAGAACAAGACAGTTAATTAGGTGGCCATCGGTCTGCCGAACGTTAGGATCCCAAGTTGCTTCAACGGCGAACTTTCACCGTTAACCAGGACATCAAGCGAATTCGAGGAACCCACAGTATAAATAAAGTACATGGTCTTTGGATGTAATCCCTAGAAGAAGACCAAATCCAGAAGTGGGCGTCCATAAGAAGACGGAAATACAACTTGCTTACTTTTCACCATTATGTAATTCTATGTGGGAGAACAAATAAAGTATTTTTCTATTTTTTCTAACTATTCTCTGACAATTGCATCTGAATCATATCTGAATACCTTTCACGAAGCGTGCGCTGCGTTAAGCGTGGCATCAAGCGGACATCCGCGCGGCGTGCGGTTTTTATGTCATTTGATAGAGACCCGCTGCGCGAGAGTTCCGCCTCATGCAACGCTTCTCTATGACTATCATGAAACAAACACGCCGGGTGGACACCCGCTTCATGATTAGGTTTCGGCGGCAACCTCTAGCTTCTTATTAAAAAAAACCTTAATTAACTGTTATAGTTATGACTTTTATTGACGACCTCCGTGGTATGTACGTCAGGTTGCAACGTGTCGCCTACTCAGAGGTTCGCATCTCGGTGGGGCAAATGTTAGTATGATTAATATGAGTATTTGTAACTAAGTCACGGAAGATAATATAGGTATTTCACCATAAAATTGTAATAATCTTTAGATTATTATGATTTCAGCCCGTACGGCTATACGTTTTCACTCATGCGCTTTTAGTACAATACTCTAAAGGTTGTCTTATTAATATTAAAATGCTTGAAATCATGTATTCTGCTTAGGTTTTCTACTCATTTTCTACAAGTAATAATTATACTATTATTAGTAAGAGGCCAAATTAGACTACACATACCTAGATACTGAAAACAAGTGCAAATAGCACTTGTTACTTGACTTACAAGTTTATAAAAGTAGTGTATTTTTGCTTTGTTGAATAATAACGAACTAAGCATATATGAATGATTGGTCTTGCTTCAAGCGACCAATCATTTATCTATGTAACTAAGGTAGTTCTTGGTTTAAATGTATGTTTCCCTGGAAACAAATTTGTTATTTTATATTTGGCGTTACAATTTTTGCCGCCTTCCTGTAAGTTTGACATTAAATTATTTGTAGTTTTGCTTGTGGACTAAGAATTTTTCTATTAGTTTACCATCTTTTATTATAATGACAAGAAATTGAAACAGTTTCTGTTACACGTAGGTACGATTTGAAAGTGATTTCGGAATTCTAACTCATATTCCAACTTTATCTATAACATTAAAATATATGTAAACTGGTAACTGGTGTAGCGGCTTATTCCGAGAGTAAGATGTTCTTGGGTGTTTATGAATCTCATATGAAGGCTCGAGGTAGCAAAGCGGACAACCGAGAGTGCGATTCTCGGTCTTACCGTGTGGGGTAGCATCAGAATTGAGGAAAACGTCAGAACTTAACAGTTGAAGTGGCAGCGAGCGGAACGGGACACGGGACACACAGCGTGGAATAACAATAGCCATTGGGGCGGCTTCTCGAGTAACCACCACGCACCGATCTACGCTCAGTATGGAGCCCCCCCACCAAGTGGACCAACAATCTTTTAAGGGACAGGACTAGGGTTGCCACCCGTACTTTATTATAAAGTATTATACGTTATTTCGGGTAATTGTACTCTATACTTTATGCCAACAATAAAGTACGCGAAAATTCTTTATTTAATATGATTTGATTACTTGGGGATTAATTTAACACAAATTTAATACAAAAAGAGGATAGGAAGATTTTTTGCGTAAAACGGAACAACAGTATGTATGATATGTCGCCCTTTGTTTTAACATTGTCCCGGCTGTATGGCTTTGTACAATGGCCTTTCCCATTGCGGATAAGAACTACAGATTTTTAGTAGCCACAAATTATTTATTAAAAGTTGCTATAAGCAGCGTAAAATATATTTTTAAGCTTACCTACTAATAAAGTGGAATAAAAAGTACTTTATTTTGGACGCAATGTACTTTTTTTCTATCTTTAATATCCGATGTACTTTATTTGGACATAAAAAAGGTGGCAACCCTAGACAGGACCGATCAGTCTGAGGTTAAATCTCCACTTTTCAAGGAGGCCTATGCTCAGCAGTTAGCGTCGAATGCAGGTGCGTATTTTGAAAATCTAGCACACTGGGCTTATGATTTTGATTTTACAGTCTTGCTATTGAGCTATTCTTTACTCCGGATAATTACAAGAACAGAATCTGCTGCTTGGGAAGAACCTTTTTTAGGACGTTACTCAATGCAGAAGAGACGGCTATTGACCGTGATATTGTCGGCCAGATCTTAGCGCACTGCGCCACCGGATTTAAGCACCTTTTCAAGTCTATGGCACACGTCCCAAAGCGCAATAGCACAACATACATCCATTTCCTCTGCATATTATGCAAAGTAGGAACAAATGCTTGTAAGTCATTGGGTCCTCTAGCATTCCGGATGTCGCATAGATTGATTACGATTTCTAGCAATTTTGATATAAAGTACATACGTAAAATGTCACAATAATATACCATTCGTATCATCATTGCCTGTTTATTTTATTACATTAACATTAATTTGTGTTTTAATAACAAGAGCCGCGTCAGAAAGAAAGCCAATTGAGACCAAATTAAGACACGTTTAAAGTGTCGTGTAGTGCTTCGTAGCGGTGCCGGTGTAGCGTTCATTGTGCTACGGGAAATTCAAACGGGTGATTTGCTAAGTACACTGAACGACCAGTGAAGTTATCTATGCCGTACAATAATAACACGTACCTACCTGTCTGAAAACGCCATGTACCCCTGGGGTGATAATATCTCCCTGCAGTTCGCTGGAAATAAAAGGAAAGCAAGTTAGCATAAAAACATCATTGCTTAGACATTTATGACTGGATATCTGGTTCGGACAGGCGATGGAGGAGTCGTAATAATTAATCATACGAGTATAAATGTTACTTAAAAGAACTAACTAATTTATTTAAATTAGGTACCTAAATAAAGAAATAATCATAAATTTATCAGGCACACAATATTACAAAAACTAGAACTAAACTAGAGTAATAAATTTTGGCTGTATCATAGCATAGGTAATCTTACATGTATTAAGTATGAACAGGTATGCGTTAACGCATACGCGATTGGGCAAATGATTTCTTGTCGTAGATAATTAGATAACCCCTAACCTAATTAAGATCTCAGCACTCCGCTACCGCAAGCGTGTATAGTATATGATGGCCATTCACTATTACAAATAGCCAGGGTCGGATTTAGATGTGACGATGGGGCAACAAAGGAGGGAGATCCCTTACGGTGGCGTAACTTCAAATCTGGCACTGGCCCCTGACTATTTAAACCTGCCCCCTGTAGTAGTGGTGATCTCCCCTCTTGTGGGGCCCCTTGAGCCACAGCCCCGCCGGCCGTACCTTAAATCTGGCCCTGCACAGAGTAATTAATGCTTGATTGTCACCACTTTTAATGGACTTCAAGAAAGTTCACAATTCCTCTGTATTTTTTACACGACTGCCCAGAAAAAAAGAGTTTAATGCTTTCATGGTTCATGTATACAGTACGATCAGCCAATTTTTTTCCTGACCCACCTAAGGTTATTTTGTTAAAACTCTTTCAAAACACCAAGGTAGTTTTTGGCTTAAATGTACGTTTCCCTGGAAACAAACTTTTTATTTTATATTTGGCGTCGCAATTTTTGCCGCCTTCCTGTGACATAATTTTGACATTAAATTATTTGTAGTTTTGCCTATGGACTAAGGATTTTTCTATTAGTTTACCATCGTTTTTTATAATGACAAGAAATTGAAAGAGTTTCTGTTACATGTAGGTACGATTTGAAAGTGATTTCGAAATTCTAACTCATATTCGAACTTTATCTATAACATTGAAAATAAAGATAAAATTTCAAATATATTTGGTCTATATTAAAACAATTTGCTTGTAGTTAAGTTGGGTTAAGTTAGAAGGCCCTTAGTGCAATTATGTATTCTGAAAGGAAAACTTATCTGTTTTGATATTTATATGCGAATTATCGGGCAAGTGGGTCAGGAATCAGTTGGTTCGATTGTACTATCGAAAAGCAGATAACTGACCCAGGCGCCGATATAATTTTCTTAAAAATGTCTAAACAGACGAGTTTTATTCTTTAAAGAATGCGTGATTGTACTTAGGACCTTCTGATAACAAGGAAACTGTATTAATATGTATTAAAATATATCATAATATAATATCATAAATAATTTAATTACTTAAAATATTTCAGATTTTAGTTTTAGTTGAATAACTATAAAAATAAATATTATCTCAAAAAAATTTTTTTTTGAAGACTACTGCTACTCAGCAGATATTTTTGTTCAAGTTGACATCTAATATCAACATACGTAACTCCGACTACTGAATGACGTGTACATTACTACCTATAGACGGAGATGGTTTTCAAGATTGAGGTAACAGTGGTAATGTATGGACAGAGCTGTCGTAGCTTGTTATGGTGCAATTTTAGACGTGTTTCATGTTTAGGCTTTCTTATTGCATTAGGTGATAAGTCCATTATTCCATAGAAGATCATTGGTAATATTTACCTTAATATCTTACTATTATGTAAATAGAAATTACCTGCTTGCTACTTACATAAATTGCCTGCTAATTACCATTTTTATATAAAACAGCTCTGGTAATACCTCTGCTACTCACCCCTTAAACGACCTTTTTATCTCCCGAGTCCCAAAAAAAAACAAAAGTACGTTATATTTTGAATGAAAAAACGATTTGCTAAAATTTATTTTACCATTTAATAATGAAATCTTTAGTTTTATTGTTGACAATCTTCAATGGCCACAAAGGTTTTAAGCTTCGACAAAAAATGACAAACGTTATTATTAAAAGAACAAAAGGCCATTACGTTTAATTAATTTTTTAATCTGGCTGTTATTTACATTTTGACCATTGCCATTTACCCAATTACGATATTGCCGGGAATAATCAAAGAGAGTATCAACAAGTATGATAACAGCGTCATAATCTGTCTCTCGTCGAGTACTCTAATAAAGAAAAATTAACCTTTTGAAAACGATGGTAACATGTAGACCTTCCCATTAAAATACTAACAACCAGTTAACAATCGACAAACTGATTGGTGGCAAAGAAAGTCTTTAAAAACAAATCTTACGTAGTTTTCACATTTCGAACACTGGTTCTTTTTTTTAACAGTAGACATGGACACATTGCCTTTGATAATGCTGAAGCAAGACTATATAGTAGTGATAAAAAAACATTTACTTTTTGTTGTTTATTTTTGTAATAACGATAACAAATAACAGATCTATTCGATTTTATATTTTGAGAAAATAATATAGACTTAAGGTACTTATATATATTTTTAATTTGAAAATTGTTTTCTACAAAATGGTATTAAGATATTTAAATTTGGGGTTTAAAATAAATGTCCCATTTTTTCCACTGTGTGCTGATTACAAAATAAAAAATATTTTAATTTATAGGTATCGTAGACTAAGTAGGTATACCTTCTTAAAAGAGTTACGTCACAACAAGAGATTGTCATTTTTGTAGTAAATAGATACGTTATCGGAAAATATTGTACCATATTAACAGATTTCTGGTAATACCTGAGCTTAGATATTGATAGTACGTGGAATACGGTAGCAAAATAACAAATCTCCATTTATACAAATTTTAAAAAGCAACAAAACTTATATATATGCTTAGTTGTAAAAATATACAGATGAAATATTTTTACTTCAAATAAATTTAAGTATCTTACTAATAATATCAAGTTTATAGTAAAGAACGAAAATTAAACATGTCTGGTGGTGGTGGGGTCTTAGCGCGAAGGTTGCTGGTGCAGCAGTTTACTGCCACACTGGCTACTACCTTGCCAGGCCCGTAAGTTATTTCTTCACGCTTCTTTTGAAGGAGGTCCTTGTAGCAAGTAGGAAACACATGTGCGGCCAAGGAAAATAATTCCATTTCTGAATAGTGTGACATAGAATATAGTCACCAGCAAAGAGCTTTGTTCGTTGATTGGTTGGAATGTTCGCCAAGTAAGTCGGTGGCGACGTAGGCCAGCGCGCTAACTCCACTTTATGTAATGGAATGATAGTATCTTACATGGTTGATTAATTTCATAAACGGGTTGATATTATTGTTTAACCTTCTTGCTATGTACATGATAAATAAAATTAAGAATGTTCATGATATTCGTATTGAGAATACCTACTTACGTCAAGACCCTTGATCGAGAGAAAATTATTTAATTTACCGAGTCCATGTGATCAATATGTGTTTTTTTCTTGGTACCCACAGTGAAAACTTTTCGTAACTATATAAAAAATATGTTGCTATATAACAAAATATATTATTATACAGAAATCATATCAAAATGAAATTCTGAAAGAAATTATATAAAAACGACTAAGATATTTTTGTTTAATATGATCAGTAGGTATATGTGCTAAAATTTAAATATTATGAGTATTGCCTCTGTTGATTCTACAGCCCTTTGTATGTGCTATCTAGTAAAGAATTAGCTACCGTTCGATCTTTTTGCATGTAAGCTCATAGGAACAGTAATATTTTTATGTTTCTATCACAATAACATAGGTACCTTATACATACTAACCTAACTGCATAGTTGAAACGAATAGCCAAGTCCATATTATTATAACGCTATAGGATTAAGCTGAATATCGTTATGGAAACACTTGAACAATTGTAGTGGACTGAGATTATTTACGGTATAAAAGAGTTGACAATTAGGAAAATCATTCACAAAAGCTCAGGACTTGGAGTGGAAAGTTTAAAACAAATTGAAATTTAAAGGAAATAAGAAGACTAGGAACAATGTTCTACAGAATCCTCATATTTAAGGTAAAAAGATACCTTCGTCTTAATATTTTTTTATTTATTTTCAACAATAATGATAAAAGTATAGACTTATCAATTAACTTTTTAAACAATTCACAACTTTGAATACTTGACATAAACTTGTATGAATAGGTAGTATCCCAACTAACATTTTGTTAATAAGAATTGATGATTTTAGCAAGCAAGAGTTATGTCATGGATGTTTAATATGTATTTCTAAATAAATATACTTATATATGTACAGTATATGTATTCTATCCGTTACCCTAGTATCCCATAACACAAGCCTTATAGTGCTTACTTTGGGGCTAGGCTAATTGGTGTGTGTGTTGGATTTTCTTTTATTTATATAAAGGTTTAAGCAATTGGTGCTAGAGCATGTCGTAACCCCTTACAAAATCTCGATTGGGCCCACGTCTTACAGCGCTATAAGTAATGTAATGGTTATAATGCTCACTCTTTTAACACTGAGAGTTAGGTACATGTTATAGAGTACACAATACACAGTTATAGAGTGGCGTTAGTGGCAAACAATTTCTTGTATCTATTATGGTGGTATTAATATAATTCTTGCTACCTCAAGCACATTGATATCTGTATTATGGTTATAATGAAAACTGTAGGCAGTACACAAGTCATAAAATATTGCTGGTATATTCTTTTTAAAAATATATTAGTTCATTTTCAGATCCATTTATTTCTTAAATTTGCTCTATGTATTATGGTCAGTGTTGATAAGCAACTAAGGGCTATAGCGTGATTTTCTTCTTGTATATTTTTGCATATACATTTAGTTCTAAAAGGGTAACTTTATTTTTGTGATAATGTCCCAAAATGATAGCGAACTAAGGAGATAAAATAACGGATTGTCAATAACTTCAAGTTTATTTATAATATAATAATATAATTTATTTCCAGTAAGAGTTGATTTACAATTTAACTTATAAGGCTAAAACAGTACTAATATCTCTAACATAATTACATATTTATCTGCTGCCGAGCTAGGCAAAAATGCCTGTATTACGGCATACAGCGCCAATCCCCTTAGCACATATGGTATTATAAATCCGTTACATTCAAAATTAAATGGAATGGAATGGACAAGAAACTGACATATATATTCAAAAAATGTGTGTGTGTGTGTGTGCGTGTGTGGTGAGTGTGTGTGTGTGTGTGTGTGTGTGCTAGTGAGTTTTGCGTATAATAATATGATATGTATGGTATGGACTGTACTACATTATGTATATTATTATGTATTGTTACATATGAGCTAAATTATTTAATGACCTGCAATATTTTTTCTGTTTCATCATATGTAAGTGTTTTTAACCATGACGTTATTGTCATTTTACATTTATAAATAGTTAGAGGATATATGTTTAGTGTTTTATTTATTTTATTATAGATTAGAGGTCCTAGAAATGTAGGGAACCTATTACTAAAAGCAGTCGAAAACCTGTTTTTAAATTGGCATATGAATCCTCTGCGAGTAGATTGCATTTTAGGATTAAATTCTGTTTGAGCATGTTGTTTGATTACCAGGTTCAAAATAAAAAGTTGGCGGACTGTAAGAACATCACAATAACTATACAATTCAGTTGTTGAAAAGATAAAAGGTTTAAAAGTACAGATTTTTAGTATTGCCCTTTGTGCGATTTCTAATTTCTTAAGTACTGTTTTTGCCGCCCCACCCCAGCAGACTATACAGTAAGTAAGAAGAGATTGACACAATGCATAATAAATTTGTTTCAAGCGGTTTGGTTCTAAAATGTGTCTAATATTTTTGAAGATATATATAAGTCTACGTACTCTAGCACTTACTAATTCAATATGTTCACGAAAATCGAGGTGAGCATCAATAATAACCCCAAGGTATCTTAAACTGTTTACTTTTTCAAGGCTCACACAAGAACAATCCAGATCACACGAGGAGCGGGCATGCGCTAAAATTTTATATTCTTTATTTAATGTAGCTTGTCGAATTGAAAACTGGATATATTTAGTTTTTGCAATATTTAATGTTAGTTTATTTTCAGATAACCACATTTTTATAATGTTAAAACCATTTTGAGCATTGCCAAAAACCTTATCCCAAGATACATCAGAAAACACAAGAGCAGTATCATCCGCATATGAAATAATTTCACCATGTGGCAATTTTACCTCAGATAATCCATTTATATAAACGAGGAAAAGCGTCGGCCCTAAGATGCTTCCTTGCGGCACACCATACTCATTTGTTCATTATATGGCTAAAATTTATTGCGAGGGTTACTTTATTGAGAGAATAATATATGTTTAGCATCTCAGTTTTGCTGGTCCTAGAAAATAGTGATATTTGAAGTAAAAATTATTTGTATTTTATTACGCGGGGCATACACTAAATCTACATTTAGATAAAAATTGGGTTTTTACAGTGTTTGTGTACAGTAGTAGAAAATATACTGCGTTTTAAAATTTGAAAATTATAAAAGGAAAGGATTTTAATCTAGTTTTATCCTGAATTATTTTTAAGTTATGTTTGATTAAGGATGGCTTCTATTACTTATTACCCTAGGTTCCTATTAATACTATTAACGAGCAAGACGTGCTGGATGGCCTATAGCTAGAACTATTGTATCGCTTGTTATACCAGAATAGGGGTTTAAATAGTAAGAGTAAATGTTAAAGTGGGTTGGTTTAATAATGGTTCGACTTGAATATAAAGATTGTGATATTTTAGGGTTACATTTTTTAAACAATAAACCCTTTCACCAAAATGGCGAATAAGGGTGTAAAATTGAGAACAAATTCTTGATGTTTTAGATTTATTCAAAAAATTTATATGAAGGACACTGAACAATATTATTTTTAAAAAAAATTAAATTTATTACAAAAATTATTACAAATTGCTTTTGATCAGGTTAGTGGACTGATGATTATGTAAGGCATTTTTAATAAAACTACAATTAATTGTAAAAGCTTGTTATTATTTGCACTGTACTCTACTTATTTTCTGACTATAGGTATCACTGGAATATGCATGTAATCAAATCAGAAAACATAACATTTAGAGTTTAGAGACATTATACATTATGTATCTAATGTTTTTAAGCGAAAATAAGAGTTACAATGTTTATATCACATAGTTATATTGCTTTGAATAACATAAAAGTAAATTTTAGCCCCGCTGTATCGACCAATTGCTATTATATATAAGGGTTTCTTATAAGTGAATGAAGTAGCTGTCAATAAGTTTAGATAAATACTTTTATAGCAATTTTATATTAACATAAATATTTAGCTATTTTCAAGAGCTCTTGTAGGTAGAAAGAGTTTAAGGAAACTATAATATTACTTTAAGTATTTTCTGTTACTTGAATTTATAAAAACAGGTTATATGATGGTTGCGACTAAACCGTTTATACCTTCTTAAGTAATATTACGTTTCCTAGCCAGGTTAGGTGGTATAAAACATTTACTTATCACTCTTATAGCAAACTTGGGCAAAGTGAAATTTACTAGAAACCTTACTAATACCTTAGGTTCTTATAATACTTGAAGTTACAATGCCTCGTGTTACATAGTTTCGGCTTTTCTCTTTTATGCCTACTTAAGTCATATTATGTCTACTTTTTACTGTAAATCAACTTAATGAGTAACTTATGACCATTGAACAAACAAAAGTATTACTGGACGCTTTTATAAACCCGTATACCCCAATACAAACAATAAGAGAAGTGGAGATTATATTCTTTTCAAAAACTAAAATAAACATATTTGTCAGTAATGATTTTGAAAATTTGTAGAACCTATTCGAGTTTAAACTATCAGTACCATTGTTAATCGTGTTCTTTTAATACAGAACATACATTCCTTCAGTCTTCCACGAAATACAGTCACGAACCACGTTATAGATTTCAAAGGTGTATGATAGTAAACTATCAAACACAACGCCAGATGGCGTTTTATTGTAGGGAAATGGATGCAATCTAGATGTAATAAAATGACTATTCCAGTGTTGAAATAAAAAAGGATCATTTTCCTCAGCTGCCTGAACTGCTAACTAAATAAGTTCATATTCGTAGACAGTTAAGGCAGTTCTTAAATATCTATGACACTTTAGTGCCCAAAAGAGGAATAAGCTGAGGCTAGTTACGTCGTGTTTTGTTTATATCACTTAAGTGGCATTTTCATTCAATGAACATAGACAAAACATAGATTAACTAATCCATGCTTAGTCTTCGTTTATTAATAAGGGGGTAAATGCCTTATGTTGGGTGCCCAACAGACACGGACCACTATGGTATTATTTATTTTATTTTAAGAAATAACATAAATAATATAATTTCAGTAGGTCTGAGAACAAGACGAACTATTTTTCATACTCCTAACTGAAAAGGGCGGTCTACCCCAATTTTTTTTATGATTCTGCATTAAAAATGCATACACTCCAAAATTTTAACACTTTTCCCGTTTTTTAACACACGTTCGCTGGGTCAGCTATATATATTAATAAAAACAAACATTTAAAAGAATGGTTCCAATTCGGGTTTTTGAAGCTTATAATAGTCTTATAATGATAGTAATACTATAGTTTGCTATTTTATTAATTATAAATTCGTTTCAATAACAGATTATTTACGTACCTGGTCCCTATGTAGTTGCTATTGAAGATTCCCTTCTCCGGTACGGGCTCCATCTTGAATGTGCCACGGTGTTTTCTTCTCACTGCCATTCTGCTTATTCTGTAATACACAAAATCTGTGTTTTTGTATTTCTTTCTTATTTTTTGAAGACAATAAAACCCCGCAAAATTTTCGCCTACAAGAAAGAAATTCTTAAATTGAAGTTAAAGAACAGCGAAACGAAAATTGCAGTCGTAGTATTATGTTCATAATCTTCTTTTTTGAATAACATAATACCTACTAGAGTTTTTGATAACTATGGAATGGCCAGTACGAAATAATAAATATGTTTCTCTAAATATGTATATCCCGTGAATATACATACATATTTAGAGAAACATATGTTTGAACTTTAGGTTGGGCTATATTTTATTATTATAAAACATGTCTTTAGAATTTTATTCGGACGAAAAGTTCCTTATCGTAACTGAGGACTTGGCAAATTTGTAGTAAGATTTTTCCATCACAACGGTCAGTTGTTTCGTAGCACAAATCGTAGCGTATTGTACGTGCGTGTGTAGTTGTGTAATTGTACCTTCTTATGTTTATTTTTAATGTTGTTACAACAGATTATTCCTAATATCACCTACATATTCCTTATTTGTAAGTAGTTGCTATTTGTTCATGTATTTAGCTGCGTTGGTTGATAAACTTCTTTTTCCGTTTATTAGTTTACAAATCGCTCATTCTCATACTGCTCCCTTCACTCCAGAAAATAATAAAATGCCATCTATCCTTATTACTTATAGAACACCTCCAATTTTACGTGACTTTCAATCAACAACTCGTAACAGCAGAAGTCTTATTGACCTCGACTAATAAATAAATCGGTGATCCCGTCACGGGCGGCTTAGTTAAATGAAAGCTAAATATAGCTGGCTTGGTTATTTACAGGATGCGGGGTGTTATACATATGCTGGGAGTAATCATAGCGATCTGAATGCAAATCATCACTCACCCAAGTTAATTTAATAACGTGCATTCAATAATTGTTTATCATTGTAAACGATTTAAACTGTAATTGTTATATGTTTATGCTATGGAAATTATCAGATTTTGTCAAAATAGGTAATATTTATGACTGGTAGAGCAAAGCGGATTTTTGTGCCCGAAAATAGATAGGTCTGTATCAAATTCGCAAAAAACGTATTTCTAGGACATTGGGGCTGATCGCTGTCTTTCAATGGCTTAAGTGACAATTCGCACACAATTCCCATGTAGCCTGGTATTACTAATAAAGCATTTGATTTTTTGGAGCTGCGAAATTAAAGTGTCTTTCAGTTTTGTTCTGTTTCTGTCCAAGAGGTAACAGTACGAAATAAGCTCGACAAGGTAGGGGATAGGTAGTACTGTAGGAAACCTGACCTGACCTGCCTCAGAACCTGAAGACGTCTATTGTACTCGACACGAAGCACTACATAGTGAATGTTATCATTGAACATCTGCATAGAAAGCTTGGTCATAACGGCACTGCAACTTTGATTGACGAACTCTGTCGAAATTACTATAATTTACGCTTGTGCAATGAAGTAAGGCCTTTAGGCCCGTGCATTCATGCATAGTTCTAGTACCAATTTTATTTCTATTATATATCAATGACATAACACAGGTGACTCGTAAAAATGTGTTTTATATGCCGATGACATATCAATAACTGTAACATCAAATAACATTAAAAACAATGACTCGTTACGAACACATTCATCTGACATTAATAATACTATTGACATGATCATTAAATGGCTTAATGCAAATAATCTTAAAATTAATATTAATAAATCCTATTATATGAAATTTAATCAATCTAAACATAAAAAATATAATTTTACATTAGACGTAGCAAAAATCAAAGAAGTAGAAAGTTTAAAATTAATAGGTGTAAAAATAGACAAAGATACAAACTGGAAAACCCATATAGATATGTTAAGTCATAAAATAAATTTTGTGTATGCTCTGCAAAGCATAAAAAACCTAACCAATAAAAAAACCGCTGTTATGTGTTATCGTGCATACATAGAATCTATCCTTCGGTACGGAATTATACTCTGGGGTAATAGCACGGATAAGAATAGAGCCTTTATTGCACAAAAGAAGTGCATTAGGGCAATATGTGGAATCCCGCCAGACCAATCACGTAGACCATTATTTGAAAGTCTTGGATTGTTGCCGCTGCTATCGCTGTACATATATGAATTAGCAGTGTTTGTCCACGGGCACAAGCAGTTGTTCAAGAGGGTTAATAATTTCCGGCCTAGAGACCCTCACAGAATGATATTTAATGAGGTCCCAAGGTCTGACAAATATAGGAAAAGTTGCTTATGCCTTTGTGTCGAGATCTATAATAAAATCCCTCCCGACATAAAAATGTTAAATATGAACATGTTTAACAATAAATTATATAAATGGCTAAATGAAAACAATTTTTGACCTAAAAAGTTTTTTCAATTATAATAATTAATGACATGTTTTAACTTATCCTATAATAATTATGATAAATGTATCTTTTTATTTTTTTTTTATATCTGACATTTAGAATTCTTGTAATATTAATATGTTGACAGTGTATATTTTATTGACATAATATTAGGTAACTCTGACATTCATAATTCTACAGAAAAATGTTATAATTAATAAATCTCTTTTTTTATTGGTTCCATATTATGTATTTGCATGCTATTTTTTAAATGGCAAAACACGTGCTCAAACCGTTGTGTAATACCTATATACCGTGTTTTTAGCAAATAAAGATTATGATTTATGATTTATTACATGCAGGATCCGAAGAGCCCGTTGTGTACTACCGATGATGGTAAGACTGCCACAGATAAGAGTACAACAACACTAGAGACCATTCAGCTATTGGTGCATTGATTTATTTGGTCCTATGCCAACCATAGGTCGGCGACATGTGAAAAGGTGGGGTGGTTTTTTCACTTGTTTGAGTATATAAGAGCTGTCTTCCTCGAACTAGCTTCTTCGTTGTCGATGAATTCGACTCTCATAGCAGTTCATGGTATAACGGTAACACGTGGATGGCCTAAACGAATGCACTCCGATAACAGCACTAACTTCAAGTCGGCTGATAAAGAGTTGAAGAAGTCAGTAAGTAAGTAAGGGAGACAATTAGGAGATTTGGGCAAAGAGTAGACGTTCAATCCTTCAGAAGCTCCATACGTGGGAGGCGTGTGGGAAATACTTGTTCTGTATGTAAAGATTGCACTTTCTGTGGTATTTTTTACAAGCTCTCCTAAAATAAATATATAATGATTGAAGCTGAAAACAACGTGAATGATCGCCCTCTGACTACCGTTTCCTTAGATCCAAATAAAGAAGATGCATTTGAAGATGCTTAAAAAGCAATGAAGAATTTCTCAGCGACTGGCAGATCATTTCTGGTCTAGTTGGCTACACGAATATCAACACTACTGGATAGTTAAAGATGACCTTCAGATAAGGCCTTCAATGTAAAAGTAGGTGATCTTGTTGTGATGGCAGGATACCAATGAACCCAAAAATATTTAGCCATTGGTGTCAATGATAACGGGCCGCGAGTCCGCATGATCGATGACTCTTGGCGGCACTCTCCGCCGCTCTGTTATGAAGTTAGTGCTCATTACGAAAGCTTCGGCAGAGTCAGTTTCTTTTTATGCATAATAGGCAATGCGTTTGCCCACAATCTCGCCTGATGGAAAGCGATTATGAGGCCTAGGATGGTACACGCCTGCCTAGAAGAAGCCTGTTCACTCTGGCCTTGAAGATATCCAGACTATATTGGTCCGGGAAAACATACCTCGGCAAGGACTTCCACTCCCTAGCCGTTCGCATAATGAAAGCGGAAGCAAATCGCTTCGTGCGAATGGGAGGAACTTCAACAACATAAGGGTGAAAGCCCTCGCCACGCCTGGTCGTCCGGTGGTGGAAAAGGGGCAGGGGGGATCAAATTATGCAATACCTCCGCACACTCTCCGAAATGTAACCGATAAAACACACGGTCTTCAGTGGTCAAGACTCTAGAGATTAGCCTCAACGAGAGTGTCATTGCCTATGAGTCTCTTCGCACGGTGTTCCACCGAGTCCAGTGCATCCAGCTGATGCCAAGCAGATTCATCCTAAAGGTGACAACAGTACTCCAAGCAGGAGCGAACTTGGGCTCGGTAAAGGTTAAGGAGCTGCTCAGGTGTAAAATATCGCCTGACCTTAGAAAGTATTCCAAGTTTTTTGCTACCACTTGATGATGCCGAGCAGGAGAATGTGCTGCCTTTTAGTGTTTATGACATAGAATTTTCTTTCCTGATATTTCCTTATTCTGCATGAAATTTGTGACACTGTTTAAAAAAATATTATCAAGACGAATTCAGTTTTCATTTGTGGATTGTTTTTATAAACTGCTTGAAATATACGGAGATGTTTAATTTTATAAGTTCTATAAAAAAGTCCGCCACTGGCTATGTCTATCTTTTCAGGGTGACCCACTATAACCATTATTCTCAAGACTCACTATAACCATTATTTTCCAATCATGGCGGACGAAACCGCAGGGCACCTCTATAGCTATAACCGTTTAAGGCTTACAGCAGTTGAAGCAATGATGCGTCCGGTGCGCTGCATCACTAATCAACATCAATTATAGATAACGAAGTTTGTAATCATATCATTGATGCTGTGTCACTCTGCTGGGGTTATGGCATAAATGTCAAATGGCATTCTTAATGATCGGAACCACTCATCTCATAATTTAGTAAAAGGTACTTTGTTCATACCATGTTCATGTACTTATTTTTTGCTTCTTAATTATTATCGATATTTTAGAGTATTTGTACACCGGTTTTAAAGTGTTGAAAACCTGGTATGGGCACCCGGTTTTCATGACGAATACCAACAATAGGAATAATAACTTACTTTTTTTTCTATCGTCCATCAGAGGCCTAAGCACGAATTTTGGTAACTCCGTAATCGTATCGTCATCGTCAAATTCTGAATGAAAGGAGACAGTTTGTTCTTACATCCGGTAGGGCCGCTGCTTAGTTTTCATAGAAACCTTGGCGATGCGATACGATTACGGAACTGTCAAAATTCGTGTTTGGACTTCAGCTAGATTATCGTATGGACACGTGTTTTTTTCTTTATGCACACAATCAAAACATTTCAGATAGTTATATATTGATTTATAATATAGCATGACTGATTTGACATATCGCATGAGCCCCACTCACAAACTTTGACGCGCTTTATCTTTGTAATTTCTTGGTTGATTGACAAAGAAAAACATAAGTGTTCTTTATTTTTTTATAAACAATGTAACTGACGGACTTACTGTAATTTCGTTTAATTTGCCCCGTTATCGTCCCTATTGTTTTTTTATTTTTACAATAGGAGTGATGACGGGGTACATAAACGAAATTCTATTTAGTCCGTCAGTTGGATGATCAAAAAATAATGGACACGTATTTTTTCTTTGGGCAATCAACCAAAAAATGACAAAGTTATAGCGCGTCAAAGTTTGGGAGTAGGGGCTCGTGACGTCACTTTTGAGTGAATTTTCACTTTAAAGTGTACTCAAACGTGACGTCATGTGACTTTTCAAATCAATATGTCTCTGCAATGTTTATATTATGTGAAAAAAGAAAAAAATACGTGTCCAATACTTTTTGATAATCTACCTGATAAACGAAGAAAAAAAAATTGTCATCATATATATTTAACCATTTATACAAATATTTCTACTTATATAAAACTGCTCCATAACACCTTGCCTGCATTAAGGAATACTAGCTGTGCCCCGCGGTGTTACCCGCGGTTTATTAGGGATATTTTCCCGCAGTTAAACGTAGCCTATGTGTTAATCCAGGTTGTCAGCTAACTCCATACCAAATTTTATTAAAAACGCCATTTAGACGTGAAGATGTAACAAACATACACACTCACATACTTTCGCCTTTATAATATTAGTGTGATTTTATTTTTGTCTTTATAGTTTAGTCAGTTTTAATACTTTTCGAATAGATATGAGCAAGCAAGTACCTAAGCTTCTCTTCTCATTCTTTCTAAACTTTTGGCAGACAAAAATAGCTGAAAGAAATAAATGCACAAATCGGTAATATTTTATAAAGTGTTATTCTATACTTCAAGGTGTTTTAAGATCATTCAAAGGCGGGGGGAGCACCGAACTGTTCTCAAATTTTTGTGTACCTACTACTATTGTACCAAACATAGACAAAGTTAAAACAAATAAGTAGGTTTCTATAAAACATAAAGGCATTAATCATTAATACAATATTTGGATTGTGTGACCAATAAGTGGACGAAATGCGATGTAAAAGCAAACGTGATTTTATCTGCTTAAAAACATTCGTTTTAAAGTGGGGGACCCCAAATAGTCGTGAGGTCAATTGCCAATTATTTAGACATACGCTGAGTGTGAAGTTGCAATACATTGTGGAGAAATAGTATAAGTATAGCTTGATCCCAATAATTTTACTTTAGGTACGTAACAAAAAATATTCAATAAATTTTGAGCAAATCCACAAGAAGCTTATCTTAGTAATTAAAAACAGACAGCTAAAGCACTTAAGAAACTTAATAGCTCTCCAATTAACTTCTTAAAAATAACAACTTTGTAGACGTGTAAAACATAAAAACCACATATTCGCCAATTTTCAATTGAAGTCATTATTTAATAATAACAAAATGAAGTTTGTTATTGTTTTTGTATACAAGGCTGTAAGTTTAAAAATACGATCGGTATAATCACAAATATAAAAAGAACAATAAAAATCTACTTCGTTAGATTGGTTGTTAAAGATACTTACGTATTGAGGGATGCGCGAAGACCTTAATCCTTTGCCACATAAACCTGAGGGCACGGTCACCTGACATAACTAGAGTCATGGAACTGTGTACTCGCTGCGTATGCGCCGGCACAGAGCACAATATCATAAGCCACACAGACGACTACTGCGACGCGCGGAACACGGATTGCCAATCACGGCTCGTTAACGTCAATTGATTTTTGCATCTTTGTTCTCAGAGAAGTGTCAAAAGATGCGCGAAAGTTCAATAGGTGCACAGCTTTTAATCTGTTTTGAATAAAGAATTATAATTTAAGATAGTTCTTACTCGGAAATTCAACAACATGCTAAGCTAAGTCTTATTAAAGTCTAACTCAGTCCAATTCCATGCTGAACCGGGAGCAACAGAAAAATATAGATTTTGCCAGCTTTCCAGTGGTGAAAGCCTATCAACAAACAGGGATGTATGATGAAAATTCATATTTATTTCTAAGTCATGTATAAAATATTAATTTACGTATAACAAGCTGATCCGACGAACTTCGTACCGCTTACAATAATTTGGAAGAATTGACAGCTATCCGTTCGACAGAAACACAGCTTTTGCCATAGTTAGCAATTGTTTGGAGGGCTCTTCTGTAGATTGATCGTTCAGCAAAGTAACTCAAATTTACTGCCAGAAAAATCATGACTTGGCCCTACAAATTCATTAATAGGGGCAAGTCCTTATTTCATTGGCAGTAGTCAATCTTGGAATAACTTTCACTTTTGGAGGAAATCTTTAAACAGTAAATTCATTCCGCCCCCAAAACACGCACCCTAATTTATCTATCTACTTTTTTTTCGAACAACATGGCCGTCAACACAGAAGTAACAACTGCCTTTCCAATGTCAGATTACTTATCAACAGTGGCCAAATTTAATAATATTAAAAAGACTTCACAGAAAATTTTACTAGAAAATATTCCACGTGGACCAGGCATCAGACGGGACTCGAACACCCTTCGCTATCCGGGCGAATGTCCTGTCTATTATACTACCGCGGCCCTAATGGCCGTGTCGAATTGTCTCTAAAATTTCTTAGGATGCAAGGCAGCACCATTGTAGGTAACGTTATTTCTTCAAAGTTCTACCGTATTAATCTTAGATTAATAAGCCGCAAAGCAATAAATAGAGCTGGCCCCCCATCGTAACGACGAACATTTATGTCATTGCATCCTGCTCATTTTCATAATGACGAGTACAACTCGACGCGGTGACAGTCCTGAGCAAAAATGCACGAGTATCACTGAGCGAGTATTATCTTTGATAGCTATTGTAGCTCTGTTACAAACTAGTGAAGTGAGTTCTCGCCGGCAGTTTGAACAGTAGCGATCAATAATATATGCACCTCTTTTATTTACACGGAATGTATCTTTTGTATGTTTCTTGAGCGAGAAAATAGCCGATACTTAGTTGCTTCCTCCTGGCGGTGGGACAACTCCCTGAAGTACCTACCTAACAAAAGTAATTTTCCATTGTTTTGTCGGCAGGCACTATGCATATCGTTATGTGTTGCGTCCTCCCTGAGCTCCAGCGAGGAGGCCCGGGAGTTCATTGAGCACGTGCTGAGGGTCCCGAACCCCGAGAAAGTGCTGAACTCGGTGCTTGGCAGACTGCAGAGGAACCGCGGCCAAAACTTCGAGACCAGAAAACTGGTTTCAGCGGAATCGGAGGATTGTGACGACCCGTCTGAGGTAACTTATCATCATTCTATAATCATCAGCGTATTAATATCTCAATTGCTGCGGCACCAGCATTCCCTATGGATGGAATAGGGAGATTGGGCAATGACCCACTAAGCGGGTACTATTGGTGGCTGCTAATAACTGCAGATGCAGCCGGGATTGACGGCTAAATGTGCTTCCCGAAGCACGAAAGAGCTCGATATAATAAATTTTTGGTCACCGATCCGATTATCGGCTTTGCGAAAGTTACATTTCTTCACAATCACTCAGGCGAACTATATCGGATACAGATCAATATATATAGGTACACCTAAAATCAATAATTGGAGTTATCCCGTGCAACCGACCCATCAACAATTTTAATTCCGAAATCCCCGATACAAGTGATCCGTCGGGAATAATATAAAATAAAACGGTTCCCCCAGGGGATCGGTAATACAGGATTAGGTGGTAATAAATCGATAGTCGGTGTATCACTAACTTCGTTTATGGCGTGTACTTCATTAGAAACTGTGTAAGTTAAAGAAGGATATAATGCGATTCAACTAAGAATAGGACCGACTGGACGCCATATTGTGATGTCATAGCTGTCAATTCAAACCAAATAGGTAGAGTAAGCAAAACTAAAGTTTTTATTTATTAAAACTTATTTACTAAGATTAAGTGAGAAAAAGGATATTTTTTTTAATAACATTTATTTACTAAGATTGAGAAAAAAAACACCGATTTTTAATAATATTTATTTATTAAGACAGAAAAAACATTAATCAGAATCTAGCTCTTCTATTCCGCTCATCTCTGCATTACCGCCGGAGTTGTTATGAATAATCATGCTCTATTACTAGGTCACATACAAACATGCATCCTTTATGTAGACGAAAGTTTGAAATCGAGTTTGCGTTCAGAAACTTGGTCAGTGACATTTGGTCGACGATTTAGGTTATCAACCATTCATGGCCAAAGCTCAATAAGTGAAAATAAATATCAACCGATATTAATTATCAATATTTGTTATTGTTTGTTTACAAATGTTTGATTTTTATTCTTGAATTATCGGAGTGCTAAAAAAGGGTTCCAAGTTTTTTTTTGCAAACCGTACTTTTCAAGCGACATTTGACAGATAGAGGTCATTGGCTTTCCTATTCTTATTTGAATCGCATTATAGATGGCTATCTAAAAAATAACTGAATACGTGTGCCGCTATCGTTTAGCGTCGACTCTGCCCTGGGGGAGATCACTTCTGACGTCATCACTTTTGTAGGTATGAAATCCATAATGGGGACCCACAGATATGAAAAACAGTACCTACCTATACAATAATATTGATGTCTCCTTGATATTTCATAAAAATTGCTATTTAAGACTCGACTTGTCACACTTCAGATATTAAATCTTGACTTTTTAAGAGTGGCTTTCACCATTTGAGTACTCCCCAACACCGTTATACTAAAACGTCAACTTTAACGCTAAGTTATAAGAACCACTTTAATGTCGAATTGTATCCATCGACGAGTATTTGACTGTAATAACAAAGCAATAAGTAGAAGTTCCGGGTACACTCTCAATCTTACTTGCGTAAACATTATGGACTTACAAAGTGATGAAAGTAGATGCTTTAGAATAACAAACATTCTAACTACATTAATAATAATAAAGTCTCGTTAAAGTATTTAACTGTCTTATTATATAACCGGTTTATTTTTAAATCAAGTTGATGACAACACATTGTATAGATTTAGTGGACGACTTAAAACGCCACCTTTCTTCTATTTTTGTGTTTTGAGGAATAGGTCCTTCTCAATATCACTTATTATAAGTAATAACATTAAAAGATCCAACTATCATTGCGTAAAATTATTTCTTTTTTTGCAGTACCGACCAATGATATTTGTTCGATAGCTTGGTGACTTCTATATGTGGATTTCTCAATAAAAATCGGATATTCATATTGTAGAATATTATTCTTAGTAAAATACAGATCTTATTAAAAATTATGTGCGTACGTTGTCTTTTTTTGAATTCGAATAGCAAGAGGGAGAGTGAATCTATATAAATCAAAATGAGTGAATGTAGTAACGAATGGGTACGAAATGAATGTATGAATGGACGATGATGATGGACCGTTTGCAGCTTCTCTCGTCGAAGGATAGATGGCGTTAACAATATTAAATAACTCGTTGGTACCGACCCACAATATGCCATAATATGGAGAAAGAGCTGTGCTCTGTTTTATTAATAATTGTTTAACTAATGTTGTATTTCAATTTGTTTTGTGTCGGGAGTTGAGTTCATCATTTTATCATCGATTTTGGATCTTGAAAGACCTACATCTGGAATAATAAAAGACAATGTTTGTGCACAGTTGGCATTTGAGAAAATTACTAATATCGACAGATAATCCAGAACTTATCACTCTGATAATTATTAGCAAAGAAAACTCGTTTCAGAATTTCAAAAACATCCCAGCTTTATACATACAGGGCGTAAAAAACCTTTAACGAAGTCGAAAGCCACGTACTTTCTACATCATGACGATATTTTTTTTCTTCTGGACCATACCTGGGAAATTTATGGTTATGGAGATATTGAAGGTCAAAGAGACTTTTGAGAACACGCACACACATACACACAGGCACATTCTTTGCGTAGCGCTACAGTAGCGCGCCGCGCTATACATTGCGTACTGAAAAAAGATGTATTGACTTAAAATGACAAATGATTCCCTCGTATAATATTTTGTAATATTACTTGTTTGGGTGTACAGAATGCGTAGTTTTAGTCTTTGTCAGAGATTTTTACACCCTGTATATTCTCAAAGATCACCCTCTAATTATGCCGACGCCTCTCAGGCTCGAGTGGCCTAGTGACTCTACGACGAAGTGGAGACTCCTCCGGGGGGAGATGCTTTGCACCTTACACTCGCCATTTCCCGGCTTGAAGCCCATAAGGATCTCGCCACCCCAAGCCTATAAAGCTGTTAAGATCTTTGTTTTCTTTATAAGCCCGGGTTCACCGATTGTTGGGTATAGATAGGCCTCTCCATAGTCTCTCCACGCTACTCCACGATTCCTCACTACGCGCATCCAGTTCTTATCCACTATTTGGGTGATGTCGTCAGTCCATCGCATAGGTTGCCTTCCCACCTTCCCTTGGCCAATTCTTGGTCTCAGACAGCAAGATTGATCACATATATTTAGCCGAATTTATGCTTTTAAAAACATGCAAAATTAAACTGAAATCAAAATGTAATTACAATTAGGTTCTCGAAAGCGACTGCATATTATAAGCCGGAGGGGCTTTATATGGATCAAGATTGAAATTGCATCTTCAGCAAAGAATTAAAATAATTTTTTTAACGACATTTTTATTTGTTACTAGCTTTTGCCCGCGACTTCGTCCGCGTTATCGTTGTTTTTCGTAAAAAAGTAGCATATGTCCTTCCTCAGGGTTCCGTGGTTTTGATGTGACAGACAGATTAACTTTCGTATTTTAGTAGGGAAATATAATACTGTTAAAAATATCGCAATAAGGAACCGCAGAATATTATTATTATCACTGTGCCCCGAGACCATCAGCGTGTAACTCCTTGTATGTTATTATGTTAATGTATTGGTAATATTGTTTAGATCGCTTTCACATGAGTCTTAAGTACATATAGAATGAAAATACTTCAGCGCAAAGCTTCCGGGTAGACTACGTTGAAATTTGACCCGTCCGGAACGTGAACATAAAAAATTCTAGGACTGCTAACCCGGGAAAGACCGACATAACTGATCATGTGAAAAACAACTGACACCGAGATCTACTCCAACAACACGAAAGGTCTGCCCTTGAGCCTTATTTATTGTCATTGCATAACACACCGATACTGGGAATTGCGTTCTTTTAAATTGGAATGGAAAATTATTTGGTATTATGGGAATTCTGGGAATAAAGATGGTTTCTCCTGCACCGCAACCTATTAAAATTTGAGCCTCGATTACATTTTGTTGCAACTGGGTTACTTTAAGCCGAGTTCCATTGCAAATTTGTGGTGGTCTTAAATTTCGGAGCAGAATAATCGGAATGCCAATTTTTAAACAAATTTCATGAGAAGGAAGTACGGGCATATTTAAAGAATTTAAAAATTCTATCGGGTAATTAGTGGCTTCTTGTTCATCTGCCATTCTATTTATTGAACTATAAACTTTGCTTTCCCCCTGGACATTCGACAGTATTTTATTATTAATCTCAGATGCCTGGTCATTGCGAGGAGTTAAAATGGACCTTTCGCATAGCCAAGAATTGTTCTTATTTAATATATTTGTTACGTCACCGTAAACTGACGATGTAAGATGTTGTTGGGATTGCACTATACAACATAACTCAGGCGTCAGAATAAATTTTCCTTGGTGTAGCAGTGGATAGGTATCTTTGGTGAAGGTATTTTCTTTAATAATATATCAGAAAATTCACGATCATCCGGGTTATCTACAGTTCCCACTCGCATGTTTATAGTCAAATAAATAGTCAAATGCACCGATTGTATATCACGCCACAAATAAGAGCTTTTCAGGCACGCCCTAACCTCAGCAGCTCGGGTTCCCCGTGGTATTACCGTTAAGGTTTGTCGGAAATCACCACAAAATAAAACTGTGATACCGCCCATGGGTCGATCATTTTGTCTTATATCTCTTAAAGTTCTGTCTACCGCTTCTACTCCTTTTCGATGGGCCATCGTACATTCATCCTATTACCGTTAAGGTTTGTCGGAAATCACCACAAAATAAAACTGTGATACCGCCCATGGGTCGATCATTTTGTCTTATATCTCTTAAAGTTCTGTCTACCGCTTCTACTCCTTTTCGATGGGCCATCGTACATTCATCCTATATGATTAAATTACACTTTGAACGAATATTTAAACACTACCAAAACAACTAATTTGTGGTCCTAACTTTAGCTACCTTACACATAAAATCTAAGTGACTATTTGAATTAAAATATTCTTATAGAATTATAATCAGAAATATATACAACTCACAACAAAGAAGAAATGAAAATAAAGCTGAAACGCCTGTGCAATACTATCTACCTATACCTCCTTCACTTAAAAATAAATACTTATAACTACTTTAATTAATAAAAGTACCTACGCTTAATAATTTTTAATTTGAACGAATATTTAAACACTACCAAAACAACTAATACCTGTTTTACAAAATAACAACAAAAGAAATTCAAATAAACTATTTAAAGACTAAAAGTCGCGCTGATAAGCACGGTTTCGGTCTCCCAGGCGGGGAGCAGATGAGAAATCCTCATGGATACCCTACAGCCGGCTGCAAGGTTATGTCAGACTCGTACTGACTAAAAAACACCCGTAGGGGCTGCCTCTGGCCGGGAAGGCCTCTAAGGCTTCATCGGAAGCGATCGTCCCCCAGGGGGGGAGCGACGCAGAAAACAGATTTAGACAGCTCGCTCTCGGACCTTTGATACCCTACCGCTGCCGCGACCCGTGTCGAGCGCGGCAACCGTTACACAAAAATAATCCTTATAGCATGATTCAGTATTCACGTGCGACGGTGTGATGGCTTATTTCATGTATAAGTTTGGTGTTTCTATACCGAGTATTATAAACGTAAGAGTAAACAAATATGATCAGAATGCTCCGAACTGCTAAGCTATCAGGAGTTACACGTGTTATTGTGAGTCAACCATAAAAGATAGACATATGCTGTTGCGGGATATGTTTTAGACAATTTTATGTAGAATATTTCCGTCATACATAATTTCTATGTAACTTTAACCATTAAGGCTGCACACGCCACGGAAGCTTAAAAAATGGAGTAACTTCTCCCGTTTTCCCAACATTTCCCTTCACTACTCTGCTCCTATTGATTGTAGCGTGATGAAAAGTATACTTTAACCTGCCCAGGAGTATGAAGAATAATTGTACCAAGTTTCGTTAAAATCCGTCGAGTAGTTTTTGTTTCTATAAGGAACAAACACACAGACAGACAGACAGACAGACAAAAATTTTACTGATTGCATTTTTGGCATCAGTTTCGATCACTAATCACCCCCTGATAGTTATTTTGAAAATATATTTCATGTACAGAATTGACCTCTCTACAGATTTATTATAAGTATAGATTTGCATATAACAATGATTATTTTAAAATTTGGTGTATTAGATTCAGTCTTGGCGGTTTTGTTTTAAGCTTTGGTGGACAAATTTCAGTTTTGGTGGCAGTGCAAAACCATCAAAGGTAACCATCAAAATATGTGAATTACTAGGTGTGATTATTGCTACGGTTCTCAGAAAAATATAAAAATTTGCAATTATATGCTCCATTTTACAATATTTTAGCCCTGATTGTTTTAAAAAGAGAACAAAAATTTGCGCCCTAAATCTTGATGTTGATATTGGTCCCTTACCGTTATAATATTGTTCATGACAAGCACTATTATTATGTTTTTTTTTTCAGATTTTTCAAGCTAATAGCTTTAAGACGTGGGGGGAGGGGGGCTACTCGAATAAAAAGCGCTTTAAAGTTTAAATTTGCAAAACCGATTCTTTTCTTTCTTTCTTTCTTTTCAAAAAACCCGACTGCTAAAATATTACTTCATATAAAAACTAAAAATAAAAAAAACAAGTCCAGTGGTCTATAATTCTGTTAAGTAAGGAACAAAGCTACTTTAACAGTCGGGACCCATTAGATATACAAGAATGGATAAAATTTTTCAATAATGGGTCCCGACTGTTAAAGTAGCTTTGTTCCTTACTTAACAGAATTATAGACTACTGGACTTGTTTTTTTTATTTTTAGTTTTTATATGAAGTAATATTTTAGCAGACGGGTTTTTTGATTTTTAAATTTATAATTTTTATTTCACACTTTTTAGTATTATAAGATGGCATATACCGTAGTCTTATCACTTAAGTAAGGGAATTAATATGGCGGGAATTATTAAGTACCTTGCGGTGGTTTTAGACCGATTGATTTATTAAGTCATAGAGGCCTTACCAGCAGGGTCAGGGCCTCAATTTTCGCAAAAATGTGTGAAGTTACTCGTAAATCAAGTCGTTACTTATATATCTAATGCCTGTAAATTTTATAATTAACTATAAATTATTCAAAAAGAGTTCATTTGCTTATGTTCTTTTTAGTAGTATAGAAGTAAATATAAAACTCATTTACTTTTATTCGTCGACTATCTAAAATTGGCAGTGGCTGCATTATCATATCAACGTTCGGCTCTAAGATTATGATATAGTCTGATCTAGTCTCATAATATGATAGACGCCAGACCAATCAATAACGTTAATGTCGTAGGTTGACAAAAGGAATAATTCCCATCTGTTGTTTTGGACACTGGTGGTAACTGCCTTAGATCGCTACATTAAATAATTATGCAATCACCAAAGCAAAGTTTATAATATTTGAATGTGCAGAATATAATTTTCATAGCGTTAGGTACAGCACCATAGCAATCCCATTTATTATCAATTTATCACCCAATGTATAGATTTACATTTATGTCGTTCTTTTATAAAGCGTTCACCAGTTACAGGTCGAAGACTTTCTGGTCTACCCTTTTTATTGGTAGTGTAAAGCTTGAATGAAGAATACTTCCACCTATCAATCAGGCTGCTACCAGCCTAGTAGGTATTACAAATGGTGCAATCATAAAAACATTTTTTTCTACCTATAGGCAAAATAAGAATAAGTATGCATAAATTACCGAATAACGAATCACTGTTTACCAAAAATGCTCAGTAACTTTTACCAATATAATCAAATAAACCTACTACTTACTTTATTTTTAAATCTTTTGCATCAATTGCATATTATTATCCTAACTATCTATACTAATATTATAAGGAGGCAAGAGTTGTATGTTTGTAACAAATAATCTCTCAAACTACTGAACCGATTTCGAAAATTTATTCATGATAAGGTAGCTACATTATTTATTATTATATTTTCAAGCATTAATCTCAATATCGTTAATTAATCTGCTCGATTTATAACTCTAAAGAAATTTTTTTGTTGAAAAATTCCACTCTGACAACTTCTTGAGAGGAATTTTTTCTTGTATTATTTTATGTAACTACATTTTATCTAAGTGACATAGGCTATATTTTATCCCGTTAAAATAAATTTCGCCCGTGGTGGATCACTAGTAAGTATAATATAATATTATAGATGCGAAACTGACTTTGTTTTTTACACTTCCGCGCCCTAATAGCTAAATCTATTACGATGAATTTCCCTATAGAATTAGATGAGCCTTGGTTCTAAGCTACAATATCGCAATACTTACATGCATAGGGTGATGGAATGGGTGATTAAGCTATAAAACTTTATATTATTTACTTAGTATTTTGCAGAATTATCTATCGTTTATAATTACAAAACCAACATTACCGCGAAAATTAATAAATACAGGGAGCCATTAAATATGTACCTGCTAGCGAAAAATAGGTTATTTCTCATTATGTTAAGTAACCCTTTTTTTGAAACATGATGTAATATCGTTAAAATAAACTTTAATAAAAACAGTATAATTCTGAGATTTTCATTAAATTACAATAATCATAAATACCTATTATGATAATTTATTTTCTATCATTTAATAAGAAGGAACTGTATCACAGTTTTATTATAAGTACTTCGTATAGGATTAGATACTGTCAATAGCCCATTTTTTTCTTTTTCGCCTAGGTTTTATCTACGATTATAAACACCATAACTATGGCCGTAATCTACTACTGCATAGTACACGCGCTATCACTTTTCATCGTTGCAACTTTTTAAATATTTGTCGAAATGCCATAGTGTAAAAGGCAAACTTTATCGTCCTTAAAAGTATTTATTTTGATAAAAAATAATTTGTAAATACCAAATGTGCATTTTGGAAATGGACATCAATTAATATTTTATTTTAGATTCACTATTTTAGCGATAATGGCTTGTACATTAAAAATACATGTATGGTGTCGCGGACTTTTTTGTAGAACTTTTTAAGAGATACATTTTCACTATACATTAAATTCATGTAACTTTTATTGTTTTTGCAATGTAGGCCGAAATGGCTCGCAAATGGGAGTTTTTTTCCGTCTTACATGACTCTTGTTGTTATATTTTGGCCAATTCACTCAATGACTCCATAAATAATTTTCTATATGTTATTAGCATGTATGAGCTATATTATTGTAAAGTTTCATTAAAATCCATTCAGTATTTTTTAGGTGAAACAGTAACAAAGTTCCATACAAACGTAAGATTGAAATTAAAAGCGCAAGTGGTTAATATACAACTTTAAATCGTTGTAGATTCTAAACAGTCATATAAAATGAAAAATAGTGTAGGGAGCCTAAACATGATTTTCGATTATCTATACAATGATACCCCACTCGACATATTTCGTCAACTTATTTTTTTTACTTCGTCACAATATGGCGCCTAATTGTCCCCATATTGAATTTTGATTACTATTATATCTTTGGTAGCACTCCCATGATTAAGACGAATCGATTGATGCATGAATCGTCAAAATCGGTCCACGCGTTTGGTCTCTAGTGTGCCACAAAGGAACAAACATACATATATAGACTGTTAAACACTGTCTGCGCGTCGCGCTTCGCGCTCTTGCATTGCGCAGTCGGGTAAAAAAACTTTATATATTGGGGAGTTGCCCTTAAAAATAATTATAATTATTATATTAGAACGTTGGTATACTGTTTTCTCGAAAATATGTTGAAAAACTTTGTGTGACATTCGACTCGTCACTATAGTATAATCCCTCGACTTCGTCTCATGTCTTACATTTGTCTACTCGTTTGTAATAATAACCAACACACCGCACTAATATCATAAATAATTATTTAAAAAAATATTTTACCGCTTTGTCGGCGTGATTGTATACGTAACTTCACAAAATCACAGCTCTCTAGTGCCAACAGTCTCGAATCAAAATCTCGAACGGACAGGCAGACAGACGGACATGACGAAAATTTATGGGTTCCTTGTCAGGACTACAAAACCCCTAATAAAAAGGAACTCTTGGTTTTTGCCGGTATATTTTCGGAACTATCCGTCAGATGGCGCCGTTGGCTTTCAACATCGCGTATTGTTTTTCTTCTCAGCGTCAGCATAAGACCTTTGCTAATCTTACACGTGGTGTGCCTACTAATACTAAATCACCTTCCTGTTGTATTGTAATCACATAACTTATCAAGAAGTGTTTCTACAATTTCATACAATTTTTAGAACCGTTTTTACGGTAAATTAGTTATGCCAAATCTACGGATTTGTTCATAGATCTGTGGATTCTAGTGTCCGTGTTAATAGGTCGACCTTGAGATACTGTTTTCATACAAAAAGCATCTAAGGTCACACTTAGAGTTGAGAGCGATCTATTCTTGGACTCAGCAATCTTACGAATCCCTCGGCCATGTCGTCTTTCCCGCTCAAGTGACCTGCCCATCTCCACTTTAGCCTTACCACTTGCAATCACTAACCTGACGTCGGAAAAAAAAGCTTTACTCATTTGAACCTTGGACAGTAAAAACAAATTTTACTAAAACTAATGATTTTGCAGGTTCTGCCTGAATACACGGAGTCACTGGAATCTAGAGAACGGGAGTCAAGACAACTATCAGTCCAGGTATGGTCGATGCATTTAAAGTTTTAAAAAAAAAACAGGACAAATGCTAGTGGGATTTGCCCACTTCCGTTTCGTAAAAAATGGATTGGTGTTATTTTTATATAAAAAAAATTGTATTCACACAGCAGATTCTTTTTTACCGTTAACTTAGAAGTTTAGTTTTTTTCACAATTTCAACGGACCACAGACCTGAGTTTAAGAACAGGTTTGAATTTCAACTTTATCGAAATTTATCTTGAGAACGCGTTAAACACCTTAGGGTCTCGACAGACGGACAACAAAGTTAACCTATTAGGGTTCCGTTTTTTTGCTTTTGATTATATAACATATATAACACATTCCAGAATAAAATTAAGATAAGAAAAAACATCAGTTTTGAATACAAATAGATTAAAATCGACAATGTTTCATTACCGTTTTAATAGCTTATTAGAAAAAAGAAAAATCCAGAGATATTATTAGATAATACTAACTTAACGTAACTATGGCAAACCCTTTCATTTTTTATCTGATAGAGGTTTTTCTACGGCGCCGTACTGTTGCCGCACTCTTTTTATAGATAAGTTTCTCTTATATTGTTTTAATGTCTGCGCAGTTACACGAGCTAGCTTATTATGAAAGTTCTGCTGCTTTTTGTCGCGTTTCAAATAATGAGCGATAAAGCTCTTTCTGTTCGTAAAAAAACACACAAAAATACAAACTGACTTAGCAAAGACATCTTATCCTTTAATCTTAATCCAGATAGAAATCTTTTCTAGTTTAGTTTTCTTTAGAACCAAACAACTAGCAGTTAAATGAAAACATAAAAAAACAGAAATCTTATCCTTTTCCTCCATCTAAAATACATTAAAAAAATTATTAATATTATTTGAGTTGCCGTTCACTGCTAGGGTAGGCTATGCTATCAGCTCCAAATGTTATTATTTTTACTTTAAGTTCAGACTTCAGTAAAAGATAAGAATTATGTCTTAATTATAGTGTTTTTAACTAATTTTAGAGGGAAGCTTTAATTACATCGCCGCAAATTGTTTCGTCCATCTTAAGAATGTCGCAATACATTTTTAATTATTATTAAAATAAACCAGACCTTATTAACTAGCTTCGGTGGTTCGGTGAAAGAAAGCTCGCCTATTACGCGAGCGGCCCTGGTTCGATTCCTATCCGAGGAACTTTTTTAATAATTTTAAAAAATTTACTTGCTACTTAGTTTCTTAAAACCACACCATTTTTTATTGTTTATCGTTAAGTCAATGCACTATAAATTAAGTTTAGGTACTTCGCCAGCTTTCATAGCATAAGTAACAGTAGGAAAGGTGGTTTTAGCTAAGGATCAAACTTAGTCCGTTGGTATAAATTTCCTTTGTTATCATTCGATTTGGTAAAACCGTGTTGGAATAACCTCCACGTTACAAACCTAGTGCCTTAGACAAGTGGCCATATATCTACTCTACCAAACGCTGCCGCTAACTTTCAAATGTTTAAAAATAAGGCTCAGGCACTACTTCTACCGTATTTGTAAGGTTTTACCCCTTTTAGACATGATTAAATACAAAAAACCGCAAGAAATCACAACAACAAACAAATCCGTATCAATACAAAACTTTGACGTTTTACAGATTGCTGGGTTTGATTGCCAAATAAAAATCTAAATGTTAATTCCGTTTTTCGCCACACCCATTCTATTTCCGTACAGACTCTACCCAATCTTTGATTAGTTTTTTAAGATGGAGAGGTAAGGCATAGCGGAATTTCTGCTTAAATTGGAGAACCTATATAGACGGTCATGTATACGCTCAGGCACAGTGATATAACTTTACCTTTGGAAATGTTATGTTCCTGTCGGTTAATGAGGTTTCCAGTGCTCCACGAGGTAGGGCTCCAGGGTAGGCAAAACGCGACTGATAACCTGGTTTCGCACTTATGTAGTGGCCGCTTACCATATTATGCATGTTAGCCACCCATATTACACAAAAAAAATTAAACAAGTTTCAACGTTATAGATGCACTGATTTATTTATTTATTGACGTTTCGTATCCTTTTCAGGATGCGTCGTTTGAATTGCAAAATGAAACAAGTTTCAACGGTATAGATGCTCTGATTTATTTATTTATTGACGATTCGTATCCTTTTCAGGATGCGTCGTCTGAATTGCAAAATAAAACAAGTTTCAACGGTATAGATGCTCTGATTTATTTATTTATTGACGATTCGTATCCTTTTCAGGATGCGTCGTTTGAATTGCAAAATAAAACAAGTTTCAACGGTATAGATGCTCTGATTTATTTATTTATTGACGATTCGTATCCTTTTCAGGGTGCGTCGTCTGAATTGCAAAATAATAATAATAATAATAAATATTTCCGACACTCACACCAATTAGCCTAGCCCCAAAGTAAGCATTATAAGGCTTGTGTTATGGGATGCTAGGGTAACGGATAGAATACATATACTGTACATATATAAGTATATTTATATAAATACATATTAAACATCCATGACTGGAGTACAAATGCTCGTATTCATCACACAAACATCTGCCCCCACCGGGATTCGAACCCGGGACCTCTCGAGTCGGCGACAGCCATGAAACCCGGCGTACAAACCACTCGGCCACGGAGGTCGTCAATAAAATAAAACAAGTTTCAACGGTATAGATGCTCTGATTTATTTATTGACGTTTCGCATCCTTTTGAGGATGATCCTGAAAAGGATGCGAAATATCAATAAATAAATAAATTAGTGCATCTATAACGTGGAAACTTGTTTTATTTATTGAGTGGTGTGCGTGAAAACCTAAGAAACAAATAGGATAATTTTAGATTATTGCTTAAGTTTATACTTATATAGTTTAAAAGTGAGCGTTAGCGTGTAACTTTCCATTAATCGACAGAAATGTGGCCACTTGTCTATGGCACTTAGTCTCTACTTAATACCTCGAGGCCTACTCTAATTCAACGAAAAACTAGATTTCGATCGAAACTTCGCACTTTTCTTTATATGTTTTGGGTTCGTTTTTAATATAATATTCGTCGTCGGAATTTAGATTGAGGTTTAGATTTTCTAAGCCTACTCAAAGAAAGCTTCAATTTGAAGCATGAAAGCTAAAATTCGACGAAATTAAATTTCGTTTGAACTTCGTTATCGAAAGTTCGTTTCGGAAAAAGAGAGTAGACCCCCAGGTTGAGTGGAATTCGCCGGAGCTTGTGTAATTTCTAGGAGAGCGCGTTATTATGTCGGCATGAAGTTAATGCGAATTAGGAGGATTTGTAACACATTTTTATTGGTTGAAAATGGTCGCTTTACTTGCCGAACTTCATATCATATGCACAGAATATTTACAGTTATATAAAATCTTTTACACAAGGATCTTTTTAATCTTTTCGGGTACGTTAAATCAATGGAAATGTATTCTAATTCTGTTACCAATGTGTAGTTACGAAGAGAAGAAGGGTAGGGAAGGGAAGGGTCAGTATCCATAACGTGTCTTTCTGGGGGCCTACCGCTTTAGCAATAGCCAAAGCAATCCTAATAGGCATTTTGTTTTTTCTGACCGCCAAAGGTTTTTTCAAATAGGCACTTAGCACTCATTTTCTTTAATAATTTTATTACCAATCCATAAAGAGCGCGAGAAATTTTGAAACCCTTCGACAGTCAGAAATAACAAAATGAAATCATAAGCTATAGCAATAACCAAAGCAATCCCGATAGGCGGTAGGCCTCCTGATCCAACTACTGACCTCTTTTCATGTTGTTATCAACAGAAGCACTACCCGATTTGCCATTTGGAGAGAACCATTCGCAAGCTAAACACGATCGACTATGAATACAGGCCGGCGTACTATGAGGAGATCAAGTGCAGTTCCACTAATGCAGACGAAGTAGGCTCGTACAGTGAGGTTCGTATAACAATTTTTCTCACATGTTTCTAGGATAAAAAATATTTGGACCATGGGCGTATTGAGCCTAGAGCGAAAAGCATGTCTCAGGGCGGTTGGCTGCGAAGGACAGCGAAGAGTCCAATTTTGATCACTTTCTAAAGAGTTAGAGATTATTAAAGGGCGGGTAACCTTAGATAGAAGGCCGGGGCAGAAGTTTTTTAAATACGATGCATGTTACAATCACTTGTGAATTTCAAAACCATTGGTTCGCAAATTAACTTAATGTATTAATACAATGTTTTCCATATTTTTTGGGGTAAAAAGTGTCATAATTACATCCTATCCGTTTGACCATAATCCCGTAATCAGGTGACAAACTTTTACATTTATTCGCTTGTGGTTGGTTCATGAGGGCTTCATCCACTATAAGCCGTTAACATGACTTTACTTTGCCCATGCCATTCACCAGAAGGCCTGCTACAGTTCATACTATTTTATTAGCCCTATTTCTAATTTGCGGTGCTAGCTTTTGTCATAGGTTTTTCACTGCTTCGATGGTCGTCGTTACAATGATGTCATTTGTCTTGTCGATAGGTATAATACCACATATTAGGTAGCATGCTTGTAAACAAGCTTAACGTCTCGTCGACGTCAAGATGATTCCATTTTGATAAGCAATTTAATATTTAAGCTTTTAATGGTGTCGATTCCGGCGTGATTATCTAAACTTAAAACTAAATTTAACATCAGTCTCACCTTAGAGAGAAGGACAAGGATGCACTGTTGTCAAATTTAAGTTTAGCTTTAGAGAATCATGCCAGAATCGACATCAATATGTTTCTGTTATAATAATATGGTTTTTTATATTATACTGTTTATTTATTTATTTTTTTATACTGTTATTGTTACAGATTTGCACAAGCCTTGGGTTTTCGTGCGTACAGTGGAATAAAACAATACATTTGACTAGAAGGCCTTACAACAGGTAGGCACATGCTAATAACACAATTTAGGCCAACTTTTTTTTGCGGATCAATTAGCTTCGCCCCAGAGTAAGCACTGTAAGGCTCGTGTTATGGAATACTTGGTTAACGAAAAGAATACATAACTGATTATTAAATAAGTAAGTATATTTTACTAGCTTTGGAGCTGTAAAGTTTTTGAGTGGAGAGTAAATGTAGGACGCCCTGAGACAAAAATGGGATGATGACATTAGTAGGCTGGCTGGAGTGGGCTGGATGAAAGTGGCAGAAAATCGTGAGCAGTGGCGTGCATTAGGGAGACCTGTGTCCAGCAGTAGACGAGTATGGGTTGATGATGATGATAGTTTATTAGAAAAACAAAAACATCCATAACTTAGGAACAATTTCCAAATGATCAATAATCACACAAACATTTGCCCTACCAAGATTCGAACCCTCTGAGTAGGCGACACATTGTGAACGCTACGGAGGTCATCATCTGAGGCACGAATTTTAACGGCTGCGTAATCGTATGGCATCGTAAAAGTTTCCATGAAAACTAAACAATGCCCTGGATGTAAGAACAAACTGCCTCCATTGATACAACATTTGACGATGACGAGACGATCACGGGGCTGACAAAGGACATGGCTAAGAAACTGCCCTTAACGTGTATAATTATTTCGCACTAACCTAAAACATTATAATATTAGTTTATTAATTTAAACGTGTTTATTATTCTCATACAACTTCCGTGAAATAATCAAATTATAAAAGTATAAAAAATTAAAATGTTCCGTTTAACAAAAACAAATGAACAATAAATGTGCACAAAAAATATTTGTGTAAGTATATCGAGATAAACAATATTAATTCCGAACTCCTAAAAACTGTGACATATTTGACCCCAATTTTTATTATAAAAAATCACTGAAGGCCTAAAATAATAGATTTTAGTTTTCTGATCAGGCTGTAGATAATGCTGTAGGATAATTAATCCTTTGAAGGATCTTGGCGTGATCATGGATAGCGAATTGCGATTTGGGGCGCATATCGATGCAGTAGTTACTAAAGCAGCACGTATGTTAGGATTTTTGAGGCGCAATACAAAGAAATTTAAACTGGTTTCTACTAAAATCGTTTTGTTTAATGCGCTAGTCCGGAGCCATCTTGAATATGCTAGTGTGGTGTGGTCTCCATTTTATGCAGTGCATTCTCAGCGAGTTGAAGGGATACAGCGTTCTTTTACAAGACACTTGGCATTCTTTTCTCAAGGCATTTCTCATAGATCTTGTTACGATCACCGTTTGAAATTTTTCAAAATGAATACCCTGCGAGACCGTCGTAAACTTCACGACATGACATTCTTATATAAAGTTGTAAACAATGGTCTCACTTGCGAAGATCTTTTATCGCGCATTGCACTTAATGTGCCACACGCTGTCCCGCGATTTCCTATCACCAGACAATTTTATACTCCACGCTGTCGCACTAATATTGGTCTGTCCTCTCCAATAGTAAGAATGTGTAACGAGTACATGTTAAATGGTATTTCGGGTGACCTGGACATCATGCACGACTCCTTACTTTCTTTTAAATCTGGAGTGTTGAAATCACTTGCCAAATGAATTAATTTTAATTGTACCTAATGCTTATTTTGCTTAACCGATTTCATGATTTTTCGATTCACTGTATTCTTTTAATTTTAATTTGGATTTTTAAATGGTTGTAAAATACAAAATACTTTTTTATTCTTAGCTTCATTTTTCTAAAGCATTCCGCGATTCAGTAAAAACAAAAAATGGCCAGCTTTGAAAGTCTATGCGCAAAATGACAGATGAAACAAAACGCATATAAAACCTGACCAATAATATATGAGGGACCCCTCTTGACAATCCTCAAAGTCACTGTAATACCCGCCATACACACTACGAGAAATCGTTACGAGCAGTTCGAACGGTACAGTTTATACGATTTCGTTTACTATAGGAAACTGTGCAGTTTTATAACATACACGCTACGATTTATCGGTACCATTCGGACTGTACAGTCTAATCGTAACGATTTATCGTAGTGTGTATGGCGGGTATTACGTTTTGCAGTGTTGGCAGCTATTTCATTACTTCTGTGTTGTTCGCTCGAAATGTCTTTAAAAAATGCCAAAACAAATTGTATTTAAACAATATGCCGTGTAGGCAATAATACGTTATTTTAACGATTCGTATTTAAGTGATTATGAATGTATAAATAGCAAATAAAAATACAGAAATGGAAAAATATATTTATAAAGAGATGAAGACACAAGTCTGAATATCCTCAACACATATCCAACTATAAAAAAAAGTGTTTTTACGGTACAACACTTGTCTCCCGAGTTCAGCACCAGTGTAAAGGCTATTTTCGCATGGTGGTATGATTATGGGTCCACACAGACGCAACATGTCAGATGCTCTCTTTGAAGAGCTTGTGATTTTAAAATCTTTAACAAATAAAGGAAACCAGTAATTTTACCATAAAGAATTTTATTTCAATAAAGTATTTTGAAAATACATATTTAGTATTTAAATACAAAAGGCAAAAGTATTTTGTATCTTGCATTTGAAATACTCTATTAAAAAAGTATTTGCATTTTGTATTTAAATACTTTTCGAAAAGTATTTTATACATCTCTGCAAGGTAATGACGTTATACGATTTTTTATAATTTTCAAGATTGTGACTTTAACAAAATAATCAGCCATACAGCATTAAATATTACTAAGTACAATATTTATACATTGCTAGGGCAGTCCCTCATACAAAACTTTACCATATCCTTTAGCGCCTTCGCCAAAGGCTTTAGTCGTCTTAAGAGACTACCAACGAGACCGAGAACACGTTAACCACTGTGCTATGTGCTATCAACCTATGAAGCTCCTCAAAGCATAGGATATAACGACTTCGACTTCCGTGTCGGAGTGGTATGTAACCCGGTTTTCAAGGTCGCCTACTCAGAAGTCTTGATTTCGAATCCCGTTGAGGCAAATGTTTGTGTGGTGAATACGAGTATTTGTACTTGAGTCACACCTGTTTATATAAATTTATAGCTAGGTAGACAAATGACTCTGCCCCACACCTTATGTTAAGTGGTGATAGAGTCCAGACGCGAAAATAGCTGGTACAACACTTATAAACTGCCACACCAACCATCCTCACCTTGCCGGCCTGCAGAAACGCTTCTTCACGCCTCTCTTGAAGGACCCCAGATTTTAGGATTGTATTTCTACAAAATATACTTGTATATTTATAGGCTAATTGGTGTAGTGTTGGAAATATTTCAGTGTAGTGTAAAGAAGCTAGATAGCTCAGGTGTTAAGCGCGTTGATGGTATCAAGGTTAAGCAATTTTCTCTATGGCCGGTTATTGGATGCGAGACCAAAACTTATTAAGTTGAGCTCCACGATGCTTCGGAAGACATGTAAAGCCGTTAGTCTGCTTCATCTGCAGTCGTTAGCACCCTCCAATCCACGTGGTGGGACACTGCCCATTCTCCCTATGCCATTCATAGGGAAGGGTTGTGTCCCGGCAGTGGGGTCACTAATAGACACTTTTATCAGTTATCTTAGTATCCCATAAGACCAGCTTACTTTGAGGCCGTTCATTGTTAGAGGATACATTGGCTAGATCCTTAACGAAAATTAACCTAACACCCCCCACTCCAACCGGCACAGCGGTGCGGCGTTGAAAGCCGTGCATCGTCTAATGTCGTTTTAGTTCGGCAGACTTCTGCACGGTGTTTGTGTGCATACGACTAGACGTATGCGTGTAGACTAGCTGCTAACTGCTTATAACTGATTCTATCTCTTTAAGACACAATGCTTTTTTGGCCGCGTCCACGAGTGATTTCGAGCCCGCGACTAGTTGAACCTTAACGTGCGTTTATATGGTACGACCACGGAGTACCCCCACTAGAGTCCGCATCACGCAAATTTTGTTTGAAATCAAAATCGCCAAAGTCGGCGGCGTGCAGGGAGATCAGCCGCGTTGTGATTGGACACGTCAAGGTCAGATGATATACTCAGTGCAGCGAAGTGATGAGGGTAAGATCGATTTTAGAAAATATCGATATTTTCTATCGATAAATAAAGGACACCCGGCATTATGTGCCAAAGTTGTATACTTTTTTAATTTTTTTATCTGTGTTTCATAATTGGGTAACGTAGTCTGGCAATATTTGTCATCAGCAGCTAGCTGTCAATGTCAAATACGTAGGTTTGTCAATATAACCTCTATATGTAGCCGGGTCGTCAAGAGAAATAACGGATAAAAAGGCAATCACAGCAGAGAACATTCACAATCACAGTACGCGGGAGCGAATGATTTTTTTGTTTGTATTTTAGGATTGTCAAATTGACATTTGGTTTTTATTTAGAAAAAGCAAAGGAATCATGGTTTTTACAGTCACTTGAGTAATATTTTCAAGTAAAATTCTGTCCCTTGAAGATTTAGGGTTTCCATATCAAAAAATATTAATCATTATATAACTTCTTTCCACGATTCACTAAAAATAAGGCAAAATTAGTTTTATGTAGCAAATAATTTTGGCTTCATTTTGAGACCAAATTCAACTGTATACAAGTTTAGCATTTTTTCTATGAAAAGTGCCGGATCTCCATTGTACAGAGGCCTAGTACTTTGGTGCGCTAGTGTAGCTATGCGCAAACATACTCTCTCCACTTTCTTCCAGCGTTCTAATTACATGACGCGACTAGTAACTACATACTAAATAAAATATAAGCAACACAAAAAACACGTAAAAAAAATATCTAGATAGACAATAATATGCTGTTTATGACAACTTTTAAAACTTAAGGCGCCTTACTCATCGGCTCGGTACAGGTTCGTTTTGTTTGCGGGAGTGACTGTCAGTGGTAAAGTGACGAGAACATATGTAACTGTTTACAGTTGGAGTCCAATCTTTACGTTTAGTTGCACTTATACAAAGTTCCTTCATCTTGGCACATTTTGGAAACCTATGAAATAAATAAAACACGTAATGTTACTGTATTTTGATTCTCGCATCAGTCTGTAAGATATCACCTTAAATATCTCTTTAAAGATTTTGCTCGTTGCTGTTCTCGTGAAAGGCACATGCGATATACAGACTTAATGAATTTAATATTAATACGGTGACGTCCGTGGCTCTTGACTTAGCACACGCAAAATAATCTAAGTATAACCAAATTATTGATTTTGAAGGAACTTGGTAAATACTTATCAAATTTTATGCTAGCTACCACCCGCGACTTCATCCACGTTAACTTTAGTTTTTTTGAAAATCCTAAAGAAACCTGACATTTTTCCGTTACAAAAAGTATTCTATACAACGATATTTTATACCCTAGATACGACAACATGTACAAAATCGTGGCCGAAACGTGACCAAAAGGTACATTTGACGATTCACAGAGGTCCGTAAGATGATCGCGTGGTCAAAAACAATGTAATGCATTATTTAAAAAAAAGTCACCTTTAATGCATACGGCACAAGCTCTTAATTAAAACGCGTGCATCAAAGATTTATGGCAGTTCAAAATGCAAGTTCCTAAAATTTTACGACTTATTGTTATATGCAAAAGAAAATAGACCTTATTTTTTTTAACTTTTCGCGCTCAATTCTGAATGTGCTGTTAGCTATTATAGCAGGTACAGACCGCGAAGAAAAAAGACGGCTATAGGGCGACGTATAACCGACCATGCTTTTGAGTATCACAAATATGTTATATTAAATCAGTTTATAGTAAGTATTACAATAAAATTTGCTTCAAATGCGTTAAATTTATAATAATAATAAAAACGTTTATTTGACTCAAATTATATAAATAACTTATTGTATTACATAAAGATGACTATGTACCAAATTATAAAAACATTAATTAGATACCTGTCGAAAAAACAACACTTTACGTACTATTAGTATTTTTTCGCATTTTTACGGAGCTCTGCGGCATTTTGACTTTTCATCGGTCCGCGCGTGACTGTAAACCAAGAATTGCTTGAATAAAGTTTCAAGCACTTCTTGATTGGGACACATTTTGAGCGCTCGTGGTCTATCTAGGGTATTTAATATCGTTAATTCCATGTCTTTATCTAGGTCATAAAGTATGCGCACTTAATTTCATACAAATCGGTTTAATCGTGTAATAGTAACAAACATCCATACAAATTTTCGGGTTTAAAATTTTAGTACGATATGATTAAAAACTGTTGGTTGTATACTCATGATATCTGTTATTGTATACGATGAAATAAATAGTTTTTATTTATTTTTTCTATTTCCGTAGCTGACAAACTTATCGATAAACTTACGGGTACAGACATGAGCTGCGTCAAGTCACTAGCAATACACGTGCCGGTGTGAGAGCGGAATAGCATATATGATGTAGCGCATGCGAGAAAGGGATAGTGTTAAAAGACATCAACGCGTTCACCAAAAAATAAATACAATTAAAAGCAATTTCATATAAGAGTATTTTTGTCTTTTTGTAATGCATTTAAACTTACCGGAGAAAAGAAATACCATCTTTTTGAAGACTGGAAGTTTTACTCCACTTTCCACATAATTTAATTGCACAGTACGGCATTTTTTCTAGTTTTTTAACGCAAAAACGAGAGAAGCACTTCTGCTAACGCTCGGCTTCGGAATGAAACGATGTATAGCGACGTCTGTGGGCGTGTCTCACGCATACGTAATATACTACTTAAGCTTGGCGTAAGCGCTTGCCCTTGTATGCGGACTCTAGTGGGGGTGCTCCATGGGTACGACTGTATGAAGCTCGCACGGATCGAGACGAACTGCTCCGAAAACAGGCGAATACGTAAGCAGCTGTTTGTGAGAAAGTATATAGGTATCTATCATCTATGTACAACAGTGAATAGCTGTACGCGTAAAATTTGTGTATAAGGTGATTTAAATATGTTTTCTTATCGGTCACCACGCTCAAAAAGTGTAACTTGAATTAATATCAAAGAAAGCAATATAGTAGAAGATCCGAACTAAAAACGATCTTCACCGAGCTGATAATAGAATGAATCATATTTTATAACAAATTTAGTATGTTAGAAAATATGTTGAAAATGGGTTGCCTAAAAAAATCCTAGACAGACAATTTTTAATTATTTAAAAAAAATGATTTATTTTTTTATTTTTGCAACATCAAGATAATAAGAAAATTTTTACCCTGACTTAAAGTATGAAACGTATAGAATGTGCAGCCGTTGGGTTGCCTATTATTTACCTGGACAAACTACTCGGTTGTCAGGTATAAACAGGTATGTCGATGCCAGTTACCTTCACTCGATTAGATAATCGAAAAAATTTTATATCAATATGAGCGTTGTTTTATTGCGAACACGGTGATATAGGGTTGTCTGCAAAAAACTTGGTCCTAATAGGGGTTTGCGAATTTTGAAGATTTTAATTTTAACGCGAGTGGAAATGTGTGACAGAGAGATCCGAATTGAGTATAGCGTGTAATAATAAAGGAGACAACATGGCACAACTGACATTTAAGTTGTAAATAATAATAATTATAATAATATTATAATACTAAAATATTTAACAATAAAACCTCAATTAAATAAATTAATAAATATATATAAATGAATTTACTTATTGACTTATAAGTATCATTATATATTTATACAAGTTTTTGTAACTCAAAATATAATGACATAAATAATACAAATATCAATACTTTGAAATTTTTTTTTCTCTTTCTGGAAAAAATTATGAGAAACAAAGTGGACAGCCGAAAATTCAAATTCATGGATAAAAAAAAATAGACTAAAAATCTTGTATTACGTTTGAAAATTTTATTAATAAACAGCATAAATACAAAAATAATATCAATAAAAAATAAATTGTAATAAATATTTTCTTTTCTATATCTGATTCATCAGAAGTATAATTTTGATTCTCGAATTCATCTGACTCATTATTAGCTGCTTCTTCAATTTCTTCCATTTCGACAATGTCCTGGATTTTCAAAGGATCTCTGATAAAACCAGTTGGTTTTAAAAAATCATCTAAATGCCAACCGTAGCTTTCGGGGTTTAATTTCGCACATACAGCATCAGTTGCATTAAGCCACATAGAATTTACATATATAGTTCTTAAAAAAATTTGTAGCAGGGAAATTCAACATGGCGGTATAAAGTTGGAATCGCCATACATTTTTGCTGTAAACTCTTGAACAGCTTTCATTTTTTCATTAATAAAAATATCAGCTTCATCAGTTAATGAAGCAAAAATAGTTTGATACGTCTCATTTTTAGAAAATATTTTAAATGGTCTAATTTTTCCTTTATTATAAAATGCCGCAGTGTAATCACAACATGTGAATGCGTGAAAAGCATCAAAATTTGACATGATAAAAATTAATTTTTTCATGTCAAATGAAAACCTGTTTGTGAATTATCTATTTATATATTTTTTTTAATTTTTAAGAAATATTTTCTTCATTTTTTATTAGCATCTATTTAAATAAATACCAAAACATTTCTGTACCTCATCCAAATCCGTAGAAGGCATTACTTTCTTCACCCTTAGTAGCTGCTTCACTAGAATGGACACTAGAATGTAGGCTTTCTGTACCTTCATCAGCAATAGAAGTATAGATCTGCTTCTAAAAGTAATTTTTTGTATATAACGTTGATATTTGAAATTTTCTTTTTATGGAAAACTGTATTTATATCAATAATACTTTTTTTGTCAAATTTTATTCGAGAAAATTATTAAGAAAAGTAATAAAAACTGAAAGAAAATAGAAACTGGAAAAAAACGAGCGAGAGATCTTTCAACAAAATAGTTTTTTAGACAATGAATTTGATAGAAATGATTGCTCATTAGATAAAAATAAATATTCAACGAACGTCAAAACTATACGATTTCTAATTGTATTAGATAATAATTGAAAGAATAATATACTATATACTTACTGCATACTCTGTACAAAAAACTCCAAATTCTTCATTGTATTTATTGCCTAAAACAGTTACTTTTTTGTAACACGTGGTGTGGTAACCAACAAAATCGAGAACTGCTTCAGTTAGTTCAATGTTATGATATTTAAAGTTTTTTTTTTACGAAAAGCTAACTTTAACGAGCACTTTTTGAAAGTTTCATTAGTAAAATCACTTAAAGAATTGTCCGAACAAAATAACACGTGTTGCGACTCCAAATAACGCTCACTGTTTACTAGAGTATCGCTGTCATTCTCTGTCATATGACTACCGAGCGTGCGCACTTTCTGATATTCGAGGTCCCATTACATGCGACTGCCATGTTGTGTCCTTTATTATTACACGCTATACTCAATTCGGCTCTCTGTCACACATTTCCACTCGCGTTAAAATTAAAATCTTCAAAATTCGCAAACCCCTATTAGGACCAAGTTTTTTGCAGACAACCCTATATCACCGTGTTCGCAATAAAACAATGCTCATATTGATATAAAATTTTTTCGATTATCTAATCGAGTGAAGGTAACTGGCATCGACATACCTGTTTATACCTGACAACCGAGTAGTTTGTCCAGGTAAATAATAGGCAACCCAACGGCTGCACATTCTATACGTTTCATACTTTAAGTCATGGTAAAAATTTTCTTATTATCTTGATGTTGCAAAAATAAAAAAATAAATCATTTTTTTTAAATAATTAAAAATTGTCTGTCCAGGATTTTTTAAGGCAACCCATTTTCAACATATTTTCTAACATACTAAATTTGTTATAAAATATGATTCATTCTATTATCAGCTCGGTGAAGATCGTTTTTAGTTCGGATCTTAGACTAATAGCTTTACCGTGGCAGGCCTCGAGTGCCACACGTATTTTTTTTATTTATCTTTGTAATAAACCCATACAGTCAATGCCTTTTTCCCAATGTAGTGTTAGCTTATTGATGCCCTTTTTGAAAAAGTCTGCTAGACGGGAGGCAAAAAAATCATCAAAGGCATTTAGAACTGCCTCTCGATTTTTGAATCTTTTCTCAGCTATTAAGTTATTCAAATTCTTGAAAACAGAAGTCTGTATGGACTAGGTCTGGTGAGTACGGAGAACGGATGACGGAGAACTTCCAACCCCAGCTCTTGTAATTTGGAGACCGTCTGCTGTGCAGTATGAGTTCGCGCGTTGTCGTGCAGGAGCAGCAAAACCGAACGATTGACCAAAGCTGGTTGGTGATGTCTCCGTCATTGTGTTCAGTTCTTTTCAGTACACATCTGCAGTAATACCCATCCCGTTTTGTAAGATGCTATGATGAATGACACCGGTGCTAGACCACTAATTCAGCCGTAGATTGAGAATCATCAGTTTCCACAATCGCCTTTAATTCGCCATTGTCTACTAAAGGTTGTTTCGGTCGACTTCGAGATTCTTCGTAGGTCGGAATTTCCAGAACTGAAGCGGGCAAATCAATAACCAGTGGTAAGATCGTTAATAATGTTCGTCGATGATGTTGCGTGCCGCTTCTGCCGCGATGATGAAAAATGCGCTGAAAACAGAACGCTAACCATTACACAAATGACTAATATTCAAACGACAATTCCGTATTTAAAAAAAAATACTTAGTATTCTTAGCGGAAAAGGAAAATTGATAAAGACCTATTGTTTATAAACTTAATTAAGACAATTTCTAATTACAGTGATTGTTGGGAGACCAAGACCATGGTAATACCAGCCGGCTGCGAATGCATGTGGCCCCACCACAGACTCGGAGACATGACGCTGCACCTATAAGACCTAAATGAATATATGATATAATTTGTCGCGGCCACTGTATGAGTACACTCGACTACGTTAACGATATACTGATGTGCTTGTTATTAAGAACGTTGTTATTAAAATCAATTTCCTAACCAATAATTATGTTTTTTTTTCTCACCCTCTGACTAACCTAATCTTTGAAAGCGTCTTCTTTCAGAAAGTTATTTGTAGAGTGAATGTGCCTAGATCAAGCATAAAGGTCACATCTTAGCTCATTAGACCCACTCGCCACCCGGCAAGCACCGCCTCTTCTCATGCGGTTGATATATTTTGTATGGACTTCTATGGATAAACGCTCATTACATCAACCGTACCGTCACCGGGTCGCCTCGCTTGCAAGCTGTCCACGCGCGGGCGGTGGTGGACAACTCTGTAACCATTCGTTGTTCGGACGCTTGCATTGTGCTGGCCGCTAATTGTAAACACGCTGCTCCTGAGTGGACCGCGTGCTGCCTACGAGTTTACGAGTGTACGACAACGCAGCCAACTACGCAGCTACGTCACACGTCGACCACCTGATGTTCACTGGTTGAAAACGAAGCGTCCACTCGTGATGCACCAGCCCGCCGTTAGCTGGTTGACAACGCGGCGTCACTTAAATCGAACAGCGCAAATATTAAAAACTAGAACGCTACTAAGACACAAACAATCTTTTTAGGATAAGTTTATAATGCATTTTATTGCCATTTATTAGAATGTCACTGAGTGCAATCCACTAAAAGTATGTCACTAATAAATAATAAACTTCTTAACTAACTAAAATAAAAATCTTACGCCATATGTAGAATGGAACATGCATAATTCAATGATTCTAATTTTATCATTACAAAGTAAACCAGCTACAGAAATATAACATTTTTTACAGGAAACTTTGTAAAGAGCTAATTAATTCTTTGAGGCGTGACAGATCACATTGCATTGCATGCGTCATGCTAGAATCTCTTATCTATTAGACAAGTCCGTCCGTCCGTCCGTCTGTGGTGCTGTTTCAGCGGCCAAACCGTAAGAGATAGATAAAGAGAATGTTTAAGTTATATGTTAAGAATAGTCTGATAAGACTACAAACCGGATTTGAGTAACGTAGCACTTCCGGTTTTCGAGAAATCGCGAATTTCAAACGAAACCACACAAAATCTCCGAAGTTCTCAATTAATTAAATACATTATTTTTTTCTTTTTTTTAATCAGGTTTTGGTGAACATTTGGTTCACTGGTTTGCTAGTATAATCGGAATGGCAGAATCCTAAATTGAGAGTTCCACATCGCTCGCAATCGTGAAAAAATATGCATTGCACACTATTTGTGATTATTTGAAAAAAGAAATAGTCTAAGATCCAAGGATAGGTCTTCCTTCGCCCATCTGTTTACCATACGACAGGTATGTTCTATCAAGTTTTTGAAGTTATACTTCTTTATAGAAAAAATGATGAGAGTGAAATTTTAAGATGCGCGCGCATCACTGTAACACAAAATTTTAACAGCATGAAGTTGGTCTTCTGGAACTTCATGCTGTTACTTTTGTGTTCACCGCACATTAAGAAAATCTACCAACAAAATAGAATCTCTATTTAGTGGGTGCTAACGACTGCATTGTGAATGCCTATCAAAAGTATTTATTAATCTGGAACAACGGAACCAAAGCGCGATTCAGGAGACTACAGCGCCATCTCTTGACTATTGGTGTAGTAGAACCAAAAACCACATATTTATTTTTTGTAATAAAGTAACAGTTATAGGTATTCATATTTAATAATATAATTAAACATAATCATTTTAATTATATATGTACAGAAATAAATAATATTTAAATACAAATATCCTAAACCTATTTATAAATAACATCCTATTTACAAAATAAAAAATAAGTCACCCCCATCGCCGCCGTCAGGGATGGTGCCCAATAGGCTGGCAGCATTGCCACGTTGAATGGCAAGGCTGATCCGTTGACCAAGATAGCTGCCAGCCTTTTGATCACCAGTAACTTCGGTGAGTCTCTTTGATATTTCCCTAAAAAAGGAACGAGCACTTGGACCCCATGGGCCCATGGTCTCAACACCAAACGGCACAAATATATAGTTCTCATTGAGAGCTGAATATTTGCGCCGTTTAGAGCATTCAGCAGAGTCCGCCGCCGCACCCGCAGCAAGGGAGGTGCTCTCTGTGTGGCACGGAGCAAGCGTATCCGCGCAAGTTGCGTCCCACACAAGAGGGCGACCCTGCTTCCACGGAATGAGCGTCATTCCGTCAGGTCTCTTGCCATCGTCACGAAAGATGCCGCTAGGCTCAAGGACCGCTGGCACGTTGACTGCGACAAGAGCTCTGCGGATGACGTCATTGATGCAGGCGTGGCGGGAGACTCGGCCAGCGCTCATTTGGCATGAAAGACCATGGTGACCCAACTCACCGACGCGAGCACCGCAACGACAACGGTGGGGATGATTCGTCTTGACACCAAGTCGAAGCGATATTGCCAGAGACAGAGTGCTCTTGTCAAGCAAAGTCCCGATACTGGCTGAAGGTAAAGCTTGCAGCCAGTAGCCAGACTCTGCCTGAAAGACCGCTAGTAGTCGAGCACGCTCAGTGGCGTTTTCAGAAGAAGCTAAAAGGTCACTCTGAAAACGCAAACAGAGCGGCTCGTCCCACTGTCTCTGAGAAGATAGAGAGGTTGGTGGATCCACTCCCGGGCATGCCCTAGACCAAGCGTTTCTAGCCTCTGCAAGGTGAGCCAACTCCACTACACCCAAAGACGGGCATAGTATTTTACTAAAGAGCTCGGCTGTACCATATGCAGAAGATAGAAAAGCGGGAAGGGCAATATGGGAAATATGACGAGTACCTAGACCTCCGAAACGAACAGGGAGAGAGGCCTGCTTCCAAGCGTTATCTGAAAATGAACAGTTTAAAATTTTGGAGAGTGTCTCTCTGAGCGAATTGTCAATAATTGCCAGCTGTCCTGGAAAAAGCCAAAAATGAGTGCTTCGTAAAAAATATATAAATTTTGGGGCGAACGCACAAAAACGAATTAAATATAAAGCCATGTGCGGGTTAATTTTCAACATTTTTTCGGAGGAATGCTGGAATTTAGAAATTTGTTCATTAATAAAAATAGGAATAGCATCATCAAAAATCGGGGAACCTAAGAGACGGAGTGATTTATTATCAAGAATTTTGATATTAGGAGCTAAAGCCGAAAATTTTGTAACAATATGTTTTAACTGTTCAGGTGAAAATTTTGATTCTGGAATAAATAGCTCACATTTTGGAAAATTTAAATCAAGGCCAATACTTTTGAATTTATCGATAATGACGTGAAAATCTGAGAGAACCGTTGAAATATCGCCAGCGATAGTTCCGTCGTCAAGGTACCATACATTAAATTTAGAATTTAGCGAATCAATAATGGGTTGTATAGCCAAACTAAAAATAGCGGGCCCAAGAGGATCGCCTTGCTGGCAGCCAACTGATGAATACAAAAGGCTGTTTTTGAAAATTAATTTAGTAGGTTTGCTGTAACATTGCCAAAGATAGTTATAAATAGAAGGAATTTTTTGTTGAATTACTGATAGCAAGGCACCTCTATCTACGGAGTTGAAGGCGTTCTTGACATCCACCTTCAGCACCACCTCCGCTGCGTCGAGCGACAGGAAGGTGCGAAGAGCGTGCACAGCTGCTTCACAACCTCCCTTGACACCAAAACCAAGCTGAACCGGTTGGAATTCAGCTGAAACTGTCGGTAAAATGTGTTGACAACAAATTTTGGATGCTAAACGGCGAAAGGTGGAGCCAACAGCTATAGGGCGAATACCACCATCTTTTTTCTTTAAGGCAATTAAGTTGGCCCCGTAAAAGATATCAGCAATATCTTCAGGAACTTCACCGGATAGCATCAAATTAACCAGAAGAGTGATATTATGTAATAAGACTCTGCCAGCGTCACCGACAGAGACGCAAAGAAGGTCTTTTAAATGTTGTGGAGAAAGCCCATCTAGACCACTGGCAGAGCCACTTTTAAAAGAGAATATCGAATCTAAAATTTGCTTATCTTTAGTTATGAAATGAGCATGTGTTAGATCTGGTGGCGTAGGTAGAAGCAGATTTGGTGCTGGAGGTGGGTGCTTGTCTTCAAGAGCACTAAGTGTCTCCTGGCAGTAGACGGCGACAACATCATTACTGAACAGGAGGTTGGCAGCTCCTCGGAGATCACCATCGCTAATTTTGGATTCTATTAGTTTTACGGATTTATTAGAATTTGGAGGCCGAGAGGGAGGAATAACAAGAGAATAAACCGACGGATTTAAGCGGCAGTTCTCCTTTACTTTTTGGTATTCATATTTATAATATTTATTATCCACATGTTTCTAGTTTGTATATTCGGAATACGTGTTTGAGTTTCATACAAGTGCAAATCACATATGTTCTAATAAATTATATTCAGTAGCGATTTTAATTGAATATTTTGATTATTTATTTATTTTTTCAAATTAAAACTGAACTTTATTGACTGTGTCCTTTTCCAGACTTTTTATTAATTTATTGTAATTAATTATTTGCATGCAATTAAAAACTAATTTTAAACGATGCCAAAGAAGGATAACTTCTCACGCGCCTACATAAGTACACGCACCCATTTTTTTTAATCAAGAAAACAAATCGCAATGACTTGCCGGCCAAAAATTATTCATGACTATTTTTTAATTTAATAAACTTTGAGTAAAACTTTTGTTCATGTTTCACTCATGTGTTCACCGGATAATATTATAATTAATCAAAAAATGCTATACGTGGGTAATACTGAAAATGTTTAGAACTGGCCAGTTAGAAACATTGCTAATGAAAACTTATTTTAAATTTCAATTTTAGAACTCTTTGGTAACCTAATGTAGTATATTGCATTCATTTATCATTTGTTTTTGTGAATTGGCGGCAAATCTAAAACTCTTTTTTCACGTAAAAATGAACCTAACGCGAGAAAAATTTCGGTCAATGATTTATTATGATTATGACTCGTTGTGGGCTTACTCAACAACAAAGCTATGATAGGCTACGATTACCATTTCTTAATGAAGCCCCATCTCGTGCCACTATTTAAAATTGGTTTGGTTGGTGGACGTAGCAATCTCAATGATGATCCGCGTGAGGGACGTCCTTTAACAGCGACTACTGAAGAAGAGAACACCAGTGCTGTGCGACGCTTAATAGAGGAAGATAAGTGAGTGACCTATCAGCAGATACGGGCAAGCCTAGGCATTGGTATGAGTCAAGTTCAAAAAATATTCCACGAACATTTAGGCGCCAGGAAGCTTTGTACCAGATGGATTCCCCATACTGTAACCGACGACCAGAAACACCTTCGCATAGACTGCAATGGTGTCTCCAAATGTTAGATAAGTTCAACGGCGGTGACTCAAATGCTGTATTTGATATCGTTATAGTTGATGAAAGTTGGATATATTGCTACGAACCCGAAACCAAAAGTCTATCAGCTTAGTGGGTGTTTCCTTTCGAGGATCGGCCAACTAAGGTTAAGAAAGGAAGAAGTCAAGGAAAAAATGATGATTGCCTCATTCTTTGGTCGGAAAGGTCATTTCGCGATAGTTGGGCTAGAAGATGGAGTTACTGCAGACTGGTTTGTCAATCACTGTTCGCCTGTTGTCTTGAAAAAAATTTGGCAGCACCGCCCTCGAAACAGGATCCTCCTTCACCACGACAATGCTTCAGCGCACTCCGCAAAACGGACTGTTGAATATTTGACTATGGCAGGTGTCGAGATAATGAGTCATCCGCCATACAGTCCTGACCTGTGCGCCCTGCGACTTTCATTTATTCCCAAGAAGTAAAGATAAATTTCGAGGTATTCGAGCCTCGAGCCCTGAAGATGCGGTGAAAGCGTACGGAAATGCGATAGAAGAGACCCCTAAGAAAGAATGGGCTCACTGCTTTTCTCAGTGGTTCCATCGAATGCGACGATGTGTAGAGAGGAACGGAGATTACTTCAAAAAGCAATAAAAGTATTGGCAACTTTCTACATTAAGCCGTTTTTCATTTTCTAAACATTTTCAGTGTTACCTAGGTATAAGAAATATGCAAAAGGTAATGTTGCCGTATTTTTCTGTTCACTACTACCTGGCTAGCAGGTATGAACAGATAACTTTATATAAAATAATTTGATAAAATATACATTTCCCTTTTTTTTACCCGACTGCGCAATGCAAGAGCGCGAAGCGCGACGCGCAGACAGGGTGTAGTGTTTAAAGTCTATATATGTATGTTTGTACCTTTGTGGCACACTAGAGACCAAACGCGTGGACCGATTTTGATGATTTATACATCAATCGATTCGTCTTAATCATGGGAGTGCTACTAAAGATATGATAATAATCAAAAATCAATATGGAGACAACTGGGCGCCATATTGTGACAAAGAAAAAAAAATAAGTTGCCGAAATATGTCGAGTGGGGTATCATTGTCTAGATAATCGAAAATCATGTTTAGGTTCCTTACACCATTTTTAATTTTATATGATTGTTTATGATCTACAACGATTTAAAGTTGTATATTAACCACTTGCGTTTTTAATTTAAATCTTACGTTTGTATGGATCGTTGTAACTCTTTCACTCAAAAAATAATAAATGGATTTTAATCTTATAATTTATGTTGTTATTTAGTGAATTGGCCAAAATATAACAATAAGTGTCGCGTGAGTCGGATAAACTTTTCCTTTTACTCTGTGTAATTTCGACAAATATTTAAAAAGTTACAACGAAAAAAAAGAAAGGAAAAGAAAAAAAAATGGGCTACTGACAGTATCTAATCCTATACGAAGTACTTAGAATAATAAAACTGATGAAAAATAAGCTATCATAATAGGTATTTATATATTTTTTTTATTTAATGAAAACTGAGAAATAAACGCTTTTCAAAGTTTATTTCAACGATATTACTTCATATTATTCTGCAGATAATTCTGCAAAATTCGAAGCAAATAATATAAAGTTTTATAGGTAAATCATCCCTCCCATCACCCTACCCCTATAGATATTTCGATAATGTAGCTTAGAACCAAGGCAATAGATGGGCTATTTCTATAGGGAAATTCATCATAATCGATTTAGCTATTAGGGCGCGGAATCGTAACAAACAAAATCACTTTCGCATCTATAATATTATATTATACTAGTGATCCGCTCCGACATTGCATGGGCGAAAGTTATTTTAACGGGATAGAATATAGCCTATGTCACTCGAATATAATGTAGTTAAAGGAAAAAAAATACTAAAAAAAATCGTCTTGGAGAAGTTGTTAGAATTTTTCAAGTAAAAGTTTCTTTAGTTTTGTAAATCTAGCAGATTAATCAACTAATTAAGATTAATGCTTAAAAATATATTAAATAATGTAGCCAGCTACCTTATGGTGAATGAATTTTCGAAATCGGATCAGGTTTGAAAATTATTAATAACACGCATACAAATCTTGCCTCTTTATAATACAACCTATTAGTATAGATAGTTAGGATAGTAATATTTAACCTCTGGCAGTTATATTTGGTTCTGTGAATTATGTAAGTAAAACAAATTATGAGACAAGGATATGCACTGCATTTGTGTATATCACAATCTTAGAGTTGCATACAGCCACTGCGAATTTTAGATAATCGACGTATAAAAGTAAATGATTTTTTTATTTACTACTAAAAAGAACATAAGCAAAAGAACCCGGCTGCTTAAATATTACTTCAAATAAAAACTGAAAAGAAAAAAAACAAGTCCAGTAGTCTATAATTCTACTTTAACAGTCGGGACCCATTAGATATTCAAGGATGGATCAAATTTTTTCAATAATGGGTCCCGACTGTTAAAGTAACTTTGTTCCTTACTTAACAGAATTATAGACAACTGGACTTGTTTTTTATTGAAGTTATACTTCTTTAGGCGCGTTATGAAAAAATGATGAGAGTGAAATTTTAAGATGCGCGCGCATCACTGTAACACAAAATTTTAACATAATGAAGTTGGTCGCTTTAGCGACCAACTTCATGCGTTACTGTTGTGTTTACCGCACATTAAGAAAATCTACCAACAAAATAGAAATAGAATCTCTATTTAGTGGGTGCTAACGACTGCATTGTGAAGGCCTATCAAAAGTATTTATTAATCTGGAACAACCGGAACCAAAGCGCGATTCAGGAAACTACAGCGCCATCTCTTGACCATTGGTGTAGTAGAACCAAAAACCACATCTTTATTTTTTGTAATAAAGTAACAAAAAGTATTTATTAATCTGGAACAACGGAACCAAAGCGCGATTCAGGAGACTACAGCGCCATCTCTTGACCATTGGTGTAGTAGAACCAAAAACCACATCTTTATTTTTTGTAATAAAGTAACAGTTATAGGTATTCATATTTATAATATTTATCCACATGTTTCTAGTTTGTATATTCGGAATACGTGTTTGAGTTTCATACAAGTGCAAATCACATATGTTCTAATAAATTATATTCAGTAGCGATTTCAATTGAATATTTTGATTACTTATTTATTTTTTCAAATTAAAACTGAACTTTATTGACTTCGTCCTTTTCCAGACTTTTTATTAATTTATTGTAATTAATTATTTGCATGCAATTAAAAACTAATTTTAAACGATGCCAAAGAAGGATAACTTCTCACGCGCCTACTTAAGTACACGCACCCATTTTCTTTTCAGTTTTTATTTGAAGTAATATTTAAGCAGTTGGGTTTTTTGATTTTCTAAATTTACCTTTTTTATTTTAAACTTTTTTGTTAGGATTATAAGACGGTATATACTTCATTCTTGTCACTTCAATAAGGGAGTTAATATCAAGCGGATTATTAAGTACCTTGCGGTGGTCAAAACGACATCTTACCATCAGGGTCAAGGCCTTATGGGCCTCAATTTTCGCAAACATGTGTAAAATTAAATCAATACCTTATCTGTTTATCTAATGAATGTAAATTATATACTTAACTAGTACTTATTTTCCGTATTTATTCAAAAAGTCATCTTTTGCTTATGTTCTTTTTAGTAGTAAATAAAAAAATCATTTACTTTTATACGTCGATTATCTAAAATTCGCAGTGGCTGTATGCAACTCTAAGATTGTGATATACACAAATGCAGTGCATATCCTTGTCTCATAATTTGTTTTACTTACATAATTCACAGAACCAAATATATAGGTGCCAGAGGTTAAATATTACTATCCTAACTATCTATACTAATAGGTTGTATTATAAAGAGGCAAGATTTGTATGCGTGTTATTAATAATTTTCAAACCTGATCCGATTTCGAAAATTCATTCACCATAAGGTAGCTGGCTACATTATGGTGAATGAATTTTCGATTTCCAGCAACCAATAAATATAAAATATTCAATTGAAATCGCTACTGAATATAATTTATTAGAACATATGTGATTTGCACTTGTATGAAACTCAAACACGTATTCCGAATATACAAACTAGAAACATGTGGATAAATATTATAAATATGAATACCTATAACTGTTACTTTATTATAAAACATAAAGATATGGTTTTTGGTTCTACTACACCAATGGTCAAGAGATGGCGCTGTAGTCTCCTGAATCGCGCTTTGGTTCCGTTGTTCCAGATTAATAAATACTTTTTGTTACTTTATTACAAAAAATAAAGATGTGGTTTTTGGTTCTACTACACCAATGGTCAAGAGATGGCGCTGTAGTCTCCTGAATCGCGCTTTGGTTCCGGTTGTTCCAGATTAATAAATACTTTTGATAGGCCTTCACAATGCAGTCGTTAGCACCCACTAAATAGAGATTCTATTTCTATTTTGTTGGTAGATTTTTTTAATGTGCGGTAAACACAACAGTAACGCATGAAGTTGGTCGCTAAAGCGACCAACTTCATTATGTTAAAATTTTGTGTTACAGTGATGCGCGCGCATCTTAAAATTTCACTCTCATCATTTTTTCATAACGCGCCTAAAGAAGTATAACTTCAATAAAAAACAAGTCCAGTTGTCTATAATTCTGTTAAGTAAGGAACAAGCTACTTTAACAGTCGGGACCCATTATTGAAAAAATTTGATCCATCCTTGAATATCTAATGGGTCCCGACTGTTAAAGTAGCTTTGTTCCTTACTTAACAGAATTATAGACTACTGGACTTGTTTTTTTTCTTTTCAGTTTTTATTTGAAGTAATATTTAAGCAGCCGGGTTTTTTGATTTTCTAAATTTACCTTTTTTTTTTAAATACACATATATAAAGATCCCGTACTAAAAAAAGGAAGATGATTATGTCATGGCAGGTAAAGACGCTCATTACTATTTTCGTTTATTAATTTTGTAGTAGGCCCCTGATTTTTCTGGTAGAAACTAGCGGTATAAAACTTCAAATATTAAAATATATTATTATCAATATATTTTTATGCAGAATTCGAATTCAGCTCTATTAAATAGTTTTATTTCTTCTGAATATTTGGTTCGACTGATCATTAAGAGCCCTTTTACATTTTTTGCAATAAATCGCAAGTTTTGAGCATTCGTTTACCCCCTTAGAAGAGATTTTGACTATTTCCGATAAAAGTAAACAGTAGATTTATTCTTCTTATTGAAAGTTAATGTAGAATATTTGCAAATACTATTTTCCTTTTTATGTACTGATCGTTCTACCGCAGCTAGTTTACGAAAAAAACGATAATATGCACAACTAAAACGCCTTAATCTCTCAATAATGTTCAATAAATAAGATCAAATTATTTACTACAACATCAGAAATATGTTTTTGTTGCAACATAATGTATTAGAATCTTGATTTTCCATCTCATTAATTATTAAAAAAACATCTAACCTCCGTGAGCTTTCCAAAAAATAACGCAGGTTTACCTCGTATCTGTATAAATTCATGATGCCTATGAATATTTATAATATAATAATATAAATAATATAATTATTTGTAAGGTAAATAGAACTAAAAATAATAGTTAACCCAAATTTTTCCGTCGTAATTAGTTTTTAAATCATAAATCAATGTGGCCATAAGTTTCAAGGCCATAAGTCACAAATTCATAATAATATATCATTATTCTCGTTGCAGCCCATTTTTCAATCGTTTAATTCCATATAAATATCTGTTGCCCTCAATTTGAATTCACAATAATATTACAGCTTATAATTTATACAGAACATGGGTACTTTATAGTACGGCGACAAAAAATTATATGAATTTTCATCATTCATCAATTAAACAATAAATTTGATGTCACTTTTCTACACTATACAAGAATACAGTGTCTAATTAGTTATCCACATTTAAGTATTTCAAGAAAGTCGTTTGGTAAAAACAACAATAAAACATTCTACATTCTAAAAATGCATTGCAAATAAATAAGTTGCATATAAATAACATCTTAGTTGCATTCTCCGCAACAACATGAACTATAGCTTGAACTCATTATAGCGAAACGGACACACAAAAGTTTCAAAACAACTCTCTACATTTAAAGACTTTCACAATCTGTCTGGGATAAACAATTATTTCCCAGCTGAGACCTAAGTTGCTGTACAAAATTTATAGCGATATGTTGCCCGCCAAATGTCTAGACTCTAGAATATCTAACTAGTCTGGCCATAAATACTGCTACAGAACTGATTTTCTTTTTTTCAACTTTTTAATTATTTTGAATTTGGAACACGTTAATTATTTTGAAAACTTCTTTCGATTTTGCTCCATATAACATATTTTTTGTGTACATTTTCAAATTACATTATGGAATGAGGTGTTAAAGAAAATAGGATTGCAGTGATCGCCTTGCACAAAGTGGGTATGGAGCCGTCGGTCATATTCCAGACACTTCAAAAGCTTGTCGCGATACGCAGGTGAGAAGCACAGAAATATCCTCTTTATAGATGAAAAAAAATTCACGATTGAAGAAGAAAATGTGCGGTACAACGTCGTCATCCTGCGTCCATCCATCCAGTGTCAGTGATGGTTTGGCGCGTGTGTCTTATCAAGGAGTCACAAAACCACATTCTTGTGAAAAAGGAGTGAAAACTTCAGCCAAAGTGTATCAAGATACAGTCTTGGATCATGTTGTGAAACCTCTCAGCAATACACTTTTTAAAAAGATACCGTGGTCTTTCCAGGTGAATTTGCAGCTGTACCCTTAGTACGAGTTTTACAATTACGAAAACTATGATAGTTTTCGTAAGCTCGCACTCGTACTCAGGGTACTGATTTTATTGTTTTCGTTTCAATACAAATAAACAGTGTTGAAATTCTATCATTAAATATATGCATGCGTCTTCTTAAATTTTAAGTATATTTGGTTACTTTTCACATAAATGGTCATAGAAACATAATTTACAATTACGAAAACTATGATAGTTTTCGTGAGCTCAAACTCGTACTAAGGGTACTGGTCACAAGGCACGAACTACCCAACCCTGGCTTTGAAACCCACGTTCCGGACATTATAAGAGCTGAAGACTGGTCCTCATCTAGCCCAGACCTCAACCCTTTAAACTTCAAATTATGGTCAGTAGAGGACATGGACAGCGGGGTTAATCTGTAAAACTCTCACCGCGCGTATATTCTTTCTTTCGCGCATTTCTTTCTCACTTTCTGGATATTCGCAGTGATTAGTGTAGTAGTGTTTTTTTATGATGCTGTGCCACGTTGTAAAATGGTCCGATGACGTGGCTTTTGTTACGTGTCGACTTATCTCCATTTTGGTCTTTATCTCAGAATACAGGTCTTTATTTATAATTCATAAACAACATTTCATCCATTCATTATGGTTTTGTCTTTTTTTTCTCTCTTATTCTTCCAAATATTTGTAGACAAAGAGCCGAGCCCACACAGCCTCTTGTGTTATTATTATTATTTTTTTGTTTTGTGCTGGACTGTTATGGGCGAGGGATGCGAGGTCCAGATTGTTTTGTGTATTAAGTGATTGTCTTGTATTTCCGTCCGTCGATGTCCAAATTAGGTCCCTCCAGAATATCAGCGTTGCAGCGGCAATCCATTTTTGCCGTTGCAACATTATGCTGAGGTGGGGCCTAGTTGACGATGTACCTTTTGTTTTATGTTTGTTGTGTATTTATTGTAATTGTTAATGTATGTCGTCAATAAATGTTTTTCTTTCTTTCTTCTTTCTTTCATATTTAGGAAACGCGTTGGATCCGCGCGTGAGAATTTACGGAATAGCCCCGCTGCTCTAAACGACACGGTGACATTGAGTCTCTTAAAAAATCTTTGGAGCATGCCCCTTAGAAACAGTACGTTACTCCATAAATTCGTGGCCAAACAGATTAAAAGCCTGTATAAAAGCCAAAGGTGGTCATTTCGAATAGTTTTTTTTTCGCTGAGACTTTAATTAATATATTGGTATAAATTTTAGTAATATTGCATTACTTCATTAAAAAAAGAGAGTGTGCTTATAGCTATACGACTGAAGTGAAACTTCTTTAGCTCCAATGATCTGAAAATCATAAACTTAACCTGACGATTTGTTGAAAGAAATAAAACCAACAATCCGCGCTGGTTCCGTTATCACCCTCCAATCCGTACTGGGTCTATTATCACCCACCAATCCGTGCTGGGTCCGTTATCACCCATCAATTCGCACTGGGTCCGTTATCACCCTACAATCCAGGATGGGTCCGTTATCACCCACCAAGCACTAGATTTATGTATTTTGTGACGGGTGTTGTTCATTGTTTACTGATGAGCCACCGATGACACTAATCGCAACGTAAGAAACCGGCCAAGTGCGAGTCGAACTCGCGCACCGAGGTTTCCGTACAAACCTGAATTTACAAAAATATTTTTGATTATATGATTTAACTAAAAATTTACGATTTCACAATTTTTTCTTTATCTGTACTATAAGACATTATTTCGTACCAAATTTCAAGTTCACGGGACCCTGTAGGTTTTGGATTCCCGTGCGAGTTTCGAAAATTTGCTGACATTGGCAGCATAGACGGCTGTATCTTTTGATTGCTTTGGCTCAGAAGTTTGATTTTTTCACAGCTCCAAGGGACAGTAGACCTGAGTATTAGATATGAATTTCAGTTTGATATCTCCACGCGTTTCTGAGAAAAACGGTCTTGACTGACGGACGGACGGACAACATAGTGATCCTGTAAGGGTTGCGTTTTTTCCTTTTGAGGTACGGAACCCTTTCAAGCGTGCCTAAAGAAGTTTCACTTCAAAAATGCATTTTCATTTGTAACAGAACATATGGCTGGACTAGGTAGAATATTATCCTGGTCCTTAGTGACTCCTAGTCCATTAGGAATATTTCAAAAGTGTTCCTTGCTTTCAGCTCAGCTCATTCTAAAACGGACTAACCCCTAACTTTTGTGAAGAACATAAATTCGACATTTACATATATTGACTTATTCATATTATTTTCACAATTACAGTAAAAATTGTATGGGTTGCTCAATGAATGTGCGTTATTCTGCGTGTGACCTTACCTTAATTACACACTTTGGCAGTTTGTTCTGTATCATTTACCTCAATACAAATCTTTACAATGTTTACTTCTATTATGATTCAATTCCTCGTCTATAATAGGAGTGCAATTTCTTTGTTATTTGGTGTAATCATAATTCAATAGATATAAGCCTCTGATTAACACTCTATTCTCGACGACCGGCCGAGTGGTTTGTACGCCGGGTTTCATGGTGTCGCCGACTCGAGAGGTCCCGCGGGTTCGAATCCCGGTGGGGACAGATGTTTGTGTGATGAATACGAGCATTTGTACTCCAGTCATGGATGTTTAATTCTATATAAATATACTTATATATGTACAGTATATGTATTCTATCCGTTACCCTAGTATCCCATAACACAAGCCTTACAGAGCTTACTTTGGTGCTTAGGCTAATTGGTGTGAGTGTTGGAAATATTTATTTATTTATTTAATCTTCAATTATTATTAACCGGGGCGCTTGACTGCACAGTCACACGTATGCAATTTACTAATGTTTTGTCTTGCATACAAAAAATAGTAAAGAAGTCATAGGGCCTATTACAGAAGTAAAAACGGTAACTGAGATTTAGTTTATAGACACATAAGATAAGCCTAAGCAACATACACCATTTACGCAAACTGCAAGTTTTATGAGTTGATATTTTACATTATCATTGTTTAATGTATAATTTATGCAAAGGTATTTTTTTGCTTTAGTCTAAAATAAATAAAATTAGTTATTTTTAACAAAACGATATCAAAAATGAGGAGGAGCTGGCCAACAAAACGATATAATTACATAAAATTAAATTTTACAGGAGCTGTATTAAACTAAAGACATACCTACAGTGAGTTTTTGGATTGGTTTTTTATTTATAAATTTAGTAATTTTAACACTGTTTAAGGCGGTTTTGATTTGAAAATTAGTTGAGGATCAAATTCAACGGGCCCGAAACCTCCGGACTGTGAAAAAAAAGTAGTTTGACCAGATATGTAAGTATACCTTTTTTTCGCAAGATCCTCAAATATTAAATTCGGTCAAAAAATCACTAAAGATCATCATATCGAAATAAATAAAAAAATCGAATAATTAAATCAAAACCAAGTTCATCAAAATATTATTCGTTTATTTGTGAACAAAATAAACATAGGTACAATCAACTCAATATATTTGATCATTTACAAATCAAAATTTTTAATAAAATGTTTTTTGTACCAATACCTCTACAGTGGGCCTTTTTAGGAACATAGAAACTTATCATGACCCGTCATAAAAAAATATAAACTCTAACAAAACAAAAAATATGGAATATTATGTGGGAAATTTAACCGAACACATGACATTTTATTCGATAATCAACCTCTTACAATTTCTTTTAATCAAAATCTAATTGTACGATGTACCATCTTAGGGTACTCAAAACCTAATCTTCTTCTAAAATAAGAGTGTTGAAATAAAATCAAATAAGAACATTTCTTTTCCTTTATTCTAACGCTCAGCGAACAATCTTTGACTTATAAACATTGCCAGTTAAATAAAGCTTTGAACTTTTAAAAATAAGTAGTAAATTTTTAGTATTTTTTTCCAATACTTGTGTTATCATGGTCTTCTGCAACATATACCTAATTCCTACTTAGGACCGACGCACCTAAATAGGCACATCAGTGTTTTTAAAAAACAGTATTTATAGAGTCCACAAATTATACCTAATTTACACTTAATTTAATTTTAATAGTTTTTATTAATACTTAAAAAGCAAATAAACAGACTAATGGATAACATTCTTCTTTTTTTTAATCGATTAAAAAGTAACGGCCAATCGCAGGGTTTAACTAGAAGAATAAAATTTTCACAGTTAAATGTAAGTGTTTTCTTTCAACACGTTGGAGTTAAATAAATTCATCCCCTTACTAAAGGCTTGAAATGTGGGAACGAAAGTTTAAAGTTGGTGAATGAAGGTACCTAAATTGAAAAAAAAATTGTAGAAGAGATTATAAGGTTATCAATAAAAGATTTATTGATACCTACTCACTTTTTGGAATTTCGCTGTCTAATGGGTTAAATATGGGATGAAAGTTTATAAAGATACTTTGTTATCGCTAAACTTAGAAGTTTTAAATATTGGTTTATGGGCTATTTATATAAATCGCTTGAGGAAGTACGTTAAATGATAAAAGTATACATAGATAAAACGTCATTTTTTGAGTTTCTAAATGAATAACTTTCATTTATCAACTCCAAAAATTACGACGACGACGTTTGTTCACTTAGAAATGCAATAATTTATAGTATATTGTAACTTCATCCCATCAGGGTACAAAACGAGGCAAGAACGAGTAGTCCACGCGGGAAATGCTGCCGGACGAAAAACTAGTTCATCATCATCATCAGCCTATTAATGTCCCCACTGCTGGGGCACAGGCCTTCATGGAATAGGGAGATTGGGCCATGACCCAGCACGCGGGCCCAGTACGGATTGGCGGGTGCTAACGACTGCAGATACAGACGAGACTAATGGCTTAACGTGCCTTCCGAAGCACGGAGGAACTCGAGATAGTAAATTTTTGGTCACCCATCCAATGACCGACCACTGTGAAAGTTGCTTAACTTCAACGATCGCAGCCGAACGCGCTAACCACTTGCGCCATGGAGCTCCTCTAAAAACTAGTTACATAATATCTATCTTTAGCCTTCACATTCATTTGTTATATAGTGTCGTGCAATTTTGGTTGAGTTTATAACTTAAGAAACTTCTTCAAAGTACTAGAAAACTATAAAAAAAAGATGCATGAACTAACAACGACGTAAATGATCAGACACGATTGGGTGGAGAGCAAACCATCATCGCCGCGATTAATCGCCCATTATGGGCCATTGTGAAGAGGCGCCTTAAGATTCTCAAATTCAGAATTGCTACATCTACCAAAGCGAAGAACAGTTAAAAACGAATGCGGCCGCGATTCGGAACGCATCGCGGCGCGGTCCCGAGTTCATAGTAACATTCTAGAGATTCTAGCTGTCAAAAATTGACCATTACAAGCCTTGAGATAACTTGTTTATCTATGCGGGCCGCCCGAGCGCAGTTTGCTACGGAAGCCTACCGCGACTAGTTGCTCCGATCCGTCATCTTTATTTCAGAATTTATACGCAAGTAAGTTTATCGTGATTTGTTTTTGTTTACGAAAATATTTTGTCTTCAAACACACTACGTACGAAAAAATACAAGAAATTTTGAGTGTTTAAATGTACCTCAGAAACCGTGTAACGGTACGCTTGTCCAGTGGTTATTAACCGTGAATGTGAAACATTTGGTTGCCGATTCAAACCCCGTAACGAATAAATGACGTATTTTATCTATTAATGAACCTATTATTAAAAAATAAGGTATATTGTTGCATTTTAGGAACATGAGTTTTGGAAGCTACAAGAATGTTGTGGTCGTGTATTTTACAAATAATGTGTGAAGAGTTACGCAAACTTACCTAAGTTTTTTATGTATAACATGTTCACGTGATAAGCGTTCAATAAAAAGACTTAATGAGAAATACTAGTTATTATTAACTAATATTATTCTCTTTAAAGGAGCATTTTTAGTTACACTTCTATTTAACTGTCGACTTAAAGTCTTCTTCATTTAATAACAGCGGTAGTCGAGTCAAACTCAAAAAACTTTTGTAGTGTAGGTATATGCAATTGTATACTTTGCTATGCCAACTACGGTTTTGATGCCAAGCGAATTTTATTTTTGTGTGCGCAATTAGAGTTTTTTTGTATGATAAACTTTTCATAACACTAATACCTCAAAACCTTTTAAGAGAAAAAGTTCTGTACTTGTGTTCTGTACTTTAATATATATCAAAAAATTAAACCTCCAGCTGCTCTTCAATTCAAGAAAAATAATAAGACACATACATGACTCTGTTAAAGTGATAAAATTCTATCACAGCTAAATAAGAAACTTGCTATTCGAATGAAGTAAGTAAAAATATATTTTGTAAGATTATTTATAACTAGAGGTCGCCCGCGATATCGTCTGAGTTAACTTAGTTTCTTGAAAATCCCTCTGAAACCTAACAGTTTTCGGGATAAAAGTAGCCTATGTGTGAATCCAGGGTGTCAGCTAACTCCATCCCAAATTTTATTAAAATCGCTCCAGCCGTTTAGACGTAAAGAAGTAAACAAACATACACACTCACATACTCACAAACTTTCGCTTTTATAATATTAGTGTGATCTACTTATAGATATATATAAAAATCCCTATTGAACAAAACTTAAGGATATCTTTAACAATTTCATCCATTTTTTGGAAGTTTACTAATACCTGGTTGAAGTTTCTTAATTGAATTGATTGATTGATTGATTGAAACAAAAAAAATACCTTAACTTACAACTCTTTTCAATAGAAGTCGGTTTTAGTTTTTTTTAAACATTTCTATCTGTTAGGTCCGCTTGTCTAAATTAAATAAATACGTGAAGGACATTATGTGTACTTAGATTTTAAATTGAGAAGGACATGTACAAGAAGCTTATATTTTCTTTTGTATATTAGTTCTACGTGTACCTTAACAATCTAGATATCTAAAGTATGAAGTATCTTAATATTTTATTATCAGTATTAAGTTAATAATATCTTATAATAAAAATATTTTTCAATACAAGTATACAGGCACCATCCGGTTTGCTGCATTGGGCAGACGGCTTGCGCGCTTTCGTGACGCAAGAAAATTTATGTCCACATAAAATTTTGAAATTTTTATACGACCTCGCTATTTTGAAAAGATTGATTAACTAATTCCAAGGCCCCGTCTGCGGGGCCTTACCTAAGTCGACAGATAGATTTTAAATAAATAAGCGATTCTTTTAGAAAAAGAAAATAATTTGCGAGACATTAGGAATGTTATCTATCTATACTTATAATAAATCTGTAGAGATGTCAATTCTGGACATGAAATATATTTTTAAAATAACTATCAGGGGGTAATTAGTGATCGATACTGATGCCAAAAATGCAATCAGTAAAATTTTTGTCTGTCTGTCTGTGTGTATGTTCCTTATAGAAACAAAAACTACTCAACGGATTTTAACGAAACTTGGTACAATTATTCTTTATACTCCTGGGCAGGTTATAGTATACTTTTCATCACGCTACAATCAATAGCAGCAGAGTAGTGACGGAAAATGTTGGGAAAACGGGAGAAGTTACTCCATTTTTTAAGCTTCCGTCGCGGGTGCAGCCTTAATGGTTAAAGTTACATAGAAATCATGTATGACGGAAATATTCTACATAAAATTGTCTAAAAAATAACCCGCAACAGCATATGTCTATCTTTTATGGTTGACTCACAATAACACGTGTAATTATATAAATAAAGTCATTCTTTATAGCCCAAGTCTGAGAACAAAAACTATAGTTTACACTACAGCTCTACACCGAAGCGAAGCGAGGGCGGGCCACTAGTGTTAAAATAAGCTGTATAAAATTGCAATACATACATCATAATCTCTATGTTTGCAGGGATAACAAAGTTTAGAATTATTTTAATGATAAACATTGTAAACATTGTTATTTTTAATAAACTGTTCATATCTTCTCTATGCAATAAATAATAATGCTGATAAAAAAATTGCTGATGATATTGGAAATTGTTATTTGAATACAATTTATACTTTATCTGCTTTTGTCTATTTTGGAAATAGCAAAATGTGAGTGTTTGATTGAACATCTTAGTAACACAATTTACACCTAAAAAAAATATACTATCATACTTAAAACAAATTTAGAAAAGTTTAGCGGTTGCAAGCATTTTTAAAACCGTTCACCAATGCCCTTCACGGGCTCTATATCTCGGACCGCTTGGGACCACTACGAGCGCCAGTTCCATCCGCTTAAGACACGCATCTGTGAACATTTTATGCAAATATGGAATCACAAAATATAAATTATTATAACTATTCAGTGGATGGTTTTTTGATTTCAACATTAAAAGGCGAAATTTAGTTTTTTTATTATTTGTTCTTAACATAACAGTAACAATAAATCTAAAGAAATTTTTACCAAAAAAAGTTCCATCCGAACCAGGCAATTTAGTTATTATTGGTTTATATTTCCATTCATCCTGTTTCATTCTTAATATTAAATTAATGAACCAGTAGACGAGTGGCACTACCACTTTTTTTGTGCACAAGCCAAAGTTTCAATCCTACTGCTACCGCAGAGCGTGTAGGTATAAAAAGTGAAGTAGATTAGAAAAAACTGATTCCCGACCCACTTGACCGATAATTCGCTTTAAAATGTCAAAACAGACAAGTTTTCTTCTATAAAGAATGCGTCATTGTACTGAGGACTTTCTGATTACAAGGAACCTGTATTAATGTGGATCAAATTGACTGATCGTACATACATGAGATTACTTTCTGTACTATTTATTTTGTGAATTTTATATTATCTAATACCTTTTAAGACTAAGTATACCTACCTAATTGAAATTATTTATGAATTTTAATATAATAGAGCACAGCTTTTAATAGACTAGTGGCCCGCCCTCGCTTCGCTTCGGTGTAGAGCTGTAGTGTAAACTATAGTTTTTGTTCTCAGACTTGTATTATACACAATGACTTTCTTCATAATAACATAATTATAAATCTTGCGTGAAAATTTATTTAACTGATAGTGAACATTTTGGTGCGTAGTTTAGGACCCGTTGAATAGAAAGCACCATTGCTCTGCTGATAAAAAAAAAAGTTTGTACCCCTTACCATTGGTCCATGCCCTTATTATTAAATTTATCTAGTGACGCAGTGTTTTGTACACGCCCATCACTTTTGTCACTCATAATTATTGCACTTATCGTCGCGTCGGATGTTTCTAATGTGATTCTGATCATAGAAATTGGTACTTTTTGATTTGACTCAACACGCGTGGCATGGCATTGCGTGGCATCGCGTTTCATAAGTCTGATTCGGCCATATTGATTTCATGAAAAATGTTGGAAAAACGGGTAAAAATATTCCATTTGTGAGCTTGCGTTGCGCGCGCTGGGTAAGCGGTTCAAGTTACAAAAAATCATGTATGACGGAATTGTTCCTCTTTAAAAGTTCTGAAAAGAAGTTCGCGATAATATAATATGTCCATCATTTAAGTTTAACTCACTATAACCTTTTTCCTCCAATTAACGCGGATGAAACCGCAGGGGATCTCTAGTTGTGACTTAACTGTAATAGTTAGACATGTGGTATTGCGTTTTTTTTTGAAGATATTGATGTCCTCTGTAAAACTTTAGTACATCACTTTGCTGTATTGACGATGACTTCCGCAGCGAACGCGATATAAGGTTATTTTTTGGTATTTTTTTCAAACAATGGGTTACATTATTGAAGTTTTCATCCGGAACCCTAACTGTTATGAAAATACTATATAGCCTATGTTCATATGGGGATAATGTAGGATTCTAAATTTGAAAGAATTTATCAAATCGGTTCTGTATTTTCTGAACTATTCCATACAAAGAAACAAACAAACAATCAAATCTTTCCTCTTTATAATATTTATTATATTAGATGATTTATTTCTTGATTACAGCCATCTCAATAATGCCATTAATATTTTTTTCTGTTTTGGGTAGGCTTTAGTAGGATTTACAAATTTTATTAAACAGGAAATACATATGTAGGTATAATAATGTTTGTGCGTAAAGCAACATAATGCATAAAGATGAATGAGGAAAATTCATCCGTCTTACTAAAATGCGGTTATATTTGAAATTATTTGAGTGTTATTTAAAACAAATGAAGAACATTTAAATTATCCTATAAATATTACCTAAAAGATACAATTAGTAACGTTAAGGAAAGCCTTCAATAGTATTTAACAGATTTGAGGTTAACAATACTTATTGGTTCCCAATTGAACTTTTTTAAGTATCTATCAGTATTTTTTTATTGTCATTTTAATATGTGCCAAATAATATTAATGCCAGACAGAGAATCTTATTCAGATATTAAAATCTCGCTTTAAATCGTCATTGATTTCAACTCATTTCTTAATCGCTTGTGTGTACAATTTGACGTCGAATACAAATATAATAATTATTTATAGATGATCAAATGAACTTACCTGTAGTGAAGTTCGATCTAAATTATCCTGACTTCTTCGAAGAGACTTATTCCACGAAGTCAGGATAATATATGATAACATTTTTTTTAGGCTATCAGGTAGATTATCAAAAAGTGGAAGACATGTATTTTTTATTTTTCACATATTCATGAGATATAGTTATTGATTTAAAATGTCGCATGACGTCAAGTCTTAGCAGTTTTTTTACTAAGAAGTGACGTCAAGAGCCTTTACTCCTAAACTTTGACGCACTTTAATGATTTTTTTAATGACCAAAGAAAAAATAAGTGTCCATTTTTTTTCGATAAACAAACTGACGGACTAAGTAGAAATTCGTTAATCTACCCCGTCATCATCCCCATACTCGTCTATATAATATTAACTAGCTGACCCACCGAACTTCGTACCGCCATAAAAATAGAGGCTGGTGGTAGAAGGGTGAAAATTTAGGGATGTAAGTATTTTTTATTACCACATTTAAAAAAAAAGTCCAAAAAATTAAAAATCTTAGGGGTGGACAGCCTTTCTCACTTAGGAGTATGAAAATAAATAGTAGCCGATTCTCAGACGTACCTACTATATAGGAGGAGTATGGTAAATAAGATTGTGAAACGAGAATTTTATATTTAAGATAATAAATTCGTAACAAATATAACTGGAAAACATTCAAAAGTTTTCCTGAATTTGAAAAAAGTTTAGTAATAATGTAAAATAAAAAAAAATGTAGATATTGACGGAGCACATTTCCGACGAAACGAGATGAACAACCACAGTCAAACTATTATTTATGAAAATGTACCTACTATACATATTTATCTGTACATGTTGTATACTAAATTAAAAAAAAACTGTTTATAAAAGATTTATCACCCATAAACTACCTAAGATTACACTGAAATGGTTTACTGGTGGATTGACGATTTCCGTGACCGAGTGGTTTGTACGCCGGGTTTCATGGTGTCGCCGACTCGAGAGGTCCCGGGTTCGAATCCCGGTGGGGGCAGATGTTTGTGTGATGAATACGGGCATTTGTACTCCAGTCATGGATGTTTAATATGTATTTCTATATAAATATACTTATATATGTACTGTATATGTATTCTATCCGTTACCCTAGTATCCCATAACACAAGCCTTGCTTACTTTGGGGCTAGGCTAATTGGTGTGAGTGTTGGAAATATTTATTATTATTATTATTTATTTTATTATATTTTTAAGCTGTTCGAGAAATATCACAACATGTCTACTGTGAGAGTCCTTTTGCTTTATCCGTATTTATCAGCTTTTACTTCCTAAGAATACAATAATGTTTAATTAAATTGGTAGTATTTTGTTGTTACTAAATGAGTAAATTCAGCCAAGAACAAGAAGAAAATCTTTAAACAGGTCGTGCGAACACACCGCTAACACTAAGACTATATCTACCAAAAAATTCTTCACCTATTCGTTCTTAAATAAATTTGTAAACACTACATTATGAAAAATATTCTCAAATGAATCCTAACTAGGTTAAAATATTTACTCAACTCTCATCGGATGAAACACAATCTCGTATTCTCGCATTTAATTCGGAGTGTTTATAATTTTGCTAATGCATTTGCGAAAGTTTTTAGCAGTGCGAATTCGTTATTAGTCTAGCATTTTGGTTAAACAGATGGCCGTCTAGTTTTGGACGTCTCTTTCGATTACGAATTCGTTGAGGTCAGACTAGTTTATTGGCTCCTTTGCTTCTTTTGTGAGAGTTTTGAAATAAAAGACTAGGCTAATATTTTTTTTATTTACGTATCTTTAATGCTTTTTAAACTGGGTGCCGTTTACAGGATGCCATATCATATTTGTTTCAAATCAACTCTTCAAAAGTCATCTAATTCATAACGCAATTATTAGAATCAATTTAATTCAATTACAAACTTAAAAAAAAGTTGGCATCAAAATTTCTACGGCTTTTAGGCCCGTATTATAGAAAGATTCTCAGTGATTGATCTAGTCTTGAGCATAGTTAGAAAGGAATGTCGCTATATATAGCACACACTTTACTCAAGTAAAGATCAACAATTAGTTGTCCTTCTGTAATACGGGCCTTAAATGTGTCCTGTTTACTTCTGAATCAAATATGTACTTGCTCTGATGCTCATAGTGATCACGGAATCATTACTGCTTAACCACAAATCTGACTTTGAAGGGCAAGAAGTCAAGAACGAACAATAATTATTCATTTAAATAAGACAAGCTACACAAAAATGTGCTTTTTTCTATTCAATAATAATAGAGGTAGTAATGGTTGACAGTTTATGCCTTAATTTGTTACTATGTTTTTACGTTTGAGTTTGTGAACAAATAATACTTTTATATATTATTTTTTGGAATTGGCATTAAACAGCAAAGCTGTCTAGACAAAAATTCGATCATACCACAAACAACATACTCATCTTTCTAGCATTCCCCAAATCGTGCAGCTATCCAAAGAGCAAATATTTAAAACACACATATTTTTAACAAACTATCATAATATTGGTGATTTATTCTAACTGCTTAAAAGGCTTCATATTATATCTTATGGAAGCCATATTCTATTTGCTCTCTTATAATAAAAACATTTTAGCAAAAATAAAACCGCCGAGGAGCAAAAAATAATAAACCTTTTTTATATTTGATCAAATTAATATTTGGTATCGATGTCATGTTGTATCCAACCCAAGTTGTAAAATCAAATCTATCCGACATGCCTCCTATTTTCCCATCTTTAGGGTAAGATTTTTGTTTCTTAATTTATCTGGGACCACCTCCGAGGTGGTCCTCCACCCTATCCAATAAAAAGAATCATCAAATCGAACTACTCTGTAAGAAGTTATACGTGGTCATAAATTACAATCATTGAGTGAACAATCAATCATCCCCACTTTTCGTACCATTAGGGTCGCATTTTTTTTTAATTTTTATGGGACCAACTTCAACTTTCCAATAAAATAAAAAAATCTAAATCGGACTTCTCTGTTCAAAAAATATGCGTGATCATAATTAAAAAAATACGCGTCGCATTGATAACCTCCTCCGTTTTTTTCGTCGGTTTAAAATAAATCCTTAGTTTTCTTGGCCACGCAAACTTGACAACGACTTTTTTTTCTAATACTTTGTAAGAGTTACTTAATGGTATAATAGATATCCTGATCACTACGGCAGCATCTGTTATAAATATGGTGGTCACATCACCACTTGAAATGGATATCATTGTGTTGGACACTGATAGTGCTGGGTATGGGTTTCTGATAATGTTATATTTTTATCTTAAAAATCATATAAAATGGAAATAATGAAAATCCTGATCACCTTATTGTTGACTAGATTTGCCCTGCGGTTTATTAGGGATTTTTTCGTCCAGGGTGTCAGCTAGCTCCATAACAAGTTTTATCAAAATCGCTCCAGCCGTTTAGACGTGAAGAAGAAACAAACATACACACTCACAAACTTTTGCCTTTATAATATTAGTGTGATTAAAATTCATGTGTGATGAATAGAGTCTATGTGGAAAGTGAATGGGATTTAGATTGGAGGGCGCTGTAGTGCTTTTCTACCATATTTGTAAAGTTTTACCCCTTTTAGACATGATTAAATACAAAAAACCGCAAGAAATCACAACAACAAACAAATCCGTATCAATACAAAACTTTGACGTTTTACAGATTGCTGGGTTTGATTGCAAAATAAAAATGTTAAAGTTAGTTCTATTTTTCGCCACGCCCATTCTATTGTCGCACAGACTCTACTAAGATAGCGAACAGAAAATTAGTCTACCTCTCTACTCTATAGTTAATTTTAGGATCTTTTATGCTCTTATCGATATGATCGAGACGACCTCCTTGGCCAAGTGGTTTGAACGCCGGGTTTCATGGTGTCGCCGACTCGAGAGGTCCCGGGTTCGAATCCCGATGGGGGCAGATGTTTGTGTGATGAATACGGGCATTAGTACTCTAGTCATGGATGTTTAATATATCTTTATATATATAATTCTTCATTGAGTGTGTATGTCACTGAACTTCTCTTAAACGACTGGACCGATTTTGATGAAATTTTTTGTGTGTGTTCAAGGGGATCTGAGAATGGTTTAGATTCACAATTTTGTCCGCTGGACAACCCCTATTTTTTTTAGGGCGGTACGAAGTTCGCTGGGTCAGCTAGTATTTCTATATAAATATACTTATATATGTACAGTATATGTATTCTATCCGTTACCCTAGTATCCCATAACACAAGCCTTATAGTGCTTAGCTTGGGGCTAGGCTAATTGGTGTGAGTGTTGGAAATTTCTCTCGAGTTCACTAGTTATAAAATAAATGTAGGTACATTTATTTATCAATGATCGCAAGTAATACGCAATGGATGCAATGACAATGGCAACCTATTAATAGTTGCAAAACTTATCATAGCTATGATTAGTAACGAAATACATTATTATCATCTTAATTACGCTCACCTTTATAATCACAAATGAATAGTGAGACGAACAAGTGATATTCAAAAATGTTCATCTTATAGGCCAGTCATTTATTGTATCGTGGGTTCCAATAAATTGCACTTCACTGTTTTTTTTGGTATGTTGTTAGGAAAGTTACCAATAGTGTAAAAACAAATTTGCAGCTTTGAAAGATCTGTGCTAACTGCGTATGTGAAGCCTTAAAAACGATATTAAAAACCCTAGATACAACAACATGAACAAAATCGTGGCCAAAACATGTCCAAAAGGTACATTGGACTATCCACGGAGCTCCATAAGATGATCGCGTAGTCAAAGACAATATAAGGCATTATTTAAACATTGAAAATCATCTTTAATACATACTGAATAAGGTCTTAATTAAAAAGCATGCGTCAAAGAGTTATGACAGTTCGAAATGCAAGCTCGTCAAATTTTACGACTTATTGCTATATGCAAAAGAATATATACTTTAATTCATTGACTCTACGTGCAATTCTGAATGCACTGTTAGCAAAATAGCAGGTACGGACCGCGAGGAAAAGAGATGGCTATATTACCGACCATGCATTTGAATATCACAAATATTTTCTGTTAAATCAGCCTATAGTGAGTATTAGAACAAAATTTACTTCAAATGCGTTAAATTAACAATCATTGATTAGATACCTGTACAAAAAACGACACTTTACGTACTATAGGTATTTTTTTCGCTTATTTCACGGAGCTGTGCGCCATCTTGACTTTTCGTGACTGTGAACCAAGAACTGCTTGAGTGGTGTTCAAGCACTTCTTAATTGGGACACATTTAAAGCGCATGTGATGTATCTAGGGTATTTAATATCGTTGCTAAAAAAAATATCCAATTCGAATAGTTTGCGAATGCGAAATGTCATTGTCAAATGTGTACTGATATTTAGCTCTCTTTACATCCATTGTGGCGCTGCTGTTCAGGTTTCCATATAAAATTTGACAATGAAATTTCAGCATCACAAACGTTACGAATTCGATATTGGTTCGTGCTAAAGGTACATATGAAAACGAAAATTTTACGAGTTGATCTATTCGAGGTACTACTTATTTATATATTACTAGCTGACCCAGCGAACTTCGTACCGCCCTAAAAAATAGGGGTTGTCCAGCGGACAAAATTGTGAATCTAAACCATTCTCAGATCCCCTTGAACACACACAAAAAATTTCATCAAAATCGGTCCAGTCGTTTAAGAGAAGTTCAGTGACATACACACTCACAGAAGAATTATATATATAAAGATAATGCAAGATTCTAAATACAAAGATGTATACTTAGATAATTAATTTTACCTCACAGCTACTAGTCTAGGCTTTATTACATTAATTATATCTCTCGAGCTAGCAACATAATTATCTACATTATTATAACGCACTAATATATGACAATTATATCATCATAAACAATTGCTAAGATTATCTGTAACCTTAACGATGGGCTTTATTAAGGTTTAATATCATCCATGATGACTTTAACAAAGTAATATATGTATATATATATATATATATATATATATATATTTAAACCCATCATATCCATGACGATGGCAAAGTGATATAAGGTGTCGTTCTAATTTCTAATTACTGACCACGATCGTACGATGACACAGTGCGATCTCGTCGTATGATGAAAATAATCGTACGATGATTTAACAATGGTGAAATTCGAACAAACTTAAATTGGAGGTTTGGCTCTCGACAATTCCTCTCGAAAATTAGATATATGTAAAAGAAGTTTTATACTAATAATAATAATAAGCAGTTATACTATCCTAAATAATAATAGAAAGCGATGTCGCTATGTGCTTTATATAGCGACATCCCTTTCTAACTATGCTCAAGACTAGATTCATTACTGAGAATCTTTCTATGATACGGGCCTTAGACTTACTGCCGCTAGGGCTCACAACAACCATGTGGTCTTATAGCAGCCTGTTTTTAGTGCAGTTTTTAATACCTACATGGCTGCATAAAAGTCCTTATATCATAAAATATCATATTGCTGTTGTTTTCCGTCTATGTGAAAAGTACCTATATTAGTCGTTCCCAATATCTACTATATATCCGGTAAGAGAAATTCAACACGATGCTATTTAACTTTTTGGTAAATCAATAATATTTTTAATTTAAATGCTAAGTGTATTTTTAATGTAAATGGAGTGTTTTGTTAGTTATAAAAAACCGGCCACGTGCGTCACGCGCAAAGTATAACTCCGTTAACGTAAACTCCGTAACTTGAGGCCTACTCTAATTCAACGAAAAACTAAATTTCGATCGAAACTTCGCACTTTTCTTACCATGTTTCTGATTCGTTTTTAATTATAATAATATTCGTCGTCGGAAGATATAGGTAGATTGAGGTGTAGATTTTCTAATCCTACTCGAAAGAGAGTTTCAATTTAATATTTTATCGTTCAAATTAATTAGTATAACTTCGTTATCGAAAGTTCGTTTCTGAGAAAGAGAGTAGACCTTCTTATATCAATTTTGATAGGTCGTAGGTATTTAGGGGCACGTATACATTTTGATTTGGATGATGATACTCGTAGGCTGGCTGGAGTGGGCTGGATGAGAGTAGCACAAAATCGAGAGCAGTGGCGTGCATTAGGGGAAACCTATGTCCTGCAGTGGACGAACATGGGTTGATGATGATATGATGATACATTTTGTAACTAATTATATTTATACTAATTGAATACCTACATCAGTATACCAAATTTTATTTGGCTCATACTTAAATGATTATCCAAAAAATTGTAAATGATCATTTAAATATTTTCCATTTTATTTTTCCAAAGAGTATATATAATATGTGAGCTAATCTACGGACAGACAGGCAGACGTGGCAAAACCATAAGTGCTGCTTTTTGTCTACGGAAACCTTAAAAAAATTAAGCGCGCTAAAATTCTTATTAATATAATGCGACAGTTTTATAAAAATCAATATTTTAGTTATATCTTAATAACAATATTATACGATTACAAACATATTTATTGTGATTAAATATCAAAAACAGAGCAGCATTAATTGTACCCGTCACATCATATACTATATAATTTAAATATACTATCATATATCACCATATACTATCATAAAAATATAAACTAACTTCAATGAAAACCAAAAGTAGTTGTAGTTGGGTAACAAAATAATCATTCCAATTTTTTTTCTCACGTGGGCCGTTCTAATAATAAACACAGGTCAAAGCCCCGAAACGAAAGGCTTATGGCTTACCACCTTGCGTAACACCCAAAACGGACTGTTTACGCCTTTTCCATTGGTCGTTCACTAGTCATTAATGATGTTTCCATACTATCTACATCCAATGAATCTTGTTCAGTGGGATTTAGGCCGTGCGGTTTCATCGATAGTTAAAGGAGTGTGGTGAACTTATTATACCTATTCATGATTGATTCTTCTTGAAATGAAATATCCACAAATCTATACTCTACACTAATATTATAAAGAGGAAAAGTTTGTATGTAAGTATGTTTGAAACGAATTGGCTCAAAAAGTACTGAACGGATTTTAAAAATTCTTTCACCATTTCAATGCTACATTATCACTGATTAATATAGGCTTTAGTGTATTTTCAAAAAAGTTAGAGTTTCGTATGAAAACTTTGATAATGTAACCCAACGTGTGTAAAATATACCAAAAAATAGCCTTATATCGCGTACGCTGCGGAAGTCATTGATAATAGACCAAAGTTATGTACTAAAGTTTTATAGAGGATACCAATATCTACAAAAAAGTCCGCGATACTTTGTGTCTAACCATTACAGTTATGTCACAACGAGAGGTCCCCTGCAGTCAAACTTAAAATATGTACATAGGCTGTCGTGGACTTTTTTACAGAACTTTTAAAGAGGAAGAATTCTGTCATACATGATTATTGTGTAACTTTCATCGTTTACCCAGTGCAAGCAATGAAATGTCACAAATGGAATATTTGTACCCGTTTTTGCAACATTTTTCATCCCCTGGTAATATATAGCCTATAGCCTTCCTCGATAAATGCACTGTCCAATACAAAAAGAATTTTTCAAATCGCCACAGCAAGACAAATTTTGCATTCAGTACAATGGGTCCTAAACTACGCAACGAATTTTTTACTTGGAATGGAAGGTTTTTAATTATTATGAAGAAAGTCATTGTATATATTACAAGCCTTTGAACAAAAAATTTAGTGTACACTATAGCTCTACACCGAAGCAAAGCGAGGGCAGGCCACTAGTTATCTAATAATGTAATGAAAGATGAATTGAATAATTATCACTGCTATTTATTATTAAGTGACCTATTGAATAGAATATATTAAATTTGATGCTTTGGCAACAAAAATAATTAAATAAACTTGCCATTTGCCAATAAATAATTACATAATTTTATATTAGAAAAAATATTTTTAAAAAAACGGAGATAATATACATTCTAGTTTTTTGTCAAACGATTTAAAATGAAGTGCACTACATGTCATTAAATTTCTGAGTTTTCCGGGGACTTACTACCACCCTCCATACAAATTTTACCCATGTCCTTTGACTAAGTACAGTTAAATCCTATAGAAAAAATAGGCATTTGACTAAATCTGACGTGGCATTAACTATAGTAAAATTTTACTATCGTTGCAACAACGCGACCTTGACATCACATTAAAACGATGATTTATCGAAAAAGGTCTAACTTCTAGTCACGCGATTGACAATAAAACCTCTAAGCAAATAAATTCTACTAAAAGAACAGCGCAACACTTTATTGACTTATTTAAAGATAGGTTAACGCAGCACCGGCCGTGTATTTAACTAACCCACGATTACCAACCTCTGGTTGTGTTTTTAAGTAGTATTGAATTGTGTAAATAGTTTATTTTTACTCACTTGCTTTAGACATTAAATAAAAAAAAAACGCATGCTCTGGTTTTGCGCGAGCAAGGTTAATTATAATAACATCTGCATATAGCCGTGGCAAAATTTTATGTATGTAGAAACCCCTTTATTTTTTTAACTCGTAAGTTATTTAAATCTAAAGAAAAGTTTACTAGAAAAAAATCCACGCGGACCAGGCAGCGGACGGGACTCGAACCAGCATCCTTCGCTATCCGGGCGAATGCACTGACCATTATGCTACCACGGCCCTATTAGCCGCGTCGAAATTTTCCTAGCCTTAAGCTGCAAGGCAGCGCCATCTCTTCGCATTGTAGGTAACCCACAATGTCAAATGAATACTTTTTCAAGTATTAAACATTTGAAAGAAGAAATAATCGTAAGTTATTTCTAGCTCCTGTCTTGTCCCGGTTTCGTATATCTTCACTAAACCAATTCTTGCAAGTTAACTTTCACCCAATGCACCGCACAATGATAAAATATGTGATTAAAATCAAAAGAATCACGCTTCTATTTGTAAACTTATGGAAAAAATAAAAGCTTGCTTAAAGAAAAAAAAAAGCATTTTCGTTTGTCAATTGACTAAACAAACGAAGGAGGTTTCGATAACCTTCGACGTGTTATTTTTTTATGTATGATCGATCACGCATAACTTTTTACAGAGTAGTCCGATTTTGTTATATCTGTTTTTTTATTGGATACTAGTGGCGCGCCGTCGCTTCGCTTCGGTGTAGAGCTGTTGTGTAAACTATAGTTTTTGTTCTCAGGCTTGTGCTATAAACAATGACTTTATTTATATTATAATATAATTACACGTGTTATTGTGAGTCAACCATAAAAGATAGACATATGCTGTTGCGGGATATTTTTTAGACAATTATATGTAGAATATTTCCGTCATACATGATTTCTATGTAACTTTAACCATTAAGGCTGCACACGCGACGGAAGCTTAAAAAATGGAGTAACTTCTCCCGTTTTCCCAACATTTCCCTTCACTACTCTGCTGCTATTGATTGTAGCGTGATGAAAAGTATACTGTTACCTGCCCAGGAGTATGAAGAATAATTGTACCGAGTTTCGTTAAAATCCGTCGAGTAGTTTTTTTTTCTATAAGGAACATACACACAGACAGACAAAAATTTTACTGATTGCATTTTTGGCATCAGTATCGATCAGTAATCACTCCCTGATAGTTATTTTGAAAATATATTTCATGTACAGAATTGACCTCTCTACAGATTTATTATAAGTATAGAAGATGGTATAGTATACCTCGAAGTTGGTCCTATTTTTTTACGATTAGAAATCCCTTGACGGACCGTGCCGTGCGCTGGCGAGGCGCACGGAGTGTGTGGGAAGTGGGACTCACCCGGCGCGGGATACAGCGCTGGTCCTGCCCACTAAAACTCACCGGTACCCTCCTACGCCCATGTGGAAGCGTCTCGGGATCGGCGCACCTGTGTGCGCCATTTCACCGGGACGCCCCCGGACCTCGAAGTTGGTTCTAGATAAATTAGAATCAAAAATCCTACCCCAAGTGTGGGAAAATAGAGGTGATTCTTCACTCAGGGATATTGATGCCGAGTCGTATGTTACAAAAATTATAGCCACAAAATTATGAAACAAAATCATCCACCCAAGCATGATCTGAGTTCCTTCCTATTTAATACTTTGTAAGTTTACTTAATATTTCCTTACTGTTATTTGAACAATTCATTGTCGTTATAATAGGTATGCACATTTTTAGGTAAAATTATATCACCACTACTGCATTTGAGCCGGAGTCTATCATTGTTAACATCCTCGAGGTATTTGTACCGTCTGAGAGTCTACTGGGTTGTTATATATATCTTACATCAGAATGGACTCGTATTCTAATAACAGAATCACTCATTAGACTTTTGCAATTTCGGCTACAAAACAAAATCTAGTTTATAAGCTAGTTAAATCCATACATGATGCAATCGATATGACCTACACGCCAGGAATGTACCAAACCAGATTTATAGTTATTAAGATGTTTTTTAAAACCAACTGTGTTTTTTAACGCTAAATCTAAACATTTTGTTTTTTTTGCCAAGAACCTACACGTGTAGTTTAAATGTGAATAAAAGATAAATAATTAGAAAAAAAAATTCAATAATATTTATTTTGGAATTATAGCCTACCTACCAGATAATGGTGACTGTCTTACGTATTCAAAATCGCTGCTGACTTTTTAATAATAATAACAATAATCATTTCCCACGAACAAGGATACGTCCATATTATGGTTAGTTACATGATTACTTATTATCTAGTGTTAGTATCGAAATTTAATTACTTACATAATAAGCTTGTGTCTCTAATGCACATTTGGACACAATAAGAAATAATAGAGGAAAGTTTTACTAGAAAAAAATCCACGCGGACCAGGCAGAAAGCAGCTTAAGGCTCGAAATTTTCCTAGCCTTAAGCTGCAAGGCAGCGCCTTATCTTTGCCTTTTCGACGCGGCCATCAGGGCCGTGGTAGCATAATAGGCTAGTTGACTCATGTCGAATTGTATTAAATAAATGTTTATTTCTTAAAGTATTTGGTCTAAGGAACCTAAATATATCGATTTCACTTCATAAAAGCTGAAGATTGTTGTAGAAAATTAATTAAAAAAAATATTTTTTAGTCTATATTTTTTAAACACTAAAAACGCTGTTCGCCACATCCGCCATGATTGTGACGTCTCATATGGTAAACAACTAAATGTCATTCGCGTGTTACTGTGGGTGGATTCTTTCGTCTGACTAAATTTATCATAAAACACTTTTAACTTTAGAAAAGTTTCCGTTTACTGTTTTTTTTTTGAAATAACTAATTATGGATGCCGGCTTTGAGAAAACAGAAAGCACAAAGCTGCCAAGAATTGACGCATTGATGGTTGGTGAATTTATTGCACTAAACCCCGATTTCTGCTCTGCGGAGCAGAGAAACGACAAGGCATCTATGTAAGTACAGTGTATTTAGTATTACAATGTAGTAATAAACATAAAACTGATGCAACATATGAATAAGTGTAATAAACTTTCGGCACTTTAATCCACAACTTTCCTGGAGTCTCCAAGGATGTGTTTTTATATTCTCGTACAATACAATAATGATAATTACTTTATTTTTCGTGGTATTTATTAGAAATCATGTTTTTTTTATTATAAAGTCAGATATGTTATTTTCTACGTGCTTACGAGTTTTTGTTTACTGCAGTTAATGTCATAGCATAGATAATCTATTGACTAAAATGGCCGACAGCGTTTTTGTATGTCCATGAAAAATCTATTTTAAAATTAAAGATTTGTAGCTTTTTAAGTCTCAAAAAAATACAATACATTTTTTTCGGTCTAATATAACATTTATTAACCATTTAAAACCTTTTTCCAAAAAGTGTCAACTAGCCTTGCATTCGCCCGGATTGCGAATAATAGGGGGGGAATAACACAATAATAATGGAATCATATCGACCCCCTACAACTTGCAGAAAGGAGTTAATATCGATTCGTCAGTTTTTGTTTCTTATAAAGATAACTCTATCTAAATTTAGTCGTATCGAAATTTAATTACTTACATCAGTGCCCTCTTTGACCTATTAGAGACCCTGGGCATATTAGGATAATGGGGCCCCTATGACCCCCGTTTGGTGATCTAACAGTAACAAGGGACTTTGTATTTGTGATCTGAGGTGAGGTGGGCCCCGAGGTCCTGGGCACTTGCCCAAAGTGTCCACTGGGAAAGGCGGGTCTGACTTATATACTAAGCTTGTGCCCGTTATGAACTTTTGGACACAATAAGAAATAATAGGGGAATCATATCGACCCTATAACTAGCAGAATGGAGTTAATATCGATTTTATTTATCACTGCACTTTTAATAGATATAGCTTTGATATTTGTAAGTGTTTTGAGAAAATGAAATCAGAGCCTCAAGGTGACATGGGCATGGGAGTGTCTCGGTTTATTTGCTATGGAGTGGAGTGTGTTGGTATATACCAGTACATACGTACTATTATAAGGACGTACTTTATGTACTTGAGTATATATTTAAAGGAAATCTGTTTACACTTTTAATAACTTACTGAAGATAAAACACAACTCTAAGTTATCATCTTATAACGCTAAAATAAAAATAAAAAACATAATTCTTACCTCACACCAATAAATCTAGACCTAAAAATATGCAACGTAAGGCTTATGTTTCCTTACAGAACCTTGCTAATAATAAACAAGTTTCTTTTTATAAAAAATACTTTTAATACGTTTTTTTATGAAAACATTGGAACCGGTAAATTTGCAAATGTCATGACTTTATGGATGAATTACGTAAACAGACATTATATTATTATTAGATTTTTTTTGCATACCTTGTTTGTGGACTTCGTAGTTAGAAAATTTCAAACTTAATAATAATTGACCTTCACTTAGATTTAGTCTTGTTACATATGTTGATAATTATTATGAATACGAAAGTTAAACAACTTAAGCAATGGTCGGTCATTGGATGGGTAGCGTGGATAGTCTCCGGATCCCACGAACCCCGCTCCGGCAGGCGCTGAGCTAGTCCCTATGGCTGGCTGTGTGGATAGACGGGATTTGGGGGGAGAAGGACTCTCACGTAACCTCGTCTCTCACCCAGGGGCGGAATATGCGTCACGCATTTTCCCAACAATAAAAAAAATGGTCATTGGATGGGTGACCGAAAATTCATTATCTCGAGCTCCTCTCCTGCTTCGGAATGACGTTAGACAGTTGTCCCACCACCGCCGAGATCGTTGACTGTTCGTACTGCCGGCGAGAACTCGCTCCACTAATTTGTCGCTGAGTGACAAGAGCTATCCAAGATAATACTCGTAACTCGCTCAACGGTGCTAACGATGATAATGTGCACAATTTAACACCATAGCATATTTGTGTAGCTTACAGATTAATTGAAACACGCTTAAACGGGTCTGAAATTTAATGTGTGGTGTGCGTGAATACTTAAGAAACAAATAGCTAAGAGATGTTTATCTTTACAAAACATAAAAAAGAAGAAAGATTTGTATTTTTGTACGTTGTAACGAATAAATTCAAAAAGTAGGTACCTTTCATCATCAGCCTATTAATGTCCCCACTGCTGGGGCACAGGCCTTCCCTATGGATGGAATAGGGAGATTGGGTCATGAAACACCACGCGGGCCCAGTGCGGATTGGTGGGTGATAACGGCTGCTGACGGCTTAACGTGCCTTCCGAAGCACGGAGGAGCTCGAGATGTTAAATTTTTGTCACCCATCCAATGACCGACCACTGCGAGAGTTGCTTAACTTCAACGATCGCAGACGAACGCACTATCCATCTGCGCCATCGAGCTCCTCACCTTTAGAAAGGAATAAATTTTACCATTAAAATTCTACGTTATCCCTGACCGTTAAGATTTTAAGTTCACCCGCACAACGCAGAGCCGGATCGTTAGCTACACAATTATGCAGATAGAACCCGCGGAAAGTTTTACCAGAACATGCCAACTCTATATTATTATATTCGGTAACCATCACTCTGCGCAACCACTTTTTATGTGCCATTGCAAAATGTTACAAATTCAGGGTTACGCGCGCAAAAGTAGTTTCTTTTTGTACTGTGTTACCCAATATAACGGTGAGGCTATGTCACACACACGATTAGATCAGTAATTATGGTAGCCATGACTCTTTTGATAGTGTAGTCGTCTAGATGTTTCCTCCGTTGCAAGGTCAACATATTTTTATTTTATTTATTTTTTATTGACAAAGATTCACCAACAACATATAATTTTACATTACAATTTGAAAAAAATATATAAATACCATACTTAAAGATATGATTTTTAATAGGTGAATACAACATTCACATAAATACAAATAAACTACAATGACAGATTTAACAAACAAAAATATATCCACCATCATGAAAAACAGGTATACTGAATTATAATATTATTTAGTCTGTGTTACGGTCTAATTTTATTTTTTCCTCAAACAACCTCTTATATACGCGCTCAGTATTGTGGAAAACGTCGACACTGCAGTCTTGATGATATTGATGGTATATGATAATGTTGACCACTGCAACGTCTATATCTATACCCTATTTTATTTTTTATGTTTAACAAGTAGGACACGGACACATTCCTTAAAATTCCTAAACTTTGTTAAAGTTTATTTTATTTTATTTTATAGTCCTAATTTTTATATCATTTACATTTTTAATGGAAAGTGACTTATCTCATATTGAAGTCATTTTTGAATTTGACGACTCTGTATGTAAAACAGGGAGATAAAAATTGCTCTTGCTGAGTTTCTTGCCGGTTCTTCTCAGTACAAGGTAGATTTGCGAACCGATGGCGTAGCTTTTCAACATTCACAACAGCCTAGACTGAATAAAAGATATTGAATTTTGAATATCTATTAAAAACACCGTCCATCTGCCTGCGGACCGCATTTCTGTATTATAATAGCTAGAAGTAGGCGTATGAGTCGTAGGTACTTGCGGAATCGAGTACCAGCAGGGCTTGAAAGTACATCCACCTATAAATACCAGGGCGAAAAACCAGGTTATCGAATGTTCACAAAATATTTTCCATGCACGTAGCAAATTGACCCTTAATTTCTGAACTATAAGGACTAGAAGTTGAATTAATTACAGTTTAGTAGCCCCGACAGACGATATGTACTGATCGATACAAAAAAAAATATAAAAATCCTAAGACCCGACTGCAGCGCCACCTGTCTGATAAGTTAAGTTTAGTTTTCTCATATATGTATTTTATCTTTCTTCGCAACTTTCTGATCTAGACTAAGGCCCGTATTACAGAATGGCAACTAAGTGTTGATCTTTACTTGAGTAAAGTAAGAAAGGGATGTCGCTATGTGCTATATATAGCGACATCCCTTTCTAACTATGCTCAAGACTAGATCAATCACTGAGAATCTTTCTATAATACGCCACATATTTTGACTTAGGTATGAAGAGCTCGATGGCGCAGATGGTTAGCGATTTCGGCTGCGATCGTTGAATTTAAGCAACTTTCGCAGTGATCGGTCATTGGATAGGTGACCAAAAATATTCTATCTCGAGCTCCTCCGTGCTTCGGAAGGCACGTTAAGCCGTTTGTCCCTGCATCTGCAGAAGCTTGGAATAACATGAGATCTGATATTTTTTTGTCAGTGCGAGTCATATCTCTCTCGTCTCTTCTTGGCAACATTTTACATGAAAGAGTTTTTAGACGAATTGATTTTTCCTTAAAAACATTCTAAAAAGTATTAGAAAACTTACAAAAACAGATGAATGAAACGGTAAAGCTCTTCTCGAATCAAGTTCAAGTTAAGGCGAAACCAAAACCTATAATAATAAATAAAACCTATAAAAATATATAGAGATTTATTTATTTATGTACAATATTTAATTTTATTATCGTCATACATAACAGCAAAATACCAAATATATATATAAGAAAGACAAGAAATGAAAGGATCCATATCTACAGGAAACGTGTTTTTCTTTGTGTTTTTTTGCTCGCTGTTTTTAATCGAAAAACTTTGAGTGATGATATGAAAAACTTTTCGGGTGCGGTGCCTCAAGTTAAGGCTAGTGGGTTACAGTCTTCTTAGTCAGCTGCTGCAGCCATTCCGACATGTATTCAGCTGCTGCATCCATGCTGACATGGGGATTTACCACATAACTTTATTGACTGAGCCGTGACCTACCACGCGGGCCCTTTACGGATTGGTGGGTGCTAACGACTGCAGCTTCAGCCGGGACCAACGTCTTAACTTGCTTTCGAAGCACGGAGGAACTCGAGATGATATTTTTTGGTCACCTATCCAATGACCGACCATTGCGAAAGCTGCTTAACTTTCCCGATCGCAGGCCGAATGCGCTAACCACCTGCGCTATCGAGCTCCTCTGAACTCACTTAGGTTTGTAATCACCTAGAGAATTCATTAGAGTTACCACGTGCATGAAACAGAATGTTTTGGTCGGGCAAGCAATCCAAAACGAGTAGAAGAACTTTGGTTGCTTTAAATTTGGCAACATTATTTATATCTTGGCGACGCCCTTGAGTGTAGGTAAACTAATGAATAATTCAAAAACAGCTTTTATCTTGTATAAACTGCGCAAAAAATTTAAAACCTGTTTTCTATTTTTGATAAAATTAAGATAGAATAGAATAATGATAATTGGGTTTACCCGTGATTTCGGTAACTGTTGTTGCGCGCAGTTTTTTTTTCTATAAGAACCTTCTACATAGTATTAGAAAACTTAAAGAAAGTATGAATGTTATCATTCAGATAAAAGTCATACTGAAGTTATGGAGTGACCAAGGGAAATAGGAAAGGATGTATAATAATTATGTATAATACATAAGGAGATATTATATTCATACCTTTTAATGTAGACATAAGTCTCCCATAATCATAATATAATATGTATATAATTTAGATACATTTCTCCCATACCGGAAACCCATACATGCAGGTACTAGCGCTACCGTGTTATAATGGGTGAACTTATTTTTATCACGATTAAAGAATTATTGAAATCGGTCCAGGTGTTTCGAGTATATTACAGTTACAAAAGTACAAAATACAAATATTTCCTCTCTTTATATTGTTTTTTTTTTAAAAACACTTATTTATTAATTACATTTTAAGTTGATGAATATAACATAATTGTGATGTAGAAGATTCGATAGTTGGTAGAGTAGGCCCATCAGAATCCGAGGCCGCGTCGAGATGCAGCCAGGGAGGTTGAATGGGTGGGAAAGACAAGGAGAAGAGAGGACGGTTTAATAACAGTGAGAGGCGAAAGGAAGAGGAGAGGAAAGGAAACGAAACAGAAAATAAATAAAAGGTTTAAAGGCGGGTGGTAAGAGTGTAAGGGAATAGGTTTAACCATCTTACATGAAATACAGCCATTCAGAGGCGGCCTTACCGATTGCGAGGCTCCGGGCGGCAGGTCTTTGCGAGGCCCTTTGTCCTTCGTGAAAAGTATGTGATGCGAAAGTAGGTCTGGTTGTTTGGTTTAGGTATTTGTCATGTTTAAGGAAAAATGCTTAAATTATACAAATAAATCAAATTTGAATTTTAAAATATTTTACACAAAATTAACAAATACAGAGATGATAAATGTTAAAATTGATGTTTGCGGCTTTTCCTAAGACTAAAATCTTTAATTAAAGCACAATAATGTAACGAATAAGCTACGTCGTTTTCAATTGAAAGAATAGCGAGGGCTGAAAGCCGATCTTGTGTCATTGAAAAAATAGTATTTTTTTTTTATATTTTTAAAATTTGCTTGGGTTGTTGCGCGAGGCCTCTGTAGGAGCGAGGCCCCGGGCGATTGCCCTGTTCGCCACCCCCTAAGACCGCCACTGCAGCCATTGACGAAATACATTCAATATTGTCTCACAGACAGACGCCGCCCGCCGCCGCGGCCGGGGTCGTGGTAGTTACAGAAATACACATAGGAGAGGCCGCAGCCGCAGGCGCACAGTGTTTTATGGAACCAAAAAAATTTACATGTTCAGGTTTTTACATAAATAGATTATTTATACCCTAAAAAAGGCATGAGTTCAATTCCCAGAAGTCTAACTCAAATACTTTTTGAGAAAAAAAATCATGAACTTATCGTGACCTTTGACCTATGAAATCTAGAATATTTTTTTATAAAGTGAATATTAACAATATATTTTTTTAATAAATATGTGTCAATCGGGCATAATCAGAGGCGTATAAACGCGTTTCTTTAGCTTAAAAAAATGCATTGGTTTGGGAGCAGCAATTTTTTTTTTGTATTTCGTATTTATTGTTTTTTCTCCCTAAAAACGAAAAAGTGGAACCTAGAACTTCGATAGAAATAAACCTACGGATGTGGTCTATCATACATAAATAAGCCACGTGTCACTTTTGCGGCGATTAGAAGATATTCATTTTTAAATTTTTATGCTAGGGTTGACACCGAACCTGATCTCGAACGAAAATTTTTAAACTATAAATTTGTGTATTAGTTTTGAACGAGTTTACAATAATGTAGATTTTAGGAACTTACTACAGTACCTTTAACATATTTTTATGGGCTCCAAGCTCTATTTGCAAAAAAGGAACGCTTATGGTGATTCCCAGTCAAGGCGGAAGTCATTATAATGAATATCGATTTTCGTTTTCGGGTCTGAGTATTAACTATTAATTGTTTATTTTGTGTGTGTTTTGGAGACCCAATTAGACACAAGTTCATGCCTGCTTACCTCTACGTTTTTTTTTGTAACAATAATAGTTACACCTACTAACTGATTTATGCCCAAGATTTGTTTTTATTTTCTGATCGAATGCCTGAATGATTCTGAATGAATTTTGAAATTTTTTTCAAGCAACATAGTTCATTTTTTCGTTACCGTTTAGCGTGTAAGGTACAAAGTTAAAATGTGGTCGAACAAACATAAAGTATTCCTACATTATCACATCTACATTAGGTAGGTACCTAGTATATGTAAGTATATTGTATTCGTCCACAAGTGTTGTTAATTTATTCAATTGATTGACGGTATTAATTAACAAACAAAAAATTTAACATTTTCATTTAACTCATAGTTGACCTTTGTGACAATCCTAGATCATGAAAGTTGACCTTTATCTAAATTCTGTCATAACTTCTTAAAACCGCAAAAGTGGAACCTGATTTTTTTATGGGTGATAGAACTTGGCTTATAGAACCTTTCTGTACTAAATCCAGGTTCCACTTTTGCCGATATTTGGAGAAAAAAATTAAAAATCGAAATTTAAAAAAAAACTATTTCTCGGAAACTAGGACACTTATAAATAAAATAAAATTGCAAAATTATGCCTTCAATAATTCCTTATCAAGTGGCAAATATCTTATGTACAGATATGGAACCGTCTTTTGAGGAAATTAAATTGTTAATTTTTTAATGCTCAAATTTCAAAAACTTTGCTACTTCATATCTTTTTTTTAAAAGGAAATAGTGATCTGAGAATTGAACTCTTGCCTTTATTAGGGTATAAATAATTGATTTATGCAAAAATCTTAAGGTGTAAATTTTTTTGGTTCCATAAAACACTGTGAGGCGGCGTCTGCCTATGAAACACTTTAAACTTAACTAGCAAACCAGTGAACCAAATGTTCACCAAAACCTGATTTAAAAAAAAATGTATTTAATTAATTGAGAACTTCGGAGATTTTGTGTGGTTTCGTTTGAAATTCGTGATTTCTCGAAAACCGGAAGTGCTACGTTACTCAAATCTGGTTTGTAGTCTTATCAGACTATTCTTAACTCATAACTTAAATATTCTCTTTATCTATCTCTTACGGTTTGGCCGCTGAAACAGCACCACAGACAGACGGACGGACTTGTCTAATAGATAAGAGATGATAAAATAAACAATAGGAATTATAAATAAATATAAATAAAAAAATATAAGTTCATATGTTCAATAACAGTTACAGTTAAATATTAAACAACAATAACAAACACAGACTTAACTAAATGAATATTAATAGTATAGATCGGTCCATGACGTAAGTTCCTGACCTACCTTATCGTCTAAGTGTACAAGTTATTTTCATCATGTAAGCCTAAAATCTACGCTTAAAATTCTTGGTTATTACGTCTAATGGTCAGAAGGTAATCTACATACAAAGTGCGCTCGAGCAACACACACATAGACATTTTGCACGCCGGGTTTCATGGTGTCGCTGACTCGAGAGGTCCCGGGTTCAAATCTCGGTGGGGGCAGATGTTTGTGTAATTACTACGAGCATAGGCTAGGAGAATTTTGACGCGGCTATCAGGGCCGTGGTAGCATAATTGGTCAGTGCATTCGCCCGGATTGCGAAGGGTGCGGGTTCGAGTCCCGCCCGCTGCCTAGTCCGCGTGTTTTTTTTTCGCGCTAGTAAAACTTTTCTTCAGACTTAAACATGCAGTTAAATGCTTAAAAAATTAATAAAAACATAACTATAGTTTAATTATATTAGTAGTATGTTTCTTTTATGTTTTGAATTAAAATAATAATGGGACCGTAGATACGATAGTTATTTATCCATGTTAATATCTTATTTCTCATTACTCACTTTGCTGAGAATAAAAAATACTATTTAATAACATCTGGCTAAATAGGGTGTACTAAAATTCCCGTAATACATTTACATCTAAATATACCTTTAAGCACTTTATATGTTTGTGGGAATTAATTAAAAAGCAGTGCGTTTAATTTATTTGATACTTGTATTTGCGCGATTTTAGGTACTAGGAGTCGACATTACGATGATTTGAACTCGTAAATTTTTTCTAAGTATGATCTAGATACAATGTTGTCAAGTGTAGTTTGCAAGGTTTAGCAGTTTCGCTTGCCTTAACTGCTCCTTTCCTTAAAAGCACCACAATCTGTTTTGTTTTTTGATGGATGACAATGGTAATTCGTTGCTAACAACGAAAACCGTTGGTCGAACACGAAAACACCAATCGTGAAAAAAAAATGTTAATATTAACGATGAAACCGTCACAATGTTACTGAGGCTCGACTAACGGAACGCGTCACCGGAAGGTTGACGCTTACCAGTCTCAACGATTTTTACTTGATTCAACGAAGGGCCCCCAAATCTACTATATAAAAATAAGTCGGGTTTTCCTTCCTGACGCTATAACTCCAGAACGCACGAACCGATTTCCACGGTTTTGCATTCGTTGGAAAGGTCTCGGGCTCCGTGAGGTTTATAGCAAAGAAAATTCAGAAAAAAAAAATCAAAAAAAATCTTCTTTTAATCACCAAACGAAATGTTATATAAAACGAAGCCATCTGATGGCGAAACGGAGTTCGCCTGGTTTGCTAGTCTTAATATATATAAATCTCGTGTCACAATGTTTGTCCTCAATGGACTCCTAAACCACTGAACCGATTATAATAAAATTCGCACACCATGTGCAGTTCGATCCAACTTGAGAGATAGCATAGTTTAAATTTCAAATTATAGTCGCAATTTTAATTTATTGCAAATTATTACTTTTGGGCGGTACGAAGTTCGCCGAGTCAGCTAGTTTATGATAAAAAGTGAAAGGTAACTGTTGGCAACAGACTATGGACAACACTGTTTTTGTTTTAAAAAAACGTCAAACTTACGGGATAAAAGGTATCCTAGGCGTACCAAATTTTATTCAAATCTGTTCAGTAGTATTTGCGTGATTGACTAACAAACATACAAACTTTCATATTTATAATATTAGTACGAAAGTAGGAGTAGGATACTTACTATTGTTTTACTTGTCATTGTGTTGTATGTTTTTGTTTCCTACTTGTTGTGTTTCTTTTCATTAGTACCTTATTTGAATGTATTTAAAGTAAAAACATTTTATTTGTGATAGTCGCCCAATGCCGTTCCTAACAGTGACGAAACATGGATAATTTTGAGCAAAGCAAAACAACTGTTAACGACTATTTGGTTAATTCCCAGTGAGCCGAAACCAAAACGGTGAGTTTGTGGTCGGCTAGTATGCGGATGATTGCTTTTCTCTTCAAATTAAACTAAAACGTGGCTAATGTCGCTTCGAAAGACCGCCGTAAAGCCAAAGTGTACTCGATGTTGAGATCCATGGGATCGAGCGGCGTATGTTCAACAGTGGGCTTCGTACGGCTGATATAAACAAAACAACAACGCCAGCCAAATTATACAAATAAAATTTTATCAGATTACAAGAGCTTGTGTAGTAGTTACTCGAGCGCGACATAATATCGTGTATAAATGTCGTGTGATCGGGTTGCGTTCCCTAAAAAATGATTGAGCAAAGCGATCGCTGGTTCATCCGTCATGCTCGTGAACGGGTGCTGACAGAGGAGATGAGTCTGCTTTTGCTTCATTGGGTACTATTAATCGTTGTACTAAACTTTAATCGTTCATTATTATTATTTTTTGCCTAAACAGTAGGACACGGCATTCCTAAACTTTGATAAAAATTTAAAGTCATCATTTTTATATTATTTGCATTTTTTGTTTGTAATGGAAAGTGACTTTATGAGTTACCTAAAAAAACAGCTCTTACTGATTTTCTTGCCGGTTCTTCTCAGTACAAGGTCTCCCGCCGTAGATTTGCGAACCGATGGCGTAGCTTTTCGACATTCACAAGTGCTTGTAACAGCCTAGACTGAATAAACGATATTGAATATTTGAATTTTTGATTTTTTTTATCATAAAGATAAGAAACCTTGCAACTTTTGAAGTGCTCTCACCATACTTGCCCTCCTTGCATGAGCATGGTGCTCATGCAAGTGATATATGATATATATATATAACAAGTTTTTATCACGCACAATTGTGTAATCACTATGGAGTTTGACAGTTAGGCGTGATGAAATGTAAACTGGTGCTCATGCTACGAGCACAGAACCTACATAGGGTCACACGTCTAGGCCAGCAAAAAAAATTAACAATCGGCCTTGACTTTCGGTCGCATCCAATTCGTCAGTGTTTTGAACAGGAGCCACTACTTGGTGTCTCCTACTATAATATGGTTTTTTTTTTTTTTAGCGGTTATCCCCAATTTGTATCAGGTCTTTTTCTTTCTTTTGTTTTTTGTTTGTTACTATTATATTGTTTTTATTCATGCCTGCTCTTTTGCTTGTTTTGTTGCGCTTTTTCTTTTGCACATCTTTCTTCTTCTTTCATCTTTTACAATTATCTTGATTCCTATTACATTTCTTATAATTTCTATTTTCTCTATTTACATTTTACATTTCCTTATATTTACACACACTTGTTTCCTTACTATCTATATTTCTTATTTACTACCATTTCTCTATTGTACACATTTCTTAATCCGATTTTACATTATCTGCCCATATGGCTCCTTGCCTAAATCTAAAATTTACAATTGTATAATACATAGTTATAATACTATAATATGGTTCATACTGCAAGTAAAGGGGGGTGGATGGTGGATTTCCCGCTTGAATTGGAGCATCCGTCTGGAGAATGAACCTCACGGAAGAGCACAATGAATTAACAGTCAGTACTTTTGGGTGGCGTTTTAACTCGGTAAAGCCTCGATGACACGGGGCGAGTTTACAAGCCAGCGAGTTCGCTTGTAAACTGGGTTCCACTGGGTAGGAAATGGGATAATATAGGCAACGCACAACTGTACTTAGCATCTATAAACTGTCCGATAGCTTGTCAGCCATTTTGTTTTAAGTGTCTGTGTCTATTCTACCCATGTTCAAAATACCTACACTTGAAATGACAATAACTCAAAACACCTCAATAAGACTGGTAATTATATAAACGGGACGGTTCATAAATATATAAAACAAAAATTTTCAATTTTATAATTTTATTGTTTCATGTTTTTACTTCTATATTTAGTAACAAATACTTCTATATTACCTAATTAGGATTCCATACCCAAAGGGTATAAAAGGGAACCCCATTGCTGTCACTCAGTCGTCTGTCTGTATGTCGCGGGTCTCTTTAACGTAAACGGAATGAGTTGCAGAACTTAAATTTTGGTATATTATGTAGGATGCTTGCTCCAGATAAATATTTATTTAAAAATCTAATTAAATTATTTTTCATGGGGGATCCCATACATGAAAAGGAACCGCGCGTAACCTTTACTTTTTTTACCCTAGCATGCTTTCAGCATGTGTTACATCATTCTCTACAACTCATTTAGTAGGAGATACATAGGATATATTTTAATGGGGGGCCGTCAAAGTTGTAATTTTTAGACCATTTTTGTTACGAGGTCTATCTCAAAATCCAAACTGGTTAGGAATGTGAAATTTTGGTATATGATGTCCCATATGCTGTATTTCAACAGCAATTACTGAAAAAACCGATGCATAGTGTACTTTTAAAGTTATGACGAAAACAAACAAATGATATTTCCTTTTGCGGTTTGTTGTAAGGTACCATTTCTTTTTTGTACTACATACTGATTCGAGCAAAAATATTTATCATGTCCTCGACCAATTTTAGAAAACAGTAAAAACTTTATGGCTTATGATATGAACAAAAAACAGTTCCGGTACGACTTTAGACAAAAATGCTTATATGCCATACAACTCGTGAAGTGAGTAATTATGTAATGAATATTTTTAATTACACCATTAATACTTACTGATTCTTCAAGTGTTCCAAAGGAATCGTAATAAATCAATAAAATAAAAAATAAAAAAATATTCGGCTTTCCCCTTATAAAAAACCCACACAGTTTTTTTTTATGTAAATAATGTTAGGTACGAAAACCTGTCCATTTTTTGTAATTATGTTATGTATAAGTATTTTTTTATCATTAGCCGCAGAACTGATGGACGTTGGAGCCGGAAAGTTCTTGAGTGGAGACCGCGACTCGGTAAACGTAGTGTAGGACGCCCTGAGACAAGATGGGATGATGATATTCGTAGGCCGGCTGGAGTGGGCCTGATGAGAGTAGCACAAAATCGGGAGCAGTGGCGTGCATTAGGGGAGACCTATGTCCAGCAGTGGACGAACATGGGTTGATGATGATGAAAGTATTTATAACTTTTTTTAACAGATATAAATATAGATGTCTACATACCTACTTATATATTAATTCCTTAGTGTCAAACTAATCTACATAGCTAATTTATACTTGGTCTTTAGCCCGTATACGGGTGCACGAAAGACATTACTCGAATTCGGGCACCCGAAGCAATATTAACACTGGATTACGGGCTGAAAGACGGTGTCAGGTAACCAAAATGAAAACTACGGGCGTATTCGACTCCGTTCATTTACACTTAGGCCCGCTTATACCCGAATTCTATTGGCAATCAATCGTATTCGGATTAACGACCAATGGTATATCGCCCTGTTTTTTCGTGAGGAAAATGCATGATACCCCGCCACCTGGGAGTGGCAACGGGGTTATGTGGGACTCCCGACCCGTCCTGCCCTTCCGCTCGGCCAGTCCTGGGACTAACTCAGCGACCGCCCAGGAGGGCCTGACCTCGCTCGGTCCACGGGCCTAACCAGCGTGGTTAAGACAACGGCACTGGATGAGGCCACGGGAACCCTTATGTAATCTTCCGCGACCTCACCAGTGAGCGTCCGAGTCGAACGGACACACCCCTCTCCACCAGGAAGAGGGGAGTGTTGGGGATGCTCCGGATCATCATGGGCATCCCCAGCCATCAGCAAAGAACTGTACAAGGCAGGATCTGAACCTCCCAAGTCCGAACCCCGCAAGCCCCTGCCGGGGAGAGCCTGAAGACGACGGGGGTTCCCCCGTCACCTTGCCCTCACCTTCCTAAAAATGGCAGAATTTTTATATCGATAATGTCAGGTGCCGGCATTGCCATTTTCATAGATTGACAGGTAAGTAGGAAGAACAGTTTATGAGGGAAAATGAAATTGTTGTTTTTACTATCTTCCTCTCAATTTTTCCATATTTTCTCACCGTTTAAACCTTCCCTGGACTATGGCAAACATTTCAAAACCAAAATCAGCTAAATCAAGAGACAAACAAAATGCAATCGATTTATCTATGTATCCTCGTACCCCCATAAAAAAATAGGGGTTGTTGGTAGAAGGGTGAATATTTAGGGTTCTGTGTATTTTTGTATAATGTATCATAAAAAAAAAACAAAAAAAATTGTCCAAGAAAAATTTAAGGGTAATACCCCTACCACCCTTAATATTTCTTAGACCTACTGAATATGCATATTAATTTTCACGAAAATTGGTCGAGCCTTTTCGGAGTAATTCAATTACGCACACCGTGACACGAGAATTTTAAACATACATAGAGAATTACACTAGCAGCTGCCCGCGACTTGGTCCGCGTTGACATTAGTTTTTGCGTGATTGAGTAACAAACATTCAAACATACAACCTTTTGCATTTATAATATTAGTATGAGTAGGATTAAAATATCTCCGCTAGTAGAGTTTCTTTCAGCCTATTATGAGCCTATCAACAATTACTTATATAGCACGAAGTCCCTGAATTAAATCTTACCGAATAATATAAAAGTACCAATAAATGTGTATTTTTTTAGTCAAGGTTTAAAACCATTTTTCAAAAATGTTCTTTGACGGTGGTCCGTGATTTATTATGAATTCTTAAAAGTGCAAAATGTTTAAGTACACACATTAATTATTCTATTAGAAATGGCAGAGTAGCGTGTCGGTGGAACCCAGACTTGGTGCAAATGTTTATTCGACAAACTCATGTATTTGATTTGTGACAGAGTTGTTTTTTGTTCTCAATCCGACCATTCGCTAATTCTCTCATCTACGAAGCTAATATTTATATTTGTTCAAAGAATTTTCATCCGACTAATGTAAAAACAAAAATTCCTCAAATACCTTAATGGTAAACATCATTTTTCCATGTTATTTTATTATTTGCATACAGATAATACTTCACGAAATTAATTTTCATGCAAAGGATTATTATTTTAGAAGGCTTTCGACTGTTTTAAGGCTTGCAGTTCATTTCTACCTCCTATTATAAGAAATGACTTCAAGGTTTGAATGGCAATAAGTTACACGGCTGTTTCAGAAGAACGTCGAGGTATTTGAAGTACCTACCTACCTATCATGTTATCAACTTCGATTTATGGATCATCGTTCTACTCTTCCTATATGTTATAATGGGCTGGGATGCAATATCTTATTTTTAATCTCGAGGCAATGCATTTAACAAGTATTATAGAATTCTATTAAGACGACCGATAGTAAAATAATAATTGGTTCGAAACCAGAAGTTTCTGAAACTTTTCGCATATATACCTAAATCGCCCACTTCACCCAAGCCATCTAATTCAAGCAGCATATCCGCTGTGCCCTAATCGCTGTTGAAAGATTTGTGGTAAAAAGAAACGACGGGTTGCACTCCGGGAGTGCCGGGAGAAGTGAAAACTTGAATATTAACGTAGTGCATTTTTGATATTTTGGAATGGTTAGGGAATAATTTTACACGAATTGCTTTAATTATCAGTATAAAAGTGCTATCATGTATGTGGTAGAATACAATATTTATTTATTGCGCTATCGTACACAAACATGACAATTTATATTACATTAAAAAGTTTATCTCTCTGAAAAATCAACTTACATGAATCATGTTTAAGCGCACTTAGCGACATGTATAGTAAAGAAATCAACTTACGTGAATCACATTTAAGCGCACCTAGCGACATCTATTGTAAAGAAAATACATTTTCTTCGCAGTAAAGCTGCCACGTGGACGTCCTAGATAGAGACTTATTATTATAATACGATAAAATAAAATAAAACTATCTTTCGTCCAATATATTGAAAGTCAACAACCTTTCCAATTTTATTGTGTGTCATGATGCGATCAGCCCACGTGTTTAACCTGCCGCGAGTTTAACATTTTTTACTACGCCGCTAAAGAGTTTTCACTTCACAAGAATAGCTTATATTATCTTCCACTAATTTTCTATTAAATTTACTAACTAAACTAAACTAAACTAAACCGATATTTGTGTCCATATAAGTCTATCGTACAAAGTGGGTTTGTAAAAGTTGTGTATAGAAAGTGTGATAAAGAAGTGTTAAAATAAACAGAATCATTAATAGAATTCATTGCACTATAGCAATTTCTCGTTAATATTCTACAACAATTTTTTAACTTCGTTCTCCAACCGACTTTACCACAACACTCACGTTTTTATTTATAAAACGAACAAATTGCGGCTCGATAAAAAGTTTATTTAAAAATAATTCACATTTATTGCCGTTATTCTTCCGGATTTTATTACATATTACTTTTTTTTCAAAACTGCATCAGGTCACTTGTACGGGGTCGGATTAAGGGCAGGGCAGGCGGGGTTGAAGCACTCGCCCAAGTGAGCGCCGGCCACCGGACGATTGAGGCCATTCGTCCGGTGTTGGAGGGGTGGGTGGGTCGCCGGCGCGGCGGCCTCACGTTCCGCATGGTGCAGGTCTTGACCGGGCATGGATGCTTCGGTCACTATCTGCACCGTGTCGCACGTCGAGAGGAAAAGCCGTAATGCCATCATTGCGGCGCCCCGGACGACACGGCCGAGCACACCTTATTGGAGTGCCCGGCCTGGCGACACCAGCGCCGCGAGCTCATTGCGGCGCTGGGATGCGGAGTCCTCTTGCTGCGGAGCATGGCCTTCACCATGCTTGGGCGTGGGAGGCGGCTGAGAGGGAGCGGGAGGATGATCCCCTCGCCGCTCCCTCCCGCCAAAGCAAAGGAGTACGGGTAGGAGAGGACGGCGCGTTCTGGCTGCGCCCGTCCCATGACCCTACCCGAGGGGTCCCTCGCTGACAGCAGTTGCGGTCAGCAGCAGCAGCCAGTTTTGAAAATAAAGGACCCCACATCTTCGTTGCCCCAGGGCCTCCATCATGGTATCATCTGTATAGTATAAAAGGCATCCTTTACTGACTGGCTGATCTATTAAAGCACAACTCAAACCAGTGAACGGATTGTGCTGAAATTTGGTACACATATAGCTATTATGGTGTAGGCGTGCGCTAAGAAAGGATTTACCAAAAGTCACCCCATAAAGGCCTGAAACGCAGGTTCAAAGTTTATATGGAGCACCAAAAGAGCGCGGGCAAAGTTGGGGGCGGCCGTTTGGTAATGTTATAACCGCGTTTTTTTTTATCGTGTAATAATAACACGGACCTCCAATTAATGTAAGAATCAATCTTACCAAAATAAACCAAATCAAGAATGTTTTCACACGTGTGCGTAAAATAAGTCAATGGATCTTCGAGGTAGGTAAATATATGTATTGTGGTTAATGCCTTCTTGTTTGCGAATAGATTTTATAATAATTTAAGGCAACTTCGGCGTTCATTATACTAACGATTATTTTTATAGACATAATGAACCTTTTATTTTTAACTCATACAACGTTTTTGTGTTTATTTTGACTTTACTTGTGATACAGAAAACCTAGAAAACAGTTATTATAAAAGGTTTTTGGCACCATCCCCACATTATTCTATTCGAAAAGCTCGCACTCTGAACTCGTATAGGATTCAAGTTCGGAGTTATTTCCTATCCCAACAATACTGTTAAATTTTTTCTTCATTATCTCTCTTTCCTTACTTAGATATATCTGTTTTCCTTCCTTTGATATTATTAATGTTTTCTTTTACACCCATTCTTTTCTCCTTCATATTTATTTATCTTTCTTTAATGGGTTGCCTGGAAGAGATTGCTGCCTAGCAATAAGGCTGCCTATATTATGTAAGTTCTGTCTTTCATGTTTTTAATTTACTTGTGTGTCTTGTATGGTGTATAACAATAAGGGATATCATTATTATTATTCTGTAAGAACAAACTAACTTTTCACTGCTTTCGGTAGATATAATAGATCACCTCAAAACAAACCGTCGGCATATATCAATTTGGTGAAATAGGGCACAGGATGAAGAAATTGGTAGAATTTGAAATTAATAAATATAGAACCGACTTAAAAATAACTGCAATGTCATAAATAAGGTTAACGTACTATTATATATTTGAAGTCTATACCATTCATTATAATGACCTGCCTGCTAAAAACATGACTTGGTATCGACTTCAAATATACCGGTTCGTTTTCATTTTCAGTATTTTTGAAGACGTTACTATTTTTTATTAAAAAACATTTTATTTTTCCAATTTTAGTGTAAATCGGAATACGCTTACGCGCACATGTATAGGGTTTTTTGTAACTCTACCCCTAACAGGGAGAAAAGAGGTAGTAAATTTTACTGCGGGGCTTGATTTTTTTTTATGCAATATAGGCAATGCGTTTGGCCACAATCTCGCCTGATGGAAAGCGATGATGAGGCCTAGGATGGATTAAATCGAAAATAAAAACTGGATAACACTTTGCACACATTCAGTTTATTACATAAAAAAATCATAGGTTTCCGTGGAATTCTCAGTAAACTAAAGTTAACTTGGTTGCTAGTATATGATGCTTGGTAGTAATGTTATGAGCCTAATCTTAATGATTCACAAATAAGCCATTATACGGCTTTACATGTCCCGTTCAATCTTGAAGTGAACAAGGTGGCCAAGCTAGCCCTCAAGTTAAAGCAAAACTAGATGATTTTTCATGTGTAGAATATACCAACATTAACTTATGTATGCGTACATGAAAATTTCGTGAAGATCAAACATATTTTACAGAGTTACAGCTTCATCTGCAGTCGTTAACACCTACCAATCTGCACGGGGCACGCGTGGTGGGTCAAGGCTGTCTCCCTATTTCATTCAAAGGGAAGGCCTGTGCCCCAGCAGTGGAGCATTTATTGTCTGATGATGATGAGCAATTACGGAACCCAACATAGCACGTGTGAAGAATCTGATTGGTGTCATTTATGTTAAACACTTTTAAATTAGGTTATCATCATCATCATCATCAACAACCTATTAATGTCCCCACTGCTGGGGCACAGGCCTTCCCTATGGATGGAATAGGAAGATTGGGCCATGACCCACCACGCGGGCCCAGTGCGGATTGGTAGGTACTAACGACTGCAGATGCAGCCGGGACCAACGGCTTAACATGCCTTCCGAAGCACGGAGGAACTCGAGATAGAAGATTTTTGGTCATCCATCCAATGACCGACCACTGCGAATGTTGCTTAACTTCAACGATCGCAGCCGAACATGCTAACCACCCGCGCCATCCAGCTCCTCATATTAGGTTATATCACCGGAAAATACGGTATATTCTTATCAGGCTGTCTGTGTCTGTGAATTTGTGACAGAGGGCAACCAAATTGTGTTTTGTAGTTAAAAATATACAAACGAAATCCATGTATTCATATTTATTTACGCGACATTTTGATTCTTGTAACCTCAGAGTCACAGAGTTGTTGTTTTAACGTAAGTAGTAATGATAAGCATCGCTGTGGAGCGTTTGCTTTGAGGGTATACTTTGATGATGATAAAAAAATGGAACCACTTTCACATTCACTTGTTGTAAAAAGGTACTATAAAATCTTTTGATAGTATAGCTATGTTCATAACCCAAACAATATAATTATAAACAAGCTTCATCTTCTATGCTACAATATACAAAACATATGATAAGCTGTTGTTAAGAAACAAAATAGTGTTTAAAAAAAGCAATATGCAATGAATGATGTATAAAATTATTGTCTCAGTTTTCTAACCGAAACTATAAATAATTACAAGCGCTAGATATTATTTTTATGTTAATGAGTTCAATAAAAATTAATTAACCTCACCTACTATCGAGTTCCATTAAATCAATAATTCACTTAGATTGTATTTGCCTAAGCTTTTCTAAAAAGGTTTAGACAAATTCAAATCCCCTGTCCGTTTAGTTAGCAAACAATAATGTTTGCGCAGTCTTGTTCCAATAATTCTATCGAAAAAAAACCTAAACCTGTATTCCGTCTACCACTTATAAGAAAATCTAATGCTACTTGTATCGTGCAAGAATAATACTTGATAGGCGAGGAGCCACCAATCCTGAAAGCTCCGTGATCAAGGATTCTAATATTTTTAATAAAAAATAAAAGTTAACGTTTAGACGAACAAGATTTGCTTGGTCTTCAAATTTTTGAAGTGTCGAAATGATCTGAACCTCCAAAATGGTGTATGACAACGTAGGTATGCTGTGACCTTTTCGGAGTAAGAGAGAAAGACTTTAACATAAATTCGATGCTACTCTTATCTCACTTACTCTTGGAGCAGTCTTATGAAACCGGAGTAAGAGAGTTAACACTATGCAGCTCTGTCATAGAACAACCTCACTTTAAGGTATTGTGTATCTTTGAGGCAGGTAAATGTTAAATTCGTAGCGAATAGAAAGAGACGAACTCATGCAAGGTTGAAACCTTGAACCAAAAATCTACCTCACTCACTCTTTACAGAAATATAGAAACCGTTAAAAAGACTATTCGCGAGTTAAAATTTGGTATGCGCGATACTTTCGGCAGTTTGTAAGCACGCATACTAAGATAATTATAAATGTGTCATTAAAACGCGTGAATTAAAAAAAAAGGTTTCCGTGATAATGGTTAAATTTTACCCCTTATCACACCATTCAAATAGGTATGCGCGACCTTTCCGGCTAAAAATCATTGGTCAGCCGGATTTTTTCTTGTTGAACATAATATTTCACACAAAATCCTATATAACATTGATCAAAATCCGTGATGACGGAAAAAAATATAGAAATTTAATAATAAATAATTTAATTAACATATTTACGGCTAATCAAATCCACGCCGACCAATCAAATCTTGTTCGTCTAAACGTTAACTTTTATTTTTTATTAAAAATATTAGAATCCGTGCTCACGTAGCTTTCAGGATTGGTGGCTCCCGGACTATGAGAAAGACTGGAAAAAAATGTCTTTAAGAACTTTGTTTGTTATTTTTGTAATTATGTTTAGCAGGTATGATGTATACAAAATTTTGGTGAAAATAAATTGAACTAATAGTTAGAAATATAATTCAACTCACATGATGCTTTTTTATATGAGATGACGAGGCTAAATTATTTATTTATGGAAAATGAGTTCGCTAAGATTTTATGTATTGACGATATGCATAAGTTATTATTAACGCGTTTCTACTATGTCATGCAATGTAAATCCAGCACATCGCTTAATTCTCACGGAAGCAAATAAAGTCATACAAATCTGAACTGAGCCAATAAAATATTGGCTTTTGCAAAAAAATCTTTCACATCACAATAAAGAAATAATTACCAAATATGCAATCATTCGTGTTCGAATCCCATCGGATGCCTGGACCGCGTGTAATTTTCCAGTAATATTTTCTATAGAATCCTTCGGAAGTTATGTAACAGAATACATATTGGTGTTATGGCGCGATTACATTTGGTCGTAAGCCCGAATACGAATGCTAAGAATTCGGCTAAACGACTAAGTGTAAATGAAAGGAGTCGAGTACGCCCGTATTCGGGTAGTTTATGTTTTAGTTACCGGACACCGTGTTTCATAATAAGTTTTTGGTACCCATACAGTTAACGACCTTTGCGAAAGTTGCTTAACTTTCATGATCGCAGGCCGACGGCGCTCATCATCTGCGTCATCGAGTTCCTAATTTGATCTCCAAAATACATTTTCTGTTAGCTTTACTCTTACTTACTTATAAATTAGCCTTTCGATATATCGTGATTGAACATCATCGTCATCCATACTATTATAATTTTACTAGATACATAGATTTTATACGAATGCCAAAAAAGAAGAGTAACGATTTTAAATTTCATATACTTATGTAAGTGGATAGGTATCTTAACCCTGCTATGAGTCCTAGTTTCACAGAATACATATTGGTGTTATGGCGCGATTACATTTGGTCGTTAGCCCGAATACGAATGCTAAGAATTCGGGTAAACGATTAAGTGTAAATGAATGAAGTCGAGTACGCCCGTATTCAGGTAGTTTATGTTTTAGTTACCCGACACCGTCTTCCAGTTCGTATTCCAGTGAAAATATTGCTTCGGGTGCTCGAATTCGAGTAACGTGTCTCGTGCACCCAAATAAGGGCCGACCGAATGTAATTGAGCCACAACGGGCGTATCATCATTTAAATAGTAAAAAATACTCTAATTGAAATGAACGTCAATACTTTCTTTGTGTTTCTAGTAATATTTTTTTTTCACCCAGAGAGAATTCAACAATATTTGTATCTCTAGAGTGAAATCTTTAGAGTCTGTGCGGAAAGAGAATGGGATTTAGAATGGAGGGCGCTGTAGTGCCTTTCTTCCGTATTTGTTAGGCTTTACCCCTTTTAGACATGGCTTTTAGAAAAAACCGCAAGAAATCACAACAACAAACAAATCCGAATCAATACAAAACTTTGACGTTTTACAGATTGCTGGGTTTGATTACCAAATAAAAATCTTAATGTTGGTTCCGTTTTCGCCACGCCCATTCTCTTTCCGCACAGACTCTAACTCCGCACCGCTCCAGCTAACCATGTTTTCATTTATTTTTATAGCGAGTTAGGCAAATGACTCTACCCCACCTGATGTGTTCGTACCAATAATGTAATCTTCACCTATTGTTTCAGGTAATAGGAATGGCGTCAAACATCTCCGTGAGAGAATTCTACAAAGGCAGGAGTGTCCTGGTGACCGGCGGGACCGGGTTCATGGGAAAAGTTCTAGTAGAGAAGTTGTTATACTCTATCCCGGACATCGGAAACGTCTACATACTGCTGAGACCCAAAAGGGGCAAGTCTGTAGCACAACGATTGGAAGATATGCAGCGGTTACCAGTAAAATGCTTTTCTTTTTAAACAAAACTCATTCATCAATATAATCATCAGCATATTATTGACCTCACTGCAGGGATAAGCCTTCCATATGGATGGAATAGGGAGACGGGGCCGTGACGTGACCCACCACAGGGGCCCAGTGCAGATTGGTGGATGCTAACGACTGCAGATGCAGCCAAGACTAACGGCTTAATGTGCCTTCTGAAGCACGGAGGAACTCGAGATAATAAGTTTTTGGTACCCATACAATTGACGACCTTTGCGAAAGTTGCTTAACTTTCATGATGGCAGGCCGAAGGCGCTAATCACCTGCGTCATCGAGTTCCTAATTTGATCTTCAAAATACATTTTGTGTTATCTTTACTCTTACTTACTTATAAATTAGCCTTTCGATATATCGTGATTGAACATCATCGTCATCCATACTATTATAATTTAACTACATAGATTTTATACGAATGCCAAAAAAGAAGTGTAATGATTTTAAATTTCATATACTTATTGAAGTGGATAGGTATCTTAATCCTGCAATGAGTCCTAAATGTCCAACAGATTTGGACATGAAGATGATAAAATAGTTAGAATTCTTACGTCATTGTAAATTAACTATGAATTTTTTTGGTTTGAAAATGACGGCTTAATTCCGCCATCTTAGTTTCAAGGCTGAATTAAGCCGTCATTTTCAATTTTGTTTTTTATGAGATACGGTGCTTCTACATTTGGTCGCTAGCCCGAATACGAGTGCCAATGGAAGTAAATTAACGGAGTTGAGTTCGCCAGTAATCGGGTAGTTTTCATTTTGGTTACACAACACCGCCTTCGAGCCAGTAAATAAATAAATAAAAATAAAATAAAATAACCTTTATTGCTGTTTCTTTTTACAATAACTATGCCTACTTGCTAAAAACTAAATATACATTCTAATTTGTATAAAAGTGATCGGCAACTGGTTGCTTATGTTGAACAGCTCGCACTCCACTGCAAAACTAGAATTCGAGTAGTAATGTCTTTCGTGCACCCGAATACGGGCTAACGACCAAATGTAATGAGCCATTATCGTGTAGTGTCCTGCTTGTGGACTCAAGGCGACAACAAGACAAAGTTCACATACATCGATTTATAGATTTTAAAAGTAAATACCCTGTGTTTTTGTGCATATCGTAAGATTCGTAAGAGGCCCGCTCTTAATGCTGCTCGAAGCTTTAAGCAGAGCGCTTTTAAATAAATGAATGTTAGTGAATGCTGATGTTTCTTTAAACTCATCCTGATATTAGGGGGGCCTTTGGGATTTTGGAAGCGGAGATTTTGGGATTTACTCGAGCGCGGCAGAATAACGTAGGGAGGGCTACCTTGCACCTTGTAAAGTATTCCCACCATTCCTGAGCCCTTTATATAACAAAAAACAACAATTGGCTATGGCCTTACTGAACGTTTCACGTAACATCCGTTCTCAATTTCTGACACACTCGAATATTTTTTGTTCCTATTTTCAACTCCTTCGCTATTCCTATTGGACACACCATCAAATTGACAAATTAATATTTTTCGGCCATCACAAAATATTTTATTTTGCTCCTTCCCTTTATATAGTAAAGGGCTTGGGTAGAGTGGGCGTACTTCACAAAGTTATTCAGCCAGACCCAAGTAAATCCCAAACTCTCCGCTTGGGCTCCCCTTATTAAGATGTAACATTAATATAATTAAATCACAGAAAAAAAAACCGGACAGGTTTTCATTAACCTTTATGACGACAAGCTGTTTGTTAGTGCCGTTTGTTGAATTTATCCGCATAACTTAATAGAAATAAATACCAAAAATTAAGAGTGACACCATCTTTGACTTTATCAGAAAACCGTTTATCTTTTTCAGTTATTCGATCGCCTCAAAACTGAACGTCCCAGTGCATTCAAGAAATTGAAAGCCCTACAAGGTGACGTGTTATTTCAAGATTTCGGTCTTTCGAAGTCCGATATAGAGAATTTATCCAATGAAGTGTCAGTCGTATTCCACTTCGCCGCAACCCTGAAGTTGGAGGCTCCCCTTAAGGATAACGTTGACATGAACACGAGCGGGACTCAAAGAACTTTGAACATTGCAAAGCAGCTCAAGAATTTGTCAATCTTTGTACACTTGTCAACTGCTTTCTGCTATCCGGACTACCAAGTGTTAAATGAAAAGGTAAATATGTAATTCTAATAAGTTTAATCTTTATTGGTATCTTGAATTTCGTAGTTAAATGTAAGATCGATTGAGAAAGTGAAATATGTCGTATATTGCACAAAAAATAAAATGTCAGAATGGTATTTATTATAATGGTGGTATTTTTAACACATACACCAATTAGCCTAGCCCCAAAGTAAGCTCTGTAAGGCATTGTCCGATTGCGATCTAAGTTCGCGCGAATAGATTTTTAAACATTTTAGTCGCGCGAATGAATCGCTCGAGATCGCCTATTAGGACACCTATTCTAGATCAATATGTTTGATCGTCGACTCGTACGATGATCGCATCGCTCATTCGCGTTATCGCGTTGTATTAGGACAATGCCTCAGACTTGTGTTATGGGATACTAGGGAAACAGATTGAATATATTTATTTGAAACGTAATATAAGTAAGTAAATTTATATAGAATTATATATAAACATCCATAATTAAGGTACAAATACACGTATTCATCATACTAAACGTTTGCCCCCACCGGGATTCGAACCCAGGACCTCACGAGTAGGCGACACCTTGAAACCCGGCGTATATACCACTCGGCCTTGGAGGTCGTAAAACTTTTAATAATAGTAGGATACATTTTATGTATACAAATAGTTTTAAATTAAACATGGCACCAAGCTTGAAGATGATGCATCACAAATAAAAGAAAATTCTTAAAAGGCCGTGCCGGGTCAAAATCATACAATGTTCTAGCGTAATTTACAATATATGCTGCAATAGTGACTCATTTTAAACCACATGTAAATAGAATTAAATTTTTCCAAATTCCTGCCTCACCATAATACTATGTCTCGGACGAATCGCTGCAAGGCTGCACTTGCATTAGCTACAAGTCGCAAATTGCAAATCGTAAATAATTCATTTGCCACAAATATTTCTCCGTTCAGGTTCACGCCCCACCAGCTAAGCCGGACGACGTGATGAGACTGATCGAGTGGTTGGACGACAAGCAGCTGGCGATCCTAACTCCAGCACTCCTGGGTCCCCACCCGAACTGCTACACGTACTCAAAGAGGTTGGCCGAGAACATCGTCGAGACAGCTTTCGACGAATTACCTGTCGTTATTTGCCGACCGAGTATAGGTAAATAGTTATGTAATTACTATAAATTTTCAAAGAAACTCTCGGAAAAAGCAAAGATACTCTTATAAATACGACTGGTTGATGCAATTGCAGCGCTTTTGCTTTTTGCTCCAATTCGATTCGAATCTCTGCAGGGCGCATTTATTCGTGTAATAGTAACAGTAAACAGAAATATTAGAAGGATACGCATTTTCAAAACTGTTCACATAATTGTCTAGTAAGTTAATTTTTGTTTGCAGTGTTATATTACTGAGCCAGAATTCCTAAATCTTTTTAAATAAAATTTCTTATATCACCTTCTACTAAAAGCAACAATTTCATTACGATCCACCCATAACTTGAATACACAAAGTTTGAATAAATCGGGGAAATAAGGCCAAAGCCAATTTTCCAGCCAAACTGACTAAAATAGGAGAGGAGCTCGATGGCGCAAGTGGTTAGCGCGTTCGGCTGCGATCGTTGAACTTAAGCAACTTTCGCAGTGGTCGGTCATTGGATGGGTGACCAAAAATTACTATCTCGAGCTCCTCCGTGCTTCGCAAGGCACGTTAAGCCGTTGGTCCCGGCTGCATCTACAGTCGTTAGCACCCACCAATCCGCACTGGGCCCGCGTGGTGGTTCATGGCCCAATCTCCCTATTCCATCCATAGGGAAGGCCTGTGCCCCCGAAAGTGGGGACATTAATAGGCTGATGATAATGATGATGGCCTTTGACAATTAGAAGCGATAAAAACGTGTTATGATTAGACTTGCAACGAATAGTATATTCGGCAGTATACCGAATATTCGGCGAGGCCCCTGACCGAAGAGCCGAATATTAGGCAAAAGTATTCGGTGGATTTTAGCGCCAAAAAGTTGTACAGACGTGATTGTTTCGCGCTCCTTTGTTTTTTCTAATCTGCCGTCCTCAAGCTAAAATGCGGCTAAATGACAAAACCAACTTTTGAGATATGGCCAAAAACGGCGCGTAAACTTTAAATTATTGCTATTATGTAACCATTCATCACATGACTGAATGAATTAAAAACTGTTAACTTGTTTAATACAGAAAATGATCAATTATGTACCTGTTTTATGTACCTATGACTACTTAATAAATGATTACTTAATAATTGAAGAAATGAGAACCTAACCCTTCTAAATTTTGATTACCACAATCATTCAAATACATAGAATCCTCCATTTTTCCAATTCTTATATAACAGAAATAAAAATATAAATATAATACGTAATCAATCGATTTTAATTTTTCATTTTACCAATTATTTCTCTATGACAAAATATATTATTTAAATATTCGGTATTCGGCCGAATAGTATGTAGATGTTCGGTATTCGGCCGAATATAATAAAAGCAGCCGAATAGGCCGAATACCGAATAGTAACCGAATATTCGTTGCAAGTCTAGTTATGTTAGTTATATATTGTGGTCGTGCTACGGAGACTGATGTGGTATCACTTCTACTTAGAAAACTGTTTGCAAACACCAACAAGTTCTATTGTTGCAGTATGCCCAACTTACATGGAACCAATGCCCGGGTGGGTGGACAGCCTGAACGGTCCAGTGGGCGTGATGCTAGGGGCGGGTAAAGGGGTCATACGGACGATGATGTGCGACGGCAGCCTGGTCGCGCAGGTCATACCCGTCGACGTGGCTATCAACGCGATCATCGCGGTCGGAATGATCGAAGGCAGCAGAAAGGAAAAGTTAGTTGATCACGTTTTGCATTTGTTTATCATCTATATATAAGAAAATCAATTGCTGTTCGTTATTCTCGAGAACGACTGAACAGATTTATCTTATCTTGGTCTTGAAATGTTCGTAGAGGTCTAGGGAAGGTTAAAAAGGTGAAAACTATAGTCTACCTACACTACAGCTCTACACCGAAGCGAAGCGAGGGCGGGCCACTAGTTTTTTAATGAAAAAGACAGGAACCCATATAAGTTAAGGATTTGGTTATTAGAACTCCTATAGATTTTAAGGCTAAAATGAGAGATAGGATAGTGGACGCTTAACTTCAATGGGAAGTAGAAGTTAAATAACATCCTCTTTTGGTAGTACTATGTTTCTGATGGCGACTAAGTTTCTGGGACTCCACGCCACTCCACGGGGTAAGACATTGAGATTTCAGTCCGGCAAGGTGATGGAGCGACTGGAGGTGATGGGGTGACTGGAGCAAATCCCACCAACCACCCATGGCCTGGCGAATCTTCTTGGTTATGCAGGCCGAAGCAGCGGGAGATACGCGCGGATTGGCCTCCACCGCGTGTACTTTCTTGACTCCCTACAAATTATTCTTTATCTGTCTCCTTGTCCCTATGGTCCCTCTCCCCTTTCTGGGGCGGACGTACACGAAACGCCTTCGTCGCCATCCCAACCGTCCCGTGCCCACTCTGAAGTGGTACCGCTTTCTCTAATTGTACGGTCCTCTTCTCTCTTCGCCTCGGGGTGACTGGAGCAGTAAATTTTTGTGCAGCAGCATTTTTATTTACAACTTCATTCTATTTCACTCCTAACGTTAACTGGGGTAGGGTAACATGCGGCGCTTGCAAAAATACTTACCTTTAAGTATTTTTTTTTTATTTAAAAACCTCTGTCACCTCAACCAATACGACGCAAGACCAAATAATTCACAAATTCGAATAAGATTAGATCCAATTAGGCGCAGTTAAATAGTGCTAGTAAAAAGTTAGTAGACGCAGCTCTTTCTTCATCATCATCAGCCTATTAATGTCCCCACTGCTAGGGCACAGGCCTTCCCTATGGATGGATTAGGGAGATTGGGCTATGACCCACCACGCGGGCCCAGTGCGAGTTTGTGGGTGCTAACGACTGCAGATGCATCCGGGACCAACAGCTTAATGTGCCTTCCGAAGCACGGAGGAACTCGAGATAGGGAAATTTTTGGTCACCCATCCAATGACCGACCACTGCGAAAGTTGCTCTACTTCAACAGCTCTTTCTTACTCAGATCAAAATAAGAGACAAAACTGTAACCAGACCTGCTTGTTTGCAGACCCGAAGTGATTCCCGTGTACAACTTGAATATTGGCCACCAAAAACCCACAACATGGGGTTCCGTGCTCGAAGTGGCGAAAGCATATGGCCGCAAAGAACCACTCGAGTGGCCCTTGTGGTATCCCAACGGTGACATCACGACGAACAAAGCGCTCCACGAGTTCCGAAGATTCTTCTACCATATGATTCCCGCGTATTTCATCGATTTCCTACTGCTTATTTTCGGACAGAAACGATTGTAAGTCGCAATTTTGTAATTATACCTAATAGCTGAAAGTAGACGGTTCGAATTTGTATGGAGGGTGGTAGTCAGTCTCCGGCAGACTCAAAATTTTTATGACTTAATTGTAAATCATTTGACAAAAAACTAGAATTTATTTTGTCTCCATTTATGTTTTTTTTTAAATATATAACTGCTACATGTTTAAATCTAAAAAAAAGTTCGAATTTTCGCTTTATTTTTTTGCGCTGCATTGCAGCCTAATGCTAGAGAAGGCCGTCAGGGCCACCGTAGCATAATGGTCAGTGCATTCGCTCGGATAGCGAAGGGTGCGGGTTCGAGTTCGAGGCATTTGTCATAGTGTTCTTGCTGCGATTTTAAGCTGCCACAGACTATAAAAATCATTTTTATTTAAACAGTTTAAAATTAATCGGCGATGAATAAATAAATATTATTATCTGTTCATGTTATTACATAAAACAATCTTTCAAATGATACATGTTTTATCGCCGCCGGAAACCGGCTACCACTTTTGACCATCTCCTTTTAATGTAATGCTTTCCAACAACCTGCTGCCTATCGTTATACTTATGGATAAATCGAAAACATTTTCTAATTATCACAATTTTTTATTGTAACTTAAAAGATATTAATTCATGTCTTTGAGTCCCGTTGTATGTACCCGTGTGTTTTTCCCTCACTTGATGTTTACTAATAACATATTACATTTTCTATTACCCGATATTCTTATTAGTTTTTATTCGTTTTAAACTCTTTATTGGATCAAGCAAATTTTTTTGCAGCATGCTAAGGATTCAGGATAGGATCAGCCAAGGTCTGTACGTGCTCCAATACTTCACGACCAGGAACTGGTGCTTCGGAGCGGAGAAATACGACAGCATACAAGAAATCCTGAACGAGGAGGAGAAAGTGATCTTTAACACTAACCTCATTAACGCTGACCGTGATGAGTACATGAGGAAGTGCGTCAACGGGGGCCGCGTGTTTTGCTTGAAGGAGGATCCCCACAAAATCAGCAGGAATATAGCATATCATAACTTGTGAGTAGACCAAAATTTAATTCTATTTAAAGGACAATGTTAAAATTGGCCTAAGAACCAACACCAATTTGGCATTCATGATAATTCTTAGTAAATTTTTTGCGATAATTATAAGTATTTAGATTGTGACGGACACTTCCAGTTAAGTAAGCTAAATTAAAAAGTTAAAAAATAATCTCAGACAATAAATACCATTTTATGTGTATAATCTATGGCAGCGCTGCCAACAAAACACTCTTTCTTCCTATTGCCGGCACTTCACTTGGCTATTCGTATTTGCTATTTTAAAACATGACATCAGTCTGTCCTTTTCATTCCTTATTAAGCATGACAAGGACAAACTGTTGGCCGGCATAAAACTCGTTACTCTGTGGTTGTGGTGCACATTCACGCTGCATATTTACACAATATACCTACATGTGATATACAAATAAGTACAATAAACAATATGATACAATTATGTGAAAAATAGTCAATAAATAAGAAGCAAAACTACAGTTTTTATTTTATTCATGATTCCCACCTATACAAGTTTTTCCTAATAGTTATTCTTTAAAATCTCACCGAATAAAATGAATTAGTTGTAATATTAATTCACTTCATACTGAGTTTATACTAAATTCATAGGTTGACCTATGTTCCATTGAATATTAAACATAACCTCAAAAAAAATTTAGTTTTCCTAATAATTTAAGTTCTCAGAAGTGTCCGTCAATAATCTTTGTTTTTACAGTCATTTACTTACGATTTTGAACCTAGAAAGTAATATTTCATGATTGTTGGTTCTTAGGCTAACTATGTATGGACGCTGAACAATGTCCTTTCCACAGCTTCCACGGCAGTCGTTAATATTGTTTATGATATTTTCACCGTCAGCCTAATAAGCAGTAGGTATTCTAATAAAACGCAAACAGCTACACGATCATTATTCGAACTTTGTTCATACAAATCAGACAATAACATACGTTCGTCAATAATGACACTTCTTTTATAATCATAATGATTTTTCACCGTGCGTGGTGCGATCAAAGAACGTTAATTCGTATTTAGACAGATGCTGTGTGAATATTGAGTCATTATAACCTATCACTAGGCCCTAATATGGATTTGGAGGTGTCAATGACTTCCAATACAACTGACTGAGATGAAATTTCTTCCCTAAAAATAGAAGCATCCTCGATACTTTGCTAAGTTCGAAATCCATCTCTCGTTCATCAAATGTATAGGATTTACGAATATTGCGTATCCACCTCAGCAGAACTCTTTTCCAACTATACTCATCAAAAAAGTCTAAGCAACATTTATACGTGTACTCATCAAAATAGTCTAAGCAACATTTATACGTGTACTCATCAAAACAATCTAAGCAACATTTATACGTGTACTCATCAAAATAATCTAAGAAACATTTATACGTGTACTCATCAAAATAATCTAAGCAACATTTATACGTGTACTCATCAACATAATCTAAGTAACATTTATACGTGTACTCATCAATTAAGTCTAAGCAACATTTTTACGTGTACTCATCAATAAAGTCTAAGCTACATTTATACGTGTACTCATCAAAAAAGTCTCAGCAACATTTATACGTGTACTCATCAAAAAAGTCTAAGCAACATTTATACGTGTACTCATCAAAATAGTCTAAGCAATATTTATACGTGTACTCATCAAAATAATCTAATCAACATTTATACGTGTACTCATCAAAAAAGTCTAAGCAACATTTATACGTGTACTCATCAAATAAGTCTAAGCAACATTTATACGTGTACTCATCAAAAAAGTCTAAGCAACAGTGTTGAACTTTAGAGCGTTTTTTACTTGTTGTATAGGAATGCTACCTTAATATTGTAAATGTGAAAGATTGAATGTTTATTACTAAATCACGCAAAAACGACTAAACAGATTTGGATGAAATTTGGTACCCATATAGTTTATGACCTGGATTGAGACATATTATACTTTTTGTCCCGGAAAAATTTGAGATTTCTGTGGGATAAAAAAGTAACTATAACGCAAACGCGATAAAGTCGCAGGGTGCACGAATCTTTTCATTGCATATATTTGTAAAAAAAAAGTTTAAGGGGCTTAGAATGAGTAGTAGTCTTTAAAAAGATAGAAATATATTATCACTTCTATAATGTTTTGGACTTTTGTATAACGCATAAACTGTGTTTTTGAAATCGTGTTCAACAAAAACGGCTGAATAAAATGCGATGAACTGAAAATATAATATGTTTATAGTGTATTTCTTAATATCATTTAGTCTTTATTTCATTAAAATCGGTGCACACTATCAAAAGTTCTTACAATTTGAAGCCACGCAGACGAACGGTACTTCATACAAAATGTAACTATTAATACAGAAATAGATGGCGCTGAATAATTTCAACTTTAACATTGACAGTGTGCGGCACGCTGGGACGCCTCCGACTCCTCCCACACAGGCCACAAACACCAACACTACACAGCTAGCATACTTACACGTTAGCTTAGCATTAGGTAGACACCGCAGGACACCGTACACCGTAGGATAAGAGTGCGAAGACCCGGTCTACACACGACACGCTATACCAGGTACAGGCACGTACCTGGGCGTTTTTCCCCGCCCCCCACGACAACGGTTAACTAGAGCCGAGGTCCAAGTGGACTAGAGGCTCCAGACGGAGAGGGGACTCCCCCCGTGGGGAGATGCCATCCGCCTGGAATACCTCTAGAGGCACTCGCCAATTCTCAGCTTGGAGTCTACATTCCTGGAGTTGTTTTTATTAAAATAATTTTCACCCCCGAGAAGTGGTATCTACCCCCAGGGCAAAAGTGCAAGTTGGCAATATGTCACTTTTCTTTCTTAAGGTATTCCCCCACCTTCTCACCAATTTTCATGAAAATCGATGGAGATTCAACGAAATCGGAGGTGAAAACCTTCATTGACTGAATTATGTCTGGAGAGCTTAATTTTATGGCGCAATATTCCATCTACTTTTTTTTGCAAAAATTCATAATATTCTTATGACAATGTCAAAATGCTTTAGGTGATTTTTAATTTACTAGATATTGAATATCATCGACAATTATTATTATTGTTTTCTTCTGTGTATTCAATTCCCACAGGCATTAGTAACACAGCACTGCAGGTGCTGTATATAATGCTTAACGAGCTTTCTTGGAATATAAAGGCGCAGGATCAGATTTCATTAATGTGTGACTTTATTATGTGCGGGGCAAACTATACGAGGCGACTATACGCCGCCATATGTAAGGACGGGAGAACAAAACGTAATTAACAGAAATGTGATTAATTAAATAAATAAATCCATCTCCGTCAATCGTTTTTGCGTGATTGAGAAACAATCTTTCACATTTTTTATATTAGTAGGATAACCCTAATAGGATGTACCCTAGGATGAGGCACAAGAGGTTAGCGCGTTCAGTCAGCGATCGGTCGAAGTTAAGAAACTTTCTTAATTGCCGGTTATCGGATGGGTGACCAAAAATGTTTATTATATCTCGAGCTCCTCCTTAGTTCAGAAGGTACGTTGAGCCGTTGGTCCTGACTGCATCTGCAGTAATTTGCATATACAAATACGCACTGGGCCTGCGTAGTGGGTCACGCCTCAATTTCCCTATCTCATGTAGGTATAGAAAAGACCTGCCGCAACAGTGAGGAAATGAAAAGGTTTGTGATGATGAAGAATAAAATTTTTACTCTCATTTTCAAATCTTTCCTTGCCATTTGTTATTTAAATACAAATCAAATTGATGAAAACGCAGATTACGCGGACGAAGTCGCAGGCAAAGCTAGTATTTAATATTTAAACTACCTGTACTATTATAAACACAACCGAAAGATTTTTATTTTTAAAATCAGCCAATTATGTTTTCGGGAATAGAAAAGATTGTATAGGTACCAATATACTTTACGGAGAAAAAAATTAATTATCTATTAATAATAATAACGCATACAAGTTTCTGTAAAATATTTTTTTTTGCTTAGACTTTTTTGATGTGTGTATTATGTATGTTATCATCTCATTACATTATACCAAGCGAGTTATGGGTTTGAATATCAAGATGTGCTGATGAGGTCACATATTCAAGTGAAAGGTCATATCAATAAGGTTTTTGTGGTTTCGTCAAATGTCAGTCGGTAATATGTAATAATGAATGGCTTGAAACAGGCAGCAGACACGTCTTTTCGCACCATTAACACGATATTTACATTTTCTGAACAAAAATCTAAAAATTATATAATAAACCGGATTGTAAAACATATCAGTAGGCCAAAATAGTAATAAATCAGGTTTTTCTAATTTGTGAATAACAGACAAAAAATTGTCATTATTACACAATCCTACATTCCGTGATGCCAAAAATCTGCCCTGCTCATACAAAGATTAGCACTTTATCTATACTAATTATTATAAAGAGGAAAGGTTTGTATGTAAGTATGTTTGTAACGAATTGGCTCAAAAAGTATTGGACCGATTTAAAAAAAATCTTTCACCATTTGAATGCTGCATTATCACTGATTAATATAGGCTATAGTGTATTTTCAATAAAGTTAGGGTTCCGTGTGAAAACTTCAATAATGTAACCCAACGTGTGAAAAATACCAAAAAATAGTCTTATATCGCGTACTGTTAGTAGGAGCACTTAGTTTGATTTAAAAAAAAACTTCACTTTAAAAAGTATTTGTGTTTGTTGTTACACTGTTATCACTTTATTGTTCTCTACTACTTCCTTTTTATTAGTTTTAAGGATAACGAATCGCGACAGGCTAGTTGTTAAATATTTGGTAAACGGATCCTTTCGAATCGAAAAGTGGTCTTAACAATTCCTAAGTAATTTTAAATTACATTTTCAACGATAATACGAGTAGAAGACGATGGAAAAAATCATCTCCGCTTTACATGTAGGGGAATTTTACAAAAAAAAAGGTTTAATTTCCACTCTGTCGGCGTTATTGAAATCCACAAAGTTACAGATCTCTAGTGCCAACGGTCTCCAAGCGAAACCTCGAACGGACAGACATACGAATATGACGAAACTATTAGGATTCCTTGTCAGGACTACCGGACCCTAAAAATTATTGAATCAATAACGTGCCTACGCTAATTGCGCTTATTGATGTTAGTGTTTGCAAGCGCAGTTATTTTTTGGTTTTGTAATTAGACATTCAAATTCCATCATATCCGGAGACGTATACAAGTAGAAAATTTATATTATTGGGAAATAGTACTCAACTTTTAAGTTAAAAAAAATATAACATTATTTTCCTGATGCCTGCATATCATAAACTTGATATTTAAGTATTTAATTTATTGGGTAGAATTTAGAATTATCTGTCAAAACAAGTCATTTTATGCTACTATTTTTAATAATTACATACATAATTTTAAACTCTATTGTATCCTGTATCGAATAAAAGATGGCCATACTTGGATCATTATAAAGTAGCCGGTAGTCCATTCTCGATTCAAATTCGGCGTTGAGTGCGAAGACGACATTCAGCGCCGAATTCAAAGTTGTACTGTACATACCTACGCTGTTTCCTCAAGTTGTACCTTTCGTCTGCATTCAAATAACTGTCATCGTCGTATGTAGAAAAGTTTCTTTAGAACTGGCGAAAACAATCTGTTATTATGAAGTTATAATGAAATATGTTCTCTTATAAAATGGCTCCAGTGGCTCTTCTAAACTTTTCAAGTGTTAAGCAACCACTCGGTTACGCACTTATGTATTTGGAGAGGATCTGTTTAGGAGTTGACACCTAAGCTTTTATATGAGAACAGATATAAAACATATAATTTTATTATTATGTTTGCATATAATTGACCATGATTATTCTAAAAACAATTATAATTGTAATGCATCATACTAAAGAAAAGTATTGTGGCGATGAAGGTACTTTAATCAATGTCGTTAGCATCATATCATAATATGCAGTTATTAGCACCAATTTGTACATAGCCCGCTTGGGTCATCATAACCCAAATTTTCCTATTCCATCAAAAACAAAAGAAAGGGCCGTGCTCCAACTTTGGGAACATTTGTAGGCTGAGCATGATGTGTGACGAAAATAATGTCAAAGTTAAAAAATCTAAAGGAAATTATACTAGAAAAAAATCCACGCGGTCCAGGCAGCAGACGGGATTCGAACCCGCACCCACCGCTATCTGGGCGGACTTTTTCTAGTAAAATATTCTTTAGATTTCAAATTCTACTTAGCAGTTAAATGCTTAAAATAAAAATATACCTATAATACCTAATGAATACAACTGCGTGTACACGGATCGTTTTACACGTAAGTAGATAAAGTGAGATTCGCAATTTTTAAAGCACTGTCAACTGATATCAACTTGATGATATTTATTTACGTGATTTAGTTAAACAGCATTATTGATCGTTGTAGTACACTATACAGCTAGCATACTTGCACACTAGCTTAACATTAGGCAGACACCGCACCCCGCACTGCACTGTGTCATACAGTATAAATTCAAATAGTGTTATTTATATTACAAACGCTGTAAGAAGCATGAAGGTCGCGGGAAGCCGATGGATGCGAGTGGCGCAGGACCGATCGATGTGGAGATTATTGGGAATAGCCTATGTTCAGCAGTGGGCGTGGTACGGATGACATGTTTAAGTACCGTGTTATAAGTAAACACAAACAAATAATGCTTCAGATAACGGTATCGGTGTGACTTTTCATCCAGCCTTGTGACTATCCACATAGGTGTGACGAATAAGGTTGCCCCTGATAATACAAGGCAGGGGCTATTACAATGCATAAGTACAAGACTTGCAAAGTATGCTTGAACGGTAAATCGTGTCGCTGCTAATTACGTCATCGTTGCCTTTGTACCTATCTAAACAACGATAACATTGTAACCCATGATTTCCTTTGCCTATAATTTTATAATGAGTCCATACAACAGGATACTGAAAGAAGTTTCTGTGTTCAATACATACCTTTCTCAGATGACATACGTATCTATAACTTTTCTGAATTCGCATTTTAAGTAGGTAGTAGTAATTGATCCTATAAGAGTTCCGTTTTTTCCTTTCGGGGTATGGAACCCTTTTTTTACACCCCGTACTGATTGAACACGATTACGGGTCCCCGGATTGGGAGTCACCGCGCGTCATGTCCAATGAGGGCTACCGTTTTTTGTCTCCAGATGGCGCCACTGTTGAGTGAGGTCCTGAAGTGTAGCTTTTAAAGTTAGTAAACACGCTCGTGATATCAAAGTTTACATTTTAATACAAAAGAATCGTATCTTAAACGTAATCGCCCATGCCACAGTGTTGCGCAGTCCCGTTTTGTTCGGAAAAAAGAAGGACAATATTTTTTCTTAGCTCCGCTTTTAAATAACTGACAATCATTGACACGTAACTCATATTTGCCATAATAAGTCTGATTTATTACCAAATATTCACAACTATTATTTTATTTAGAAAAAAACCTCGTAGTCAACCCGCAAGCTATAACATTTCGGAGACCTCACGCAACACAAGCGCCTCTAGCGGCGGTTTCAGACGCGATAGCCCTCATTGTCCCACTGCGTCCCTCCCTCATTGTCCCATCGCGTTGATGCTATGGAGGGGATGCACATCCCCTCCCGGGCAATCGCAGAAAGCCCGCTGGGGGGCTAAGGGGGGACTCCTAGCTCTCTCTCTCCTGTGTCGGAGGGAGTTCGCGTGGGCTTGTTCCTCACGGACCCTCTCCGCGACCTCTTCCTTCGAGAAAACATCCTCGCAGAAAGAGGCCACCGCCTTCCATGATCTGTCGCTGCCCAGCATGGCACGAACCACGCTGGACGGGGAATGATCCTGTCCCACAGCCGCTACCAGAGCAAGACAAAGAGAGTAAAAAAGCGGCCAAGTGCGAGTCGGACTCGCCCATGAAGGGTTCCGTAGCAGAAAGTAACATAATATAAAAGTTCTTGTTAGGGTTACAAAGGTTTATGTTTATGAAATTAAATGTTTTTTTTTATTTTAATATTTGAATTGATTGAATGAAAGGTAAATCACGGTTTACGATTGATGACGTAATAAAAAAAACTACTTGCTAGATCTCGTTCAAACCAATTTGCGGTGGAAGTTTGCATGGTAAGGTACATCTTTTATTTTTTTTAGTTTTATCATTCTCTTATTTTAGTAGTTACAGGGGGACACACATTTTACCACTTCGGAAGTGTCTCTCGCGCAAACTATTCAGTTTAAAAAATATATGTATTAGAAACCTCAATATCATTTTTGAACACCTATCAATAGACATCTCACACGTATGTGTTTTATGACAAAAATATTTTTGAGTGTCAGTTCTAAGTATGGGGAATCCACAAAATTTATTGTTTTTTTTTCTATTTTTGTGTGAAAAACTTAATGCGGTTCACAGAATACATCTACTTACCAAGTTTCAACAGTCCTTATACTTTCGGAAAAAAGTGGCTGTGACATACAGACGGACAGACGGACGAGCATGACGAATGTACAAGGTCTCCCGCCGTAGATTTACGAACCGATGGCGTAGCGTTTGACTTTCACAAGAGCTTGTAACAGCCTAGACTGAATAAATGAGTTTGAATCTATAAGGGTTCCGTTTTTTGCCGTTTGGCTACGGAACTCTAAAAATAGCCCTTGCTGATTTTCTTGCCGTTTCTTGTTAGTAAGTACAGTCTCCCGCTGTAAACTTGTGAACAACCTCCTTGGCCGAGTGGTTTGTACGCCGGGTTTCATGGTGTCGCCGACTCGAGAGGTCCCGGGTTCGAATCCCGGTGGGGGCAGATGTTTGTGTGATGAATACCAGCATTTGTACTCCAGTCATGGATGTTTAATATGTATTTCTATATAAATATACTTATATATGTACCATATATGTATTCTATCCGTTACCCTAGTCATAACACAAGCCTTACAGTGCTTACTTTGGGGCTAGGCTAATTGGTGTGTGTTAAAAAAAAAACTTGTGAACGATGGCATAAACATAGCGTTTGACTGACGTTCATATGAGCTAGACTGTATAAAAGATTTTGAGTTTATGTTCATAGTAATAAGGCGCTTTTCTGTTTCCAGCCTCTACGTGCTGGACTGGATCGTGAAAATCCTCTTCTGGCTGCTGGTGCTTTCTTACGTGGTGTCGTGGAGTGACCCGGTTAAACATCTCTTCTCGTACGGCGGACCGGTGGTAAAAGCCTTACCATTCCTAGGCCGGGCCGTATTCGACGGAAGCAATAACGAATAGTTTCATTTATCTTTCAATTGAATCGTAATTCAATGATAAACACACGTGGTGAAAATTGAGTTTTCAAGTTTACGGTATGTTCACAGTATTGTTCTATTTTAGTAGGCCAAAAATTATTTTTGGTCCGCTATGTAGGCTCAAAACCTGTAATATTACCGTGGGCAAAGTTAATCTATGACGGTTAAGAAACTCCCCATTTTGGGGTCACCTATTTGAGACTGGATTTTCAAATGCAATGACTCCTGCCTGAAGTCAATAAGATTCCAGCCAGCTTTAAAAACCTCCAGTAAAAGATAGGGATAATCTGGTTCCGTTATTTAGCAATCGTTGTTATTATATTCTTAATATTAAAAATATATGAGCAACAAAACTTAAGTAGGCTTACCTCAGTCAACACTTCCAGTTTTATAGCGGCTAAATTTAGATGAGAAAATATGTAAATATTTCAAGTTTTCTTTCGTGAGCTCCGCCGTCCTCAATTAGAACTCGATTACCTTGAGCATGCCTCAAATCACAATCACACCTTTTATTTTGTTGGCGTAGGACCTAGATGAGTATAACACACCTACATTACAATTTTTGTCATTTTTTAAAGAAAATGTGCACGCGATCTTGCAAAAGAATTATCTAGCGTCCAGCATTAACACCTCTCGTCCAATCAATATTTGTTTAGCAGAGGTCACTACACTTAGCACTTATTGCGCTAACTTCAATTTAAATAAAACCATGTTTGGTTACATCTCATTCTTTCTGTAATGACATCAAACAATACTGGACTCCACTCACATCAGGTGTGTAGGGTAATTTGTCGTGACTCCTATAAAATAATACAGTTAATCGAGATAAGGTTGAACCTACATAATTATGTTGGCGCAAGTGGTACGTATACTTCAATGAGGGCTATCGCGTATGAATCCGCCGCTAGAGGCGCTAGTGTAGCGTGAGGTCTCCAAACTGTCAAATGTTAAATTTGTGGGTTGACTACGCGGGTTTATCCCTAATTAAAATAATGTTGTGAATATCTGGTAATGGCTCGGCTTAATTATGGCAAATATGAGTTACGTGGCAATGAATGTCAGTTATTTAAAAGCGGAGCTAAGAAAAATTATTATGTCCTCCTTTTTTCTGAACAAAACGGAACTGCGCATCACTGTGGCATGGCCGATTATGTTAAGGATACGGTTCTTTTGTATTAAAATATGATTTAAATGTAAACTTTGATTTCACGTGCGTATGAATAAACTTTAAAAGTTTAAATTTAGGACCTCACTCAATAGTGGCGCCATCTGGTGAGACAGAAAACGGTAGCCCTCATTGCCTTAGTTCATATTTTATACTGTACTAGCGGCCGCCCGCGACTTCGTACGCGTGAATTTAGTTAGTAATAAAGGTTCACTGCTCGTTCCCCTTATGTGATAGCGTGATTATATGTAGCCTATATGTTGACCCGACTTTTTAATAATATTCTTGCCGAATTTGAAGTAAATCCATGCAGTAATTTTTGAGTTTATCCCAGACATACATACAGACAAACAGACAACAAATCTAAAAACTATATTTTTGACTTCGTTATCGACAGTAGATCACACCCCCAGTATTCTTTTAAAAAAATATTCAATGTAGAGTTTTAACTTTCCTACCATTTTTTTATACTTCCTACTTAGGTAACATAGCAAATAAATACTGATATCAATCTTCTGAGCTACCTATAATTGAATTTTGAGTTACCCGAGAAAATTAAAAATCGTGTAAATAAGCATAGTTATAAACCGCAAATATTTTGATTTTTATTTATATCGTTTATAAAATATCGTTAGACGGCACGCGTAAATAACATACTCATTATGGAATTATTATCCGTTTAAAGTACACGCATTGGTACAAAAAAAAAGTAGTTCTATTTGAATCAATTTATAACAATAAAAATTGTTAAGGTTTCATAATTGCAGAAATAGTGAGTTAACATGAAGTCATTTTTGGGAAAAAAATAATTTCAAAAAAAACTATTTTTTCCGTAAATATAATCTAAATCGTTGTCTGAACCAGCTGGTAAAGTTTCTCAGGTGGCTCAAAATTCACGGTGTATAAGGCCTTTTCTTGCTCAAGAAATAAAGGCGTAACTCCAGCGCACTGGGCTATCATCTATTAGATAATTAAATTGCGCCACAAAGTAGGTAATCGGACATTGCAATGTAAAAGGTAGTCTTAAATTGTAACCTTTCACATAGTTTCAAGGCGGAATTTCACAAATTTTGTGTCCCACATTCTTACATAAGTGATAAACGTAGTGCGATCGAACTTCTCAAGTGTTAATTTATAGAAACTGAATATGCCGACCGGTTCCCGCCGGTCAAGGGCATTGCAACCGGCCGTTAAGTCATTATCAACCTTATCTGCCTCCGCAAGTATTCTACGTACTTAGAATAGAAAAAAAATATCAACCGATATTAATTATCATTATTTGTTATTGGTTGTTTAAAAATGTTTGGTTTTTATTTTTGAATTAGCGGAGTGCTAAAAAAGGGTTCCAAGATTTTTATTGCAAACCGTACTTTTCAAGCGACATTTGACAGATAGAGGTCATTGGCTTTTCTATTCTTATTTGAATCGCATTAAACGTACGCACAATCAATAGCTGTTACTGTGTTACAATGTGAGTGAATGTGTTACCGCCAACTGATAATGCATAGCTATATACTTACTTAATAGGTACTCATAAATAAAATGGTTTACAGTCACTCGATTATACTGTTTCCGTTTGCCCAGTTCTTGGTACTGAATACAAGAAGTATTCATTTATAAATATAATGTAACTACTGTTTAATATAAATGAATGTTTACATATAGGTAGGTACTCAATTGAAGAAGGCTGGAGGGAGACGTTAAGTTCATAGTTCGAACTAAGAATGTTTTAGTACCTACAGAGTTATAACTACATATATTAATGATAGTGAATCTGAGCATGGTTGAAGAAACCCCGACTAAAAAAACGAGCGAGCATTATATTAGAAAAAAAAAATAACCTACTACAAAAGGAATAAGCCATTTGAACATTATGTTCTAAAATCAAATCAAATAGCGCGCGCTTTCGCGACTTCCTGTTACACACTTCCCTCCCATTTCACGAAATCACTCCCACAAATTGCAGGAAAGCGAGAGGAAATATGTTACACATCAAAAAAACCCTTCCGTATCACTTTGTTTAACGCTTTTTAAAGTAGAAAGTCAAAATAATATCGCTTTTACGTGACATACCGTAAACTTTCTCGAATTAACTTTCACATCGAACATCAATCAACTTCATGTTTTTTTACTTAATAGTTTAAAAGTTGTCTATTTTTGTAAGCTAGATCTTTGTTCTTTTTGCTGTTATAGGGTATTTTTTTTATATAAGGTACTTTTCACGTGATTTTCTGAATTCACGCTAGTCAGTGAAATAGCTGAAGCTACCTCATTTAACGAGTTACCTACACGTAGGGCTGCCATCCGTCCGGGTTTCCCCGGATTTGTCCTAGTTTACGGGGCGTCCGGGGAGCGTCCGGGCGGGGTTTTATTTGTAGTCCGGGTTTAAAAAATTACGGCAATGCATGAGTGGCCCTTGGTGCTGCAAGTGTCCATGGGCAGCACTTATTATGAGGTAGACCGCTAGCTCTTTTGCCTAGATCAACATAAAAAAGTTGATTTGTGACATTTTTAACTGTTTTTTTATTGGTCTGTCCGGGTTCTGGGCTTCAAAATCCGGGGTTATCACTCGTCTTATCCTGGTTGCCACATTTTAGAGATGGCAGCCCTACCTACACGGACCTGAAAAAAAGGCGGACGTAACCTCGAAGCATGCCAATAATGGCCGTATGTTGACCGCGTCTACATGATTTGAGGGTTGTCGGATAAATCATTAATATCCCTACTTTATAAATCTCGCAAATTTAAACATTGTTAACCTTATGTAATCAAATATATTTAATATTTTTCAGGTCCGTGGTTACCTATTACAGAATTTAATGTAGCAAACCGAGAAATCCAAAATAGCGATAACGCATGTTTTATTTAATGTTCATAATATATGTTCTAATTTTTTGAATTGATAAGATATTTGATGAAACATCAAATAACCGTTTTAAAGAATTAAATTTTTAAATTAAACACTTACCTCCTTATTGTAAACGAAGAATAAGCTTGGATTAGTTACTCCATGTTTTGTCTTTGTTCATAGAATGACAAATGTCATATGAGTGACATGAACAAAACACCACCAAACTTATTCCTTGTTTATTAGTAAGGGGGTATGAGAGTGCGAAAAAATGGTCACTTTATATTAAATGCTATTAATATCGAAATGAAGAATTCATAAATGAAACATACTATATTATGTTTTATTTAATGTAGCCATTTTAGAACCCGTTATCTGAGCTGCACGGATTCGGGATGAGTAGAGTCGAAACCTTTCCGTAGTCACAAGTTTATAAATAGGTACACATCCGCACAAATGCCCTACAACGTTTTTTCAACACATTTACGAGAAAACAGTCCCTAATTATACCTCATTTTACATATTTTTTTTCATTTTACAAAGCAAACTTTTGTCTAATAATAAATTGGCGCTTTTTTCCAAATGGTACCACGAGGTGAAAATTAGAACTACATCACGTACTAAAGTGATTAAAAGCGTTTCCAAGGAAGTTCGACGGAAATTTAAAAAACCCGTAAAGAATACGCACGGCGCCATGCATGGGAGCGTGCGGTAAAATGTTTTACCGCGCGCTCCGTTGGATGGCTCGTAATTTTGAACTTTCGAACAATGTATACAACCACCGTAAATACATTTTTTGAGCAAGTGTGTTGAAACAGTACATTGAACTACTCATCAGCAACATGTTCCAATGTCACCGTATAATCGTACAAACCATTGGTTCATATTTTAATAAGTGATCATAAAGTGTGGATGGACTGTGCACGGATACTAATTCCATAACATATTTAGCAATCGACTTCAATGCAAATCCTTTATGTTTGATGAACCATTCGTATTTAAGTTAGACAGCGAATTTTTGTTCTAGTTCACAATCAATCTTTAGTTTACAATCCTACTAGACAGATCATGAATTATCGATTTGTATAATAATGCGGTGAGATTTATTAACATAAACGAACTGAAATAAGCGTCACACACGCAGAGATGTCAATTTTAATGCTTGTTAAAGTGACGTGACGTATTGCCAGAATCGCCTAAGATTATTGATGTCGCCTCAGAGAAGGTCGTAAGGTTCCTTATCTGATGGCACGGGTTACGTTGATACAGTACATGTATTCTGACTGGCAGTAGTAAGGTACTTTACCTAAATAGTACAAGTGGCTGGCAGAAAAAAAGTAGGTTGTCTACTAAAGTCAGTGCCGTCTTTAACCTATTGGAGGCCCTGGACTTATTAGGATAATGGGGCCCCTATGACTTCCGTTTGGTGATTTAACAGGAACTAGGGACTTTGTATTTGATCTGAGGGGGCCCCCTATCGATCGCGGGGCCCTGGGCACTTGCCCAAAGTGCCCACTGGGAAAGACGGGTCTGACTAAAGTCCCACTTTTAAGTGGCAATAAAGGGTAAATTTTTACACTGTATTTTTTTATATTAGAGGTAAAGGTTGAATGTTTTTCTGACGTAAGTGGGCAGCAATTAGAAATTAAAGCGGAAATGACTTAAATACTTTTTTCCTAGCGTGGCACACTGAAATAAGTAACGTTTTAGATATTAATAAATCTTTTACACGATTTTATATTTTTTTTAGAAGTAGGTAATAATGGACGAATTGAAATTTACAATTGTTTTTTTTTTACTTTGAGATATTAAATAAAGATTTTTTGTATAAAACTCAATAAAGTTTTTTATTCGTGAACTGCATTCCTGCACATTGATATGACGAGACCGCGGAGTAAAGTGCTTTATGCGAAAGTACCTGTTAAGTCCTGTGATGCTGCTGTTCATCGATAAGTCAACAGGATACCAAGCTAGAAAAAATAGCGAGAAAGTATTCGCATCGCCATGTCCTAGTTTCTATGGAAGGAGCTAGTTCGTCCTTACGTCCAGTAGGTGGCGCCGCATAGTTTCCATAGAAACTTTGACGATGGAGATACGAACCTTTCTCGCAAGTTGCTCGTGCTTGGGGTAGGTACTAAATCATTAATTTATCGCGAATCACTTTTAGCAACGTTAGGCATTTAAAATAAATCATAATCATCATCTGCCTATTAATGACCCCACGGCTGGGGCACTGGCCTTCTCTATGGATGGAGATTGGGATTGGCGGGTGCGAACGACTGCAGATGCAGCCGGGACCAACGGTTTAACGTGCCTTCCGAAACACGGAGGAACTCAAGATAGAAGTTTTTTGGTCACCCATCCAATGACTGACCACTGCGAAAGTTGCTTATCTTCAACGATCGCAGCTGAACGCGCTAACCACCTGCGCCATCGAGCTCCTCATAATACTTATAGATGTCTAAATCCAAACACCGACAACCCACAGCGTTTAACAACAACGTGAGCGTTCTAAATTTATTTCGTTTATTTTCACCGGACTACTTTTGTTATTATTATTAAAAACTAGTGAGTGCCCGTGACTCTTCGTCTGCGTGGAAAACTTGCTTCCCCATAGAATCTTCCATCCCCTTTTTGAAATAACTGATAAAAGGGCGATTGGACGATAATTAGTGATACTACGTTTATTACCTTTTTTAAAAACTGGTTTGATAATGGCAAGTTTTAAACTATCCGGAAAAATTCCTTCGTTATAAGATTGGTTTATTAAGAATGTAATTGGATTCTTGAACTCGTCAACACAGTGTGCTAGAAGTCTAGCCGGGATTTCATCATGGCCGCAAGAGTTGTTACGTTTTAGAGACAATATGACTTTTTTCACATCAGACTCGGATATGTCGCCTAAAAATACAGAATTCATGAGTGAATTCTTTAGACAGTGATAAGAGCTAGTTTGGTTTTTTGAATTAATGCCAATGAAATAATTTTGAAATGAATTTGCAACTATTGTCGGAGAAACCACTTCTTTGTTTCCTTCATTTAAAATTATATTTTCATGTCTTACGTTATTAGCTGGTTTAATTTTTTCATTAATCATGAACCACATTGCTTTAAGTTTATTACTGGAAGTTTTTAATCTATTTATATATGCATTCCTTTTTTCATTCGCCACTATTTTCTTTAAGATTTTATTATATGATTTAGCATAAGCTTTAAGATTTTCATTTTCATAAAAGACTGTTAGGTGACGTAGAATTCGTTTATGATAACTACATTTCTTTATTCCTTTTGTTATCCATGAAGTCTTTTTTTTGTTTTTCATTACTATTTTCTTTTTAGGGATGTATGTATCTAATAGGGATCTTATTTCGGTTTCAAAGTTATTGTAATTAGTATTTGTATCTTGTTTTGTAGACAAAATTTTTGACCAATCAATTTGCTTTAGATGTATCTTATAAGCTTCCATATTTTTCATATTATACGTTCTTTTAATTATTTTGTATGGGACTGTCCTCACTTTCTTATGCTGTACTAAAGGTATGTGCCCAATCAGTGTATGATGGTCTGATAGGTGGTTTTTTTGAATGAACATTTCTATAGATACATTTTTTGTGACAATAAACTGATCAATACAAGATGAGGTACTCCGAGTCTCTCGCGTGGGTTCTCTGATAAGGCAGTACAACCCATAAGATTCTAAAAGGTTAGTAAATCTTCGCGCAATGCTTGTATTTTTTGTGACATCAATATTTATGTCACCTGCAATAATATTTTTTTTATTTAATGAACATTTAGACAAATTCTCTAATAAACTCTGCATCTGTGAGAAAAATATCTCTATATCACGATCCGGTCGATAAATAGATATTATTATTAAGTTTAAATCAATTACGTCAATAGCACAGAACTCTACAACAAATTCAAATGTAAAAGATTGGATGTCAAAAAGTTCCCTGGTTTTAATGTTTTTCTTTGTAAATATAGCGACGCCACCATGCTCATGCCTTTGACGTATATACTTAGCACGTAATTCATACCCCTCCAGTGTATAAAGCTCAAAATTACAAGGTAACATCCAGCGTTCGCCTATTACTATAACATCAATTTCATTGTCTGACAAAAAACAATTCAATTCTTCGATTTTATTTGTTAAACATTGTATGTTCTGGCACATTATCCTAAAATTATTATTAGGCACGAAAGGAAGACTTTTCTAAATCACTTTTGTGCAGATTCGTATGTGATGTAGAATCAGAAAATTCTTCTCCCTCCAAAAAGTTACATACTAGATCTTTTTCAATTGCTAACATAAATTGTGTTACATCATAGAGTATGGATTTAAAGCCATAGTTATTGATTCTTCCACATATTACTGAAAACATTTCGTAGGAATATACAAGATTCTTATTCGAGTCTAAAATATAACAGTATTGAAATTTTACATTATCATTATATAGAAATTTATTAAATATTTCAATTCTATAGTTAAAAATGTTTGCTTGATAACAATATTTAAAGGTCGGTACACATAAAATTACGTTCGTGTGCTGTACGGAAAGAAGAACTTCTCTTATATATTTTACGATATTTTTATAATTTTTTGACACAATAAAATCTGCCTCACCCATAAAAATAACACAGTAGTCCTTCAATGTGAAATCTTTCAATTTATTTTGAAGTCCGCCCAGCAATTGACGTGAACCACCCCCGGGGATACGGTAGTGACACATGTTGAACTCACCAAAATTTCTTCTCACCGTTGCAGCTACTTTATTTTGATCGATGCTGCTGATAAAGCATAATTTACTTGTGTTTATATTCTTTATTTTTAGTTCATGTGAGTTTGAATTATAAATACTCTTTGACTTGATCTTATTTTGTTCTATTTCTTCTGGTTCCTGGGTGCGGGAACTTTTGGAAGCTGGGGTTGACATACGTTGATTGTTTACTCCATTACCTTTATTTAATTCGTCTAAATTTATAGTTTTATAATTCTTAATTGTTTGCTCTTGCTCTAAGTTCCTCTCTGATAAATGTCTAATTGTCATAGTAAGGTTTTTAATTTCGTTATTAGCTGTTTGTAACTTCGATTTCAATAACATTATTTCTTTTTTTAATTTTTGTAGATTTTGTTTATTTTCTATGGTGTCGTCCGGCAAACTTTGTGAACTAGTATTCACATTTATGTCACAGGAAAGTGTATTTTCTATTGACAGGAACGATGCCGATAAATCAAGATGCGATGCAGATTTTTTCCGTCCTCGGACTGTCACAAAATCAAAGTTACTTTCTTTTTCGGTTTCCTCGTCTTCCAATAAAGATTCAAACGAGTTATATATAGGGATATTTATATTCGTGTTTACTGCATTTTGTGTGTTTTGGAATCTACAGCTATCACACTGACAATTTTGACGATTTTCTTTCTTCATGAGGTAAAACATTTTTTCGCCAATACTAGTGCAATCAACGTGGAATTGTTTTTTACAATCCTTACAGATTATGAAATCTCTTCTCTCTATTTCCTTACCACACTTAGCGCAGTCTTGTGACATTTTTATCTGTTATTATAATACAAAACCCCCCAAAAAAAAGAAGAATAAAAAAAAAAGGTAAAAAATTAGTATAATTTATTCTCGAGATTTGAACCCGAGTCGTTGGTTAAAGCGCTCGGTGTTAAGCGCCACAAGATAAGCTTATAGTGACGGTGAAATTAGCGTACTATTAGTTGGTGTGCGCGTAGTGCTGTCGAGAAAGCTCAATGACCTTGTGACAAAGTATCAAAACTGCGATACGTTAGAATTTTTGAACCACCTTCAATCACTTTTATTTACTTATTGTCTTCGTTTTTTAATTGTGACATTCTTATTTTATTCACAACACAGTATTTTTAAAGGTTTTATTATTGATTCACTGACACATTCACAGTTCACTTAGTATAGCCTCATAAAAGAAAAAAAAAATATATTTGGATTTAATTAATTTTTCGTGAAGGGATGTCTCGGATAACGATAATTTGCGATTATTATAAACTTGGTGATAGTTTTATAACACTGTATCAAAAGGAAATGTAGATCTACGTACTTTTCATATGCAAAAGTAATCCTTAGTCCTACCCCGGGATTCAAACTATATCTATACCAAACATCTAAATCGTTTCAGCGGTTTAAGCGTGCTGAGGTTACAGACAGACAGACAGTTATTATTTTGAGCAAGTAAATTAAAGGACCGAATTTGTCAAATTGGTTTTAAGAATGTGCTGAGTAATTGCGTATCACGACTGCCCTTTGTTAACACCGCGTGGTGATAAGCCCTTAAACAATGTCCATTGCCCATCACGACTTTACTGTGGTGAAGAAAACGTTCAAGAATTCTTAATCTAATTAAAATTTTACTAGAAGAAGTTCCACTTGGACCAGCGATACGACGTCGCATCGCAGGAACTTGCGATGCGAATTGCTGCGAACCGATTACGCGCGGCAAAACTGTGGTTAAGGTTACCTTCAACCTAATAGTAACATGAATCGCAGAAAGATTGTTGCACTACTGTTTTTGTTATTATAGCTATAGAGAAAAAAACGCGTGTGCTCATGACCACACGACTGAAGTGAAACTTCTTTAGCTCCGTCTGTATGTGTATATTTATATATATGTGTTCAATATATACATGTATATTACATAAACACATTTAATTTACTAGCTATAAGAGAAAGAGAGAAAGAAAATGTGCGCGCGCACTGCTTTCTCTTGCTTATATACCCCACTCAACTCCCGTTCGCCTCGCCCAAACACACTTTTCGTAACGCGTAACGCATTCGCTAGCTTAACCCCCAAGTCAAATGTAAAAAAGTTTCACTTCAAAAGAAGATTTTGGGTTCATCCATTTATTACGATTACGATCGCTGATGGGAACTATTTTACTCGAAAATACTATGGTTTGAGAACATAAGAAGATATTTTTTTTGATTATTTTAAAATGAGCATATTTATTTGTATAGCTTTTGAGTTCATTATCATCATGTCTACAAAAAAATCTCTGTCTCAGAGCGGACTAAAATGGCGGCTCCAAGTTTGACGTAATATGGCAGGTATAAATCAGATCGGAAGTTTTTGCGGTGCATTCGTGCGAGCTCGCAGATATTTGCGATGCGATGCGAATTCGCAGTTGTTTAGCAGCACATACAGGAGGACACAATAACTAATGATGTTACTGAGACCTTAATGTCGAATATCTTCTTGTACCTATTTGTTATGCTACAAGGCAGCGGAAGACGTGGGTTCCTGTCAGAAAACTGGACCGAGTTGAAACTTTTACTAGTAATATTTTCTTTAGACTTGGAAATATAACAGTTGAATGCATTAAATATATAAAATTTAAAGCATTCAAGTGCTAGATATACTTATGTAAAATATGTATACAATAAAAGTTTGTTTTAATGGTAATAAAATGCAGTTGAGAACCTATTGCGGTGCATTAGATCACAAAGTACACAATGGTGTCAACAAAAACTACCTAAACTTAAAATGGAATGTTTAATGTTTAAATAATCATGCCAGAATCGAAACCTACGGCCTCATTTATTTTCGTAATTAAAAAACAACTCGCTGACAGAAGATTGTAATGAACTAAAGTACCAGGGGTTCAATCTAGGGTTGCTAGATGGCCGGGAAATTCCCGGATTCCGGATTTCGAATTCCGGGAATATCCCGATATTCCCGGAATTATGCGGCTTGTCCCGTGTCCAGTAGGACCTAATTATCCCGGAATCCCCAAACACCAATTTGTTTTTACAATATTACTACACCCACATTTACCTACGAGGGGCGACAGAACCATGCCATACAAAGGCATTCTGGTAACCCTTGTTCAATCGCCAAACGGTATTGCTATAGCTATCACTATGGCTTACAATTTCATTTAGTTATTTCTGACCGCGCCGAAGGTTTCAAATCCCTCGCGCTCTTTTTACCCTTAAAAGAAATTGTTGAATTGTTAGAAATTACAAAATGAAATCGTAAGTGATAGCAATAGCATTTCCGTTAGGCTATTGGCCCCCAGGGCCATTTAACGTTATAGAAGCAAATTCTATTGTTAATATATAATGAGCCATGTCTAGGGACTATGCTCGCTATGGCAAAATAAAAAAATCTAACTATCTTTATTCAAATTAAATGCATAGTACAACTCTTTTAAATCGTTCAAAACTTCTGTTCCCTTAGATTCGTTAATGGACTTTTTTTAGCTGTGGAGAAACACGAGCAAACATTTACAGAAGAGACGAGAAGAGCAGACACACATTATTATAACAAATGAGTAATTTGTAAGGCTTTTGTGTTCTAAATTCATTGATTCTTTTGCGAATTATTATAGAGTAAAATATTCTTGAAAATTGTTAAGAAAATTTCATGACGATGATTACCAGCATATACTAGGTTTTAAATGAAACTCTTAATTTAATATAGTACTATAATGATTTATTTGGTAATATATTAGAAGACAATTAATCAGAAATGCAGTACGAAAACCACATTATTTTAAATCTTTACGGCATCTACCTCTACCAGCTACACTACATTTACCTGAATTATAACAAAGCATGCATTATTTTTTTTAAAGATAGACGAATCTGTAACATTCGCTTACAACAACCATGTCTTAGATTTACATAAAAGTTCTATAAAATATATAAAATCATCAGAAATAACAATCTCAAATAACGCCAGCATTTCACACGACATTTAGAAATAAAATTTTAAATACCGTAAGTGAGGGTTACTTTAGCTCGGGCGGGTAACTTTGTCCCAAATCAGAAAAAATATTGAACTTGCCGCCCCATCAGTATCTTTTGGGTGACCGTAATAATTCCAGTTGAAAATCACAGATAGCCATATAGGCGCGTAGTGTGGTGTTGTTTTACCGACATCGTTCCTGTATCAAATTGTCATTGTAACGCGGGATTTTTTGTAACTGAAATAGTTCGCAAGTTGATGCGCAAACTTTCTCAAAACTGTGGTTTTCGGTAAGTTTACAATGTTGTCTTTAACTTAATTATTTTTGGGTAAAAACATCCATTCTTGTATACGGTATGCTAATGGTGATCTGTTATAAGGGTTACTTAACCCCAACATGGCTTAAAATGAGTTTTTTTGACAGAGAAAAATCAACGAGCTAAAGTAACCCTCTTTAAGGCCAACTTTGGCCCAAAATAAAGAAAAATATTTATGAACACTTAAATATTATTTTTTCCTATTTTCTTAACTTAACTATAACTTTGTAACTTATACTTTAAAGTTCACAATGGAGAGATATAAACGTGACATATTCATCACAAAGAGAAGCTACAATTTTATTTGAAAAAAAAGTGCACATTTTAGTTCAAAGTAACCCGCCGTTACTCGGTACGCAATTTAATACAGTCATTTGGTAGATTTAGCTGGAAAGTTTTGCGGGAGTTTTAAAAATTGGTAATTTTATAGATTTTGAGGTGCTCTTTCCGAATTTCGACTTTGCCACCTCGTATAAATACGAGGTTGCAATCGTAAAAAATATTTCTCACCAAATGACTGTACTAGTTATAGCTTAAAAATTATACTTAATCTACGCACATAGAGTTTGAGTAAATTGCCCAAAAAACTTATTCATAAACAAAAGTAAAAGACACATGTACGTTACGGCTAAAGGGGTAAAGTTTAGCTTTTACTGAGTAGCGTTGACAATATCAACGAATTCTGGCTTCAGACTGGCTGCTCCGACTATGAATCCGTCTGTGTCTGGGCAGGCAGCGAGCTCCTTAGCCGTAGCTCCTGTCACGGAACCACCATATTGAATGCGGACTTTAGCTGCTACGTCAGCGGATACGTTCGTGGACAGCCAGTTACGCAAAGAAGCATGCACATCCTGGACCTACAAATAATATGAATATACCCCTACACAAACTATATATATTTGGATTCTCCATAAAATTTACTATCTAATCAAAAAACAGTGTCTAAATAATGCGTCATGTCTATAATCTATTTTAATTACGTTACGGTAAACTCGGGAAAGATAAAAAAAAGGCGTTTAGATGGGTAAAATGGAGTATATTTTCAAAATTTCAAAATTTCATGTCACAAAAACTAATCACTAGTTCACATACAAGAAAATAATATAAAAAAATATTTCGTTCGTGTATTTGAATTTCGAACGACCGTTCCACCGCGCGAATTTTGTATTTTTTTTATTTCTTCAAAAATACGAACTCAAGAGATTCTTTGTATTCAAAGTATTAATCATGAATAATTTATTCAATAATTAAAAATTAAAACATTACAATTATTATCGGAATTATCAAATGAAAACATAAGGTAAGTACCCCTAAGTTTTCGCTGATTTTTTTTGCGACCGCGTCTGCAAAAAAATTCTAAAAAAAACGAAACATCAAAATAGAGTAACTAAACGTATTTAACTTAATTAATTATATGAATGAAAACAGAGGTCTAACAGGTTAATAGAAAATATGTTCCTCTCCGATAACTTGGTTTGGGAAGCGTTGGCAGCGTTTGGGAAGCTACGTAAAGTCCTGACATCGTCGATCCCACAGCGCCTGAAGACGAAAGTCTTCAATCAGTGCGTCCTACCTGTGATGACATACGGAGCCGAGACGTGGACACTGACGGTACGTCTGGTCCACAGGTTGAAAGTCGCTCAACGAGCTATGCTCGGCGTTTCTCTGAAGGATCGCATCAGAAATGATGTAATCCGACAGAGAACCAGAATTATCGCCATATTCAAACGGATTAGTAAGTTGAAGTGGCAGTGAGCTGGCCATATTTGCCGAAGAACCGATAACCGTTGGGGTAGACGAGTTCTGGAGTGGAGAGCGCGTCTAGGCAAACATAGTGTAGGACGTCCTCAAGCACGATGAAGTGACGATTTACGCAAGGTGGCTGGCAGGAGCTGGATGCGAGCCCAAGATTGATCTGAGTGGCGTGCATTTGGAGAGGCCTATGTCTAGCAGTGGACTAAGATAGGCTGTTGACGATAATTAATGAACTTGGTTTCAATAATATAAGCAACCAAAACTCCAACATTAATTTCTAAGTGTTTAAATATATAATCAATGGAAAGAACATGAAATTATTGTTACTACTGTTAATGAAAAAAAAAAGTAATGCGAATGACCTATTCATGAAGTTATTAAAACTTTAAAAGATCATGTGATTCCTAAACACATTGCGCTTACTTGTTGAGGAGTAGCCGATTTTCCAGTGCCTATAGCCCATACACATTCATAGGCAAGCACAACCTTGTCCCAGTTGCTGCCGATAGCAGGCAGAAGAGCCTTGGTTTGTCTGAAGACAACTTCCTCAGTCTTCCCAGCCTCTCTTTCGTCCAGTGTCTCGCCGATACAAGCAATCACCTTCAAGCCCGACTCTATTGCATGAGCAACCTGTAGAGAAAATATGGTATTAGATCGAGTAATAACCAAAACTTACTACTGCACAAACAAATTGCTTATTGTTTACCATTCAAAACTTATATCTTTATGTACACATTCAGTTCAAAACCATTTATTAGTAAAAATAATATAATATTAACTTTTTGTGCGATGAGATCATCCTTTTCTCCGAAGAGAGTTCTTCTTTTGGAGTGTCCTAAAATCACCCAATCAGCTCCTACATCTTTAATCATGGCGGGTGATATCTCTCCTAAAACACATTATAAAGGATTTAGTGTTTAACTTTTTATTATAGTAAATCCATCCATCCATCTATCAGCCTTTCTCCGTCCACTGCTGGATATAGGCCTCCTCCATATTTCGGATCTTATCACGTAGGGAAACACCGAGCACAGCTCTCTCCATACCACGCTGCGCGACTCTGAGTTTTGTTATAAGGCCGACATTCAGAGACCAGAGATTCAGATATATATTATAGTAAATATGTAGTCTTACTAAATTTCATTAGCTAATGTACCTGTGAAAGCACCCTTAGGGACTTTCCAGCAATTTTGGGCAGCAACGCCGATGGTGTCTGGCACAATGCTTTTGACATAGGCCAAGTAAATAGCTGGAACTCCTATTACAACCTGTCAATTCAAAATAATAATAAATTTAACATGACTATAAGGATAAGCTTGAACAAAATATTTTGTTACTATTATTTTCAGCCACTAAGGCTAGCATCACATCAACAAGTTGTTGGTTCATCACCAATAAATAAATATATGTATGGTATGATTCTTTGTAACATGTTTGAGAGAATGAAATGGATATTATACAAATCTAATCAAACATTAGGAGAATTGTGTCCAATGTATTTATACATTACATCATCGGAATATCAATGAGACTCAGTTTCATCATTAGACAACAAAATGATAAATAAAATACTATAAGTATTATTGGTGCTAACTAACCTCTACATTAGGATCCAGTGGGCCTTTCTTCAAGTTGTTAACAATCTCATTTATTTGCTTCATATCCCCATTCATCTTCCAGTTACCAACAACAACAAATTTGCGGCCCATCTTGGTTTATAAGAAGATACTACTGCATAATGAAATAAATTATTAAAAACAAAGAAAGTGTTAATGCAATAAAGGCAGATAAAATTTGTTTATAACCATAACAATATCTATGTTTTAGTTCTACTTTGGATAGACAGGGTAAAAGTTTTAAAATTCGATTTTTGGGCAGTCATATAAAAAAAAAGATTTATTTTCTTATACAGTGTGTTTCAAAATACTATTTTCTTTAAATGCATGACTTTTTATAATGACAGTTATAATATCATGTTGAAATTTTCTTCATGTTGATACATATGGTAATTTGGAAAAACCTGCCTTAAAAATATTTGATGGTCATGTTATATGCCGAGAGCTTAGATTAGAAAGTAAATAATCAAAGGCAGAGAGCTTTAATTATGATACATCCTTTGTATATACTTATTAGATTAATTTATCAAAAAATTGAGCCCAAAAACTCCTCCCTGGCAAACTCCATAGGAGCACCGCCAATAATAAAATAAAAGAAGACAAAGATTGTAATTTATAAAAATACTGTTACTACTGTACTGTGTATAGTTACTGTTGTACTGTACTCAAAAGCTCCTTATAGTATTGACCAGAAGGAATGGAACTACCTATGCAACTTCCTATTGTGGATGCAATATACTATTAAGGGCTGATTTCTTGAACACTGGATAGATTTATCTGTCTGAAAAAACATATATACGGACAAAATAAAGTGTTAACTTGTGTCCATTGGTATAATGTGAGGGATGACATCTCTCTGTATTTGATTGAGTAGTAATATATTGAACAATTCAGTTTTATCAGAGTTTTGAAAAATTGGCCCTAAGTCAAATAAAAAAGGATATTTATAAACTAATTCATGTAAAATAAGTTTCACACACCACCAATAAATTTTAAATTAAAAAATATTACGTATTTGGCCTAGCACCTAAGTACATGCAGATAATATATTCATTATTTTGTTATTTTTATAGCTGAATATTTTAATGAATAATATTACTATTACTTTTATTAGAGGATAGCTACCACAGGAATTAGGGTATTTTCCAAATTTTTGAAAAGTGCTTAATTTTAAATATTGGGACAAACGATTTAATAGAAAAATCAAAATAAATTAAATAATGTCTTATTTTCTCCATTACACCAATTAAAGTTGAATTTATTTTTAATAGTTTTGAATTTACCGCCTGACGCTCGGTTCGATGATGGGTGTATTCCGAAATATACATCAGCATAATGGCCAGTGGTAATGACGTCACGAATCCGACGCCATATTGTACTGGTATGCTACCATATTTTTACCGGGAAAACGAATATGTCGTATGACCGAGCGTGCGTAAGATGCATTCTAATTTTATTTCTTTTTTCTAAAGAACAATAATGGCATCCGAACCAAAAGAATTCCTTTACATTGATGAAGTGAATAAAAAATCTTCTTTATTCGCACTATTTTTAATATTTCGTCGATTTATGACGTCAGTGCACTGGCCACATATTTCGGAACAATTCACCAGTATAGCGTTGATTCATGATGTCATTAGCACTGGCCAGTATATATATTACGGAATACACCCGATGAATACAATACAAGAATTTTAACACCTATGTAGTCTGAGGACGATCTGTGATTATGGAAAGTTTATTTGACGATTGCTTTTCTTTTAAAATATTTTGTTTATTTATTTTTATTTTTTTTTTATTTTATTGACAAAGATTCACCAACAACATATAATTTTACATTACAATTTGAAAAAATATATAAATACCATACTTAAAGATATGCTTTTTAATAGGTGAATACAACATTCACATAAATACAAATAAACTACAATGACAGATTAAACAAACAAAAAAATATATACACCATCGTGAAAAACAGGTATACTGAATCATAATATTATTTAGTCTGTGTTACGGTCTAATTTTATTTTTTCCACAAACAACCTCTTATATACTCGCTCAGTATTGTGGAAAATGTCGACACTGCAGTCATGTAAATCATTGTAGGTACGCATACACCGGTATAGAGGAGCACACTCACCAAGTCTAGTATTGTTGCGAGGGAGATCAAAGCTTTTTGACATCGGATGTCTAGGTATTCTATAAGGGACTTTAATATTCACCTGTTTAATTAGATTTGTACAAATCAATTTTCCATTGATAAGCTTATGAAGTGTCATAAGATCAGATAGTCTGCGTCGGTCAGCCAATGGCGTCATTTTGAAGTGAAGGAGACGAGTATTGTAATCAGCATCCCGGGGGAAAACGCGACTACGATAAGCTAGGTAACGGGTAAATTTTCTCTGAACGCGTTCTATCCTATGGGAATGCACTTTATAGATGGGGTTCCATATGTTTGAAGCATACTCCAACTTACTGCGAACGAGAGCATTGAATATGGTTTTAAGGGTATCAATGTTTTTAAAATCCTTGCTGACACGTTTTTGTGTAAGTATTATACTATAAATTGATCCGAACGTAAAAAAAGTTAATAATTTGACCTTCAGTTGATTAAATAAAATACATAAAGTTCACGTCACACAGTAGACGACATCGAACCGAGAGTTTTGGCGGTAAATTCAAAACCATTAAAATACATTCAATTTTAATTGGTTTAATGGAGAAAAAAAGACATTTATTAATTTATTTGAATTTTTCTGTTAAACCGTTTATCCCAATCAATAAATATAAGCAGTTTTTAAAAATTTGGAAAATACCCTATTTGTTGAATAAATAAAATACACACCTATCTGAGTAAAAAAAAACTATGTTTTAGGATTAATTGCGATTTGCCATAAAGGAAGGACCTTTAAGGACATTATTCATTGCAAGGCTTTAATCATAAAATGAATTTCAATTAACCTTACTTAATAATATCATTGGGTAAGCCGGTCAAATTAAGTAACAGAAAAAAATGCCTTACTACTTCACAGATTGGAGAAATATATGCTTCACTCTCGCCTTTCAAAAGAGGACTGTTGCAATTTAATAATGTTAACTGAGTGAATTACTTTGTAGTAATACATTACATTACTTTGTAGTAACTCACTCAGTTAAAATTCCTAGAAAAAATCAGTCAACCACGGGCTACAATATTCGAACATTGTTTTTTGGCGTTCGACTCTATGGCTCACATATCGATTTTGACAGTTCTTCACCCCCTACGTCGCACTCCCCACCCCCTTTGATACCATACCTCTTACCATACTACCATACACTGTGGTGACACCACAAACTCTGGTGGTAGCGCATCAGACGGCGAACTCCGCTAAAAATGAAGCCTCACATATAGATTTTGACATTTTACTTTTTTTTTCAAAACGTACCTTTTATAGATACTTGGATAAGCGTCTTTTGAGCCACATTATTTCCTGTAGGATATTGGGATCCGCTTTTCAATGTTTTTATATTTGAATGCACAGATAAATGATTGGTCCGGCTTCACTCGACTAGATACCGCGCTGTCAATAAACAACAGCTCCATAAATGGGGCAACTCATTATTGTAGTGTATGTATGTCAATAGGCTAGTTGACTCATGTCGAATGGAATAAATAAATGTTTATTTCTTAAAGTATTTGGTCTAAGGAACCTAAATAAATCGATTTCACTTCATAAAAGCAGAAGATTGCTGTAGAAATTAAATTTAAAAAAATATTTTTAGTCTATATTTTTTAAACACTAAAAACGCTGTTCGCCACATCCGCCATGATTGTGACGTCTCTTGTTGTGGGAAAATATTGTAGGTTATAATTAATAATGTACCAGGTTACAAATGTAGCTCATAAAATACTTGAAGAAGATGTACTTAATTAAATGCGAATATATCCATATTTTAGTGTACTTATACGATTAGGCGTAGGTTTCTTCTTTTTAAAATGCTTAGGCCTCAATTTATTTTTTTACATGTAATATTTACTTGTACATTATAACAGTGATTCAAGTGTGATAAGTTGCCACTATAAACGAGAAATTATTGTAACTCGGTAAGGAAGCTGAGTGAGTAACGATCAATGCACACAAGCTGCATACGACGTTTTTCAACACAATAGGCTAGTTTACTCATGTCGAATTGTATTAAATAAATGTTTATTTCTTAAAGTGTTTAGTCTAAGGAACCTTATTATATCGATTTCACTTCATAAAAGCAGAAGATTGCTGTAGAAATTTAATTTGAAAAAATATTTTTTAGTCTATATTTTTCAAACACTAAAAACGCTGTTCGCCACATTCGCCATGATTTTGACGTCTCTTGTGGTAAACAACTAAATGTCATTCGCGTGTTACTGTAGGTGGATTCTTTAGTCTGACTAAATTTAACTTAAAACACTTTTAACTTTAGGAAAGAAAAAAACAATAAACTTAGTTTTTCTTGACTAAACAAATTATGGATGCCGGCTTTGTGAAAGCAGAAATCACAAATCTGCCAAGAATTGACGCATTGATGGTTGGTGAATTTGTGGCACTAAACCCCGATTTCTGCTCGGCGGAGCAGAGAAACGACAAGGCATCTATGTAAGTATAGTGCATTTGTAGTAATAAACACAAAACTGATACAACATATGAATAAGTGTAATAAAGTTGCGTAGGTTAATTTCTTTCGGCACTTTAATCCACAACTTTCCTGGAGTCTTCAAGGATGTGTTTTTATATTCTCGTACAATACAGTAATGATAATTACTTTATTTTTCGTGGTATTTATTAGAAATCATGTTTTTTTTTTATTATAAACTCAGTTAAAAGTAATTTTCTACGTGTTTACGAGTTTTTGTTTACCACAGTTCACGTCATAGCATAGACAATTTGTTTTTGTATGTCCATGAAAAGTCTATTTTAAAATTAAAGATTTGTAGCTTTCTAGGTTTAAAAAAAATACAATACATTTTTTTTCGGTCTAATAGAACATTTATTAACCATTTAAAACCTTTTTCCAAAAAGGGTCAACTAGCCTATTGCGACGAAAAAAACAAAAATGTAGTTAGTAACTGTTATAAAGTTCAACTGACCTTTGCGGCTTTGTTGCCAAGTATTTTGATATTACGGAGCTACCTTCAAAAGTTTTTCACAATCGGTTGATGACAATATTTTTGACTTTCGGCCAATATATCCATCATAACGTCGAAGAAATGTCGTCGTGTTACTATATATTCATAAATCAGCTGGCGGCAACAGCCTATCACTCGCGTTTCGTGCCTCGATAAGTATTTCCGACGGGGTTGAATTAAAATTGCGCAAATATTATTTATTAATGCGCCCACAGGTTCAATGACGGCAAAGGATTTTTTTTTAATAAAAATAGAAACGATTTCAAAAATACAGAAAATGTAAAATAAGATTTACCGTGAAGTCGATCGTTATTATTATGATGATCTCCATGCTAAACACATACCTTGGTATCGATTTCAAGCATATCAGGCGGTAAATCTACTTTTTTTAAACCGGTTTTATTTTTATACAAAAAAATTCCCATTTTTAGTGTTACACAGAATACGCTACTAGTTGGAAATTATACAAGCGTAGATCCACACGGGTAAAACCGTGAGAAATTGCTAGTAAATTATATACTAAAGCCTTCTCAGAATTCCTTTTATGTCCTTCTCTTCAGGGCATACCACTGGAGCTTGAGAGCAGTATCACCATGCTCGGTATGGAGATTCGCTGTGACTTAAATCCAAAGAATTAATCGAAAGTGTGATAAAAACAGCCTCACGCAAACTCGGAGTCCTGAACAAGGTGCGGCGTTTTTTCACGCCCGAGCAACTGTGCTTGTTGTATAAGACGCAGGTGCGGTCTTGCGTGGAATATTGCTCGCACCTCTGGGATGGCTCCGCTAAGTACTTGCTCGATGCTTTGGATAGGTTACAGCGGCGCGCAATCCGCATCATACTCGATGAGGAGGTGACTAAACACCTCGAGCCTCTTCAATTACGCCGTGACGTGGCGTCACTAAGCGCGTTATATCGTCTGTACCACGGCGAGTGTTCTGAGGAGTTATTCTCAATTATTCCACCTTCCCCTTTCCTTCAGAGGACCACGCGCGCTGGCTTACGTTGTCACCGTCTAACTGTGGCTACAATTCCAACGCGTACAAAGAAATTTGGTGACTCATTTCTTTGTCGTACTATCCGTAAATGGAATTCTCTGCCCGCTCACGTGTTCCCTCCCTCTTACAACCTGGGATCCTTTAAAAGAGGCGTGAAGAAGCAACTTGCAGGCCGGCAGGGTGAGGATGGCTGGTGTGGCAGTTAGAACTGCTGTATCAGCTATCTTCGCGTCTGGACTTCACCTTCACTTAACATCAGGTGGGGGTGGAGTCATTTGTCGGATCTATCTATTAAAAAAAAAAAATGCGTATTTACGCATTAATATACGCTGCAGCCGGAACAGCAGCAATATAAAAATAGAATAAACTATAAGTATAAATAAATGTTTCTTAATACGTTAGTTACTTAATTTATGTTTATAAATGTAAAATGAATTGTTTATTTGTCATCTTAACCCTAAAATAATTTAAATAATATGATGAAATTAAGAAAAAACACACAACAAGTATGGTAGTTAATATGCTGAATTGTGAAACTAAAAACTGTGTAAATAATAAAAATCAGTTTACGAGAAAATGTGTTGAAAAAATGTTATTAAAAATAATAACAGAATATCAAAGGAATAAAAGGTACATTACAAAGATAAACGTTGAATAATATAAAACTACTAATATTTATTATTTATTTATATTATTTACGCTTGCAATTAAAATTTCGAAATTTCAACATAAATTAACATTAACCCTAAACGTCATTCCGGTGTTACCGCGTATACAAGAATCAAGTCCCTATGGTTGAGATTTCTATTTATAATGTGAATTTATTGTTAGTGTATTTTATTATTGAACCTATATATATATATATAGATTCAAAGTTATATATATACAGGGTGTAAAAAAACCTTTGACGAAGTCGAAGGCTACGTATTTTCCACAACATGACGGATATTTTTTTTCTTCTGGACCATACCTGGGAAATTTATGGTTAGGGAGATATTGAAGGTCAAAGTCACAATTTTTTTTTCAAGGTTTTTACATTAATATTTTCAAAACATTATTTAGAAACTTTTTTCCTGAGAACATATTTTTTTTTTTACTGTTTCAGCCATAATAAGGCTTTTTTCTTTACAACGAGAAATGTACAGCAACGCATGCACACCCGCACCGACGGTGTGCCCCGCGCTCGTATCAGCTGCAGTGACGTAGGTCAACAACCGAACATGCCGTTGACCGGGGTTTAATCCACCAAATTAGTAATTTACACCTTATTAGGTTTGCTTAAAAAACCATTTAATTCAAATGTAAGTAGCACTAGCCCTAAAACTCAAGTACCTAGGTTCTCAATTTTTTTCTTGTTTATGGAAACTAAACCATGCTTCTGGCTTTTATTTTCCATAACGCATAACCATTGCCATAATTATAATTTTATTGTTCATAATAACAGGTAGGTTTTTTTATACGAGGCGCAACGAATTACCCTACCCCACCTGATGTTCACTGTAAGGAGTCCAATCGCGAAGAATGATGATGCGGCAGAAAGTGTACGCTCTAGACATCCTCACCATGCCGGCCTGAACGCAATCCTCTACCCCGCAAAGCCCTGGAACCTTACTCACCAACAGAAACACAACACCACCAAAAGGTACTGTTATTTCACTGTGGTCTTCTGTAAGGTGGATATTGCTTCCCCAGACGGGCACTTCATTTCGAGCGGAAAATCCGCTATGCCCTACCTCTCTTAAAATAACCATACCTACGAAGGTATGATATGCTTACGTTTCATTAAAAAGTTAAAGTACCATCTAAACAGGTGACAAAATGGTCTTTTAGAAGAGGCTCATCATTCCTTACATTCCGTCCTCTCTACCGCAAAAAACTTTAACGTCTTTTCGATAGTAATTAATAAAATGAAACTAAGATACTTAGCAAATCGAAAACGCCCTACAATAAAACACTAGCAATATTGATTGCTTAGTGTTAATTTTTGCACTATCGATTAGGAATTTTGTTTCGTGGACGTCAGGATGTACTGACGTCGAAGCCATGTTTTGTTTGTAAACTCGATTAATTCTAGTAAATAAACAAAGTTCCAAATCTTTTAGCATACAATTACTGCCACTATTCGTACTTTACTTGGATTTTAAATAAAAGTAACTTTATTTTCCCATAAACGTGTTAAGTATTGCTGTTTTTAACGATTGTACCAATTCGAAGTAATTTGGAAGCTTGCTACGACTATGAATCGATACTAATCAAGAACATTAAACATTTTTAATTCGAAATGATCTGTAGTCAACGAAGATTAAACAAATGAATGTTTCCTGCCGTTTTACATTCCCAATCGTTTATAGTACCTACACGTACTAAATTAAATTCTAGTTTTGTAATGTTTTAAAAAATACGTAAATTAGTTATTGAAAATGATAAAAAAAACACAACCGATGCGTAACACCATGTTCGTTAAGTAGGTAATTATCTACGTATTATCTTATTGTTGATTGGTCAGTATAACCTAGGCAATGCGACGCCGGCCGGCCGGCGCCGGCGGTGAACTGAAGAAGAAGATGGCACGGCACTATCGTCTCTTTTTATCTCTACCGAGCCGCTAGGCTTGTTGAAAATATATCGATGTATCGACACAGTTCCACAGAATATAATGGAAATCAGCACAATCAATTGACCAGCGAAACAGATTTACAAATAATAGACAATACCTAATACAATATAGATCATAGATATGTTGAATATCATTAATCTGAGATCCAGTTACGATTTTTCCAGATACGAATTTAGTTAGATCGTGATATGCCGCTAATAATTAAAAAAATATCGTTTTTGATACGAATTTCGATATTGGTTATTTTGTATCGATGTATCGATATATCGAATCAAAATATATCGGCATAAAATATCGATATATCGATATATTTTCAACAAGCCTAAGCTTACCTCCCAAGTCAAACATCCGTTTACAAGATTTTGGGTTCATCCATTTATTACGATTACGATCGCTGAAGGGAACTATTTTACTCGAAAATACTATGGTTTGAGAACATAAGATTTTTGTTTTGGTTATTTTAAAATGAGCATATCTTTATTTGAAGAGCTTTTGAGTTCATTATCATCATGTCTACAAAAAAATTGCTGTCTCAGAGCGGACTAAAATGGCGGCACCAAGTTTGACGTAATATGGCAGGTATGAATCAGCAGCGATCATTCGTGCGAGCTCGCAGATATTTGCGATGCGATGCGAATTCGCAGTTGTGTGTGGCAACACATACAGGAGGACACACTAACTAATTATGTTACTGAGACCTTGATGTTAAATTACTTCTAGTACCTATTTGTTAGGCTATAATACCCCTTCCACACGACACAATTTGATTGCCAATCTGATTGCCGATTGAATTGGGTACAATCTGGTCGTCCGTCTACACATACACAACAAGATCGCCAATTTCAGTTTTATTTGTTGCCTCTGCTGAACGGACTTCTTTGTATTAGGATGCCTCTTACCAAGAAGCAAAAAATTGGATTAATCTTGGCTCTAACTACAAATGTAGATGAGAAAAAAAGAAAAAGAAGACTGTGGACAAAACAATGGTTATTAAAAAGAAAGCAATTGAGGCACTTAAATGTAGTTATATTATATTTAAGTGACTCAATTAATAAACTTAAATATAGTTATACTTAAAAAGTAATATTTTTAAAGAAAATATACTAGAAAAAATTCCACGCGGACCAGGCAGCAGACGGGACTCGAATCCGCACCCTTCGAAAACCTTTTAAAATATAACTGAGTTATATTTTCTTTAGATTTAAACATCAAGCAGTTACATGCTATAAAAATAATAAAAAATATAACCACAATTGCTATTTCTTCTTTCAAATGTTTAATACTTGTAAAAGTATTCATTTGACATTGTGGGTTACCTATAATGGGAAGAGATGGCGCTGCCTTGCAACTTAAGAATGGCTGGAAGAATTTCGACGCGGTCCGTGAGGGCCGCGGTAGCATAATTGGTCAGTGCATTCGCCCGGATTGCGAAGGGTGCGGGTTCGAGTTATATTTTCATTAGATTTAAACATCAAGCAATTACATGCTTAAAAAATAAAAATTATAAAAAAATATATATAATATTATTTCTTTTTTACCCCAGCATGGGCGCTATCATTGAGTAGAATATAAATTTAATTAAATGATTTTTTATTTTCAATAACAAATAACTGCCTGGTCCGCGTGGAATGTTTTCTAGTTATATTTTCTTTAGATTTAAACAGCAAGCAGTTACATGCTTTAAAAATAATAAAAATTATAACAGTAATATTTTTATCAATATTTTACCACTTATTCCGCAAAATCTCTAAGGAATTATGCCTTGCTTGTTTATTTTTTATATAATGGGTTAGACACATCCCCAAGGCATGGCAAGTCTTTACATATATCTAAAATCTCCTCCATTACTTCCCGTTCAGATCGAATAGACATAATATTGTCGTCATGTTGCTCCATCTTCTTCTCAAAAGACAAGTCAACGCACACACCCGCTCTGAACGCCACTTGCACAGTGACTACGTTAAAAAATTCGCCAGTTAGCGTTCACACCATCCAATTTGATTCGGCAATCCCGAATCGGGCGATACCGACCATCCAATGACTTTCAATTTCATATTTCCGTCCACACAACACAATTCGATTGTCAATCTAATCAAATTGGACGTAAAATTGTATCGTGTGGATGCCACTTAAGGCAGCGGAAGACGTGGGTTTCTGTCAGAAAACTGGACGGAGTTGAAACTTTTTCTAGTAAAATTTTCTTTACACTTGGAAATCTAGCAGTTCAATGCTTTAAATATTGTTTATGTATTTAAAGCATTCAACTGCTAGATATAAATAAAATATGTATATAATAAAACGCCAAAGGCTTTCCTCAAGACTTTAGTTTGTTGTAATGGTAATTAAAATTCAGTTGTGAAACCTATATATCTCAAAGTACACTAAGGTGTCGATTACAATTACCTAAACTTAAAATTTAAATACCTACAAATTCAATTGTAAGTTTAAATAATCATGCCAGAATCGACACCTATGCATCATTTATTTTCATAATTAACAACAACTCACTGATAGAAAATTCTCATGAACTAAAGTATCGGGTTCAATCGCCTAACGGGATCACTATGGCTTACATCACATGTCGCCGAAGGTTCTCAAATCCCTCGCGCTCTTTTTCTTGTTTTGCTAATAACAACACTAAAGATAAAAAGCGTACGGTATATGAAAACCTTGGACGACCAGAAATTACAAAATGAAATCGTTAGTGATAGCGATAGCAATTCCATTAGGCTATTGGCCCCGAGGGCAATATTACGTTATAGAAGCAAATTCTATTGTTAATATTTAATGAGTCATGTCTTTTAAGGCAGTGAGAGTAGCTGTTGGGGGACTACGCTCGCTATGGCAAAAATAAAATCAATTATCTATATTCATTCAAATTTAACGCATTGTCTTTTAAATCGTCCAAAACTTCTGTTCCGTTACATTGGTTAATGGACATTTTATTAGCTGTGGAGAAAAACTAGCAAAAATGGACAGAAGTGACGAGAAGGGCAGACACATTATCATAACAAATGAGTAATTTTTAAGACTTTTGTCTTCTAAATTCACTGTTTCTTTTACATATTATTAATTAGTAAAATATTCTTGAAAATTGTTAAGAAACTTTCATGACGATGATTACCTGCATATACTAGGTTTTAAATGAAACTCCTAATTTAATATAGTACTATAGTGATTTATTTGGTAATATATTAGAGGACAATTAATTATAAATGCAGTACGGAGACCACATTATTTTAAATCTTTACGGCATCTACCTCTACCAGCTACACTACATTTACTTGAATTATAAAAAAGCAACATATTAATTGATTTAACTGCATTAAAATTGTTTTTAGATAGATGAATCTGTAACATTCGCTTACAACAACCATGTATTAGATTATACATAAAAGTTCTATAAAATATATAAAATCATCATAAAATAACAATTTCAAATAACGCCAGCATTTCACACGACATTTAGAAATAAAATTTTAAATACGCAATTATAGCTTGAAAATTATACTTAATCTACGTACACAGAGTTTGAGTAAATTGTCCAAAATAACTTATTCATAAAATCAGTAAAAGACATGTACGTCACGGCTAAAGTTTAGCTTTACTTGTCATCTATAACGATCACCTACGAATTACTGAGTAGCGTTGACAATATCAACGAATTCCGGCTTCAGACTGGCTCCTCCGACTAAGAATCCGTCTATGTCTGGGCAGGCAGCAAGCTCCTTAGCCGTAGCTCCTGTTACCGAACCACCATATTGAATGCGGACTTTAGCCGCTACGTCAGCAGATGCGTTCGTGGACAGCCAGTTACGCAAAGAAGCATGCACATCCTGGGCCTACAAATAATATGAAAATAAATTATTTATTTATATGAATAAAAACAGAGGTCTAACAGTTTAATAGAATATATGTTCCTCTCTGATAACTTGGCTTGCTCCTGTTATTTGTATAGAAATTATAAAAGCCACTAAAACTCCAAAATTAATTTCTAAGTGTTTAAATTTATAATCAATGGAAAGAGCATGAAATTATTGTTACTATTGTTTATGAAAAAAAAAGTAATGCAAAAGACCTATTCATGAAGTTATTAACACTTTAAAAGATAATATGATTCCTAAACACTTACTTGTTGAGGAGTAGCCGATTTTCCAGTGCCAATAGCCCATACAGGTTCATAGGCAAGCACAACCTTGTCCCAGTTGCTGCCGATAGCAGGCAGAAGAGCCTTGGTTTGTCTGAAGACAACTTCCTCAGTTTTCCCAGCCTCTCTTTCGTCCAGTGTCTCGCCGATACAAGCAATCACCTTCAAGCCCGACTCTATTGCATGAGCAACCTGTAGAGAAAATATGGTATAAGATCGAGTAATAACCAAAAGTTACTACTGCACAAACAAATTGCTTATTGTTTACCATTCCAATCTTATATCTTTATGTACACATTCAGTTAAAAACCATTTATTAGTAAATATAATATATTTACTTTTTGTGCAACAAGATCATCCTTTTCTCCGAAGATAGTTCTTCTTTCAGAGTGTCCTAAAATCACCCAATCAGCTCCTACATCTTTAATCATGGCAGGTGATATCTCTCCTAAAACACATTAAAAAGGATTTAGTGTTAAACTTTTTATTATAGTAAATATGTAGTCTAATTAAATTTCATAAGCTAATGTACCTGTGAAAGCACCCTTAGGAACTTTCCAGCAATTTTGGGCAGCTACGCCGATGGTGTCTGGCACAATGCTTTTGACATAGGCCAAGTAAATAGCTGGTACTCCAATTACAACCTGTCAATTCAAAATAATAATAAATTTAACAGGATTATAGGGATAGGTAACTTAACAAAGGCTAGCATCACATCAATAAGTTGTTGGCCTATCACTAATAAATAAATATATGTATGGCATGATTCTCTGTAATATGTTTGAGAGACTTAAATGGATATTATACAATTATAAACAATGTGTTCAATGTATTTATAAATTACATCATTGTTAAATCAATGAAATTCAGTTTCATCATGACATGACAACTAAATGTTAATTTAAATACTACAAGAGATATATTATCAATGCTAACTAACCTCTACGTTTGGATCCAATGGGCCTTTCTTCAAGTTGTTAACAATCTCATTTATTTGGTTCTTATCCCCGTTCATCTTCCAGTTGCCACCAACAACAAATTTGCGGCCCATCTTGGTTTACTGCATGATGAAATAAATTATTAATAAAAACAAAGAAAGTATTAATGCAATAAAGGCAGATAAAATTTCTTTATAACCATAACAATATCTATGTTTTAGTTCTACTTTGGATAGACAGGGAAAAAGTTTTACAATTAGATTTTTGGACAGTCATATAAAAAAAAAGATTTGTTTCCTGATACAGTGTCTTTCAAAATACTATTTCTCTAAATCCATGACTTTTTATAATGACAGTTATAATATCATGTTGAAATTATCTTCATGCTGATACATGTGGTAATTTATGCTGAGAGCTTTAATAGCTATACTTTGTATATACTTACTGAATAGATCAATTTATAAAAAAATTGAGTCAAAAAACTCCACCCTGGCAAATGCCATAGGGGCATCGCCAATAATCAAAAAAAAGAAGACAAGGATTAATTTCTACAAATACTGTTTTCTTGTTATAAGAAAACTTGCTCAAAAGCTCCTTCTAGTATTGACCAAAAGGAATGGAACTACCTATGCAACTTCCTACTGTGGATACACTATACTATTAAGGGCTGATTTCTCGAACACTGGATAGATTTATCTGTCTGATATCATATTAAACAGACAAAGTAAAGAGTTAAGTTGTGTTCATTGGTATAATGTGACAGATGACATATCTCTGTATTTGATTGAACAATTGAGATTTATCAGTTTTGAAAATTTGGTCCTAAGTCAAATAAAAAGGTGATAATTTATAAACTAACTAATGCATGTAAAATTAGTTTTTTAAATTAAAATTAATTAAAAATATTACTTAGTTATTTGGCCTGGTACCTACATGCAGAAAATATATTCATTTTTTTATAGCTGAATATTAAAATGAATAAAATGACTATTACTTTCATTAGAGGATACCTACCACAGGAAATTAACTTCGATAAATTGTTAGCAGTTATTGAATAGATACCTATTTGGGTAAAAAAATATGTTTTAGGATAAAGGACATTATTCATTGCAAGGGTTTAATCTTATCATGAGTTTTAATTAATCTAACTTTATAATATCATTAGGTAAGCCGGTCAAAGTAGGTAACAGAAAAAAAGCCTTACTACTTCACAGACTGGATTGGTGCTTCACTTTCGCCTTTCAAATAAGGACTGTTACTGTTAATTAATTAAACAATGTTAACTGAGTGAATTACTTCTATCACTGAGCTGCTAAAATTCCAAGAAAGAATCAGTCAGCGAAATCGACAAAATCACATTCAGCAAAAGAGTTAATTTTAAATTACCACTTCCTTACGAATTACTAACCGATAGACGATTGTGATAGGTTCTTCAAAAACTAGAACCTAATATCAACCAGAGCAACGAATCAGTAGTGAGGAATATCTGATGTCACTAAAATTCTGTTGTAGAAAACACACTGTTTAAGAATGACCTTTTTGACATTGAAATTCCATTTTGTGTCGTTTTACAAAGAATTCTATAGTCATATTGTCTTGTCTATGATCCTTAGTATTCATTAAACCTGAAAAATGTATACTTATCTATGCATTTTCTATGTATTTTTCAATAAAAAGCGGTTATCATTTCGGAAATAAAACAAATGAAAGCTAGGACTTGTACAAAAAAAAATAAGGATGTATAGACTTAGTATGTTTTGACTCCCTTTATAGAAATTACACTGGGCCGATTCTGGCATGTTTTTCTAACTTAAATAAAATTTGTTGTCAAATTTTATTTAAGTTTTTCTTCTTCATTTTGTATAGAGCCTGACAAGGATTGTCAATTTTAATTTCAAATTTGGAGAAGCATACCAGAATCGGTCCCATTAACACATAAAACGAAGTAATGTTTCACTTTGACATCCCCTTGGCCTTGTGGACCCTCTGAGCATGGATTGGACCCAATCTGTGGCATTCTGTCTGAAATCATCTCTTTTAATCTATAGTACTCGTTGTTTGTTTGGGTTTTTGGTTTAATTTGATTTAATTTAAATAGTAGTCGTTATGAAAGCAAAATAATTACCTCAACTAGCTATCTAATGTATAATAAGTTTCTGCTAACATGGATATTCGAGACAATCTTACCTGTTTGTTAAAAACACGAAAACAAAGTCAACTTGATACAGGGAAGGGGCAAAAAAGTGTTAGAGATTATTTTGCTCCAAGGTAAGCAATGTAGCATTTATTGATATGAAATATAAAAAAAAATCTACACATTGTTATTGCTTGTGCTAATTTTATTCGTATTGACTACTTTTATAAACTTAGCTTTAAACTAATCTAGAATTTCACACATACTTCAGGGATAATGAGAATAAACCGAAAAAGTTTGTATGTAAAACAACCCAAGTTAATTTGGACGGTTGCATGTCAGTTGGTGATTTAAGTGGAGATGTGTCTACTGAAAACTATTGGAAAGTGGTGGCTGAAAAGAGAAGGTAACCTTAAATAAAAAATATTATTAATTCAACATGGTTTTGGATGTCAAGTATTAGTACATAATATGTCCATCCGTTTACCCACGTTTTTCTTTCCTTCATTAAATTAAGATAGGAGGATATCCCGTAATCCAAATAAATGAGTTAAAACTGAAAAAATCGTAAATATGCACCAACTAATTGTCAAAACTGCAATGTATATGAATGATGTACCAAAGTTGCATGTATGAAAAGAGATTAAAAAAGGGGTTTTTACTGAAACAGGTACATAGATCTATTTTATTTTCAGAATTGCTTTAGATGAAGCATTGACTGAGAATGAACAGTTATGGAAACTTCACAGTACCTTAACTGAAGAAAATACTCAGAATAGAAAACTGCTTGAAGAAGCCAATAGTTTTATTGAGGTTATCAAGGTAGGAATTGACCATAAACTCTAGAATACATACTCATGAGAAAATGTGTCAACAAACAACTGGATTGCCTTAAAATAGTTTAATGCATAAGATAGTGTTTTCTAACCCATCCACAAGAAACAAGTCCTAAACAAGTTTTAAACAAAACTTGTAGCATACTTGTTGTAGTTGTTTAAAACATTCTTTTGTTTACACTGCGTAGACAGCTAGTATTTGACAAGTATAAATCACTTATTTACTTAACATATTTTGTTTATCCAACAAGTTTTATATAAGTATTGTTTACTACATGTTTTATACATGTATATAAGTATGAACAAAAAATGAAGACATTGTATGAAATATCTTAAATACCTTGGTGTCAACGTAGGGTTAGAATGAATTTATGATCATTTATGTTGACCTTATGTTTATTTTCAGGAGTTAACACAAGATACAGAAACACAGGGAGAGTGAGATTACTGTTTGAGAGTTGTATTGTGATGCAACTACATATATACTAGCTACTATGTTTAATATTATCACATAAAATAAGTGTTAACATACTTTTTAAATGAGCAATTAGCTGTTCTTAAGCATTAGACTGATCAACATGTTTTTATAAAAAATAAACATTAAATATTTACTTGTAATTTCAAAAGCTTTTTTTTTCATTTTGCCGCACTTAATCCATATCAGATAAGATTGAAACTGCTAAAGGTATCATTCCAGGACGGGCTACAGACTGCAAATTGCAATAACACTTGTTTCTATAAATATATATGATATTCAGACCCGTCTTTCCCAGTGGGCACTTTGGGCAAGTGCCCAGGGCCCCGCGAACAATAGGGGCCTCCCTCAGATCTAATATAAGTCCCTAGTTTGTAGGGGACTAAACTACAAAACGAATGCGGGAGGGTCAGTGGCTCCGTGCGCGGGCAACGGGAAGCAGTACTGCGCTGACATTCGAGGAGAGAGCGCTGCCGCTCCCGACACGATACCGCCGTGAATGCGAGCATTTTAATGTTATGTTGAAATAGTTAATAGAGGTCGAGTAATGCGGCTCATTCTAAAATGAGCCTTATGCAGTCCGGCGTAAGAGAGAAAGTGCAACGACATCTGCACTTGTTTACAAGTTATGCGCGTTACTTGCGTAGGTATAAGTAGGTACCTACTTCGTACTCGCGGGTGCTAGCTAATTCTCAATTAAACAGGTACTTTCTAGAATGCGTCGATTGGCCTATATAAGCGCCATCGGCGCCGCGCAGAGATAGTTGAGTTTCAACAGCGATTTCGGAGCGAATCCATAGGAGATCAAAGGGCAACAAAAGTGTTCAAGTGCGATAGTTTAAAGACAATATAGTGAAATACAGTGTTTAGTGAGTGTGTTGTGATTAACATTGTGTGTTAACTGTGTGGTGAATAATGTACTGTCAAGGGTGAACTGGCATATAATTTCGAACCCCATCCCGACACGTAACAACGGGTGACAGAAGTGACATGCCAGTCACACCACGTGACGGAAGTGAAGGCGTACGCACTCGACGGCAGGCCGTAATGGACCATTCGCGGGAGTCTGGAGCAGCAGCTGGTATATCGCGCTTATGCGTTCTGTAAGACATCCATAGAAGACATTGTAGTTCAAGCTTTTGTGGATGGTATAAGAGACCACGAAGTCAGAGCGGCCGTGCGTTTGGGACATCATACGACTTTAGAAACCGCTTTAGCACACGCGCTGGAGGTAACGCAGTGACTACAAGACGCACAGAGTGCGAGAAGTTGTTGCAGCAGTCAAGCCTCGAGGTGTACCAATGTGCTATGGATGTGGAGAACAAGGGCACATCAGGATTAACTGTCCGGTCCAGCGGAGAAACCGGACAATGGCAACCGCTACTCAGGTTGATTGTGGCGTGGACTCGGTTGCAGAGCGGGCACGAGTTGGACGTCGTTTAGCCCCCACAGTAGGAGTGTCACAGGCATGTGATAGAAATAGTCCCGTAACCACAAGAGAAATAAACGGCAAGCCTGTACAACTTACATTTGACACTGGGGCCTCATGACATGGGACTGTATACTCGGACTGGACTTCTTGCGATCCAGTGTGTGGTGGATATCGCCTGAGGAGTATTGAATTTTCCGGATCAAGAAATATTTCTAGAAGGAAACCCTCCACCAGTCTACAACGTCAGAACGGTTACCCTACCAGCGAGGTCAGAGACATTGTTAGAAGTCAAGTTTCCGGAAGGGGCGTCACCGAATCGATGTGTCGTGGTAGAAGATAGCGGGAGTCACCCTAGTTGGATCACGGCAGCAATGATGCTCGGGACGAGCATGTCTAAGAGGGGGCAGTGTCACAAGCGCTCTCGAAACGTAACCGCGAAAGTGCTAGAGATCGAATTTGTCAGATCACCGCGGGTCGCGATAAAGGTCGAGTAATGCGGCTCATTCCAAAATGAGCCTTATGCAGTGCGACGTAAGGCACCTTCACCATACATGACATCACTGGTATTATATGAACAGTGCAAGTCGAGTCGAGCCGTTTATAGCACACGTTTAAATCCGTTTAAAACACATGATTAAAGACAACACTTAGCAAGTAAAATTTCACTAATTTGGATTTTTATAAACTACATAGGTACCACAATCAATAAATTAGCATACGAATCCGTTATGCGAATGCGCGCGAAATACCTAGTAAATGACCTCAGTTGACTTATCAGACCGACCGACCGCCACCGCGCGCCGCTTGGCGAAATATGATTGGTCGAAAACTTCAAGCGAAACGAAACCGTAAGGTTTGACACCACACATGACAAATAAAGATTGCAGGCTATCTAAGATCGGCTTTTAAGCGCTGTTAATTCGACGAGTCGTTGCATGTGTAGTAATATGTATGTGTGCGTGAAGTGCTTACAATTTATTTATTCGAATTCACAGTAAATATTAGCGGCTTATGCAGCCTACTACCGCGGCGTGGAACTGTGTGCGCGATTTTAAATACATTGCGTATTTTGTATCCAGAATTTTGAAGAATAATTTTACACAGCGCGCAATTTAATTATGTCGCTTGCATTAACGTTTTTATACGTCAATGTTCGCTTGTGCTAGAATGTATTAGGGTACGGCCACAGTGCACTCAGATTCAGATTCAGACTCAGAAAACAAGCGTGAGAAATAAACAGTGTAGTTAAAGCAGCGTGGCCATAGTGGCAGCAGACAACTGGTTGCCCGCGCAGGTTTCGGAGTCAGACACTTTACCGGAATGTCTAGGTCATTCAGATTCTGAATTCACCAGCGCCGCTCGGACTGCAGGTAGGGTTGCCAACCCTCCTATAAAATATAGTATCCTACTATATTACGGGATCAAATACTGGTGTGTTGAAATTTTAAGTTCCTAAAAGCAAACATATATAAAGTCTTATAATAAACAGAACTGCTTAATTATTAGTCATTCATTAGGTATCTATGTTTATAATTTTTAGTGATAATATTTACACTAAAATTTTAAAGTTTAAGCTAGATATGCAAAACTCATTACAGTTTGTCTATAAAGTCGTGACATTAATGTTTGTGGAACTAACATTATTCATGTGTCTGGCAACACCAAACTTATGTACTTCAGCTGTCATCGAGTTTCAGTTGTGGAACAGTTTTCCTTTTGTATTTTTTATTGTTTGGATTAAACTGTAATAAATTAAGACGAAACTACGCAGAAAGGTATAAAAATGAGTAAAGTAAATCGGAGTGGCACGCGGGAAGTGATTTTTAAAGTTTTCCAGCGATGTTTCGAAGACTTCCAAGCTGGACGAATTTTTTGGGATTTGGACGATGTTTATGGGCGAACAGCATCTATGACGGGTATGTAATCGTGTAACTATTTGTTTGTAATCTGCCTGAAGTTACAAATTTACTCAATTTACGATTTTGAGACCAAAAAAGGCATTGTTTACATTGCACATTTTTAGGTTAGATTGACATTGTAAATAGGTAATATTGTAGTACGACCATTTCTTTTGATACGTTATTATGGTTCAACTCGGTCAGGTTTTCTACCAATTTTGAATTAATTGCTTCATGTCACTAAGTTATTGTTTCTATTCCGTTACATATTGTTTACTTTTTTTCAGGAAAATCAGAGAGTCGGATAGTCAACGAAGGTTTTAAGAATGATGGAAAGTTTGAAACTCCTGGGAAAACAGGCAAGGCTGACCAAAGAAAGAAATGGTCACATAAAGAACCATGGCCAGATGCTTTTAGTGAAGATACCTATCACTAATTTTATTAACTGCACATTTACAAATTGTTTCTCTAAATAAACTTTTATATACTATAAAATGATTTTTAGTATTATTTTCTTAACAAGTGTGTTAAAAAACGTCGTATGATGATACTTGTGTGTATTGATGATTACCTAACGGCTCTGGTCTCAATGGCACCTCAGCGGTAATCACCAACATTACACACTTTTACACTATAAAGTACTATTTTATCTATAATAATTTTATTCTGATTCAATTAAATATGCTTGGCTTAACTTTTAATAAGCATAGGTACCTACTATATATAAAACAGAAACAAAATACCACTGTATAGTGTGTCTTATTAATTACCTATTGTACTTGAATGAACTGCTAGTATCAAAATCATTTTGGTCCGACTGTAAAGGGTTGCTACATGCATACTAGTGGCGCCATCATTTAATGTCACGACTTTATAGACAAACTTGTAAACGTTTCCAAAAAGTAGAAGGATCTTAATTCGTCAGTATATATAATTTACAATGGTGTCGATTCTAGCATGTTTCACTAAACTGTACTTAAATTTGACAGCAGTATATCCTTGTCATTCTCTACACAGAATGAAAAGGAGAGGCTGGTGTTAAATTTAGTTTTAAGTTTAGAGAATCACGCCAGAATTGGGCCCAATGTTGTTTGTCCATATTTCCGATAATCAATCGATGGTGATATTGCTATATAATATTTAGAGGTGTCATAATTATTATAGCAGAAATAATGGTGTCGATTCTAGCGTGATTCTCTAAACTTAAAACTAAATTTAACATCAGTCTCTCCTTTTCATTCTGTATAGAGAGTGACAAGGATACACTGGTTTCGATTCTGGCATGATTCTCTAAAGCTAAACTTAAATTTGACAGCAGTGTATCCTTGTCATTCTCTATACAGAATGAAAAGGACAGACTGATGTTAAATTTAGTTTTAAGATTAGAGAATCCTGCCAGAATCGACACCATTGTTGTTAAATTTAAGTTTAGATTTGGAAAATCTTGCCAGAATCGACACTACTGAATTGAAATGGGCTTCACACTACCCAATTTTAAGGGCCCGATCGGAAGGGCGGGCGTGGCACCTAGCTTAAAGGTGGTAGCAATTTTACACCGCGCTGCCGGTCGCCCTAGATCGGATCCCCACATTACACTACCCTTAGTCAGTGTAAGGGTAAAATGGGTTGTATAAAACGGGCTTAATTACTTTTACTACTTTAGTCTGTGAATTACTTACACGTAGACATTTACTGTTTTTTTGGAAGGTGTCAATGTGGTGTGTGTCGGTTTGTTTACTTCAAGAATAGTTCTAAGTTATTACTTTTGTAGCATAAATCTAAATAAATCGTAGTTAAGTGAAAAGACTAAGTCATGCAGGTCTCATTCTTGTGGAAGGTAATATTGTTTGTTGGTAATAAATCATTAAAGTAACAGCGAATATCACAATACCGGTGATTTTTGAATGAGGTTACAACACAGAATTTCATCTTTTGTTAAAATCATTTATTGCAGTGTCTTAGCTTATTTTGAGAACCAATTTATAATACTAATGAAGATGTGTTTTATATCATTTTTATGATCCTTCCGTGATCATCCCTATGTCTTTTCCAACTATGCCATTTGGTATATTTACATTTTGTGTTTTCAGGTATTACTACCTTTGTTCCTCATTTTAGTACAAATATCAGTACAAGCGAAGAAGCAAAAAACAACAGCGGTTACAGATATTACGGATTTAAAAGAATTTAAGAAATTACTGCGGACTAAGACCAATGTTATGATACTGTATGTCAATGTTCCTAAATCATCACAGTTCGTAACAGATGTTTTCAGAGAGACTGCAGACGCGATGAAAGGTCAAGCTACTTTAGCCATAATAGAGTGTAGTAATAGGTAAGACTAATTTCATCCTAAAAGGCAAGAATTTGCATTCAAGTATAATTATTATTTCTTGTCTCTTTTTTATTTTACAGTGATGGTAAAAAATTGTGTAAGAAATTGAAAGTATCCACAGAAAAAGCATATTACATTAAGCACTATAAGGATGGAGATTTCCACAAGGATTATGACAGAGCGGAGACAGTCAGCTCAATGTCAAACTTTCTAAGGGATCCAACTGGAGACTTGCCATGGGAAGAAGATCCTGAAGCCTCAGACATCTTTCATTTGTCTGATGCAGAGGTAAAGTTATAACTTTAGGATTAAATTGCCTTTGGTAGTGTTATTTGTTAAGTCTTTGTTTACCCAGATGTTCATTAAGGTAATCTTTGTATATTAACTCAGACAACCCTGATTTTTTTCTAAATATCTTTGGATTTAACTTAAGTTTTTACTTGAATATGTATTAAAAACATGTAAAAAATTACGAAATAAAAATATTGATAATGCAATTTTCAGGAAAATAGCTGTCCTATTTTAAGTAATACCAGTGGCGGACTAGCAGGGGGGCGGAAGGGGCGGCCCGCCCCGGGCCTCCGATCTTGGGGGGCCCCCAAATGCCTCTGCGTTCCCCAGATCAAATACTAAACAAGACTTTAAAAATGTACTTAGGTACTAAGCATAATAATACATAATTTCATCAAGATCAAAACACTACAGTAATCTAGACTTTTTACGCGATACTAATATTTATTTAACTTTGCTGAACGCGTCCAATACGCTGGGGAAATTCTCGTCTTTGTAGCGGGTACTTCCTCAGGAATCCCTGAATGAATGAAGTGCAAATAATTTACTCTTGTACACATACATTTACATTCACTACATTCTATTTAAGTCTAACAATATTTGCGGTCTCCAAAAATGACTCTAGATACAGGAATCACCAAACTAAACGCCTAAAATAAGTATTTAGGTGGTTCATCAACATCAAGAAACCAGGAAAAGTGAAGGTAAAAAGAATGATGCCAGGTGAATCAGCTTGTGATGCTGGATTATCAATTCAAGAAGATATACGGCGGTCAATGTAGGAATGCGTAGACCGCTTTATACAAGAATTTTCGAATTGGGCTATTAAACAAATCAAAAATATTTTCCAAATTATTGAAACCAAGTTTATGCTAGAAGCTTCAGATGACGTTCTGGCTGTAGCAGTTGACAATCTGATACAAAGTTATGGTGAATTTGACAAGATTGGTTCTAACGAAATAAACATAAGAATCTACATTTTTTTAAAGCTGGTGGCCTCATTCAGCTGTGCCGCCCAGGGCCTCTGACGGGGGCTTAGTCCGCCACTGACTAATACACTAATAATTTTACTTGATAATGAAGATGAATTTTGAAATACACACATTCTCCCTTATCACAATTTTTGTAGTCAGACTTTATGACCCTGGTTACAATGGGTTTGATTTAATCATGTAACACCTAATATAATTCGGATTTGTTCAACTCCCCATTTGCTCTTGTCGGGTGTGTAGGGATGGTCTTCTCTATCTCTCTCATCTCAGAAGAATGAAAATGTCATAAAAAGACTGGACTATGTTTGCACCACAATCTTATTGTGGATCTTACATCTCAGATCACAGTTGTCTTGTTTCTCTGTGACACCTAGTTACGGCTCTATCTAGGAAACATACCTAAGATCCAGGCCATGAATCCATAACAAATTTCTGGTCTATCCTAATATGTTTTGCTCAACTTTCTTGTTTACTGTGGATCTCATAAGAATGCTCGGGGTCACAAAACGAGCAATGGAGGGAGTACTCTCTTCACAAAATACAAATGAGAACTAAACTAACCTCTTTTACTCTGCTGAAGTGGCAATGGGCGGGTACGTACGGCCGTTGGGGCGGAAAGGTTCTTCAATGGTGACCATGCACTGATGCTCAGTGAGCAGCACCGCCAGATCGACCAACAATCTAGTGAAGGTTGTGGGAAGCCAATGTGGCGAAGAACCCCAGTGGAGATCCTTGGGGAAATCCTATGTTTGGCGATTGGTATCGTACTCTGGGCTGACATGATGAAGATGACTACCAGAGAAATTATGTCTTGAAAAATATTATGAACTTCATTCCAATCGTAGATGTTTGGTAGCTTTATTTTTTAAGTTCTTCGGCATTTATCCTCAATCCGAGGTAAAAATTAAGGATAATATGTTTCATTGCAAATTATTCAGTATATCATTACCCTCTTATCCTTCTTCTTTGTCAGTAGTACCGTCAGAATCAACACGAGTTCTAAGAATGTATTCTTCATCATGAGAGATGATCCGCATCATAAATACATGGCGATATACATATCATGCTCGCTCCTAATCATTAGCGATGTGTTGAAAAATTATATGTGCTGCTAATCTGTAATAACGATTTGTCCCTTATTAGCCTACTGTCCTTAATGAAGTATAGCAAAAGTTTAATGTAGTTTGTATACAATAAATTTATCACAAACTTTGTACATACCTTATAAAAATACTAGCTGACCCAGCGAACTTCGTACCGCCCTAAAAAAATAGGGGTTGTCCAGCGGACAAAATTGTGAATCTAAACCATTCTCAGATCCCCTTGAAAATTTCATCAAAATCGGTCCAGTCGTTTAAGAGAAGTTCAGTGACATACACACTCACAGAAGAATTGTATATATAAAGATTAATGCAATAATACCGTATGTTGTTTTGGTTGAGAAAATAGTCTTAATCCATTTTCAACAAATGTTGATTTCATTTGGTCTGCTTTTATATCTTGCAGGCATTAACGAAATTTCTGAAGAAGAGTGCTGCTGCCTTCAAGAAGTCAATGATAATGTTCTATGCCCCTTGGTGCGGTTACTGCAAAACTTTAAAGCCAGAGTATGTAGAAGCTGCAGCTGATTTGAAGGTGAGAAAAATCACTTTAAATTAAACATATGATTATTTAATAGCTTAATATGTTAAAGTAATTTTTGTAAGTCGAATTTGAACCTCAACACCTTACTTGCATATAAAAAAAGATGCTTCTCGATGTGGTGATGAATGATAAGAATAAATTTTGGTCTGTAATACAATATAACAATTATTTATTCAGGGTGAAGCATTACTAGCAGCAATTGATGTGGCTAAACCTGGAAATTCAAAAATAAGACAGCTCTATAACATAACAGGTTTTCCCACACTTCTGTATTATGAGTAAGTACATTTTTACATGTCTTATTTTTTTTTTATCTGAATGAATCCAATTCAATTATTGAACTTTTTTTTTAGGAAAGGTCAGCTCCGTTTCCCTTATAATGGGGACAATAAAAAGCAGGCTATTGTAGATTTTATGAGAGATCCAACTGCACACTTACAAAACAAGAAGAAAGAAAGTGTTGATGAAAGTTGGTCCCCTGATACTGATGTTGTGCATTTATCAGGTTCGGCAATTTTTTATTTTTATACATTGTAAGATTCTAAGATAGGACATAATTATAATTTACTAAAATAATAAAATTAATTATTATAATTTACAATAGTCTGTGTTAATAACACAACAATATGTTGATAAGGTTTATGGATTCTTTAACAATCTCTTATAAGCAAGTTTGAATCACCTAAAAAGAGTACTCTGTCACCAAAATACTAACTGTCACTGTCATCTTATATTTCCTCCTGCTATGTCAACTATTGTGGTAAACAAAAACAAGCCAAATTAAAGAAGAGGAAATCAAATACCTACTTGATGTTTACAAATACTTCAAATTATGTTTCTGCTTCGTTTGCTTAGGCAAAAGTTATATTCAAGTGCGTAATTAATACAAATTATTAAAAAATATTGATATTGCATGTACATTCATTGATACTATTTAATTTCATGTACGCATTCATACTTATTATTTAGAATTATCCAGGGCTCCAAACTGTTGACTATAATATTCATAAAACCTAAGTGTGTGAGGGGTGCTTTCTAGCTCAGTGCAAGTTTAACATAAAACAACTCGAAAGAAAGTTGATTCCGTTATGAAAAGTTTATAGGGTTTATTTATTTATTTATTTTTAAGCTTTATTGACCAAAATATATAACATTGGTGCAAAAGGCGGACTTAATGCTAAAAGCATTCTCTCCCAGTCAACCTTTATTCATTATGTAACCATATCTATACCAAAATGAATTATGACAATAAAGTTTATTCAAAATGACCTCCGTGATTTTGAAGACAGGCCTTCAATCTACGCGGCCAGTCATCTATCGCAGCACGAACGAGGTTCATGTCAATATCGGCGGCTGCCATAATCAAGGATGTCTTGAGTGACTCCAAATTGGGATGAGGCTTTGAGCACACCTTTTCCTCCAAGTGTTGCCATATCTTGTAATCTAACGGACTCAAATCTGGACTGGAGGAGGGTTAGTCTTCGTGCCGGATGAAGTCGATTTCACGCGCCGCCAGCCAGTCTTGTGTGCTCTTCGCTCTATTAGCTGGCGCCGAATCTTGTTGGAATACCCAGTGCCTGTTATTGAACATGGTATGAGAAACAGGTTCCACAAGGTTCGTCAGGACTGTATTTTGATACACAACTGCATTCGTTTTTACACCTTTCTCACAAAAATGTACCTCTGTTAAGCCCTAATAAGAAACTCCCAACAATACCATGAGCGAGGATGGAAAATGACCTCGTTGGACACGCGAAATACGGTTGCTCGCTTATTCACTACTGTGTGCGTACACCTTATCATTTTGTTTGTTGTAGCTCTCCTCTACGGTAAAAATTTTTTCATCCGAAAAAAGAATTTCCCAATATTTTTTTCCCGCGTACCGCTTCAACAAAGCGCGGCATCTCTTCAGTCTCAGGTCCATTAGACGAGCATTCAAACGATGTCCTGTTTTTCTTCGATATGCCCGAAGCCCTAAGTCTTCATTTAACACCCTTTTCACCGTGGTTCTGCTTAACCCCATCTGAAAGGCCAACAGTTTCTGTTTAAGTTTGGGATTTCTTTGAATTCGCGCCTTCACAGCTTTTATCACTGCTGGAGTCCTAACAGACCGAGGGCGACCACTTCTTGACCTGTCATCTACAGTCTGTCATTTTGCGTCAGTCCCTTTGCAACTGGAGACATGTTTTCATACATTAATTAACGCTTAATACGATTCGTCATCCCGTTTAATACGTCTAAATCGCCCACGCTAACGTACCACACATATTACCACTTGATAACACACAAGAAGAGGCCCTAAGTGATCATGCTGCCGCTATGTAACTACTTTGAATCAAAGGGAAGACACACTGCAAAATTTAAATTATGTTGAAAATCTTGTAATTGCTAATGCCTTAAAATCTTTTTGTCAAACTAAAATAAGTGATAAAATTTAATAACGTAATAATAATACGATACATGTGTTATAACGTACATAATTCTTAAATTAACATTTAATACCTACATTCTAAATTTCGCTGTACGGTGCGACCGTACATTTTTGCAAGTCCGCAGTTTAATTAGGTCGGTGCAATTTACGCCATTTACATGATTTAAAGAATAATTACGTTTTCACCTATTACACGGCGGACGTGTACTCAATATCAATTATATCATTAATTTAGTATTACCAAATTAGACATCAAATCAATAAACTATAAAATTATATCAACTGTTTCTATTTATAATCAACACATCTAAAGGTGTCCCGTACATCTTTATTCGCAATCGCGCATAATATGCTTTCCCGCTTAAGACGCGTTTTTGATTGAATCCCTGTGAAATCGTATTAAACGGTTTTTACTGTAATATATAATAAAAAACAAATAGTACAAATTGAATCTCCTCAGATTGATATAGTAGACTCCAATATAATACATTAAATTCAAATTTACATATGCACTATTTGAAATTACAAGTAGCACAAACGTAGATAACGATCTAGGAGCATACTACGCATATGTCCTAGCTAAAATATGGAGTCATGCTTTGGGTAAACAGCGTTAATGCATGGCAGCTGTTTATACTTCAAAAGAAATGTCTTTGAATCTTTGCTCTAATTGAAAATACTAACTTTACCATCGCGTACATAATAGATATTTGCTCCCTCATTTTTAAACATCGCAATAAGTTTATCTGTGTTCACAAAACATATAATATTAGCACTCGAAACATGAAGAGGCTATTTATAGCCTTCACTCATAAAGAAGCTAAACACCAGCCCTTATCACATGGCTATTAAAATATTTAATAAATTACCATCACTAATACGGAATGAGCAAGAACTGTCATAGGAAATTAAAAAATATTTAATTGACTAATGCTTTTATTCTGTCGAAGAATACCTCAATAAATGATAATAATAATTTATCTTTTTTCTGTATATTGCTGATTGAATGATAGAATCTTCAGACCCAAATTAAATTGAATACAATTTTACAATGTCGTAATAATAAATTTATAATTATCTATTATTTGCTGTATTTATACCTGTACAGGGTGTTTAAGTCATAAGATGCTATGTATTATGTTTAAGAACTAAATGTAAACACATTACCCCTTATTAATAAACGAAGAGTAAGTTTGGATTAGTTAATCTATGTTTTGTCTCTGTTCATTGAATTACTACTGGCACTTGAGTGACATGTACAAAACACGGCGTAACTAGTCTAAACTTATTCCTCGTTTATTAATAAGTGTGATAGTTTGCAACTAAACAGAGTTTTGAGTTTGAGTTACTAAGCTCATAGACAATAGGGTATTTGACAGTATTAAAAATAAAGTGCCAGTTGTTAGCATCTGTGTTTAGAATGAATATTGGCAGGGGTTTTTACTATTTTTACAAAATAAAATATTCCATAATTTTACTAAAAACCCACGAAAAAGATAATAGTTTTCTTATCTGTTGTCTCGTTACCCAAAACGCTTTGGATTGGAGGAGCCTAAAATGACGTCACAAGCAAGTAAACTTCCGGTTAAAGAGACATTGCATTGTGTCGTTTGACGTTTTAATAACAGTCGTGTGACGTCACACACTAGTAAGACGCCATATTGTGCAGAGAAACGTTTACGCGGCAACTTGAAAATGGAGTTTTTGATTTGGTTATTTTTACTCAAATACACAACAGAATGATGAATATCCACTTTTTACGGACTCCATAAACATTAGTCAATAACGTGAGATCGTTTTCTAAAACTTGTCAAATACCCTATTAATTACTATCGTTTTTTTTTATCTGGTTATAACAAATTGATTATTTCCGATTAAGCTGAGACATTCGACAGCACGTTGGCAAAGGCTGAGCACGCACTGGTCGTGTTCTATGCACCCTGGTGTGGTCACTGCAAGAGGATCAAGCCCGAATTTGAAAAGGCTGCTTCGAAGATCAAAGCGGAAAAGGTAAATAATGTTAGCTCTTGAATCAATTGAAATGTCAAATAATTTTCTTTGTGATGGGACGCGAGCAAAATAATAATTTTGTCATTTGCTCGTAAATATGCCACAAACACGCAATGTTTGTGTTGTGCTTGTACTAATAACAATAGTTGGCCTACCTATTATACTAGATGATAGTTTTATAAAGCAGCTGCGTTGCGCTATTTCAATTTAGAGTCCTTTTACAAAATTGCACCGCTACCGTACTAATCGGCGCGTAGGTAGATTTGCACTAGTATATATTGCATTTTACGGGTGATGTATATTCTTATAAAATAATTATTAATGAACTAATTATAAAAATATATAGATATTTCAGTAGTTCACTGATGGTAGATTAGTTTTATGAAAGTTTTTGATAGTAATTCTATTTAGTCAATATCATAATACGAGGTAAACCTGCATTATTTTTTGGGAAAACTCACGGAGGTTAGAGGTTTTTTTTGATAATTAATGAGATAGAAAAACAAAATTCTAATACATTATGTTACAACAAAGACATATTTCTGATGTCGTAGTAATTAATTTGATCTAATTTATTGAACATTATTGAGAGATTCAGGCGTTTGAAGTTGTGCATATTATCGTTTTTCTGTAATCTAGCTACAGTAGAACGACCAGTACAAAAAAAGGAAATTAGTTTTTGCAAATATTCTACATTAACTTTCAATAGGAAGAATAATTCTACTGTTAACTTCTATTGGAAATAGTCAAAATCTTTGCTAAGGGGGTAAATAAGGCGCTCAAAAATTACGACGTTTTGAAAAAAATGTGAAAGGGCTCTTAAGTTATTGGTTTTAGTTATGTATCTCATTTTAAGGGAACTGTCTGTGTAATTCGTACGAGAAATACAAATTCTTAAAACCTTAATAGTTTAAAAGAATCGCTACATTGTTGCCGGGTATTCATTATCATCAACATCATCAGCCCATTAATGTCCCCACTGCTGGGGCACAGGCCTTCCCTATGGATGCAATAGGGAGTTTGGGCCATGACCCACCACCAATGCGGATTGGTGGGTGCTAACGACTGCAGATGCAGCCAGGACCAATGGCTTAACGTGCCTTCCGAAGCACGGAGGAGCTCGAGATAGTAATTTTTGGTCACCCATCCAATGACCGACCACTGCGAAAGTTGCTTAAGTTCAACGATCGCAGCCGAACGCGCTAACCACTTGCGCCATCGAGCTCCAGCCGGGTATTGTTTTACTTTAATTTAATATAATATTATTTTGTGCGCTTTGCTACTTGTATATATTATGATACATTTTGATACCGTCGTCTCTTTTAACCCGAAAATCCGCAGTGTCGTGACGTAATGCGCTGCAGTCATATTTACCAAAAAATATTATTAAATTGTATTTTTTTTAGATAATCGGTGTGCTGGCTGCCGTTGACGCTACTAAGCATCCGGACTTGGCCTCTCGTTTCGGCGTCAAAGGTTATCCGACTCTGAAATATTTCAAAAAAGGTGTCTATAAGTACGATGCCGGCCATGCCAGGCAAGAGGAAGAAATTATTAGTTTTATCAAGGTGAGTGGGTTTCTTCCGTGTCTAATATAAGCATTAAGCCAATGTTTCAAGAAGCATTGTTCATTTTTACTGTATAGAGAATGACAAGGATACTGTTGACAAATTTAAGTTTAGGTTTGGAGAATCATGCCAGAATTGACACCATTGTGGTGGTAATGATAAAAAAATCTGCACAGCTCCTGTTCACTAGTTCATTAACGCTTCGGTCATCAAATTCTTTTGTAAATTGCATATCATATATACAAAACAGTTAATTAGCCTAACTGAGACCACACAAGTACATTAATAAACTTAAAATTTTAAGATCTGAAACCGCTTACTTCCTTAACTCGAAGAAATCAAAGCTCATTTAAAGTCCCCTTGCGTGCTAATAGCTTGTCTAATTCTATTAGTATAGAAAAATAAGTGACAGCAATATCTTCTCTGACAGTGGCGTGCCCAGGGTTTAGACTCCGGGCAAACTTGAAGCTCAAATAGTGCTAGTAATGTCTATAGATGTCCGCCAGTTGGACTTTCTTGACCTTACAATTCAATAGAATTAATAAGTTAGAAGAGCTCGATGGCGCAGGTGGTTAGAGTGCTCGGCCTGAGATCGTGGAAGTTAAGCAACTTTTGCAACGGTCGGTCATTGAATGGGTGATCAAAAAATTGTTATCTCCAGCTGCCACCGTGCTTTGATAGGCACGCTAAAGTAAGTAGAAGCAACCGGCTTCTACAGTCGTAAGCACCCGAACCAGCGCGTGGTCGGTCACGGTCCAGGTTCCCTATTCCATCCATAGGGAAGGACTGTGCCCCAGCAGTGGGGACATTTAAAGGCTGACGATGATAGATAAATTGTTTGATTGTAGGACCCACAAGAGCCGCCCCCACCCCCTCCCCCAGAAAAGCCGTGGTCGGAAGAAGAATCGCCCGTGCGCCACCTCGACGCCTCGACCTTCCGCAACACACTGCGAAAGATCAAACACGCGCTCGTCATGTTCTACGCGCCCTGTGAGTATACTCAACGAACCTGACTACTACACACACATGACACACAATATAGTCTATCATACAATATAGTTTAGCCCCACAGAAACTGTTTCATATTACACACACATCATAGTCTAGCCCCACAGTAACTGTTTCATATTACACACACATCACACACAATATAGTCTAGCCCCATAGAAACTGTTTCATATTAAACACACATCACACACAGTATAGTCTAGACTATGGGACTGTGGGACACAGTAACTGTTTCATATTACACACAGATCACACACAATGGTTGCTCGGGTAATGCTAAATATTGCCTGTAATTTTTAAAATTGCCACGATAATCAACGAAAGGAGATTTCGAACTGCGTGGATTAAAACAAATGGAGATAGTTCGGCCATCAATGCCGCGGTAGCACAATGGTCAGTGCATTCGCCCAGATAGCGAAAGGTGCGGGTTCGAGTCTCGTCAGCTGCCTGGGGGCCAATCGCCTAACGGAAATGCTTTGGAAAACGCATTCCTCCTTTGGAACCTCAGGCGGCTAGAAATAACAATATAAAATCGTAAGCGTTAGCGTTTCCCAAAGCATTTCCGTTAGGCGATTGGCCCCCTGGTCCGCGTGGATTTTTTTCTAGTAAACTTTTCTTTAAATATCTAGCAGTTACAAAATGGCTCAAAAAATAAAGCTTCATCTCTTGAATAAATATATTTGGGGCGTCTAGATGTTGCCGCCACACTCTAGCTTTGGGGATAATAATATCCTGATGAGAAAATTATCGATTATAATATTATGATTTTAACGTAGGGTGCGGCCACTGCAAGAGCTAAGCCTGAATTCGTGCGGGCATCCGAAAGATTCGTGGACGAGTTAATGGTGGCTTTAGGTGCTTTTCTAATAAATATATTTGGGGCGTCTAGATGTCGCCGCCACACCCTAGCACTGGCTACAATTATATCCTGATGAGAAAGTTATCGATTATAATATTATGATATTAACGTAGGGTGCGGCCACTGCAAGAGTACTAAGCCCGAATTCGTGCGGGCATCCGAAAGATTCGCGGACGAGTTAATGGTGGCTTTAGGTGCTGTTCTAATAAATATATTTGGGTCGTCTAGATGCCGCCACCACACTCTAGCCAGCTCTAGCCACTCTAGCCAGTGGGCTACAATTATATCCTGATGAGAGTTATCGATTATAATATTACTAGCAAACCAGTGAACCAAATGTTCACCAAAACCTGATTTCCCGACAACCGGAAGTGCTACGTTACTCAAATCCGGTTTGTAGTCTTATCAGACTATTCTTAACTTATAACTTAAATATTCCCTTTATCTATCTCTTACGGTTTGGCCGCTGAAACAGCACCACAGACAGACAGACGGACGGACTTGTCTAATAGATAAGAGATGATATTAACGTAGGGTGCGGCCACTGCAAGAGTACTAAGCCCGAATTCGTGCGGGCATCCGAAAGATTCGCGGATGAGTTAATGGTGGCTTTAGGTGCTGTTCTAATAAATATATTTGGGACGTCTAGATGCCGCCACCACACTCTAGCCAGCTCTAGCCACTCTAGCCAGTGGGCTACAATTATATCCTGATGAGAGTTATCGATTATAATATTATGATATTAACGTAGGGTGCGGCCACTGCAAGAGTACTAAGCCCGAATTCGTGCGGACATCCGAAAGATTCGCGGACGAGTTAATGGTGGCTTTAGGTGCTGTTCTAATAAATATATTTGGGACGTCTAGATGCCGCCACCACACTCTAGCCAGCTCTAGCCACTCTAGCCAGTGGGCTACAATTATATCCTGATGAGAGTTATCGATTATAATATTATGATATTAACGTAGGGTGCGGCCACTGCAAGAGTACTAAGCCCGAATTCGTGCGGGCATCCGAAAGATTCGCGGACGAGTTAATGGTGGCTTTAGGTGCTGTTCTAATAAATATATTTGGGACGTCTAGATGCCGCCACCACACTCTAGCCAGCTCTAGCCACTCTAGCCAGTGGGCTACAATTATATCCTGATGAGAGTTATCGATTATAATATTATGATATTAACGTAGGGTGCGGCCACTGCAAGAGTACTAAGCCCGAATTCGTGCGGGCATCCGAAAGATTCGCGGATGAGTTAATGGTGGCTTTCGGCGCTGTGGATTGTACCGCGCACCAAGAAGTGTGCGCGGACTACGGCGTGCGCGGCTACCCGACTATAAAGTACTTCAGCTATTTCGACAAACGGGTCGACGAATACAGCGGCGGGAGAAAGGTGAGCTTTTGTGTTGTCCCTCCATCAATATTTGTTATAAAATTTCTTTTCGAATAAGAAATTAATGATATAAAATTGCTTAAAAATTGTGGTAAATTAAAATATTTTTAAATTAAATCCAAAAAACAAAGGGGTGTCTTTTTATACGAAACTTTGCGGTGACCATATTTTGAATATGTTTAAAACTTTGAAAATTTGTCCAAAAAATTTTAAACAAGTCTCAGCAAGTTACTCCACTTCACATAATAAAAGACGGCTTCATCGTCATATTGTTTCAAATTTCCTACTATAATAAATTATCATTAACACGTTTCTTACTATGTACTTTATACCGGAATAATAAAAAAAGGGTTGCTACGCGATCAGATACTGTGAGTGTTGTGTGTCGAGTCGAGAACAGTTTCGAGTGAATAGTGAGAACGTGAACAGTGGTATGGGCGAGCGCAATAAAAGACTTCGTCGGAGGGTAGACCGATATGTCTAGCAATAACATTTTTACTACCCGCAATTACGAAATATCGTGGACTTGTAATAAACAATGAGCATGGTAGCAATCCCGTTAATAATATAAATTACTGTGGCTTTAAGGAGCTCAATGGCACAGGTGGTTAGCGCGTTAGGCTGCGATCGTTGAAGTTAAGCAACTTTCGCAGTGGTCGGTCATTGGATGGGTGCCCAAAAATCTCTCATTCCTCCTTGCTTCGGAAGGCACGTTTAGCCGTTGGTCCCGGCTACATCTGCAGGCGTTAGCACCCGCCAATCCGCACTCGGCCCGCGTGGTGGGTCATGGCCCAATCTCCCTATTCCATCCATAGGGAAGGCCATAGCCCCAGCAGTGGGGACATTAATAGGCTGATGATGATGATGACTGCGACTTTATCGTCATTATAAAATTTTGTTTGGAAGGATCTAGTTTATTCTTACGTCCGCTAGGGGCGCTGCTTACTTTTAGTAGAAACTTCGACGGCGGTGATACGTTTACGTGAGCTCTCGATAAAGTTTTCGCTTGGGCCTCTGATAAAAGACGGACTTATTATCCTCAGGAGGCGGACTTCGTATCGTTCATCCACACACAAATGGGTGGGCAGCAGACCGGACAGAAGATGAAGTCGAGCCAGGACGCTGGGTTCGGTGTTAATGTGCTCTTAGCCACCGACGACGACTTCGAGCAGATCGTCGCCTCGCAGACGCCAACCTTCGTCATGTTTTACGCTGCCTGTGAGTGTCTGTCAAGGAAAGCTAGTTATTTTCTAGTAAAAAGAGACTACGGCGTGCGCGGGAACCCGACCATCAAGTACTTCTACTAAGTAAGGAATCTCTTGACCTGTAGTGTGTTTCTTTATTTTAGTATAGGCACTAGTTACTTCAACAACTTCGTTAAGGAGTAAAGCGGAAGAATGAAGATAGGACGCTGAGATAAGGAGGCCTTTGTAAGAGACTTAGGCGTGCGCGGGAACCCGACCATCAAGTACTTCTACTAAGTAAGGAATCTCTTGACTTTTAGTGTGTTTCTTTATTTTAGTATAGACACTACTTACTTCAAAAACTTCGTCAAGGAGTAAAGCGGAAGAATGAAGATAGGACGCTGAGATAAGAAGGCCATTGTAAGAGACTACGGCGTGCGCGGGAACCCGACCATCAAGTACTTCTACTAAGTAAGGATTCTCTTGACCTGTAGTGTGTTTCTTTATTTTAGTATAGGCACTAGTTACTTCAACAACTTCGTTAAGGAGTAAAGCGGAAGAATGAAGATAGGACGCTGAGATAAGAAGGCCTTTGTAAGAGACTTAGGCGTGCGCGGGAACCCGACCATCAAGTACTTCTACTAAGTAAGGAATCTCTTGACTTTTAGTGTGTTTCTTTATTTTAGTATAGACACTACTTACTTCAAAAACTTCGTCAAGGAGTAAAGCGGAAGAATGAAGATAGGACGCTGAGATAAGAAGGCCATTGTAAGAGACTACGGCGTGCGCGGGAACCCGACCATCAAGTACTTCTACTAAGTAAGGATTCTCTTGACCTGTAGTGTGTTTCTTTATTTTAGTATAGACACTAGTTACTTCAAAAACTTCGTCAAGGAGTAAAGCGGAAGAATGAAGATAGGACGCTGAGATAAGAAGGCCATTGTAAGAGACTATTCGTGCGCGGGAACCCGACCATCTAGTACTTCTACTAAGTAAGGAATCTCTTGACCTGTAGTGTGTTTCTTTATTTTAGTATAGGCGCTAGTTACTTCAACAACTTCGTCAAGGAGTAAAGCGGAAGAATGAAGATAGGACGCTGAGATAAGAAGGCCATTGTAAGAGACTACGGCGTGCGCGGGAACCCGACCATCAAGTATTTCAGCTACTTCGACAAATGGGTCGACTTATAAAGCGGAGGGAGCAAAGGAAGCTATTATTATCTCCTTGTAGCATTATTTTAGTCTTTTAGCATGGTGTCAGCTACTTCTACAATATCATCAAGGAGTACAGCGGTGGAAGAAAGGGTAGCCACTGAAAGCAAAAGGGGACTTCGAACAGTACCCTTGGCACGAACCATTATCGAATTCGAATATTTGCGAGTCCGAAATGTCATTGTCAAATGTGTACTGATTTTTAATTCTCGTTACTTACTTTGTGGCGCTGCTGCTCAAGTTTCCATACAAAATGTGACATTGACATTTCGAACTCGCAAACTATTCGAATTCGATTATGGTTCGTGCTAGGGGTACAGATCGTCGCCTCGCAGACGCCAACCTTCGTCATGTTTTACGCTGCCTGTGAGTGTCTGCAGACCCGTCTTTCCCACACCAAAATACAAATGATTCCCACGTATTTTGTAATATTACTTGTTTGGGTGTACAGAATGCGTCATAGGTTTTTTTCACACCCTGTATATATAGTCGTGTGACACTTGTGACGCATTTCCGTTTCATCTTTTCCATAGGATTTTTCCATTTACACCCAGTAAAGAAGAAGTTTCACTTCAAAAAGTATGTAACTTGAAATTTGCGCCGCCGTCTCTCCCACTTCCTTCTAATCCTCTCCATCCAAAGGTTGTCTGTAAGAGATCGCTTTTAGCGATAAGGCCGCCCATTGTAACACTTGATTTAAATTAGACTTGCAACGAATATTCGGTTACTATTCGGTATTCGGCCTATTCGGCTGCTTTTATTATATTCGTCCGAATACCGAATATCTACATATTATTCGGCCGAATATCAAATACTTAAATAATATGTTTTGTCATAGAGAAATATTAGGTAAAATGAAAAATTAAAATCGATTGATTACGTATATATTCATATTTTCATTTCTGTTATATAATCATTTAAGTAGTCCTTGGTACATAACACAGGTACATAATCATCTTCTGAATTTGAAAAATGGAGGATTCTATGTATTTGAATTATTGTGGTAATCAAAATTTAGATGCGGTAAGGTTCTCATTTCTTTTATAATCATTTATTAAGTAGTCATTGGTACATAAAACAGGTACATAATTTAATCATTTACTGTATTAAACAAGTTAACAGTTTTTAATTCATTCAGTCATGTGATGAATGGTTACATAATAGCAATAATTTAAAGTTTACGCGCCGTTTTTGGCCATATCTCAAAAGTTGGTTTTGTCATTTAGCCGCATTTTGGCTTGAGGACGGCAGATTAGAACAATACAAAGGAGCGCGAAACAATCACGCCTGTAAAAGATTTTGGCGCTAAAATCCAGCCGAATACTTTTGCCTAATATTCGGTATTCGGTATACTGCCGAATATACTATTAGTTACAAGTCTAATTTAAATGGCTCTGTATTTATTGTAATGTTTTCTGTGGTGTGCAATAAAGTGTTTTGTATTGTATTGTAACTTATGTTTTATTTTTTCACATTAAAGGGTGTGGCCATTGCGTCACCGCGAAACCAGCGTTCAGTCGTCTCGCAACAACCGTCAAGAAGGACAACTTGCCCATCCAGGTTATAGCCGTAGACGCTTCCGAGAACGCTAAAGTTGCCGATCTAGCGGGCATAGAAACTTTACCCACATTTAAAATTTACGCTAACGGGAAATTCTTAGCGGATTACACGGGCGAGAGAACTACGGACGACATGCTCAGCTTCTGCAAATCTCATGCTAAAGTCAAAGACGAGTTGTGATTGTAGTGTACAGTCGGAAAATCAAATTGAGATTTTACTTTGCAATCATGTTAAAATACGATATTGTTTTCGTTATTATTTCGATACTCGTAATTATTGCGATACCTAACTATATAAACGTTTGTATTTTATTTTATATAATATACATATATCCATTTTAAAATAAATTAAACCAGCAGTGCTGTTGTGTAGAACAAACTAACTTTGAAACTCTTATTCCATTTTCACCGCTAATTCCACGGTGAAAAGCGAGTTTTTGCTTTTAGAATAACAGCACTGCAGATAACGCTAAAATCTCACAGACGATATGCTCAGCTTCTGCAAATCCCACGCTAAGGTCAAAGTCGCGTTAAGATCTTAGCAAAAAATCGGAAATTTAGCTTGAGATTTTATCTATTAATTTTCGAAATTTCATCCAGCTCATATTTTTTTTGTATTTAAAACTCGTAATTTACAAAGTGACGAGTTTTATTAATATTGTACACATTTATTTTGTGATAGATACAAGCATTTTAAATATTATTAGTAATCACCATATTGATATACGTATTTGAGTCTCATTATAATAATTATTTTTTAAATTTCATTAATATAATTTTTATTTTTCATTATGAATACGTAATATTTGAAATTATAGTGAATTATTGAAGAACCCTAATTTCAAACAATGAAATTATTTATTCTATCTAGGTATATTGTATATTTCTTTGACTTTAATTTGTTACAAGATTATCGAGGATCATTCATAAAAACAATATTAGCATATCAATTACTAATATATTGTAAGTATAGTAAATTACAAGTATTTTAATGTATTTTTTGTTTATTAATAAACTTAATGGAACAAAATGTACCTAGTTTTTATAAAATAAATTATTTGTATAAGTTTATTTTTGTAATGATATATTTTACACAATTGCTTTTTTCTTGACAGTTTTGTATATATATATATATATATATATATATATATATATATATATATATATATATATATATATATATATATATATTATATTTTCTGTAAAAATACTTTATTGTGAAGTTCAAAAAAACTTATGCTTACCAATTATGTTATAGATTCGTTGAAAGTATCCATTGATTATTATTATAAAAATATGATATCTTCATATTGCAATGTTGACAATACTAATGCCAATTAGAACTTTTAAGCTTTAGAACTTAATAATTAAAATTTGAAATATAGCTATATGAATATAAAATATAGATTAATATTTGAAACAATGATATTATTGTATATTTTGCAGAATATTGTGCCTTTTTACACGCAAATGTCTTATTAATGTACTTAACCCATATTGCTACGGCAATGTATCTTGATGCGGCCATTTTGTATTAAAACCGACGGTTGTACAGTTCCAAGTTGATTATAAATTTGGAGCGTTCCGAAGTTAACCATTTTTTATGAAATAACATTGACTACATCACAGGCAGACGGTTAACTTAAGATCGGTCAAGATATATTGGCTGTGCAATATAAATCAGGGTTCCGGCAAAGAGTTAATTATAATAATTATTTATCTAATATATAAAATTCTCGTGTCACGGTGTGTGCGTAATTACTACTCTAAGTACTCCGTAACGGCTCAATCGATTTTCGTGAAATTTTATATGCATATTCAGTAGGTCTGAAAAACGGACTATATCTATTTTTCATCCCCCTAAATGTTAAGGGTTTAATTCTCCTTAAAATTTTTTAAGGAGATTTTTTTTTGTCTTTTTTTTTATGGGACATCATACAAAAATTCATACAACCCTGAATTTTAACCCTTCCGCCACGAACCCCTATTTTTTTATGGCGGTACGAAGTTTGCTGGGACAGATAGTTTCTCAATATTATATACTTAGCTGTAGAGTACTAATTGTTGCGTGTACAAAGGCACAACTGTTATATTTTGGCATGTAAATGTTATCATACCTATTGTATAGCTTACCTTTCTAATAGAATATTAAAAAAAATGTCATTCATCCACACTTTTACGTTGCCACTTACGGGCGTCAGTTAAATTTTAAGTGGAATTGGGAGTTGAATCTTTGGATTTTTATCAATAGCAGAATAAATCGGGAACGCATTCGGATGTATAATGGATATTACTCAAAGAGAGGAAAGGCAGCGGATTTTCCTCTCGTATTAGAGCGCTCGTCTGAACCTTCACCTTACAGAAGAACACAGTATAATAATAATAATAACCTTGAAATTCTTACCATAATCACAATGTTCACAATATTGTTATTAATGGCTACATAAAAACAATGATATAAAAACATGCAATTTTTTTTACCAAAAATAAAAGGTATGTATTGTTCAGATTATGGTGGGTTGACACCTGAACTAGGATGAATCCTGTGTCTCAGGTAATCAACCCTCCACCCTATTCATAAAGTTGTGTACCATTTAGTAAACAATTTATTAATCCAGATAACTGTTTTTAAGTTATAAATTCAATGGAATAGCCAAAGGAGTTTGTCACGAGTGTTTGTGTGTGTGTATGTTGGTGTCAGGGTTGCCAGGCCTCTAGATTTTACAGGAGATCTCCTGTTTTTCTGAAATTTCTCCTGTTCTTCTGTTTTTTCCTACATAAATCTACTGTTTTTCTTAGAAAACAATTTTCTTTTTTTAAATTGAATGTTGAGTTGCGTTTTCCGCCATTAAGATTGTAGGTTACCTTAATTATAGTCTTAAAAAAAAAACGAGCTTTGAAGGGCGGCAGAAGCCACAGAAACTTTTCTTATTCGGGTGCAAATCCGAAAAAGTACGCCTCTGCATCTACGGTTTTTTCTTGTGGCTCTTTCCATACATCTACTGCTAATGCCTGTAACGCCTCCCGATATTTTTTTTAATCGGTCCTGGCAACACTGGTGTGTGTGTGTGTATGCGTGAGTATCTTATAATGTTTATTTTATTATTAAAAAAACTACTTTTTTGCGGTGTTGTTTCTGTCGGTGAATAAGGTTCAGGGCTATGGTCGACGTTTACCATCAGGCGGGTTATATGCGTGTTCGCCTCCCTTGTAGCAGTCTTGAGACGGCCTCTAGTTGAGCCGACCCTCTCAGGTTCGAGTCTAGAGGCTCCAGACGGAGAGGAGACCCCCCGTGGGGAGATGCCATCCGCCTGGAATACATCTAGAAGAGGCACTCGCCAATTCTCGGCTTGACGTCGCCTTAGGATCTCGCCGTCTCCAAACCCGGTGACACTGTAAAGGTCATCTGCAACCAACAGCATACACATTAAAAAAATGTTTAACATTAATAAAGAATATTGCTGTAACATTGCATACTCAAAGTATCTAAGGCGGAATAAAATCATATTAGTCATTCTAACAAGCGCTAAATTTAATTGACGTCCTTGAGTGTTAACTTTAAAATTACAGACGGGTATGGTACTAATACCCAAGTCAAAATCTGAGAACCAGATTTTGTCCCTGTTTGAAAAATTTGGTCAGCTGGGTGACATCCAAGTTGCACGTTATTTGTTACGACTTTCGTGTAATGAACCATTTAATATACGCTATGTACTTACTTTAAAAATTATGTTGGGAAAATGTTACACGTTATGGCATCTCGCGTGCCTGTTGATTGTCCTGAAGTATCTGAAGTATTGAATTTTAAGAATGCATATTGTCCATGTGATTTATGAATTACGTACTTATTTATGTATTCGTGTATGCTTTTGCATGTATTTTCCAAATATTTGAAAACTGCGTATATTTAAAAAGATTGGGACAAACGGTTTAACAGGAAAATATAATAAAATTAATTTGTCTTTTTTCTCCATTAAACCATTTAAAGTTAAATTTATTTTTAATGGTTTTGAATTTACGCATTTGGTTCGATGATGTCTATTGTGTGACGTCATTAATTTATTTTTATTTTTCTGTTAAATCATTTGCCCCAATCTTTAAATATAAGCAGTTTTTAAAAATTTGGAATGTACCCTAATTTACAGTTTTGCCTATACACATTATGAATTAGTGTTTACATACTTTGTACTTAACCTTATATTTTAGTCCTTATGGCGCAATTACACTTGGCCGTTACACCGTATTCGGGTGCACGAAAGACATTACTCGAGTTCGGACAGCCGAAGCAATATATTGTTTTAAACTTTCATGGTCACTAATATTATAGTAATATAAGTTATTTACGGGATTGTTACCATGTACCTTGTTTTTAGCGAGTTTCCGATATTTCGGCACTGTTGCAAGCGCCATGATCACGGAGTAACTGAAAATATCGGAAACTCGCTAAAAACAAGGTACATGGTAACAATCCCGTAAATAACTTATATTACTATAAGCCGAAGCAATATTTACATTGCTTTAACTTGAATACGGACTGGAAGATAGCGTCGGGTAACCAAAACGAAAACTGCCCGAATACGGGCGCACTCGACTCCGTTCAATTACATTTAGTCGTTTGTCCGAATTCTATCCGAGCTAACGACCAAAAAATGTAATTGCGCTATTACGCAGCTTTTTTCATTATTATCGATTCAAGCAAGCGCAAGTAAGTGTTCATCAGAATTACGATTAAATCACAATTTTTAGTAGCTGTTGATTTGGAGCAAATATGTCAAAACCTTTTTAGCCATCTATCATAATCGTCTTTTTATTTAAATTCCGTAAAGTTTGTTTTGTAATACTTATAACTTGCTGTATTTGTATATCGTTTTATGAGAGCCGTTATTGCTTTTAACAATGAAAATATACTCTTTATAAAATTTGTGAAGTTTTATTAGTCCATTTTTTGGATATTCCTTGTCCATTTTTTGGATATTCCTTCCTATTTTTGGATATTCCTTCCTTTGCGAAAGTTGCTTAACAACCCGAACGTAGACAAGGCTGGGAGTTCGCGCATCTAACAGACCTGCCCTCCACTCTGGAGCAAACCTGGGATTTTCACAGGGCTGGAAAACAGCGATTAAGATTCGGTCTCGGTGGCATAGTTTCTGATGACGGAAAAATATTAAATCTCGCTCGGACAAAGCCGCGCTCGTTCGGATACAGTTTCCTATCAGCCCGAGGGTGTATTCCGAAATATACATTAGTATACTGGCCAGCGGTAATGACGTCACGAATCCGACTCCATATTGTACTGGTATGCTACCATATTTTTACCGAGAAAACGAATGACGTATGACCGAGCGTGCGTGAGATGCATTCGAATATGATATATTTTTTTATTCAAAGTACAATAATGGTTTCCGAACAAAAAGAACTCCTTTTAATTGATGAGGTGAATAAAAAATGTTTTTTATTCGCACTATTTTTAATATTTCGTCGATTTATGACGTCGAGTATATTTCGGATCAATTCACTAGTATAGCGTCGATTCATGACGTCATTAGCACTGGCCAGTATACTGGTATATATTACGGAATACACCCCGAGTCATTTTGTTCGTTCGTTCAGTTGAAAATTAAGACACCATGGCACCATACGTAGGTGATGTTGTAGCATGCTTGAGCGTGGCCAAAAAAACATAAAACGGGAGCGTCCAGAATGCGCGCGGCAAACGACTGACGCTTTTTAGCAAAACAAAAAGCCGACACTCGTTGTATCGGGCCACGGTAATCTAATATATAAAATTCTCGTTTCGCGGTGTTTGTGGTTAAACTCCTCTGAAACGGCTCGACCGATTTTCGTGAAATTTTATATGCATATTCAGTAGGTCTGAGAATCGGACAACATCTATTTTTCATCCCCCTAAATATTAAGGGTAATCCAACCCTATTTTTTTTTCAATTTTAGATTGTTTTTTTTTATTTTTTTTATGATACAGCATACAAAAATACATACAACCCTAAATTTTCACCCTTCCACCACCAACCCCTATTTTTTTATGGTGGTACGAAGTTCGCTGGGTCAGTTAGTATTATCTATATAACTAGCGGACCCGATAGACGTTGTCCTGTCTACACGTCTTTGTGAATCTAAACCATTCTCAGATCCCCTTGAAGACACACAAAAAATTTCATCAAAATCGGTCCAGTCGTTTAAGAGAAGTTCAGTGACATACACACTCACAGAAGAATTATATATATAAAGATTATTACCGTGCTCGGGCGCTTGGACGTTGACGCACTTCCACATTAAACGAGCTGCCTCGCGAGGCTGTTTGTTCTGTGTGGACGCAACCAAAAGTCATGGCCGATTATGAATGTTGAATGATTTTTATTTGCTGCCCCAGTTTGACCATATATAAGGGCTCGAGTACGGACCATACCGCCTTTTTGTATTAATTAAATTTAAATGATAACAGTCTTCGCAATCTTAAAACTAACAATTTATTCAACTGTATTTTTTGTCATCCATTACGTGAACTTTGGTCAAGCTATTAGAATCATAGAAAAATGAGTCGTCATCGGATGTTTCTTGAACTACTTCTAGAGACTCGCTCGATACGGTAATGTAAGGATAACCAGACAACACGGAATCCAATGAATTATAATATTGCCTGTAGCAAAAGTATGAGGAGGCAAACCCAAGTACTGAACCAACTGTGATGTCCTCCCAGTGGTGATGGTTGTCGCAAACTCGGCTTATAGCCACAACAGTCGCTAACATCATAGGCATCAAACAAGCGAGTATTCTCAGCACCTCTCCCCGATTCCAAGACAACACTCTGAGTTTCCCGCACAGCCACAAACTCAGGTATCCCATAGAACAGAACGCAAAACTGCTGTGGCCGCTCGGGAACGACTTTCTGCCTTCTATCACGTCCCTCATATTAGAGTTGCAGTGGAAACTCCATTTACCTGTCGGGAAGCAGCGGTAGAAGAAATCTGGACGGGGCCGGCCAACTATCAGTTTTGTTGACTCTGTAATGAGAGCGTTTATTGTGAGAGCTAAAGTCCATGCTAGAAGAGATTGTACGGTGTCTTCATGCTTCCCGGTCAGGATGTAAGACAGGGATAAAATGATCAGAGGTACAATCACGATTATCACGACCATGGCCCAGGGCGGAACGTAGGAATCCCTACGAGGCCTCATGTAGTTCGTGAGCTCCGATTCTGTTATATGGTGCATGTGCGGCTTCACTTTCATTTGCAGAACGCAAACTATGAATATCAAAATCACTCTGAGAGATATCTCTGCTAGAAGATTGGGCGTTCGTGCCCGAATGCGCTCTATTTCTAACCACATAATTTGCAAACACTTCTCGTAAGACTTAACTTCTTTGTTTGCTTGTTGTAGTGTTTCTTAACAAATTAAAATCTAAAACGGCTCACGACTTTTCGTGTTTTTCTTTGCTGTAGTACGTCTTCAGTGTACGTCAGAAGAGTTTCCTCCACAGATTACATAGATTATGTTTTAAGAGTTTCTCGTGTCAATTTAAGTAGATGATTTGAAACATGATCAATGGCTGAATGGATCTCTACATACGAACCTATACGAACGCTGCCAATTATTTATAAAAAAAGAGCCACCGAATAAAAAAAAACATTAAAAATTTGGTAGATGAAGTGTAAAATAAAATCCCTGAAAACTTTCTATCCACACTCGGCAAGCAATCTTCCTAAAATTGTGTTTATTGTTTGATAAATCCTTCACATATCTTAATATATATAAATCTCGTGTCACAATGTTTGTCCTCAATGGACTCCTAAACCACTTAACCGATTATAATAAAATTCGCACACCATGTGCAGTTCGATCCAACTTGAGAGATAGGATAGTTTAAATCTCAAATTATAGTCGCAATTTTAATTTATTGCAAATTATTACTTTTGGGCGGTACGAAGTTCGCCGAGTCAGCTAGTTTTCTTATAGATTCTTTGGAAACTAGCTAGTTGTTAATAAATCTTCACAACGAGTACCTATCTAATGAATAGTACTTTACTTATCACACAAATCACGAATACTTATCCCTACTTAGTTTGCTAAGCCTTTTGTTAATTTAATAATTTAGTTGCGAAAAGTGGTGCTCATGCTTAAAATTCATTACACATTCGTTTATCGTCTTTGGTTAACCGACTTATTTAAATTATGTGTGCAAAACAAAATTACAACTCGGTCGGTCCACTCACCGACAGAAATTTACCTATTTATGTGGGTCCAGTAGTTTTGTGCAAAAAGGCTTAGACGGACAGACATACACGAGTGATCGTAAAAGGACTGTGTTTTTTACTTTTCAATAATTTGAACTACTTATATTATGTTTGGAATAACTTCGTTAGTTTATACTAGTATACAAAAGTATGTACAACTTTAAATTAATCATACAGCTACAAAAATAAAATAACACTCCAAATAATTAATTACATTGCTTAATTTTATTTTTCGTAGGTAGGTTACCTGCTTATTTATCGATCACATAAAATAATAATAAACTAACTAAACTTGCTTTTACCAATAGCCATAGCGTAATAGGTACGCTATGTGTAGCACAAGATTATCTCAAATACTATTTGTGAATGTAACTTTGATCATGAACTTGTGTTGGTTGCTTCTTGTTGCGGACAATAAATACAAAAAGTGGATTGTAGATTGCCCGATATAATGTAGCCTACACTGGTTGAATGAACGAATTACACTAAATGAGTAACCGCAAATCTTTATTTGGTGTCTGAGTTACACTCTCCCACTCAAAACGAATCTAGAAGTCATTGCACTAAGGTTCATTGTTTAACTACACTAAATTTTGGCATACTTAAGGCAGATTTGAGTAGAATGTGCTATTGCACTACATTAGACAGTAATTTTTTTACGCCTTCCATGCCATGAGTCTCATGCTAAACTAGAAGCATGGAGCCACCTGCTCTGTGAGGATGAGAAAAGTATGTATTAGGTAGAAATGAAGATATGATGCTCAAGTAGCTAACTCCAAATTTGCAAAGCCCACACAAAAAAAGCCTTATTATATGTACTGTCACAAACAATTACCGATACTGTCTTACCCTGTTTACCGTCTCTCCCTTAGGTCCTTAACCTTACCTAAGAAGAGGTAGTAACAGAACCGAAATTTATCAATTTAGTTTAACCCATTTTATCTATAATAGCAGGTTCACAGGCGCAAACATTAAATCCAGATTTTTGCGCCTGTGAAAATGAAACAAAGCAGGCAATGTCTTGTGTAAAACCGAGTGTCGATCTGTGATTTGAGTGTATATTAATAAGAGGTCACGCGTTTGTACGACGGCAGAGACAAGACAACTGAGGCGCAGGGCACTGTTACATAAATGCCTGCATACTTACACCGGAAACTTCCACTCTAAAAATAAAAGTGAACGTTCCCACTCACGTAATCGTACTCATATAATAATTATTTCAGTTAAAACACAGCGCGATATCTCCTTTGACGAATTGAGGCGTATTATGTCAGCGTCTGGTCAACAATAAGTGTGAATATCTTCCAAGAAGGTCATTGCTTTAACTAATCATTTGGATAGCGCAGAGATTATAGTAGGGGAGTCCATGCAGGGATTTTGAGATTTACTCGAGCGCGGCAGAGTAACATAAATGGGACAACCTTGCTCCTTTTGTAGTACTCCAACATCAACTGAGCTCTTTAAATAAGGTCGAATGTAAGGGCAGCAAAAAAAGAATTTGCAACAATCGGTTATGGATTTTGGTCGCATCCAAATCGTCAATCTTTTGAATAGGAGCTAGGAGGATGATTCATGTAATGTTTTTGATGAAATATGGGAAAAAATAATCTGCCGGCTTAAATGGTGGCTGTACGAAAACATAGCAAATAGAAAAAAAAATTGAGCGCATCAGATATTGAGAAGGGATGTTACGTGAATCCTCCAGTAGCAAGTATTCAAAAGACTGACGATTTGGACTATTACTTAACTATTGATTGGAAGTTAAGCAACTATCTTAACAGCCAGTCATATCATATGATAGGTAACTAAAATATATTATCTCGAGCTCCTCAGCTTTGATGTTGGCTGGACCTGCTGTTGTTAGCACCAATGTTAACTGGGCCTGCGCGACTGGTCATTGCCAATTCTCACTATTCCGATTCAGATTTCGAAATAACATGACTGTGTACCGTACAATAGAAGAATTTTGAGGTATGCTGACTATTTTGACTAAAATGCCTCGAGCTCGGTCACGATGACCCTGATAAAAGCCGTTTCGCCACCGGGACGTCAATGAGAACGAAATGACGTATAGGCCGAAGTAGCGACACATACATTTACTGTAGCCGCTAGCCGACAGCAAGCTGGTCACGTCAACTAGATCTCATACAGAAATAATCTCGTTCTCGTAGACGTCCAGGTGACGGTCGCGGTGGAAAAACGCCCTAACGAGATTTAATGTAAGTTTTCATCGGCTAAAATAGAAGATGACCAATACACATAACTGAGAATTCTCTATTCGCATCGCAAATATCTGCGAGCTCGCACGAATGCATCGCAAGAACTTCCGAGCTAATTCCGATATTACGTCACACTTGATGAGACAGTTTTAGTGTGCTCTGAGACTTCCGATGTGCGATCTTTCTTGTAGAGATGGTGATAATAAACTGAAAAGCTTTCAAATGAAAATATGCTCATTATAAAATAATCCTAAAAATAATCTGTTGTTCTCAAACCAAAGCATTTTCGAGAAAAATAGTCCTCATAAGCGTTCATAATTTTAATAAATGGATGACCCCAAAATCTTCCATTTCTTCTATATCATGTTAAGAGAAGATCATGACGACGTCGAAATCTTCCTTAAAAAATTACGACATTTCCCGTTATAATTATGTAGGTAAACCTAGTTTTTTAATAAAAATATTATAAAGAACCACTTTTGCGTGAGACTGTCTTACGAGATACAGTTTTTTTTGCTTTTACGCCTCTGGAAGTTCAATGACAATGAACTGTGCATGCGCATCGTTGTTCCTTTTTTTATTTTTACTATGCCATTGCGCAATTTTATCAGTGGTTCAATCGTAATTCGTATATCTAGTGCGCGTAGCACAATCCTACTAACATTTTAAACGCGAAAGTATGTTTAATAGTTGCATAATGATGCCGTAATGTCTGAACAGTTTTAAAAGAAAATTCCAGTCCAGATTGGTGCGTTTTGTTGCGTAGGCTACTACTGTAAACGATGTCGGTACATTGAGATAATAGTTTGGCGATGCAGGGCACGATCTAGAAATTTTGCCGCCCTTTAGTGACGTACTTTACAATTGACCCTAAGTAAATTTTGCCGCCCCTAAGGCCCTTCCTTCCTGCGTGTCGGCGCATCTTCTCTGCAGGCAGTCAATCGGGAAAACAAACCTCCCTTATTTGCGGACTCTTCGCAACAACGTCCGCTCGTTCACACCTCTATTTTTGTCACTTCCACCATGGTGGCCTCTATAACAAAGTTTGGATGTACAATGGTGCACACCCCCACGCCTTCAACGCTGTTTGAAGTCGAGTTCTGCAACATACACAGACTCCACTCTAACCTCAACACTATCCACCACCATCTTGAGACAGCACGGCCAGCATTGTTGTTCCTGACGGAGACAGACAGACAGGCTACCTTAACTATCTCGGCTACGTGCTTGAAGAGTCCTTCAAAGCGAAAGCCGGTGTATGCCTGTATGTTCAGGCAGATATTTGTTGTCGCCGTCTCCGCTGCTTGTAAGATCTCTCCTTCTCCATGTTAGGGGTACACGTCGACTCTGGTCCCCAGGCCAGAGTCTACGTATGCCTCTACAGATCCCATACTGGCGATATTAAGACAACTATACTTTTCGAACATCTTAGTCAGGCAGCAGATGACGCGCAGGAGCAATTTCCTAATGCAGAATTGGTGTTTTTGGGGGACTTTAATGCTCACCACTATTTGAGGTTAAGTTACTCGAAAACTGACCATGCAGGGATCTCTGCTCACGCATTCGCTCTCACGCATGACTTGAAGCAACTGGTCGATCAGCCCATCAGGATTCCAGATATTTCAAGTCAAGCGCTTTCATTACTGGACCTTCTGCTCACGCCCCATCCACAGGGCTATCAGCGCCACAGGCGAAGCTTTGGCATCCAACAGTGGTCAAACGCCGGATCTGTCAATATGGGTTGGCAGATTGGGACGGTACGCGTGACTACTTTGCGCCCGTCCCTTGGAAGCAGTGCTGTTTTAGTGACAAGGACCTATGAGCCAGCTCCGTTGCTAGTACTAAGGAGATTGTAATGGGTATGGAGTACTTATTCCTCATTCCAATCTCATCAGTAAGGGCACACGTAACCTCTAATTCAATCACGACTGTGCTGAAGCTGCTTCGCGTAAGCAAACGGCATATCGTGCTTGAATCAGAGGCCGCACTCTTATGGATTCCGGGGTCGATTCACTAAAAGCAGCCTACAATATTGCTTCCAAGGCCTGTAAGAAGGTTTACATCAGAGTGGATGCCCAGCGCGTTGCACGTGTTAGTCACGAACTCATAACGCATCCTACGGGCTCCCGTAGCTATTGGCGTTTGGCCAAGGCCGTGCAAAAGAACTTTTGCCAGCCCTCGCTGCCACCTCTGAGATGCCTAGACGGTACATTAGCTCATAAGCCGCAAGAGAAAGCCAATTCACTAGCAAAACTCTTTGCGGCTAACTCCCGAATCGATGATTGCAATGCACTGCTACCATCATGACCTCATTGTGGCACAACGATGCCCAATATTAAAATCAGGCAGCGCGAGGTTCGTGCCGAATTGCAACCACTCGACGTCCGGAAAGCTAGTGGACCTGATGGCATCCCAGCAGTAGTACTGAAAAAATGTGCAGCGGATTTGTCCCCCGTGCTCACGCGCTTATACCAATGCTCGTATTCTTTGGGGCGTGTACCGGAGACTTGGGGAGATGCTAACGTGCAACCGGTGCCCAAAAAAGGCGATCGCTCAGACTCGGCAAACTACCAGCCAATAGCAGTCACCTCAGTATTAAGTAAAGTTTTAGAAAAGGTCCTTAACAACCATCTGACCCGCTACCTAGAGGATCACTCCCTGATTAATGATCGTCAATATAGTTTTAGACCGAAACGTTCGACGTGTGATCTTCTAGCGTACTTGACCCATATCTGAGGTGAGGCTATCGACAAGCGTGGCGATTCGTTGGCTATCAGCCTTGACATTGCCAAGGCGTTCGACAGGGTCTGGCACAAAAGCCTTCTCTCCAAGCTTCCGGCATACGGTCTGGCGGCCCAGTTCTGTTCTTGGGTAGCTGACTTCCTGCATGAGCTTAGAATTCGTGTCCTTATGGATGGTAGCAGTTCGCGGTTCATGTCAGTAAATGCTGGCGTTCCCCAGGGCTCTGTCCTATCCCCCACTCTCTTTCTGCTGCATATCAATGAGTTAATTCCTCTTGGGAATATTCATTGCTATGCAGACGATAGTACAGTGCATGCGGGGTATCTCGGACAAGCAGGGGCTGGGCAGACGGTAACCAAGGAGAAACGGGAGAATCTTGTCATTGAACTCATTCAGGTTTTGGAGCAAATTTCTAAATGGGGTACCAAGAATTTTGTTGAGTTTAATGCTAAGGAAATCCAGGTCTGCGTTTTCACGGCAAAAACATCGTCTTTCCTTTCATGTCCTTCTCTTCAGGGCACAACACTGGAGCTAGAGAGCAGTATCACCATACTCTGTATGGAGATTCGCTGTGACTTAAATCCAAAGAATTACATCGAAAGTGTGATAAAAACGGCTCACGCAAACTCGGAGTCCTGAACAAGGCGCGGCGTTTTTTCACGCCCGAGCAACGAGCTTGTTGTATAAGACACAGGTGCGATCTTGCGTGGAATATTGCTCGCACCTCTGGGATGACTCCGCCAAGTACTTGCTTGATGCTTTGGATAGGTTACAGCGGCGCGCGATCCGCATCATAGGCGATGAGGAGGTGACTAAACACCTCGAGCCTCTTCAATTACGCCGTGTCGTGACTTCATTAAGCGCGTGCTGTCGTCTGTACTACGGCGAGTGTTCTGAGGAGTTATTCTCTCTTATTCCACCTTCCCCTTTCCTTCAGAGGACCACGCGCGCTTGCCTACGTTGTCACCGTTACAATTCCAACGCGTACAAAGAAATTTGGTGATTCATTTCCTTGTCGCACTATCCGTACTCCCTCTTATAACCTGGGATCCTTTAAAAGAGGCGAGAAGAAGCAACATGCAGGCCGGCAGGGTGAGGATGGGTGTGGCAGGTAGAACTGCTGTATCAGCTAACTTCGCGTCTGGACTTCACCTTCACTTAACATCAGGTGGGGTGGAGTCATTTCTCAGATCTATCAATAAAAAAAATAAAAAAAAATGCGCGGCGGGAAGAGCGGTACCCGCATCCCACACACATATCTATACATAGGTATATATAGACGTGTGACGCTCGTGACGCATTTCCGTTTCATATTTTCTATAGGATTTTTTCGATTTACAGCCCGTAATAGAAGAAGTTTCATTTCAAAAATGTGAAAATTAACAGGAAATAGATCCGGAAGAGAGACGAACGCTATCGAAGATGCGACACACCTTCTGCGTTCGGTTCATCTATAATAATTATAAACAAAAGAAAGAATACTGGCTACTAATAATGAAGAGCTTAAGCTGGTTTAACAATTAAAAGCGGGTTCTTAAAAAAATATTGTATAATATTTTGATCCAGTGCCAATTCAAACCGTAACCTACATCTAAGTAGGATCTAAGTAGGTCAAAAATTTGTAGCTTTAAGCATGTATGTACTTGATACAAGTATTTTCAGAAATAAAGTTGAAAATGGATAATGTAAAAGTAGGTAGATACTACGGTGGGCACTAGGCCGCGTACTCAGCCCCCACGCGCGGGCTTTCCTGCGCACGTCTGCGGGATCCCGCGGCTTCGCACTAAGTTTGTACTACACTAGTCTACGAACGAACGAAAACGAACTAGGGGTCCTCAGTGGGCAGCCACTGCGGGGGCCCGTAAAGCTTGCGGGAGCCAGGTGTGAGGTCCGTTCGGCAGTGTGCCTCTTAAAGGCGCCGTCGTCTGTGAACAGAGGTTTTGCCTGCGTCACAAAAAAAAAGTAGTTAGGTACTAAGTATGTATTATTAATTGTAGTTATTTAACTTTTTTTTTATGAGTGTAAATACTATGCAACAATTGACGACTAGGAAAGCAATTAATTTGATTACGTTCAGGAAACCTCACAGAAGAACAATGAGCCAACGGCATGGTTCCGCCAATTATGAATGCATTTTGTCTCGTCTCAGCTATCCAATTGAGATTTACTGATAAGCCCAGAGTTCACATTTAACAATAAATGGCAACATTATCATAGCAATTATTCTTAATGCCGGCACTTCACGTGGCTATTCGTGTTAGCTGTTTGTAAACCTGATATCAGTCTGTTTTTTTACATTCCATATAAAGTACGATGATTAGGATAGATTGTTGTCAAGTTTACAAATAGCGAATACGAATAGGCAAGTGAAGTGCCGGCATAATAAATAAATAAATAAATATTAAGGAGCTCGATGGCGCAAGTGGTTAGCGCGTTCGGCTGCGCTCGTTGAAATTAAGCAACTTTCGCAGTGGTAGGTCATTGGATGGGTGACCAAAAATTTAGTATCTCGAGCACCTCCGTGCTTCGGAAGGCACGTTAAGCCGTTGGTCCCGGCTGCATCTGCAGTCGTTAGCACCCACCAATCCGCACTGGGCCCGCGTGGTGGGTCATGGCCCAATCTCCCTATTCCATCCATAGGGAAGGCCTGTGCCCCAACAGTGGGGACATTAATAGGCTGATGATGATGATGATGATGATGAAATAAATATTTCCAACACTCACACCAAGTAGCCTAGCCCTAAAGTAAGCACTGTAAGGCTTGCGTTATAGGATACTAGAGTAACAGATAGTATACATATACAATACATAAATAAGTATATTTATATAGAATACATTATTAAACATCCATGACTGCAGTACAAATGCTCGTATTCATCACACAAACATCTGCCCCCCACGGAGATTCGAACCCGGGACCTCTCGAGTCGGCGACACCATAAAACCCGGCGTACAAACCACTTGGCCATGGAGGTCGTCAAATAATTCACCGTATTTGTAGAAAAAATAGCGTTTGCGTGTCTGGACGCACGTCAGAAGTGATAACTTAAACTAATCTAAGCGGCGCTGCGGATTAAAGTGAGAGAGGAGATGCCTGCCTACCGCTGCCGTATGCGTGAGAGGAAGGGAAGCCAGACAGACCGGCGCCGTAACGCGTTACGTAACGAAGCGGTTTACCCTATCTTAAGATGTTATTCACTTCAAAAATAAATATATGCTGCTGATAACTGCTGCTGTTCGCCAGAGAATAATGCCATAGGATACAACATTATGGTAGTAACTATAGTATACAGTCCTAGCAGTATCTACATCAGAAAGGTGTTAAACTAAATGAGCACAGGAGATTGGTAGGTGAAAAGGGGATTGGATGATGAAAGGGATTCGAGGGTGATAAGGGGATTGATGGGTGAGGGAGTGGGGTGTTTCTGGAGACACCCCTCTGATACCTGGGCGGGCTGTGGCGACTATTTCTTCTCGCGGCGAAGGGAAGCCAGACAGACTGGCGTCGTAACTCGTTACGTAACGAAGTGGTTTACTTAATTATAATTGGTATAATTGGTATCCCATACAAACTTCCAAACAAAGATTTAAATCATTGCTTCTATCCTTTGTCCTTTGTCCGTTTCCGGGACTCTAACTATCTTTATACCAAATATCATTTAAATCGGTCCAGCGGATTAAGCTTGAAGAGGTAACAGACAGTCAGATAGACAGACACATACGTATTGATAAGGACATTTGACATTATATGCGTATATGTGTTCAAAAAGTAGGTCATCGGTTCAAAATATTGAAACTTCCTTAATTTGTTGATCTTTATCATTTTCATGTTGTTTATTCTCTGCACGACTTCAAACCGTAACTCTACGCGCCTACGTGATCTTGAACATTCCTTTGTTTATCCAAATTTAAAAGCATAATTTTTATTATAAATAACTTTACCTATAAATCTAAGAAATTCACGCGGTTCAGGCATCATATTAGGATTCGAAGCTGCACCTCCCGCTATCCAAGCGTATCCAGTCTGATGCCTGGATCGCGTGGAATCGCCGTGGTGATTCTTGTAAAATGTAAAATTGTCTTTGGAATGCAGTAAGAGCTTCGATATGATTTTGAGAAAATGGCTTAAAAAGTTAAAACTTTAAACGTCATTTTAAATAACGTTTAATATTTTAACTTTCTGGCCTCCCGGGCCACTTACACCTCCAGAATTAGTAAATGAAATAAAAATATAGGTCAGTATCGGATGCCTTTTAAAACTTCAGCCGCCCGTCGCAGCTTGCTGCTCTGGGCCATGGCACTTTTACGCTCTAAGGTAAATACGCCCCTTTACGTACAGATGTGCTGGAATATAGTTTCAGACAGATCTACCGGCTCACTATGTGTTATAAGTTTCAGTGGTCTGTAGCAAAAATATATGTTTATGGTTGAGCAATAATTTAAAAAACACATGAAAATAAGGTACATATAAAGCAGCTTCAAAACTGTGTTTATGCTCAATGTAACATTTACGTTTAGACAAAATTTAAAATGCTAGATGGGTCAACAGATGTGTCTGGAAGTGTTAAAAAAGACAATGTTTGGTACGAAGTCCGTAACACAAGTTCGACATACTTAACATTGAACCGACATAATATGTGGACAATATTAGGCTTCTTTCGCAACTATAATTTGCAATTCTATGTATGTATTTCTTTGCTCTGATATACCAGATGTAGCATGAGCATCTCAATTTACGTTACATCACGTTTTTTCATCGCGTCTAACTGTCAAACTCCATAGTTATTTGACAATAGACTGTGATAAAAACGAGTTATATATCATATCGCGGTGAGCACCGCTAGGGGTGTCCCCCTATTAAATAAATTGTCAGCAACAGCTTGATTGACTCCGAGTTAAACAATTCACTTAAAATCGTATAAAAATGTAAAGATCATGTCTAGTTTACAGTTGGTACCATAACGACAATCAAAACAAAATCCAAACAACATTATTATGCATGTGAAAAAAAGCATTTATAGGTCGCGGCATCTTGTTATCTTCTTCATTCGACCAGGTAACCGCTTGACCGCATTTCACCGGCCATAAAAGTCAATGTAATGACTCTGCAGGCATAATAGAATTTGCAGCCGCATCGGTCAGCAGGAAAGAGTTAAATGAAACAAGACGGATTATGCAACATACGAAAAGAGCGTTGTGCCTAGACTATAGAATAAAACGATTAGTCGGAGAGCCCACTGCGAAATATCTACCCGAATCGGACTTACGGACAAATCGTGTACGATTCGATGGGGAATGTGGTCGTGATAGGGTTGCCGGACATGATAAACCCTGTATCTTGACCGAAGCGTCGAAAAAAGGGCCACTTCCGGTCAATTTTTCGGGAGCCTGCTACCCGGATAAAACTTACAATCAAAATTAGTGCCAATCGATAGGGGATGTTGAGCACTTTAAGGAAAAATCGGGTTGCCACCCCCCACCCTGTCAGGGGTTGCGGCAGCCACCCTTAAGTGTGGCCCATTTTCCTATTGCACTACCCGGATCGAACTTACGATTTTTTTTTTTCCAAATCGAAGCTTGAACTTTCCCCAACACGAAAAAATAGGGTTGGCACTTCTGACCTTGACCAGAACAGCCGTCAGCCAGCCCCGAGTTACCCAATTTCGAGGTTCCAATTTCGATCGCAATTTAACTACCCGCATCGAACTTACGATTTCTTTTTTTTTTAAATCGAAGCTTGAATTTCCCCGAACACAAAAAAACGAGGTTGCCAACTTTGGCCTTGACTGAAAATTTTTCTGCCAGTGAATTATGGCGTCAGTATTAATTTATTTTATTTTGGAGCAGATCGAAACGAATCATGAAAAAACATTAGAAAATCAGATTTTTTTTTTTTTTTATTTCATTTTATAATTCGAAAAGAAATCGCTGTTATATTTCAAGCTTCGATTTAAAAAAAAAAGAAATCGTAAGTTCGATGCGGGTAGTTAAATTGCGATCGAAATTGGAACCTCGAAATTGGGTAACTCGGGGCTGGCTGACGGCTGTTCTGGTCAAGGTCAGAAGTGGCAACCCTATTTTTTCGTGTTGGGGAAAGTTCAAGCTTCGATTTGGAAAAAAAAATCGTAAGTTCGATCCGGGTAGAGCAATAGGAAAATGGGTCACACTTAAGGGTGGCTGCCGCAACCCCTGACAGGGTGGGGGGTGGCAACCCGATTTTTCCTTAAAGTGCTCAACATCCCCTATCGATTGGCACTAATTTTGATTGTAAGTTTTATCCGGGTAGCAGGCTCCCGAAAAATTGACCGGAAGTGGCCCTTTTTTCGACCCTTCGGTCAAGATACAGGGTTTATCATGTCCGGCAACCCTATCACGACCACATTCCCCATCGAATCGTACACGATTTGTCCGTAAGTCCGATTCGGGTAGATATTTCGCAGTGGGCTCTTGGACTAGATGCTTTTTCAAGCTCTGCATTGCATAGTACGCATTTATTTTTATTTGAAACAATAAAACAGTTTCGATTTTTCAATGGTATTATAATTAGTAAAACACAAAAGACACATTGCACAAATTCATATACACAACAACGATAAAGTTAAAACAGAAAATAACATTAACTTTTTACATAATTTTGCAATTACGAAGCAGTATGTAGTGGAACACTACTCACTGTTAAGTATGAATTTCTAAACTTAAATATGAATTTAATTAAATATCCTAATTAGAAGATATATTTTTTATTTCAAATTTCGTTTTAGGTTTGGAGAATCATGGCAGAATTAGGCCAATATTATTTCATCATCATCATCATCAGCCTCGTAATGTCCCCACTGCTGGGACACAGGCCTTCCCTATGGATGGAATAGGGAGATTGGACTATGACCCACCACGCGGGGCCAGTGCGGATTGGCGGGTGCTAACACCTGCAGGTGCAAACGGGACCAACGGCTTAACGTGCCTTCAGAAGCACGGAGGAACTCGAGATATAATTTTTTGGTCACCCATCCAATGACCGACCACTGCGAAAGTTGCTTAACTATAACGATAGCAGCCGAACGCGCTAACCATCTGCGCCATCGAGCTCATCAAAATATATTTATTATTAGCTAAATCAAATGTTTTTCAAAAGCTCATTGATTTTTCAGGCAATGTTTCGAATGAATTGAATATTGTTTAGAGTGATGACAATATGAAGTAATCTGAAGGATAAATCTGAAGACAGTAAACTGATTTACTGTCTAGTATAATAAACAATAAAAATGATGCTACTTTACATATTTACTGCTTACGTGAGTTAGTAGTTTTTTGCAGTTATGTTTCTTATTTCCGAGCAAGCCTTTCACTTTTCATTCAAAACGAATTCATTAATGATATTAATAACATGTAGGTTCGGTCGGAGTAATACAGAACTCTTTATAATGGTACGGTAACGAATTGTTTAATAGCTTTATTTGTTCGGCATATTACACGCAACATTTCCTTCTACACATGAAGCAACCATTGTACATAAGCTGTATATGGTTATACTCTCGCGGCATTTCATATTTTTCAACGGCTAGTAAATAGTGTCTATGTTACATAACACTTCTCCGAGTTCAATGATCAGGTCAAGATGTTAACGCGGATGTGGAGATTGCTCGGCAGACATTTACTTCATAAGAGATTATTATATTATGCGTATGTTTACTTTCAAATTTGGGTGCATATATGTGATGATATATGTGAAATTAATAGTACCTACCTACCTACGTAATCGTAAAATCATCTTTTTTAATTTCTCAATCTATACAGTGGATTAAAGCCGCGCTGTTTGATACCTAGTTAATTGGACTATAGAAAAAGCGTGTTACAAAGAGGGAAAATTAAAAAATCAAAAAACCCGACTGCTTAAATATTAGTTCAAATAAAAACTGAAAAGAAAAAAACAAGTCCAGTAGTCTATAATTCTGTTACGTAAGGAACAAAGCTTCTTCAACAGTCGGGACCCATTAGATATTCAAGGAAGGATCAATTTGCATTCAATAATGGGTCCCGACTGTTAAAGTAGCTTTGTTCCTTACTTAACAGAATTATAGACTACTGGACTTGTTTTTTTCTTTTCAGTTTTTATTTGAAGTAATATTTAAAAAGTCGGGTTTTTAGATTTTTTAAATTTACCTTTTTTATTTTACACTTTTTAGTTAGGATTAAAAGACGGTATATACTGCAGTCTTGTCACTTCAATAAGGGAGTTAATATCAAGCGGATAATTAAGTACCTTGCGGTGGTCTAAACGACACCTTACCATCAGGGTCAAGGCCTTATGAGCCTCAATTTTCGCAAAAATGTGTAAAGTTAAATCAAATCCTTATCCGTATATCTAATGAATGTAAATTATATACTTAATAAATTATATACTTAACTAGCTGACCCAGCGAACTTCGTACCGCCCTAAAAAAATAGGGGTTATCCAGCGGACAAAATTGTGAATCTAAACCATTCTCAGATCCCCTTGAACACACACAAAAAATTTCATCAAAATCGGTCCAGTCGTTTAAGAGAAGATCAGTGACATACACACTCACAGAAGAATTATATATATAAAGACTAGTACTTATTTTCCGTATTTATTCAAAAAGTCATCTTTTGCTTATGTTCTTTTTAGTAGTAAATAAAAAAATCATTTACTTCTTTTTAAATAAAATTGGCAGTGGCTGTATGCAACTCTTGTGATATACACAAATGCAGTGCATATCCTTTAAATATTATTATCCTAACTATCTATACTAATAGGTAAGTATTATAAAGAGGCAAGAGTTGTATGTGTGTAACAAATAATCTCTCAAACTTGATCCGATTTCGAAAATTCATTCACCATAAGGTTTACATTATTTAATATATTTTTAAGCATTAATCTCAATAAGTTGATTAATCTGCTCGATTTATAAAACCAAAGAAACTTTTACTTGAAAAATTCGAACAACTTTTCCGAGAGGATTTTTTAAAGTATTTTTTTTCTTTATAACTACATTATATTCGAGCGACATAAGCTATATTCTATCCCGTTAAAATAAATTTCGCTCATGCAATGTCGGAGCGGATCACTTGTTATAGATGCGAAAGTGAGTTTGTTTGTTACGATTCCGCGCCCTAATAGCTAAATCGATTATGATGAATTTCCCTATAGAAATAGATGGGGCCTTGGTAGAACCACATTATCAAAATATCTATAGGGGTAGGGTGATTTACCTATAAAACTTTATAGTATTTGCTTCGAAATTTGCAGAATTATCTGCAGAATAATATGAAGTAATATCGTTAAAATAAACTTTGAAAACCGTTACATTCTCAGTTTTTCATTAAAATGAAAAAAATGTGAATACCTATTATGATATCTTATTTTTCATCATTTAATAAGAAGGAACTTTATCACAGTTCTATTGTAAGTACATCGTATAGGGTTAGATACTGTGAGTAGCCCATTTTTTTTTCTTTACCTCCTATGTTTTATCTACGTTTATAAACACCAAAATTCATCACTTTTCCCACCATTCCATACATATATAGACTGTTAAACACTATACCCTGCCTGCGCGTCGCGCTTCGCGCTCTTGCATTGCGTAGTCGGGTAAAAATAACCATTTGTCATTTTTTTACCAAAAATTAACTATTTACTTGACGTGAAATTGACTAAGAGTCAGATTTAAGTATATTGGATATGTTCCACCTATTTTTTTTATGATGCTGCTTTTGACTTATTCCATCTTTATAAAGAATGGACTCAGTTGTTTAATGTTGTGAGAGAATTTCCCGTTTTTCTCAGCAGCTAGAACGTCCATAACGGGTGTAAGAAATAAATAAATAAAAATATTTTGACTTTTAATACTCTAATAACTTTTAGCCAGAGCTAACACATCTCAGCATTCATACGACCCATATCATGATGTAAAGTCAGTGGGACCTACGAAATTGCTTCATCATTTTTAATAAGCATATTTATTGATATGTGAACTCGTAATCAGCTAGATATTTGGTGGTGTATTAGCTAATGCTGTTATTATACATTTAAGTATATTTTATAGGAAATGAAAATATAGGTACTCCAGTATATATAAATATTTATCATTTCTTGGTCTCCAACTATGGCCAAGTATTTTTCTCATAAGTTAAATATCGACTTTTTAAAATAGTCCATATTCTATTTGTTTCTTAGGTTTTCACGCACATCACTCATTAAATAAAACTAGTTTTTACGGGTCAATGCACGAAACTTCATCCATTCATTGACGCTTCGCAGCCCTTACAGGCTACGTCGTCAGAATTAAATAAAAGTTTAATTCTTCTTATAGACCTTTTATTATCAAAATCGGGAATATCTTATATCTCTCTCTCGTTCTTAGCACTATTTTTCTCGAAAGCAAAGTACAGCGTTGCCTCAGATTTATGATACAATTACGCTAAGTATTCTTTTAAAAGCGCTTCTGTAACATCGCCGATTGTTCTAGCTAGTCCAGATAAGGCGATTAACGCGCGTTTTACACTCATGCTTTTGAGTTCATTGATCCATGTCAAACCTAGACTGTTCTTACTTGAAAGCGAAATCAAATGCGAAGGTGTCCGGGCATCTGGACAGGTTCTTAATCGGATGCGATACTAGAGCGCCTTGATGACGAACACAGTGTCAGTCGGATACGAAACTGAAATGTTGTTTTTTTGTGTTTTGGTATTAAAAGCAGGAGTATGAGGAGGTCGATAGCGCGGGTGGTTAGCGCGTTCGGCTGCGATCGTTGAAGTTAAACAATATTTGCAGTGGTCGGTCATTGGATGGGTGATCACAAATCTTCTATCTCGTGTTCCTTCGTGCTTCGGAAGGCACGTTAAGCCGTTGGCCCCGGCTGCATCTGCAGTGGTTAGCACTCGCCAATACACACTTGACCCGCGTGGTGGGTCATGTCCCAATCTTATGGATGGAATAGGGATTCCATCCATAAGAAAGGCCTGTGCCCCAGCAGTGGGGACAGTAATAGGCTGATGATGATGATTAAATGCACATAAGGCCTCGAAGCATGGCTTACGGCTTCGAATTCCACTTTGGGTGAATTGTATTTTGGACGAAGTTCCATGTTGGACAGAAAGTGTAAATGTCAAATTAGTTCCAGACAGGTTCCAATTCCATTGCACCAAAATTATTTTAAATTTAAGCTTCATCGAGCTTAGCATATCACGAGAACCTTGTTTTATATAATAAGGAGCATACGAGCTGACGGCTTACTTGATAGTAAGTGATTACTGTCGTCCATAGACATCTGCAACACCAGAAGTATCACAAATGCGATCTACGCCCTTTTATTGTAAAATGAAGTATCTACGCCCTTTTATTAAAATGTTGTACCTACGCCCTTTTATTAACATGATGTATATACGCCCTTTTTAAAATGATTTTGCTACGCCCTTACCAAAAAAGTTTTCTTTGCCATCATTTGGATTCATAAGAGATAGAATGAGGTTAAACATGAGAGATTCACTAACTTTGATGTAAGTGGACCTTAGTGTATCAGTATGGGAGTAATAAAAGTGCGATTTACAATAATCGACATCACCATGGCTTTTATTATGGCATCAGTTACTGATCTCCGCAATCGCTGTTACACAATTAGGGGCAGGTCACGCCGAGTTACATAGCTAGCAGTTGAATGTAAGTATGCTTATGTCCACTTATAACCATGGTATATAGTTGTAGACGTTCGTGGGAATTTCGAGGACTATTCTTTGGTGGGCAGACACCCACTTACTAGTGAGAAATAGGGATGTCGAAAGTTGAAAAAAATATCGATATATCGATACATCGATCTTTTAAAAAATATCAATATCGGCTTCGATATATCGCGAAAAAAACATCGATATATTGATATATCGGACCAATTTTCCCAAAAATATCGTAGTAGCTCACGAAATATGACACGCGGAATAATAATGGAACGAAAATTATCTCCCTAAAAATAGACCCCATTTTCGAATGATGACATAGACAATACTAAATACAGCACAGATCACAGATATGTTGTATATCATTAATCTGAGATCCAGTTACGATTTTTCTAGATACGAATTTAGTTAGATCGTGATATGCCGCTAATAATTAAAAAAATATCGTTTTTGATACGAATTTCGATATTGGTTATTTTGTATCGATGTATCGATATATCGAATCAAAATATATCGGCAAAAAATATCGATATATCGAACAAAAAATATCGATATATCGATACATCGATATATTTTCAACAAGCCTAGTGAGAAAATGGAGAGTTTACTATGCTGGCCGTGGTGACGGGTATATCGCTATTCATAGTGTGTTATTAGTTGCTACCAATCATTTATTGAAAGTGATGGGGTTTTAAAATCGTTGACAATGGACTACTATATAACTAACTCCCATGCTAGGTAGCTCTAGCACCGCGGAAGTTGCGCTCGAATTGAAGCGCACTAAAAATTAGAGGCCTGTAGTAGTATCTTACAGCAGTCACAGTTCTTATTATTTTTATCTTTAGTAATTATCCTTGTCACAGACCTTTCCTATGGAATGAATTAGGGAGAATGAATTACGGAAGAATATGCACTACACACTTGGGGGCGTCTTAACCATATGCGGCGCCCGGGTGCGAAAGCCGACAAAATTTGACAAAATAATTTTTGATTGTATAGACTGCTACAAAAATATATAAGAAATAATTCACACAAATAAGCAAGCAAACGTATGTATGTACATTTATATGATGTACTAGCTTTTGCCCGCGACTTCGTCCGCGTTATCGTTGTTTTTCGTAAAAAAGTAGCATATGTCCTTCCTCAGGGTTCCGTGGTTTTGATGTGACAGACAGATTAACTTTCGTATTTTAGTAGGGAAATATAATACTGTTAAAAATATCGCAATAAGGAACCGCAGAATATTATTATTATCACTGTGCCCCGAGACCATCAGCGTGTAACTCCTTGTATGTTATTATGTTAATGTATTGGTAATATTGTTTAGATCGCTTTCACATGAGTCTTAAGTACATATAGAATGAAAATACTTCAGCGCAAAGCTTCCGGGTAGACTACGTTGAAATTTGACCCGTCCGGAACGTGAACATAAAAAATTCTAGGACTGCTAACCCGGGAAAGACCGACATAACTGATCATGTGAAAAACAACTGACACCGAGATCTACTCCAACAACACGAAAGGTCTGCCCTTGAGCCTTATTTATTGTCATTGCATAACACACCGATACTGGGAATTGCGTTCTTTTAAATTGGAATGGAAAATTATTTGGTATTATGGGAATTCTGGGAATAAAGATGGTTTCTCCTGCACCGCAACCTATTAAAATTTGAGCCTCGATTACATTTTGTTGTAACTGGGTTACTTTAAGCCGAGTTCCATTGCAAATTTGTGGTGGTCTTAAATTTCGGAGCAGAATAATCGGAATGCCAATTTTTAAACAAATTTCATGAGAAGGAAGTACGGGCATATTTAAAGAATTTAAAAATTCTATCGGGTAATTAGTGGCTTCTTGTTCATCGGCCATTCTATTTATTGAACTATAAACTTTGCTTTCCCCCTGGACATTCGACAGTATTTTATTATTAATCTCAGATGCCTGGTCATTGCGAGGAGTTAAAATGGACCTTTCGCATAGCCAAGAATTGTTCTTATTTAATATATTTGTTACGTCACCGTAAACTGACGATGTAAGATGTTGTTGGGATTGCACTATACAACATAACTCAGGCGTCAGAATAAATTTTCCTTGGTGTAGCAGTGGATAGGTATCTTTGGTGAAGGTATTTTCTTTAATAATATATCAGAAAATTCACGATCATCCGGGTTATCTACAGTTCCCACTCGCATGTTTATAGTCAAATAAATAGTCAAATGCACCGATTGTATATCACGCCACAAATAAGAGCTTTTCAGGCAAGCCCTAACCTCAGCAGCTCGGGTTCCCCGTGGTATTACCGTTAAGGTTTGTCGGAAATCACCACAAAATAAAACTGTGATACCGCCCATGGGTCGATCATTTTGTCTTATATCTCTTAAAGTTCTGTCTACCGCTTCTACTCCTTTTCGATGGGCCATCGTACATTCATCCTATATGATTAAATTACACTTTGAACGAATATTTAAACACTACCAAAACAACTAATACGTGGTCCTAACTTTAGCTACCTTACACATAAAATCTAAGTGACTATTTGAATTAAAATATTCTTATAGAATTATAATCAGAAATATATACAACTCACAACAAAGAAGAAATGAAAATAAAGCTGAAACGCCTGTGCAATACTATCTACATATACCTCCTTCACTTAAAAATAAATACTTATAACTACTTTAATTAATAAAAGTACCTACGCTTAATAATTTTTAATTTGAACGAATATTTAAACACTACCAAAACAACTAATACCTGTTTTACAAAATAACAACAAAAGAAATTCAAATAAACTATTTAAAGACTAAAAGTCGCGCTGATAAGCACGGTTTCGGTCTCCCAGGCGGGGAGCAGATGAGAAATCCTCATGGATACCCTACAGCCCGCTGCAAGGTTATGTCAGACTCGTACTGACTAAAAAACACCCGTAGGGGCTGCCTCTGGCCGGGAAGGCCTCTAAGGCTTCATCGGAAGCGATCGTCCCCCAGGGGGGGAGCGACGCAGAAAACAGATTTAGACAGCTCGCTCTCGGACCTTTGATACCCTACCGCTGCCGCGACCCGTGTCGAGCGCGGCAACCGTTACACAAAAATAATCCTTATAGCATGATTCAGTATTCACGTGCGACGGTGTGATGGCTTATTTCATGTATAAGTTTGGTGTTTCTATACCGAGTATTATAAACGTAAGAGTAAACAAATATGATCAGAATGCTCCGAACTGCTAAGCTATCAGGAGTTACACGTGTTATTGTGAGTCAACCATAAAAGATAGACATATGCTGTTGCGGGATATTTTTTAGACAATTTTATGTAGAATATTTCCGTCATACATGATTTCTATGTAACTTTAACCATTAAGGCTGCACACGCCACGGAAGCTTAAAAAATGGAGTAACTTCTCCCGTTTTCCCAACATTTCCCTTCACTACTCTGCTCCTATTGATTGTAGCGTGATGAAAAGTATACTATAACCTGCCCAGGAGTATGAAGAATAATTGTACCAAGTTTCGTTAAAATCCGTCGAGTAGTTTTTGTTTCTATAAGGAACAAACACACAGACAGACAGACAGACAGACAAAAATTTTACTGATTGCATTTTTGGCATCAGTTTCGATCACTAATCACCCCCTGATAGTTATTTTGAAAATATATTTCATGTACAGATTTGACCTCTCTACAGATTTATTATAAGTATAGATTAAAGTTTGACCGAGTTGACTAGAAAAACGTAAACAATCATTAAAACTGACTGTATGTACTTAAATCGTAAGTTTTAATTTTGATTTTAAACATCTATTTAAAGTTATATTTATAAAATTCTAGTTGGGTAAGGTAAGTAGGTACTATCCACCATCAGTTTCATTCAGATTTTGATCGCCCGGCCCGGCTGGCGCTTCCTAGGGCCCGGCGCCCGGGTGCGGCCGCACCCAGCGCTCCTATGGGAAAGACGCCCCTGTACAAACTGTACCCGCGAGGCCAGTCATGGCCCAATCTCCCTATTCCATAGAAAAAGTATCCTACCCATCAATCAGCACTGGACCCAGCGCGAATTGGGGCCTCTGCAGATTGGTGAGTAGGACACTGGGGCCGCCTGGTGGGTCATGGCCCGATTTCCCGATTTCGAAATCCCCAGCCATCGCCGTCAGTGGTCACCCACCTATCTGCCCATCTAGTTACTACCCAGCTGCCTTGTTAGCTGCCTCGCTAAATTGTGATGGAAAAATCTTATTTTTTTCCCCACCACCATATACCTAAATCCATCCAAAAAGAAACTTTGTTTCAAGAGGTCGATATAACGAGCATTCAGATGCACCCGACATGTTGTAATTTGGTTTTACGCAATTATTACATAACATAATGTTTCGACTATTCTATATGTATCTTTATGGTATCACATAAAATTTTAGGCTAGATATGAAAGAGAGATGAGCTCTATGCTCGAATATGTTCAATGTAACAGGTAGGTTAGGTTGGGTTTTTTTTTATTATTCTGTTTTATTCACTTTATTACAATGGTCTGCGTTATTTGGTTTGTGTTTTCTGTGTGTTTTTCATTGTTTTGTCAGACCTAGTCCCGGGGTGATTCTATTCCATACGTCCCCCCGGGGGCTGGGGCTGAAAGGTTAGGTTGGGTTCAAGTCTAATTTTCTATTGTATCTTGGCTGGTCTAAACCCCTTTAGAATAAATAAATTCATTCGTCCATGAATTACGTGAGATGTTTAAGGGGGGGAGGGGGTCGAGTCAAATCTCATCTTATCTCACGTTGGAGAGACGGAGCGACTCGGCAAATATCACGGATTTTTTTTCTGATTTAACCAAAAAAATATATATTATTTTGGTCTGGTATTTAATCCAGATTTAACATGCTTAAGATTTAATTTTAAGCGTAAATGCGACGATAGTAGAACGTGACCACGTTTTTTTAAAAAGTACATAGTTTTTACAAGTATGAATGTGCTTTGAGCAATTGTTTTACAACTTTTAAACATGTGTGATATTATTACATTTATCGCCGCAATTATCGTTGCTATAAACAATGACACTTTTCACTGCACTTCATAATTCACGAAAACATGTAAATGTATTATTGTATTGCAGCTGTCTACGCGGACGCATCGCTCGCTCAAGTAGAAGAGAGACAGATGTCGAACGCGGAGGCCGATTGTGCCTTTTTGTCGCTCGTTGCGCGTTCTCGCTTGCACTTCAAGCCTTAAATGGAACGCCATGAGTCATGTTTTTTTGTGCGTGCAGCCGGGCCCATCGAATTATAGCAAGTTGTCACATAAAACAAATTAAATCAAACAGCATGGTGTAAGTACAACTACCTACATTATTGGATACTTTCACAAAATTTTCTACATAACTAAAAGAATTCCATTTTAAAATTTAATGAGTATTGTAAATATTATTTTACTTATTAACAGTGACATAGCAAGAAAAATAGATATCGATGATATGAGAAAAACAGCTGGATTAAGCAGAAAACGGATGACATAGATTGTGTCAGCAGCTAGTTTTTCAGTGCAGATAGTAACAGCATTTTAAAGTATTGTAGGCGATAGGCTGGCAACCTGTCACTATTGTTTCCGGACAAAATCTTAGACAATCGATACTTCCATTATAGTAAAGCAAAGTCTCCGTGATCATGGCGCTTATAGTGCCGAAATATCGGAGACTCATAAAAAATAAGGTACATGGTAACAATATCGTTAATAGGCATAATGTTAGTGACCATGAAAATTTAAAACAATATAAAGCAAAGTCTTTCTATCAAGTTGCACCTTTGAAGTTCTGCTAACCCCGAAGAGGTTATAATATGGCCAAATGGTTTTTGTTTGTTTTTAATGAGGAAAACGTTTTAAAAAACTTACATCAGCATCATTAATTATATCATTTATAGGTCGAACATAAAGTGACAGATTAAGTAGAAGTTATCACCAATCATCCATATTCTGGAATCTAATGTAATTTAGAAAGTGACGACCGTGTTGCTATGGAGTTTGACAGCATAGGCTGCGATAATAAAAGTAAAGCAGCCTTCGCAATGGCCGATCATGGAATGGTCACGAATTTAAATGTAACGTTACCAGCAAATGCAAATACACAGTCAGGTCATAAGTATTGTCACACAGTAAAAACATTTCATTTAGAATGCTGGCCACAAAAAAGTTAATTGAATTCGAATTTCAAATGGTTCATGAAAATACATATGTATACTTTTTAGAATTTTACTCGTTTTTAAATATGGAGTGGACGCTTAAAGAAGACCGTGTTGCAGTTATTGCGTTGCATCGTTGCGGTTACGCGCCAATTCAAATTTTTGACATACTGACAAATTTGGATTTTACCAAAAGATTCGTTTATCGTAACATCAAACGATACAATAAAGACTCTAGTGTAGATGACAGGTCAAGAAGTGGTTGCCCTCGGTCTGTTAAGACTCCAGCAATCATAAAAGCTGTGAAGGCGCGAATCCAAAGAAATCCCAAACGTAACAGACCTATGACCTGACTAGGTAGTTTACGACTTTTGCTATTTTTTGATGAAAGACTTCGTAATCGTCATCCACTATATATCCATCTGAAATGGAACTTCGTTCCAAAAGATCAATATAATGAGCATTCAGATGGACCCGAAATGTTGTAATTTGCCCTTTCACAACATTAGCGCTTATGCGACCATCGTCGTACCAGCTCACACCGACACACAGTCCTGGTTAACCATTTTTATTAGTATCTTTAATATAAAAAAATGGGTGCGTGTACTTATGTAGGCGCGTGAGAAGTTATCCTTCTTTGGCATCGTTTAAAATTAGTTTTTAATTGCATGCAAATAATTAATTACAATCTTCTATACTTATAATAAATCTGTAGAGATGTCAATTCTGTACATGAAATATATTTTTAAAATAACTATCAGGGGGTGATTAGTGATCGATATTGATGCCAAAAATGCAATCAGTAAATTTTTTGTCTGTCTGTCTGTCTGTCTGTGTGTTTGTTCCTTATAGAAACAAAAACTACTGGACGGATTTTAACAAAACTTGGTACAATTATTCTTCATACTCTTGGGCAGGTTATAGTATACTTTTCATCACGCTACAATCAGTAGGAGCAGAGTAGTGAAGGGAAATGTTGGGAAAACGGGAGAAGTTACTCCATTTTTTAAGCTTCCGTCGCGTGTGCAGCCTTAATGATTAAAGTTACATAGAAATCATGTATGACGGAAATATTCTACATAAAATTGTCTAAAAAATATCCCGCAACAGCATATGTCTATCTTTTATGGTTGACTCACAATAACACGTGTAACTCCCGATAGCTTAGCAGTTCGGAGCATTCTGATCATATTTGTTTACTCTTACGTTTATAATACTCGGTATAGAAACATCAAACTTATACATGAAATAAGCCATCGCGCCGTCGCACGTGAATACTGAATCATGCTATAAGGATTATTTTTGTGTAACGGTTGCCGCGCTCGACACGGGTCGCGGCAGCGGTAGGGTATCAAAGGTGTTTTCTGCGTCGCTCCCCCCCTGGGGGACGATCGCTTCCGATGAAGCCTTAGAGGCCTTCCCGGCCAGAGGCAGCCCCTACGGGTGTTTTTTAGTCAGTACGAGTCTGACATAACCTTGCAGCCGGCTGTAGGGTATCCATGAGGATTTCTCATCTGCTCCCCCGCCTGGGAGACCGAAACCGTGCTTATCAGCGCGACTTTTAGTCTTTAAATAGTTTATTTGAATTTCTTTTGTTGTTATTTTGTAAAACAGGTATTAGTTGTTTTGGTAGTGTTTAAATATTCGTTCAAATTAAAAATTATTAAGCGTCGGTACTTTTATTAATTAAAGTAGTTGTAAGTATTTATTTTTAAGTGAAGGAGGTATAGGTAGATAGTATTGCACAGGCGTTTCAGATTTATTTTCATTTCTTTTTTGTTGTGAGTTGTATATGTTTCTGGTTATAATTCTATAAGAATATTTTAGTTCAAATAGTCACTTAGATTTTATGTGTAAGGTAGCTAAAGTTAGGACCACGTATTAGTTGTTTTGGTAGTGTTTAAATATTCGTTCAAAGTGTAATTTAATCATATAGCATGAATGTACGATGGCCCATCGAAAAGGAGTAGAAGCGGTAGACAGAACTTTAAGAGATATAAGACAAAATGATCGACCCATGGGCGGTATCACAGTTTTATTTTGTGGTGATTTCCGACAAACCTTAACGGTAATACCACGGGGAACCCGAGCTGCTGAGGTTAGGGCTTGCCTGAAAAGCTCTTATTTGTGGCGTGATATACAATCGGTGCATTTGACTATAAATATGCGAGTGAGAACTGTAGATAACCCGGATGATCGTGAATTTTCTGATATATTATTAAAGAAAATACCTTCACCAAAGATACCTATCCACAGCTACACCAAGGAAAATTTATTCTGACGCCTGAGTTATGTTGTATAGTGCAATCCCAACAACATCTTACATCGTCAGTTTACGGTGACGTAAAAAATTAAATAAGAACAATTCTTGGCTATGCGAAAGGTCCATTTTAACTCCTCGCAATGACCAGGCATCTGAGATTAATAATAAAATACTGTCGAATATCCAGGGGGAAAGCAAAGTTTATAGTTCAATAAATAGAATGGCCGAAGAACAAAAAGCCACTAATTACCCGATAGAATTTTTAAATTCTTTAAATATGCCCGTACTTCCTTCTCATGAAATTTGTTTAAAAATTGGAATTTAGATTATTCTGCTCCGAAATTTAAGACCACCACAAATTTGCAATGGAACTCGGCTTAAAGTAACCCAGTTGCAACAAAATGTAATCGAGGCTCAAATTTTAATAGGTTGCGGTGAAGGAGAAACCATCTTTATTCCCAGAATTCCCATAATACCAAATAATTTTCCATTCCAATTTAAAATAACGCAATTCCCAGTATCGGTGTGTTTTTTTTTTTTTTTTTTTTTTTTTTTTTAATCTTGTTTATTTAGAGGCTTTTACCTTATAAAGATATGCCAGCCCCATCATATCCTAACATTATAAATTACAAAATTAATATAAGACTACGACGACTCATTGTTGCAAAATATATATATAAGGCTTTTGAATATTTCCGACTGCGAATCTGCCAATATTGTTGCTAATATACCTACACCGAACACGTTTATATTATGTTTTTGCAATAATGACATTGTCTTATTGTTATACTTAGTACACTCTACAAGCATGTGCTGAACGTCATCGACTGTACCACAAATTTCACAATTAGGAGAGTCTACTTTTTTCATGAGGAAACCATATTTCCTGGATGGATAATGTCCAGTACGAAGTCTTAAAGCTGTTACAATGAACCTTCTGCTGCATTTCAAATTGACAAACCAAGGAATCCTCAGAGGCTGACACTGGATTGTCTTGTACCAGATTCCTTTTTCCCTACTTCGCTCGTCAAAATACTCTTTAAATTTTGCAAAACATTTTCTTTTGAATTTTCCTAGAAGCTCTGAATAAAATGGTAAAATATTTGAGTTAACCCCTTCACTGATAGCTAACTTCGCCAGTCTGTCAGCCTCTTCATTTCCTTTAAGGCCAACATGAGATGGAATCCATTGCAATCTCAGAGTAATATTACGCACATTGATTTCATAGATCCTGCTTAAAATAGAATATGCTATCGGTGTGCCTCTGCTGTGCCCAGAGGCGCATCGAGCTAAATGTTGTAAGGCACTTTTGCTATCTGTCAATATAACAAACCGATGTTCTTCTAACCCGTCAATATAATTTATGGCTTCTAAAATTGCAAGTAGCTCCATGGTCATGATTGAGACTTCAGTAGCTGATTTATACATAGCAGAGACTCCCTTTACATCAAAGAAAGCAGCGCCTACACCAAGAGTCCCTTTGGAACCATCTGTAAAGATGTGGGTCCAACCTGTATACTTCTCTCTCAATTCAATCATAGCATCAATATAAAGTTGCGAGGGAAAATAGCTGTTTTTGGCTTTCTTAACACAATCCATGTAATCTATAATTATATTCTTTACATCTACGTATGAAGTCCAAATGGACATTTTAAACATTTCTAATGGACTTGAGGTGTTAATGTTGTACTCTTTACATTCATTATAGGTGACCACAAGCAGGGGTTTCTTTTTAGATTGCCAGTAAGCTTCATTGATAACAGCATTTAAATCATTCAGTATTCTAATGGTGTCATTATTTTCCCAGGACATGCTTTTAACACAAAACTTATAAGCTAAATACAACCTTCTAATAAACAGTGGTTGGACACATAATTCACTCTCCATCGTATGTAAAGGAGTGCTCCTTATAAAGCCACCAACAATTCGAAGGGCCTGATTTTGGATTCTATCTAATTTTATAAGTTGAGTTTTTGAGCTGTTATCGTACAAAAAACTACCATAATCAAGCCTACTGCGGACCAAGGATTTATAAATAACACTCAAGTGTTTAGGATGTACACCCCAACCCGGGCCAGCCAAAACTTTTATCAAATTTAGAAATTTAGTAGATTTTTCAGCAATTTCGTTTAAGTGTTTATTCCACCTTAGATTTTTATTCAACCATAGACCTAAATATCTGACATTATCAACCATCGTTAATTTAGTATTTCCAAGTTTTAAAATTATCTCCCTCCTTTTGTAACCTCTGCTGAAGACGCAAGCAGTTGTCTTAGTTACAGATACATGAAGACCAATTTCATCTAGTATACTAATAGTATCGTTTATGGCTTTTTGTAACTGATTTTCGCAAACATGCAAATCCTTGTGTCTTAAGTAAAAAACAAAATCATCTGCATATTGTGCAATATTAACATTATTCACAGAGCGACATACTTGGACAGTAGCAATGTTGAACAGCAGTGGAGATAAAGGATCTCCTTGAGCTAGGCCTCTGCTGGTACATCTTGTATAAGGAATACTGTTTTGATCGTTCTTGATCATCAACTGTCTATTACTTAAAAAGGACCACAAATAACTACAGATATGGCTACCGACTCCAATATCGTCCAAGATCTCGACCATTTTTTCAACCAAAATGTCGTTATAGGCGTTTTCAATGTCCAAAAAAAACAGCAGCAGTAGGATTATTTTCAGTGAAGCCTAATTGTATGTATGAAACAAGTCTCGCTAAGGAATCCAGACAAGATTGAGCTCTTCTAAAACCAGTTGTGCAAGAGGAAAGAATATTACGTTTTTCGACATACCATTCTATTCTCCTACACATCATGTTATGGAAGATTTTACACAAGCAAGAAATAAGAGAAATAGGTCTTAATTTAGGTTCATGATCAACACTATTATTGTGAGCTTTTGGAATTGGTACAATAAGAATAGTTCGCCACTGCTTTGGTATAAAACTAAAGCTAAATATAGCATTGTATAACTGCAGTAAATATTCCTTTCCACTTTGAGGTAGGTTGAATATCATGGAATAAGTGATATCATCCGACCCTGGAGAAGTATCTTTCCTTTTAATACAGCTTTCTAATTCTTGTAAGGTAAACACAGACTGAAGTAACTCATTATAAGATTTAAATGTAGGTGGACAGTTACTAACATAGTCTGCAGTAAGTGACTTTAATAACTGATTTTTTTTTTCCTCGCAAACGGTAAATTGTGATTGGCGAGAACCTTTATACCAGCGCATCTTTCTCCACATATCTGTGACCGAGATAGATTCATTAAGACCAACACAAAATTCCTTCCAGCTGTTAGATTTAGCTTTTTTCAATAGATTTTTACATTCATTTACCTTTAATTCTAACTTCTGAAGGTTTGTGGGGGTGGGATTCTTTCTGAAAGTTTTTAATGCAAACCTTCTTTCTGCTACTAACTTAGATAACGTGGGATTCCAGTATTCTTTAGGTTTAAATGAATTTGAGGGATCTGTACAAATCTTTATAGTTGGAATATTTTTTTGTGCGGATATTAAAATCTTATCAAGAAAACCGTCATACAAGCTCTGAATATCATAAGATTGACAGTTAGTAAAGTCGGAAAGGAAAAAGGACTCTGTCAAGTCATCTCGGTAACTCACCCAATTAGCTTTCCTAAAGTTGCGTCTTTTTATGTAATTTCTATAGTTACTAAGTGTTACTGTAATTTTAATTATAAGATGATCACTTCCTAGACTTTCATTAGATACTTGCCATTCAAAATTAGTACAAATGTCTGTAGATGCAAATGTTATATCCGGAGCTGAACTTTGTAAAATACCGTTAACTAACCTCATTCTTGTACACTGACCATTATTTAGCGACATGAAACCGTGCTCTAAGGCCGAGTCAAATATTTGTATACCTCTCTGGTCGGTTTTGTAGGACCAATTACTGTGATGGCCGTTAAAATCACCTAAAACTAAAGATTTTGTAGCAACTAAAGAAAAAACTTTATCCCAATCCGATTGTTGAGTATGTACCGAAGAAGGGCAGTAAATAGCAATAATATTTTTCAAAATGTCAACATTTAACAAATTAATATGAATGGCTTCAATGCCTGGGTTCACATCATTTATACGACAAATCTGCGCTTTAATTGATTTATGTACGATAACAGCAACTCCCCCATATGCATCAAACCTATCTTTCCTAAATATATTGTAGCCCCTAAAGTAAGGAGTCTTATCGCTGTCCAACCATGTTTCTGTAACCACAGCTAAATGAATTTTTTCCTGACTTAATAAAGAATCTAATTCTATCTGTTTAGGTACCAAACTTTGTGAGTTCCATTGGAATATTTTTAAATAATTAACCTTATCCATTAATAAGATTTAAGAGAGTTCCAGATAAACTAATACCACTCAAAATATTTTCAAAATACGGCTTAAGCTCCTCAATTATAACTTTAAAAATCAACACCACCTTGTTTACACAATTTTCCTCACTCATAATAATTCTCTTCATATTTGAAAGTAGTCTCCATAAATCAAATCTTCTCTCCTTTTTCCGTTTTTGCGTGTCTACAGCAGGGTTATCCTCTGTTTCACTACTTATTTCTTCAAAATCCATGGTCGAATCTCTATCTTCCGTCTGATTTTTTGAGACTCTTCTCTTTTTTTCATTTCTTTTACCATATTTCAATTTAGTATTATTTTCAGTACGATCTTGGTTAGTATCATTACTTCCATTTGAGTGCTTAATCAAACTATCTTTAACAACACTGCTATAGGATTTACTTGTGATTATTGGGGGCGTCGATACATTATTATTAACAATACTAAAAGGGATAGAGCTTTCTATAAATGTCTCATTTGAATTTTGATTTTGTAAGTAAGTATCTAATGCCATTTTATATGTTTTATTTTGTTTACTCATTATTAAACGAATTTCCTTTTCTTTGTGGAAGAAAGGGCATTTCTTATCGAGTGCCATGTGATCACCTCCACAGTTCAGACACTTAAATACCTCTATTTCGCAATTAACATGACTGCCGCCACACTTGGGGCATACATTCTTATTCAATTTGCAAAATTTCTTAATGTGACCAAATTTCCAGCATTTTGAACACTGAGTTACAGGAAAGACGTATTTTTCTATTTCAAATTTGCATTTATAAATGTAAGCATGAGAAGGTGCTATCGTGCTTTTGAAGCATAGCCTTACCGTTTCACAGTCGACCCAATTACCATCGCTATGTAACCTCTTTAGTCTTTTCGCTGAAATCACTTCGATGGGAGAATCCAAATTTTTAACCAATTCTTCTTCGCTTATATCTAAATCAACACCCTTGATAATTCCGTACGATAAGTATCCTTGGTCAGTAAATTGGGCTCTTATATCCTTCTCTACTAACTTCTTATTCGATACAAGTTTCTCTGCTTGCATCTTATCATCAAATTTAATAAATGCTTTAAATATACTTTTGTATTTAATCTTCGAAACTTTTAGGACATTTTCATCTCTAAAAAACCTGGCTAGTGCCATTTGTTTTGGGAGTGGATTTGTCGAAAACAAGCTAACTTCAAAAAATTCGGAATGAGTATTATTATTGTCCAAATTCGTCTCATTGTCGATGGTCATGTCACTCCTAACTATTAATCTCTTTGGCTTTCTTTTTGTAATCGTTGTGAAACCATCCTCGCTGCTGCCTTCACTCTCTCGCATTCTTTTTTTATTTTTTTCCTTTGACTTTAAGATGTCAAAATTGCCTATGTCAGAACACAACTCGCTATGAATAATTTCATCTGAAATGCCTTGCAACTCTCGCTCACATTCATCAATAATTGCAGAATCACTTACTTCTTCTTCGTCCATTGTTATTATTACACTTTATAAATAAAATAAATGATAAATCAACACTATAACGCCACGCGAATATAACGTATGCGTAGGTAGTGACAACTGCGTGCGTTCGCCAGCTCGGCTCACGCGCGACGAGTATCGGTGTGTTATGCAATGACAATAAATAAGGCTCAAGGGCAGACCTTTCGTGTGTTGAGTAGATCTCGGTGTCAGTTGTTTTTCACATGGTCAGTTATGTCGGTCTTTCCCGGGTTAGCAGTCCTAGAATTTTTTATGTTCACGTTCCGGACGGGTCAAATTTCAACGTAGTCTACCCGGAAGCTTTGCGCTGAAGTATTTTCATTCTATATGTACTTAAGACTCATGTGAAAGCGATCTAAACAATATTACCAAAACATTAACATAATAACATACAAGGAGTTACACGCTGATGGTCTCGGGGCACAGTGATAATAATAATATTCTGCGGTTCCTTATTGCGATATTTTTAACAGTATTATATTTCCCTACTAAAATACGAAAGTTAATCTGTCTGTCACATCAAAACCACGGAACCCTGAGGAAGGACATATGCTACTTTTTTACGAAAAACGACGATAACTGTTACTTTATTACAAAAAATAAAGATGTGGTTTTTGGTTCTACTACACCAATGGTCAAGAGATGGCGCTGTAGTCTCCTGAATCGCGCTTTGGTTCCGTTGTTCCAGATTAATAAATACTTTTTGTTACTTTATTACAAAAAATAAACATGTGGTTTTTGGTTCTACTACACCAATGGTCAAGAGATGGCGCTGTAGTCTCCTGAATCGCGCTTTGGTTCTGTTGTTCCAGATTAATAAATACTTTTGATAGGCTTTCACAATGCAGTCGTTAGCACCCACTAAATAGAGATTCTATTTCTATTTTGTTGGTAGATTTTCTTAATAAGCGACCAACTTCATTATGTTAAAATTTTGTGTTACAGTGATGCGCGCGCATCTTAAAATTTCACCCTCATAATTTTTTCATAACGCGCCTAAAGAAGTATAACTTCAAAAATGAATCGCTGAATGTGTTGCTAAGCGCTTATCTCGAGAACAGCTGAACCGATTTCGATAATTCATTTTTTTTAAGAATTTTCCTTGCAGTACGAGGATGGTTCTTACGCAGAGAAAATTTTTAAAAAATGCCTGAAAAAGTCCAAAAACAACAATTTTCTATACTCCCATACAAACGATTCGTAATAATACTTAAAAGTCAATTTGAACTTCAATACCATAGCATAAATTTTAAATGTTGGTGGAGAGGTTCCGGGAAGGCAAAACAATTGAGGGACGTGATGTCAATAGAAGTTTGGAAAAGGCAAATATACCATTTTCAGTTTTTTTTTTATAATTGTATGAAGAGGCATTTTTGTCTACACTACAGCTCTACACCGAAGCGAAGCGAGGGCGGGCCACTAGTTATTTTATATTTTTTAACGAATTATTGTGCATATGAAAATGGGGTTAATAAAACTTTTATCTTTATTTCTTTGTAATCTACGTATTGATTATATACGTTATAGATTGCTCGTTAAATTTGACTATCTTGTCTAAGCTTTTACGATACATATTTCCGCGACTGACGGGCGGACGGAAGCTTTGTAATCACATTAATATTATTAAGGCGAAAGTTTGTGAGTCTGTATGTTTGTTACTTCTTCACGTCTAAACGGCTGGAGCGACTTTAATAAAATTTGGTATGGAGTTAGCTGATACCCTGGCTGACATAGGCTACATTTTACTGTGGGAAAATATACCTAACTAGCAGCCCGCCCTCGCTTCGCTGCGGTGTAGAGCTGAAGTGTAGACAACAGTTTTTGTTCTCAGGCTTGTATTATACACATTGACATTCATCTATGATTCTTCTTATACCTGCATGCAAAGTGACAGCCCGATTGGTTTAAAATTGACAAAGTTTCATACAAACTTTCATTCCCTATTTTATCTCCTTGGGGGTAGAATTGATCAAAAGCCTTTCTTAGCGGATAACATTTACATTTACTTACGTCATAACATCTACCTGCATACCAAATTTCAGCCCGATCCGTCCAGTGCTTTGGGCTGTGCGTTAATAGATCACTGTCAGTAAGTCAGTCACCTTTGAGTTTTATATATAAACCGTGGGTCAAATTGCGGGGCACAGCTAGTTTATAATTTAGAAAAAAAAACGAACTAAAAACTCAAAAGAAGCAAAGCATCACAGATGTAGCACTGTGAGATTGAAAAGTGTTCTGTGAAACAGTCACCAGTCAACAAAAACTACTTTCGGCAGTTGTGTCACCTTTTGCGTACGGAACCCTAAAACAATATTAATATAGCATTCCTTTAACATACAAACTCGATTGTTGATAGTGATCAAAGCGGGAAGCCTCTAGGGCGAAGCTAGAAAACGATTTTTATCATTCGTGGAATTTCATGATCATTAAAAATACTAAAGAATACGTGGGTGCTGGTACCCATGTAGGAAACTCGGGAGACAATTAACCATATCTTTGGACCGCAACTAACGTGTTAATTAAATTGTTCGTCGCCAAGCAGGGCCGCCGGCAGATCTAATGTTGATTATGCAAGCGTGGGTACATTCGTTGAAGTTTTAAGTATGCCATTTGCTCAGATAAAGGAGATAATATGATGCCTATAGAAAGGTTATCGAGCTTTGTTGTAAAATTTGTTGGTTTAAGTTAACAATACTGAAAAACATAACTCTTCTACGAGATAAATATTTTGAAGTAAGTTAAAATTGTGTCATGGAATAATAACAATAAGTTTTTAAGTATATGATTGTTACCTTTTGACAATATAAAAGGTTCTATTTCAACAAGTACTTATGATGAGTAATAGAGGTTCGAAACTACCGATACTGGACTGAGGGCTGAAGAAAAACATAGAAATCACAAATAGCCTTTTTATAGCACGTCTAACTGTGGCTACAATTCCAATGAGTACAAAGAAATTTTGTGACTCATTTCTTTGTCGTACTATCCGTAAATGGAATGCTCTGCCCGCTCACGTGTTCCCTCTTACAACCTGGGATCCTTTAAAAGAGGCGTGAAGAAGCAACATACAGGCCCGCAGGGTGAGAATGGCTGGTTGTGCAGGTAGAACTGCTGTATCAGCTATCTTCGCGTCAGGACCTGCACTTAACATCAGGTGGGGTGGAGTCATTTGTCGGACCTATATATAATAAAAACCCTTTTATTCGTTCATTGAATGCCTATATATTGGTGGTTTCATATTTTTAAACAATAAATAAACAATGTGTGTGTGTGTGTGTGTTGTACAATAGTATTTTTTTATTAGGTATATATTTATGAAAGTACATCTTTGATTGTAGTTTAAAGCGACAACGGAAATAGTGTAAGTAGGTTAAACTCAAGCGAATCAATATTCTGGCCTAATACTAATATAATAAGTGCTGGACTTCAAATAAATATACGTATTTGGTATTTGTAAGTACATTTGACAGCAATATATCCTTATCATGCTTTGTAAGGAATGAAAATGGGAGACTGGTATCTCTTACCTATTAGACAAGTCTGTCCGTCTGTCTGTGGTGCTGTTTCAGCGGCCAAACCGTAAGAGATAGATAAAGAGAATATTTAAGTTATAAGTTAAGAATAGTCTGATAAGACTACAAACCGGATTTGAGTAACGTAGCACTTGCGGTTTTCGAGAAATCAGGTTTTGATGAACATTTGGTTCACTGGTTTGCTAGTCTCTTATCTATTAGACAAGTCCGTCTGTCTGTGGTGTTGTTTGAGCGGCCAAACCGTAAGAGATAGATAAAGAGAATATTTAAGTTATAAGTTAAGAATAGTCTGATAAGACTACAAACCGGATTTGAGTAACGTAGCACATCCGGTTTTCGAGAAATCAGGTTTTGGTGAACATTTAGTTCACTGGTTTGCTAGTCAAATTCACTAATAGCAAATATCACTAGTCATGTGAAATGCTAGCATAAAATATGCAATCGCAAACTTCTTGAACTGTACAGATGTAAGGAAATATCACAGCTTTCTGAATTAATACTTTGTATATGCGTATAGTATTATTGCATTTTAATTTACTTTGACTGTGCGTAACTGCCAATTAAAATTTACTATGGAGCCAACATTTTTCCATGGGTACCTTTTAAACTATTTATGTACGGTAGTAGTGACGTAATGAACTAACTTGAAATACATAATACAGAACATTTCTTAGAAAATTTGTGATAAAATATATTTGCTATTTTCGTTTCTGCTTTAATGGAGAGCACTATATAAATTATAACCAATCATTATATGTACTTGAAATGAAAATTAATAAGCTTTACCAATAACAATAACTAGACTGGATATATCAACAATTCATATATAAATTTGGCTTTGTCTACGCTTCTACAATATAGTCCCTGCCAATATCAATGAGCGTCAATAAATAAAAAGCAGTAAGTATATTTAAATTTCTTGAATTAAAAATAAGTTTTTCATGATACCTATTAGAACAGTCTAACTAATTTCAGACAAAAGGGCCTAGGTTTCTTTCCTATGCCTACATATGGTATATGCTATATGTAGATGACATTACTGTGTTTTGATTTTGACACTGTAATATTAAATTATTATGTAAATCTTGTAACATGATTTTATTTAACTTTGTGGAGACGTCTTCGACTGATTTTCATCATAGCTATTTAAAAAAGTCATTGGCGGGTGAAAGGAAACAAAAATGATTATTCAAAAGAGTTGTATATGATAATTCCCGATTTGATTAAATACACTTTGAGTTTGATAAATTGAAACATTGAGGAAATAAAATTATTTTGCAATAGCCGGTTGTGTCTTTTGTGGAAGATGAAACAACTTTCTCAATCGGTGGTCAATAGGTGTTTCATTTTTTGTATATTTTTGGACTTTTCAAGGTACCAACTAGAGTTTTTAGCAATAAGCATAGAACACTGAAAGAGGTAAGTTAGCCGGCTAGCCCTACTACACTTACGTTTTATAGATAAGCCAATCAAACGACGCGACACCAAAACAATAGATCCAATCGGCGCTCACACTCGAGAGCAACGGTGCAATCAGAACTAAGTTTTGGACGAATTATGAGCATATTGTCGTTTACCGTATATGAGCGACAGCCAAACGGTAACGGTCTTGGGGTCGACCATTTTTCGTCGAAATTTGCCCAGTATTTTACAATACCTGAATAGTTAAGTCTTAAACGTTTAGTAGGTGCCCAAGTTGTTTATTAATACATGCTTGGTTTTTATCAACAATCCTTACCTTTACAATGTTTGAAATTTTTTTATAGGAAATTTTCATAAATAAATATTTGGAAAAAACTAAGATAAGAAAAACTTAACAAAAAAAGAGGTGGTACAAATAAAACTTTTACGTGTTTACATTTTTGTAGCTTATAAATTGTAACGCTAATTAAACTGATGTTTTCACATCACTGACACGGGTAAATCTTGAGGAACACGTAGGTATATCTCTCGTAGGTATATCTCTCGTACTTAAAAAATGTGAAAAAACTAAAGTTCAGAACGCACTGCATTTTTATTCACAACGCCATCTACAACATATTTTGCCTAAACTAAAGAGATCACATGCAGCGATAAGGATGCTTTCTAAAGCGTACTAATGAGCAAAAAACAGAACCGCATACAGTGTCCTCGGATGTTTGACCGGAAAATTATATATGACACTCAAGTGTCATGGGACTTTTGGGCGGGTACAAAGCTTGAGAAAAGGCATTAATAACCGTGGTGTTTTGTATACATGTACGTATTGTACGTTTGTAGTCTTTTCATCATTTTTATATCTATCGCAACTGGCGGTGTACCGGGTTCGATCCCCGGTCGGGTCAACTTATAAAATTAACTTTTTTTTATTTTCTCGGTTTCCAGCTGATGATTTTATCGTAGTTTTTTCTGATACCCTTAATACAAAAGCTTGAATTAACTAATTTTAAATAGTAATGTTATGTATATGATGTTGAACAATATTTATTTATTGGATATCGTTCGATATGTTAATTCAGTTTATTTCTTGCTCGTTTATCGCTACATAGCTTCTATCTCATCTTTGTAAAATATTTAAATAATTTGTTTTAGTGCCGCCATCTATCGAAAATTTTAGTATTTTCTTATACGATTGTTTTTGTAGCAATACTAGCATATAAGCATGCGTGCTTTAAATTATCTAACCTTTAAAATAGTTTGTTTAAAATTCCTTAGATTGAGCGTGCGATCGCAAGTACATTTAGCAGCGCCACAAAGTAAGTAACGAGAACTAAAAATCAGTACACACTTGACAATGACATTTCGGACTCGTAAACTTTACGAATTCGATATTGGTTCGTGCTAAGGGTACTGTTCACGTATTTCTTAAGCCACCCATACATGTTAGCCAAGCGAAGCCAATACTAACGTATAGAGATCACATTTCTCTTGTCATCGCTCGGTATCACTTGCCTAATTTGCTGAGTAAAGAAAAAAGTACCAACGTGTATAGCCTCATTTGGCGTTGCTTGTCGGCACTCGCTGTCCCTCGCCAACATTTGTCTCACGTCGTCCATAATTACTGATAGCGCACCATCGTATATTATAGTCAGTTCCACAAAGTTTGTCTATATTGGCCACTTGCATTGGTCTTCTTCAAACTTCAAAAAGCGTGTAGACGGAAGCAATTACCTTGTATCGGTTTGCCTACGCTCGCGTTGGGTTAAGCTCGGCCATCATGAAAAACTTTTCCCTAGCAATGGTAATCATCATCAGCTTATTAATGTCCCCACTGCTGCAGCCTACCCTATGGATGGAATAGGTATATTGGGGCATGACCCACCACGCGGGCACTGTGCGGATTGGCATCCGACGACTGCAAACGCAGGTGGGACTAACGGCTAAGCTCGAAAGAGGAGGAGATCAAGATAGTAAATTTTTGGTTGCCCATCCAATGACCGACCACTGCGAATGTCGCTTAACTTCAACGATCGCAGCCGAACGCTCTTACCACTTCCGCTATCGAGCTACTCATAGCTTATGGAATAAATTAATGGGGAAATTCTGTGAATAATATTATTCTAAAATTAAAATTATCTTATATTTGCCGTAATACAGGCATTTTGCCTAGCTCGGCAGCAGATAAATATGTTGTTATGTTAAATATATTAGTACTGTTTTTGCCTTATAAGTTAAACTGTAAATAATCTCTTATTGTAATCGAAATTAAATTAAATATCAAAAAAGGTGTATAATAACGATAAATTCCCACAAATCGACTGTTAGCTCCAAACCATTTTATGTATAAACATGAAAATCCTGACTTTCCTGCCTTCGCTGTATATTTATGAAGTAGCTGTTTTTGTGTAATGTAACAATTCTCTGTTTCCCACACACACAGAAAGGAACCGGATAGAAATCATCGTCACTGAAATAGGATTTGCGCTCCTTCATAACAAACCGTACACGTTAGTAATAGCTTCTTTGGGATGGCTCACAGAATATTCAACAAGTCTCTTGGCATTATTAGTTGTAAAAGCCTACTATACAGTTGAGGAATTATTAAATGACAAATCCTGTAATTAAATAGGATAATGCCTTTTTAAATGCAGATCTTTATTAAATAAGTCAGACATATTAAATTTGACAATTCAATTAAGATTTCTATATCTTGTGTATTTTGGACTCCATCCATTAAATCTTGACTACTAATATGACAACTTTATTTCTAATTAAATTTATCTCACCGACGATCTCATTTATTCGGATTTCTGACAAATGTCATATTTTTTGCCGTGTAATGGCGTAATGGTTATCAAACTAATGTCTAAAATGGCAGCTAAGAAATCGAAAGTGAGATTTTATTTTACAGACTTGCCCTACAGGGGACTTCTAACATCAGAAGTGTAACCGGAAAATGGTTAAATTTATTTTATTTATTTACTAAAAGAGAAAATGACAAATTGTAGAAAAGAAAGTTACGTAATAGTATAAGTACCTATGTGATTACTGGACTAGACGTATGTACCTATAAGCACGACTATGTGGCATGATTGCTGCCCTAGGCTCTAGAAACTGTTCATTAACAGCACATTCTGTGAGCTGAATGAGCGAGGCATGTGCTCGAATAATCAGGACGTTTCTTGTCCAAATAAAACGCACACATCGTTTCAACCAAACCAATCCATGTTTGTTTTTGGACGATGTTCAAAAAATTACTACAAAAAAAATCTCTCGTTCCAGGTTTCAAACGGGATTCGAACCCGCATCTGCTGCTATTCGGGAGGCCAAATATCACTAATGCACTTGTGTTGTTTTCTTCGTTTTATTATCATCATCGGCCTTTAAGCCTACATTTGACGATGTGATGTATATTTCGTCCGTTTTTCTCCACAGTAAAAATGACCATAACGAGTAGTAGGGGAAATAATAAGAAGGATTAAAAAGAGTTCGTTTATGCTACTAATTTTAATAAAGAAATGAATTGTATCTTTTTTGAATTAACTAAGTTCCTATTGCTTTAGAACCAGGCCTTTCCTTAGGATGGATTAGGGAGATTGGGCCATAACGGGCCCACTGAAGATTGGCAAGTACTAACGACTGTAGATGTAGCCCGGTCCAACAGCTTAAGGTGCCTTCCGAAGCACGGAGGAGCTCGAGATGATAAATATTTTGTTATCCATCCTATGACCAGCTATTGGAAAAGTCGCTTACAGCTTCCACGATTGCAGATCAAACACGTTGATAACTGTACTGTACCATAGAGCTCCTATTTGATTGCCTCGGCTGAACCATGCAAAAGAACAGCGTCGCAAAGGAGCTTGGCAACATTGTATGGAAGTTCGTCCAAGAATCAATACCATCATCGATGTAGTATTATGTAAGGGTACCTCAACTACACTTAAATACAAAAATAGCATCAATCTCTGACCCTGTAGTTTCAGGAAAAAATTGGTACACTTTTTACTATAATTATTATGTTTTAGTAGGTACATTTTTTGCTTAAGATGTTTATGTCGGCTATTTATGACTCTATTTGACTTCAGAAATCAGTTTGTTTCTGGTAGATATGATGTATCAGGTACTTATGGATCAAGGTTTTTTTTGTTAATATATTTTTCTGAAGTATAGTATATCTTTTGTGTGGATAGGTAAAGCAGAAAAATACAACACAGAAAGAAGATTTCGTCAGGAATGACTTAATCAAACAAAAAATGTAGTTAAACACACTGCCAGACACTGCCTGGTCAGATATTGATACCCCTTTGTATTTAAGATTCTAAGTGTAGTTGAGGTGGGCACCTGAAAATAAATACCATAACGGTATTGGTTATTGGACTACTTTCGCCCTGTCTCCTTTATGGTCGCGGTTGCTCAGAACGGTAATTAGCCCCCCATAGGCGCGTTTGTTATCAGTCCATGATATCGGATGCGTAAGCGATATCTGTTTTAGTACATTTTGTATGAGTTCGAAGTTACTCACTGGTGCGATAGTAACGACGCAATAGCAGTGTGATGAAATATTGCAATAACGCATCCGATATTATCAACCGTTAATAACGGGCGTACGGGCGGGAGGATTAAATCTTTTCTCAGCAAACATTATACGCATTACAACGCACGGCCGCAGCCTTGCTAAGTGAATACCCGGTTTAGCAGGAAGCGCAGAATTGTCACCATAGAGATACCTACTATAACTGTTCCAAAAATTTTCAACAGATGTACTTTCTCTTTTAAAATAAAAGTAGATTAAATCACATAGGTAGACTCATTAACACCTAATTAAATATTTTCCTGAATAATAAAAGAAGATTATTTTTGTGACGTCGTTATTACATCATAAGGTAGGTACTTATTTCGTTCAACTTGAGCATTTCGCATTACATTTTTAATTGTTATTAATAAATTCAGACCTTTCAACAATCAACGGTGGTTCAGTCGCAGAAAGCTCGCCTTCCACGCGGGCAGCTCGAGTTCAAATCCCAGCCGAGGAAAGGGCTTTTTTTATTAATGATTTAAAAAGTTTCACTTGCTCTGTGGTTCCATAATTATCTAGTATTTCCTTGTCTCATTTATGCTGACTGTTAATACTTTTGATCATTAAGTTCTTTTAAAGTCTAACGACCGCGTATGATGTTTTTTGATCAGAAAAGCGTAGGCAATTGTCCACGTCTACCCGTCCAGAACAATATCAGCATTTCCGCATTAAGATTGATACGATTCTGTCTAGATCGACAAACGCACGCACCAAGTTTCACTTCAAGCCGTTTAAGCTAAACGAGCTTCTGTTTCCTTCCGAAACAGGTCCAGATTAGAAAAATGGGAAAAATACACTTATGCAATGTTTATGTGGAACTAGACCAGGGACAAACACAAAAGATTGTTTATGCATTTACTTCGATCGAGCATCGAAAATCTCTCAACTAGAAAATATTTTAAATAGGTCTTATTAGATAAAATAAACGAAATAATAAGTATAAATGCGTGCGTGCTTCAAACGCATTGTGGTGCGTGCGTCATGTTTTATTTAATTAGTTGCAATATTATAGTGTATTGCAAACTGACAGTTTTGTTTTTCTTCAGTTTTTTTGGAGATGAGCTCGATGGCACGTGTGGTAAGCATATTCGACTGCGATCGTTGAAGTTAAGCAACTTTCACAGTGGTCGGTCCTTGGATGGGTGACCAAAAATTTACTATCTCCATCTCCTCCGTGCTTCGGAAGGCACGTTAAGCCGTTGGTCCCGGCTACATCTGCAGTCGTTAGCACCCACCAATCAGCACTGGGCTCGCGTGGTGTGTCACGGCCCAATCTCCCTATTCCATCCATTGGGTAGCCCTGTGCCCCAGCAGTGAGGACATTAATAAATATTATCTTTTCGCACTCCTTCTCCGTGTTATAATCTGTTCTCATGCAAAATTACTTTTAAAAGGGCTACGAAAACTTTTCCTTCATTTAACACGTGACAAAAATTTAATGGTTATATGGTACCTACTTGTCTTACAAAAGAGTGTTAACTCTTGGAATAAGGTACGTCTAAAAGGTCTTTTTAAAGGCCAGTACCGTGCAATATAGAGTTTCCCTGCGTTTACAGTACCGGAGGAGCTAGATGGTGCAAGTGGTTAGCGCATTTGGCTGCGGTCGTTAAAGTTAACCAACTTTCGCAGTAGTCGGTCATTGGACAGGTGACCAAAAATTTACTATCTCGAGCTTCTCCGTGCTTCGGAAGGCACGTTAAGTCGTTGGTCCCTGCTGCATCTGCAGTTAGTAGCCACAAATTCGCCCTGGGCTCGTGATGGGTTATGGCCCAAACTGCCTTTTTCATCCGTAGGGAAGGCCTGTGCCCCAGTAATGGGGAAATTAAAAGGCTGATAAGGACAGTACCGTAAGTACTTACCAAAGGGGGGTAAGACCTTTTAGATAACAATGTACTTTTAGTAAGAAATCGCTATCCTTTGATGTATTCGTTGCTTGGTCTAAGTCCTAATGCCAATCCAGACCATAGCTTTCATTTAAAAGTTAAGGACTTTATCGATATTAAAGATCATACAGACATTTGTATGATGTACGAATTAAGGCTAAGTTGCCTGGAAATCCAAATGCAGTAAAGTTACATTTAAAAGAATAGGTATGTAGTACTCCATGACTATGAAAGGTCAGGATATGAGGCCGTTTTCATTATGTCTGTCAGTCGGTCAGTCTGTTACAAAGATGAATTTATAAAACGCCTGATGACTTGTTGATGAACCTTGACTGAAAAGATGCTGTCAACTGAGAAGATACTAGGTAGATGCAATCGCTTAGCAGAAAGTTACGTCCAGCACCATATATTGAAGCGGGGCGTGACAATATCATGTTTATTCTTCTATATTTGTCAAATAACGTAATACAATAGGAAACCGTGTCGACGCCGTGTTTTTCGTTAATATTTGAATTTTTGTAAACTTCCTAATTCCGGTTCAATCAAAATCTGCACCTCAAACTGTTGATTCGATTTTACAAATAATATATGAAAATCGGTAGAGAACTCTCTACATGTTAATAGTCCGGGAGGTAGCGTTGCAAATGCAAAAGTCATAGTAAGCCGGCTGATATTAACGTCGATAGTTGATATTATATGACTATTAAGTGAACCGACCGTCAGCTGCTCAAGTAGCGGTGGGTGCGGGTGTAGGAGGCTGCGAAAGAGGTAAAAAAAAAAAAAAAAAGTAATAGTACGCTGGCTGAAACTTTTTCCATAAATAGTTGATGTCATACTGAGCAAAAAAAAATCGCCAGCTGCATCGTGGAGGGGGGATTATGCGTCAGCTGGCTGCATGAATTTGTAAAAAAAAACGTAAAATAAAGTTATAATACGCCGAATGAAATTTAACTACGCGATTCTTCAAAAAATTTAGAGTACGAAAACAACAATCAGCTGATTGTGTAGCGGTGGAAAGACCGTCAGCTGACCCAGTCAAGATTTAAAATTTTGGAGTATTGATGTGAGGCTGTTCGCTTTCAAACACATATTTTGCGATACATTCTGGCCTTCCTTGAACCCATAACACGACCTTCGGGCTACCTAAGCCTCTCCCCAGTGTTGCCAACTCTACGTCTTTTTACGTAGATCTACGTATTTTAGGCCTTTTCTGGAAACCTACTAACTTCAGTCCCAGAATCTACGTATATTCTTAATTTTTTTCAAATTTGTAAAATAACTCAATTCACTAGAATAAAGAAGAGTATTTTCCGTTACTTTACTTAAAAACTATACAAATGTTTATTTCTTATAAAGATGTATCTAAACACTCTTGTATCTTGTAGAAAAGGTTCCCGTTACCTATTGGTTTTGTTGACTAAATTAATGCTGGCCTCAGGATTTGTGAAAGCAGAAACGACAAAACTCTTTGAATTAGTAGGTACATTCATAACCTTAAAAATTGTGTTTTTAAACTTTTAATATTATCAATGAGCACCTACTCACATCGAATTGATCTTTGCAAAAAGAAAAGACTTTCAGTCGATAAAGTTACAGGATTTAGCAAGTTTTAAGCATATGTTCATGTGTAAGTATGCTTATTTCTCTTGGCAATTTAAACCACAACTTTTCTAGTCTTTTACCAAGTGTATCATGATAACTACTATATTTTTCATGTGATCTATTAGAAATCATGGTTTTATAATATTAACTTAGAAAGTTTATTTTCTACGTGCTTGCGAGTGTTTGTTTACAAATGTTTTGACGTCATAGCATAGATAAGTCTATAGACTAAATAGCGTTTTTGTATGTCTTCTAGGTAAAAATAATCCTAATATCCTTGTCATTCTCTATACAGAATGAAAAGGAGAGACTGATGTTAAATTAAGTTTTAAATTTAGAGAACCATCCAGAATCGGCACCCACCAGTGTCTGTGTCTGATGGTAAATGTTTACAGCAGCGTGATAAATGCTTCCAATGCAGCGAACAAGAACATCGAGGTCGAGAACTTGATGAAGACGAAGAAAACGATTTCCTGCAGGACAGTTCGGCCGATGATTCGTCAGAGAACGACGACGACAGCGATACCATCGACGATGAATAACTTTCGCGATCTTTTTATTCCTATATTTCGATTTTGTTCATATTAACTTTTAATATATTTTGGGTTCTTTTCATTTTGCCCTCGATTTTCTTTTATTTAGTTACAAATAAACCGAAACGAAAATATATCGGGAAAGATTCTGTCCATTGCTAGAATAATCTTTACCTTTACTGCGTCAGCTGACGGTCTTTCCACCGCTATATACGCAGCTGATTGTTATTTTCGTACTTATGATTATTTAAAGAATCACGTAGTTCAATTTCATCCGACGTATCATAACTTTATTTTACGTTTTTTTTTACAAATTCATGCGGCCAGCTGACGCATAATCCCCCGTTCACGATGCAGCTGACGATTTTTTTTCAGCTCAGTATGATGTCAACTATTCGTGAAAAAAGTTTGAGCTGGCGTACTATTACTTTATTTTTTATTTTTTTTTACCACTTCCGCAACCTCCCAATTCCACACCCACCGCGGGTGCGCCAGCTGACGCTTGGTTCAGTTATAAGTAGTTCGCGATAAATAGTAAAGGAAGGCAAACAGTCGGCGTAAAATCACTGCCAAAAATGCAACGCTACCTCCCGGACTATAAGGACAGGCATTTCGTCATTGAAGCTGGCTCGTGGAAGCTCCCCTCTCCCCTCCCAGGTTGTTAGAATCTGTTCCTGACCCAGCAAGATATTTTTATAAGGATTTATTCAATGATTTACGCAACCCCATATGCGTATAAACCAATTCTACAAATGAAGTAATGATAAAAATATTATAAGAATTTTGGACTGGCTACCATGGTTATATATTACTTAAAAATAAATAAGTCATATAATAAGAAATAAGTTCAAAGTTCTTGATATTTTGTTACAAGGTCCCTATTATCTACATAATATATTGTTTTTTGTATTTAAATGACACTATGCATTTCACACCTTGTTATCATTTTTTCATCATTGCATGTTATTTCAACACTCAAAAAATGCCATTATCTCAAAAGTAACATTAGGAATTATCCATTTTATGATTTGGGCCACCTTTTTTCAGACAAAATAATTAGTTGTATACAGTTTCCTACAGCTACCAACCTACATTACTTTAAGTAAAGTAGCTGACAGTATTTTTTTTATAACGAAATACGCATGTTTACAGCATGGCAGGCCTCATATCTTTATGAGGCCTGCCATGCCAAAATAACAACTCAGTTTGTTCTCATAAAATCTATGTGTCAAACACTCACCTTTTAATAATTGATTAGGTACGGTAAGATAACGTTCTCATAGTATTATGATGACACATATTTCAGAAAAGAAATTTGATGAAACGCCACAAATTGAGAAAAGTTTCTGGCATGCATCAAAGTATTACGTTTGCTGGGCAACGTTCGTAAATTTGGGCTGGCCATAATCCAATAATATAGGCACTCCATTAATTATGAAAAAAATAATTAACCAACATCTGGAGGCCTAGCGCCTAAAGGGATTGCTATGGCCATCGCTATCGCTTACGATTTTATTTGTTATTTCTGTCAGCAGACGGTTTTCAAATGCCCCGGGCTAATTTTCCTTTTGCATTGGTAATAACAATATTAAAGAAAATGAGCGTGAGGTATTTGAAAACCTAAGGCGGTCAGAAATAACAAAATAAAATCGTAAGCGATAGCGATGGCCCTAGCAATCCCGTTACCCGATTGCCCCCCTGGTTTTAGCCAAGCGTAACAAATAAGCGAAAATAATGCTTCTACTTTTTTATAATTTATTTAATATTAATTATTAAATTACAAAACTTTGAACTATTTCTAAAGGTAAAATGTATTTGATAAAATAGAATTATAAATTATATGTATCATATAATATTTTGCTATTAATATGTAATATGTTGTGCTATCGGGAGTAGGGGATGTGGACATTCACTGTCATATAAAAGCTGCGGAGTGTTTGTACCGTTAAACAGTTGGTACTTTCTGATCATCAGTGCAGTAGTAGGGGTCTCAGAGCTGAGATCTCTTCCCCTTTGCAAGATGGCTTCCTACTTGACAGTAAGTAGCGGAAGATCATTGGTAGATTCACTTATCGAAAATATAAACGAAACATCTCAGTGTGCGAAGATAGATCTTGTTTCGAATTAGATTCAGTGCTTCGTTTTATGGAAAACAACAAAATTTTATAACACCGATCAATCGGCCAAAACGGATTACAAATAAAATATTCTGAGCTTTTTCTAAATTAATCTCAAATTGTAACAAGTAACGGAATTAATTATACTAATTAATAGTGTTTACCAGTGAAAGTGGAAGTAATGAAAGTTCAATTAATAAACTCCTTAAATATTCATGAGGAGTAATTTTGTACGCAGGATGAAGTAACGTAAAGAAACTTAATTCACGCACTCAAGTGGCCGTGTTATTACTTACGTCATTCGGAACAAGAGATTCTATCTAGTTACACACTGCACTGACCACTTTCGATTGTCTATCACTGCAGCCTAAGAGTAACGGAGTTGACTTCCTGTTTCTGCTCTTGATTGAAATCGATAGTGAATTAAGTTAGCGATAATATAAGCATATTAAATAGGTATTATTGTTATTATTTCAGCTGTGCTGTTTCCTACTGGCTAGCGCTGGCGTCTGCTTCGCGACTTTTGGACATGAGCAGTTAGTATTTTTATATGTCCCTTCCCTTAATGATTTCTCCAACATACACAAAAATGTTCTATTGTTTGCCATGTTTATGTGTGTGTTGTGTGATAAAACTATTTCTTTAAGCATTTAAATACAGATTAGCAGTGCCAAGATACTACTTACGTAGACGGTTAACCGCAAAAAAGGTTGTTGATGCAGTAATTTGGTTGAGTTTTCTATAAGCGATTCTCACGCGTCTCTTTTATTGCGGTAAACGGTGAAAAGCAACCATTGTATTTAATCATACTGATTCTTGCTACCCTTACTACTCTAAAGATACTATGTTTTCACTGCTGTCACGTTTAATCTGCTGGCTATGCGACCTATTGTTTACATCGCGCGTTTTCACGTTACGGAAAAGAGTTTGATTGAGCCTGACGTATGGTGTTTTTCTTTTGCAGCGTGCATATTCGCGTCCATATACCTGAAGAATCCCATTCCTCCAAGGAAGTGATAGTGCATGAAGAACATCATGGTCACGGTGGAGGTGGAGGTGGATTCGGCGGCGGGTTCGGAGGCGGATACGGGGGTGGTCACGGCGGTGGTCATGGAGGCGGTCACGGCGGAGGAGGAGGCCTCGCCGAACATTTACATGGAGGTTTCTCTGATCATCTGAAAGGCCATGGAGGTCACGGAGGCGGTGGCGGTTTCGGAGGCGGTTTCGGAGGTGGCTTCGGAGGCGGTCACGGCGGAGGTCACGGAGGAGGTCACGGAGGCGGTCACGGAGGTGGTCACGGAGGTGGTCACGGAGGCGGTCACGGTGGTGGCTTTGGAGGTGGTGACCACGGACACGCCATTATCATAAGCGGAGGTGGAGGTCACGGCGGAGACCATGGTGGACATGATATCGGCGGTCATGGCGGTGGAGGTGGAGGTGGACACGACTTTGGAGGTGGCCATGGAGGCGGTCACGGTGGTCACGATTTTGGAGGCGGTCATGGATCAGACTTAGGAGGGCACGGAGACATTGACTTAGGTGGCGGCCATGATATCGGCGGTGGTTACGGAGGTGGATTCGGAGGCGGTCATGGAGGTGGATTTGGAGGCGGTCACGGAGGTGGTCACGGAGGCGGTCACGGAGGCGGTCACGGAGGAGGATTCGGTGGTGGTTTCGGAGGCGGATTTGGAGGTGGACACGACCACGGTCATGATATCGGCGGCGGATTCGGCGGTGGTGGTCACGATCATGGCCATGACTTGGGCGGCGATCACGGAGGCGGTCACGGCGGCGGTTTCGGAGGTGGATTCGGGGGTGGCCATGACGATCACCACGGTGGAGGCGGATTTGGCGGTGGCATAGGCGGTGGTCACGGATTCTCTTCTGGCGGTCACGACAGCTACAGCGGCGGCGGCGGTGGTAGTCACGGCTTCTCATCCGGAGGACACGACAGCTACAGCCTAGGAGGCGGTTCTGGATTCAGCTCTGGTGGACACGACAGCTACAGCATTGGTGGTGGAGGCGGTCACGATAGCCACGGATCTGGCGGCTTCGGCGGTGGATTCGGCGCCAGTGCAGGAGGTCACGATAGCCACGGTGCCGGTGGATACGGCGGTGGCCACGACAGTCACGGATCCGGTGGTTTTGGCGGCCACGACAGTTACAGCCTTGGCGGCGGCGGTGGACATGACCACTCTGGCGGTGATTCTTACAGTTTAGGAGGTCACGGAGGTGGATTCGGAGGAGGTCACGGAGGTGGATTCGGAGGAGGTCACGGAGGTGGATTCGGAGGAGGTCACGGAGGAGGTTTCGGAGGTGGTCATGGCGGTGGTTTAGGGGGTGGCCACGGAGGTGACAGTTACAGCGTAGGATTCGGTGGAGGCGGCGGCGGTGGCCACGGTGGATTCAGCCTCGCTGACATTGGAGGAGGCCACGGAGGTCACGGCGGCGGCGGCGGTGGCGGCCACGGACACGGAGGTGACAGCTACACACAAGCCATAGTGGCCGGTCACGGCGGAGGCCCTTACCATAAACGGAAATAATCTTAACAATGAGAGAAAACAGAACCGACTAAGTCATAGCCCTCAGTGTTAAAATGTCTGAACCATGAGTACAATTATTTATAGTTGCGAAGCACTAGTGAAGTATGTTATGTTGTAAATAGTTTATAGATTTAAGTTATTGTTATTTTTGTTGAAGTAAATGTATTTAAAAACGTACAGTTGTTTTATTTTATAACGAGTTTTGGTGATGAATTTTGTAATGTTCTCAAAAAATCACAATTCTTAAGAAAATATTTAATAACCCTCTGAACATATTGATGAATGTATGACAAATTATATTACTCTGGATTTATGATTTAATTCATTAAATACATTAAATTAAATCATTTATTTCAGTTACTTACAATATAAGAACTTTAAAAGAAAGCTTTGACCCCAAAAAACATATAAGGAAAACAGTTTCGAGCGATTACATTACATAATACGCCTACATGTTAGGAAGCCTTATACAATACTTAGATCACTCTTACTCCATACCTACTTTTCAAACATCATTAAAGAATTCTCAAAAGCTATACGATGATAACCTTCCTATATTGTAAAATGTCATCTCGTGATTACACAACAAATTCGACTAATCCGTCTGTAGGTGAAGCATTCTGAAGAAAGCTCGATTCGCTCATAAAACAGAGTTTATGAAATATAAAACTTTCTATTGTCGAATTCGAAAAGATTCGAACCATTGCATCACAATGAAGATTCACTAAGATTTGATTTAATTTATTCGTGCGAATCTGAAGATTCATACGCTCTGTAGAATTAGAGAATTAAGAGACAATAAATTTACGCAACTAACATAATGAATGAGTCATAGAATTTTTATTGTGTGATATTTTGTGAGTTTCAATAGTCACTAATTAAGGAAGTTCAAGAGGCGCAACAAATGAGCATAAGTAACATAAAAATTCTTGGTTTTAGGGCTCCGTACCTCTGAAGGAGAAAAAAACCTTTAAAATGTAGTTGTTTGTCTGTCCGCCTGTCCAAGATCATAGATCATAGTTGAAATTATTAAGATGAAATTAATATTTCATGATCTTACATCTATTTCGAGTCAATACTCAGGCCTGATCTGCAATCCCTTGGAGTTCTAAAGAGATCACACTTACCTTCGCAGTAGATACTTCCGGCTGACTTAGAATCTGATGTTATCTGTCTAGTATTTTGTTGCATAATTATAGTATAATGATAAATTTCAGAAAACGTTGTTTTTAATGTTAAGAAATGGGTTTTTGCAATTATTAACTTAAAGATAAGGACGACCTAATTATACTTTACAAGTGTAACTTAAATCTTATCCAATCTTTGTTTGTGTTTTGTTTGTGATTATATTACAGATATCTACAAAATTGGTAATTTTACAACCAAATTTCACCCCCTATTTATAACGGTTTGAAAAAAAAATAAAAAAAATGCATGCTTTAATAGCAACTGTAAACAAAAACTCTGCAAAGTTTAAAGCAAATCTTTTGTTGTGCTTGCGAAGCATTTGTTGTTTTAAACTTTGCAGAATTGTTGTTTATAATTGTAACTAAAGTATGCATATTTGTTTTTTTTTTCAAACTATCATATTTATTAGTAACCTTTTATGATGATATCATGAACTAAAAGCTTTGGTGCCGTGGTCATTTTAAAACACATCTATCCTTGTCCGTTATGTAAGGGTCTGTGTTCGCCCTTCACTCGTGTTAAAGAAAGCTTTCATTTAAACTCGTAAGATCTTGATTCACTTCCTATAATTTCGTAACAAAATCTTACCGCTATAGGTGCAACTTTGTCTCATTAATGCTGGACTATAACAAGTAATAATTAATAATGCTTTATGGAATATTTATGACTTTTTATTATGATCTAATCAGCGGAATAGCTATTGAGTGCCTACTTGAGGTACTCCACGATTTTTAATGGATTTTTAATTATAAAGTTTTAGAGGTTCGCTAGAGCGTTGCCAGCCGCTAAGATCATGAAGGCTCTTAACTCAATTGTGTTGCGTGCGTCGAATTATGTAGCGAATTCATTCGAGTTTTAACGTACAGAAAGCAGCAATGTTTGGTCAGGCAAGCAAGTCAAGTGAGTGGACTAAGGACTGGTTGTTTTAGGCGACGCCCTTACATATAAAGTGACCGTTTTTATGATACCTATTACCTAAGTTGAACACAGCTTTACCTACTTTAAAACATGACCACAATTGTTTAGTTCCAAACTAAGTAGAACTTGGTGTTAGTAAAAAATGTTGAATAGCTTTTTTTTAAGTATAATAATACTACAAATGATTGCCCCCCCAGTAGGAATCAAACCGGACTGGACCGGAGGACCTTTTGAGCAAAAAACAGAGGAGCACTGCTGTTAGAGCCTGTGCAGAAAGAGAATGGGAAGAAGCGAAAAACGGAACTAACATTAAGATTTTTATATGGCAATCCAACCCAGCCATCTGTCAAACGTCAAAGTTTTGTATTGATACGGATTTGTTTGTTGTTGTGATTTCTTGCGATTTTTTGTATTTAATCATGTCTAAAAGGGGTAAAACCTTATAATACCAATACCCAATCCAAATACGGTAGAAAAGCACTACAGCGCCCTCAAATCTAAATCCCTTTCTTTTTCCGCACAGACTCTACACTAGTAGACCCTAGCAATCCTACTAATATTGCTACAAACTGGCCAATAGGCCGTGAGATATTTTTTAAAGACAATTTTGTATTGTCATTTGTTTGTCCTTGGTTTCCTTGTGGTCCTTGCTGTCATCCTCGCTATAAGCTTGCATTTTGGTTTGTATTTATTTTAATTCTATTTATTATAATTGTTTCCCTTACTTTGAGCCCTTTCCTTTCCTATCACCTATTTCTTACAAATATTACAAATGTGGATGATTGTTATTTTAATCACGCAAGAACTACTTACTGAATGTATTTCGATGAAATTTAGTACGCATATAGTTCATGACCTTGGTTGAGACATGATAATTTTTACCTCGGAAAAATGTTAGGTTCCTCTGAGATTCTTGAAAAAAACAAAGACGTCGCGGGACGCGGCTAGTTAGATTAGATCTATTAGAAATATTCACACTAATTACCCTAGCCCCAAAGTAAGCACTGTATGCCTTGTATTATGGGGTTGTAATTGGTAATAAAGCAATGCTCGTATTCATCATAGAATTATTTGCTTCGCCGGGATTCGAACACAGGACCTCTGAGTAGGCGATACCTTGAAAACAGGAGTTGGTACAAACCACTCCACCAAGGAAGTCATCATAACTTACCCTTAAGTGATAAGGTCTAAAAACCACGAGGCAAGTGAAACTTTTAAAAATCAAGAATAAAAAAGGTTCCCTCGGCTGGGGATAGACCCCGGTAATGCTTGTTGGAGAAGTCTGAATTTTTAATAACAATACGCTATTTGACTGTCTGAAAAAATAATGTACCAATTGTTGGTATCTGTATTAAATATATAAAAATATGAATATTAGCAGCGAATTTACTATTCTGAATGAACAAAATTAATTAATAACTTTTCCGTGAGATCTTTAAATAGAAATGATTATTTTGCTCCATGGTCACGTGACCGGGGAGGTCTGGGCTTGGCCAAGACTAAAATGACGTCACACGCTAGTAAACTTCCGGCCAAAGTGACATTACATTGTATCGTTTGACGTTTTAATGACAGTCGTGTGACGTCACATAATAGTGAGGCTCCATAATGTTCAGAGCAACGTTTTCGCGGCAACTTGAAAATTGTTTTCTTTTTTATTTAATTTAGTTCTTTTACTGAATTGCACAACAGAGTAAAAAAATATCCAATAGTAAAGAACGTGAGATCGTTTTCTAAAACTTATCAAATATCCTATTAAAATGTAGTGCGCCATGCTAAAGATGAACGGAAAAACTTTTTGGCGATGTTATAAAAGTTTCAATTTAATATGTTTTTCTTTTATTTTCAATTTATTTATTAATTTGCATACATTACAAACATCATTACAGCACAAAAACCTTAAAGATTTATCTGTGTTGCAGAGTCGCTCCATAACCAATCACGGCAAACAGCCTGCCTGGTTTTCAAAATAATACTTTTTTAACATTTTGACATAGGGTCTAGAAGATTTTATTTTATTTTGAATAGCATCTGGTAGTTCATTGGTGAATAAAGGTAACATACAAAAAAATACTTAGATGTTCTGGTACCATAAATATTGTTGTACTTTATAGTAATAAATAAATTTTTATTTTTTAATTTCCTGAGATTTAATGGTCTTTGATAATTGATTAACAATTTGTCTGGGTTAGTCAATCTAATAATATCTTTATAAACGGCTGGTTTATTTGTGTATAATTTACACAAAGTTCCAATAAAAGCTTCGCACATGTCGTACTATGTGCCGCCTACAGTGTCGACGTTGAATTACGTAAACGAAAGCCGGTTATCTTACACGTTTTAAGGAGATAAAATTACTCACTTCCTTGGTACATGTTCATATTAGATGAAACAGTTTGTAGTTATTTAATAATTCATAACCGACATTATGTTACCTATATACCTACTTATATACCTTTTATACTGCGATCGATCACTTTACTATTCATACAGAATATTGTTTTTTTAAAAGGGTGGCGATATTTTTTACCTTGTTTTTCTTTGATTTAAGTCATTTATCTGTAATAATTGGTATTGAAAAAAAATTAGATTATATTATTACTAGCTGACCCAGCGAACTCCGTACCGCCATAAAATAGGGGCTGGTAGAAAGGTGAAAATTTAGGATTGGATGTAATTTTAATGCCTCATTATAAAAAAAAAATGTGTCCAAAAAATAAAAAATATGTTAGGGGTATCTATATATAAATATGTTATCATTTAGGGGTATGAAAAATAGATAGTAGCCGATTCTCAGACCTATTGAATATGCATTCATAATAATCAGTTATGCCGTTTCGGGGGAGTATGGTAACTAACATTGTGACACGAGAATTTTATATGTAAGATTAGCTGACCCAGCGAACTTCGTACCTCCATAAAAATAGGGACAGATGGTAGAAGAGTGAAAATTTAGGGTTATGTGTATTTTTTAATACCACATAATAAAAAAATAAATATTGTCCAAAAAAAGATTTTAGGGGACTGTAACGTAGTGTTCCATCAATTTCCTAGGATAACATTCCCCCTAACCCATATGAGAACACTACGTTACAATACCCAATATTTTGAATTTTGGCGCGAAGGCTCATTGTAGGTTTCAGAACACTACTTTACAGGTGGACAACCCTTATCACTTAAGGATATGAAAAATAGATAGTAGCCGACTCTCAGACATATTGAATATGCATATCAAAGGAGATTGCTCAAATTGGCCTAAATACACAAAAAATATTGACATACAGGGTAATTCTTGGCGTAATTTATAATTTAATTTACAGTCATTAGATTTCAACGGACACCTTTGTATAATATATTTACTTTAAAAAGGACTTTTAATTTTACCGGTTTGCTCAGACAATTATTATAGATGGTAGGCGACATCATAAAGTCTATTGCCATACATTTTTCGCCAAACACCTCCATAAACACATTATATATATGTTAGACTTTAAGGTATCTATCTATGGGCCTACGTTCCCTGACTATAAATTAATAAATAAAAAAAATTATAAGGTGTGATACACTAAAAATCTAAAATATGGTTATCCTAAAAACTTAACAAAAATAATGAAGCTACTGAATATATGGCTATAGAACCTAAATCTCTTCTAGCTTTCTTTGGTTAGTGAGAGTTTAAAAATTCTCTCTAATCTGTGGCTCATTCACAATCATCACACTGTTTCTGTCACAGAGTACCTTATTATAACCGAAAATGACACCTGATTTTAAAAGTTACTCTTATGCATTAACTTTAAAAACAGGCAACTATCTGTTAATCTACATGCTCTATATACCTGAATCTAATCCATAATTTCAGTACTTGGCTTGATTTCCCTAGTTTACTATATAACTTATTTGTTTTTTATTATTTTAATATGTTCAGTGTATATGGTTTATAGAAGTTTTCAGGGGTGTCCGTCAATAATATTCGTTTCTACAGTAATTTATATATGATTTCGAATCTAGGAAACAATTTTTCATGATTATTGGTCTTTAGGCCAAACATGTATGGAAGCTGAGCAATCTCCAGGAGATTGCTCAAATTGGCCTAAATGCACAAAAAATATTTACATACACGGTAATTCTTGGCATAATTTATAATTAAATTTACAGTCATTAGATTTCAACGGACACCTTTGTATAATATATTTACTTTAAAAAGGACTATTAATTTTACCGGTTTGGAAAACATACAAATCATTTTTAATGGCTATGGGTGTAGTAACATTCAGCCAAAGACTGATCGAAGTTGTTTATATAAATAAAAAAAATGGGTGCGTGTGAGAAGTTATCCTTCTTTGGCATCGTTTAAAATTAGTTTTTAAGTGCATGCAAATAATTAATTACAATAAATTAATAAAAAGTCTGGAAAAGGACACAGTCAATAAAGTTCAGTTTTAATTTGAAAAAATAAATAAATAATCAAAATATTCAATTAAAATCGCTACTGAATATAATTTATTAGAACAAAATAATATGTGATTTGCACTTGTATGAAACTCAAACACGTATTCCGAATATACAAACTAGAAACATGTGGATAAATATTATAAATATGAATACCTATAACTGTTACTTTATTACAAAAAATAAAGATGTGGTTTTTGGTTCTACTACACCAATGGTCAAGAGATGGCGCTGTAGTCTCCTGAATCGCGCTTTGGTTCCGTTGTTCCAGATTAATAAATACTTTTGATAGGCCTTCACAATGCAGTCGTTAGCACCCACTAAATAGAGATTCTATTTCTATTTTGTTATTTTGTTGGTAGATTTTCTTAATGTGCGGTAAACACAAAAGCGTAACAAAAATTATCGCTAAAGCGACCAACTTCATGCTGTTAATTTTTGTGTTACAGTGATGCGCGCGCATCTTAAAATTTCACTCTCATCATTTTTTCATAACGCGCCTAAAGAAGTATAACTTCAACAAATCTATTTTGTAAAGATCGATAAAATAAATCATTTTTTTATTACACTGTGGTATTAATATCCACGACTATATTATCATTTTCACAAGATGCAAATGTGCTCAGACAATTATTATAGACTAGCTTTTGCCCGCGATTTCGTCCGCGTTATCGTTGTTTTTCGTAAAAAAGTAGCATATGTCCTTCCTCAGGGTTCCGTGGTTTTGATGTGACAGACAGATTAACTTTCGTATTTTAGTAGGGAAATATAATACTGTTAAAAATATCGCAATAAGGAACTCCAGAATATTATTATTATCACTGTGCCCCGAGACCATCAGCGTGTAACTCCTTGTATGTTATTATGTTAATGTATTGGTAATATTGTTTAGATCGCTTTCACATGAGTCTTAAGTACATATAGAATGAAAATACTTCAGCGCAAAGCTTCCGGGTAGACTACGTTGAAATTTGACCCGTCCGGAACGTGAACATAAAAAAATCTAGGACTGCTAACCCGGGAAAGACCGACATAACTGATCATGTGAAAAACAACTGACACCGAGATCTACTCCAACAACACGAAAGGTCTGCCCTTGAGCCTTATTTATTGTCATTGCATAACACACCGATACTGGGAATTGCGTTCTTTTAAATTGGAATGGAAAATTATTTGGTATTATGGGAATTCTGGGAATAAAGATGGTTTCTCCTGCATCGCAACCTATTAAAATTTGAGCCTCGATTACATTTTGTTGCAACTGGGTTACTTTAAGCCGAGTTCCATTGCAAATTTGTGGTGGTCTTAAATTTCGGAGCAGAATAATCGGAATGCCAATTTTTAAACAAATTTCATGAGAAGGAAGTACGGGCATATTTAAAGAATTTAAAAATTCTATCGGGTAATTAGTGGCTTCTTGTTCATCGGCCATTCTATTTATTGAACTATAAACTTTGCTTTCCCCCTGGATATTCGACAGTATTTTATTATTAATCTCAGATGCCTGGTCATTGCGAGGAGTTAAAATGGACCTTTCGCATAGCCAAGAATTGTTCTTATTTAATATATTTGTTACGTCACCGTAAACTGACGATGTAAGATGTTGTTGGAATTGCACTATACAACATAACTCAGGCGTCAGAATAAGTGTTCCTTGGTGTAGCAGTGGATAGGTATCTTTGGTGAAGGTATTTTCTTTAATAATATATCAGAAAATTCACGATCATCCGGGTTATCTATAGTTCCCACTCGCATGTTTATAGTCAAATAAATAGTCAAATGCACCGATTGTATATCACGCCACAAATAAGAGCTTTTCAGGCAAGCCCTAACCTCAGCAGCTCGGGTTCCCCGTGGTATTACCGTTAAGGTTTGTCGGAAATCACCACAAAATAAAACTGTGATACCGCCCATGGGTCGATCATTTTGTCTTATATCTCTTAAAGTTCTGTCTACCGCTTCTACTCCTTTTCGATGGGCCATCGTACATTCATCCTATATGATTAAATTACACTTTGAACGAATATTTAAAAACTACAAAAACAACTAATACGTGGTCCTAACTTTAGCTACCTTACACATAAAATCTAAGTGACTATTTGAATTAAAATATTCTTATAGAATTATAATCAGAAATATATACAACTCACAACAAAAAAGAAATGAAAATAAAGCTGAAACGCCTGTGCAATACTATCTACCTATACCTCCTTCACTTAAAAATAAATACTTATAACTACTTTAATTAATAAAAGTACCTACGCTTAATAATTTTTAATTTGAACGAATATTTATACACTACCAAAACAACTAATACCTGTTTTACAAAATAACAACAAAAGAAATTCAAATAAACTATTTAAAGACTAAAAGTCGCGCTGATAAGCACGGTTTCGGTCTCCCAGGCGGGGGAGCAGATGAGAAATCCTCATGGATACCCTACAGCCGGCTGCAAGGTACTGACTAAAAAACACCCGTAGGGGCTGCCTCTGGCCGGGAAGGCCTCTAAGGCTTCATCGGAAGCGATCGTCCCCCAGGGGGGGAGCGACGCAGAAAACAGATTTAGACAGCTCGCTCTCGGACCTTTGATACCCTACCGCTGCCGCGACCCGTGTCGAGCGCGGCAACCGTTACACAAAAATAATCCTTATAGCATGATTCAGTATTCACGTGCGACGGTGTGATGGCTTATTTCATGTATAAGTTTGGTGTTTCAATACCGAGTATTATAAACGTAAGAGTAAACAAATATGATCAGAATGCTCCGAACTGCTAAGCTATCAGGAGTTACACGTGTTATTGTGAGTCAACCATAAAAGATAGACATATGCTGTTGCGGGATATTTTTTAGACAATTTTATGTAGAATATTTCCGTCATACATGATTTCTATGTAACTTTAACCATTAAGGCTGCACACGCCACGGAAGCTTAAAAAATGGAGTAACTTCTCCCGTTTTCCCAACATTTCCCTTCACTACTCTGCTCCTATTGATTGTAGCGTGATGAAAAGTATACTATAACCTGCCCAGGAGTATGAAGAATAATTGTACCAAGTTTCGTTAAAATCCGTCGAGTAGTTTTTGTTTCTATAAGGAACAAACACACAGACAGACAGACAGACAGACAAAAATTTTACTGATTGCATTTTTGGCATCAGTATCGATCACTAATCACCCCCTGATAGTTATTTTGAAAATATATTTCATGTACAGAATTGACCTCTCTACAGATTTATTATAAGTATAGATGGTAGGCGACATCATAAAGTCTATTGCCATACATTTTTCGCCAAACACCTCCATAAACATATTATAATCTGTATATAATATGTTAGACTTTAGGGTATCTATCTATGGGCCTACGTTCCCTGACTATAAATTAATAAATAAATAAAATTATAAGGTAAAAATCTGAAATATGGTTATCTTAAAAACATAACAAATATAATGAAGCTACTGAATATAGCTAAGCTATAGAACCTAAATCTCTTAGCTTTCTTTGGTTAACGAGAGTTTAAAAATTCTCTCTAATCTGTGGCTCATTCACAATCATCACACAGTTTCTGTCACAGAGTACCTTATTACAACCGGAAATGACACCTGATTTTAAAAGTTACTCTTATGCATTAACTTTAAAAACAGGCAACTATCTGTTAATATACATGCTCTATATACCTGAATTTAATCCATAATTTCGGTACTTGGCTTGATTTCCCTAGTTTACTATATAACTTATTTGTTTTTTATTATTATAATATGTTCAGTGTACATGGTTTATAGAAGTTCTTAGGGGTGTCCGTCAATAATATTCGTTTCTACAGTAATTTACATATAATTTCGAATCTAGGAACCAATTTTTCATGATTATTGGCCTTTAGGCCAAACATGTATGGAAGCTGAGCAATCTCCTTTTAATTTTTGCAATTATCACTATTTCTTGAATACTTACCTGAATATGAATCTCCTGTATGTAAGGACCTAAGTTTGCTAATTTTGTTAATGTAAGACAATACGAATATTAAATACATCCTTTTATTACTTAGATTAAAAGTGAAGATTTATTCACTGGAAAGAATATTACAATATATGATGACAAAACTAAAGATAGAAAGTTATTAAGTTTGATATAACTTATCTTTTGTATGTCGTGCCTTGTCGCTGTGTACAAGCAAGAAGGTGGTACTGAGAGTTAAGAATGAAAATAACAACAGGCGTAACAACCCACTGTGCAAAATAGCGATAGAAACAGAAATAATGCGTCTTTAGAAATTCTTTCATTTTGCGTGTGCTAAAGAAATAGGGTTTAATAACATTACCTTGAAATAAAAAGAAAAAAACAACAGTCACTGTTTTAATTTATATTAAAGGACTTTTTACACTAACACTTCTTTCGCCTAAGAATTCGTAAATTGCATGAATACCATTGTCGTTTCGCTTCATTTATAGCTAATAATCAAAAAAGATTATTGCAGCTATATTTAACACAGCATTTGCAATAAAATGTTCTCATAGCAAAAGGTTTAAGTTAGAACCATCTCACTCGCGGCTACGAGTTTACCAACCAACATAGGACTAAGATCACGAACAATAATTACTATATACAAAATAACTTACAAAAAATACCCACTACTTGTATCAGTTCAAATTTTGTCACCATATTTCAATTGTCCCCTAACGTTCGCGTCAGAAGCCGAATTTTGCACATACTGCATCTGATTATGAGGTCTGAGATTTGGTCGGTCATCGCTTTTGAAATCCATGATCACAGAGTACAGAGGCCGGTGATCTTGCTCTGTGTTCATCTTGTTCGAATTCTTGCTTCTACTATGTCGTTGCCTCTTTTCTACTTCTGTCAGGAATTGAGGAGATTCAGTTGAAGGCGAGTTTGAATTCGATAATTCGTAATATTGTTGTGGTGAAACAGTCGTGGTCGTCGCTATAGATGGAGTCTTTGGCGTGGTAGATTGTGGCGGAGCTTCTACATATTGAAAATTATCATTAGAGGCCTCGGGTGCGGATGCTTGCTCGTTATGCATGGCCTTAGCAGCCATCGCTGAGTAATATTGGTGTACAGGCGATGACTCTTTTATCGTGAAGGGTGTAGATGTTACACCGTTTGAAGTTCTAGTATCATCAAAACTGCTAAAGTTTTCAAGAGCCGTAGGTGCGTCATCGTCATTTAGTTCTGATGACATTCCACTTACATCTAAGTGATCAACAATTGTTTGGTGGTCTTTTCCTCCGAAATTAATATTTTGAGTTGATACGGACTTTTTTTTTGTCCTCGCACCATGATGGGTCATATGATCGTGAACATTTGACGATGAAGCAAATGCATCATATTCAAAATTATTTGCGTAGTTATCCCCTTCATTTAGGTACGACTCTTTAAATTTCGAAAACCCCGTTGGCGCAGAAGCTCCAGGATAAGCCTTAGGTTGATAGTCGTGAACTATGGTAGACGATACTCCGAATGGTGATGGCACACTGGTTTGTCTAAATTCTGATACTGATTGACTATTATAAGCCCGGGTTTTTTTTCCTGGGAGTTTGAATGACGGAATAGGTCTATAATCCTCTAAATTCGTGTCGGATTGTGGAGCGTAATGGGATAGTTTAGGGCTCTGTAACTTTTTTAATGCACTGTTCGGAGTGTAAATGTTTTCGTAATAAGAAAAATCAGTTTGTGGCGTCGGTTTTGTAGGTTTCGGATGTTTATTTGCATATTTGCTTTTTAATCTTTTAGGATGACCTCCATTTATTCTTAGACCTTGGCTATTATAAGAAATTTTGGGTGGTAAAGCTAATATATCCTTATCCAATTCTACATCAGATGGGAATTCACCATGATCGTGAAATATGTGATCATGTGTCACGTCGCGAGGGTTGTATGCAGAATAATCTAGATGTGACGGTGCAGCAAGTGATGCAAAACCAGTGAAAGTTTCCGGAGGAATGCCTATTAAGGGCTGTCTATGCAATGGGATCAAAGGACGAGCCAAACCTAAAGCCGACATGCTGCCAACAGGATCGACGCCTACAAAACCGGGCAGTTTAGGTTCGTTGTCATATACTAGTTTATGAACGTGCTCCTCACTGTAAGTGTGTATATGTTCGGTATCTCCATCGACAATTTTTTCAACTCGTTGCGGTTTTCTGATTTTTCTAATAGTTCCTGATCCGTCGACATCCGAATAAAATTGTTCATGAAAATTCGACACTGGATGTTCGTCTTCCGGTTCTGGCCGTGGTCGTTTCCTCGGGGGCACACGCTTCGTTTTCGGTTTTTTGTTAACCTTTTTACGAGGAGCATCTTTGGTTTTGATAATTTTCACTCTACTGGGGGTAGGCGGAGGTGGTGGCGGGGCGTAGTCAGTGTTTCGGTATGAATCATCCACAGGTTCCGGTGGGGGAGCCAAATCATACTCTTGTTCGTCTAGCTCTGACGGTGTCGGTCCGTAATAGCCTCGAGCTCGATATAACGGTAATAATTTAGAGGCAGCAGGTGAACCTGCTGGAAATCGTGATGCATCTTCATATAATTCCACAGAGTTAAGCGGCAAGAGGCCCGCCACGGCAGGAAGTCCCATACTGGAGGGTAATGCGACTGCACCATCAGCACTTGGTAAATAAGCCGGGGCATATTGAGAAGACGGCGCATACTGAGAAGCCGCTGCGTACTGAGTGGCCGCTGGATGATTCGTAATGTATATTTTCTTATGATGATGTATATGTTTCACCTTTTGTGGAAGATGTATGCGAATCTTCTTTCTGTAACAAAAGTAAATTAGAGTGGCGGTATTCAATCGGGTGTGTGTAATTGCATGTTCGCCGAGCGTAGTGTTAATGTTTTTATGCGCGTTATTGTTCCGCTAAGTGTCAACGGCTCGAGCGTGATGCGGTAGTGACTTTCCCTCTCGACAATGACGAAGTTCGCCTACATTACTTGTCGTTACACATGATATGTTTACTGAATATTTTGATTTATTACATATTTTAGTTTTTTCGCTTTTATTGCCTTCAGGTTCCACTTACACTTTCTAGACGGCAGGCGCTGATTATGCGCCTGGTTGATCGCTGGTTCAATGTACAATTAGTGCGTTGCGGAGAAACATACGAATTAACTCGCAATTGCCGATAGAGTATCATTGACAATATTTACAATTTCCATCGCACAGCTTGTAAGGGCTTTCGCTTTTTAATTAGAAGTCTAACATTTTCCAAGCATCAGGGTAATTGTAGACGTCTACAGTTGATTCATTCATTACATTGTGGAATTTGATTTATTATTTTGTGAATGAAAGAACCAACGACGTCTTCTCACGCCAGCAAAGAAACTTAAATTATTCGTTTTCATTTATTGTGAACGAAATATACAACTAATATATAATTTTAACATTAATTGCTTTTGGTTAAAGTAATGAGATAAAAATACTTACTTAGGTCCTTCTGCCCACACCTGTACCGAAGCAACAGCTATCAGAAGAGCGAACTGTGGACAAAACAAAATCTTATTGAGAACTTAATCAATTGCTGAATTTTAAATTAGTAAGATTTCATAGTAAAATAGTAACAATGATTATTATTGATCCCATGGCAAACTGGCATCTTAAATATTAACATAGTTTGAGATTCGGTACCTATTATTATTCTGGAATAATAATGGTTCTGACGTCCGCGTCAGGGTACAAAAACTTCATTAAATTATGTTAATTACATGATCGATATTATAGACTAAGGTTTGTTGTGATTATGGCCAAAGATCGAACCAAGAGCCAGGAAACATCATTTTTATATTGCAAAATATTTAACCATATATAGAAAGGGATATTTTAATGGGAGCCGATTAAGATGAAACCAAAACTCCTAAACAAGATTTTTACTCACGATACACTGAAATGATAAAAATGTTAACAGTGCAGTAGGGTATCGTAATATTCTGATAATTAATACATTAACATATTATTAGAAACAATGCCTGCTAAGTTTTACTGTTGTCAAACTAAAATTGACTTTGTCTACAGTGTTTTATTCTTTGTAAAATTCAGCTTCCGTGCTTAAAGGTTTTTTTCCGTAATTAAAAGCTAATTATCGTAAATTCTGACAATAAGGACATTATATAAATAAAATGACAAAAGAAATAAATATGGTATATTCCCCTTATTGATAAAATAAAAATAAATAAATAAATATTTTCAACATTCACACCAATTAGCCTAGCCCCAAAGTAAGCACTGTAAGGCTTGTGTTATGGGATACTAGGGTAACGGTTAGAATACATATACTTTACAAATATAAGTATATTTATATAGAAATACATATTTAACATCCATGACTGGAGTACAAATACTCGTATTCATCACACTAACATCTGCCCCCACCGGGATTCGAACCCGGGACTTCTCGAGTCGGCGACACCTGGAAACCAGGCGTACAAACCACTCGGCCGCGGAGGTCGTCTAATAAATGAGGAATAAACTTGGACTAGTTAAACCATGTTTTGTTCATATCACTTAAGTGACTTTTGTAAGTAACTATGTATCCAGGCACATCTTTGTTTATTAATAAGGGAACATTATATTAATGTATAAGCATTTGCTATAACTTTACTAACATAAAGCAACCGGCCGATGCGGCCAGGCACGACGGCCGTGTTTCTGCATGTTTACTAAAGACTTGTCAATCTTAAATACATAAAATAAACTGTGGGGCTGACTGAATGGCATATCAACGCACAGCACAAATTAGGTAATGAAACTTTGTATGAAAAATGTTTTTCCTTGCGTTAATAGATTTGAAACTTGGTCCGAATACATCGAAATAAATTATAAAGTTTGTCATTTTTAGTTTTCCTAAACAACTAATAAAAGGGGATTTTTTTTACTGAATACCAGAAATAAATAATATTGGGTACCAGGGTTTTTCGAAAATCTACCCCTAAGAGGGTAAAAAAGGGGATGAAAGTTTATATCAAAAAAAATATTCTTTAAGTTAACAGACAAAACTCAGTATGAATAATTTAAAAGAATAATTATAAAAGTCAATTATAAAGTTTACTATTTTTGGTTTGCCTAAACTACCCCTGATTGGAGGATGCCCAAGTTTTTATATGGATAAATTTTAACGCGCATTTCGATTAAATCTAAACTAAGTATTTATACTTCAGACCTGAAATAAATTATAAGGGATCTTTGAAACTCTTAGGGGTAGAGTTTCAAAGAACCCGGGGTGAAAATGGGTAGTAAATTTTACTATATTAGTAGCACTACTCACGGGCTAGATTGAACCGGAAAACGGTTGAATAAATTTGGATAAAAGGCATAAAGTTATTTACCTGCAGGCAGTGGCAAACAATATTTTTTATCCCGAAAATGTAAGATTTCTGAGGGTTTCTCAAAAAACTGTTACGCTGGCCGCTAGTTTTAACTATAATTTTATCTAAAGATAAACAATTATCTTCCTTAAAACAGTCTCTTTGATAGAGCAGGAGGCCTCTTTCATGACAGATGCATATATCGTATTTATTGTTTTCGTGTCTTTTTTTTAAATACCTATCAAAGTTTGTTTCAATATACTTTACAGGTAATTTGCCTTTTTTCTTATTTTTTTGCTTTTTCTAAAGCAATGAATGTCAAAAGGAAAAGAAAATTCTATATTTATCAATAACCCAATTAAAATTAGAATAATTACAACAATTTTATTCCTTAAAACAGTCTCTTTGATAGAGCAGGAGGCCTCTTTCATGACAGATGCATATATCGTATTTGTTGTTGTCGTTTCTTTTTTTTAAATATCAAAGTTGGTTTCAATATACTTTAGAGATAATTTGCCTTTTTCTTATTTTTTTGCTTTTTCTAAAGCAATGAATTGTTAAAAGGAAAAGAAAATTCTATATTTATCAATAACCCAATAAAAATTAGAATAATTACAACAATTTTCTTCCTTAAAACAGCTTCTTTGATAGAGTAGGAGGCCTCTTTCATGACAGATGCATGTAGGTATAGTATTTGTTGTTGTCGTGTCTTTGTTTTAAATATCAAAGTTTGTTTCAATATACTTTAGAGAAAGTTTGCCTATTTCTCTTATTTTTTTTGCTTTTTCTAAAGCAATGAATTATCAAAAGGAATAGAAAATTCTATATTTTTCAATAACCCAATTGTTATATTTTCAGTGCGCCTTATAAGATTATAAGAATTTATTTCAGAAAAACATTGATTTAAAGGTATGTGATAGAACTTTTTTGTTTTAATTTATTTTATGTGACAGATAACTTAACCAATAATTATTAGGAGATGGTTTCTATAAATCCCCTCATAAATCCCCTTTTATGAATATCCATAAATTACATCATCAAAAATATGTTTGTATGTCATGCAAGATTGATTTTCTAATTTCCGATATAGAAAATAAAGATTCCAGCTTGTGTTGATTCTTGATTGTGGTAACTACAGGCAACTACGTGTAGCACGACACGCACTTTTTTTTCTTTTTACTATTTTTACTTGGATGAATTCAGCTGAAGCTTAAACGGCTAAGATATTACTAGGCATTTTTTTTGTTATAAACGACAAATAAAAAAAGAAACTTTATATTTATAAAAGTAGCAGGTAAAAATATAAGATCCTTTAATTTAATTTTTTAAACATTTTTAAAGGATTTCATAAATGAAATAAAAAACTAGACCTGATTATATTGATGTTGTTTTATTTCATTATTAAATTACCTTTAGTAGGTACCTTTACACATAGAGTTATTTGAATACTGCAATACAAAGCAGATATTACTGTTTTTATATATTTTTAATTTACAGCGTAACTTAAATATAAATAAAGGACTTTTTATTAGATAAGTTAAAATACTTCTTCACTAGGCTGTAAAATAATTTTCGATTTTAAGTAGCCATTGAGATTTTACTCTGCAAAAATATATATTTGATGTTGAGCTTCAAAACGTTCCAAAAGATAAAAAGAAATCACTTTTCCGTTTTTTATTTACCCACTCTTATTATTGTTATCTATTATGGATTCTAATAAGGTATATTTTTTTTATAAATACACGCGTATTGCACTTCGCCCAATTCCGAGGAAAGCGATTAAAAAAAAACAATTTTTCGCAGCGCCGCGCCGCGTCCTACTGCATTCGCCACATTTCCTAATTTCACCACCGCGCACAAACAGTCACTTTTCAAAGTCCGTAAATCCTTTACCAAATCACAGTCCTTTACGATGCACAAAGATTCATCACAATCACGTTATCACCTTAAATCGAATTATCACAAAGTATACCGACCAATCGCAACCAATCCATAGTCGCTCCGTTGTCGACGGCGGCTTAGGTAGGGGCACTAACTTTTCTTTATTAATTTTCCTATTGTCGATGCACTTGTCGAAACTGCACTGGCCTTCAAGCTCGTATGATAATTATTCGCGGTGCGCCTGATTATTTATAACATTCATTTTCACGCCTGAAAGAGCCCGTCCCGCAGTGCGTACCAATAGCGCATCAATACAGCTAGCTGTACGAATATGATATTCGCATAGTGCGCCACTATAAGATCCATAAACACATTGTAAACATATATCTCAGTATATAAATATTAAAAAATACTAACTCAGCTCTATGATTGTTGTAGTTGATACAAAATTCAATGGAATTCCCATTTACCATTTATGTTTAAACGGCAAAATCAAATACAAAATATTATGTTGAAAAATGGTGCGCGCTACATAATTTGGTCTGTTACCCTGTTTGACGACATGATGTCAATAGTACCCGACAGACGTTTTAGTAGGGAACGTACGAGTAACAATTACTGTTACTATGCTAGCTGCTTACCATCAGTTTGGTAATTTGATTGTTCGTTACCCTTTTCACATAAAGAATAGATGACTGATGGATCTCCTTTGCAACTGATGATCATTAAAAGACTGAGTGTTTATGCACCTATTCTAGAGCGATACAACGTAAACGAGTTTTTCAGTATTCAAACCTGGGCAACTAACGAAGTAATGTTAAATATTTCATCTTTTAGGGTTCCAGAACTTCTTTACCCAACTGGTGATAACAGAATCCTATTTCCTATTAAACTAGGTTTGTCCGTCCGTTCATTCGTTTCTTCATCTAATAGCCCGCTCAGACGGGGGGACAATTGACGGCGGACTTTTATGTCCGCCAAAGTAGATCCCTTACAACTGCATCGAGTAACGCTGACGAGGGATTTATAGTACAGAAAGTCCCCCGAACAAATGAGGTCACCAAGGACTGGACAGGACAAAAGTACGCGGGTGTCCCTGAAAAAAATAGAACTCATGTGACTAGGCGGATGGAGCCAGTATTTTCTTTTAAAACGTTATGCCAAGCCGTCGTCAGTTCGTAAGTAAATAAAATTGGAAAAGGTATGTCAAAAAACGAAGATAGACATCGCGATGTGCTACAAGAGTTTTCCTTTCCACTTAAATAAAAAAAAAAAATGTTTATTATTTCATAAAATGTCATTCTGTTTATTTTTAAACATTTACTATTTATGGTCTGAGGCCACTTTCTTCTTCATTTCAGTGTTTATTTGCCTACTTTACTTAGAATATTATACTATTTTGGATAGCTAAAAATACGTGTGTCATTCTTATAACTTTTAGGTTAACTTTTATACAACTATTGTTCTTAAAACTTATGAGAAACTTAAGAAAACAGAGTGAAAAACTCTACATTCAGCAGTTATTTAGCACTTAAATTAGATAGTAGTTTTTTCAAGTTTAATTATTGTTTTAGTTAGTACTGGCGTGCCTCCTGGCATGCCAAAGGTCTAATCCAAGAGCTGAAAAGAAAAAAATAATAATAAAATGAGAGCAGAAATGGTAAATACATTTAAGGGAAAAAAATCAAAGCTATTTTTTTAGTAAACGTTTAACTTTTCGACAGTAGGTCGTAGGGTCAAATCTATCAGCAGTGACCTAAATAATCATATTCTTAATTTATTAGGTCGACATTTCCTGTAAACACGAGAGACGTCAAGTTGACAGTAATATTTCGTAAGGAATACTTACATCAACTGTTAATCCTCTCGTTTAGTTTAAAATTGGTTATAACCTTTATAAATTTGCATAATTCTACAAATGTATTAAACAACCTGGGATCCTTTCAAAGAGGCGTGAAGAAGCAACATGCAACAAAACCATGTGTCGGCTAGGTGAGGATGGCTGGTGTGGCAGATAGAACTGCTGTACCAGCTATCTTCACTTCTAAACTTCACAGTCACTTAACATCAGGTGGGGTGGAGTCATTGGTCGGATCTATCAATAAAATAAATAAAAGTAGGTAGGGGAATTATCTTATACTTTTGAAAGTACGGTCTACCGCTTCCGGTATTATCTGTGTTTGCAATAATACGGATTTCTTTTTTCTGCAATGTAAATATAGCGTCTGCGCTATTTACCCATGAGATGATACCGTAGTTTAGCCAAGAATGCGTATATACGTATACGCAACTTACTATAGTAAATTACAATAACTGTTTCCATGTTAGTAGTCTTTCTAACTTCTCGAAGTGCATAAAATACTGCATAATTTAGATTTAATTTTTTTACCATGTGATTTCCAGTTAATATGCGTGTCTATTTAATCTGAATTTCAATAACTTAACTCTCTCTTTTATCTTCGCAAGCGTTAGTTGTTAAAGATATACTTATCATCTTCAAATAATGCACATGACACCTTCGTAATTTTAGGAAAGGCGCTTAATCGTTTAAGATTTCCATAACCAAGCAGATAAAGTTATTAAAACGATAAGCGAAGTTGATAATCACATTTCTATGTTTATCATTAGTGTCCGTTAATATTGTTCTGAATGCCAGTTACTGAACGGCGTACACGCTCTGCCAAACGTGAAACGTCTCATTTTCCAGCGTAGCTAATATAATGTCTTCCAACCTTACAACACTTACGCTGTGCAACGTAATAATATGACATGACAGTGAATTTTCCAATGCCGTGGAAGCTCTTGGTAAACTAGGTACGTGTGTCCTTTCCACAATCTCTTATCAAGTTAGACTTAGACAAGTCCGTCCGTCTGTCTGTGGTGCTGTTTCAGCGGCCCAAACCGTAAGAGATAGATAAAGAGAATATTTAAGTTATAAGTTAAGAATAGTCTGATAAGACTACAAACCGGATTTGAGTAACGTAGCACTTCCGGTTTTCGAGAAATCAGGTTTTGGTGAACATTTGGTTCACTGGTTTGCTAGTGTTTATATATTTTGAAAGAAGTTTAACATATATTGCTACTAGAAAATATCATTAGTTTAACAAGTGTATTTATTAAGATACTAGCTGTGCCCCGCGGTGCTACCCGCAGTTTATTAGAGATATTTTCCCGCAGTAAAACCTAGCCTATGTGTTAATCCAGGGTGTCAGCTAACTCCATACTTATACCAACTTTTATTAAAATCGCTCCAGCCGTTTAGACGTGAAGTAGTAACAAACATACACACTCACACAAACTTTCGCCTTTATAATATTAGTGTGCTGACGAAAAATAAGCTTGTCCTCTCATTTCACCGAAATCTGTCTGTGGGTAAGAAATTATGAATATCTCATTGTCTGGGGAAATTATACCTATTTATATCACATATTAGGAATAGGTACATCAGTATTGCTGCATCAGTAACCTAAGCCGTCGCTCTCTAGGTTTTCGCTGGTGCACTAAATAACTTAAGAAAGTCATTTACATTCGCATGGTTCACAATTTCTTTAATTTCCGTTAGCTTGTTTAATTTTATTAAATTATGGCAGATATTTTTTATTTAATGATTATTATTCACATTAAATGTTGAATTCATCCTTACATAATTACTGAATATGATTAACCATTTTTTTTATAATTAAAGTTAACCTCGTGTTCCTCATTTCCGTCACCCAATTCCGATACGCTGAAACGCGAAGAAAAATATGAAGATTCTAACTATGTTACTATTTTATTCTGTTAGAACATACGCAGTGAATAAATTAATTTGTTGAAAACTGAGACTGTATGATCAAAGTATCGAAGATATTTTTTTTGTCATTTCATACAACTGGTCAGTTTTTCTTTTGGCCATTTACAACTGATCAATGATTTTGTATGTTGATAATATCCATGTTGTCACCCTAATAGTACAACTGCAAAAAAATAACAAATTTTTGGCCACTTAGAAAAGGATAAAAAGCCTCCGTCCTACATCTTTCACAGGCATGTCTTACGCCGTCCGTTAAAGTGGTATAAATGCCAATGTCATTAAGATTCTGGACAGAAAAAAAAAGTATTTTTTACTATTTTAAATTATAAGTGTCTCCCGATTTTTTGGTAAGTTATTAAAGTTTTCAACTTTGAAAGGGTGATTTAATTTCGTGGATTTCTAATACGGCTCGTTGATTACAGGCGGAGCAGAAGGGAGAAGGGGACCTTATTTACATGAATTTATAATACTTGAAGCGAAAAGTTCTTTAGCGGCGTTGTACACTTTTTTTGTAATGGGTAAAAACTGTTAAACTCGCGACAGGACACGTGGCCTGATCGCGTCCGGACACGTGACCTAATCGAAAATTCGTAAGACGAAAACAATAAAATTGGAAAGGTTGTTGACTTTATGTAATATATACAGTATATTACATAAAGTCAACAACCTTTCCAATTCCTTTCCAATTTTATTGTTTTCGTCTTACGAATTTTCGAGGTGGCCGGGGAGTTGACGTTCAGGCGTAAAATTAAGATACTTTATGATGAGGAGTATCCAAATCACCCCCATGTGTGTTCTACGATTTTGCGTAGTTTTCGAGTTATAATTTTTTTAATAATTTTTTCGTAATTTTCACCTAACATCAGTTTTCGATTTTTTTCTCATTCTGTTGGACGTTTCTGGTTCAGATTTTTTGTGATAACTGACAAACATAGTCTAACCTAGCACCCTAACACTTATGGTTTATCTAGGCATTGCAGAATTTACTTAGAATTTGTTGGAAAGTTCAAAATTACGATTTGAGCTCAGTACACACAAATTTTCAAAGTATCAAAAAAAATATAAATGGGTGGATTTGGAGTTCAAAGTGCTTTTAAAAACTTCCTGAAACATTAAACTTTAAAACAAGGAAAAATAAAGATAGGGTTAATGGGGGTTTATTTTCTGTAACTGACCTTCAAAGTAAATTATGGCAAATTCAAAGGAAAAAGAATAATTATTTTATTTTATAAAATATAAAAACTAATTATGAGTAAAACGCAGTTAATTGTTAACAAAATACATTTATTTAAAGCAAATTTTCAAAATTTCGTCCTCCCACAGAAATACACAATCTACATCTGCGCAAAAAATTATGTTTTAGGTGCCTAAAAGTTTCACGGTTATTTTTCACAGTGGTTTCAGCTTCACGAATTTTTGCTCTCAGTTCTTTTTCACTCGAAGCTTCTCTGGCGTACGCAATTTCTTTAAAGTAGCCCCAGATAAAAAAGATCAATAGGGTTGAGGTCAGGCGAGCGTGGTGGCCAGGCAATTGGCCCTCATCGTCCGATCCACCTGTTGGGGTAGGTCTGGTCTAAATGGCGACGCACTTGTGTCGCGTAATGACATGGCGCCCTGTCGTTCTGGAACACCGTCGTTCTGGAACACCATCGTCCTTCTTAATTCAAGATTTACATCTTCCAGTACTATGGGTAGATTGTCTTCTAAAAAACTTTTGTATGTGTCGCCGACTAATCTCGATGGCAGTTCAAATGGGCCTATTAATTCGCCATTCAAAACACCAGACTACATGTTCACGCTAAAACGATATTGAAATGATGATGGTCTGGCCGCATGTGGATTTTCAACGGCCCAAATGCGAAAATTGTGGATATTGAAAACCCCAGTTCGCTCAAATCTTGACTGGTCGGTCCACAAGATTTTATTAAAGTATCCGGGATCTTCTTCCTCTTTCTGCAACTTAGTTCTCCAGAACGCGACTCTCAATCGATAATCTGAAGGCTGCAACGCCTGTACTTTTTGTATGTGGTAGGCGTGAAATGATTCCTCACGCAAAATATCCTGTATTGAAGATCTTGGTATGTCAAGGTTACGAGCTAATGCTTTCGTACTTGTACTACTATTGCGTTGCACTTCTTCCAGTACGATTTCCCTGCGTTCCTGATCAATCCTCTGAATGCCTTCACCGCCACGTTGGCTAGGAATGCGGCCTGCCATTAACGTATTGTGAGTATTAATGAACACACAATTGTCAGGGTAATGATCAGGTTGCGCTCCGCCTCGGCGTTGAAGAGGATCCCTGTAGACTCTTGCTGCTTCACGACCGTTGCCTTGTGCAACGCCGTAGAAATAATGCATTTCTGCAAATTCACTCAGAGTGTAGGGCATCACTAACACTCCCAAGTAACTACAGTCCAAATCGTTAGGCACAACGGAATCCAGTAACTACCAGGGATCAAACAAGTAAGCAGCGGCGGTATCAGTAGGCAAATAGTGGTCGAGAAAAAACGGCAGAACAAGACGAGTAGTAGTAAACACAGGGTGAGTACGACTGAACGACGGAACGCAGGTGTACTCATTGTTAGCGTCAACGTCTCACTCAAACCTGTTTTTAATGTTACTGTACTACTCTAATCCACAGACACAAACTAGAGAGAGTGAGATAGCAACATTTCATCACAAAATAAACCCGCATTAATCGTATCTTTATTTGGCTTTGTTTTAAAGTTTAATGTTTCAGGAAGTTTTTAAAAGCACTTTGAACTCCAAATCCCCCCATTTACATTTTTTTGATACTTTGAAAATTTGTGTGTACTGAGCTCAAATCGTAATTTTGAACTTTCGAACAAATTCTAAGTAAATTCTGCAATGCCTAGATAAACCATAAGTGTTAGATTGCTAGGTTAGACTATGTTTGTCAGTTATCACAAAAAAACTGAACCAGAAACGTCCAAAAGAATGAGAAAAAAATCGAAAACTGATGTTAGGTGAAAATTACTAAAAAATCATTAAAAAAATTATAACTCGAAAACTACGCAAAATCGTAGAACATACATGGGGTTGATTTGGATACTCCTCATCATAAAGTATCTAAATTTTACACTTGAACGCCAACTCCCCGGCCACCCTGTATATTGGACGAATAATAGTAATATTTTATTTTATCAGAAATCAGAAATCAGAAATCAATATATCTTTATTCAAATTGGATGTATAGTACAACACTTTTGAATCGTCCAAACATTTATTTCCCTGCCACTCGTTATTGGACATATTTTTTAGCTGCGGAGAAAAACGAGCGAAAAAACTCCACAACATTAAAAGCATAATGTAACAACATTTACAAATCATTATGTTGTTACAACGTCAATACAATCATGATTTATTTAATATAGAACACCTGTTGGAATGATTGGAACAGTTCAAACCCAAGCATTTTTGTCTGTAATATAATCAGACACTTTGTAATAAGCTTTTTTAATAAGTGTTTTTTTTATACTATCTTTGAATTTATTTATGCTTAACTCTTGGATATTGTTTGGGACTTTATTGTATAAGCGAACACAAAGACCTTTAAATGAATTATTGATTTTGTGAAGCCTAGTAGCAGGTAAAGTTAGTTTATTTTTGTTTCTTGTATTAAGTGTGTGAACATCACTGTTTTTAAGAAACAAATTAATATTTTTTCTTACAAGTAATATCGTATTAAAATATTATGTCTTCTACCACCAGCCTCTATTTTTATAGCGGTACGATGGTTCGCTGGGTCAGCTACCCAGCGAACTGATAATATAAGTATGTATATAGATAAAAAGCAATTGCTGTTCTTTTGTCTTGTTAAAACTCAAGAACAGCTGGGCCGATTTTGGTTTTAAAATGTTTGTCGTAGTCCAGGGAAAGTTTGAACGATGAGAAAATATTGCTGAATTGCGAGAAAGATAGAAAAAGTAACAAAATTCATTTTCCCATGTAAACTGTTCCTTCTCTAAATCCTTATTGATGGTGGATCCATCTTTTAGGTGCAAAAGTAGTGTGGGCGAACCGCCGTCATTGGTTCCGATACAAGCGGTCTATGATCACTCTTGTAACCTCTATCTGTGTTCTGTGGAGTCTTTAATGGGCTCACGGTAGCAATAACTCTTAACACCCGGCTTCCAAAAGGTTTGTACTGATTAAAACTAGATTAAAACACCAAAGTACAAACCGCGTGCTCATTTCGCCTTGTCACTAGAGCCGATTTACCCCCGGGGTGGTAATTACCTCCAAGTTCGGAACCCAGGCTCTAGAGGCACTCGCCAATTCTCGACTTGAGGTCCCCTTAGGATGGATCTCAGCGTCCCCAAACCCAGTGTCGCCTTTAAAGGTCATCTGCGACCAACAGCATACACACTAAAAAAAAGTATTTATCAAAGTTCGGCCTTGGGCCTCTGTAGATACGAGTAGTATGGTATGGTGTCTCGTTGGGCGTTGTGTAAACATTCAATTTTCGGGAGGAAGCAGTTTCACTTAAAGCGCATCTCAAGTCCTGTGTTTCTGGCATTTATTTTATAGGAGGTAACTAACGTTGAAAAACCACTCTCGCATCTGTAGGAGGTGGCAAGGGGAATTAATTATCATTTTGAAAACTCTTTTAGCTATAACAGGATATTTGGCACTTGATTTTATCGAAAATGTGCTGAGGCTGATACACTTTGAAATTCTACTTTGAAAAAAACTAGTCTCGCGCAGTCCAAGATATTCCAATTTGGCCGCTAAATCTTCGTATCTAATAAAAATCTTGCCCCGCCTCCCACACTCAGCACCCCGCGGTCTCGCTAGCAAGAAGGAGCACATGCAACTTACGTTACTGCGCGGTGTACTGTATTTTCTTATTATTTAGATTTGACCAAATTATTAGGTTCTTTATTACCCCCGAAGTAAAGCTGACCCCTGGGGGGGGGGGGGGGGGGGGGGTAATTACCCCCAGATTCGGAACCCAGGCTCTAGGGGCACTCGCCAATTCTCGGCTTGAGGTCCCCTTAGGATGGATCTCACTGTCCCCGGTGTCGCTGTAAAGGTCACCTGCGACCAAAAGCATACACACAAAAAAAATGGGTGCGTGTACTTATGTAGGCGCGTGAGAAGTTATCCTTCTTTGGCATCGTTTAAAATTAGTTTTTAATTGCATGCAAATAATTAATTACAATAAATTAATAAAAAGTCTGGAAAAGGACACAGTCAATAAAGTTCAGTTTTAATTTGAAAAAATAAATAAATAATCAAAATATTCAATTAAAATCACTACTGAATATAATTTATTAGAACATATGTGATTTGCACTTGTATGAAACTTAAACACGTATTCCGAATATACAAACTAGAAACATGTGGATAAATATTATAAATATGAATAAAATTTTGTGTTACAGTGATGCGCGCGTATCTTAAAATTTCACTCTCTACATTTTTTCATAACGCGCCTAAAGAAGTATAATTTCAAAAAAAGTATTTATCAAGGTTCGGCCTTGGGCCTCTGTAGATACGAGTGGTATGGTTTGGTGTCTCGTGGGGCGTTGTGTAAACATTCGATTGTCGGAGGGAAGCAGTCGCGTGCAGAGCCACATCCGCATTATAATACCGACCACGTAACAATACGCACCGTTCTGTGTTTGACTCATGTTTGACTACACAGTAGTGGGCGGGCGACCGATCCAAGTGCGAAAGCTAAAATTACTATCATCTCTCTATTAAAAGACATAAAAAGAGGTCACATAATGATCACCGGATGGACGGAACCATGATGCGAAAGGGAAACTGATGACTCTACGTACTTTAGCTTTAAGGAGCTTGATGATATACATTTTTGGTGACCCCTACAAAATAATATTCCACAGAAAGATTGTAAAATAAAATTGAAAAATCACGTGGTTTCTTTATAACAAAATGGAAATAACACACTCGCTCAAAATTTCAAAAGCATTTTGAGTTAATCTAGCATAAAAGCTTTATAGCTCTAATTTGAGTTGAATTATTGAATTTGAATGGAATTATTCATTGCGAAATTAACACTTTAATAATGGTTACATTCTAGTAAATTATCTGTTTATATATATATATAGTATACGTTTTCAACAATTACAATCATCATCACCACAGCCTTTTAACGTCCAATGTAAAAGTTATCGGTCACCCATCCAATGAGCGACTACTGCGAAAATTGCTTAGCTTCCACGATCGCAGGCCGAACGCGCTAACGACCTGCGCCATTGAGCTCCTCGTTACAATATTATTTATTAAATGAGTGTTAAGCAAACAGTGCGCGAGTCTTTGGCCGCATCATCTAACCGTGACAAATGGGAGCCTTGGACATGCGAATTTCTGCATTTCCGATAAGTTTGCCAACTAAATTAGTATACAAGTCAATTCTATAATATAAAAATGAATCGCTGAATGTGTTGCTAAGCGCAAATCTGGAGCGCAAATCCTTTTTTTAGAATATTCCTCGAATTACGAAAACGGTTCTTACGCAGACAAAAATTAAAAAAAAAATGCCTTAAAAAGTTCAAAAACAAACACTTTTCTATACTCCCATACAAACTCTTCGTAATAATACTTAAAAGTCAATTTGAACTTTAATACCATACCATAAATTTCGAATGTTAGTGGAGAGGTTCCGGGAAGGCAAAACAATTGAGTGACGTGATGTCAATAGAAGTTTGGAAAAGGCAAATATACCATTTTTAGTTTTTTTATAATTATATGAAGTCATTTTAGTCTACACTACAGCTCTACACCGAAGCGAAGCGAGGGCGGGCCACTAGTCACTTAATAAAAAATAACAGTTTCGTGCATGTCTGTTTACAGTGACAAATGAAGGACGACTGTTATGAAATTCGTCCCTGTGGTTAAAATGACTGCAATACAATGAATTTTGGACATTAATAGTCGGCTTGCACTAATATAAATAACTAAAGCACTAATGCTTATTCGTTAAAAGCAATTTGAAGGCGAGCGACACTCTGCTGAGATGTCCTACTGCAATTAAAATCGTAATTATTCATAGTACGAAAATAATATGTGGACACTGAATAGAACACAATATTTCAATTGACGCACAAATGTAACTTAAAACTGGTGACTCAAGAAATACAAAGCAAACTAGATTTTATATCCAAAAAAGTACCATTTGCCTTATCTCACAATAAGATTTTAAAAACTGTGTTCTTTGAATAAAACATAAATATTGGATTTAAAATGACGTCACATAACTTACCATGCATTGACATCCAAACATGTGTCCAAAATTTAAGCTCGATCGAATGAAGATATCTGCTTCAAAATTGAGTTGCAAGATTCAACCCGATATTAACATAGTTAGAGACATACATTGCAAGTTAAATAAAAGCTTTAAAAAATGCTATCTACTAATTTAGGCTTACTGTACATACCTATGGGTGGTAATAGCCGTGGTCTAAAGCCCTAAAATAGAATTTATAATTCGATTCTTCCGCTTGAATTGGAAAACCCGTCTGGGAAAGTAAACTTTATGGTGGACAGCAGTCAAATAGATGACACGACGGAAAATATGAAAAGTTTCATGTGAATAACAAGCCAAATTGTATCAGTAAAAAATATAATATTCCACGCAGACGATGTCGTAAGGAAACGCTAGTCACATACATAAATTACGAAATTATGATTGCTATAACTTACATATTTTCAAATGCGCTAATACCATTTAATAAATTCCGGAGGGTCGCGAAATTGTTAATTTAATATACCACTAACTACATCAATTAGGTTAGACATTAAGCTGGCCGCAATTATATTACAAAAAGTACGGCACGGTACGAATTGTTTTTCTTCGGCCATTGCATAAACGGTTTCCTGCTTTCTATCGACTGGAGTTGCACCGTCAGTACATACCTCGAGGCTCACACATAGTACCATCAAATGTTATCGAACAACAATAAACATATTACGAGATTTCCTCAACATAGAGAAATAATTGCTCATTCCTTGAATTACTCGAAGCAAGTTTACACCTCGTTGGCTTTCTGTTTATACGTTTCAGGCACGAACTATTGAAAATAACCAATAGTGCATTTTAGATTGAGTTCTCTACTAACTATTATGATAGAAATATTGTATATAGATACTTAGAGGCTAACTTGGTGCTGAAAACTAAAACAGTTCTTAAAACTTTATTTTTGTTCATGTTTAAGACATTGGTTGAATAGCCTGACAATAATAAGTTGATGCTAAAAACTTAACTGATCTTAAAACTGTATTTTAGAGATGACCGTACAAACAGATTGAATCACTCTCATTGTAATCTTTATTTCATATACTCGTAATCCACCTAAAAATTTGTGAGTTCAATAATTTCTATACGAGAATAGATTCTAAGGTAACTAGGTATAACAAAACAATGTGTCGTGTGAGGCGGGTCGTTATGTTCCCTAAATTATGTTTGAGCAAAGCGATGGCTGGTTCATGCGTCATGCTCGTGAACGGGTGCTGCCAGCGGGGATGAGTCTGCTCTATTCTACGTAACTCTTGAGATGTTATCTATTGTAACTGTTTGTATTTATACTGTATGACACAGCAATCAAAATTTGAGTGGACATTGTAGCGACATGTTTTTTTTTGTAAATGTTGCTACTTCTGTAAAATGCTGAAGAGTTTTTTCCGCCCATATTTCTCATCAGCTAAAAGATGTCCAGTGTGGGTGGTAGGAAAAAATATTGGACGATTGAAAAGAGCTTTTAATTCAAAATCAAAAGCTTTTATTTATTGTATGAAAAGGTTGTCTGGAAGAGATCGTTTTTAGCGATAAGGCCGCTCATTGTAACACTTGATTTAAATGGCTCTGTAGTAATGTTTTCTATGCTGTGCAATACAGTGAGTGCATTGTATTGTATTTAAAGTCACAATTTGATAGCATTCGAAAACATTATCGCGGTTATTCCTTTCCGATTATAAAACATCGGATCTGAGTCCGAATGAACTTCACAAGTCACTTGCGAGCAGTGAGTGAGTGATTTAAATAATACGTAGCGATGTGACGAGCAGGTAGGTGTACCTGTCTACTTACAATAAACTAGTTCTACGAAAGTTAAGTATCAGATATCATATAGGAACGTGGCATGTGGCAGCGATCACGGCCAGGAGCTCTATTTCTGATTCGCTCGTCTGATACTGATTTTCCGTATTTAAATCGTTCGTCTCCAGGGCTATTATAGTTTAACACGAAATATGACATTTTATTCGTTCCACTCAAGGAAAACAAAATCCAGTAATTACCGCAATGAAAATGGTACGTGAAATTATAACACATTATCTTTTGCCTATTTTGTTAGAAATATTCAAATCGTCACAGCGAACAATGATACGTGAAATTATACCACATTATCTTTTGCCTTTTTTGTTAGACATATTCAAATCGTCACAGCGAACTGTCATCTTATCTGTATTTCAAAAATACAGAAAAAAGCATGAAAATGTCCTACATTAATTTACAATTATTCTATCATTCGCCTCCACCATTCGCCACAGAACGAGTGTGTGAGACCACTCGTTGCATTCTTTTTTTCATTGAATTTACTAAGTCAGATGAAAATAAATTGAACTCGAGCGTTTGATCCAAAGCGAGCGATTCAAAAATTGAGTTCCAGGCCGCCCGCGCCCCGACCGACAAAACCGAACTTTTTACTAAGCACTAAAGTGGCATCACTGAAGCGTGGCCTGCCCAACTGACTCAGATAACAATTTGATAGTTGTATAGGTAATAAAAAGACCCAGAAATTGGTCACAATTACCCTGGTTACCGCCTCGTAACATTTTAATAGCAAGTCCCCATTTAGTGTGGGAACACGGCGCTCCACGGAGTGGTCAATACGTGTAATTTTGTGTAAGTAGACCGAACTACCATTATAGATAAGTTTTATTCGGTTCTTTACTTTAAATAATAATGGAACAGTAATTATTGTTTTTAAAGTTCCCTGTGTGACCTATAACGAAGCGTTGTTGTGTTACATTATTATGTAAGCAATAATAAAATAGCCTGCTATGCGTTATTAATGGCAAAATACTTAAAAACATGGTACTTGTAAAATGACAATGTATACTGATGTCACTGTTAAATTATATGCTGTCATTTACTAGGCATGGAGTTCGAACATAGCAGAAATTTGGTTGCATTAATAAATCACTTTCTCAATAGCATTTCCGCGATCGCGCGCATTTTGTGCGCATGAGTTTCACTGGTGCCTCGGCTGCAGGAACTAACTCGCACGCAACCGTTCCATCTTCTACTAAACGGTTAGGGAGCCTGCACACTGTAATTTAGTCTAAATACACATTTTACTAAATTGTTCTCTCGGATCACACTCAAAAGTACTCTAAGCTATGGATATTGTGTGCTCCTTGAAAGCTTACCATACTACTGTCCGAACTCAGAACGTCAATTCAATTTTGTCCTCATCATTGTGTCGTTTATTCTTAATCTATTGAAAAGAGCAGACAAATATTATCACACTTAATAATTAATTGACGTCTCTAAATCACAACAACTTTGAAAGCTCTCAGTGACACAGGCATTTACACAGACAGATGGCACCCACAAGGGACTTAATAACATGAATTAATTTTATCAACTTAGTAATATAATGCTCCCTATTGTTCATCAAGTTTCAGTTACTTTCATTGAGGCAATTCTCACACTGCTTACGCACTACGCTGCGGGGTGTAGATCTGCATCGTCATGCAGATTTCGCTGCACATGCCTACGTACGGGGCTGTAGATTTTTGATTTCATTCCACAACAGCTTGTGATAGTGATAGTACAGTGAAGTGCACTGTTTTCTATATTAAGAATGATTAATAATGCAGAACTCATTCAGGCAGTTATATTATCTGCTTGGTTTTTGCGTAATCGAATTACGTGAAATTGTGCATGTAGAAGATGTTGGGTACATCCCTTTATACATTTAATCTTATTAACTAGATCAATAAATGGGTAGTTGTTCAGACTTAGTTACTTGAAAAAAAATTAACATATGTTTTTCAATTATTTGTAAAATCACACATCATATATGTATATATATATATATATCTCGGTACGACAACGACGTGATCTTCAACACTGCGCGTGTATGTGTTTTCAGTGTGATGCACTATGTGTGTTTCAATACAAAAAGAGATAGATATCTGCAAGTAACGTAACAACACGCACTCCCGCGCTACGCAGCGTAGTGCGTGGCAGTGTGATAATTGCCTAATCAGTGCCATTTTCTAATGATGCTGTCAACATTTAGAATTCTTAACTTAGACCCTGTCAGGGTAGGTAATAAAAAGAACAATTCTTTACTATTATAAGTTTATCTCTTCATCTTATTAGTGTGTTATAATAATATAATACAAATAACGACTAGTGTAAAATACTCTTTATGTTTCATAGTTTAGTACACAAATCAGTATAATTAGTATATGTCAAGTAAAGTGTGATATAGTGTATTACTCCAATACTTTTACCTCGAATAATTGACAAACAGTATACTAGTAATATTAAACAATATGTCTGAACATGTGGAACATCACAACAAAATAAAATTAAAAAAAAAATATTACGATAAGTAAGTAGCTATTAATGAAAACAAAAATTGCGGTTTTTTGATAAATTTAGATATTTTTATGAAAGTAAAAGCCTTCTCTCCAAGCTTCCGGCATACGGTCTGCCAGCCCAGTTCTGTTCTTGGGTAGCTGAATTCCTGCATGAGCGTAGAATTCGTGTCCTTACGGTTAGTAGCAGTTCGCGGTTCATGTCAGTGAATGCCGGCGTTCCCCAGGGCTCCGTCCTATCCCCCACTCTCTTTCTGCTGCATATCAATGACCTAATTCCTCTTGGGAATATTCATTGCTATGCAGACGACAGTACAGTGCATGCGGGGTATCACGGACAAGCAGCGACTGGGCAGGCGGTAACCAAGGAGAAACGGGAGAATCTTGTCATTGAACTCAATCAGGCTTTGGACCACATTTCTGAATGGGGTACCAAGAACTTGGTTGAGTTCAATGCTAAGAAAACCCAGGTCTGCACTTTCACGGCAAAAACGTCGCCATTCCTTTTATGTCATTCTCTTCAGAGCACAACACTGGAGCTAGAGAGCAGTATCACCATGCTCGGTATGGAGATTGATTGATCGCTGTGACTTAAATCCAAAAAATAACATCGAAAGTGTGATAAAAACAGAATCACGCAAACTCGGAGTCCTGAACAAGGTGCGGCGTTTTTTCACGCCCGAGCAACTATGCTTACTATATAAGACGCAGGTTCGGTCTTGCGTGGAATATTGCTCCCACCTCTGGGATGGCTCCGCCAAGTACTTGCTCGATGCTTTGGATAGGTTACAGCGGCGCGCAATACGCATCATAAGCGATGAGGAGGTGACTAAACACCTCGAGCCTCTTCAATTACGCCGTGACGTGGCGTCACTAAGCGCGTTCTATCGTCTGTACCACGGCGAGTGTTCTGAGGAGTTATTCTCTCTTATTCTACCTTCCCCTTTCCTTCTGAGGACCACGCGCGCTGGCTTCCGTTGTCACCGTCTAACTGTGGCTACAATTCCAACGCGTACAATGAAATTTGGTGACTCATTTCTTTGTCGTACTATCCGTTAATGGAATGCTCTGCCCGTTCACGTGTTCCCTCCCTCTTACAACCTGGGATCCTTTAAAAGAGGCGTGAAGAAGCAACATGCAGGCTGGCAGGGTGAGGATGGCTGGTGTGGCAGGTAGAACTGCTGTATCAGCTATCTTTGCGTCTGGACTTCACATCAGGTGGGGTGGAGTCATTTGTCGGAACTATCTTTAAAAAACAAAACATCAATATCTACAAAAAAGTTTGCAATACCATAAGGCGCAGATAAACAATAGCTATGCACGTTGGCGCTATCCGCAGAAGTACTAAGGTCGATGACATCGCAAAGAATTGTAAGCTTTATGTGCAATGGGCATAGCACATTGCTAGGAGGACTGACGGCCGCTGGGGCGGAAAGGTCCTCGAGTGACGATCGCGTACCAGGAGACAGCGTTGGTAGGCCCACCACAAGATGGACTGATGATCTGGCGAGGGTCGCAGGAAGCCGCTGGATGCGAATCCGATCGGTTTGGAAATCCTTGAGGAAAGCGTATGTCCAGCAGTGGGCGACTCTCAGCTGACATGATAACGGTAGGAAAAATTTCGTATATGCGACTATTCTAACTTTTAATTTGGTATTTTCTGAGAAAAATATGAAAATGTACAAGTAAGTACATAAAAAATTAACAGACTAAAAGAGGCAATAAGATTCTGATAAAGAATTTAGGGTATCTTGAATTGCTACGAAGACTCAAACAGGAACAGTATTGGTAGATGCTGACGACTGTGGACGCATCCGGGCTTGGCGAACTTTCTGAAGCTTGGAGGAACTCGAGACTCGAGATAGAATAAAAACTTTTCGAATTCGCATTAGCATCTAACTTCTGCAATCTCAAGCTCCAAAGCCTCTATTATCATACCACGATGAAAGCACATCAATTTGGACAAACGCACACGTACCTACAGTTGATAAAGCTATGCTTGATGTTATAGAGGGCTTAGAATAAAGTTCCTTTACGGTATAATTTGATATGGTCTTGATATTGGTAGAAAACAGTAAATTATATCATTCGACTCATTAAAGTCGAAACAAAAGCGATTATCGCCTAGAAGTGGCAGTAAAAAGTGGTAATTGTGTATGTATTCTGCTAAAAGATACAAGTTTAGCACACAGTTGTGTTGACAAACAAATGTTGGTCATTTAACCCTTAAAGATTAGGGGCATATAGACGTAGAAAACTGAGTTCATTCACTGGGTCGCGCATTCCCCTCTTTAACGGTCCGAGCACTTATTACAAGAGGATATTCACAGTAAAGATAAAAAGTGAAAAAAGAGCCAGATAAGGGCCGGCGCGCGGCGTCCGTGCAGCCTCCAAACAGACAAGTACAGAAGTGAATCATATGTATGTACTTTATTATTCATACTTACGCTCGGCGGTCGCGCTAGGATTGTAAACTTTGACTTACGCACAAAAAACTATCGTGGTAATAGCACTCGTATCTAGTTGTTTGATTTATTGTTGAGAATGAAGGAAGAACGAAAATATAAACATATAATATTTTTTGTTGCTCCATTTGGCACAAAATTTCACAGACGCGTGTTTCAAGCGGTTGGAACTCGCGCTCGCACTGGTCCCAATCGGTTCGAGATATCGTGTCCGCGAACGGTGTGTACGTGTGCGTTGCTCGAGCGCTCTTTGTATGTACATCGGTTTCTGTGCCACTCTGTTTTGTGACGCAGCGCAGCCGTCCGAAGCATCAATCCAGCCCCTGAAGCCCACCGGTACTCGGCACTTGTTTTTTTCTCCCTGATTATTAGGCCACATTTAAATTCGACCAGCGATGTTCAAAGTTTCTGTTTTGTGCTTAAGATTTATCCGATCTTATAATAAATCCTGAAACAATATTAAACGTTATTTTGCTATCCGTACTGTTTTAGTAATATTTGCCTTGTGATGAGTAAGGAACGCAGTTAGGTTGAATTAAGAAAATATATTATAATAGTGTAATAGATTGAGATAGTAATACTATTTTGGGACGAGTACAACCCAATAAATCCTTTATAATACTACAATATTTTTGAGGTTTTTTTTCATTTTACAATATGCGGGTATTAGATTTAATATATAATTGAATTTAGTGATGTGATGTTTCATATAATGCTAGCGCAAAAAGGATAAACTTTAGTCAATCTTATTCGCTTCCGTTGGAGATCATTATCAATGAAGACGGTTAAAAAATCAAATAAAAATAAACTGAAAACACAACTGCTATGGAAACACGAACAATAAAGTACCGACTGCAATCAATTTGTAACATGTTTTGTCTCTTTATTTAATCTTTTTCTTGAGAACTCTGGTTATTTTTTAACATTTCTAGTATATTTTTTTATAATTTTTAGTGCCATGTATTCATATTTTGCAGCAAAAGATGAAATGTTGTTTTTTTCATTGTTAAGGTGTAAGGTAAACCATCTAGACAAAATGTATTTATTGTATGTCCTTCAATTTGATAATCATGTTGTAAAGTTTGAAGATGTTTAACCTCTTTAAGTTTTTTTATTATTTTTCAGATAATTCATAGCGTTTTTCACACGCGCTGATGTAAGAATATTAATGATTTATCCATCCTGTTCACGCATTAGAAAATAAAGGTACAATATAATAAACAAAAACACATAGGTGAAACTCCAAAAACAGTTTGTTAATCGTGTGATTATTCATTATTCGGATAAGTATGACTTTGAGTACCACTTGTTGAAAGGAAAGGACTCTTTAAGATTTATTATGTACAAGGAAGAGAGCCGGGAACTAGCGGCGTTTATTAGAAAGTCGGTGTATCTGAATATTTTTTGTAGCATTGTCGGTTCGGGACATACACCCGGGGTGCGGGTGGTGCATGGTCTATGCACGGGTCACATAGGGAGCGAAAAAAGGTTCGCTTTGCTTCGCTTACCCCCATCATTTTACTAGAGGAATCGGACGACGCTATCCTTCGTAGTGTGGACGCATATGAGCACAGTGATCTGTGCTTATATGTATAGTATTTATTAAGCTATTGTATAGCTTTTATCGCGGGCTTTGAACGCGGGGACCGAATCAAAAAATTCTGTAACGGAAAAACCTTGCGAGAGTGCATATACCAATAGAACACAATTTTCGCCAATCTAATATCAAACTAAATGGCGCAGTGTGTCAAATCTTTGCCACGGCACTAACCTTCGACGCATCACCGCGGTCGTCGGTTCAAATGTCGTATCACCTAACGCTGAGGCAGGGTCCTGGTTAGCCCTTACTGTATGAGTTCCTTTTACCATGTTGTATTTTTTAAGGGTTTATAAAAATTGTTTTCTTTCTTTTAACACCCCCCACTCCGACTGGCACAGTGGTGCGGCGTTGAAAGCCGTGCATCGTCTAACGTCGCGACGTTTCATTTCGACAGACTTCGGCACTGTGTTTATGTGCGTGCGACTAGACGTATGCGTGTAGACTAGCTGCTAACTGATTCTATCTCTTTTAGACATAATGCTAGGTGAGACAGCGTGCTTTTTAGCCGCATCCACGAGTGAGTTCGAGCCCGCGACTAGTTGAACCTTAACGTGCATGTATATGGTACGACTGTACGAAGCTCGCATGTAAGATTATAAAAATATTTTAAACAATATTAAAATTTCATTGTTAGTAAATTAATATTATTGAAATAAAACAATTTATTTAACTTTTCATTTATTCAATGAAATAGAAGGTTTTCTTATCGGTCACCACGCTCAAAAAGTGTACCATGAATATCAAAGAAAAATTGAATTAATATCAAAGAAAAAAAACTGCATAAATAAATAATTATAATTGCATAAGTTGATAAAAAATGCTATGCAATAGCTTTACCGCGGCAGTCCCCGAGTGCCACACGTATTTTTTTTATTACAATAGTAGTAAGTAGGAGTGATCTCCTATTTACTACTACTGTAATAAATAAATACTTGATTCCTAATTACTTAATTTAAGTTTGAGATCGAAATCACTAAAGTTAACGGCGTGCGGGGAGAGTAAGCTGCGTTCTGATTGGACACTCAGTGTGACATCATGATTGGATGACAAAATTTGGTGGAAAAATGTATTGTCGTTCGAACGTTTCAGGGTGCTCACACGCTGATGTACTATTGCATTATGTTTGCTGCATAAACTTGGCACAAGCGGGTGTCCTTGTATGAGTTCCCAATTGAAGGTGATAAGATACATCAGTTTTCATTCTAAATAAAAGTTTTACTAGAAAATAATCCACGCGGACCAGGCAGCGGACGAGACTCGAACCCGCACCCTTCGAAATCCGGGCGAATGCACTGACCAATTATGCTACCACGGCCCTGATGGCCGCGTCGAAATTTTCCTAGCCTTAAGCTGCAAGGCAGCGCCATCTCTTCGCCTTGTAGGTAACCCACAATAGTTTAGCCTCGCTCCTGGTGTAGCCCGCCCTTTGTGTATGCACGTGATACGTGATCGCTGGCACGACATGCTTATTATGTTGTCACGGGTAAAGTACGCGCTACGAAGGAGGAACCTTGAAATCGAATGCGCAGAAGGAATTAAGCGATTTACTAAAAGCTTTTTTCGATACATCTTCTTTCATGCATTTTCAAGTGTTTGTATCGTAAGCTAGTACACTTTTTTACACTTAATTTCTATTTTAATATAAAGTTTACGCAAAAATACTATATTTTTATAAAAAAAATGCTTAATTGTGAAAGTTATTTAGTTATTAAATATGTAAGTATTAGTTATATTATGTTGTTTTCATTAGAGATACCTACTGTCCAAAGTTTCTTTTTTGGAGAGATAAGTAGGTATATACTTATCTTAATTTTTTTTATTTTATTTTTATTTGGGAAAATACAATATTTTATTACATTTAGATAAATTAAATATAGATTAACATACATCAACAAAGTTTCCACTAACAATTAGTTCAGGTATGAGCAGCTGTGTAAAGTTAAATTAAATACGACATTAATTGAATTGAAATAAAATAAAATTATCAATTATCCTATTTAACTTCTTCTTCTAATCTTTAAGTAGTAGGCAGGTAATAATCTATTTCTTGTAATAGAAACTAATCAATTAAATAATTATAAATATTACTATTTTTAAACAGAAACGCAATTTCTTTTGTTTTAATGAGTTCAAATACAATACAATTAAATTTACTCAAATAAACCACCACTTATCGTTTCTGGCGCAAAAATGTCCAAGCATATTGGACATTGCTAAGCTGATAGTATAGATAGCCTTTGTGCTTACCAGAAACGATCCGGACCGGGGTTCATCGGTTTTTTGCCTGAGTCGGCGGCCCAGGTTACACACAAATTGTATGGCTTCCACCGCATCCGACTCCTCTCACACAGTCCACATACACTAACATTACAAAGCTTGCAAAAATGCACACTATAGGTAAACCGCTTAACTGAGTCCTCGCCTGCGGGGAACAGGGTGTGGGGGGGGACGTGAACGGGTACCGTGAGAGGTGCGGGCGGCGGTGCGGTGCTCAGTTAAGCGGTCTACCTATAGCTTAGCATTAGGCAGGCACTACATCCGTAGGATAAGAGTGCGAAAACCCGGCGTACACACGACGCACTATACCGAGTACAGATATGGATCTGAGCATTTTTCCCCGCTCATCACGACAACGGCTACCTAGAGTCGAGGTCCGAGTCTCAGACGCCCTTTAGTTGGGCCGACCTCTTCAGGTTCTTGTGGTCTAGAGGCTCTAAATGGAATGTAGTTTGCCACCGAGGGGAGATGACATCCGCCTAGAAAAGCATTCTCGGTTTGAGGACCCTTTATGATCTCGTTGTCCCCAAACCGGGTGTAAAGGTCACCTGCGACCAACAGCATACACAATAAAATTTTGACTTCCGTGCTCCAACAACCCGATGTTTCCACCACCAGCAAGCAAATAAAAAGAACCTTTAAATAAAACGAATAATACGAATAAAGAATAAAACAAGTTTCAACGGGTCAGATGCACTGATTTTATTTATTTATTCACGTTTTACTTTAAATAAAAAATCATTATTCCGACGACACATTCCTGCAAAGGATGCTAAACGTCAATAAATAAATAAAATTAGTACACCTAACCCGTTGAAACTTGTTCTATTTAATGAGTGATGTGCGTGAAAACCTAAGAAACAAATAACCTTTATTGAGCTCTGGAGTAGATAAGTGAAATACGCGAAGGTTGATTTTATTCGTGAATTTCTGTTTATATTGTAGTGGTGCCATCTAACACTGCAATACTGAATTTATTGGTAGAGTCAATTTTGCTGCTTCGCCGTATACGTCGACATAAGGCGGCTTGTATACGTTTCTATATTGCGGTTTCGCAGTAAATCGGTGTCGCTGCTACGAGAATACAATACAATGCAATACGCGAAAAGAAAGTACGCTAAAAAAGTTAGTACCTACTCAATACCTCGGTAGATGGAGCTTAAATCTGTTATCGTTTTGTTTATTTAGTTTTAAAAACGGATGGCTAATTGAATTATTTATCGCACTGATTATAGATTCTCACCCTGACCTTATCCCGTCCTCCTCGGATAAGAGAGCTAATGAAGCATTTATGACTCCAGTGGTGGTCACGAGGAGCTCGATGGCGCGGGTGGTTAGCGCGTTCGGCTGCGATCGTTGAAGTTAAGCAACTTTCGCAGTGGTCAGTCATTGGATGGGTGACCAAAAATCTTCTATCTCGCATTCCTCCGTGCTTTGAAAGGCACGCTAAGCCGTTGGTCCCGGCTGCATCTGCAGTCGTTAGCGTTCGCCAATCCGCACTGGGCCCGCGTGGTAGGTCATGGCCCAATATCCATATTCCATCCATATGGAAGACCTGTTCCCAAACAGTGGGGACATTAATAGGCTGATGGTGAGTGGTCACGAATGCTACACTCTTGCATATCTAGTATCTAATGTAAGATACTTTAAATACTCCTTCGTTCTTTGGTGCCTTACTATAAGAATTGCCAAATAACACAGCATTGCATTTTTGTCATCCTCAAATGTAGTCCTAAAATCAAAAACATGACTTATTTGTTACATCTACTTAAGTTAGCAAACTTAAGTAGATATAAAGAAGGTAAGATTAGAATTTCGTCACATTGGTTGTGAAACATCCCATTTGCATGTACAGTTAACATAATTCTAATATGCATAATATCAAAATCCAAAAGATTTCGTAAAAAACCAATTACGTGCTTTCTTATACAAAAAGCTTACAATCTGTTCAACCCATTGCCATAAAACATGTTCAAAATTATCATATCGCTCATTAATATGACTACCGCCGCCACAAACAGAAATATGGAAAAAAAGACCCAATAATGCCCAACAAATGACTACCGTCAAATGTCGTTGAGCTTTTCGGGCTTAATTAATTGGAATAGTTAAGGTAAATGAGATGTCATAATTCTAAATAAACTGTCATTTGTAAACCCACGGGGGGCCGGTCCGGCACCCAAGCTATTTTGGACCACCCATACGGTTGAAAACCCATAAACAGTACGATAACATAGGCAATGTTCTTAAAATAAGCTCCCACATTTCTACTATTTAAATACATAATTATAAATAGAATCACACAAACTAAGATGGGTACCGTAACAGTATGCGGTCCATCGTTGAACGTTTGATGTGCAGTGCGAAGATCCTTAGGCTCGTATTATACAGAATGACAACTAAGTGTTGATCTAAACTTAGTACAGCTGGGCTCGTATTACAGAACTAGTGGCCCGCCCTCGCTTCGCTTCGGTGTAGAGCTGTAGTGTAAACTATAGTTTTTGTTCTCAGGCTTGTGCTATAAACAATGACTTTATTTATATAATTACACGTGTTATTGTGAGTCAACCATAAAAGATAGACATATGCTGTTGCGGGATATTTTTTAGACAATTTTATGTAGAATATTTCCGTCATACATGATTTCTATGCAACTTTAACCATTAAGGCTGCACATGCGACGGAAGCTTAAAAAATGTAGTAACTTCTCCCGTTTTCCCAACATTTCCCTTCACTACTCTGCTGCTATTGATTGTAGCGTGATGAAAAGTATACTATAACCTGCCCAGGAGTATGTAGAATAATTGTACCAAGTTTCGTTAACATTCGTCGAGTAGTTTTTGTTTCTATAAGGAACATACACACAGACAGACAGACAGACAGACAGACAAAAATTTTACTGATTGCATTTTTGGCATCAGTATCGACCACTAATCACCCCCTGATAGTTATTTTGAAAATATATTTCATGTACAGAATTGACCTCTCTACAGATTTATTATAAGTATAGATGACAACTAAGTGTCGAACTTTACTTGAGTACAGTTAGAAAGGGATATCGCTATGTGCTGTATATAGCGACACCCCTTTCTAACTATGCTCAAGATTAGATCAATCACAGAATATTTCCATAATATGGGTCTAGAAAGGGATGTCGCTATGTGCTTTAAATAGCGGGAAATTTAAGCATTATTTTGACAACTTCATAGAGATAAATCGAAATTTCTGCACTGGCCAAAAACATGCGAGTAGCGGCCAGCAAAAGTTGTTTGAAAATCTTGATAGACTGCGCAGAAGAGACTTCGCATGTGTTTGCACATAATTTCTCTGCATATAATTTTATTACATTCTTTGTACTACCTTCCAACTCCTGCAGTGCTAAAGTTAGTTTCTGTATTGCGGGTGCCTTGTCTATCAACTCATATGTTTATTGTTGTGTGCGAATTTTTGTGAGAAATAAACTATTGTTATTATTATATAACGCACACAGCTAATTTTAGTCCGCGTAACCCAGTATTCTCTTTTAAAACGCCTTTGTCTCTTTTTCTTAAACTTCATGTTAATTATGAAACAACGTTATGTGAGAATATTTACTTTCATCATGCGCTCATCTAAATTTTCGAGGGACAAATGTTTGCACGTGGTTCGCGCATCGTGCACGTTGAGTCCGAAACTAGACGTCGTCGGACAATTTTTCCACAGTTCAGGGACTTTTGTCCTGCACAGACAAAACTTCCTTCGCTATAATAGGCATGATGACGGGGTAAAGTAAACGAAATTCTATTTAGTCCGTCAGTTAGATGATCTAAAAATAATGGACACGTTTTTTCTTTGGGCAATCAACCAAAAAATGACAAAGATAAAGCGCGTCAAAGTTTGGGAGTAGGGGCTCGTGACGTCACTTTTAAGTGAAAATTGTACCAAAACGTGACGTCATGCGACTTTTCAAATTAATATATCTCTGCAATACATATTACGTGAAAAAAGATCCCTATTGTCGTGGTTTAGCGGTCAAAACATAGTAAACCCAAAAAATATGTGGGGTAATTTAAAAATGGAATATTCTTTTACTCCGTAGCATGACAACCAACCAAGAAGGTAACTTATTTAAAATTCGAAGAGGTTCGCAAATAGAAAACTGTTTATTAAAAAAAAATGGTTGCCTGTAAAGTCGGTTTTACGGGCGAAGATTTTACGTGACAACGTCTTTTTCTCGGTAGAATATTTATTGATATGAATATAATTAAATTGCACAATAGGAACAAGGAATTGAATGAAAATAAGAATTGCACAAATTTTAACTATAGAAATATATTTTGTTTACTAAAACATTGTACATGTAAACTTAAACTTAACACGAGAGACTCATCGTAACGTTACCGAGCGTTACACTTTTTCATAAGTGACTCCCAGCCGCAACCTAATTTAAGACGTTGTCACGTCAAAATAAAACAAATGAACAATTGAATGTGAGAATAATTTATTATTGTTCGTCATTGATTTTGAAAAGTAATAAATTTTGTTTTCATTACCGCGCAGTGTTCGAGAAAATTACTATACAAGCCTTAAACAAAAAAACACATAGTAAAATATAATTAATTGTGAATCTATTCTTTTGACGTGACAACGTCTTAAATTAGGTTGCGGCTGGGAGTCACTTATGAAAAAGTGTAACGCTCGGTAACGTTACGATGAGTCTCTCGTGTTAAGTTTAAGTTTACATGTACAATGTTTTAGTAAACAAAATATATTTCTATAGTTAAAATTTGTGCAATTCTTATTTTCATTCAATTCCTTGTTCCTATTGTGCTATTTAATTATATTCATATCAATAAATATTCTACCGAGAAAAAGACGTTGTCACGTAAAATCTTCGCCCGTAAAACCGACTTTACAGGCAACCATTTTTTAAATTAGTTAAAAGTTTCTCAATTCGCCTCGGCACACATACGTAAGTCTGTAAATGCCTATTTGTGGCCTTAAAGGTAGGAGTAATGGACCGATGATGATGTTTTTTTTTAACAACACTAATATGATACACATTATATTAGTATAGAACACAAAGCCAGCTTTGAATGGACGCAATATTTTTCCAAAATAATACTCAAAAAGGTAAGTTTATTTACTATATCTTGGAACTAGACGGCAAACATCAATTACACCACGAAAAGTAGAAGCCTTTTTGTTTGAAAGAAAAATTTTACTAGAAAAAAATCCACGCAGACCAGGCAGCAGACGGGACTCGAACACACACCCTCCGCTATCCGGGCGGATGCACTGACCATTATGCTACCGCGGACTTGATGGCCGTATCGAATTTTCTCTAGTATTTCTAAGGCTGCAAAGCAAGTTTTTTTATTAATACTTTCTTTAGATTTAAACATCTAGCAGTTAAATGCTTAAAAAATAAATAAATTAGCCTTTTAGTTATTGTACATACGAATATCCCATTCTGATTTCTCATACGAACATGGATGATATATTTAAATTATTTTTCTTTAGTGAAGCAATAAATAAAACATTAAACTACGCCTTCTAAAGGATGTTGATTATTTTATATATTGAAAATAAATCTATTGTAACGCTCTATAAAACACTTACAAATCGATAGCTGTAATGGCCGAACCATTAAGGGATTGATTTATTAACGGACTTACCTATAATTATTCAAATATATGTGGCTTTATAAAAGCTCTGTAAGCTCTTACGTATTTACGTTTATTTTACATTCAATTCTCAATTTTATTGGGTATAACACTTTGATATTCCGTGTTGCGTTGAGCTTTGATGTCAATGTGATTTTTAAGACAAATTAGTTGATGACTGCCACTGCCGGATTTAGGGGAGGGCAACCGGGGCGAAAGCCCCCGGGGGTTTTGGCGGTAAACGGGGGGCCCCCACAATAGAGACTTCGGAAAAAAATCTTTTAAATTCCAACTAGTAAACACAAGTAAACATCTTTTTCTTTGATATTTTTTTTTGCTCTTTTACCTTTACCTACAGCCTACATTACTTTGTACATCTAACATACATGATTATTTGATTATATTAATCTTAAATAACAGAAATCATTGATCTATATTTGTTCACTCCAATCAGGCAATCAGTGAAATATCAAAATCTCAAATGGCCCTGATAAGCACTTCCAATTCACTACCCATCTTGAGGGAGTACCCCAATCGCTTAATGGCTGAGTGGGGTGGTAATTGCCCTCAGGGCCGAATTTAAGGCAGGGCAGGTGGGGCTGTGGCCCAGTGGCCTCCACAACAGCTTAAGAAATAACAACATTTCGATGGGTTAACAAGAATACAAATCCTAAGTGGCCCGGGGCCTCCACAATCCTAAATCCGGCCCTGAAGTAGGCAGACAAGCAATAACAAAACATCTAGTCTAAACTAGAGGTAGAGTGTAATCCCACACTAGCGTCTGTCGAGTGTCATCGTCGTGCCAGCATCTACGCAACGTCGCCGTCGAAGCGCTGGCCGGCTTGCATTGTACTTGTTCGCAAAAATATCTTGAACTGATGCCGCGACCACTTCAGCGCTGCGTGAGCCCGGAGTTCGGCAGCCAGCCAGCGCTTCGCGTCGCGTTGACGACGACATTGCGCGGACGATGGTACGACGACGACGCTAGTGTAGGAGGTCTTTAAGGCAGTGGCGGCGCTAGACCACATGTGGACGTCGTCGGCGACATCAAGTTCGCGAGGCCTATTTTACTTCGCAGTATAAAACCGTTAAATTAAGTGAGCCAAATTATAAAATAACGTATGAGTAAACGAGTCTTATTGTTGATAATCAAATGATGACAAAAAATTATTACAAACATAGAAATTTAATTACAAAAATAGTGTTGCCAGACAGACGATTCTGAATACCCGTAAAGTACTACCCGCTGCCATCACGCACGTGTTCGAAAATAATAAGTCATTATCATCTGCTTAGCTTTTTCACCGAATTGTTCGGGGTTGGCTACCTAAGCCAGGCCAGGAGAAACGAAAATAAATGGGTAACCTGTAAAAATTTTTTGCGAGGTACCCCTCAGGCGCGAGGCCGTCGGCGGTGGACGACGTCGCCGACGCCTAGCGCCGCCACTGCTTTAAGGTCCACATAGGGGCCATCCATAAATTACGTCATCGATTTTTTCAGATTTTAGCCCCCCCCCCCTACAATCATCCTATCGTCATTTCTTAATGACCCCCCCCCCCCCTTCTCCCAAAATTGACGTCATTGCCAGTTTGACAAAATTAAAACATTGCAGATTTGAGAAAAGCTAGTATTATATGTAATATCATTGTTAGAGTATTTTATCTGTAGTTATTACTGTATTTGTGTACATCTATGTTGCATTATGTACGTTTATTATGAGTTATTTTAGTATTGTACGTGCCTTAGCCGCCTCTCACATTGGCAGTCTCACTTACTAGGTGTGCTGGAAGAAATTTCTTTTTAGAAATAATCTTTTTGTACGTGAACAATAAACTATAAATAAATAAATAAGAATGACGTCAATTTCGAACCCCCCCCCCTATCTATCATTTACCGTTATCCGCAGGCCTACCCCCCCCCCCCCCTAATTTAGCCTATATACCAAAATTCTTAATTTTAATTAAGGCTTAATCGTGTTTAACCATAATGCAACACGGCCGGCGATGTGTTTAACATATCATTCCAACTTTTGTAAAATGCTTAACGTCAAATAGATATATAATGAGACTGTTATTTGTTGTAATGGTCGTGTCGAATTTTCTCTAGTGTTTCTTAGGCTGCAAGGCAGCGCAATCTCTTCATATTTTAGGTAACTTTTATAAGTATTAAATATATGAAAGAAGAAAAAACAAATGTAAAATTTTCTTTAGATTTAAACATCTAGCAGTTAAATGCTTAAAATCAAAATCTAATAACCCAATAAGATGTAATTAATTGATGACCTCAGGTTTCATGGTGTCGCCGACTCGAGAGGTCCCGAGAGGTTCGAATAGCCGTGGGGGCAGATGTTTGTGTGGTGAATACGAGCATTTGTACTCCAGTCATGGATATTTAATATGTATTTCTATTTAAACATACTTATATATACTGAGGAGTTCGATGGCGCAAGTGGTTAGCGCGTTCGGCTGCGATTGTTGAAATTAAGCAACTTTCGCAGTGGTCGGTTATTGGATGGGTGACCAAAAATTACTATCTCGAGCTCCTCCGTGCTTCGGAAGGCACGTTAAGCCGTTGGTCCCGGCTGCATCTGCAGTCGTTAGCACCCACAAATCCGCACTGGGCCCGCGTGGAGGGTCATGGCCCAATCTCCCTATTCCATCCATAGGGAAGGCCTGTGCCCCAGCAGTGGGGACATTAATAGGCTGATGATGATGATGATGATGATATTATGTACAGTAAATGTATTCTATACATTACCCTAGTATACCATAACACAAGTCTTACAGTGCTTACTTTGGGACTAGGCTAATAATTGGTGTGACTGTTGGAAATATTTATTTATTATATTTATTTATTTATTTAATTTTGGCTAAGAATAATAGAGGATATACACTGTGAATCCGCTGATGGTCTTTAGAGCTTAGGTTTATCATTTTAACATACCAATCAAAACCTGATGTTGATGCACTATGAAATCAGTTTTGAATTACCTAGATGCCGTATAGCATATAAGCTTCATAAATCAAATCCTTACGTAATGTATTTGCTCCGATGCGAATTCTACGGAAACGAAAGAATTATCTCAATTACAGATAGGTACCTGGAGGAACGGAAATCATCAATGCGGCATTATCTCACGCCAGTTTTCACTGCCGTCCACGATGGGGAAAACAGATACACCACTTGTGTTACCCGTCTGTTTTAGTCATACACTGGTTTTACACAAGTCTTGTAGAATACTAAGAAAAGTTTTACTAGAAAAAATCCACGCGGACCAGGTAGCGGACGGGACTCGAACATTGTGGGTTACCTACAATGCGAAGAAATGGCGCTGCCTTGCAGCTTAAGAAGGTCTAGAAGAAATTCGACGCGGCCGTCAGGGCCGCGGTAGCATAATTGGACAGTGCATTCGCCCGGATTGCGAAGGGTGCAGGTTCGAGCCCGTCCGCTGCCTGGTCTGCGTGGTTTATTTTTCTAGTAAAACTTTTCTTTAGATTTACACATCTAGCAGTTAAATGCTTAGAAATAAAAGTAAAACATAATTGTAGAATACTTGTTGTGACATTTTTTTCGTTTACACTGCATAGACAACGGGAATTTTATTCGTTTCTAAGGTTTTAACGCACATCACGCATTGTATGAAATATCCGAACGCTCAATAAAATCTTTCGAAGGTAGCTCGACAAAAGCAAATAAAATCATATTATTCAGACGATGCATCCTGAAATGAATACGAAACGTCAAGAAATAAATAAAATCAATGCATCTATACCGTTGAAACTTGTTTTATTTAACGAGCATCTTTACAAGTATAAATAAATAAATATTTCCAACACTCACACCAATTAGCCTAGCCCCAAAGTAAGCACTGTGAGGCTTGTGTTATGGGATACTAGGGTAACGGATAGAATAAAAATACTGATGCATATATAAGTATAGTTATATAAAAATACATATTAAACATCCATTAACATCATCAACATTAAACTTGAATGGAGTACAAATGCTCGCATTCATCAGACAAACATCTGCCGCCGCTGGGATTCGAACCCGGGACCTCTCGAGTAAGCGACACCATGAAACCCGGCGTACAAGCCACTCGGCCAAGGAGGTCGTCAAATCACTATTTACTTCATATATTTTGTGTATCCAACAAATTTGATGCAAGTATTATCTACTAAATGTTTTATACATGTATATAAGCTAAAAAAAATTAAGACTTCTATAAAATTTGTTTTAAAGGAGATTGGTCAAATTGGCCTAAATGCAAATAAAATATTGACATATACAGTAATTCTTGGCGTAATTTATACTTTATTTACAGTCATTAGATTTTAACGGCCACCTTTAAATAATATATTAATTTTAAAAAAGGACTTCTATTTTTACCGGTTTGGAAAACATACGAATCATTTTTATTGGCTATGGGTGTAGTAACATTCACAAAGACTGATCGAGGTTGTTTATATAACATCAAAACAAATCTATTTTGTAAAGATTGATAAAATATTTCGATGATATTTTAATTCAAAATGTAGATGATATGTAATATTAAACGCAACATAAAAGTACTTAAGTTGTTTTATTTCATTAATTTACCTTATCAGAATATTTAAGCTATGTCAGGAATATACATATTTCACACATTGATCAGAACTATCATAAACCTACGCAATATATTATTACATTAGAATTACCTTTTACCATTATAAACCTAATTATTACTAAGAAAATATCCTATTGGTTTTTATAAAATTATGATAACAGTTCCATGTTTCTCATAACATAGGTAAGCAGGTACCAGTTCCTTGACATGCATTTTGTTAGTGTAATTAGTGTTAGACACTTGTCAAATGAAATAAGATTGCTTCTGAAAGTCGCAATGGCATAATCATGATTTTAAAACTTACTCTTGTGCATTAATTTTAAAAACAGGCAATTATCTGTTATTTTACATGCTCTATATACCTGAATCTAATACATAATATCGGTACTTGGCTTGATTGCCCTATTTTCCTATATAAGTTATTTGGTTTTTATTATTCTAATACCTATGTGCCTATTTGCAAACATAACCTCAAAATCATTCAGTGTATATGGTTTATAGAAGTTCTCAGGAGTGGCCGTCGATAATATTCGTTTCTACGGTAATTTATATATAATTTCGAATCTAGGAAACAATTTTTCATGGTTATTAGTTTTTAGGCCAAACATGTATGGAAGCTGAGCAATCTCCTTTGTATTTAAACTTGGTGTAAACCAGGGGTTCGGATGAAGGATGGCAGAACTTATTTTGGAACATTAGAATTTCTTTTCGTTTAGTTATTACACAGTTTTACGCTGACCTAGAAACGAAACGTCAACTTTAATATATCAATTATCATATTGCGATGCGTCACTATGTACCCTGTTGTCTTATTCTATTCCTATCGCAAAAATAAAAAAAAATGTGGCAGCATCAAATTTAATCCAAATTGAAATAAAAATAAAATTAAGGTAAAAAAAACCTTTTTAGAAACAAGCTTTTATTCAAATGCGCTAAAAAGAAAAAAAGAAAATTTCAACTAAATTTAGTTAAAGATATCTGTTTCTAAATAGATTTTCAAATTTTAGAAGTCCGCCATATTGGATTGAGAGTGACGTCACATTTTTTTCGAATTACTCTCAGCAAGCCCTTTAATTTGATACCCATATTGTAGGAATGCATTAAAAATGATTGGTCCGCCATTTTGGGTATGCCGCCATATTGGATTTAGAATGACGTCACACTGTTAATCATGCATTGTCATCCGAACTGAACGAGCATCCAAATTTCAGCTTAATCGGTTGAGGGCAAGTGCTTTAAAATTGAGTTGTAAGATTTGACCGTAACAAACATACATAGCAAGTTAAATAAAAGCTTGTAAAAAGTACGACCGCAGTGTAACGAAATATGAACAAGTTTCATTCATTTACGAAATAATTTTACTATTACTCGAATTATGGGACCAGCTGTCCATTTGTTACTCAATCGAGTCAAAGCGGAAATTTAAATAACCTTCCTTACATCTTTTTTATTCTGATTATGATTAAAAAGTATAAACTAACAACTTTTTGTAGAGTTTATCTCTTTCTATTCTACTAATAGTTACGCGACAACACCACGCGAAAGCACCCACTATGTGGTGCATGCTTGCGTAATATGGTCGTCTAATTCTTTTTTGTATTTTTTTTAAAACACACTCGCTCGCTCCGTTCCAGTTCTGCCTATGGCCAGTCTTTATGTGTAATCTAAACTCGGTTTCAACATAAAGATACGATAACACATCGCGTAATGAATAAATACTATATATTCATTACGCGATGTGTTGTGGGTGATGAATTAAAGGAAAACTACAATTCTACAGGCTTACCCGAGTTTAAATTTTTATTGAAACGTGCATTGCGCCTTTTGTTGTCCCCCAGCGTCAATGGTGCTTATTATGTAGATAATCGAAGTATTTAAACTAGACTTGCAACGAATAGTATATTCGGCAGTATACCGAATACTGAATATTCGGCGAGGCCCCTGACCGAATAGCCGAATATTAGGTAAAAGTATTCGGTTGGATTTTAGCGCCAAAAACTTGTACAGGCATGATTGTTTCGCGCTCCTTTGTTTTGTTCTAATCTGCCGTCCTCAAGCTAAAATGCGGCTAAATGACAAAACCAACTTTTGAGATAAACGGCCGAAAACGGCGCCTAAACTTTAAATTATTGCTATTATGTTTAATACAGAAAATTATTTAATTATGTACCTGTTTTATGGACCAATGACTACTTAATAAATGATTATAAAAGAAATGAAAATCTAACCCTTCTAAATTTTGATTACCACAATAATTCAAATCCATAGAATCCTAATTTTTTCCAATTCAGAATATGATTATGTACCTGTGTTATGTACCAATGACTACTTAAATGATAATATAACATAAATGAAAATATGAATATATACGTAATCAATCGATTTTAATTTTTCATTTTACCAATTATTTCTCTATGACAAAATATATTATTTAAGTATTCGGTATTCGGCCGAATATAATAAAAGCAGCCGAATAGGCCGAATACCGAAAAGTAACCGAATATTCGTTGCAAGTCTAATTTAAACATACTTCGCCACTTTAGTAGCCGCTTCTAGCTTCTCGTGGCGGCGCGTTTGTGGCTGTGGCGTGTGGCCCGTGTGCGGCGACACTTAGATGACACCAACTTTGCAACAGTGAATTTGGCATTGGAAACACTGGTCTGTAAAAAAAATGAAAATCCAGGAGCAAAAAGTTTACTATGTGATTTATATTGGCTTTGATTTTAAAGATTGAAGATCATCAAAGTTGACGATACGACGAAAGGAGTTCTTCTATCAGCTGTGTTTATTTTCAGATTTTTTATTGCCAAGAAAATTGCAATACACATTTCAAAGGCTACCCATGCTCTACCTTCTTTATCTACCAACTTTCATTTGACCAGTTGCTGTTTAAAGATTTCTCTTATTTCGGGGCCAATTAATATGACATCTTTTACGCGTCGCTTTTATGAGAAAATTTAGTTTACAGATATTTAAATGCCTCTCCATCCCTTTTCATTGTTGTGACTGAATTTTTAGTTAAAGAACACAACTAAATCCATGTACCAAGGTTCACAAATACCGTTACCTGCAACTATAAGGAGACAATTCTTGTGCAAACAAAAAATGCTATTGCGTCGAAATTAGACGTGCTAGGTAAATTCTAACTACATATTTGGAATTAACGTATAAATATGTATTACGTCAACATAAACATTTTTTTGCTCTTATTTTTAATACCGACCAGTGAATCGTCGATTAGCAAAATTAATGTATTGGTTATCCAATACCAATATTTTAAACGGAAGGCAATTAATTTATTGATCCCCTGTATGTAGCAGTGAGAGGAAACTTGAACAATTTTCGTATACATGTGTGGTAGTCACACCTACTTATTTTTAAGCCACTTTTTTTTGTGTTACTTCATCGTTACGTCTACATTTATAGCATTATGGGTCGTTTAAGCTAATATAGACGAAAGCTCACTATACATTGTAATATTGGGTCTAATTGTATTTGCTTATCACACACTGGCGTATTGATGTAGTGGATGAGCTGAGGAGCTCGATAGCGCAGGTGGTTTGCGCGTTCGGCTGCGATAGTTGAAGTTAAGCAACTTTCGCAGAGGTCGGTCATTGGATGGGTGACCAAGAGTCTTCTATGTCGAGTTTCTCCGTGCTTCGGAAGGCACGTTAAGCCTTTTGTTAAAACCACCACCGTTGGTCCTGGCTGTATCTGCAGTCGTTAGCACCCGCCGATCCGCACTGGGCCCGCGTGGTGGGTCATCGCCCAATCTCCCTATTCCATCCATAGGGAAGGCGTGTGCCCGAGCAGTGGGGATATTAATAGGCTGATGATGATGATGGTAATGACATTGGCGTATTGATGTATTAGATGGCTAAAGTGTAGCCGCACACGGGCCACACGCCACAGCCACAAACGCCGCCACGAGAAGCTAGAAGCGGCTACTAAAGTGGCTAAAGCGCGCGACAGCGGCCGATTAATTTAAGGGAGAGAGGGGTGGGGAATCGCGCGAGTGACGTGTGGCGGCGTTTTATATCGGCGCATTAAGTGGTCGGTGCGGGCCACAAGAAGCGAGCAACGACGATTTGTAGCGTGTGGCGGCCACCGGCGTACCGTGTGTGGCGAGTCCATATAAAATGTATGAAAACTACAAGAAATATGCCGGTGGCGGCGTTTTGTGGTTGTGTTCGGTGGCCCATGTGCGGCGACACTAAGATCATTAGTAGAGGGAGATCTTTTTCGTTACTCCGTCCAATATTAATCAGCAACAATAATACAGTAGATATAGCTAAATGTTACCCCAATATGATGGCCCAGTACCGTGGCTTAAAGCTTAATGGGTACAATGGACTGTTATTTGCATTCTGCTTGACACCAAACAACGGCTTTCAAGAATCTCTACAAAATCTTCATGAATCAACAACACAATGAAATGAAAAAAAGTTTGCAGTACTATGGTTGAACTGTAAATTATTTAACTATTGAGGAAAATTTGAAAATTCAACTTGTGTGATTTTGCTTACTTTAATAATTACGTCTTCTTCTGCGTGGAAAAATGATTTTTCATACAAACTTCCTTCAATACTCACCATCCGCACTGAGCCCGCGTAGTGCATCACGGCCGAATCTCCTTAATCCATCCATAGGTAAAGCCATTACCCCTGCAGTGGGGACATTAATAAGCTATTGATGATGATGGCAAATTGCCACCGCTTAAGAATGATTTCCAGGACAAAACATTATTACATCCTATGTCTTTTCCCGGGACTCCAACTATCTCTATACCAAATGTCATCTAAACCGGTTCGGTATTAGGCGTAAGGAGGTATCACACAGACAAAATCATTTTTCGCATCTCTTATCTATTAGACAAGTCCGTCCGTCCGTCCGTGGTGCTGTTTCAGCGGCCAAACCGTAAGAGATAGATATAGAGAATGTTTAAGTTATAAGTTAAGAATAGTCTGATAAGACTACAAACCGGATGTGAGTAACGTAGCACTTCCGGTTTTCGAGAAATCACGTGATTTCTATTTCAAACGAAACCACACAAATATCCGAAGTTCTCAATTAATTAAATACTTTTTTTTTTTGGTGAACATTTGGTTCACTGGTTCGCTAGTTTATAATATATACGGAATACGGAAGCGCCTAATAGCCGACCAAACTCCTAATGTATAGGCTATCCTAGGCGTCCAATAGGCTGGTCAATTTGATCAACCAGTTAGATGGCTGCAACCTACATAGGCATACTTTAAGGCTATTTCGTTCTTCAGGGGTTTGATGGAGCATCAAACGTTAATACCCCTAATTCAGAGGCGGCTTTACCTAGGTCCGAAGGAAGTTATGCGCCACAGTTATGTGTGAACTTGACCAAAACTTGGTTCTGATTGCGGCGTTGCTCTCGGCCCCACGGCTAGCAAGTAAGTTTTGCAAGTTACCAAGACATGCTCTGAAACAAATAGTGAGCATTCTCACGGGACACAGACACTTTAATAAACATCTGTTTAAAATAGGTGTCTCGGACAGTCCTCTGTGCAGAGCCTGCATGGAGGAAGAGGAGACGAGCACTCACGTCCTGCTGCAGTGCAGAGGCGTGACCAGACATCGGATGACACACCTGGGCAGCCCGCAGACGCTACTCGAGGCCTGCGGCGACACCAAGACACTGCTGAGCTTCTTGGGGGAGCTGGGATGGCACGACTAAGGCCATCCTCACACGCAAAATAGGCACCCGGTGTCGAGTTGCGGAAAACAACCACCGTGAAGAAGAAGAAGAAGAAGTTGCTCTCGGCGCTGATTGGTTCGATTGTTTGATGTCGCGTCGTTTGATTCGCTATTATCTATTAGGTGGAAGTGTAGAGGGGGGCGAGCCGGCGACATCGGTTCTCGTACAAACGGTATATGATCAGCATTTTAACATCTTTCTGGGGGGCACCGAGATCACTCGCCATCATTAAAATTTGACCGCGCACTAACTGAGGAGCTCGGTGGCGCCAGTGGTAAGCGCGTTCGGCTGCGGTCGTTGAAGTTAAGCAACTTTCGCAGTGGTCGGTCTTTGGATGGGTGACCAAAAATTATCTATCTGAGGCTCCTCCGTGCTTCGGAAGGCACGTTAAGCCGTTGGTCCCGGCTGCATCTGTAGTCGTTAGCACCCACCAACCCGCACTGGGCCTGCGTGGTGGGTCATGGCCCAATCTCCCTAATCCATCCATAGGGAAGGCCTGTGCCCCAGCAGTGGGGACATTAATAGGCTGATGATGATGATGATGACTAACTAGATGGTACTAGTAGTCCAGTCACTTTAGCGTGACTGAGCGTATAGAAAAAAAATGAGACAAAAGTTGTGGCAAAAAATTTTATCTTTAATTTTCTTAATAGGTGTTGAAGTGATTGGAACCATACAAACGGAGATAATTTTTCGTTTTTCCTGACTTTTGACCTCGAATAACTTACGACGCAGACACGAGATAATATACGACTTTTAAGACAACTTTTAGAACGCCAAAATGAAGCTGTACACGATATTCCAGCTTATTATCTCAAATTCCGAGATTGACCCTGTTTTTCCTTTAAGTGACTGGACTATAAGTTAATGTTTGCACACGAGCATTACATATGCTAGAGAAGCCTCTGCCCCTCTAACTTGTAGTGCCGCCCTTCATGAAACATTACGTATCGGAATAGGGGTGATGACGGGGTACAGTAAACAACATTCATCAATTTATCTCTGCAATGTTTATATTATGTGAAAAGAAAAAATACGTGTCCAATACTTTTTGATAATCTACCTGATAAACCAAGAAAAAAAATTAGTCATCAGCCCTATTGCATTCGCTCGATCACTTCTTGGTATGCCGCAATTACATTTGGTCGCTAGCCCGTATTCGGGTGTACGGAAGATGTTACGGGAATTTGTAAAAGCAGTGAGAGCTGGCAGTGGTGAAGGACAACGTCAAAATCCACAAAGGCATAAAAGCAATTCGTTCTGGAGCAGGTGGTGGCGGCGGCGACAATTGAAACGCAGACACTTTTCAAAGTATACGCTTGTATTGTCAAATACAAATATTACACTTTGCAAGGAATATGAATCGGTAATATTTAACACTATACGATGCAAATTAAACAATATTAACATGGATGGCAAGCGATCTAAATGCAACAGCAAAATCCCTACATGACGACATTTTTCCAAGAGAACGATTAGGGCAGAGACAATACATCTATATAAAAAGTAGTCTATGGCTACACAACATAAACCATGGACTTAATGCTAATGCAAGAGAGCATATACATGTTCAACAGAATTCGGGCACCCGAAGCAATATTTATACTGGAATACGGGTTGGAAGACGGTGTCGGTAAAACAAAAGGAAATCCCGCATACGGTGACGACTCCGGTCATTTACCCGAATGCCATTGGTATTCGCATTCGGGCTAGCGACCAAATGTAAACGCGCAGTTAGGTGCGCATCAGTAGCCGATTTAATTTGTTCGGCTTACCTTCAAGATTGAAAAGTTCAGCAACATGGTCTTAAAGGTGAGTTACACGTTACGTAAAAAACCGGAAAAGATTGCGAGTTGGATTCACCCACCGAGGATTCGGTACCAATTTGTAGGAACGCAACATAATCGTATTGTATCTTTTCCCCGTTAACTTGGAAGTTAAATTCATTCACAGCTTCCAAGGACTGTAGACCTGAGTATATGGTTTAATTTTCAACTTAGTAACTCCACGCGTTCTTGAAATAATTGGTCTTGACAGACAGATGGACGGACGGACCATCACCATACCATCGTTGAAAACAAAGGTCGGTTTCTATGAAAGCCTTATTGAAACCATCGGCAGCAATTTGATTTGAATCCTAACTAATGTTGTAATGAGTAAGTGAGTTTGTTTGTTATGCTTTCAAATTTAAATCATTGGCGAAGGCATAGATTATCCTCGCGAAAATAAAAAAAAAACAGTACGAATAGTGTATAAAAGTTTAAATGAGCAACCATTTTTGTTGCGCTGTAGTGCTTTTCTACCGTATTTGTAAGGTTTTACCCCTTTTAGACATTATTAAATACAAAAAACCGCAAGAAATCACAACAACAAACAAATCCGTATCAATACAAAACTTTGACGTTTTACAAATTGCTGGGTTTGATTGCCAAATAAAAATCTTAATATTAGTTCCGTTTTTCGCCACGCCCATTCTATTTCCGCACGGACTCTCTAATGTTTTATTTTGTTCTATATCTTGTTTTGATACGAACTTTTTGATAAACTTGGTTCCGTAACACTTGAATGGAACCGTTACGACATGTTATCTATCAAATACCTTGACCTAGTGGCGCAGCGTCCGAAAAAAAAGTTCAGTTTCTTCCGGAAAGAAATAAAAAATCGATAGTTATTTCGATAAAGCGTGCGCGGTCACTGCACTAGCGAAAATAACTCCTGTTTATGCGTGACTCTCTCGATATTACATATATTATACAATATTTCAGTGATGCACCCTTGTCGCTCTACCACCCCCTATAACTTCACACATATTCACTGTTGGTGTAGTATCACAATATTTCAGTGATGCACCCTCGTCGCTCTACCACTCCCTATAACTTCACACATATTCAGTGTTGGTGTAATATCACAATATTTCAGTGATGCACCCTCGTCGCTCTCTCTCCTGCCGTAAGGAACTTCGTCGCGCCTGCGCACGTCTCATTTAACGGTTTTATTCCACGCACTTTTTTCCACGGATTTTTTCTTACGGTTTTACTATCACATTTTTTTCAGTTCGGTCGCGCAGCAAAATCCCTATCCTCTCCAAGCCTGCCGTAAGGAACTTCATTCCAATAATCCTCAATTAACAGTTGCCTCTTTTATGCGTGAGTTGAGTCATTATCATCATCAAAGTTGGTGTTGTAGACTAGTTGGTACTCACCTAGAAAGATGGCAACTATTATGTTACTTGACGACATCCGTGTCCGAGTGGTTTATACGCCAGGTTTCAAGGTGTCGCTAACTCGAGAGGTCCCGGGTTCAAATTCCGGTGGGGGCAGATGTTTCTGTGATGAATACAAGCAGTTGTACTCCAGTCATGGATGTTTCATATGTTTTTTATTATAAATATACTTATATATGTACAGTATATGTATTCTATCTATGTGTTATGGGATACTAGGGTAACGACCCTAGTATCCCATAACACAAGCCTTACAGTGCTTACTTTGGGGCTAGGCTAATTGGTGTTAGTGTTGGAAATATTTATTTATTATTATTAACGGCTAACTAGAACCGAGGTCTGGTGCTCATACGCCGTCTAGTTGAGCCGACCCCCTCAGGCGTGTTTTTATTTTTTAAGCATTTAACTGCTAGATGTTTAAATCTAAAGAAAAGTTCATCAGGGCCGTGGTAGCATAATTGTTCAGTGCATTCGCCCGGATTGCGAAGGGTGCGGGTTCGAGTCCCGTCCGCTGCCTGGACCGCGTGGAATTTTTTATAGTAAAAACTTTTCTTTAGATTTAAACATCTAGCAGTTAAATGCTTAAAAAATAAAAACATAACTATAATTGCTATTTCTTCTTTCAAATATTTAATACTTGAAAAAGTATTCAATTGACATTGTGGGTTACCTACAATGCGAAGAGATGGCGCTGCCTTGCAGCTTAAGGCTAGGAAAACTTCGACACGGCCATCAGGGCCGTGGTAGCATAATTGGTCAATGCATTCGCCCGGATTGCGAAGGGTGCGGGTTCGAGTCCCGTCCGCTGCCTGGTCCGCGTGGATTTTTTTCTAGTAAAAACTTTTCTTTAAATGATTTGATTATGATTATTATAATTTAACATAAAAAAATGCAAACAGATTTTATAAACTTAGCGTAAACCATAGTTCATAAGCTTGCTTGTGTGAGCAAAATCTCAATTCATTCATTGGCGATCAAATTTCCACCCTACTATTGAACAGCAGACCGCATTTTCACTGTAATAAATCGGTATCAAACTTGCGGTCGTAGCGATCGACAGCCACTCTTAAATGGAGCTTATCATCAAAGCTTTGAGTCCAATATCGATCAGTAGTGTACGAATTTTAAGATGCTCTCGTGTTGTAGACGGTTTGAAACTTAGAGAGGTCGTTTTAAGAATGGTTGTTGCTTGTGAAAGATAGATCATGGAACAATTAGAGCCCGCCGAGAGGCAGCGTCGCGAAACACCACCACGTTGCCATATAAAAGGAAGTTTTGTTTAAATTTCTTCATCATACTACGCCTGGTTGTAACCGCGTCCGGTCATTCACCGTTAAAGCCGACTTTACACCATGTCTGCAAAGTTTTTGGTGAGTTACATACATATTAATATTATATATTAAACTAACATAACAATAATTATTTAGCATAATCGTCTGATATAGGAAATAATAACTAGAATCGTGAATTCAAACATAACAATCCAAATTTAAAAGATTTATTTGGATTTTCAGTACAATTATATTAAAATAAAAATCATGTTTTATAAAATAATATGTGTTTTAAACAATGTACAATACTTGAAATAGTACAATAAAAGTGAAATGTTTCCGTCTTATTGTTACTATAACCGTGGACTAACGACGGTGTTGTTACAAAAGTGCCTTTTTTGAAAGGAAGAAAAAACCGATGAAGTTAATAAGAGTAGGTACGCAATACTTACGATACAATTGATTTCTCAACTCCCCCTTGATTACCTCTCATGAAACGCCACTGGCAGTTATATATACCGGCTGCTCATAAACAGCATGTTAAAAAAAAAACAGATTTATTTCTTCTACGGATTGTTTGGTTACTTTGTGCTCCAAATAGAAAAAAAAGGAGCGCAGTGAACGGCATTCGTTTTGAATGATAACAGGCGGATTTGAAAGTGTCACGCCGCGCACCACCATTTGACGGAGCTTCTTGTGAACAGATCGAAAGTACATGTCTATAACCCGGAAAACTGTACCGGGAGTGTTTGAATTCAAATTAATACGTTTACGCAAACGATTTATTTCGGAATGGTATCTACATATGCCTTTTTCATGACAGTGCGGTCCTCATATCACGCTCTAGCTAGGGTTTTGAAAAAAAAAATTACTTGTCTCTCGGCTTTTGTTTATCAATCAACCATACTTCTTTTGGCTCTCTCATTATCGACACACAAGCCTTTCTTAACTTCATGTTTTCATTGAGATTTTTATAATTATATAATTGCATGCACAGCTATTTCATTGCGAAGCGAAGTTTCTACTTAAACACTACCTATTACAACTGCTTTTGCGAGTTATTGTATTCAAACGCCAGTCGCAGTGTGAAATTTATAAAGTTCTAGATTATGGAACTTTAGTTCAGCTCAGTTTAAAAGATTTATATGTGAGTTTTTCATTCATCCGAATTGGACACTGCAATTCTGGACTAGGCGCTTACGATAAAAGAGTGAATGAGATTGCACCTTCACCACCTTCTATTCGTAAAATCTTGCAGATAGTAAAAGTATATCTACAGAATGTGTGAGGATACTATGTTAGGTGATGCGCTTATAACTAGTCATCTTTGTTGATTACAAATTTATGTATATTTACAAATAATAATAATAATATCGGAATTTAAATAACCATTTGAAAAATCAAGAAAGGTTCACTTTTGATCAAAACCTTGCTTATACTTGCAATCAAATTATATGAATGTCTTTGCTTGCAATAAACAAAAATATTTCAGGATTGTTTTTAGGGTCGCATTTTGAGATGTCATTTCATTCAATTCACTGAATGCAGCAGAACTAATTGAACAAGAAAAAATTACTTCTAAACATTCAATTTTCCAGCTGAAAACAAAGACAGTGGAACACTTAACGTTGTCACCAAATTTGACCGTTTTGGGACTTATTTGTATGCACGTAGAAAATCAAAAACTTAAATTCTTGTAAACATTGTGTCGTACATCGTAGCAATCTACGTATACCGAGCAATATAAATTTCTAACGATATATAAATAAATTAATTGACGTACCATTTCCATCGATCAGCACAAGACCAATGTGCTACTGTCCACAGCGCAAAGCGGGAGTATGATTTTAAATTAATAGATCGAAGTGATTGAAAGATATTCTCCTTGATTCCAGTTGGTTCTGGTCTGCGTGGCGGAGCTGTCGACGCTCATTATGGCGGGCGGGCATGGCGGCGGTCACAAGAAGGTCGTCATCCACGTACCCGTGTTCGTGAAGAACCACCATCACAAGCACACCATAGTCAAGCACGTGCACCACAAGAGCGGCGGCGACGGCGGCGGTGATCACTACGAGGTCCTCGGATACACCTACGGTGAACCCAAGGCTGCTCCTCACTTTGGGGGAGGTATGTTTGACATTATATACGGAGGCGCAATACACAAATATTTTAAGTGTTCCACGAAAGACAGGCAACGAAAAGCTGTCAATGGCATTGCTGGATGTCTATGGGCGACGGTGACCATTTAATATCAGGTGGACCGTCCGCTCATCGGCCTTCGAGGCAAATAAATCAGCAACAAAACACTAGAAGGGGCTCGGCGAAGATAGGGGAAATTTAACAATTAAGGTTAAATCCTACTTTCTGTATTTTAAGTTTGGCAAACATGGAATACACAAGCCGTGCACAGCGCTATGAAGTGGCCACGAGAGCCGGCCAGCGACTACTCCGCTCCGTGGCTAAAGGCCGCGCTCAGAGCAGCCGTGCCTCTTCTGGTGTGCGATGCGCTATATAGTGTCTGAACCCTGAAAAGAAAAACTGGGCAGATAAGTGTGAGAATGACGAAGAGACAGAATATTCAGTTCGCTTCCTCTCTTTCTAAATAGATGAAACTTTTATGCGAGGCAGAGACAGAAACATATATAGAGATAGGCAGACAGAACAAGCCCGTCAAGACTCCTTCCCCACATCTTTTGCTTCCCCTGCTTTCATAACTTTTGCCGTTCACGGGTTTGTATGTCTTCTACTTCCTTCAGATAGCGATTGATTCCCTCAACTTTTGCATGGTATATCTGTCTCACATGTTCGGGCCATCGGAGCATATATCTCTGATGATTTTCTGAATGACACTCTTGCGATCGTGGTAGTTAAGCAAATTTTTCGTTATGACCGGACATAGAATGGGTGACAAATTGAGCAGCTGGAGCAATCTCGACACTTTAAGCACGGCAGCATCTGCAGTCATTAGCACCAACCAATCCACACGAGTACCTCGTGGTCCTCGTCGCCCGTTCTCCACGCTCAATCCATAGGAAAAGCTTGTGCCCTACCGATGAGAATTCTCTCCACTAAGCACGCATCGACATACGCTATTAAAGTTCTTTTTAGTGCTCATCTACTTGTTTCCATACTCACTTCTCGTTAATTCTAAAACCCCTCTCAGATATGGCAAAATCATAAAAGGACCCATCCTTGTCTCCAAGGAAGACGTGACGAATGTCATTTTCGTTGGAAAACTTATTGTGAATTTCGCACAAATTCTGGACCTCGATATAGTCGTTGGATAAGTATTATCCTACGACTAATCCTCAGGACCTTCACTTATTGTACCAGGGACTAGGCGGTACAATCTTGACATACTTTGTGTTTGCGACTGGCTGGAGAGCCGCCATAGCCTTATTATGTACTCATTTTTAATTATCTTTTTTTACATCCAACCTCATTCTGTCACTTATTGTTTTTACTATTTTTAATACATCGTCTCATTATACAGTCCTCGTTTTCCCTAGTTTTCACTATGATTTACATTATATCTATGGTCTAGTTAAATAAATCCAAAGAACTTCATTCTTGCTTTCATACTATAATTTCCTTAGTCTTTCGCATATAATAGAACTAGTTCAGTGGTGTTACGGATAGAACTAAATGTTTAATGATTTAATTCTTTATTCTTTTAGGTCACGGTTGGGGAGCAGCCGATGCTGGACATGACGGTGGTTACGGGGAATCCCCTGTGAGCTTTGAAGGTGCTCAAAGTGACTACGGCCTGTCTTCATCTGGCGCGGAGTACGGCTCAGAAGGAGGCTACCATTAAGCCATTAATCACCCAACATACGTAGCTGCGCTGTCCTCGACACTTTAGAGTCATTTGTTTCAAAATTACCACATAATTATTGTTAACAATTTCAGCGAGTTTGACTATTTTATCTAAAACTTTTCAATCCGGCTCGAATACAATTTAGGAAGTGATAATCTTACGAGTCTACACCTTTTTTAATTTATGTATAGCCAGTTCTCAACTCTGGGTAATAATAATAATACTCCAATTAGTTTCGTAACTTTGTATGAAAGTGAATGTCCAACAGTTAAGTATAGTGACGGGATAAGATCGGTGTTATGCAACGTAACTTAGCTCTAATCCGAATAGATAAAAATCTCCAGAAACCGCCAGTATTTACAAACAATAATATACTTTGGAAGTGAGGTATTATACAATTTTTCAACGTTTTGGGTATACGTTTTAGAGATTACCTCCTTCTATATTTCATACAAATAAATATGTACCTCTCCACAAACGAAAACTTCTACGTTATCTTTAAACTTTTCTCTCAATATTGTGATAGTATATTTAGTATCAGATGATGTTTTGTTGTTGTAAATAATGTAATAATATTAATGTAAGATATACCACTCTTAAGTGAGACTATTGAATTTTATCCCCGTTAAACAGGGATTTGTTGATAAATTGTTATTAATTTTATAAATATGTGTAAGTTATACATTCTTTATAAAAACTGTGTTTTTCTTGAACTTAACCCCTTTGCGTCAAAACGAGCGTGCTTGATGGAGCGTACGTTCAAAACAATCTATACTTAATATAATAACATGGTAGGAAAGTCAAAACTGTACATTGAATATATTTTTAAAATAATTCTTGGGGTGTGATCTACAATCGATACCGAAGTCAAAAATATAGTTTTTAGAATTTTTGTCTGTTTGTATGTATGTCCGGGATAAACTCAAAAAGTACTGCATGGATTTACTTCAAATTTGGCACGAATATTATAAAGAAATGGGGTCAATATAGGCTACAGACACATATTATCACGATATCACCTACGCAGAACGAGCCGTGAACCTTTATTTCTAACTAACTCCACGCGTACGAAGTCGCGGGCGGCCGCTACTCGGAAATATGCCAGTTCCGTCACAATACAAGTGTGAAGATAACACGGAAAGACAAACTTTTATTCAATAGACTAGTAGTCTAGTAGCTGCAAAAACCAAACCGCTTTCTTCTATTGTGGCTTGATAGTTTGTTTTTCATTTCTTTTGTTATTTCTGCGTCGTCGTGTTTTTGATGCAAATCGATGATCGTATTTTGTTTTCTGACCTTATAGTAGGAGTAACAGTATGTCTGTAAGGCTACAAATTCTTATGGTGATGAGTCATAGCATGCTTAGTATGGTAAGCATCGCCTGGCACTCCTCAGCCCTGCACGTCATCAAGCCCTATATTTTTGAAAGTGTCTGTAAAGTATTAAAAATAAACTTGTTATCTGTATCTTGTCGGAGTCGCATAGCAAGCGATGGAGAGAGCTATGCTCGGTGTTTCTCTAAGTGATCGAATCAGAAATGAGGAAATCCATAGAATAACTTGAGTAACCGACATAGCAAACAGATCGCCATGCTGAAGTGGCAATGGGCCACGTTGTTCGGCGAACCGATGGTCGTTGGGGTCCTAAGGCGTTTCGATGGCGAACTCGCACCGGAAACGCAGTATAGGTAGAACCCTTACCAGGTGGACTGACGACATCAAGTGAGTGTATGCAGAAAGCTCAGGATCGTTGTGTTTAGAGATCCCTAGAGGAGGCCTATGACAGCAGTGGACGTCCATCGGCTGATTATGATGATGATGATGATGAACAAATAGTCTATTTCGTTACTTGTTTTTATCCCAGTTTGATTGCTTGTAACCAGTAATCTTGAGAAATTTTAAGTAGGGTACGAGGCCACTCAGAAACTTGCGAAAGAAAGTTTCTATGTATAAGACACTGGCCACTTGTAATTATTTTGAAAACTTTAATTCTTTAAAGGTAAAAATACCACTGTTTGATTTTCATATTTCCCTCCGCATTTCTTCGAAAGCCAATTAAATTTTTCTTGTCTCATTGATAAAACGGATCTGCATCGAGAACATTTTGGTGCTATTATTTTTAAGGATTTTAAAAGTGACTTAAAACCTGATGAGTCATTTGATCGATTTTATGTTTTTATGGATAAAGGACCTTCAAAAGCAACCATCTACCACTGGTGTAGCGAGTTCAAACGCCGTTGTCTTACTTTGGGGGATGAACAAAGGAATGGTCGTCCTACGACGGCTGTAACCGAAGAAAGTAAAAAGTCCTGGCAGTAAAAAAACTGTATTCAAGAAAACAGACGAATTACGTACGAAGAGATTCAGCATACTCTGCAGATTGGTACAGGAAGTGTTCACAAGATTTTGCACGAGCACCTTTGCGTAAGGAGGATAGTTTCCCGCTGGGTGCCGCACAACCTCACCGAAGCTCAGAAGCAGGCCCGTGTGGATTGGTGGTGATATGATACAAAAATTTGATGCAGGCTCGTCACGGCGCTTTTACAATATTGTGACAGGTGACGAATCCTGGATTTATCAATACGATTCAGAAACAAAGCGTCAGTCGCCAGAAAATGAACCAACGTCTACGAAAGTGAAGCGATCGAGGAGCACAGGGAAAATTTTATCGCTAGTTTCTTCACTTTGACGGGGTATCTAATTTCAATTCCACTTCGAGACCAAAGCAGCATCAACGCCGAATAGAAGAGCACAAAATGCCTGCCACAACTTTTTTTTCCGCAATAAGCAACAAGCGACCTAACATCGGGCTCCGCGGGGTCCTTCTTCACCACGACAACGTGCCCGCGCACTCTGCGATAAAAACGAAGGACTTCCTGAACTCCACACCAGTCAGAGTCTTGGGACACCCTCCTTACAGTCCTGATTTGTCTTCGTGTGACTTCTTTTTATTCCCTTTAAAAAAAATCAGCTCAAAGTAAAAATGTGTACTTGAACTGCCCAAAACCGCTCTATTGGATTTTTCATACCTGCGCAATTTCTTGAAAACAGTAAGTAATACAAAAAAATTGTTTATAAGTACTAAAGTTGTTGGTAATTATGTACGGAACAACTTTTCCATTGAAAGTTTTCCATTAAAATGATATTTTCAGGGTGAAAAAGTGAAAAAACACATTTTTTGAGACTTTAGCGCCACCTACAATGCGCATTTTTTGTTGTACGAGATTGCAACAATGACATAAATTGTAGTACTCAACGCCCTCTACAATTATGGTCGAAAAAAAAGTTTCTAAAATGCATACAAAACAAGAAAAATGCGTTTCAAAAATTTTTACAGGGTTTTTTTGAGTTTTTCAAAACACGCCTACGAGTTGAACATGCCCATCGCCAAGGTGGCTTACTGACGTCATTTGGCAACAGAAAAAACAAGACTTACCCTTTAGGATTTTTTTTTTCACCACTCAACCTATAGATTGACTGTACTACACCTACTTACCAATATTCATGAAAATCGATAGAGATTCAACGAAATCGGAGGTGAAAACCTTCATTGACTGGACTATAGTACTTGTTTCCACTTGTAGCTGAACGAACAAAATGTTTAGAGCAAATGATCTAAACGAAAGCTTGTTAGGTTACACAGTTACAAAGTTGTTTCCATTGGATGATTCAGTGAGCGAGCATTGGCTCCCTAAGATTAGCCGACCAACCTGACCGGGGAAGAATTTTGTAATTGTTCGAGTTCGATTAAAATGGAGGACGACTTTTATTATGGAGTTTAAATAATAAACTGAAAGAAATCTGGAAAGAAGGTCGTCCAAAACTTAAGTATAGCAAACAAATTAAACATATTTTTCTCATTATATTTTAATACATTTACAGTGGGTTGCCAAATAATATAATTAGGGACAGTCACATTTTTTAACATATTTTTTTCTTCGGGCGCCCTTGACAGCTCTTTTAAGTGGTATAAGTGTTTCTGGAATATATTTTTATGTTCGCAGTATCTCTATAACTCAAATTTAAAGTGAATTTTAAGTGGTGAGGGATTTGTTTAATTTTGTAAAAATATTTTAATAACAGGAGAGAGACGCACTCTCGTTCTCACGTGTAAATGTGAAATACGGAACTAGTTATTTTGAAAAGTTATTTTGTGGTTTTGTGAAATAATTATTAACTGCATGTAAGTATTATTTAACTGTTATTAAAACTAACGAAATTTGCTGTGGATTTTTGAGTAAAATTAATTTATATTTATTTTTACAGATTTTACTATGGGTCGAGAGGTGAGATCTTAGATGATTTAAATCAAAAGAAAATATTACAAGAAAAGGAATCCTCTCGGTCCAAGTTTCAGACGGGTTTCGTGAGCGGAAGAGGTGGGTTCGAATCTTGTCTGAAACCTGTTGTTTTTTTGTAGTAAGGATTTTAAGACATAAATAATTATCTTACTAGAAAAATCTTTAAGACTCTTGACGACTGCTAAGTTTATGTCATTAAACAGTACGACTAATTAAATACCTAATGAGCCTTATGAGAAATACCATTTCACGTAATGCTGTATTGTTGAGTAACATTCATTTCTGTAACAATTACTTCAGTTGCATGAAGTCCGCGGTAGACGTTTATAAAACGTTTCCTTAAAAATAAGAAAATTTATTAAAAAATCAAACGTTATCCGTTTGTAACTCGAACGAGCATCAAATTCAAAGCATCTGAATTATTGTCTCTGAATCTGAATTATGTTAAATGATGTAAACTACGTAAATCCCATCGTACCTATACGTTTACATAAATACTATACTTAAACAAGTCTACAACGATAACCGCAGTAACGAGAAGTTGTAAATGATTTAAACACACCTTTTACCAAATTACATATATAATATTTTCATAACGAATAAACGTGAAATTAACGATCAATTTCAATTAGTCGGGTTATAGCGTATAATTTAAGGAATGCGCTGCCGTTTTGTGTGAAATTCGAATACGCACGCCTGTGAGTTTAATTGTTTTATCATCATCAGCTTATTAATGTCCCCACTGCTGGGGCACAGGCCTTCCGAATGGATGGAATAGGAAGATTGGGCCATGACCCACCAAGCGCCAGTGCGGATTGGTGGGTGCCGGTCCCAGCAGTCTAACTACTGCAGATGCAACCGGGACCAACAGCTTCACGTGCCTTCCGAAGCAAAGTGTGCTCGAAATAGTAAAATTTTTGGTCACCCATCCAATGACCGACCACTGCGAAAGTTGCTAAACTTCAACGATCGCAGACGAACGCGCTAACCACTTGCGCCATCGAGCTTTGTTTTATACTCAGATATTTTTATTAACTTCTCGCAGCGATTAGAGTAGTATATTAAACGTATTCAAAAAAAAAATTGGAATATTCAAAAGAGTTGTACTAAACCTCCAATTTGAATAAAGATATATTGATATCGGATTTCTGACGATTGAGATTGATCTATACTATAACAGGTGTGTCGAAAGAATTTTTAATCTAAAATAATAACTGTACAAGATGTACATGTCTCTAATTTCTGTTAAAATAATGTTTTTATTATAATTGTGTGTGTAGTGTCATTTTAAATAAAAATATTCTTATATTACATTTAGAGTCCGACCGAAACTGGTTTTCCGGCCGAAACCGAAACCGAAAGCGAATATTCGGCCGCGGCTTCAGTTTCGGCCGAAACCGAAACCGAAACTCACGTGGTCAAGATTAAAATTCCTTAAAATACTGAAATTTGGTGCATTTTACCCACTATTCAGCATTAATTAGGACATGAAATGGAAACACAGTATATTAATTTTGTTGTAGGTTTTTTAATAATATATAAAGAAATATTAATAATATTTTTATAATTTTTTCAAATTAAGTTCTCATAGCAAAATTTTTATCAGTTATCAATAATCAATTCACAAATTGTTACTGTTTCATTAAATACCCATTGGTATTTTAAAATCTTATTAATTAATACTTTGGTTTATATTTGTACTTAGAAGAATCATCAATCTCTTTTATCTCAATATAGGAAACTGCACTTCTCAATATAGGATATGGACTGCTGTGCGAGAAACGAAGTAAGGCGAGCGTGCACGACAACTTCGGAAATCACTTTCAGTTTCGGCAAAAGCAAAAGTAGAAACCGAAACTGTTGCCGAAACTTAATTTTTGGCCGAAACTCGGCCGAAACCGAAACCGAAATCGAACTTTCGGTCGGACACTAATTATATTATGGTTCATGGGTTTTGTAGTGAAAATTCTGGAAACTTAAGCTAGTAAATAATATAGGAAGGAAACTATCAGAAAATTTGACAGGATCTGGTGTAAAGAAACTATCTGGTATCTGCATACTGTTCCATTCTGATCGACAAAAATTTAACACAGGTTGATCTGACAGAGTGCACCTTGCGTAGCGGTCAAAGATCAAGGTCACACTAAACTTCCACTTTGAAGATGCCTTTATTATCTACATACCACTTGCTTTGTAGATCCATATCAAATTAAAACGTTTTATCAAAAAAAAATATAAAGTCGAAAAAACGTCTTTATTTTATATTTAATATACAACTTGGCATCAAAATCTATCAGTAAACAATCAACAATATTTTCCCACCCTTAATGTAAGATTTTTGTTTCCAAATTTATCTAGAACCAACTTTCTGGTATACCCTTTCCAATAAAAAGCGCCCAAGTGCGTGTCATGCCAGGCGCAGTGTAGGGTTCCGTAGATATTTTATTGCTTTTTTTTTAATTTGTTTTTCATTTCAAGGTTTTACGCGACATAAGCAAGCAACTACTTGATTTCTACATTTTCTAATGCCCAAGTTCAACGACTATTAACCTTAAACTAACTGATCTTTCTTAACCATCATAATTTTCTTTTAAATTCAAAATTTTCAAGCCCTTAGTTTAGGATTAGGGGAAGCGGGGAGGGGGTGGACCTACTCGAACAAAAGTTTGTACCTTAATGTTTAATATTTCACAAACGGATCCCTACATCAAAAAACTCAAAACAGCTGGACTGATTGTTCGTTGTACCGAATATACCGCTGGATCAATAAAATTTTCTAGACAAGGTTTGTGTTTTGAAAAGGGGAACTTACAAAGGAGGTAATAAAGGCATCGTCAAAGTGAAAGTATTAAGTGAAGTTGCAATAAACGTATTTCATTTGTTTATATAAAATATGTATTAAGGAGCTCGATGGCGCAAGTGGCTAGCACGTTTGGTTGCGTTCGTTGAAATTGAGCAACTTTCGCAGTGGTCGGTCCCTGGATGGGTGACCAAAAATTTGCTATATCTAGCTCCTCTGTGCTTCGGAAGGCACGTTAAACCGTTGGTCCATTTGCAGTCGTTAGCACCCACCAATTCGCACTGGGCCCGCGTGGTGGGTCATGGCCCAATCTCCCTATTTCATCCATAGGGAAGGCCCGTGCCCCAGCAGTGGGGACATTATAGGCTGATGATGATCGTTTATTAGGTTATCAAGGCACTCGATGGTGCAGTGGTTAGAGGGTTCGGTCCTCGATCGTGAAAGTGTAGCGACTTTCCCAATGATCGGTCATTAGATGAGTGACCAAAATTTTACTATTTCGAATTCCTTGGCACTTCGGAAGTCGCGTTAGGCTGTTGAATGTTGATCTTATTTACATCTGCAGCCGTTAGCATTCGTTAATAAATAAATAGGTAAATAAATAATAAATAAATATTTCCAACACACACCAATTAACCTAGCCCCAAAGTAAGCATTATAAGGCTTGTGTTATGGGATACTAGGGTAACAGATAGAATACAATATACTGTACATATATAAGTATATTCTTAAAGAAATACATATGAAACATCCATGACTGGAGTACAAACGCTCGTATTCATCACACAAACATCTGCTCCCACCGGGATTTGAACCTGGAACCTCTCGAGTCGGTGACACCATGCGATCCGGCGTATAAACCACTCGGCCTCGGAGCTCGTCAAATAGTTAGTCTCCTTACTCATCAGTTTTAATTCGACCTTCAATAAGCAATTCGGGCTGCCGATGCCGCTCCGAAACCAGAGCGAATATTACAACAAACAGAGAAGAGTAGCAAACACAAACGTGCTACTTCGGCGGCATCACAAAATCTAAATTGCGACGAAGAAGGCTTCATCAAGGTGGGAAGGAAGACGACGAAGCCCGCTCGCCGCAACCTGTGTGGTGCTGCCCCGACCGGACCGAACCATCTGTTGCGTCCCGCCATACCAACGACGCCGCTGTACGTGTCCCGGCTGCTTTAATCTACGAAGGAAGAGGAGATCGTAGAGTATCTGCGGATCAAGACGAAGTTCTCCCTGAGAGTCGCACGATTGGAATCTCGCCATAATATTAATTCATTCGTGGTGAGAGTACCAACTGAACACCTAGCGAACTTTATGAAAGAGCTTTGGCCGAAAGGTGTTGTGTTCCGGCGGTTCCGAGGCCGGATACCGGAGACTATTCTGCGTCATACGTCGCCGTCAATACGTGTTCAATAAGTTTTTAACTGCGTTTTATATCTGTATATATATTAGACTTTATTTAAGGTATGTATCTATGGGCCTACGTTGCCTGACTGTAAATTAATAAATAAAAAAAGGCCTGTGCTTCAGCACATTAAAAGATTTACGATGATAGCCTTATCTTTATATATATAATTCTTCTGTGAGTGTGTATGTCACTGAACTTCTCTTAAACGACTGGATCGATTTTGATGAAATTTTTTGTGTGTGTTCAAGGGGATCTGAGAAAGGTTTAGATTCACAATTTTGTCCGCTGGACAACCCCTATTTTTTTAGGCCGGTACGAAGTTCGCTGGGTCAGCTAGTTAGTAGTATAAAACAAAACTTCAATGTTATTATAGCTTCGATTTGAGCTAAGGCGGAATGTGATATTTTTGTTTGAAAGTACTTTTGTATTTAAAGATATTATAGCTATTAACGGGATTGTTACCATGTACCTTGTTTTTTATGAGTCTCCGATATTTTGGCATATGGTAACAATCCCGTAAATAGCTATAATGTTAGTGACCATGAAAGTTTAAAACAATATATTTAAAGACAGTTCTGTTTGTTCATCCTCCATCATCTAAAACCCAAACACGAGCCTACATTTGACAGCTCCGTAATCGATAATCGTCAAATTTTGTATGGAAAGAGCCAGTTTGCTCTTACGTCCGCTAGAGGCGCTGCTTATCTTTCATAGAAACTTTGACGATGCAATACGATTACGGAGCTTTCAAAGTTCGTACCTCTGTTCCTAATTTTTACTTTGTTCATGTAAATGTATTTATCCAATATTAACAAAATGTATTCGATTTTACTATAAGCTTCATTTTAAATTTAAGGAAAGCTTTTATTTTATGGTTTTTTCATTTAACTTAGAATGCTTAGAAATTTTATTGTTATTAGATACTGCTTCTAAAGATAGTTTGAGTAATAAGTAAGTACTGTAGTTGTCCTATTGTCATTCTGATTGGTGATGAAATTAAAAGTGATATATGAAATGAAATTAATAGAACATTGACCTCAGCATGTAGTACGTACTACCATTACATTGTTTATGCCAAGTAGAGCTGAGAAATTGATCAAAACAATACAAAAAAAACAAAGCTATTCCATCACCTGCACCCATACCATCAAAAAGTCGTTACCTAATATTTCGTTCGCAATTTTTTATTGTCTACTTGTTTTGCAGTTACGTCGTCATTGGATGTGGTTTATTTTTCAATGTTTGAGCAATTTCCGAACTAGGCCGTGTCCAATTGTGGTGGTTCGGTGTCATTCACTTTTCGTAGCACACAAATTATATCTATGTCGCCGATGACATAAGCTAAATGCTAACTTTACTTCCGATAGCAACAACCCACAGATGGAAATCAGTGAAAGTGATACTGCATTTCGTGTACTTAGCAAATGAACCGAGATAATGATGATTGTTGCACTAATTTCGGTTGATCTGATATTACATCATATGTCAGTTCTCCAGCAAACTGTAGCAATAAAGAAAAAACAAGCACAATGCATACTTTAGATTAAAGATGACACACTTTCATATTCTGAAAAAACTATTCACAAAGACCGGAACAGCCGCATTAACTTGCTACACAAAAATACATGATGAGTTTCGTAAGTTCAATGAAATTACATAGGTAATAACAATGCCTTGAGCTTAAACAAGTTTTAACAAGTAATAAAATATTTTATTTATAACATAAATAACAACAAGTATAAAAATATAACAACAAATTGTAAAAGTTTTAACACAATACAAAAAACAATCGTTTATTAATTGTACTTCAGTATATCTAATAAGTATATGTCCATACACTACTATAAAACTATACTTAATAAGTATGTCATATACTGTTTATGATGTCTAATTTTTCACACCAAGCAACGAAGGATCGCAATTAAATTAAAGCACTTTTTTATCAGTCAGCAGTACTCAATATTAGTACTCGATTGTTTGAACTCCGCCAGTATTAAAGGTTTGCTGTATACCAGCTTCCCTGCTAAATGACACGGGAGTTTCATCCGTTTCGTGATCAGCAGCGGCAAACGCTGTTCCCGTGGTACCGACGAACGATGTCGGTGCTGCGCCCTCACTAAAACCTTCATCATGGAAAGTCACTGGAAACTCAGCAGACGGTTGAACACTCGGCGCCCCAAAACTGTGGTCGGGCGCTGATGAGGCGAAGGCGGTTTGAACTGTACCAGCGAATGGCTCATGGTTGTTAAGACTTAGCGTTGGCTGCGGCGCGGCTGCGAATACCTCGTGGGACTGCAGCGCGGTCACACCTGCAACGCCTGCTACTTCAGGCGTCGGCTCAGCGAAGGGATCGTGCGTCCCCGTCGCACCCTTAACGAATCCAAACGTAGCCGGGTAATTTTCATGCAGACTGTTTACTGATGTGAACGAATCTTCGTCGTCCTCGGCCTCCGTGACTTCGTATCCACCATGGTTGCCGGATTGTTTACCGCCTACTGATGGCAACGCACCAGGCAAGGAATCGAAGACTTTCACTTGTTTCACTGTATGGGATACGCCGTGTACGCGCGGCTGCTGAGGGGTGATACTTCCCGTATAAGAGGGAGCGGCAGGAGCGAAATTAGCGAAATCTTCTTCGAATGTACTCGAAGGTGGAGAATAACTATTGTATACTGGTGGGACGTAGCTTGACTGGGGTGGATTGTAGTTGTACGCTGGTGGTTCGTAGTTGACACTAGGGGGATAATGGGGAGTGGGGTCGTGATGGCCGTGGTGACCATGATGACTGTGATGACCGTGATGACCGTGATGCCCGTGCTGCTTTTGTTTTCCTTTTGAAACCGTCTTGATAGTTGTGTGTAGTTTCTTGTGATGCTTATGGTAATGGTGGCCGTATGGGATGACTGGCTTAGGGAGGAAATGGTGGTGGTGATGGTGTTGCTCCTCCTTCGGCTTGTGGTGATGATGGTGGATTGTGATCACCTTCGTGTGATGGTCGTGATGAATGAACTCCGGCACATGCAGTCTGACGTGATCACTGTAAACAATTAACAAACGCTTTTATAGTATCATTGGTTTTTACTATGATATTTATGGTATGCAAATATTTATTACAGTGGCAGTTGTTTTTCCTTCACATCATATGACAGTTTACATATTTAAAAATCAAATGAACGAAATTTCTTTGTTTTTTATAATTTTTAATAAAGATTTCGCGTTAAGCTCTACATTAATTAGCATTGCACATAGCATTCCAATTATTAAATTATGTAGTAAAAACAAAAATCAGTTAAATAATTACAAATCTAATCATATTATTTTAATATGAAAAAGAGAGAGATAAAGGGGGAATAATAGAAATAGATTATTCGCTTTGCTGTTTAATAACCATTGAGATAAGCTTAATAAAATTTGCTTACTGATGCTTTTCGCCGTGACCTCCCGTGTCGCCATTCTCAATCAGAAACACCACCAGCACAGTCAAATACTTTGTCAAATTCATCGCTGTACAATATCCTTTAAACGGGGCAAGGGTTTACTAACAACAAACACAGTTCACAATAATCCGCTGTCTACAGAAGTGACGCCCGCAACATACAGTGCCAAAATCTCTCACATATTGTTTTACAATCACAGTAACTAACTTATTTACTTAACATTCGTTTTATCCCTTTTCGTTTCGTTTTATTTTTAAAACATCGGAGCGGACATCACCAGAGCGGGCACCGCAACGCCTCACGACGCGGTATTGAACGGCGGAACATTGTGAGATGACCATTTATCCAATTTCACTTAAATAAACCCGTAATATCAGCAAAAAGACAACGAGCCTCCATTGTTAACGGAGCACACCAAAAGGCGTACGGAGCACAATGAGTAGTCCGATTGTCAATCTAATTACCAACAACACAGGGCTCGGAACGCGAAGTGAACGCAGTCGTGTTACAATTTTTGTTATCTCCGCTGTGAAATGACTATTTCGTTGCTGCCACTCGTAGTATCAGAGTTGGGGTAGCTGCCGCAACACCGATAAATTCACAGTCACCTGACAGATTGTGTTGGCGCACTCATTCATACTCGCTACCAAGCCGTCAACAACAAATAATTTGTCCGTTATTATTTTTTATAATCGCCCTTTTGAGTGTTTAAAGCTCTACATAGTAATTATTAGGTATCAGATTTACGACTGGAACAGGCCACGTTTCCAATAATCAAAGTCAATAAAAATCAAAAAGGTTCGCCGGCAGCCGCCGCCGCGGGAATGTGGTCTTTATCGTCGACAGTATATGGAACGGGAGATCTCTCGGTCAGTGAAGATGGATACACAGCGATAGCCAATAGGTACGTCGGCGTCTAATAAATAAGCTCTGTAGGCGTCAGAATGCGACCGTAAATATTTTAAAGTGTAAACGGGGCCCATTAAAATTTAATTATTCGTTCCATTCCGGTTTATTGATTTCCCTCGGGAAACATTCTTTTAAATTCTTAACTATATCTATTATTTATCGTCGGGGCGATGCCTCATCGGCTGGGATAGTTACGTGCGTCGGTCCATGCCCACAAATATTGGATATAAACATACTTGTGTGTTCTATGCTGTAAATCCATCAAGTTGATGTCCGTACGTTTACGGCTGATCAATCCCGGTGGGGAAAATGATTATGTGATGAATACGAGCATTTGTACTCCAGTCATGGATGTTTAAGTATTTCTATATAAATATACTTATATATGTACAGTATATGTATTCTATCTGTTACTCCAGCATCCCATAGCACAAGCCTTACAGTGCTTACTTTGGGGCTAGGCTAATTGGTGTGAGTGTTGGAAATATTTATATTTATTTATATATTAAGCGGGTTTTTTTGTTTAGTAAATTCATATTGAATACTTATATTGAATGCAAATACTTTTTAATGTGCACAAATATTGGATATAAACATACTTGTGTGTTCTATGCTGTAAATCCATCAAGTTGATGTCCGTACGTTTACGGCTGATCAATATTGTTAACGGTTCTCGTTATCAATGTTGTAGACATTGATTTACGTGATACCTTGTGGTTCTAACAACTTTTTCCACCTTACAATGTTTGATTCCTGGAGACCCTTTCATTATTAATATATTAACAAGATTTAAAAGTTCTATGGCACTAAAATGGATTGTTTCTTTTGAAGTGTGTTAGTGTATATAGAAGAAAAAAACTCCTACCTACTTACCTACTAAAAAACTTACTACATAATATCATGAATTAAAGCATCTTTTGAAAACCTCCAAAATTTTATGCTTCTACTTTACTAGAAAATACTTCCATCGGAAGTGTTACTTATATTAGCTTAATGTCTTATATCTTATTGTGTCTTTGAACCTTGTTATAATGTGGATGCAACGAAATATTTATTTAGCTGAAGAACACACAATCTACTTGTAGCGTTGGCAGTGCCGTCTTTGAAATATTGGAGGCCCTGGACATATTAGGATAATGGGGCCCCTATGACTTCCGGTTGGTGATTTAACAGGAACTAGGGACTTTGTATTTGATCTGAGGGGGCCCCCTATCGATCGCAGGGCCCTGGGCACTTGCCCAAAGTGCCCAATGGGAAAGACGGGTCTGAGCGTTGGGAAGTTGGTGGTTGGTCTGGATTTCACCGTCACATAACATCCGGTAGGGTTAAATAATATTCAGATCTGTACTTATCAAACCTTATATAGGATCACGCATCATTCCACGAGTCTTGATATGAGACAGAACTACACACATCAAAAGTCACATTTAAAGTAGGTATCAAGTTAGCACCTACGGAAATTACGACGCCACCGTAAACTTAGTTAATTTCCAACAAATGGTTCAGAAGAACGCATTTTCTCAATTCCTATTAAAACTTTGATAAGTAATAAAAATTACAAAGGCAATCTGGAAGACTTGTGAATTGAATTTTCTATTGGAAAATTACGTGATCCCTTTACACGTACTTTGGTGTATGTATATTTCAACTTATTGGGAGTTATCTCAAGGTGTACCTCCTCCCAGCATACACACCATTGAATTCCAGTATTTAAAGAATGCCAAAATATTGATCACTAATTGTGCCAAATAGTGCCCTAAGGAAAAAATAGTGCTCTTATACTTAAAAAAAATAAAGAAATGGTTTGGTGGGTATGCTGTGCGTAGGTTACAACACCCAGTTATCTCACCTCTATGATAGAATTCTTTGAAAGTCATAACAATAGTCAACAAATTGTGACCAAATAGTGCAAAATATTCAGAAAAAAATCGGTGCTTTAATATTTCCAAACACGCCTTCAAATGAAATGAAATTATAGTTTACTAGCAAACCAGTGAACCAAATGTTCACCAAAAAAAAAAGATGTATTTAATTAATTGAGAACTTCAGAGATTTTGTGTGGTTTCGTTTGAAATAGAAATCACGTGATTTCTCGAAAACCGGAAGTGCTACGTTACTCACATCCGGTTTGTAGCCTTATCAGACTATTCTTAACTTATAACTTAAACATTCTCTATATCTATCTCTTACGGTTTGGCCGCTGAAACAGCACCACGGACGGACGGACGGACTTGTCTATTAGATAAGAGATTCAAATTAACTGATTGAGAACTCTTTTGAAGCGTCCAATATTTTTCCTACTACTACTATCTTTTAGCTGATGAGAAGAATGGGCACAATAAACTCATCAGCATTTAACAGAAGTTATTATTGTTTGATTTTCGCCCTAGAAAGTCATTAAATTTGATAACAAACTTCTACAGTAAACGGCAACACACATTTATCAATGGAATATAATTAAACGACACAACGACGATTTGACGACCTCCGTGGCCGAGTGGTAAGTACGCCGGGTTTCATGGTGTCGCCGTCTCGAGAGGTCCCGGGTTTAATCCCGGTGGGGAAAATGATTATGTGATGAATACGAGCATTTGTACTCCAGTCATGGATGTTTAAGTATTTCTATATAAATATACTTATATATGTACAGTATATGTATTCTATCTGTTACTCCAGCATCCCATAGCACAAGCCTTACAGTGCTTACTTTGGGGCTAGGCTAATTGGTGTGAGTGTTGGAAATATTTATATTTATTTATATATTAAGCGGGTTTTTTTGTTTAGTAAATTCATATTGAATACTTATATTGAATGCAAATACTTTTTAATGTGCGGAATTTATACAAAAAGTATCAACAAATTTTAAATGTGACAGTACCTATCCTTTTATTTGTATAAACGGCAGATAATTATTGAACCAAGAACAAACAGGTACTTAGCTGTTAAATAATAAATTAATATTATTCAATCACGTAATATGATTGCAAACGAAATATATTACATATAGCATTAATTGTTTTGGTTTTATTTTGTTGCATGTTCTGCTCTCATTATTCGCTGTACGTGACATAATAGAATTAGAGATGAAATTTGTTTGCAGTATAATAAATCAAATCTAAGTTTTTAACTGATTCACGGCCATTTCTTGCTAGATTTTGAAATTACATAAATGGTAAATTGAATAAATACAAATGACACGGCAACATCTTGTTAACTGGACTTTTTTACTAAAAATAAGATTTTATTCCCTAATTATTAATCTTTGTGTAATAAACTACTTAAAGTTTCAGTACCTTTTTTATTTACTTTTAGAGCCAGCGTGCATTTTTATAAGAACAATTCGCAATGTGTAACTCGCAAAGCAATCATACTAATATTATAAAGGCGAAAGTTTGTGAGTTTTTGAGTGTGTATGTTTGTTACTTCTTCACGTCGTAACGACTAGAGCGATTTTAATAAAATTTAGTATGGCGTTAGCTGACACCCTGGATTAACACATAGGCTACGTTTTACTCCGGGAAAATATTCGTAATAAACCGCGGGTAACACCGCGGGGCACAGCTAGTCTATATATATTATATAAAACTCAAAGGTGACTGACTGACTGACATAGTGATCTATCAACGCACAGCCCAAACCACTGGACGGATCGGGCTGAAATTTGGCATGCAGGTAGATGTGACGACGTAGGCATCCGCTAAGAAAGGATTTTGATCAATTCTACCCCGAAACGAAGCGAGGGCGGGCCACTAGTATAATATAAATGTGCTTTGTGTGTATGTAAAGAGAGGAGCAATAAACAAAGAGAGAATTTATGAAATATACAATTTATTGGGACATAATAATTGTACATGTCGCAAACCTTAACTTTCAGTAAGACGTTTTACATTGTTATTTATTATAATAAACTTTTATTATTGTTAAAGCTTTATTTATTAATGAGTAAAATTTTGATAATTACGGTATAAGGTAAATAGATAGAAATTGTTAAATCGGTTTCAAGGACTTTCCATCTATTAAACAATAACTTAATAAATTATTAATTGGTATATCATTAAATCTTAATTAGTAGCTATTTTTTATAAGTAATAGCAGGAAAAATAAACGTTTTGTTTTTGCTTAAAATAGGCGATTTTTCGTACAATATAGATATTCACAAATTAATTGTAATGAATTTTTATATGAAAATAAATTGAACGCGGAAAACGGAATATAGAAATTCAACAAAAGCATTATTTTTTCAATACACACAAACTTCAGGAGAATATTGTCATGAAAAGTTTCTACCTAAAATGAAGTCCGAAATATTAACATCATCAATAAATTCTAATTACAATATTATTATAAATACTTATATCAACAGGGCACATATTCTCAAGGGCTATGTATAACACTTATAAATGAATTAAAAATCTAATTATTACAGTAATTCTATTTTATGCAACAATATTTACAAAAAAAAAAATGAATTAATAGCCATTATACTCTTTGGTCTCTAGAAACCATAAAAACAAAAAAAAATCTTACATTTCTATAAAATTTGTACAATGGTATCTTTTAAAGGCCACAGTTCAAATTTGTATGAAGGGTGGTAGTCAGTCTCCGGTAAACTCCTAATTTTTATGACATGTAGTGCACTTAATTGTAATTCGTTTGACAAAAAAATGGTTGCCTGTAAAGTCGGTTTTACGGGCGAAGATTTTACGTGACAACGTCTTTTTCTCGGTAGAATATTTATTGATATGAATATAATTAAATTGCACAATAGGAACAAGGAATTGAATGAAAATAAGAATTGCACAAATTTTAACTATAGAAATATATTTTGTTTACTAAAACATTGTACATGTAAACTTAAACTTAACACGAGAGACTCATCGTAACGTTACCGAGCGTTACACTTTTTCATAAGTGACTCCCAGCCGCAACCTAATTTAAGACGTTGTCACGTCAAAAAACTAGAATTTATTTGAACCCCATTTTATTAAATAATTATTATAATTTAAAATGACATAGTTATTGATTGGCAATTTGCATGTTTTTTTCTATAATGTTAGTTGCCAAAGCATCAAATACATTCTATTCATAAGGTAAATAAAGCAGTGATAATGATTCCGTTCATCTCTCATGGTTTTAAGATATTTTGTGGGTATTGGATTTCAAAAAAAGTCAACCAAAAATTGGTACAATAATTTCACTACGATTTCACGAATATCGGGCATGACCAGACTGACTGACAATGGTGTCGATTCTGGAACGATTCTCTAAATCTAAACTTAAATTTGACAACAGTGTATCCTTGTAATTCTCTATACAGAATGAAAAGGAGAGACTGATGTTAAATTTAGTTTTAAGTTTAGAGAATCACACCAGAATTGACACCATTATAAAGTGATTGAGTTGACATTATTAAACAGCTACAGACTAAAAAATTACATTACTTATGACAGGGTGACCAGCACTCTTACGAAATTGTTTAAATTTTAAATATGATTTAAAATAAATCGGAGAAAAATATAAATATCTCTTCCATATAATTACATAAAATAAGCTTTCAACTACTCCATCGCTGCCGGAAACCGACTACCACTTTTGAACCATCTCCATTTAAGCATAAACCAAATCTTTCTTAAATAAATTATACGCACATCTCAAATACAATAAAACTTTACAGAGACGTATAATTTATATCATAAGTATGATAACAGCTCATTTTTAAAATTTCTGCAATACTTAATTGTTTACTATTCAGATAGAACTTATAAATATATAAGCTGTTTACAAACTAATTTTGATTAAGTTACATATTTAAAAAAAAGCAGCATAAATAAATTTGAAATTAAACAAACATTGTATTCATTTAAGTTTTAGTGCTAGAATAAGTTAGTGTATTTTAACATAATCACAAAAAATATACAACAATAAATATCAGGAAAAAGTCATAGATATTTCTACATTAACAGTAATCAAACATTTCAACATCATTTAAACCCATATGTTTACCGGAGGTTAATCATAAGGAATGGGTAAAAATAGTAAACCTGACTACAATTCAGGCATTCGTAAGTAATTTAATGCCCAAAAGCACGCACAAACAGACACACAACAGTTGAACATATCTTATCACTTAAACTCAAATACCATCATTCCCATTTCTAATAAAACCTACAACTTATACGAGCACAATAAGTATTTTCGAATTCCCTCATTTCTTTGTTTAAAAATACTTTAATTCCGTGCCCAATTCTGACATGATTCTCTAAACATAAAATTAAAATTTGACAACAGTGCATTCTTGTCATGCTGTAAACACTTTAGTTATTATTCTGTGTCTAAACAGAATAAAAAGATACTATTGTTTATCTTTTTATACTTACATTTTTTTATATTTTAATTTTAAGCTTACAACTGCTAGATTAAAAAATCTACAGACATTGCATTTGGTCTTGGCATAAGACAAATTAAAAATACCTACAGGAAAGACTGATGTCAAATTTTTGTTCTAAACTGTCAAAAGATTGAATCTCAAAATCAGGCCCATTGGAATCTAATTCTTCCGATACAACGGTATCATATGGCGGGTGGGTAAAGCGGGGATTTCCCGGGGTATATCCGGTAAATCCAGCGGTACATTTAACGGGACATCGGGCAGGAATTCCGGAATGCCGATCCCCGGCACTGGTTGGGTGTGCTGGGCTGATGCTGGATCTTCGTGCAGATGCATGTGGTGGAAATGCTCGTGTTCCTCGCCTGATAGACCCTCCATGTGGTCGTGGTGAGTGTGGTGGTGATGTATGGTTTTGTAAACGGTGTGTGTATGCTTTATCTTCTTCACTTTGTAGGGCACGTGGATCACTACCTTTTTTGTGCGTCTGCAACAATGTTGGAATATTAAATAAAGGTCAAAACAGCAACTAATCGATGTAGTAGCATAGAAGACATCACTCCTACATCGACGGAGCTTGCATTTAATAATGATTTTGATCTGAAACCAAAACATTACTAGCTTTCCTAGTCCTAGGTGTACTAAGTGGAACAAATGAGCTATGACTTTATAGACAAAATATAAACAGCCATAAATACCTAGCGATAATTCTAGGTATTTCTGAAAGTTATTATGGTTGTCCACCGATTCGAAGATCTCGAAAAATGATGTATATAGAAACAAACTATGACGACTGCCGTGGTCGAGTGGTATGTACGCCTGGTTTCATGGTATGGGGCCGTTCAAGTATTAAGTAAGCAGATTTATTACAATTATTTACCCCCTCCTCCCCCTTGTCAGCAAAAGTAAGCAAAGTTCTTACCCCCCCCCCCCTCCCATGCTTACGTAAACATTGGTACCTATATAAATTTTTCCTTAAATGTATTCTGTTTTTTTATTGATTCATGAGCTTTCATGAGCTTCATAAGCAGCAGTACTTAAACAGACTTAGGATAGAGGACTTTAACGCACGTAGTATTTATTTAAACTAACTTAATTGACACAGTATTCTACATAGAGTAAGGTACAAATATAATCTTATTAATTACTATTACGAACAAAACAAACTTTTCCAATTAACTGCCTTCAGTCCATGGCACCCGAATCCATGATGCTGACGTAATCACTATCTCGACCCCCACCCCCCCAATGTCATCAAAAATAAGCAAAGCAAAGACCCCCCTGCCCCCCTATAGTGCTAACGTAATACTTGAACGGCCCCTATCGCCAACTCGAGAGGTCCCGGGTTCGGAACCTGGTGTCTGTGTGATGAATATGAGCATTTGTACTCCAGTCATGGATGTTTAATATGTACTTTGTATTTTCTATATAATTACACTTATTTAAGTATCAGTATATGTATTCTACCCGTTACTCTAGTATTATCTCACAACTAGACTAAAATATATAAAATGAACAGCCATAAATACCTAGCGATAATTCTAGGTATTTCTGAAAGTTATTATGGTTGTCCACCGATTCTAAGATCTCGAGAAGCAATGTGTGTAGAAACAATCAATTTTTTTCTTTTAAAATAATTTGTCACCCATACTTTTCCGTTCCGTCCTTCTTTAAAATTTCATAGACAAGCGTATGTACTTAACATGTGCGTAATTTGTTATTCTGTTATTTATCATAAGTACCTCATTTATAAAACTATATTTAAGAGATTTTTTACATTGGACAGTGCAAATAGTTTCTTTATAACTTTAAGTTATGTCTAGATGTGAGGACCTGTAATTGGCTCTTTGTCGTTACTATTCATTTCTAGTATATTAAGATAAGCTGTTGGTCTTCCATGTAACCAAAATAAAAAAATAAAAAAAAAGCCAGGAAATTTAATGTAATATCGCTCTGCATTTGTTGGTATATCGCATTTATCTTGTAAATGTAAACGTTAAGCAGCAGCGGGGAACCACTTCCGGCAGAGGACGGTGTTTAGAGGTTTCCTACCTCGATGCGCGTGAGTGCAACCAACGAGGTTTCCGTTACGAGCGAGGGTGCAGTTAAACCAATGTAGTTGACTTGACAAAAACATTCTTGATTTGATCCGATACGCTTATGATCTAATCTCTATAATATATACTAATGTATATATACTAATGTTTAAAGAGGACAGATTTTTAGGTTAGCGCGTTCGGCTGCGATCGTTGAAGTTAAGCAACTTTCATAGTGATCGGTCATTGGATGGGTGACCAAAAATCTTCTATCTCGAGAAGTCGTTGGTCCCGGCTGCATCTGCAGTCGTTAGCACCCGCCCATCCGCACTGGGCCCGCGTGGTGGGTCATGGCCCAATCTACCTATTCCATCCATAGGGAAGGCCTGTGCCCCAACAGTGGGGACATTAATAGGTTGATGATGATGATGAACAAAGAAACTCAAAAACTACTGGAGCGATTTCAATTTTTCATTTACATATGAATATGGGACACTATGGAGGTTTGTAAATGACAACGGCCCTAGCAACGGCATAGGATCGTTACAAACATACAAACCGTGCCGGGTATAAATAGTCTTGTAAACAAGTACCTTTAATGTCTCTTAATAATCTATATATATAAAACTCAAAGGTGACTGACTGACTGACATAGTGATCTATCAAAACGCAAAGGATTTTGATCAATTCTACTCCCAAGGGGATAAAATACCGAAGCGAAGCGAGGGCTGGCCACTAGTAATAATAAATAGGAGGGACAAAAAACATAATGCGTGTCAGCTATAGAATTAGCACCATTATCGCGCAGATACAAAAAGTCTGTGAAAAGGCTGATTAACTTTCCGAAGCTATTGTAGTATCAGGTTGCTTCGCTTGTTGCTAAAAGTCAAGCTTCTCGATCTAGTCGATGTTTATTTCTATATAAATATACTTATATGTGTAACAATATATGTATTCTATCCGTTACCCTAGTATCCCATCACACAAGCTTTACAGTGCTTACTTTGGGGCTAGGCTAATTGGTTGAGTATTGGAAATTATTTATTTATTTAAAGCATACAATCTAAAAGAAAAAAAAATAATGATTATTTGTCCATATCCATTTCGATTAATATTTAGAGTGGCCGGATCGAATCGAAAAGATCGAATTCTAGGGGATGGGGTCTGCAAAAGAATGGCAAGTTTTTTATGAATTACTTTTTATTAATTTAAAAAAGTATTTTATTAATTTAATGTGCAAATTGCATTATTACAATAGTGCTTAATAAGGGATATAGAAGATTTTCCGCCACCTATTCATTATTATAATGACAACACTAAAACACATCTCAAGTGTTACTACATTGAGAGAGGGATATGGTGCAAAAGTAGTCTTTGATTTACTACCAATATCAACAGAAATAAAATTATATAAAAAAATATTTACTCACCCTTCAACTAAGACTATTAACAGTAGAGCAGATACACCCAGTAGAAGCTGTAAAGAAAACAAATGCTACATTATTTCTTTCTCGTTATCAAACTAGAATAAGGTTAAATTATAAGAACTGGAGTTTTTTTTATAGATAGGTCCGACAAATGACTCCAGCCACCTGATGTTAAGTCAAGGTGAAGTCCAGACGCGAAGATAGCTGATACAGCAGTTCTATCTGCCACACCAGCCATCCTCATCCTGCCGGCCTGCATGTTGCTTCTTCACGCCCCTTTTATAGGATCCCAGGTTGTAAGAGGGGGGGAACACGTGAGCGGGCAGAGCATTACATTTACGGATAGTGCGACAAAGAGATAAGTCACCAAATTTCTTTGTACGCGTTGGAATTGTGGCCACAGTAAGACGGTGACAACGTAGGCCAGCGCGCGTGGTCCTCTGAAGGAAAGGGGAAGATGGGATAAGTCACCGACTTAACCTCCAGTAACAGTAAAATAAGGTGGCAGTGGGCTGGCCATATTTGGCGAAGAACCGATGACCGTTGGAGCAGACGGGTCCTTAAGTGGAGACACGTGGAGACACGACAAGCAAGCGTGGTTTAGGACGTTTCTCGGCTATATGAACGGACGATTTGAAAAGGGCGGCTGGGTCAAACTGGATGCGGAAGGCGGAGAGCCCGGGGTTGTGGCGCAAATTAGGAGCGGCCTATGTCCAGCAGTGGACTGCGATAGGCTGAGTCGATTGAATGGTTGAAAGTTAAATTGTAATTACCAATTTGCAAAATTCAAATAAACTTCTGATCTCGTAATAAAAATAACTCCAAATATTTAGGTATTCCCAAGAACACTAACACAAGATGCTAAATAATTTGGTTTTCATTATCATCCTACTTCTTACTAATATCATAAATGTGAAAGTTTGTATATTTGTTACTTTATTATGCAAAAACTACTGAACGGGCTTGGATGAAATTGGTTAATGAGTTGGATTTAGACAAAGTATATTTTTCATCCCGGAAAAATGTAAGGTTTCTGTGGGATTCTCGAAAACTAAAGTTAACGAAGTTGCGGCCGCCCGCAACTGTACTTGTTAATACTAAACTTGTTTGCAAGTTGATAATAAAAAAATAGAAAGAATGACGATACAAAAGAGGTAGGACTTAGTGGATATCCCTCCCAAATTGAAGGGCTAACTGCAATATCGTTAGCTAACTTGGGAGGTTTACACTAATTTTGGTCAGCTTATGTTTGGAGTAACGTTCCACGCCTCCACTGGGCTTGTAGACGGGTAAAGGGTAGGCAATGGAGCAAGTGATACTCTGGTGTTGCAAGCGTCTATAGGCCATCGTAGTCGCTGGCGGGTCATGTGCTAGTTTGCTAAAATTTTTACATAAAAAGAAACAGCTTTTTTATATTTATGCAGGCCAACGAGCTGGCAGTCCACATGATGGTATGTGGTGATTGCAGCACCAAGAGTACTCATACAGCACTAAGGGTACTCATGCGTTGCCGACTCAAAAGTTCCTTTCAATATCACGTCAACTAAATAATTGTACCAATTTGAAACCTCAACAATTTTTATTATCCTAAATTGATTGAAATAAAAAATATGGATCTACGTATTTTAAACGGATAATAATTAATATTTATTTACAAATTTGCGCCTATTTAGGCCATTTTGTAAACGACATATATCATTTTTTTCATATGGGGATATTGTATCTTAGCTATTTATAACTGTTCTCAATATTTTTGCTTACACGATTTATGAGTTTCACATATAACTAACTCAAAATTCACGGTGTATACTAGCCGTGTCCGAAATTTAGTTCGCGTGGATTTCGGATAATTACCCGTCCCTTATCACATAGCAGTATAAAGAATAAATAGCCCAGGTACGAACTATTCTCACACCTACAAAATGTACCCAAACAAAATATAAAAATATATGAAGCAGTTTCGGAGAAGTTCAATACCAAACTGTGTGCCTGTCAAGATGATGTCGAAATGCAAAATTGTGTCTGTCTATCTGTTACCTCTTCACGCTTAAACCACTAAACCGATTAAGATGAAATTTTGTAAAGGACAATTTAAGTCCTGGGAAAGGTCATAGGATAGCTGTAATCATAGTGGAACGGGAGGTGGAAGTTTGCATGGGAAATCAATTAAACCACGCCGACGAAGCCACGGGTACGCACTAGTGAAATAAAAAAAAATAACATCAAAAGACAAAATTATGATTCCGGCCAGGATCGAACTGGCGGCCTTCTGCGTGTAAAGCAGATGTGATAACCACTACACCACGGAACCGCTTGGCAATATGGGCGAAATTTCAATACACATTCTGTAGATACCCGACCAACGGCTAGCGACAAAATTTGTATCGCCATCGTCAAAGTTTATTATGGAAAGGGATACTTTGTTCTTACATCCACACACACACATTCACACACACACACACAAACAGACACGCGCGTGCACATCACACACATTCATTTATGTTTGAGATTTTAGTTGTTGTCTTTTTATTAGCATTATAGGTAAATAATATTTACTAAATATTATTTTTAAATAAGCTATATTACCAATGTTCGGATTCGATGAGCGGGGCCTGGTGACCTGTAACACAGGTATTGCCATACCTATTTCAGGCACCAGGCACATCTTATGTAAGATTATTTTCACCTTATATAGCGTCCCATATTATGTAAATTGTGCAGAGTAATAAAGTTATATTATTATTATCCGTTAAAGGCGCTCCTTGTTTTCTACAGATTCTTGCTACTTGTTCGTGCTTGAGGAACATGATATGATCATATTTTTCTATGTAACGGCTGTGATTTTTGAAGTGAAAACTTCTTTAGCGGCGTTGTACACTTTTTTGCAATGGGTAAAAAATGTTAAACTCGCGTCAGGACACGTGGCCTGATCAAAAATTCGTAAGACGAAAACAATAAAATTGGAAAGGTTGTTGACTTTCAATATATTGGACGAAACATAGTAATATTTTATTTTATCGTATTATAACAATAAGCCTTTATCTAGGACGTCCAAGTGACAACTTTATTGCGAAGAAAATGCATTTTTTACAATAGATGTCGCTAGGTGCTCTTAAATGTGATTCATATAAGTTGATTTTTCCGAGAGATAAACTTTAAATGTAATATAAATTGTCATGTTTGGGTACGATAGCGCAATAAATAAATATTGTATTCTACCACATAAATGATAATACTTTTATACTGATAATTAAAGAAATTCGTGCAACATTATTCCCTAACCATTCCAAAATATCAAAAATGCACAACGTTAATATTCAAGTTTTCACTTCTGCCGGCACTCCCGGAGTGCAACCCGTCTTTTTTTTATTATTAACTAATGGGTCACGACTTCGTCTGCGTATATATATTAAGTTTGATTGACTTTCGATACAAACTGCCATCCCACTTTTCACCCTCATAAAGACAGATTTCTGGGATAAAAACTATCGTGTTTCCTTTCCTGAGACTCAAACTATATTTATACCAAATGTCATGTAAATCGTTTCAGCCGCTTAAGCGTGGAGAGGTAACAAAGAGACAGATAGACAAACAGACAGATTAACACACACTTTCGCAGTTATAAATATTTGTTGGATTTTGTAACAAAAGACTATTATTACAAACTAGTAGGTCTGCACAGTCTAGAATATTTCCAATATTTTTATAGTTACGTGCACCCTTAGTTCATAATACCTTGTCAATATTTAAAGCGCACTCTATGTCATACATACTCCATTTATCGTCATGTAGAATATTGAAGTCGCATTTGCTGTTCATTGAACTAAATTAATAAATGTTTACATATTCGTTGTTCTTTAGATGTGAAGGCGGGATCCTTAGCCGGAAAATGTTACAAAGTTTTCTCTAAAACATTTACAGTATTTTAAAGATATCGTGTTATTTTAAAACATAAATAAGCTTATTCATCCCTTATACTAGTTAGATAAGTTATGTATTTGTTTATTAATAAGACTAATTAAGTAATTTACTTGTTAGAGATAACTTAATAATGACAGAATGATGACCACTTACCACGGCACGGCAATCCATAATTACAAGGTCTGTTGTAGATGGAACGTTAATTTGTAATGTCCACGTGTTAACATAAAAGGTAATATACAAAAACTGTTTGAAATGCGAGCGCAATGTGGAGCGAACTATGCGCGTGCGTCGATAGCGGGAAATGCACTTTTCCAATACTTAACAACGCACTCGAGCCTAGCAACCGTCCGACAATGAAAGCCGTGTACTCTGACAATACTTATATATGGCACACATGTTCGCCAATATCCAGACCTAATAAAAACTCCAACAATCTCCCATCCCCTTTGTTCGCAGCCGTGAATTGTATACGCATCTCTGTCGGATCTCTGTCGGTCGAGACAAAGAGGTTGGTGTTTTCTAGATCTTCTAGAATTCGTTGTTAACCCGGAAAATTATGTTTTAGTCTATGAACGCATTGATTATCTGTTTTGAAATAAATCTGAGTGATGTGAATCTGAGGGAATTAATTAAAAGTGTCTTTTTTACGGACGCATAAACTCGACTTCAGGAAAAAATTCCCACGGGCTCGGCATAGCAAAAGTGAAATATTTGGGGATTTGCTAGCTATATACATTCGATGCCGTACTTCACGATTACGAAGCCGCTTTTATTTTAGTTCAGTATCTTAGTGACCCAAACTGACCTTTCACAATGCTTTCAGAAAACAGGGGAAAAATAGACTAAGTCACATTAATACAATTTTACAGTACCTACAAGCAATTGAAATTACGACAGCATTTTATGACGGACTTAGAAAACCTGCTCATATACTAGCAATTGATGTTAAAAGTAAATTTAATAGTACACTAACAAGTAGAGTCTGTGCGGAAATAGAATGGGCGTGGCAAAAACGGAACTAATATTAAGATTTTTATTTGCCAATCAAACCCAGTAATCTGTAAAACGTCAAAGTTTTGTATTGATACGGATTTGTTTGTTTGTTGTTTGAGTAAAACCTTACAAATACGGTAGAAAAGCAATACAGCACCCTCTAATCTAAATCCCATTCTCTTTCCGCACAGACTCTACATGTAATAGTTTTCTGAATAAAAATTACACAAAAAATAACTGCTATTTCATTAAAACACCCTAAAAAGAAGTAGGTAAAAAAAAGCATAAGACAACGAGTTTTAACCTTTTTTGTGATAGCCTTAAAATGAAATGAGTATTGTTGTGGTCATAGATTCCAAAAAATCTATTTAAGAAAAAAATGGACTGCCTGTTGTTCCCCTTAGCCCTTCATATATGAAGTGCTAGCATAATCGTAGCAGACATATGAACTCGGAAATGGATCGTTGCCGATAAGATGCCACCATATCATTATTTTTGAGTGTGTATGCTGTTTGTCGCATATGACCTTTACAGCGTCAGCGGAAAACGCCCAGGTACGTACCTGTATCCGGTATAGCGTGTCGAGTGTAGACCGGGTCTTCGCATCTTATCCTACGGGTGCGGTGTCTGCCTACTGCTAAACTAGTGTACAAGAATGCCTGCTGTGTAGTGTTGGTGTGAGAGGAGTCGGAGGCGCGTTGGCGCGGACCACCGTATCAACTCGAGCCGTTCAGTCTTATTTGTATGGAACAATAGGGGTATTGACTAATTATTTTTCTTTGTTTATCAGGTACATTATCAAAAAGTATTGGACGCGTTTTTTTTCTTTTTTCACATAATATAAACATTGCAGGGATATATTGATTTGAAAAGTCGCATGACGTCACGTTTTGGTACAATTTTCACTTAAAAGTGACGTCACGAGCCCCTACTCCCAAACTTTGACGCGCTATAACTTTGTCATTTTTGGGTTGATTGCCCAAAGAAAAAATATGTGTCCATTATTTTTTGATCATCTAACTGACGGACTAAATAGAATTTCGTTTACTGCACCACGTCATCACCCCTATTACGATACGATTTCGATTAGTGCGCGTTACAGTAGGGACTTTCATATAATGAATACTGAAAGGCTCGAGTTGATACGGTGATGATCCCTTTCAGAGTTAATATATATGATACGACCTTGAAGTGTCAAGTTACAGGTTTCCTTTTCGATTGGCAGACAATCGTTAATAAACAAATTCTCACTTGACAAGAAACGAACCGCAAACTTTCCTTTTTCAAATTTCTATTTCTTATAAAAATTTTGGTCGAATAGGTTTAGTATTTTTAAAAACAATAATTTCTAAACAAAGAAGTTTCTATAGGATTTGTTGTTGCATGAAATGTCTTCATGCTGATATCAAAAATTTTCTATGATGAAAATAATAAATCGCTACTAATTTTGTGACAAACATTGATTTGATTTGACAAACAGGGACAAGGAAACTGTTGTTTTTGTTAAACACTAAGTCAACCTAAAGTAACAGGGGCTTTTTTTTTTTTGAAGTATTTTATTTTTTTGGAGATAAGTAACATCTGCGTTAGTGGTAAAATTCTTCAATAAAAATGTAACAAAATGATTTATAATGCGATCAGGACACGTGGCCTTACCCATACAAAAAAAGAATACAAAGCCGCTAAAGAAGTTTTCACTTCAAAAAAATAACAGTATTTTTTTTGGTAGTCGTGTAAAATAAAATGCGAGAGTCCCCTAAGAAAATGGAACTCACGTGAACGCGCAGAAACGCGTTGCTCGATCCGATTTATCCCCTTGGGGGTAGAATTGATCAAAATCCTTTCTTAGCGAATGCCTACGTCATTACATCTACCTGCATGGCAAATCAGCCCGATCATTCCAGTGGTTTGGGCTGTGCGTTGATAGATCACTATGTCAGTCAATCACCTTTGAGTTATATATATATATATATATAGATTTAAATGTCTCTTTAGAAAATGGCAATAATGTATTGTGTCCGACATATCTATGTCGGACACAAACCGTATTGCCATTTTCTTTTCCAAAGTATTTTATATTCATTATTTTAAAATAAAATTACATGGAATAAAAGATTTTTTTCTTGGTTGACACTTTAGCAAGATACCTAAATATTGTGTAAACGGATATAATATATGATATTCATTGTGTTGCTATTAAAAAGAAACTCCGTTTTCTCTTTTGAAACATCTTCTCCTTTTTTTAAACTTCGTATTATTTACAGCACAGCGTTATCTGTGCATATTCACTTCCATTGCGTGCACTTCCCTAAATTATGTCAACACCGTGTGCGTTGTCACTGATTTTTTACACGTCACGGACTTTTGCCCACCGCAGAGAAACGCCTCTCGACTGCGCAAGTCGTAAAGAATAATAGAAGAGTTTATTTGTAACAAATGAAGGGCTGTTGTTGTTCTTGTGTGTATATTAAAATTTATACTCATCTCGTCTATGTAATTTTATGTGTGCATTTAAATAAGCTCCTGGATGATTTAGATTTACAACTGGACCTGCCGTTGGAAAACACATTTTGTGATGGCTCCGCTAGTATTTAAAATCTTTGCTGTAATTAACAATAGAATAGTTGGAAAGAATACAGAAACTGTATTTCTTCGTTTTTTATACTAGGCACAACCTTATACCCCCCTCAAGTGTAGTGTTAAACATCCTTGACTGGAGTACAAATGCTCATTTTCATCATGCACACATCCATCATTCGAACCCGGGACCTCTCGAGTCGGCGGCACCATGAAACCCGGCGTACAAACCACTCGGCCACGGAGGTAAAGTAAGGTCAAATATAAGTCCTAAGTAACACTACTCTTCATATAAGACTAAATAACAATACAAAATCTAATATATTACCATCTCTGACATAACAGCGATGCATTTAGTTGCCGCTAGCGATGCACCGGCGCCGGCGCCGACGCCGTAGAAAAATTGAAAGTTAATCTCGCTACTGCTCCGAATGACCGTAATGTTTTATTAATATCACTTTCGTTTGTGATTCTTCATATCGGATCGAGTACATAAAGCTTACTTGTACGTTCCATTTAGCTTTATTAATAATATTTTAAGCTATTGCATAGATTTTATTATATTATAGCCTTTGAGCGCGGCGACCGAATCAAGAAATTCCGTAACGAAAATAACCGGACAACAGTGCATATGTACACAATTTTCGCCTTGCCAATATCAGTCGAAACGGCGCGCAGCGTGTTAAATTTTTGCCACGGGACCAAAGTTCGACGCATCACCGCGGTCGTCGGTTCAAATTTCGTATTTTTTATAATATTTTTTTCCTTTTTTTATATATTTGTTTTAGACCCCAGGACCAGTTCTTTTTTTATTTATCTCCCTATTATTTAGACTATAATTATAATTAAAATTTTTGGACTAAAGATGGTAAACTGTGGAGCTTGTGGAAGTTTTTTGGCGCCGGGCCTTCTCAACTATATGAATGTCATATAAAGTATAGGCTGCAGCGAAATCACAGTCTTGGTGGTGTTCTTTTTGTTGGTTTGAAAGTTAAAGGCTCCACGAAGTTAGGTCATTGGGTTCAGATTAGCAAGGTGGAGATGACTGGAGCGGTGCACTTTTTGGCCTAATTTTGAAGGCCTGATCTAGTTTCAGTCAGAGCAAATTTACTGAAGAATCCCTGTACTCAAAAATAAACCACTGTACCCAGTTTTGGATGACAAGATCTAAAACAAATTTAAAAATTTGATAAATTACAATGTAATAATAATAATGGATGTAATTTAATAATTTAACAGAACAAATAGTAAGATATTTATAACTAAAAACCTTAAAATATATAATAACTAAAATATTAAAAGGAGTCCCTTTAGGCAAGGTTCCAAGATACTAGCAGCGTTCCCCCTTTGAATAGCTAGACTAATTCTTTGTCCGAGGTAGCTGCCAGCTCTTCGGTCTCCTGTGATGTCGACCAACCTTTTTGCTATTTCCTTAAAAAGCCTTACACAGTGCTAGGACCCAACGGACCAAGGGTCTCGACACCGAATAGGACAAACTAATATTCGGAGCCCAGACCCCTGTATTTGCATGCCTTAGCTTTTTCAGCCGTTTCGCAAGCCGCACCAGCTCTGTTGTTGGTTCCATGTATATGGGAAGGGGCCAGCGTGTCTGAACAGGTTGCATCCCATACTAGCACCCGGCCCATCTTCTCTGGAATCAAACTCATACCGTCCGGTCTCTTGCCATCGTCTCTTGCAATACCAGTCGGCTCAAGTAGACTTGGCACGTTGACGGTGGCAAGGGACCGGCGTGTGATATCGGTGCGGCATGTCTCGAGAAGCGGGCTGCACTTTTTTGGCATGACTTGCACAGCTTGTCGACATTAAAATTAAAAAAATAAATAAAATATAGGTGACTGCATCATAAGGCAGAGGCTTTGTTTAGGCAGGCAAATAGGCATTTATGCTTATTGCCGCTTATTTTACACAATAAAGGGCTTATAGTCAGCGACTGCGCCATAAATGCAAACCCATTAAGTTTATGCAAATTGATTGGCAATAGTCAGCAATGATCCTCGTGGCTTATCGAATTTGTCGCAGTAACGCGCAACCGCCTTCACGTTTCCACGCTGCGTAACCCAATGTTTCAGTCCAATTTATTGAAATATAATGAAGTAATCCATAAAATTGGTTTAGCCGCTTACGAATTTGTAACTATTTAACTATGAGAAGCTTTAACGCAATACAAACGTTCTTTTTTGTAAGGAAAAACTCGTCATTTTATTGAGCGCGTATTGTTTGTTTTATTTTTGTTGCTATCACAAATAGGGACGGCATACTATTTAAAACCCTTAACAGTATGCAAAAGATCTATAACAATACTTTAACTTAGTCATTTAAATATGTAAAACCAATTTTCTCAATGACATAAAAAATTTGCTAAATTATAACTTACAGTTACACTGAAAACATTGTACCTACCTTACTATGGCAAAAAAAATGGATGTTTTTTAACTACAGATAAATTAATATAAAGACTGACAAAAAATATAATTGCATACAAGTCTATAAAAAGATATATAATATGTAAATGTGAACAGAGAATTTATGATTAACCCCGTGACTGAAGTCGAGCATGCGTGATCATACGCATCTTTATGCGATTACGCGTGCATTGTTAGTTTCACGCAAGTTCTACGTAATATTCCTCAACGGTGTATGCAAACACCTATAATTCAGTGGAATATGCTCGAAACATCTAAAGGAATTTATTAAAATTCTATAGTGATTGTGTCATAAACTTTATGGGATAAAATAGGGAATGAAACTTTTTATGAAACTTTGTCTTTGTTGTTTTTTTTCTAGTTATATTTTCTTTAGATTTAAACATCAAGCAGTTACATGATTTAAAAATAATAAAAATTATAACTATAATTGCTATTTCTTCTTTCAAATGTTTAATACTTGTAAAAGTATTCATTTGACATTGTGGGTTTACCTATAATGCGAAGAGATGGCGCTGCCTTGCAGCTTAAGAATAGCTAGAAAGAATTTCGACGCGGTCCGTGAGGGCCGCGGTAGCATAATTGGTCAGTGCATTCGCCCGGATTGCGAAGGGTGCGGGTTCGAGTCCCGTCTGCTGCCTGGTCCGCGTGGAATTTTTTCTAGTTATATTTTCTTTAGATTTAAACATCAAGCAGTTACATGCTTTAAAAATAATAAAAATTATAACTATAATTGCTATTTCTTCTTTCAAATGTTTAATACTTGTAAAAGTATTCATTTGACATTGTGGGTTTACCTATAATGCGAAGAGATGGCGCTGCCTTGCAGCTTAAGAATAGCTAGAAAGAATTTCGACGCGGTCCGTGAGGGCCGCGGTAGCATAATTGGTCAGTGCATTCGCCCGGATTGCGAAGGGTGCGGGTTCGAGTCCCGTCTGCTGCCTGGTCCGCGTGGAATTTTTTCTAGTTATATTTTCTTTAGATTTAAACTTTGTCAATTTTAAACCGATCGGGCTGAGACTTTGCATGCAGGTATAAGAAGAATCATAGATGAATGTCATTGTTTATAATTCAAGCCTGAGAACAAAAACTGTAGTCTACACTTCAGCTCTACACCGAAGCGAAGCGAGGGCGGGCCGCTAGTTTTATTATAAAGACGTATAACTTGTGAGTGGAGGAGCTCGATGACGCAAGTGGTTAGCGCGATTGGCTGCTATCGTTGAAGTTATGCTTCACAGTGGTCGGTCATTGGATGGGTGACCAAAAGTTCGCTATCTCGATCTCCCGATTTCATCTATGGAGAAGGCCTGTGCCTCAGCAGTGGGGACATTAATAGGCCGATGATGATGATGAAAGTTTTGTGATGTTGTAGGGTTTAATCTCTGGATCTACAGAACTGATTTCGAAAATTATTTTACCAGTAGAATGCTTCGTTATTTGTGAGTGTCATATATTGATCCGAAAAATTATAAAACTTATTCGCTTTAGTTGTATTTGCAAAGTAAGTCGGAGAAAAAATGATCGAACGAATTGGTTTCCTAGGAACACTGCCTTGACATTGAGTTAAAAGTTATGAGCTTGATAATGCCTATAAACAAGTAAAGGAGAGATATGTGTAACTTTTATATTTAATTCAGAAAAAGTAAGTATTTATATTTAAAAAAAACGACGGGTTGCACTCCGGGAGTGCCGGCAGAAGTGAAAACTTGAATATTAACGTTGTGCATTTTTGATATTTTGGAATGGTTAGGGCAGTGGTTCTCAAACTTTTTAAATGACGGAACCCTTTTGGGAAGCAAAATACTTGATGGAACCCTACAATAAAACAATTATTTTTATAAGTGTATTCTATATTAATCAGCATAATAAAAGTACAATGTATCCGTTACTAATTATTATTTACTTCACCACTTGGTAAGGACAATAATAGAAAACATTAAAAAAGAAAAAATCTAACTAGTGGGAGGTATGAAACTGTTTTTTATTTTTCATCAATTGCTTGATATCAGGTTTGATGGAAGAAAGTTGGAGTCTCATATCAGCTTCGGCGTCCAGTCTATTGCGATATTTTGTTTTCGTGGCTGCGTAGGTAGAGAATCCTGTTTCGCACAAATATGTAGTTGGGAACGGGAGAAGAATATCCAGAGCCATTTGGCCAAGCATTGCATATTCATCTTGGATTCTGCACCAAAAATCATTAAGAGGCGTCGTTTTGAACAATGACTCCATACTTGTGTCTGATGACATTTCTAAAAGAGATTCATATATCTCATTTGACATGTTTTCAGGCTTTTCCAAGTTGGGTAAAAAAGGATTATGAATCCAGGAGTTCACTTTAATTTTTGTATTGTGTTCTTCGGGAAAATACTTTTCAAAAGATGCGCGCATCGAACTGAGATATTGGACCAATTCTTCAAACACATTATCTTCAAACATTTCTGAGTCGTTTTCGCTAACAAACTCAGTGAGTAACGTAAAACTTTCTATTTCTTTCTTACCAATGCAAATGATCCAAAAATCTAATTTTCTTTTAAAAGTAGTTATTTTATTATAGGCCTGAAACACTGTTGTCTGTTTACCTTGCAATGATAAATTTAATTCGTTAAGTTTTTGAAAGATATCCGCCATAAAAGACAATCGGAACAACCAAGTTTTATCATACAAACGGTCCTTCAAATTAAAAGAAGTATCTGCTGAAAGAAACATTTGTAACTCGGCTCTAAGTTCAAATAGCCTTGTTAAAGTTTTTCCCCGAGACAGCCATCGCACTTCTGTATGGAGCAGCAGTGTTTTATGTTTGCTGCCATAATCTTCACACAATAATGAGAACAATCGGGATTGTAGTGGTCGTGATTTGATAAAATTAATTATTTTTACCGCTTCATCCATAACTAATTTTAGATTAGACGGCATTTGCTTCATCGCAAGTGCTTGTCTATGCAGAATACAATGACTGGAACTACAATTAGGCGCTTTATTTTTCATTCGTGACACTGCTCCTGCTGTTTTACCTGTCATCGCCTTGGCCCCATCTGTACAAATGTCAATGCAATTGTTCCAACTGAGATTATGTTCTTCAAAAAATATATTTATTTTATTAAAAATTTCTTCCCCGGTAGTGTTTGTAAGCAGCGATGAACACATAAGCATGTCTTCTTCAAAAGAACTTTTATATGGATATCTCACAATAACCAGCAGGATAGCCAAACCAGCGACATCAGTCGACTCGTCCATTTGCAAAGCGAATCGTGTATTTTGTAGACGTGTAACTAGTTCTTGTTTGACGTAGCTTGCCAGATCATGGATTCGTCGTGAAACAGTATCGTTTGATAGCGGAACAGTAGAAAGATGCTTTGCAGATTTTTCATCAAGCATACATTTTGTTATGTCTAATACACATGGTTTTATTAATTTCTCAGCGATAGTGTGCGCTTCACCTGCTTGTGCAATGCGATAGCTAACTAAGTATGATGCCTCCGTGGCCTTTTCGTTGGTAGTTTGTGTTACATGCATCATATTTTTTTGACTTTCTAATAACTGATCTTTTTTGCGAACAAAAAATTCTTTATTCTTGTCTTTAGTCTCGGGGTGTACGGTTTCTAAATGTCGACGCAATTTGGCAGGTGCCATGGAACTATTAGGAAGCAGTTTACTACAGAGCATGCAGAGAGGTGAGCCGTTGGAATCAACAAATCCGAAACTGATATAAGATTCATCATACTTCCTTTTTTTCGTCTTTGAAACCGTCGAGCTTGACGTCGTGGCACTCGTGGCATCATCTTCTGGATCGGTGATTGCTAAATTCTCCGCGCGCATTGCTTTTGAACATTCAGCGTCATTAGAAGATGTTGTTGGAACACGTTTAACACCTTTAAGCCAACGTTCCATTCTTCTTTATTTATAATGTTACAAGTCAGGATAGTGGGGTTTAAATAATGCACAATCGTTACTGCGTATAAGAGACTAAATTTAGAACCTACAGGGAAGAAATGTATAAAACTGAGACAACAGAATACAGCAGGCAGTAAAACAATGAACACCAGTTTCTCGCTAGCGAGCTTGTAAGTAGGTAGTAACTTATCGCTCCGAACGCTAATCATCAACTGACGACGCCAACGCGCGATCGCCGCTTTTATACTTAGTCCTAGACTCGATCTCAAATATTCTCGAAAATACTCGAGTCGGCACCTTTGATAAACAAAAAGCAAAAATAAAAACAGAAATTTAAAAATAGCGTTGTAAACAATATCGACTTTATCCTTTGAAGTTAGAGACGAAAGTCGCTAGTTGACAACTATAGCGTCTAATTCAGAGGCGGCTTTTATCAAAGAGACTGAGCGCTTACAAGTATACTACCCGCTCGTTTTAAGTTTGCCGCTGGCGATAGGTATGAGTGTATGACGTTCGAAATTTTTTATTTAATTGTAACAATAAAAATTGTGTACGTTAGATATTTGGGTAAAACTATGACACATTATAAGTTTTGTTGTCACGTGGGGGAGGGTACGCGCATTCCACAGACCGGCAAACTTAGAGCGAACGCGTTGTACAAGTATAAAATTGTTGAGACCAAACTTATGAGATATTGTACCAGCTAATGTAACACAAGCTTATACAAATACAAATAAATAAATAAATAACATTCATAGCGTTTTGTCTCCGCGCGGCCGCGGAGTCCGCACAGCCGCGGAGCGACCAGAGAGAGGTGTTTTGATTTTTTTATTTCTAAATTCTTGCGGAACCCCGACAGAGGTATCACGGAACCCTAGGGTTCCGCGGAACACACTTAGAGTATAGCTGGGTTAGGGAATAATTTTGCACGAATTGCTTTAATTAATTGTATAAAAGTACTAGGTAGGTACAATACAATATTTATTTATTGCGCTATCGTAAACAAACATGACAAATTTATATTACATTAATAAAGTTTATCTCTCAGAAAAATCAACTTACATGAATCACGTTTAAGCGCAGCTAGTGACATCTATTGTAAAAAAATGCATTTTATTCGCAATAAAGCTGCCACGTGGACGTCCTAGATAGAGAATTATTAATATAATACGGTAAAATAAAATATTACTATGTTTCGTCCAATATATTGAAAGTCAACAACCTTTCCAATTTTATTGTGTGTCATGATGCGATCAGCCCACGTGTTTAACCTGACGCGAGTTTAACATTTTTTACTCATTCAAAAAGAAAAGTGTACAACGCCGCTAAAGAAGTTTTCACTTCAAATATCGTTAGGTCACTCAATTATTCTTATCAAAAGAAGTAAAATCGTCTCAAATGTTTAACCCAAAAGACTTATCCCTTTTACGGCCTATAATTCGGACGAATGGTTAAAAAGATAATAGGACATAAGTATGTAATCGCGATCATGTCGTAAACTATTGAGTGATATTTCTATAACACGTTTTTTTTCATTTACACGGAAGCGAAGCGAAGGCGGACCACTAGTGTGTGATAAAAACAATAAGCAGCTACTTTTTAGGTACTCCGTACTACTAGCTAAATACTTATGATTGCCATGGCTATGGAAGCCATTCTAAGAGTGAAACCGATGGGAGTTGATCAGGCTGCACCACATTGTCATTACCATGCCATACTATCTATATTAAAGCTATGAGTACGTGTAAAGCGGGAGCGAGAGCGAATTGTAGTTTCATATAACTATTTATAATCGTACCTATTTATCACACTAATAATATAACTTTGTTGAAAATAAAAATAATAAATAGGTATGGAGTTAGCTGACATCATGGACTAAAACATAGGCTACGTTTTACTGCTGGAAATTATCCCTAATAAACCGCGGGTAACACCGCGGGGCACAGCTAGTGTTACATAAAAAACTGTCAAACTGTTTCTGATTCTGCGAGAGAACGGAAAAAGTTATTCTTTGTAAGCCGAAATAAAAACTATTTCTGATTGGATAAACAAAACTGTTTAATGGTATTAAATTATTACCGTGAACAAAAATGTTTTATTTACCCCAGTATTGGGAAATGACCTTTCAAACAGACGGTAGTTTGAAGAAAGACGAACCGCTATTGTATTATATTTTAGGAGCTAACAAATGCAAAAATAGTGAGTAGCAACTTGAGATATAGTTGATTTTTGATCACCCAGCCAGGGAGTTACCTGAACTGAACCACTTTTTAATAGACTTAAAATACAGTACCCTTAGCACGAACTAATATCGAATTCGTAAAGTTTACGAGTATGAAATGTCATTGTCAAATTTTGTAAGGAAACTGAAACAGAAGCACCACAATGGACGCAACAAGAACTAAAAATCAGTACACATTTGACAATGACATTTCGCACTCGCAAACTATTCGAATTCGATAATGGTTCGTGCTAGGGGTATAGGTGTAGTAAGCTACGAAGTTTATAAATAAACGAAATGGTTGTCTACATTATAACTATGATTCTTAATAATCACTCTCGTTGCTTAAAATATCTACATGTTAGCAAATAAGTAACGGATGATCATGAATTCGTTTACGTGGAAATATTGGTTATTTAACGGATCAATCTCGTGATGATATGGTCTTGGTGCTCCATAGAAATGTTTGAAACCCCTTTTTATTCCTTTAGGGGGTGAGTTTTTATATCCTTGTGCGCTGGCGCACGCTTTCATCATAATAGCTATATTTATGCCAAATTTCAGCGCAATCCGTTGTGGTTTGAGCTGTGCGTTGATGAAGCCAGTTGGTGGCCTTTTATATGTACAAGAAGAAGATTACGTCAATTAAATTTCCGCCATGGAACACTATATCCGAATCCTAACCGCTGACATGTGTAGATAGATAAATAGCTGGAAAGTTAACATCTGTTTTCTTTGTTTTGATTATTTTCACACGATGTTCACTTTTTGCGATGCTGCTTAGAGCACAAATTGTCCCTTGTCGTGGAATTATTGTGCTGTAACGATTAATATCTCTGATTATATCTTTCGCTTTGCTATTTTTTAATTGATAACATTTAATACATTTATGAGACAAGATGGGATGATTACATTCGTAGGCTGACTGGAGTGGGCTGGATGAGAGTGGCAGAAAATCGGGAGCAGTGGCGTGCATTAGGGGAGACCTATGTCCAGCAGTGGACGAGCATGAGTCGATGATGATGATGATAATGAATATATTTATGCCACCTAACTCACCCAGCGCACTCTAATTACCTATTAGCCGATTGCCTAAGTTCTGTTTGATTTTTCAACTTACAACTTTTGACGAAAAAATATATATAACTTAAAAAATATGTGGATATCTTACTGTTAAATTCAGATTTAAGTTTGGCAAATCATTTCAGTACTAGGCCGAATATATTTTCAAAGTTAATGAAGGAGTTTATTTTTACACAGCACTCGATATTCCGAAACCAAAGTGTGCGAATAAAATGTTTTTAGTTCGGTTAAGGGCATCGTTCAGCTGATATGATGATTGATGATGTAAATAATAGATTATTATTGAATAAGTTCGCTTAAGAGAAATAACAAAGAAAATGCCTTACTTGAAGTATTCAAGCTTGGTTATGGTCTTCTAAGGTTCTCTTTGGTTTACAGTTTCCTCGTAACTATAAAAAACTTTAATCTTTCCTGTTTGCCTTCTTGCAAATACGAATTCACTAATAATCTCAATTCATTAAATCCATCGCTGGTACTTTTTTGCCGATTTTCTCTCTATTTTGCTTCAACAACGATGGCTGTAATAAATAATGCCGATATTATAATCTACTAAACGGCAAAGATTAAAATGTAGCCTGGTTAGATAAAAAAATATATGTACTCGAATATCCTGAAAGTGTTTCCATAGTGCATATCTGAGTTCCCAATCTTCGAAGAATAGAGTTGGCTTATTCCACGTGACGTGATGATGTCCTAGTTTGTACGCATGCAGGAGGGGCGGATTCAATTGAGGAGCTTCCTTCGCGCGCCTCTCGATAATCTGATTAACGTATCGATACAAAACTGGCGCTTTGTGCACCCAACAAATGAGGGACATTACTGATATGACGATTGCATGCATCCAATATCGGGAATTCGCCGTCAAATTTTCCCCGTTCAAAGCGAAGTCCTGAATAGCCATAGCCATACACGCAATCATAGCCGCTGATAAATCACACGGCACTTCTAATGTAATACAGCAGATTAGAGAAAACACAGACTTCAAGTTAACAGAGTTGCAGCAATGATTCTTGATAGCCTTCAATATGTTCTCGTGGAGATCGTCTCTGTGCTGAAGCAGAAACAATTTGTCGCCGGAATCATATTTCCCTATTTTCAGTTGAACCTGTAAAAATATTAACCGAACAATTCTCTAAAATTGCACACATTTGGTATTACCTTATAATTGATTCTGCACTATTAGTTTACCTAACCTATCAAACATATTAATTGTGATATGATACCTCAAAATTTTTGAACAAACCTGTTGAAAGTCGTAGTATAGTGTTGGCACAACAAGATATAGAGCGTTATGTTGCCTATCAAACAACCTTTGTAGTAGGCGCGATCCTACGAGGCTATAGGAATCCTTCACAGATCCAACTAAGTTATGCAGTATATGCTCGATCAAACCCGGTTGGAAGCTGTCACTATAATTGCCGACCTTGCAGAGGTCAGCGGCGTGGTCGAGTAAGTTGGAAAATTCTAAGATATCATCGTCATTCATATCCACAAGGGAAAACCAATTCAGCATAGTCGTTATAATCATTACGCGGTGCTTATTCTCGACGCGCACGAAGATTCTACGCAAGCACACCTCGAATCCTTTCCTTAAATATCCATATGCGGTCACCCTGTCATTGTTCGTGATGCTTTGAGCGAAGAAATCCAAGAGTCTCGTCACGAACGGTAGCAACTTCTGCTTGTCGATAATCCAATTATCGCTTTTGAGTAATTCGTAAAGTACTCGCATGCGGTGTCTAGCCGATTTGACGTCTCTAAACAACACGCAATGTATATCCGTCAGCATCAGGTTGAAAATCATCGTCTTTCCGCCACTGAAATAAAGTACCACTTCTAATATTTGACTGACAAAATTCTCAAACGGCCAAAGGTCTACTTCTGAGAAGAATGCTAGAGTTATCTTCATAGCTGGCTCGTTTAGTTCTGGCTGCAGTAGGTCCATAGTTCTCTGGAAAGCAGATTCCGCTTTGAGAAACAACCGTTTACCGCACCAGTGCCAATATTTTGAGGTCAACATACTAATTTTTAGTTTCATACCAAAATAATATACAAGAGTAAGAGAGCACAACAGTAATTCCTCGTATTCAGAATCCTGTAAACTATGCCGGTTTGAATTGTTCAAAATATAGTTCAGCTTTTTAATGGCCGTTACCTTTCTTTGTTTATAATCTGAATTAAGATCCATTGGCACATAATAATCATGAAGGTCGTTTATTTTCTCTTGTAATTGTGGGCCATTTAGTGGTGAACTCAGTTTATGAGAGAAACATATTTTATCGTTAATCCCTAAACGTAGCGAGATTCTTCGTCCTAGCTTAAACCTTTGCATGGTATGGGTATCTATATTCAGAGGTATCTATTGACAAATCTTTTGTTATGACATGACACAATAAAAGATCATAGAGCAACAAGGCCTGAACAGAGGGCCTGAGCGGTGGCTGCGTAGAGTGGCTGCGTTGCTCTATGGAAAATATAGACTAAAAATCACATAGATAATCACACAGAGAGAATCAATCTTTCAGTTCTAGTAGGTTCAATTTCAATCTAAACATAATTCTAATCCATTGGAGTACGATATACGAGGTTTGTTTAAAAAGTATCGCGAATTTTATGTTTTTTCAAGAATTATTTATTTATTCATGAATATATATTTTGTCCCCTTTAAAGTAATCCCCATCAGATAATACACTTGTGATAACGTTTTTTCCAATCCTCGGAGCATTTTGAAAAATCTTTTTTTGTGATCTTGTTTAGCTCCTCCTTCGATATCATCTTTATCTCCTCATTTGTGGCGTAGCGTCGTCCTTTCATGGGCCTCTTCAGTTTCGGGAACAAGAAAAAGTCACAGGGGGCCGTCTTGGGAATACGGTGGCTGCGGCATTATTAGAGTGTTGTTTTTGGTCAAGAATTCGCGGTCGAAATTGAGCAATTTTGGTACAAATTTCGCGGCTACACGTCTCATGCCCAAACTATAATAATCGAATGGCACGATCTATTTAGGTCCTCAGCAATTTCTCTGACGGTGATTCGACGATTGGCCAATACTAGTTTCTTTACTTCATCAATGTTTTCGTCTGTTGTTGACGTGCTCGGGCGTCCGGAAGCATCCGGAACGCTCTTAGTCGCTCACATCTTCTCGGCCCTCTGAGAACATTTTGTGTCACCGATAAACGTTGCTTTTGTCCAAAGTAGCTTAGCCGTATGCAACGGTCAACATTCTGAATGCGTCCGCGCACTTTAAGTTGTTCTTCACACAAAATTTGATACAAATTCTTTGATCCATTTTTTGGAATAGACGAAAATCCAAGACAAGCTAAAACACGCTAAAGCACAATAGCTGTCAAAAACTGACTGGACATTCAAAATGGCCGAAATTGTCAACATAAGTGAGGGTCATGAGTACCAATATAACGCCACCAAAAGATCAAAAATCGAACATACATAGCCCGCGAAAATTCAAAATTCGCGATACTTTTTGAACAAACCTCATAATAGTAAAATTAAAAACCTACTGATTATAGAGACTGTACAGAAAAATCCCAATTTTGGTCAAGGAATAATTCTTTTTATTGCAACACTGTACACTTCTGAGGGTTCCGTACCTCAAAAGGTGAAAGTCGGATCACTTTGTTGTCTGTCTAGCTAGACCCTTTATCTCGGACACTCGTGAAGGTATCAAGTTGACATTTTAACCATATACTCAAGTCTGTGGCCGATTGAAGCTGCGAAAGAACCAAACTTCTAAGTTGTAAGTAAGTTCTAATAAAAAGATACCGCCTTTATGGATTTATTTGTTTGTCTCTCGAGACCCTTTATCTCGGGAACGCCTAGAGATGTCAAGTTCAAATTTAAACCAAATAAGTTCTCAAGTTAATGTTTACATAAAAAACTTAGTGCGCCATATTAGATTTAACGTCACGTCACTTTATTTTTAGAGTCATTCTCAGCAAGCCCTTTCATTTGATACCCATGTTGTAGAAGTGCATCAAAAATAACTAGTCTGCCATCTTGGATTTAGAATGACGTCACACAGCTCACCGAGCACTGTCATCCAAATTAAAAGTGTGTTTTAAAAATTTCAGCTCAATCGAATGAAGACCTCTGCTTCAAAACCTGAGTTGCAAGATTCCACCCGAACAAACATAAATACATATATACATTGCAATTTCAATAAAAGCTTTTAACAAAGATACGGCCGTTTATGCTGCCTACCTATTTTGTTTCTTAAGTTTTCACGCACACCACTCATTAAAAAAAAAACAGGTTTACCTACATTATTGATTCTTCGGTAGGTTAGGCCGACTTGAACTTTTCCGGTTTTTATGATCAAATAGGAAATATTCAGTTAAATTTAGCTCTTTGTGTAGCTATAGATCCTGGGTTCCGAACCTGGGGGTAATTACCCCTCGGGGCTAAATCAGCCATACTTGGGGGGTAACAAAGAACCTAATTATATGATCAAATCTAAATAATAAGAAAATACTAAATAGAGCATGCGCTCCTTCTTGCTAGCGAGCCCGCGGGGTGCTGAGTGTAGGAAGCGGGGCGAGATTCTCTCGTGATGGTGACATTATTATAGACGAAGATGTAGCGGCCACATTGGAATTTCTTGGACTGATGATAATATTTTAAAGTCGCGGTAAATCTGTTTTCCTAATAGGTTCCTAATGGGTAGCAGTATAGGAAAGGTTAGGAAACACTGCTATAGATTGATTCGGTTTAGGCTAAATACATTTTGATAAAACCCTTTGATATAATATTTATAATTTTATAACATTAAGTACACTTAATTACAAATTCATGAAGTACCTCAGACGTAGTCTTATGACCGCTCATCGTCAGCCTGAAATAAGCAGCATGGGTAATGCTACCCATGCCAATTGCATTAAATGCGAATTGCATTAAAAGCTGCGTCAATTTGACTTAGACTGAGCTTTGGTACCAAATGCGCTAAAATTTGCGTTGACAATTTGAATTAATTGTGTAGTAATGCATAAGCGGGCTACGTGTCTTTAGATGGTAAACGATAGCTTGGCTTGCGGTTATTTGACAAGCTAAGAGAGGTTGTGGAAAACGATAGATTTGTATGTGCAGACTACGTACTTAATTCAATGTTCTAACGCGAATTTTATCGCATTAAGCCACCCGAAGCTTAGTCACGCACGTGTGGGGTAGCGTTAAAGTATACCTTTTTTTTATAACGCAGGTAGAATATCTTTTTACAGACGACGGCGCCTTTAAGAGGCACACCGCCGAACGGACCTCACACCTGGCTCCCGCAAGTCTTTCGGACCCCCGACCACCGAGGACCCCGCAACTCTTACGGGCGCTTTACAGCATAATATCTGCTAAAAAGGTTCTGCGAATACCTTCTACACTGCTTAATGCGAAGCCGCGGGGTCCCCGTTAGAGATTCTACCACGACTCCGCACCCAGCTTGCGGCCTCGCCGGGGCTCCACGTCAGGGGTCTCCCAAGGTATTGCGGGGACCCCGCAGACGTGCGCAGGTAGGCCTGCGCGTGGGGGCTGAGTACGCGGCCTAGTGCCCACCATACCGCCCCCCATGAGCTGCGGAAGGGCTTCTTGGGCGTACCCGTGCAAGAACCCTCCGCCGCCCCCCCTTTGTAGGACAAAACTACAAGAGGGAGGGCCGGTTAAGGTATACCTGTGTTATACTTACCAAATATGCCACAAGCTCAAACCTCCAATCGGCCGATTGCAGATAGAATCAAAACACATGACATTATTATAGACACGCTGCTCGTTACCATTGTGCTATCAGAGCGTAAAAATATAGTGTTATTTATTATGACATGGAGTTAACGAACGTTCAAGTGATATCGAAAACACAATGAAAGTGTTTGCGTAACGATTGTAACTTCCTGTCCTTTCCGAGCAGGCGCCCCGACAGCCGCGCCGACGTTCGCTCGTGCAAAAACCGATGTGCTACACACAAACCACTCTATAGAAAAAATCCACATTACTATTTTAAATCTAAGTAAACGACACTGACGAACACGCCATTCTAGAGCATCAAGCGTCTTACGCATTAAATAAATACTGATTTCTCAACTGAATAATATTTTGCAAGACTTTGTAACTTGACTTTTTATAAATAAATAAATTAAATATAAATTAGCCCAATTAGCCTAGCCCCAATGTAAGCACTGTAAAGCTTGTTTTATGGGACACTAGGGTAACGGATAGAATACATATACTGTTCATAATTATGTAAGTATATTTATTTAGAAATACATATTAAACATACATGATGGAATACAAATGTTCTTATTCATCACACAAACATCTGCCCCCACCGGGATTCGAACCCAGTACCTCTCGAGTCGGCGACACCATGAAACCCGGCGTACAGACCTCTCGGCCACGGAGGTCTTCATATTAAACGATCCCTTTTTACAGAAACCTGTAATACTCTTACAATTGATTTTCGATATATCGTGATCGTCGCCATCGTTCATCCTACTCTATGACTCGGAGTACACAGAAAAGACGTAGGTAGTATAGTTCGTAGATCGTTTCTGTGTCCCAGTAGGATACCTACGACACAAAGAAGATCACGGTACACCGTTTGTTGATTCAAGAATACAGCCTCAGTTGTACTTGGCGGAAGACAAATTCGTGACCATTTTCTATCCCAGGTTATAACCGGATATCATTGAATGGAATTGGATTTATGGTTTAATTCTATCGGTTACCTTATAACACTTCTAAGAGCTTGCATCGCTCAAACTCGGTTTGTTGTTGCTTCTGCGTCAACAAATAGATTTTAAATCAGAGCACTAAGCCGTAATAACAATTCTCGTAAATTGCCTGCAAATATCGTATTCCGTTCATGAGCGATTATTCATTACACAATGATACTTCTAGACAAGGGCGGATCCAGCTTTGGCGCCAGGGGGGGGTCATATAGCCAGCTTTGGCGCCAGGGGGGGGTCATATAGTCGTGGTATATTAAATATTGAAAGTACTTAAATAAAATCGCCCTGGGTTTGGTCCATCTGTACCCAGCCCAGGGGGGGGATCATGACCCCCATGACCCCCCCCCCCCTGGATCCGCCCTTGCTTCTAGACGACTATTGGAAACAAGGAACACAGGTATTGTAAAGTCATCAACAAAATTCCACATTGGTTTATTAAAATGAAAATACGTACACGACACCATCTTATTCTATCAGTCTTTACTTATAACATAAATAAGTGAAAATAAATAATGTTTATAGAGTGAACTAATTTGGCGGGATCACACATGTGTTTGGGTTGCATGTGGTCACTGTTTGTTCGGAGTTTTGTTATCAGCTGCTTGTTGGATCTGTTGTGGTACGGAGTAGGACGGTTGGGAGTAGGTTTGGGCGAGGTATGGGCCGGGGCCCACTTGTTCCTGGAGCTTCTCCGCTTCTTCGGGCGCGACGGGACACATGCACGGGACCAGTTGCACGTGCTGCAGGGAGACCGGGGTCAGACTGGCCCCGGCTGGGACGCTTATGGGAATGGGGGCCATGCTTTGAGGCATAGGCATGTCAGGTTGGGCGTACTGCGGCGGTTGCATTTGGTACACCTTCCGCGACTCGTATGGCGGGTAGATGTACTGGTATCGGTACGAGGACGCCGACATGGGTGGCTGCATCCATGTCTTTTGAGACACCGCTTGTCTGCTGGAACAATAGCAAAGGGAGTTTTCTTTAAGATAATCTTTATATTGAAATTGAAGTAAACAAAGACTGTTATATAAATATACGCTCAAGAATATAAATACTGTAAGTAGTAGATCTAAACAATCTTATTTCAACTTACATATAAAATTATCTCTGGGGTGCAGGGGGTTTGTTTCCTAAAATATGCTACTCTCAAAATGTGAGCTTTCTTTTAATGGCTGAATTTCTATAATAAATGTTTTCTTTTTTCTAAAATGTGATTTTACCAAAACGTGTGATATCTTATAATGCCAGCATTCCTACAATGTTTATCCTTCTTAAAATGTATCCAAGGAAATCGATGATCTCCTTAGTGAAAATAAGTTAAGTTCACCTTTTGTACATAATTTTTAGGTTAATTTGCATTTAAGTATTTCAAATAATTAAGGTTTAGGCAGACAGCGGGACGGGACGGCAACGTGACGCTGCCGACGATATAAACAGTTGTAATGTATCAGTTATTTTGAAATACGTTTCAGAACATGACACGCCGAGTCCGAAGGCGCTGTGTGACGTATTTCATAATAATTGATACATTACAACTGTTTATATCGTCGGCAGCAGAATGAACCTTTAAGCTAACAGGTGCTTTGGCATTTTTTAATTTGGTTGTGTTTTGATATTATTTGTATATATGAATAAATTTATATTTAGAAATCGCCATTTTAGTTTCCAACTGATTACTAAAGGAACAACTTTTATATAAAATATTATTCCAGAAAATTCCGATAACAGCGTCACGTGTTGGTATCTACTACTGAAAATAACTCCATTGGTAATTCATAATTAGAAAATATGTTGGGAAGGAAACCTTTCAGGAATCTGACATTTTAGGAAGCAGACATTCTAGACAGAATACATTATAGGAAACGAAAACTCATATTGTGGAAAAGCAAACATTTAGAAAATAGCCCATTTTAAGAAACAGATATTGTACTCCTGAGGAATAAAATTCATAACAGCTTGCATGTTATTAGTGCTGACATTTAAATAATATTTTTCATTAAAATATCTTTTTAATTTTGCTAATATTTTAGAAAAAAACGCAGACCAAAAATATTCAAACAAACATAAATATACAAATAGTTAAATGTTTAAAAATATTATAGACAAAAATTGCTTATTCTTCATTTAAATGTTTATATACAATTGCGAAAACACACTAACAGAGGCAAATATTACAATAACGTATGATCGCGTTTGTAAGTAGTTGAATGAACGTCGATGATTATTCATTCCGAGCAAAAAATACGGTAGTGAAAAGCACACTGTTTCGCTTAGCAAAGTAATTCTAATAGAATAACAGATATTGCCTAATAACACATAACATACATTTTATAAGACACGATCATTCTTAACTTATTACGCTTTACGCACAGCTGCATCGCAATTGCATTTTATTAGCTATCGAAACGTGTTTAAGTAGACACGAGTCAGTAGAATACCCCTAGCACGAACCAAAATCGAATTCGTAACGTTTGCGAGTCCTAAATGTCATTGTCAAATATGTACTAATTTTTAGTTCTCGTTACCTACGGATTTTGTGGTGCTGCTGTTCAAGTTTCCATACAAAATTTGACAGTGACATTTCGCACTCGCAAACGATACAATTCGATATTGGTTCGTGCTAAGAATAGTTGAATTCAATCTATTCTATACATCAAATGTGTTCAGATTTTTAGTTTTCGTTACATCTGTTGTGGAGGTGCTGCTGAAGTATATATGACAATGACATTTCGCACTCGCAAATTATTCGAATTCGATATTGGTTCGTGCTAAGGGTATCTACTGTATGAAAACTTCGCATATGGAACTCATTATCATATAAAGCTATACGACGTCCACTGCTGAGCATAGGCCTAGGGATCCGTTATCGCATCGTCATCGTCAAATTTTATATGGAAGGAGACAGTTTGCTCTTACGCCCGGTAGGGGCGCTGATTAGCTCCCATAGAAACTTTGACGATACGATACGATTACGGAGCTGTCAAACATCGTGCTTGGGCCTAGGATCTGTAGGGCGATCTGTACCCCTAGCACGAACCATTATCGAATTCGAATAGTTTGCAAACCGAAATGTCAATGTCAAATTTTGTATGGAAACTTGAACAGCAGCGGCACAAAGTACGTAACGAGAACTAAAAATCAGTACACATTTGACAATGACATTTCGGACTCGCAAATGATACGAATTCGATATTGGTTCGTGCTAGGGATACTGTACAATAAAATCTCACTAGCGATTTAGGTATCTGCCATTTTAGCCATTACACGGCAAAATGTCGTTATGTCAAACAAGATATTTGACGTTTGTCAGAAATCCGAAAAAATGAGATCGTCAGTGAGATCGTATCTTACAGAATACCTATGCTGTCCGCATCCAGCTGCTTCCCGCGACCTTTGATAGACCGTCGGTCCACTAAATACACATTTGGAACTTAATAGTTATAAATAATTATGATGTTAATGTACTTACGATGTATCCGATCCCCATTTGAGAAAGAAAGCTTGGCTTGACGCGATTACCGCCAGGCTCACCAGGACATTCAACTGAAATGCGAAAATTCTGTTAAAAATCTTTATAATCATCATTGCTTTGGATTTCTGTAAGCAGAATCTTATAAAGTCAGACACGTTGGGAGCAAGAGCATCTTAAAAAAACATAATAGGCATGATAACTAATTTTTTTTTCGTCTATCAGATAGATTATCGGAAAGTATTGGACTCGTATTATTTATTTTTTCACAAAATCAAAACAATACAAGGTAGGATATATTGATTTGGAATGTCGCATGACCTCACGTCTTGGCACAATTTTTACTTAGAAGTAACGTCAAGAGCCCTTGTTTGTAATTTTTTGGTCCATTGGTAAAAGCGAAAATATGTGTACATTATTTTTTGATAATCTCAGTAACGGACTAAATAGAATTTTGTTTACTGTACTCCGTCTCCATACCCATTATTATTTATAACACTTTTAATTGTAGGTACTTAACTAAGTTATTGAATAAGCGCTTAATCAAATTCAAATAACGGCATATACTTAGAGCGTACACCTACATGTGCTAGTCAGTATAAGATTTTAAATAATGAATAAATTAAAAGCATCTTTATTTCGTAACCGGCACCGTTTCGAAAACGCGAACTCCACTCCAGTAGTTAAGTCGACATTTTTTTTATTTCACATTAATTTTAAATACCGCATCGCTCACTGAGCCAGTTATTTTAACATTCCAATTAGGTACACATAGTTGTATTTAAATCAAATTATGTTACGTCAACCAGCACGTAACTCAGCACAAAGATAGAGAAACAAAAAAAAAAGTATTCCTAAGTACCAACTCGGGCGGTAGAGTGGCAAATCAAAATAAAAGTTGGTGTTAGTAGGAAGTAAGTGGCGTAATGTGCGCTAGATTGTAGAAAATTAAAATAAAAAAAAAACAGTACTGACATTATTTACAGAAGTATAATGTGCGGTTACGAGGATGGCCTATCTAACAAACATACCTACTCGTCGATCTAATCTGTAACACAGACAGTATCAATGTTGTAACGAGATTGTAACACTTTGGTTTTTTTTAGCTTTACAATTTGGTACAATCTTTTGGCATCGTCGCCGACAGTGTTACTTTTGTTCCGGTTAATATTTTCCGTTTTGGCAGTAATCATTTAAGTATATTTGTGAAAGACTGACTATTGTAACTTTATTTCTTTATAGAGTCGGCTAAATATCAAGGTGGGATTTCAAATTATTCAAATGAAAGAAAAACGTTTTGTTTATTGGATCCATTAATTTAAGGTTAAAATATGATATATTTAAGCTTTAAATATGATATGGTTTAAACGCAATTATTACACAAGCAATTAAGTTTTTCTGTTTTGAGTTGCACATAGCTTTATATTTAATTTTAAGCTCTGAGCTAAGCAGGACGCGCTTACTATTATAGTAAGTCAAGGTGATCTGTGTGGTAAATATAAAATAAAAATGAAATTATTTGTACTTTGTATTTTATTTTGATCTTGTAATTGGAAAAAGAAAAAAAAAACATCTTAAGAAATATATTACGATGTCCATTATTATTTATTCGACTCACTCTACATTTATGACTTAATAAGGAATCACGTTAATAACTCTTCTTTTTATAAAAATGCATAAATATTAGCTACACAGACAAAAAACATAATTAACTTGTGTGAGAACGCAAAATAAGGTTAATTTTCTATACCTAACCTACATAGGTGTGGTTCAGATTTTATGGAGCTTTTTTTGTTTATTGAATAATAATTGTACTAAACATGTAAATAAAACAACAAAACGCAAGCAATTTAATTTCGCGAGGCATTAACAAAATAAACAATGATTATTTAAGAGCTTGTGCACATAAAATATTTGGATAACGATAAACAATCACATCATTTACTATTTTCACTTATAAAATACAAATTCTATATCAATTAAGTACTATGAGTTATTCCGAAATATAAAAATGAACATTTGACATGGCGAAAAAACAGTAATATTTAAAAGGAGCGCGTCGGATAGTAAATAGATACGTAGAAAATTGAATTATATCATTTTGGAATGTAAGTGATAATAGCCACGAGCTTTGTTATAAATTAAACTAGCTATAATAAGATTTCAACTAAGATAAAAGTGAATCTTGATGTGGCGTACTTTACGCTATTTTTAAAAAGACACGTAACTTTAATATAATTACATCCTATTTTACGATACTTTCTACTTGTTTAATATAAGCTTGGTTCTACTTAGATGTTTATTCCCTTCTCCTATAACTAATTAGGAATATAGAAAAATCCTTTGGGAAGTATTTGAACAAGACCAAACGTTATGTTAATTATTTTGTTGCGCCCTAGGGATAGCCCCATGTTGTTTTCTATTTGTTCTGTCTCATGGGTTGTGGAACCCGATTATCCAAATACCATAACCGACACTTGACCGAAGATTAATGATTGCTTGTTATTAACGAAAATTATAACAGCGCAGCCAGCCGGCGTGATGATTTTTGTAATTACAACGTCTAGATAAACACCACCTTTATCAATCAAATATCTTGAAAATATAATGATGTTATTATTTTTTTATTTACTTTTCGATTATGAAAAGGTTTCCTTCGAGTTCCAGAAAGTACGTTTTCACAACATGAAAATGATGGAGAATTTTGTTTCTCTAAGTAAATATTTATTTGACTATCATATCTGAGTGGCGTACATTTGGAGAGGCCTATGTCCAGCAGTGGACTAAAATGGGCTATTGATGATGATGATGATGAAGTAAATATTTAAGATTACGATAAAACAAAAAAGTAATAAATTTCTTTCCCATCATCTTATCGAACGTAGTTGTGAATTGCTATCAACAGTTTAATACACTTATTGAAACTTTAAAAAAGATCGTGTGACGGAACCATTATTTACTGTTCTTTTTAAGTTGCGTTTCCCATTTTGTATTTTGTCAAGAGCTAATCATTCAACAAGTTCCCACGTAGCTACCTAGTATCTTCACAATTCAATTTACACAGAGAAACACGAATATGAAGACGAGCTGCGGAGACAGCTCTCATTGTACGCATTCAGTTGGATGTTACGATTCTTTCATCAAACAATAGCACCGCCGCGCCATCAAGAGATCTCCCGCCGATTTGCCAGAAGAACATTATAAAGTGATTTGTGCTGGTCCGTGGATAATCGTTAAATGGACCGAGTGCTGGTACCAACATCTCATCACTTCTCATGAATATTTTATTTATTTTTATTTTAACGTTTCACGACACGATACGGATTACTTCTTGGCGGGTCGACGACATTTTGTTTCCGTATTTTATTGGAAAAACTTTAAAATGATTATTTTTATATTAATTTTTATTATTATATTAAGATTGAGTAATTATTTACTAAATTTATTAAGGTAACGTCAGTTGGAATGACGAACTTTTTATAAAATGAGTAGGTTTATGTAACATATTTTGCCGCTAAAGGTAGAAACATCATTGTTACTTTAAAGGAGATGTTTCTTAAGTGGTAGTCGGTTTCCGGCAGCGATGAAACATGTATCATTTGAAAGCCTGTTTTATGTAATAACATGCGTAGATTTTTATTATTTTTTATATATCTTAGATTAATTTAAATCGTGTTTGAAAATTAAACAATTTCGTAAGAATGCTGGCTAAAATATGTAACCATATGTAACGTCATATTTTTAGTCTGTAGCAGTTTATTAACCTTAACTCGAATCACTGTATAATGTCAACTAGTCCAGTTATGCCCGATATTCGTAAAATCGTGGTGAAATTTTTATACCAATTTTTCATAGGTTTTCTGAAATTCAATATCCGCAATATACCTAATTACATAATGAGATATGAACGGAATCATTATCACTGCTTCAGATAACTATTGAATGGAATAAATTTGGTGCTTTCGTAACAAACATAACATAAATTGCCTGCCAATTGCCAATCAATAACTATGTTATTTTAAATTATGATAATTAGTAAAAGCAGGGGTTAAAATAAATTCTAGTTTTTGGTCAAACTATTTACAATATACTGCACTACATGTCATAGAAATTTGGAGTCTCCCACTTTGAACCGTGTCCTTAGATGGTATAAATAGAGGACATAATTTATTTCAATATAATTGTAGTGTATATGTAGAACAATGAACATATTTTTTATTTTTAAGTAAATATGCAAGGAAAATTATAAGTGCGTAGATATATCATAATTGTTGGTTAAGTACTATAACTAGACTCGTAACGTTAGCGAAAAACCTCCCAAAGTCGAATAAACATGCTGCGTCGCAACCCTTAACATTTCTTTTTAATATAAATATATGCGTTCTACTATCACAACAAAAGCTGGACAATGACACGGTGAGAGAGCCCGTCAGCCACTTGCGCGCTCATAATCGCCTTCCATTCAATATTCTATTAATGTAAACGTTACTGTCAATACAAAATGATTAAGCACAAACGATGTCTAAACAACATTCTGACCTTTTTACTTATTGGAGCATCGCTTTGTAGAGCTTACAAAATTGATTCGATTTATTGTACTCACAAATTGTTATGTAAATGCACTTATTACATAATAAAAATGTGTCACATTAAGAAACTGATGATATTGTATATGGACTCACCATTCTGCTCGTGTCCGAATTCATGGCGCACTAACTTTATCGCAACTAAACAAAACTAGAGCAGATGCAACGTTCGCCCTTCCCGAGATGCCGCCCTGGATTGCTGACCTCCGCTCGACGGATTAAAGGATCTTCACACAAAAAAGGCGTCGTTATCGGAACGTAGATGCGTGCACCCAGTCCGGCCGCGGAATGGCCGATCCCGGGAGTCCGGTCGTTTTTTATACACGGTTTCGGAAACATTCCGTCCCTAAAAGCCGGTCCCCGACCCCGGTCCGATGTATAATAATAATCTTATTAACTTATCTACACTTCTATCTTTACTTAGAACGTACCGTTATTATATTGGACTGATTTTAAAAGGGTGTTTCGTAGACACAGGCCACTTAAGGTAATTTCACACTTTTTTGTTCTTTTTGGTTTTTAAATGTTTCGACGTGGGTTTTTAGGGGGAGCCGGGGAGGATGGATCGGCGCGGCGCTCACGGTCCACTGGAGCAGTACTTAATGGCGGGTGCTGGGCGTACAGAGGATGCGGTTGACACTCGTGTCGAATCGGGACGTGTCCATTAACGGCAGAGCTCCACCAGCGGCCCCTCATGTTACCCGGTGCGTGAAATACAACCTGTGCTAGCATAACCAACCATTGTCATGTCGTCGCCACTTCGCGTAGACAGCGTTGCAGTGTTCACTGTTTACTGTGTCATCCGAGTCTCCTTACGTGAGACAAGAGAAGACAAGAGAAAGTAGTTCCTCCGAGTGGATATAGGTTAGCCTAGTTTATATTACGGTGAAATGGAAATAAAAGGGATGTTTTGCATTTTTGCACAAGATTAGGATGTCTTGAAGGCAAGAAATTAGGACTCGTATACAATACTTACCTAGGTACTAGTTTGTAAGAAAGAAGCGTTCATGCGTACGTAGGTAAAACTAGCGAAACGAACATCGTCTGCATAAAATCTACATTTCATGTCTTAGATCATGTCCACTTATTTTATTTTGACGTCAACTCTTTATCTTCAGATTAAAATTCATCAAAATCGGTTAAGCAGTTAAAGCATGAAAGCGTAACTTAAGTAAAGTTGAAGTATAGTTACTTTTGGACTTGTAATGTAAGTAGGTACTTATATGTAGCCCTGGATTTCAATCATTCTTGCTAAGATTTTTGCGATGTGAATTAAGATTCCGTATGAGTAGTTGGTAGCTACATAAGATCAAATATTCGAAAACAAAAGATATTTTTGTGAAACTGTTCATCAGATACAACTTCAATACGATCTCTCTGATGTGAGTGCAAATCTTGAGGGAAAACTTTCAGTGATAAAATTGAAATAAGGAGCAGTCGCTAACATCAGAGTGTGTTATCTCACTAACGCCTGTTTTTTTTTAATCAAACCTTAAACCTAAAAATAAACCGGGATAAAAAGTATCCTATGTCTCAATCCAGATCATAAACTATATACGTAACAAATTTCATCCCAATCCGTTCAGTAGTTTTTGCGTGATTCAGACAAACGTGCGTGATTTAAAAACGTTATCTATCAGGACTTCAGCGGGGCCTTAGATACCCGTAGAAAAAGGCAAGGATTAGTAATGAAATAACCTATCTAATGATGCCACGCTTATTCAGTAGTAATATCTACCAGCCTCACTCAGAAATATCTACTTATTTTAATTCTATTATGATAACAAGCCTTATTCGCAGAATTTCTATGAATGCTAGCCACCTAGAATGCAAAATAACTAAAATCAGTTTACCTAAACTGCAAAAAATCTAAATGGTTACAAAGCCTAATTTTCAGTTACAAAACGTCTATGAAAACAAGCCACAGAAAAAGCTAAATTACTAAAAGCATTATCTGTTCCTGAACAGCAGAAAGTCTCTAATAATAAGTTTTATTAAAAATTAAATTGTGCTTACCAAAAATATTTATTGCTTAAAAAGGATAGTAACAGTGCCTACAAAAATAAAAGTAACTTTTTTATATAATCTAATCTGATATGTTTTCAAATTATAGTTGTTACGACCAACTTGTATTTATCACCCGTTTTTATTATACCATGTTTTTATAGTTTTCTGTTTTATATAAATATACTTTGTAAATAATCGTAGACATTGCATTGTCATCTGTAAATTTATAAAACAAATTAAAATCAGTGCTCAACCAACTCGCGTTTCACTTATAATAGTTATTAAATTAAAGCTTCTTTATCTTCAGAATAGAATTTGAAGTTTTGTGGTTTTGCATGGATGTTTAATATGTATTTTTTATAAAAATATACTTATGTGTAAATGTAACAGTATATGTATTCTATCCGTTACCCTAGTATCCCACAGCACAATCCTTACAATGCTTACTTTGGGGCTAGGCTAATTGGTGTGAGTGTTGGTAATATAATTATTTATTTACTTTATAAACATCCTGCCTTTAAGACATTCATTTTAGACGTTTTGCTTCAAAGACACTATATTTAAGACATTGATTTTCTGCAAAATAAGGTTTCTGATCATGATACTTAGATTAAATTTTACTCTTTTCAGATTCGCGTGTTGTCTCATTCTATAGTCATCACAATGAAAGCGTCTGTGAGAGTGAATTTTGTTAAGACTACCCAATACGTTTTTTAACCAGTTACTTAAATTGTTAAAAAAATGCTTCTTAGTAACTAAACATCACACATTCCTCCGCTCAACTGTAAATAACAGATTGATGCATGCCGACGGCTGCACAGCACAGGTTATCCGTTACAGTTATTTTACTATGCCTATCGGTCAATCGGGCGGCGTTTACGATGCGCTGTCGCCTCTGCCATTACCTGCCGATATAGATAGATACCATGATAGTACAGAGGTCTCGGAGGCAAAGTTTCATGCATTGCGCGTGTGTGTGAGCACTTGCGGCCGGTCGCCCGTTGGTCGCCAACATTGCGCATCATTACGGGTGTATTCCGAAATATACATCAGTATACTGACCAGTGATAATGACGTCACGAATCCGACGCCATATTGTACTGGTATGCTACCATATTTTACCGGGAAAACGAATATGACGTATGACCGAGCGTGCATGAGATAAATTCGAATTTTAATTCTTTTTTTCTTTAAAGAACAATAATGGCATCCGAACAAAAAGAATTCCTTTTAATTGATGAGGTGAACAAAAAATCTTCTTTATTCGCACTATTTTTAATAGTCCTCTATATATGACGTCAGTGCACTGGCCAATATATTTCGGAACAATTCACCAGTATAGCGTCGATTCAAGACGTCATTAGCACTGGCCAGTATACTGGTATATATTACGGAATACACCCTACATTGCATCGTGTAAATGAGTCTTAAAGTTAGATAGCCACCATTCACTGTTCAACCGGGTAAATTTATTAGACTAAACTGGTGCCAAATATATAATGGTGTAGATAAATTTATTTGTATTTAAGTATATTCAGGTTTTAAGGTCGGACAATCATTGATTCGTGAACGCCGTTATCTTCACACCATATTTTTTTTGCGTATTTGACAAAGCATAAAAGCATTTGCATAGTTAAAGTAAGGAACTAAATAAACCTAAAGTCAACGTAGGTAACTCGATACGAAACTAAGTGCCAGTTGCACCAACTTACCTTAACGTTAGGTGTCGCCGCACACGGGCCACCGACCACAACCACAAAACGCCGCCACCGGCATATTTCTTGTAGTTTTCATACATTTTATATAGACTCGCTACACACGGTACGCCGGTGGCCGCCACACGCTACAAATCGTCGTTGCTCGCTTCTTGTGGCCCGCACCGGCCACTTAATGCGCCGATACAAAAAGCAGCCACACGTCATTCGCGCGATTCCCCACCCCTCTCTCCCTTACCTTAGTCGGTCGCTGTCGCGCGCTTCAGCCACTTTAGTAGCCGCTTCTAGCTTCTCGTGGCGAGGTTTGTGGCTGTGGCGAGTGGCCCGTGTGTGACACTAAATGTCATGTCATATTGAAGTCCTACTGAAATTTAACTTAAACTTCCATTTAACTAGATTGCGAGCTTGGTTTTGCAACAAACAGTAAGTTGCACACCCAGAACACAGAAAGAGGTTAGAAGGGCCTTGTGGGCGGGGTAGACCCGCCACAGTTATGTGTGAGCAAATGTTCATAACATGACCAAAACTTAGTTCTGATTGCGTCGTTACACTCGGGTGTGAGCGCTGATTGGTTCGATTGTTTGATGTCGCGTCGTTTGATTGGCTATTATTAGGCGGAAGTGTAGTGGGGCGATCCGGCAACATTGGTTCCCGTATAAACGGTAAATGATCACCCTTTTAACCTCTTTCTGTGTTCTGTGGTCGCCAATTTCTCTGCGTACGCAACAGTCGCTTTTTCATTTTTCCCTAATGCTAAGTGGATGAGTGGGCTCCTTATGGATAACCTGCACGGTTATGTCAGACTCTTACTAACTAATGGCCTGCGCAGACGAGGGACTTTCCTGAATCGTGAAGAAAATGTCCACCGAGGTCTTGACATGGACTCAACACACACGACGTGCGAACATTAATTTGTCATCCGAAAATGAGAAGCGCACGCTATAGAAGGAAAAATTTTCAGATTACGTTGTGTTGTAATTTACAAGAATTTTAAGAAAAAAAGAAAACGTTTTAAAAGGGAATAGTTACTGGGTGCATATCTTTAATTTGCGACGAGAGCGCAACGCGGACTAAAGTTTGCTGTGTGCGTTGTAGCGCCTAGTTATATGAGCACTATTTTTTGGGGGGATTCCCGCGTATAAATCGCGGCACGAAAGTCTAGCGCTGACCGTTATTGCGCAGAAGTAAAAATAAAGATGTCTTTGGGGGAAACGAGGTGCGCGGGTGGGCGTGCGTTGCGCCGATTAGCTCTCCACTCCAGTCGTACCCACGCGCAGCTATCCCCTCCGCGTTTTGTTCAGCGCTAGAGTTACGTGCCGCGACCTGTACGTTCCTGTCCTGTCCGGCCTCTCGGTGTCTAAGGCATTGTCCTAATACAACGCGATAACGCGAATGAGCGATGCGATCATCGTACGAGTCGACGATCAAACATATTGATCTAGAATAGGTGTCCTAATAGGCGATGGCGCGATGCATTCGCGCGACTAAAATGTTTAAATAACTATTCGCGCTAACTTCGTTCGCGCGAACGCGCAATCAAACCTATTAATGATGAATAGGTGTCCTAACTGAAGTTCGCGCGATGATCGCGTCGCGTCGATAGGAAGCGGGGAGAGGGGCAGGGCTAACCCGTTCCGTATTCGCGTTCTATTAGGACACCCAGTTCGCGATCACGAGATGGTCGCATCGTTTAAACGCGCGATGATCGCGTTATCGCGTTGTATTAGGACAATGCCTTCGGTTCTCCGGGGACTTTGTACGCGGTACTTTTAATCTTTCCTGTGTGTTGCTAGATGCAGTGTAAGCGATCTATTACGGCGAACAAAAAAAAAATATCACGGACAAAAATGCTTCGTCTGCGCAGGCTATTACTAACTAAAACACACCCATGGGAGGGTCGACTCTGGTCATAATGGTCTCTAGGACAGCCGCCAGTGCTCACTCACACGCGCGCACTGCATGAAGCTTTGCTTTTGTTTGTACCTTCTTTACTCATGTGTACCTAGATACCGAGTAATGGATGGGAGAGCTCCAACGGACAAGGGTTCCGGAGTCCTCGTAATGGGCACTTTTTATTTATATCAGTATTTGTAACAAGTACGGGACATGCATTCTTCTAGCCGAATGATTTTGATGCAATACCCTATACTAGGTCATCGATATTTTAATAAATATTTCCAACACTCACACCAATTGGCCTAGCCCCAAAGTAAGCACTGTAGGCATGTGTTATGGGATACTTGGGTAAGGGATCACGGGCGTAGCAAGGTTTGAGTATCGGGGGGGGGGTTCAAGAAAATAAAATTACTGAAAGTGCATGCAATAACCTTTATATTAAGTAAATGAAAAATATGAAATATGTAAAAAAACCGGCCAAGTGCGAGTCGGACTCGCGCACCGCGAGGGTTCCGTACAAACTCAATTTAATACCTCTACGCGTTCATGAGAAAAGAGGTAGTAACTTTAAAATTTTCAAAAATATTTTTTATTATATGATGTAACTATAAATTTACGGTTTTCGCAATTTTTCCTTTATCTGTACTGTAAGACGTTATTTCGTACCAAATTTCAAGATTCTAAGTTCACGGGAAGTACTCTGTAGGTTTTTATTCCCGTGCGAGTTTCGAAAACTTGCGGCATAAACGACTGTTGAACCCCCAAAACCCTCCCCCTGGCTACGCCCATGTAAGGGATATAATACATATATTGATACATAAATATGTATATTTGTATAGTAATACATATTAACATCCATGAATGGAGTACAAATACAGCACACAAACATCTGCCCTCACCGGGATTCGAACCCGGGACTTATCCAGTAAGCGACACCTTGAAACCCGGCGTACAAACCACTCGGCCACGGAGGTCGTCAATATAATCATCGACGTAACCTTTCCCTGTAAGGTTGTCTTGTAACTTTTTGTGAGGAGGTTTACATGTAATTTTTGTTAATGGCGTCGAAGCTCAATATGATTTGATTTTATGTACCCACAAACAGGTGTCTTTGAAATAATATTTATTTGTAGACGTCGCCGCCCCCCTCTGTTTTTTAAGTTCTCCCGTGAAGGCCAGGGGAGCAATGCCCATACAGCCTTGTCTTTAAACCCTGCCCCCCTCTTCTTTATTTAGCATTGTAAGAACAGTTTGTTTTTCGAAAAACGTGAAATATAGTGGTTCTTATTTCTTTCGTGTATGTCGTTGTGCTTGTTAAATTCACTTGTCTTAACTTGTACTCACTGGACCTCCATAATTGGATTACCTTAACTACACCTATTCGACCTCCTATCAAATAGCTACATGGTACCCATTGGGCCTTTATAATTGGACATTACCTACACGATGGGACCTATTCGACCTCCTATCAAATACCTACATAGTACCCACTGGACCTTCATAATTAGACCTTACCTACATGAAAGGACCTATTCGACCTCCTATCTAATCATGGTACCCACTGGACCTTCATAATTGGACCTTACCTACACGATGGGACCTATTCGACCTCCTATCAACAACATCGTACCCACTAGAGATAGTCTGTTGGACCTCTTGTCTCATTGGACTATTTGGCTAGTTCTTTTGAAACGCTAAACGTGTAAAAAAGTAAAATTGTTAAATAAATATTAATATGTAATTAAATAAATCTATAATAAAAATAATATATATATAATAAAAATACTTCGCTTGGCTTAAAATAATTATTTATAATATATTTATTGCGAGTATATTATAGTAGAAATATGCGAGTAGATCAAGCTGCAGCAAAAATGCATGCAATCAGTACATCAAAAGTCACTTACAAGGTTAAAAGACTTATGTTTCGGGTCGAAATAGCGGCAAATCAATAGCCACGCTACATGGATTAGACTTAACAAATTATATCAGGACCAGGAAATGCATGTTTCTATGTGACATTGCTCTACAAAAGTCTACCTATGATCAATTGTTACAGAGACTACAAGCAGTATTGAATACACTAAGGGAAGGGCTTAAGAAAAAGAAGAAGGAATGCCAATTTTTACAAAAATCTATTACTTACTTAGGACATGCAATAGACAGTGAAGGTTTACACCCTGTACAATACTAAATCCAAGATATTATAGATTCACCAAGACCACATGATGTACATACAAAAAATATGTACAGGGCGTCCCACGGCAACCTCACACGGAGGGAAAGTATATTTAATATTGAAGATAGGATATTTTACTGAAAGAAGACATCATTTTATTTTTAATAATAATTAGAAATGCATTCACAGATTTTTTTAAAATCGCCTGCTACAACTGGGAATCAAACACGTGAAATTTCTAAAAAAAAACACGACATATTTTATTATAACCATCGAAAGGGTTAATCATAAACATTGTTTTTGTTTATTATTGTTATTTAAATGAAAAAAAAAAGTAATTAAATTGAACATTTTATTTAAAACTAGCTTTTGCCCGCGATTTCGTCCGCGTTATCGTCGTTTTTCGTAAAAAAGTAGCATATGTCCTTCCTCAGGGTTCCGTGGTTTTGATGTGACAGACAGATTAACTTTCGTATTTTAGTAGGGAAATATAATACTGTTAAAAATATCACAATAAGGAACCGCAGAATATTATTATTATCACTGTGCCCCGAGACCATCAGCGTGTAACTCCTTGTATGTTATTATGTTAATGTATTGGTAATATTGTTTAGATCGCTTTCACATGAGTCTTAAGTACATATAGAATGAAAATACTTCAGCGCAAAGCTTCCGGGTAGACTACGTTGAAATTTGACCCGTCCGGAACGTGAACATAAAAATTCTAGGACTGCTAACCCGGGAAAGACCGACATAACTGACCATGTGAAAAACAACTGACACCGAGATCTACTCCAACAACACGAAAGGTCTGCCCTTGAGCCTTATTTATTGTCATTGCATAACACACCGATACTGGGAATTGCGTTCTTTTAAATTGGAATGGAAAATTATTTGGTATTATGGGAATTCTGGGAATAAAGATGGTTTCTCCTGCACCGCAACCTATTAAAATTTGAGCCTCGATTACATTTTGTTGCAACTGGGTTACTTTAAGCCGAGTTCCATTGCAAATGACAATGACAGATTCTGACCCACCATATACAGTAGGTAATGTTAAATTTATGAAAAAATATATACGACTTTTTTTCTCGTACCGATTTAATTATTACTTTGTAAAAGCGGCGGATACGAAATAAATATTAAAATAATTTGTATCTACTGTTTCCGTTAGGAGAAGAACGAAAACATGGCATCTGCGTTTTGTTTCACGACAAACAATAAAATACCAGTCAAGTTTTCGCAAAATATCATTCTATTTTTAATATTATGGATAAAATTAAGCATTTCGGTTATAAATATAATTAATTTATGTTTATAAAAAAGTTTAACGATTATAGTACCTTGTATTTTTAATGCGCATACACATTATTAAGTGGTAGTAAATATGTGAAACTAAACGTTACTCTGGATTGATATCCTTTTGATTGACATTTCCGTCAAACAAAAGGATTTGTACGACATTGTCGTTTGTGATTTGGAACCATGTTGAGATGCATAAATTGTTATTTATGTGTCGATAGAATACAAAGGCATGTCGTATAAACACTATCAGCTACAATACGAACACTGTTGAATAATAATTTATAGAAATTCCAATTTTCTGCTCAAATTGCAGCTCGAGAAACGCATGATAATTGTACTCTTTGTAAGTATATTATTCAATAACCACAGCTTCTAGAGAATTTACAACTTTACTATTTTGATTCCTAATATTACAGCTATGAAAAGTCATTTATCGCATTCGTGTACACCATTTTTATCGGGTGGGTTAAACCTCTATAGAACTTCTGGCATTGTCCCTTGTGGTGGTCTTAAATTTCGGAGCAGAATAATCGGAATGCCAATTTTTAAACAAATTTCATGAGAAGGAAGTACGGGCATATTTAAAGAATTTAAAAATTCTATCGGGTAATAAGTGGCTTCTTGTTCATCGGCCATTCTATTTATTGAACTATAAACTTTGCTTTCCCCCTGGACATTCGACAGTATTTTATTATTAATCTCAGATGCCTGGTCATTGCGAGGAGTTAAAATGGACCTTTCGCATAGCCAAGAATTGTTCTTATTTAATATATTTGTTACGTCACCGTAAACTGACGATGTAAGATGTTGTTGGGATTGCACTATACAACATAACTCAGGCGTCAGAATAAATTTTCCTTGGTGTAGCAGTGGATAGGTATCTTTGGTGAAGGTATTTTCTTTAATAATATATCAGAAAATTCACGATCATCCGGGTTATCTACAGTTCTCACTCGCATGTTTATAGTCAAATGCACCGATTGTATATCACGCCACAAATAAGAGCTTTTCAGGCAAGCCCTAACCTCAGCAGCTCGGGTTCCCCGTGGTATTACCGTTAAGGTTTGTCGGAAATCACCACAAAATAAAACTGTGATACCGCCCATGGGTCGATCATTTCATCAGTCTTATATCTCTTAAAGTTCTGTCTACCGCTTCTACTCCTTTTCGATGGGCCATCGTACATTCATCCTATATGATTAAATTACACTTTGAACGAATATTTAAATACTACAAAAACAACTAATACGTGGTCCTAACTTTAGCTACCTTACACATAAAATCTAAGTGACTATTTGAACTAAAATATTCTTATAGAATTATAACCAGAAATATATACAACTCACAACAAAAAAGAAATGAAAATAAAGCTGAAACGCCTGTGCAATACTATCTACCTATACCTCCTTCACTTAAAAATAAATACTTATAACTACTTTAATTAATAAAAGTACCTACGCTTAATAATTTTTAATTTGAACGAATATTTAAACACTACCAAAACAACTAATACCTGTTTTACAAAATAACAACAAAAGAAATTCAAATAAACTATTTAAAGACTAAAAGTCGCGCTGATAAGCACGGTTTCGGTCTCCCAGGCGGGGGAGCAGATGAGAAATCCTCATGGATACCCTACAGCCGGCTGCAAGGTACTGACTAAAAAACACCCGTAGGGGCTGCCTCTGGCCGGGAAGGCCTCTAAGGCTTCATCGGAAGCGATCGTCCCCCAGGGGGGGAGCGACGCAGAAAACAGATTTAGACAGCTCGCTCTCGGACCTTTGATACCCTACCGCTGCCGCGACCCGTGTCGAGCGCGGCAACCGTTACACAAAAATAATCCTTATAGCATGATTCAGTATTCACGTGCGACGGCGCGATGGCTTATTACATTTATAAGTTTGGTGTTTCTATACCGAGTATTATAAACGTAAGAGTAAACAAATATGATCAGAATGCGCCGAACTGCTAAGATATCGGGAGTTACACGTGTTATTGTGAGTCAACCATAAAAGATAGACATATTCTGTTGTGGGATATTTTTTAAACAATTTTATGTAGAATATTTCCGTCATACATGATTTCTATGTAACTTTAATCATTAAGGCTGCACACGCGACGGAAGCTTAAAAAATGGAGTAACTTCTCCCGTTTTCCTAACATTTCCCTTCACTACTCTGCTCCTACTGATTGTAGCGTGATGAAAAGTATACTATAACCTGCCCAGGAGTATGAAGAATAATTGTACCAAGTTTCGTTAAAATCCGTCGAGTAGTTTTTGTTTCTATAAGGAACAAACACACAGACAGACAGACAGACAGACAGACAGACAAAAAATTTATTGATTGCATTTTTGGCATCAGTATCGATCACTGATCACCCCCAGATAGTTATTTTAAAAATATATTTCATGTACAGAATTGACATCTCTACAGATTTATTATAAGTATATAGATATAGATTATTTTACACAAACTAACATTCGGATACGCCTCAAAGTAAGTTCAAATGTTGAGTTCTGTAAGCAAGAAGATACGTCTCCATCAGGATATCTTTTGCGGTACCACCGCAAAGCTAATATGTCTTTGTGGTTCATAAAGTAAGCTTCCATTCAATCCATTTTATTTTGATACGCCATGGTAAGTAAATAACAAAAAAAAATGCAATTAAACGAAAAAGAAACTCAAAACAAAAAAACAGACGCTTGAAAATTTATGTGTTCCTTTTTCGAATTATTATTTTTATAAATTTCAGCCAATCGCATTGTAACTGTGAGTTCAAAAAGAAAGCATACGTACCTACTTCAGTTTGTATAACACTTTATTATTTTTATCACGTAATAAGATATTCCTTTCATTTAAAATGCTATGTTATTTAACAAAAAATAATGCTTATGATTAACCCTTTCCATAGTTATCATGAGTTGTGTTTTTTTCTCGAAATTTCACGAGTTTGATTCCCAGTTGCAACAGGCGATTTTAAAAAAATCTGTGAATGCAGTTCTAGTTATTATTAAAAATAAAATGATGTCTTCTTTCAGTAAAATATCCTATCTTCAATATTTAATATACTTTCCCTCCGTGTGAGGTTGCCGTGGGACGCCCTGTATATACATACACTCAGTCATTTCATTTAGCAATCAAATTACATCCAATATAAGCATCTACAGAAAAAAAATACTAAAAGAGATTGCTCAAATTGGCCCAAATGTACAAAAAATATAGACATATGCGGTAATTCTTGGCGTAATTTATACTAAATTTTACAGTCATTAGATTTTAACAGACACCTTTGTATAATATATTCATTTTAAAAAGGACTTTTAATTTTACCGGTTTGGAAAACATACGAAACATTTTTAAATGGCTATAGGTGTAGTAACATTCAGCTAAAGACTGATCGAAGTTGTTTATATAACATCAAAACGAATCTATTTTGTAAAGATCGATAAAATAAAACCTTTTTTTTTTTAATTACACTGTGGTATTAATATCCACCACTATATTATCATTTTCACTACATGCAAATGTGCTAAGACAAGTATTTTAGATGGTAGGCGACATCATAAAGTCTATTGCCATACATTTTTCGCCAAACATTTCCATAAACACATTATAAGGTGTGATACACTAAAAATCTAAAATATGGTTATAATATAAACATAACAAAAATAATGAAGCTACTGAAGATATGACCGTATAACCTATCTCTTAGCTTTCTTTGGTTAACGAGAATTAAAAAATTATCTCTAATCTGTGGCTCATTAACAATCATTACACAGTTTCTGTCACAGAGTAGGTACCTTTTTATAACCGGAAATGCATAGATGATACCCGATTTTAAAAGTTACTCTTGTGCATTAACTTTAAAAACAGGCAATTATCTGATAATCTACATGCTCTATATACCTGAATCTAATACATAATTTCGGTAGATGGCTTGATTTCCCTATTTTACTATATAACTTATATGTTTTTTATTATTTTAATACCTATGGACCTTGCAAACATAACCTTAAAATCATTCAGTGTATATGGTTTATAGAAGTTCTCAGGGGTGTCCGTCAATAATATTCGTTTCTACAGTAATTTATATATAATTTCGAATCTAGGAAGCAATTTTTCATGATTATTGGTCTTTAGGCCAAACATGTATGGAAGCTGAGCAATCTCCTTTGTGTGGAGCTAGTGGAGAAATTCTTTTATTAATCTTAAGAAAGAAAGTAGTGAAAACGGCCTAATACTTTTTCACCCAGATCTTCCAGTAACTCTAGCTACAGACGCATTAACTACAAGGTGTAGTCCTGTTCCAATGTTATGCAGGGTGGAAAGGAAAGACCAGTTGCTTTTGCATCAGTACTGACGAAGCCTAAACAAGACTATAGCCAACTGGACAAGGAAGCCACAGACCTATGGGGTTTTTATATACGAATATGCACTACATGCCTTCCTACTTTGATTAATACAAAATTATAAATTGTGATAATAATAGGTAAATTACTACAGATCCATGTGGTTTTCCACTATAGGTGCCTATATCGACCACAAGTACCGCAAGAGATTCCAAAATTGTAATTAAAATCGTATTAAAAAGCAATCAGATAAAAATAAAAACAATAAATTATTTTTCGCAAATTGTATTAAACTAATAAACAATGTACCTATTCGTCGTCGAAGTTGAATCGCCTCTTGCCATCGAAACGGAAACCGTAGGCTGGTGCATTTTTGACATCCACTAGCGCCGGGTTGCGGTGCTTGTAGAAACTTCCGTGCCCGTGCGCCGGTCGCGACGAGCCGTTCGGTATACCGTGCGCCTCTTTCTGGTAGAATGCCTCGAAAGTGCCGTCAGATGGCAGCACACTCTTCAAGTCGTCGTCCTCCGGGTCGTACGGCGCGCACAAACATGGTACCACGATCAACAGCAACGTAAACACTCGGCGCATCCGCATCTAGAACGACAACTTTTTCACAATCGAAAAACAAATGAACATAAACAAAGCAAGCGAACGTTACGTACGATTGCTGAGAGAAGTAGGGCGCACTGGTCCGACTGAGCGAGTTACGTAACTGCGGGTCCGCGTACTATGAGTAACGGTAGCCAACGTGGTCACCTTGACAGCGGCGAGCAGCTGATGGCTAAAATCGACGAGCCGCAAGTCTACGGCTACGGCAGGTCTACCTAGTTTTGGTTCCGCAATACCTACTATACACACACACACTTTCCCTTCGCGTGGCCACGCGCTATTGTCGAGGCGTTTAATTTACTCGTACGTATCGCTACGCAACGCGCAATGTGAGTAAATAACTGGAGGTTTGCACGTTTTGTTACAAAAAAATAGGGAAAAATAATCGTAGTGATGGTGTGGTTGCCAAACACACGTTATTCAAAACACGTAATTTCGGACAGAATCCGACAAAAATGACATTTCTCATTTTAACTTAATAAATATTATGTGTCTGGTAGAAGTATAAAGAAAAGCTCATTGATATTTATAGAACTACATATCTATAACAAAAAAAGTGAATGGTCTGATTTTGACGAATTTGTATGTCTACCTAAAGTTATTTATCCGACAACGTCCATACAAAACTGGACTGAACTGGATTAAAAGAAAACAAAATTGTCATCCCACATTTCAACTTTAATGAAAATAAATTTCCTCGAAAACTTATATTTACTATAGACAAAAGGACATTCAGAGCATTGTAATGGTACCGACTTAGTGATCATTATGTTTACTACAATGCTGTTATTATTAATAAATTAACAATTATACGCTAGCAGCAGACGTAACATAGAATATTGAACCTAATTTATAAATACATATGTTCCCAAATTATTTATTCACTGATTACTTGAAATATTATTTTATATTTACAAGTTAAATACAGTATGATCTTATCAGATTATACCGACCATTATTCTTATTAGTTAATATAACATTAATGTTAATTGTGTACATTGATCAGGCAAATAAGGAATGAATCCGGTAAGAATTTTCTTCTTCTGTTTAATTAAATTAGTCTTGATTGTATAATAATCAATATTAAGATTAATAATAATATGTAAATTTAACTTATAAATTGATTTATTGAATAATCTATATTATTTTATATGTTTACACTTTAATTCATACGAGTGGTCATATTTTTCTCAAAAAAGGGAATGGTTTACCTAAGTGATTGAAAGATGGATTCACAACATATATATATATATATACAATACAATACTTTTTAATACAATCGTTTTTTGTTACATATCGTAAGCATACGTGCTATGCTACATTTTATAAATTTGAAGTGAAATTAGGCACTTGTTCAGAAAAAATCCTCGATTCAATTCAATATTAATGGAACTGTATCAAATATGTATGCATTTCTAGCAGTAAACACATGGCTCTTTGAAATGTAACTTATAAACTATAACAGCTTCACAATTCTCCAAACAGGCCCATGTAAGTGCAATATAAAGTTTCATAATTATAAAGCGTTTATCGTGACTATGAACTAAAGGATATCACACTCTATTAGACAACTATATACAATTCAGCAAGCCAGCTTGCGACAGTAGGTACTGTAATATATTGGATTTCTTCTTGGATTCTTGACAAGAATGAAGCATGTGTTCTTACAAAAAATAATATTAGTAAAGCATAAAATTTACTTGTAAGTCTTCACTAGGGGGCCATTGGCCTAACGGAAATGCTTAGCAAAACGCTTTGGATTTTATTTTGTTATTTCTGACCGCCGAAGGTTTTCAAATACCTCATGCTCTTTTAATATTGTTATTACCAATGCAAAAGAAAAAAGAGAGCGCGAGGCATTTGACAACCTTAGGCGGCTAGAAATAACAAAATGAAATCGTAAGCGTTAGCTTTTTCCAAGTATTTCCGTTAGGCGAATGGCCCCTGAAGTTACTGTGCAAAGCAGCTCTTTCATACAAAACGACAATGTTAGCGATCTGCACAATCGGCCTAGTGTAGCTTAACTTTTAACTAAAATCCTGAGAACAATCTCTACGAATTGTACAGGGTAGGCAATGAATTTATTTATGCCTTCTTTCCGAACCATTTTCTACAACCGAACCTGTATATTCTTTGCCGAGTATATTTAATTATTCTCTTTTTGCGGATACGAGCTGCGATCATTACAATATAGTGCAGGATGACAACTGTGAATAATTGCTTTACTATTAATATTAAGTAAGTGTTATGAAGCAAAATCTAGAATACAAAGAAATTTCAAATTCTAATAATTTGTAAGCTGAGAGAAGAGTAAATGACAGGAAGGCCAAAAAATGTTGCTATAAGCGCCGATTATTCCTCCCATCCACTCCTTGTTAAAGTTTTTTTGGTATGTTTTTGGTTTTTTTATACTTTCATCATCATTAGCCTATTAATATCCCCACTGCTGGGGCACAGGCCTTCCCTGTGGATGGAATAGGGAGATTGGGCTGTGATCCACCACGCGGGCCCAGTGCGGATTGGCGGGTGCTAACGCCTGCAGATGCAGCCGGGACCAACGGCTTAACGAAGCACGGAGGAACTCGAGATAGAAGATTTTTGGGCACCCATCCAATGACCGACCACTGCGAAAGTTGCTTCAACGATCGCAGCCGAACGCGCTAACCACCCGCGTCATCGTGCTCTTTATACTTTATGATCAATTAATTATAATTATGTTTTCACACAAGCTAGGACTACATAATTAAATTACCCATTAAATTTTGTACGTACGACGAAACAGGTATACAATAAACGATTAAACGTGTTGACGTAAATAATTATTTGCTTAATAAGTAAGGCTCAAACACTAAGCTCACTACGTACAAAGCAAGTTAAAAACATAACGTTGTATGTTCAATCACATCCAAACTATAAATAAACGATATAAATCATATTTATATCTCAGTATAAACTTATTTAAGAAATACATTGGACTCGTTATATTTTGTTACCTACATTCCTTTATACTAATTTTAAGTACAATCCATGTTTTTTCTCTATAAAGAGACATAATTAATTGGTGATTGTTCAGACGCGACCATGTTGGTGGATATAATATGATATTTACTACGCTGCGTGTTATACAAGTTGTACCATCAAATCCGAACGCTATTCAAAAACCGCTGTCGGAGAGGGATACAACACTACAAAGCGATAGGAAAGTAAAATTAAACTTCATAGAAACAAAATACTATCGAGATTATTCTTTTCAAACTCAAGTAAATATTTATGAATTAAATTAAAAAGACCAAATCATATCCTGCCACTTGATCTATAGGTATCTCTTGAATACTCGCTGCACGAAAAAACACTTTTGTGACGGCACGCAAGATTAACAAAAATCAATATACGTAATTTAATATCATTCATGGCGCTCATGTTAAAAAATGCGATATTATCAAAAATTCCAGCCCCTTCGCTTATAAGTAATAGCGTTCAAAAACTGTAAGATCATAGATTTACAAATAAATATTCTCATAAGACTATTGTAATAAATCCTTCAAAGTAATTTATAATCTCGCTTAAGATATCGATCAACCGCTTTATTCACTGGTTACGAATTTGTCAATGTCCCTCTCCAGATAAAAAATGAGATAGAACTCCAATAGAAATAGGATCTCTTGTAAACAAAATAAGAGTTAGGAGAAAAGCCAACATAAATTACATCAATCAACAATAGAAGAAAAAGGGTTTTTTTGGAAACTATTAAACGACCGCTTCAAGTTAAGAGCTGCCACTCTCCCCGCCTCACCGCTCTCCAAGGCAGACCCTATTATTCGACGCTATTGGTCAACCGTTCCAGTTGATATGCCTGTGATTGGTTGATTGACCTATGAGACATTTGGTGACGGTCACCGATGGTCAAATCGAAGCGAACGTGTCACAGAATTAGCCAGAATTCCAGACCGGATTGATGAGAATATTCCTCTTATTTCACAAGTGAAGAAGCAGTGGTTGCTTTTCAAACAGTGTTGCCAACACGGAGTTTTTAGAGCTAGATTTAGCTCTAAATCAGCTTGGTAAGCTTTAAAAAAGTAGGTTTAGCTCTTTAGCTCTACTTTTCCACAATTTTAGCTTTTTTCCATTTACACTATGATTAAATCCTTTTGTATTATTTTTAGCTCTAAATACTTGTTTCCATAGTCAAAATGTACCTACATTGTTTATGGTCGGTCTATAGTTATTCTATGATGCCGCCGTTGTTTATGGTTAGGTATTTCCCGATAATTTTCTAAGCGTTTCAGCTGCTAAAAAAGTAGTTTTATTATTACCTACACATAGTGAGTACTCATTCGGTCTCTGTGGTAAGTTCACAGTTTCAGAACATTTCATAGGTATTATTTCGTAAGATGGCGCAAAGTAAGCATCTGAACCAGAATTTCAAGGTTGGCTTCAATCAGTAAAAACAGACCCCACCAAAGCGTTTGTACTTACTACAAATGCGAGGTTAATTCTAAAAATGGTGATTTATTTAATCATAAAAAGAAAAAAACACCTTAGAGCGGCGCAACCATTTTCAGCGGGACAATCAAAATTAAGTTTTTCTCCAAAACCGAAAATTTATTCTGGGACAAATTCTGCTGAAGGATCATTGGCCCTTTTAATAAGCGCTCATACCTCAATATTACCTGTCGATCACCTTGGTGTACTATGTAAAAACAATTCAAAGATGCCGAAAACTTAAAATCACACAAAACAAAATGTAGTGTTATCATAAAGAATGATCGAAGTCCGCATTTTATAACCGAATTAAAAAGAGATATAGGCGATGGAACATTCAGTTTGCTATTAGATGAGACTGATATCAGTATTACTAAACTGCTCGGTATCGTAGCGTAGTGTAGTATTATAGCAAAAAAATATTTAAAATAGTTTCGACCTTTCTAACATTAGCCAAATTAAATAAAACTGATCCCGAATCCATTATAAACATTGCTCATATTGATTTTTAATAAATAGTTCATACAAATAATTATCTCTTTTTTCAAAAAAAATCTAGCTCTTTTAGCTTTTTTTTAGATATGATCTAGCTCTCTTTAATAATCCGAGTTAGCAACACTGTTTTCAAAGCACACTAAAAATCACTGCAACTATGCATCTTCACCCAGAATAAATAGATTAGTGCAGGCCATGGGCAAACTTTTTCCTTAACGTGTTAATATTTATTACTATCAGAATCTATGTCAAGTTTTTGCTTCGGCCACCTACGATTTGCGATGCGATGCGCCAATCTAAACACATATTTGGCCTTGATGTTGCTGTAGCGATAGCTTTTTCCACGTTTATATGTGAGTTTGGATCGCAAGCTAGTATGCGCCTGAGATGGTCCATGTCTCTCTTTTAACAATAATGATAATTTATTTACCTATTTACTAAGGAAACTGCAAACGTCTACGCATAAATATAAAAATCAGAACCTTTGACATTTTTATAAATTGAATGAGCCTGTTACACCTTCTGTGGCGCTTGCATTGTGCTTATTTACACCTCTTTTGTAGGATATTTATTTTGTAGCCAAGTGGAGATGGAGTGTACTTAAAATTAATATGAGCGATTAAGTCCAACATATTCAACACATCACAAAATATTTCAAAGAGAACAACAGCTTTTCTCGCTTTTGGCATTCACTTTCTTGACATTAAATCTACACAGAAAAGAGATTTATATATAGATTTTATTTTTGCTCCATCTACTCACTATCATTATAGCAAAGTGAATAATTTATAGGCACAAAGATATCGAAGAAAAAAATCCATTTACAGTGGTTTATTGAGGCAATGATCTAAGTAAAGTTTCAAATCACAGCAATCAATTATGTAAATTATATAACTGTCATTTGCCATATTAAAGAACCAAGTAATGCTAAACTAACTGTAAGTCGTCACTTCTAACATGATGCACTTAATACTATTTGAACGCCGAAGAGACATATGTCCGCGCCCCGTCTGTTTCTTATGGCTCGATTACATTTGGTCATTAGTACGAGTGCTCATGGGATTCGGGTAAACGACTAAGGCCCGTATTACAGAATGACAACTAACTATTGATCTTAACTTGAGTACAGTAAGAAAGGGATGTAGCTATGTGCTATATATAGCGACATCCCTTTCTATCGTTTATTTATTCTTAAGCCCGTATTATAGAAAGATTCTCAGTGATTGATCTATTCTTGAGCATGGTAAGAAAGGGATGTCGCTATGTGCTATATACAGCGACATCCCTTTCTAACTTTCTAACTATGCTCAAGAGTTGAAGATGAGGTATATTCCTCATCTGTGCACAATATTTGGAGCAGCAACAACACTTGATTGATAAGAAGTATCTACCTATACTTAGGAAACGAAGCATACATACTTAATTTTTTATGCATAATAGTACTTCTAACTAAACCCAATAACGAAAAATAGCACCCAGATAACGAATCCAATTAGAAAAGGTGATGCACAGAAAAAACACATAAATAATAACAAAATATTTTTTTAACATTAAAAATAACTTGTCATCTCATACTTTTGATCGTCCAAAAAGAGATACATATTTAAATAGGCCCATTACATAATTGCTATAGGTGATGTCAAAATGCGACAACATACTATTTACGTGATTCGATTATCTGTAAGTGTCGCCGGACACGGGCCACACGCCACAGCCACAAACGCCGCCACGAGAAGCTAGAAACGGCTACTAAAGTGGCTGAAGCGCGCGACAGCGGCCAACTAAGGTAAGGGAGAGAGGGGTGGGGAATCGCGCAAGTGACGTGTGGCGGCGTTTTGTATCGGCGCATTAAGTGGCCGGTGCGGGCCACAAGAAGCGAGCAACGATTTGTAGCGTGTGGCGGCCACCGGCGTATCGTGTGTGGCGAGTCCATATAAAATGTATGAAAACTACAAGAAATATGCCGGTGGCGGCGTTTTGTGGTTGTGGTCGGTGGCCCGTGTGCGGCGACATTAAGACAGCGTGACGTACTTAATCTAATTTGTTCTAATTATTACCATACCTCATTAGTCATTAATAATATAATACACTTAGTTTTTTTTTTACACCTGCTTATAGGTAATATAGTTTATGGTGATGGTAAGCCTGAGTATACATTTTAACTGAAAATTGAGAAGTCGGCGTTTTGTTTTAAAGCAAAAATCGCTTGATACTGGGCTACAATAAATCCTACCTACACAGCCTAACAGCCGCTAGACTGGTCGGTGAATTTTGAAACAGCTTATTGATTGTATGTGAGAAAGGTATCATTTAGCATTTATAAAAGGTACTTTACTGTTAAGTGTTGTTTTGGACATATTATTCTATTCTAAAGTTTGAAAACGCAGCAGCGTTTGAATTAAGCTCTTAGTAAAATCACTTAGATAAAAAACAATAAACTAATTTTGAACAATTTTACTTTGCGTATTTCAGTTGAACTAAACAACACTAAGTGACGTTATTTCAATGCGCAAAGACCTTGACATTATGTGTGTTTGCAACAGTTTGTGTTTAAAATATTCATTTTAATTTTTTGCATCGTTACAATCTTTCATGATTTCTCATAATATAATCGCTATAATTATAACTCATAAGGGTTATATTACCAGTTTTACGAAGGAGCAAAATAGCTATTTAAACAATTTATATTATACAAATTGTTTAAATTGCATTTTGTTCGTAGAAGAACGAGGCTCAGTTACAGCTTTCCGTAAAACGATAATCATATTTAAGTGTACACCCAGGTGTACCAATCATCATTTATTAAGAAATTCAATTTACAAGAATATCTAAAGACAATTTGTATTCCAGTGCATAGTACCATGTTCGATTTAATAAAAATATGATTTTAACTATACAAAAATATATGTGTTACTTCTCTATCAAAATATAATAGCTTTATATTAAATCCAATAGATCGTTTTGATATATAATTTAGGCGTGTGACAGATAATTAAAAAAAACAGAGATTAAACGATTTTTTTAAAGGAATCGATAGATTAGCAATGAGAAGATAAGATCACAATTCCTTAAAGTCACTACTATTTATAATGATTACTACCTTATCTTGTGATACATCTCTTTTAAACATTCTTCAACGTAATATTTTTACCTATATACAATCTAAATGAACAAAGAGATGTTCAATTGAACGAATTCATCAAATACAATTGTTGAAAATGAATGGAGTTTACTAAAGTATTGAATTTTTGATCTTATGACTCATGACCGCACTAAGTTACCTACATTAATTATTGGTTAGCTTCTATTAATTTGTATACTTACTATAAAATGACGACACGTCACTTTTGAGAATATAAAATTTAATTAGGTCTGTGAGTGCGGCCTAAAGAGCATATCGTAGCAGTACATTTCTATAATAATACTGTGCGAACAACAAAATAGAACTGTATATTAAAAATTATATGTTATCGAATCCTCAATGAATTACATCTAACGGATGCTTATTAAAGGGTTAGTGCTTCATAAAAAAACTATGACTACACTACACTAATTTATCAGTAAGTTTTGTTTAGAAAAACAATTGCCACTATCAGCAATAATATGTTCGGTGCACTGGTAATGTTATCAAAAACTTTTCAAAACACATTGCGTTGTATAACAAAACTCTTAAATACTGACAGTGCATTATTTTTTAAGAGTGCCTAACCTAAACTTCTCGCAAAAGACACAAATTGATAGTGAAGTAAACAAATAGTTTAAAAAAAACATGATACTCAAGTGTACAATATTAGGAATGGGTAGCTTTATAACCAACAGGTTCTAGCAAATCTACACCTAAATAACATACTAGATGACCATTCAAAGTTCAATGACACAAACCATTAAAAGATACTTTAATATTCACTCAAATGAGGGAATACTGGACTATACATAGTATACTTATAAATAAAAATGGAAGAACTAATCGGTTACGTAACCGATTGAAAATAATACCCAACACGAAGGAGACAGCAGTCCAATAACAATGTCTCCGGAAATAATTTCAAGTAAAGTATACACAAAATAACTAGTACTCACTACAAAAGTACTTATAAAAATACAATACACTGAACTGGTTACTTATTTACTTTAGTAAATTGTAATTTTAGCGCCGATTCAGTTTTACTAATCGCCATAGTGAAATTGGTTCTACGATTTCTTTAACTACAATTTTTAATCTAAAATGTTCTGTGTGAAACTTGGTCTGTAGGATGAATTTTGTTACTTATCGAGGAATCACAGTAGACAATAATAACTTATATATGAGATGTAGTTAAGGTTCAGCTTACGATTTCGAAGAGGTAACTTTATTCCTCCAAAACTTTATCAATTTCAACCTATTATTTGTCTGTACATTTTCATACACACACACACACACAGACATACCCAAACGCCATTTAGAAAAAGAAATGTCCATCGAGAAATTAAACTTTCAAAAAGAATTAATAACTTGTTGCCACGCCACATTTCGATGATCGTTACCCATTTCTTTCTTAAATTACCTACATTACATAAAAATATAATCAAAATAAAGCAATAATCAATTTGTCAATAAGGAATTACTATATAATTATTTCCAAGCGAAACTTCTATCTGATATTTGTGACAGCACAATATTTCTTCGTATAATGTATATGTTGCATCGCAGCCATTTGGTTATATTAGACAGCCTATTGGAAATCTAGGCAATTCATAAAAATTAAATGCCGGCATTTAATGGCGTCCAATTGGCAGACTAATTTTACTAAATGGTTGCGACATATACACTGGACGCGAATGCGTAAAGAAATCAATATAATTTAATGACACACGAAAACATTTATGATAACTTAATTCCAGTAGACTTACTATTTATTGATCTTGATCTCATTATACTTTATTATTACTTATACATACAACATACACATTAAATTGTATGGGAAAAAGCACCATGTGCAAAAAAAAAACAATAGTTCCGCCAAAATTCAATTTGGTTTGAAGGTTTGACACAATGGTTCCATAATCCATTTTTTACAATACCGATTTTAGAATTCATAAACGAAAATTTCACACATTAATGTCATGTTGTTAGTCATTTTGTAAATATATTTTGTCAACACAGATGCGACATTTTGTGACAAAACTTTGTTATTTTTTTTTTGGAATTTCTCTGGTGCTAGAGACTTGTTTTGAGTAACTATTAAATTAATCTGAAACATGTTTAATAAATGCAAAGTGTTTGGTGTCATTTTCAAATATATAGAAAAACGGGATATTGGTTCGATAATGAATGGAGTATTGTGTTTTAAATGTTTCTTGCAAAGGTTGACAATATTTAGATATATAACATTTTCAGGGAACAATTTCTAAGAAAAACCACATCGCTTAGACGTGACATGATTTAGACTTGAAAATACCTCATATATAGATTAGAATGATTTAACAACCAATAACTCACAAATTACAATTAAGATTCCAAATTGGATATTTTTTTTTACTGAACATGTTTAACCTAATCCTGTCTCATGTATTCATCACAATTTGTAACCCCATTTCGCCAACATTTTGTGAAACGATTATTAATAGTCTTTAATAGATATCAAACTGGTTGGAAGCCTATCAAAAATATACCCCAACATAAGCAGAACATTAAAGACAACTATTAATAAATGCAGATTTTCATCTTACCTCAATTATAAGATAGCATTCTTCCTTACTAATTCCATTATCAGTCATTTTTGGTTGTTGCATTATAGATTCGTACACATGTAAATCAACTAAATAAAAAATAATTTATTTTACACACGTAAATAATAATGACAGTTAAAGTCACCACAATAGGGTGATTATAAGATTTTATACATTAAATTATTACAAAATCGTATTGCTTACAAGCCATTGCTGATGATATGAGTAAGACAATGCCCATTCGGGTTCTCATACTGAGATTAGGAGAAGTCCCGCACAACTTTAAGCTTAGTTCTAGGAGAATGTGCTTCTTGTAAGTTAAATGATTCTTTGCCTTCTCTATGGCTTAAACACCACGGTCCTTGTTACCATGGAAACAAGGTTGTTATATATGTATTATGTGATGCTGCCCTTTAATTCACGTGACCCCACAAGTGCACTTTGTACACGATATTTAGTTAAAGCACCTTATATGCTGTAGAGGTAGCTCTCAAGCTTCGTTTTAGGCGAGGGCTGGGTGAAAGGAGAGAACCACAGAATGGAGAAACGACCGAACACAGATTGTATACTCTTCCATCGCGATTTCCGAACCCAACGGGCTTGCTCCTTCTTCAGTTGCTCGATTCCCTGTGAAAAATAGGAGACATGTAGTGTTGATCATCATTCATCATCATCATCAGCCTATTAATGTCCCCACTGCTCGGGCACAGGCCTTCTCTATGGATGGAATAGGGAGATTGGACCATGACCCACCACGCGGGCCCAGTGCGGATTGGTGGGTCATACGACTGCAGATGCAGGCCGATTTTGGCCCCGGCCAACGGCTTAACGTGCCTTCCGAAGCACGGAGGAGCTCGAGATAGTAAATTTTTGGTCACCCATCCAATGACCGACCTCATCATTCATCATTATATCAGTCTATTAATGTCTCCACTGCTGGGGCACAGGCTTTCTTATGGATGGAATCCACAGCCGGGACCACCTGTTTAACGAGCCTTCCGAAGCACGGAGGTTTTTGGATTTCATCAATGGATCAAGATTTTTGGTCACCCATCGAAAGACCGACTACAGCGAAATTTGCTTAACTTCAACGATCGCAGCCGAACGACCTAACCACTTGCGCCATAATTTTTGGAACTGGCAACAAAAATACAAACTATGTGAAAGGTTTTGAACGTCGTCCGAAGCATAATAAACTCATTCGCACGAGCGTGCTTTTTCATGTGCGTTAGAAACGACGTAAACTTGTATTTGAACTTCTCAACTTGTGATTTCTATCTTACGTAAGAAGCCAGAGCTTAAAACGCAACTATGAGCACTAGGAGCTGGCGAAGAAAACGGTATAATTACGCATCTGGTCAAACTACATTTTTTTTTACAGTTTCGAGCCTGTTTAATTTGAATCTCAAATAATTTTCAATGGAAACCGCTTAAAACAGTGTTAAAATTACTAAATTTATAAATAAAAAACCATGCTAAGTTCACTAGAGGTGTGTCATTCAGTTTTATACGGCTCCTGTAAAATTTAATTTTATGTAATTATACCTTTTTCTCCGCCAGCTTCTCATATACAAATACTACTGCACCCAAGGTTTTCATTTAAAATTTTATTAAAGAAGCGCCCTTGCGAACATCCTTTGACATTCAAGAATGTTATGGACTCGCCGTTTCATCGTTCCATATGGCGTGTAGTTGCGTGACGAGCATGACGGCGGGGAATATTGCAAACAGGAACGCTTCGGTTATGAGGAACAACAGCAGCACCACAGTGATATAAGAACTACAATCGCGCCATTGTGCCTTAGAATGTTATGGACTCACGGTTTCATCGTTCCATATGGCGTGTGGTTGCGTGACGAGCATGACGGCGGTGAATATTGCAAACAGCAACACTTCGGCTATGAGGAACAACAGCAGCACCACAGTGGTATAAGAACTACGATCGCGCCATTGTGCCTTAGAATGTAATGGACTCACGGTTTCATAGTTCCATATGGCGTGTAGTTGCGTGACGAGCATGAAGGCGGTGAATATTGCAAACAGCAACGCTTCGGCTATGAGGAACAACAACAGCACCACAGTGGCATTATGTCTCCACAATGTAATAAGAACTACAATCGCGCCATTGTGCCTTAAGAATGTTATGGACTCACGGTTTCATCGTTCCATATGGCGTGTTGTTGCGTGACGAGCATGACGGCGGTGAATATTGCAAACAGCAACGCTTCGGCTATGAGGACCAACAGCAGCACCACAGTGGCATAATGTCTCCACAATGTAATAAGAACTACAATCGCGCCATTGTGCCTTAAGAATGTTATGGACTCACGGTTTCATCGTTCCATATGGCGTGTAGTTGCGTGACGAGCATGACGTCGGTGAATATTGCAAACAGCAACGCTTCGGCTATGAGGACCAACAGCAGCACCACAGTGGCATAATGTCTCCACAATGTAATAAGAACTACAATCGCGCCATTGTGCCTTAAGAATGTTATGGACTCACGGTTTCATCGTTCCATATGGCGTGTTGTTGCGTGACGAGCATGACGGCGGTGAATATTGCAAACAGCAACGCTTCGGCTATGAGGAACAACAGCAGCACCACAGTGGCATAATGACACCACAGTGGAATAATAGCTACAATCGAGCCATTGTGCCGTAAAATGTTATAGACTCACGGTTTCATCGTTCCATATGGCGTGTAGTTGCGTGACGAGCATGACGGCGGTGAATATTGCAAACAGCAACGCTTCGGCTATGAGGAATAACAGCAGCACTACAGTCGCCGGCGGGGAGTAAGCGCTGCAGTCGCGCCACTCGTGCCTTATGCACGTCACGAACTGGTACACGGATAAAGTCAGCGAGTGAATGGAGATCGCAGCTATGTAGAACTGTAACAAGACAACAAGAGTTTCAGCTATCTCGATATTCGGCATCTGGACTGCACCACCAATTAACATCAGGGTGTCGGCTCTGCTATGCTAACAGAAAAATCGTGTGTCAATGGTGGTTCAAAAGTATCGCATTGCTATTATGTGATTGCTGTTTTTACAGATAAATATGGTGGCAAAAAAGCACATTGCTTGTCAAATAGTAAGCAACCACTAAAGCATTAAGACGCTTCAACTTCAATGTCTTTCTTTATACAGTATAATGATTCAATGCGATGTCATCCCTTTCTTTGTGATAGCAATACAATAAGACAACCCGTCACTTCGACAGGCATTCAAATTAATTGACGTCTCCGATTTCGAGTATCTTACGTCACATTAAATTTATTTGAATAAATCAAATATTTGTCTATTCAAAACCAATCAGAGGCGCGAAACGTCAACCGTTCGTAAGTAGGTATCTCTTTCTGAGATTCTAATATATTTATTTTTGACAAACAAGTTGTAATTATAGTAATGGTCATCCCTCGAATTGTTTCTTAACTTTTGTGCTTTGTCATTGTTTGTTTTGTGGTTTAACACAGGTAACATCACAGAAATTAATGCGTCTCAGATTTAACGCTGCCAAAAGTTCTATAAAGGAACTCCCGCTCAAGAACAAGGATTCGCCAACGACAAAGATCATATTTTGCCAAAAATCCAAGAATAAACTTGTTTATGATGTTCTAGCATACCAAACAATGACTTTTGTTTGGCGAGAATTCGAAATGTTAAAGACGCTTTGTAAATTTTACATAAATGAAGCATCAAATTATAGAATCCGCATTAATAATATAAATATAAAAGGAAGTCTGCCTATCTGCTGTGTGTCTGGCCACTTGCCTGTCACTCTTTCTCGCCTAAAATCGATTTTGATAGAGGTTACCTCAAAAAGGAAAACTTGAAGATTGATATAGACAATTCTAATTACTATGGGGCCGTCCACGTGATGTTTTGTTTGCATTTTTAACCTACTCCTCCTCCTGGGTGATACATGGTGAGGTTTAAGACTAAATCACGTTTATTTTTTAGTACTTACAAAGAATCTTATTTTTTTTATAAATACAGGTATAAGTATCATCTAATTTTATCATAGAAATCTAATAACGCTGAGAGGTAGACAGAAAAGATGCAGGTTGATTTGACTGATATAAGAATAATGAATAAAATGCGAAAAACTTTTTTGTACTAATACATGAACATTATTTAATGTACAGTATCCGCGAACCACGAAAATACATGGGATATATTACTATACCCCCCCCCCCCCTCCCCCCTTGTAATATTTCGTGATTTTTTATGAACCCCTCCCTCCACTTTCGAGCCTCACGTGATTAATGGACAACCCCTATGGAAAAAGTATTCTACGTATAATAAAATTGTAGCATAACTAAACCATGAAAGTTACTTTTTGATGTCCAATTTTGATGGATATAATAAGGTTACATTAAATAGCACCACTAATATATTTTAGTCATCAGACGCTAAAAACTCTGGGATGAAATTATTTTTCACTGTCGTTTTCACTGCACATAGGCAGATTGTTTTTCTGAGTAATGATAAATATGCTTATGTAAATGACTTAAAAGTATCTTTTTGTCTTCAGTCATTCTGACTGTTAATTAGCGCGGGTTTGCGCACTCGGAGGGAATGGATGAAAAATTACACGCCGCAATGTGGCATCATTAAACGCATTCTACCGACTATACCACGGCGAGTGTTTTGAGGATTTAGCTATAATATAATAGATTGAACAATTCTGCTTTTCCTACTAAAATTATAAATGTGAAAGTTTGTATGTTTGTTACTCAATTACGCAAAAACTACTGAACGGATTTAGATGAGATTTGGTGCACATATAGTGCACTAAGTCTTAGTCCAGATCACGATTGATACTTGGGATACTTTTTATTCGGGAAAAGGTTCAGGTTCCTGAGAGATTTTCAAAAAACTAAAGAGATTGCGGTCGACGCGCATCTGGACTTTACTGTCACTTAACATCAGGTGGGGTGGAGTCATTTGTCGGACCTATCTATAATAAAATAATTTTATAAATATAGTGAAAATAAAAATTTGATATAATCGCTTTTTGTAAGCGTTCGTATTTTAGCGCCACTCGCAATCTTCATATCCTAGTAATATTAATAAATAATAATAATAAATATTTCCAACACTCACACCAATTAGCCTAGCCCCAAAGTAAGCAATGTAATGTGTTATGGGATACTAGGGTAACGGTTACAATACATATACTGTACATGTATAAGTATATTTATATAGAAATACATATTAAACATCCATGACTGGAGTACAAATGCTCGTATTCATCATACAAACATCAGCCCCCACCGGGATTCGAACCCGGGACCTCCCGAGTCGGCGACACCATGAAACCCGGCGTACAAACCACTCGGCCACGGAGGTTGTCGAAATTATAAATGTGAAAGTTTATATGTTTGTTAATCAATCACGCAAACATGTCTTAACGGATTAAGATGAAATTTGGGACACATTTAGTTTATTAACCGGATTCAGATATAAAATACTTTCATCCCAAGAAAAATTTTGGCTCCTAAGGAATATTCAAAAAACTAAAGTTTACGTGGACGATGTCGCGGGCAGTCACTAGTTTCGAATATAAACTTTATTCCGTTTAGCATATCACTTCATCTTATCTGCTAAGTAAATGAATGCAAAAGATATGGAAGCTTACTTTGGTGCAAGAGGGCCTCATACTCTTTCGTCATCATCAGCCTATTAATGTCCCCACTGCTGGAGCACAGCCCTTTCCTATTGTTGGAATAGGAAGATTGGGCCATGGCCCACCACGCGGGCCCAGTGCGGCTTGGCGGGTGCTAACGAGTGCAGATGCAGCCGGGACCAACGGCTTAACGTGCCTTCCGAAGCACGAAGGAACTCGAGATAGTAGATTTTTGGTCACCCATCCAATGACCGATCACTGCGAAAGTTGCTTAACTTCAACGATCGCAGCCGACCGCGCTAACCACCTGCGCCATCGAGCTTATTATAATAGGCTAGTTAACACTTTTTGGAAATATGTTACAAATGGGTAATAAAAAAAAAGCATGTCGCGGTCGGCCTATAGTCAAATATAACAGATTCTTACCGTGAATAGTACAAAATACTTTTGATTGTTTTCCCCGACGCAGTTGTTCACCCACGGGCAGTGGTGGTCCATTTTCCGGATGCAGCGTTGGCACACGGAGCAGTGATGGGCTCGTTCCGGTTTGATGCTGCAGCACTTGGTGCATTTAAATATAACCTGCCCTTCGCGAAAGCTCATCTGTTTTATCATTTCTTTTGTAGCATTGCCTTTGGGGACGGCGCCCTAAAATGAAAATATTTTAGCAAAGTCATAATCGTGTCAGAGTCATTTCTATTTTAGATTTTGCAAATGAACGACTTTGCACTATGTATGAACGACAAAAAACGTAAGATATTCATTTTGTCTCAAGCAACCGGTCGTGGTCATACTCGTACAAGAGACTACAGCTAAGAACTCACGGAGCGATTGTCACCCGCCCGCCGCGGCTGCGGGACTGCAACTTGTGTAAAATGTGAAATTGTAACCGCAATAGCAAATTTCACGGTTCGTTTTACGGCACCCGCGACGGGCTCCGTCTTATCTCCTTTTTCTTCTTCCTCCAGACTTATTTTTCTTCTACCAAAAAACGTGCAAAAACTTCCAAAAAATCTCTTCACAGATTCAAAAACCTCAGATCTCACTATCTGTCCGTTTAACTCTTCCATTGTATCTATTTCCTCAGAGCGAATAAGACTTATATAAGGTTTAGATGTATTTATTGAGTGTATGTATTTATATCTATGTATTTTTGTATATATCTATATGTGTGTATTTGTTTTATATACTTGTATTGTACAAAGAATTTTTCGCGTATTTCTGCAGTTAATTACACCACCGTCTTTCCAGCTTCTTTCATGTCCTCTCCATCCCAAAGTTGTCTGGAAGAGATCGCTCTTAGCAATAAGACCCATTTTGTATACTGTATCCAACAATTATGTACAATGTTTTATATTTTTTGTGGTGTATAATATTACTATTCTTTTGTTTAGTTTACCATCGCATCTCGAGAATTTCCAAATAAAACAGCTCTGCGTGGGAGCAGGGAAAACCTCGCTCAGTGAGTTCTTAGTCTACATCTCAACTTTCAGCTTACTGTAAAATAAAGATCTTGTCTATTTAGATACAATTATGTCGACCACATAATGACTGGCATGTCAAATGCCGGCTGCATTGAACTTGACATTGTTTTCAATAAACAAAAGCAAAAAATTTACTAAAATAATGTCACCTCAAATACATAGTAAATATGTATTTTTTTGCGAAATAGTTATATTTTTATAGTACTTTGACTATAGTCAAATTTAACTATAGCGTGAAACAACACAGCCTTAGGTCAGTTGTACAAAAATAAATTAAAGTAGTTACATCACAGAGTCAATGATTTTACATATAAAAGCATTTCACTCACAGGATCAGTAAACATGGTTCTCAAGTGTGAAGCAAATGCAAGGAATGCTAAACTCTGGAATATGAAAATGTTGACGTATGCATAGAAGGGATAGCTTGATAGGCCAGGCAGTAGCATCACCATCATCACCACAAACTCTGCATATAGTATTAAGAGCCATGTCAACACAGCACATATTATTCCACATATATCCTGGAATAGACAAATTCATTTTCATACATTATTTATTTTATTTTATTATTTCAAATAATCATGAATGTAAAGTTGATGACTAACTCTTACACCTATGTTTTGTCTCTGTTCATTGAATTACAAATGGCACTTGACTGATATAAACAAAACACAGTGTACCTAGTCTAAGCTTGTACCTCATTTATTAATAAGGCGTTTAAAGATTTGCGTTGGTATCGGCAAGTTTTTTACAGTTTCCTTGCTTTATATTTTGTTACAATATCCAAGGTGGTCCATAAAACAATTAGACCTTTTACAATATTTTTCAAAATATCTTACCTTTATGCACCATGCTTTGCCACCACAACACCTATTATGCATATCGCAATCAGGCCGGGTAAGAACCAGGCATTCTGGATCTATTTGACACTGACTTTCCATGTCATCTTCATCGGAACTGTCATAGAATTCACGTATCATTTGATGTCTCCCAATTAAACTAAAAAATAAACCAGCATTATTTATGTTGCAAGTGCTGAATTAAAGCTGATCTCGCATCCAGATCACTGAGCTCAAGGTAGGAAGTGATGAAAATAATAGTGAAGCTCTTGTTGCTTCACTTATTTAATATTTTACTTATACTTTAATGTTTTCCTAAAACTTAAATAGGTAATTTACATAAATAAGTCCTTAAGAAAATTAATATAACAATTTAGTCTTTATTCAGCCATGAGAAGTTCACATTATTTTGTCTCAACTTTATTCTAACAAAAAAAAAATTTTAGGTTTTTTTCTCTTAAATTTTAATAGATTTTAAATCTTATATGCTTTAAATGTTCCTGCACTACTGATGTCATTTATATTATTTTATATATCATAAAAATTGCAAATATTATAAGTATATTTTCATTGGAGGCCTTGCAAAAAATTATTCTGCATATGCAGTTAAGTGTGAGAAGATTTCAGTGTAAAGATAGTGACTGACATAAATTAACCTACAGTTAACAATTTTTTCTAACACCATAGCAAACATACCACATATTTACATACAATAAAGAAAAAGAATATTCAAATGGCTTGTCTTTCGCTGTGCACTGCATTGAAATCTATGTGTATAAACTAAACATGATTATCTGTAGAAGCAGGTATTACAGCATGAATTGGTGGCAAAGGAAATTTGATGGCTCATACTCTTACCACATTCTGTCTGTGATAGTGAAAGTTTATCAACTTTCTGATTGATCCCAGCAAATTATATTCTTGAGTTATTCAGAAAAAATAGTTTAGCATCTATATGGAAGCATTTTTTTTAAAGGAGGAATATTTCTTAGAACAATTTTTATAGCGTCTAACTGTAGAACTACATAGTGATGTGACAACTGAGTGTGATAAAATACACATTATATATCATATCGCTGAGCTCATGCTAGGAGGGCTGGTACATTACGTATTAAGCAGCTCTTAACTATATCAAAATGTATACTGTATGAACGAAAATACCAAAACCAAAATATCACACACTCAATTGAGGAGCTGGCAAATAAAACGGCACAATTACATAAAATAAATTTTACAGGAGCTGTATAAAATTTAATGACATACCTACAGTGAGCTTTTGGCATGGTTTTAATTTATAAATATAGTATTTACAACACTGTTTTAGGCAGTTTTGATGAGAAAATTATTTGAGATTCAAATTCAACGGGCCCATAACCTCCGGCCTGTAAAAATAGTGTAGTTTCACCTGATGCGTAATTATACTGTTTTGTTCGCGAGCTCCTTGTATATAATAAAAAATATACCAAAATTTAAATTCTGTGACTCATTTCATTTAATTCAATTTAATAATTTCAAGATCTATTTGCCTGTGGCATAAGGACAGACAGATGACAGAGTAACAGCAAAAGGGATCTGTTTTTACCCTTTGGGTATAGATCTCTAAAAATTGAGGCACATTGAAAATGGGTTATCTTTATAAGATTAGCTTTAAATTAACAGAAATATAGCAATTTAGAACCTGACCTGTTTAAGCTGTATGAAAAAAACTATCCCAGTTTTGCAAACAATTCAATATCTTCATTACAGGTTGGTTTCAACAATAATGCTAGACTTTGGTTATGAAAATAAATATTGTACAAATGAAATAATATAAAAAAAAGTGTTCTAAATATTAATAGCAATTCTAACAGTAAAAGCAGTGCAACAACTTCGCCGAGCATTTAAACATGGTCATTGTGAAATGAAAACTCATTCTCTGTGAATATTCTGTCAATATTAATTTAAACAGACAATATAATTAGAAATAATACTGTGTATATAATTGAAACGGCCAATATTATAACGCAATGTAAAAGATTTAAATTTTCAATGATGCTTTACAAAACAGGAATTAAATAACTTTCGCGTAGATCAAGCGCTAAGTGTACGAGAATTCAGGTGATCAACAAATCTAAGACTAAAGATTTCGCCAGCAACCTAAACTAAAACTTTGTACTGATTAGCGTAAAAGCAAAAAATGCGGGACCATGGAAATTATCGATTCATCCGACTTACCTTTATAGCTACAAATAAGAACGTTATTACATTCGCAATTCAGAGATCGGCATTCGGCAAATCATTCACTGAATCCTGTAAAACTGTAACGCCAAAATGAGGGTCAGGGTCTCCAATTAATTATGTACGGTGCCAAAATTTTGCACTATTCAACCAAATAACTTCACTGAATTATATTAATATTAAAGATATGAGAGATCATTTAACTCCTGGATAATTCACAACGTCTAGTTTCTTTTCTTCATTCAAAATCAATAAACGAAATTGTTCTCATTTTCACTGAAGGAAACATTTTTTTATTTTAGTTTTCTCATAAAATCTTTCTACTACGGAAAGCAAAGATATTGTTTGTTATACAGTCTGACAGACAAGTTTCAGATAGGTTTGGAGCACATCGGACATGAAGATTCAAGGACAATATCCATTATCCATATCATGGATCTTGCTTGAATCGAGATATATATTATGCCGCTTGCTATTATTATGAATTGGAATTAAATTGACACAGCACAGTAGGTAACGTAGTGAATCACCACAAATCACGACGATTGAGGAGCAGGTGTAGGTAATGTAGTGGGTTCGACTCTGGCAATCTGGAATTATTCTCTAAACTTAAAAATAAACGTCAGTCTCTCATTTTCATTCTTTAAATAGAATGACAAAGATACAATGGAGTCCAGGGATGTTAGATGGGCACCTAGAAATCCTTGTGCCGAGCTGGCTGAAAGCTGGTATTCGAGCCGGGAAACTAGTACGCCTGTGCTCCGCTCTGCGGCGCTGCCAATTCTGGGAGCTGTGTGGGAAATCGCATCATCCCAGTAAAAAAAATGTACATTTCAATTTCGTAGACCGTTAATAGAGGGCAGTGATTATAGAACACACGCAAGAAATATACTATATATACTCGATTCTTTCATCAATTGAAGAATATTAATCGTTTATAAGCACGTACAATTGATTGGTTTTTTTTTTTACATGAATCTCTAAAATTTGTCGATTATTCTATATTGTCAGTGTATTTTTGTCGGTCAACGGCCAATCTTGGTATTTTTGCGTACAAGGACTGAATAGCCTTGGTACATGGTACGTGACACTAAAAACTAGTATGTATACCAAGAAGTTGGTACGTCTGACATCATTGATGGAGTCGATTCTGGCATGATTCTCGAAACCTAAACTAAAATTGACAACAATGATGTCGATTCTGACATGATTCTCTAAAGCTAAATTTAAATTTGACAACAGTGCATCCCTGTCATTCTCTATACAGAATGAAAAGGAGAGACTGATGTTAAATTTAGTTTTAAGCTTACAGAATCACGTCAGAATCGACACCAGTGGTGCCAACTCTGGCGTGATTCTCTAAATTTAAAACTAAATTTAATATCAGGCTCTCCTTTTCATTCTTTATAGAGAATGACAAGGATATACTGCTGTCAAATTTAAGTTTAGGTTTAGAGAATCATGCTAGAATCGGCACCACTGTATCCTTGTCATTCTCTATACAGAATGAAAACGAGAGACTGATGTTAAATTTAGTTTTAAGTTTAGAGAATCGTGCTAGAATCGACCCCAATATTGTCAAATTTAAGTTTAGATAATGAATCATGCATGTCAGATTCGACACCACTAAGGACACAATGATGTCGATTCTGGCATGATTCTCTAAAGCTAAACTTAAAATTGACAACAGTGCATCCTTGTCATTCTCTATACAGAATGAAAAGGAGAGACTGATGTTAAATTTAGTTTTAAGTTTAGAGAATGACGCTAGAATCGACACCAATTGCTGTCTTTAATTAAGATTTAGACTTTACAGAATCATGCCTGAATTGATACATTTATAAAATTACCTATTGCATTGATTTATTTATTATTAAAATAACATGTAGTATTTATCTCTATTGATAAAGCAAAAAAGTGACATGCTTTCTGTTTGTGATCTCCATTTTCCTATCTTAATTCATAAAATTCAAACGTAATGAAATGAGAAAAAATTACCGTTTCTAAACGAACTGCCACATCGAAAATGACATTACAAGTACTTTTCATTCGTGACGTATGTCTTGCTCTTGGCCCATTGCTGAATTTTATTAAAAATTAAATAAAATTCCTGCTTTAATTGGTTTCAGTCGCTTTTATTAAAGAATTGGCGAAGTTTTTGTGACTGAAATTTTAGTAGATAAATATTTACCTAAGCTAGTGCTGTCTTTAATTTTTTTTAGGATTTTCTATTCGTCTTTCGCAGTGGTGAAATAATTGTAAATCAATATAGCAATTATGCCGCCTGTAAGTATTTATAAATGATTCCTCCTCTGCCGGGCTTTTGTACAACCCAAAATTATTGAATCACAAGTGTTGCATAAAACCAAACAACGAATGAAACTGACAACTTTAACCATATCTATACCTACCTAAAATTCTTGATTTAATTCCTTGACCATTGACTTTGCTACGTCATCGCATATTTTTTCAATTTACCTATTATTTTGGAAGCTACCTTAATTCATGACATTAAGTATGTGGATTGGTGGGTGCTAATGACTACAGATGCAGCCAGACCAACGGCTTAATGTGCCTTCCGAAACACAGAGGAGCTCGAGATAGTAAATTTTTGGTAACTCATCCAATGACCGACCACTGCAAAAGTTGCTTAACTTCAACGATTACAGCCGAACATGCTAACCACTTGCGCCATCGAGCTTCTCATCAACAGACTCTTCTTATGCTAACTTTATGTTAATTAAAGGTATAAGTTGTGGCATTAAACCTTAGCACTGACCATTATTGTGCAGAAGTAAAAATTAAGATGTCTTAGTGTCGGTCATACCCAGCTATCCCCTCCATGTTTTGTTCAGTGCTCCAGTTACGTGCTGCGACCTGTAGTTTCATTTGGTTGTATTGCCTGGATAAATATCCACCACACCACTGAACCTGATAAGATCGAGGCCAAATACAAGAGTCTGTCCTAGGTTAGTTTGTTTACTTAGTCTTACAGTAAGTTTGTCAAAACTCTGCTGCAGGATGAGGAGATAATGCTAGGATTCCCTGTTGGGTCTGGTATAGTAGAGGGTAGCTGATGTGATGTGCCATATTATTTTACTTCTCTCATGTAAAATATCATATGTTGTGACACTGAATTACTCTTTTAAACCTTATAAAAATGTAAATTCGAATTATATTTCCAGCCCCCAAAGGGAAAAGCGCCAACAAAAGGTGCTAAACAAATTTTGATGGAGAACTCGGCTACAGTTAATTTCTACCGAAACATGGCATTGGGTGCTGGTTTATTCCACTGTGCCATTCTTATTGCTCTTTACTTGGACAGTATCACATCATGGACTATTGTAAGTCTGTAATTTAATATTTAAATTTATTAAACTTGCAAGCATACCTTGCTTTCATTTATGTGACATAAAAAGAATCCCAAATTAAATCAATTAATTGGAATACATATTTTCTGTCATTTAAATTACCTATGTTGTGGTTTTTTGAATAGGTAACCATTTGCTCAATAAATGACCTGGTATGAAAGATTTGTACTTGGAACAACAAGTAAAAGATAAAATAGTAATAAAAGAACACATTATAGATTATAAACAACCTAACTTATAATTCATATATTATAAAGAATTTTATACCATTCTTCTAGGCTTTCAACTTAGTGGTGGTTTCAATAAACACTATTTGCTATAAAGCCATGAAGAGTATCAGCCGGCCGAAATATTCAGACAACAGTCAGCTCATTGATCCTGGGCTTGATCTCAACATGGAAGGTGGTATGGGAGAGTGAGTATGATTATAGCTTTCATTAGTGGAGCTGTACAAAACTAACATGCATTAAAACAAATTTCCCATATAATTAAAAGAGATTATAGAAAATAAGACAAATAGATATAAAAATAAAATTGATAAATTCAGTTCACTTAGTAGTACATCCACATTTAATATTTTTAATCCAAATTGTATTATATTTCTTTGATAGATTGTGAGAATTTAATAAGTGCCTTTGGAAATAATACCTACTCTCTTTTTCATTAATCAAATGAACTTGTGTAGTATGTTAATTATGCAAATATTTATTTTCAGGCATGTCAAAGATGTAGTCATCTTATCGTCAATCACACATGTGCTGGCAGTTTTCTCCAATTATTTCTGGTTACTGCTACTATTCATACCTCTGAGAGCTTTTTGGCTGCTATGGAAGAACATATTAGGGCCTTGGTTTTTCCAAGAAGCCCCTGAAGACACGGAGCAAGACGAGAAGAAAAGGAAAAAAATGGAAAGGAAAATGAAAAGATATCAACAGTAATTTTAAATGTACTTTTAAGATTGAACAAGTCTTTTCAACATTGTCCATATGTTACTAGTTAAACAAAGTTTTGTGTGCTAACATTGTTACTGGGTACACTGAATCTATAATGGTAGCCATACACACTACGAGAAATCGTTACGATTAGACTGTACCGTCCGAACGGTACCGATAAATCGTAGCGTGTATGTTATAAAACTGCACAGTTTCCTATACGTACGCCACGTACGATAAACTGTTCCGCTCGAACTGTACAGTCTGATCGTAACGATTTCTCGTAGTGTGTATGGCTACCATAAAACTAATAACAAGTTATGTATGGACTATATTGAAATTTAGTTGAGTCAATTGTTGTAATATTTGAACACTCCCTTTGTCTTATAGTTCATGTGTGTAAATGTTATTTCTGCCTGATGCCTTTTGACAAATCTATTTTAATACATCTAGATTCTAGTAAAATCAATCTACAAAAAACGAATTATACATAAATGTTTATTCTTTTCTATATTGGAATAAATTTAAATGTAAAAGTACAGCATGGTTAGAAACAAAAACAAATATACCAATAAAAGTGTTGTTTAATTAAATATGACTTTATGGAATTTTTGTTCACATCTTATACATTTTATAGTTTACTAGTGACCCGCCCTCACATCACTTCGTCAAAGACTATAGTTTTTGTCCTTTATTTGTCCTAAAAGATACATGATCTTTTGGTGAAAACTGCACTTGAATCCGTTGCATAGTTTTAAGGATCTCTAAGCGTACAGCAGGAGCGAATTTGTTTTACGCTAGGTAAAGGTTCTTTAAATAAGGTTTACAAAAATAGGTTTTAATAACACAACGCTATACAGTTTAGTAGTCCTACCAACCTAATTAAATTTGTTAAAAGTTCGATTACATGGCTGCGTGTCCGCCAGAGACATGCGAGGATGCGTAGTGAAGAATGTTTTTGTGTACAGCACAGCTGTGCTGAAAACGGCTGAGCAGAGCGAGGTTTATGTACGTACAAAATAAGCGAGCGGTGCGTAATATGAATGGAGGCGGGCGAAAATTGCATTTGAGGCTGTTAGCGCAAAAGTGGCCTAACCCTCAATTATTCATATTCTGATTCATCTTCTACAATTCATTAAAAATGTGTTTAAATTTAATTCAAAATCGTCATTCAATTCAGGCGTCAATAGACGGCGTTGCAAAAGTTATTTTTGCGTTGTTTTTTTTCTCTCAACGTAAACTTCATAAGTGGCCTAAGCCGCTTAATCAGAATATTATTGAGGGTTAGGTCACGTTTGCGCTGACCGCCTCATTTAAAAAGAGACCGCTACACAATCACCATCTTCACACCGCTAATCTTCCTAGCACATGGAAACACACCGTTTCATAGTTTTCCTACACATCTTCGCTTCGCTGTACTTCCTCGCACAGCTCTAGTGGAAAAGCAGCTCAAGTCGTGTTTCTGTTTATTTGGCAACTGTAAGACTTGTGCAATGCAAAGATAAGTTAATAAAAGCGATGTGTTTTTTCTCATGAAAAGAAAAACTCGCATGAGTAGGTGACGGGTACTTAGGTTTAAAGAATTTTATTTCTCATACGAACTTACACAGGCAGTTCACTTAAAATGAGATACATAACTAAAACTAATAACTTAATTGAAATGACACAGCGCAGCAGCTTTATAAAACTATAATTTAGTACAATAGGTAGGCAAACTATTGTTATTAATACAAGCACAATACAAAAATGGAATCTGGCATGTTTACGAGCGAATGACAAAATTATTATTTTGCTACCGTCCCTTCACAAAGCAAAAAGAAAAACATGCAATTCGTACCGGCGGAGTGCCGATAAGTAACCAAGACGGTAGATATTGTTTCATCAGTCACTCGATGCATAGCATTATGAAAGATGCGGAGTCGCTAATGCAACTCATTGCGTTAGAATTTATATTTATATATTTAATTTTTGAATTTTCTTTTACCACGTCCCGATATAAACAAACAAAACAAAAGAAGAAAAAAAAAAAAACTTTTCCCTGCAGTATTTTAGAAAATTGGGGCAACATAGTTGGTACATTTTAGCGATTCCCTTTTTTTATTTATACAGACAGATCCAGTCCCAACCACAATCCGCTTCCCGTTTACACGTAAATAACTTATGATGTGATTTAATGGTATATATATTTAACTTATATCCTCCTATCACGAAAATGAGTTAGATAGCTTACAAAATACAAGGATAGAAAACTAAATCATAGTTATGGGCCTATGCGTACGGTCTTAAAAAGTGACAAGTTTGTGTGAACATTTCTCGTGTGTTTTATGGTATTTCATATTTCGCAATTTGACGCAGCCTCCGCTCATGACGGTGTTATTCCGGCCGAATACCAATGACTTAAAAGATGTTACTAGCTCATTTCCGTGACTAAAATATAGTAATATGTACTAGGTTATACACTAACCTCCTTATTAATAAACGAAGAATAAACTTGGATAAGATACTCGATGTTTTGTCCCTGTTCATTGAATTACAAATGGCATTCGAGTGACACGAAAAAAACACGGTGTAACTATTCTGAGCTTATTCCTTGGTTTATTAATAAGGGGGCCAATAGATAAAAAATTAAAAGGTTGCTACTGTCAAAATATTGTTTTGTTTGTTATTTCATATTTTCAATTTAATGTTATACTGTGTTAAAATATAATCGTAATTATGAGATAATATAAAGATTACAAATTATCATATAAAACATTTAATGATTTCTAAATGTCATTTTGGGTTTCGTATTCACAATTAACCCTTTTTAACCGACTTCAAAAAAGGGTCTGTGTTCGACTGTATATATTTTTATGTATGTTCACCGATTTCCAAAATTCTTTTTTTTTGTCGAAAGAGTGCACTTCCGATGTGGTCCCATTGGAACCAAGTCAGGATCTGATGGTAGAATCCGGAGAAATCGAGGGAAACCTTCAAATTTCAAAGGCACGCACGATGTTTTTTATGTTTTTTTTTGTTTTTTTTTTCACCGATTTCTCCGTCAATTGTGTTATTGTTTACTTGGACGATGTTATTTTCACTAAAATCGATGAATTAAAAAAATAAAAGCGACTTGAAAATCGAAAATGGAACTAAAAAGTAAAAAATCTGGTTCATGATTTAGAAGTTGGGCGGGGCCAAGATTGAAATATTAAATAGATTTTGGTTTCTGATCGGTAACAATAGCTACGTCTTTCAATCTAGACCCGCCCGACTTCCAAATGTTTAGTTCCATTTTCGATTTATAGTCGGTTATATTTTTTGTTTATTTTTTTTTCCATTTTTAGAGCCCGCGCTGCTTTAAGCGGGGTGGCACGGAGTGGACGTCCACTCTGCTTGCAGTTTTTATGACATTTCATAGAACAGCGTGGGAGACCCGCCTCACGCACGCAGTGCTCTCACTTTGGCCACGTCAGCCTGTCTGTCTGTAGCTTAAGCGGCCTACTGACATCTCTGCCGCCGGGACAATCTAGGGTGCACGGCGGTCGGGGCAATATCGGCTTGTCTCTACACACGTGCCTGCTATTTAATGTTCGGGGGTATGTTGAGCTGAACACACGCGTTGATGATGGTCCCAGTGCAGAGGCGGCGTAAGGCGTGGGCGACGTGGGCCTTCGCCTACGACCTCGCGGTACAAGCGGCCTCGCGCCTCAAAAATTTTTATGCATTGCTTAACAGCGTTTTTTTTATATAAAATCCGTCTTCAGGTCGCCACAGAACAGGGCCTCGCGAAATCTGTCTTGCCCACATCAAATTTAGGTCTTGCCCCGCCACTGTCCCAGTGTTATCAAAAAATCAGATCGGTAGGTAGGGCCTTGGCTTTTTCTATACTGCTAGCGCAAAAAAGGAAATACTGGGTGAAGAATTGGCAACAGAAAGAAATTTATTGTAAATAAATAATGTTTATATTACTAGAAAAATCCATGCGGACCTGGCAGCAGACGGGACTCGAACCCGCACCCTTCGCTATCCGGGCGAATGCACTGACCAATTATGCTACCGCGGCCCTGACGGTCGTATTGAATTCTTTCTAGCCTTTCTTAAGCTGCAAGGCAGCGCCCATCTCTTAGCATTTTAGGTAACCCACAATGACAAATGAATACCTTTACAAGTATTAAACATTTGAAAGAAGAAATAGCAATTAAAGTTATAATTTTAATTTTTTAAGCATGTAACTGGTCGATGTTCGAATCGAAAAAAATATTACAAGAAAAAAAGCTACATATTTTTCTATATAGTAATATTTTCTTGAGATTGACGACCTCCGTGGCCGAGTGGTTTGTACGCCGGGTTTCATGGTGTCGCTGACTCGAGAGGTCGGTTCGAATCCCGGTGGGGGCAGATGTTTGTGTGATGAATACGAGCATTTGTACTCCAGTCATGGATGTTTAATATGTATTTCTATATAAATATACTTATATATGTAAAGTATATGTATTCTATCCGTTACCCTAGTATCCCATAACACAAGCCTCACTGTGCTTACTTTGGGGCTAGGCTAATTGGTGTGAGTGTTGGAAATATTTATTTATTTTGATTTTAACACTGAGCAGTTACATGCTTAAAAAATATATAAATAATGATTGTTTTTTTTATCCCACATGTGGGGCTTTTCTTTATATACTTCTCTCACTCGAGACCAAACATTACAAATAAACGTTTAAGGAATTTATAGGGTTAACCGGTGGTTCCATATGTCGACAGGGCATAGACAGCGCGGTAGCAGATTAAGGCAGTTAATCTCCAAATAAAGTAATTTTATACAAAAATATCTTAATAAACGATTGTGTTCCACGCACAAAACAGAAGCATGTAAGTAAAGAAAATTAACTACCTTGCCCGCTATCACAACATACTATTATAGTATACTTACTTACCTAATAATAATAAAATAACAGGTTCGCCAAGCATAAAAAGTGATATATTTTGACGTTTAATTTGATTTAGTTTTACGTATTGTACTCACTTCACGATGCGACGTTACAAAAACCGATAGTGTGTTAGTCTGACTCGCACATGAACGGTTATTCTTTTCCATTGAGGTTTTTTTTTTAAGTGAAACTTATTTTCGGGAAGGGTGTAAATGGAAAAATACTATGGATAAGATGAAACGGAAATGCGAAGGTAACTTCTGCAACGGAAAAGTGCGCTTTTCAGCCATACATTGCTTTGGCCGACCCAATTTTCTTATCTTGGGTGAACCTGGAAACCTTACTAACCGACGGGAATAGAACTCTAACATTATGTGCTGTTATTATAGATAAATAAAGTAACTCCAATTAGATCGGAAAATCTGCTAAGCCTCTACGTACATTTTCTAAAATAAAAATCATCTTTATTGTTACCCAAAATGAAACAATCATATTTAACCAGCATAATAATTGCCAGAACTAAGAAAAAGTACAAATAAATTGGATCTGCAAGATCATACAGGTTTGTAGTTACTTACATTGTACCTAGTTATATACAAATAACAATACCTAACAAGCAATTTGGCACAAATTCCTTGCTTACGGAACACGTTAATTATAACAGATTACATCGCCGGCGTTTATGTGTAATTATTATATTTATTTGCCTACTTAGTTGGTAGGAATCCTCTCCGCTCGTGCTTTTACGAGATGCGTCGTATTGCAGAGTAGAAGAAGTTATGCTCAGGACTTGTGGACTGGTAAGGTACTACATTTCGCGCCTGCGCGTCGTGCAGAACGCTCCGTAAAAACGCGGCTCAGAGCTACGCGCCAACGCATTCAATGTAAGTTTATTTTTGAATATCGGTAACGCACGTCATTGCAGTTCCTCAATATCGTTTAAAAGTTTGCGAAGTATAAGCAGCTGGTTTTATTTTTGTGTGAGTTTTCAAATGTTTATACCTACTTATATTAGAAAAGAAAATCTTGATATTAATGTTCTCGTGTCTTATGTTATGTATGGGGATTAATAAATGTTTATTAAGTTTACAATTAAAATCGTTACTTGAACTGTCTATAATAAACTTAAATTCATAGGTAGTTTATGTTTATATTTTGTTGATTGTGGTACTTTAAATTAGTTCAACGAAGGATGTGCACTTTTCTTTTAAATTTCACGACTTTTTGTGTTATTTGTTAGTTTGCCCTGAATTCTAATTCTTCTTTGTATTGATGAATCCGATTTTAACTGAAAGGTAACCTAATTAAATTAATTGTACCTATCGAGTACAACTCACTTCGGCTTTACTCGGGTGAAATGTGTTTTTAAGCGTTATAATAGCCTTTTACCTTCAGAAGGGAATGCATAGTATGATAATGGTGCAAGCATTTGAAATGGTCCAGTCCAGTAGATTAAGAATTTATTCCTTTAAAACACAAAAATAGAAGTCTTTCATATTTTTATTATACGAGTAGTTTAGACCACGATAATTTTTATTTAACGAATTTTTTTCACATTGGTTTCGCAATCAGTAAACGTTTATTATTGTTAGGAATAAATGTTGTATTTGGTCACAGTGTGTTACAATACAACTTTAAATGTGAATTGCACCACAAAACTAGTTAAATTATATTATAATTTTAACTGGACACTTATTTGTTTTTTTTTTTAATTTAAAGAAAGTTTACTAGAAAAAAACCACGCGAACCAGGCAGCATACGGGACTCGAGTAGTAAACTTTTCTTTAGATTTAAACATCTAGCAGTTAAATGCTCAAAAAATAAAAACATAACTATAATTGCTATTTCTTCTTTCAAATGTTTAATACTTGTAATAGTATTCATTTGACATTATGGGTTACCTACAATGCGAAGAGATGGCGCTGCCTTGCAGCCTAAGGCTAGGAAAAATTCGACACGGCCGTCAGGGCCGCGGTAGCATAATGGTCAGTGCATTCGCCCGGATAGCGAAGGGTGCGGGTTAGAGTCCCGTCTGCTGCCTGGTCTGCGTGGAATTTTTTCTAGTAAACTTTTCTTTGGACACTTATTGTCACTGATTTCAATTCTGGCATGGTTCTCTGAACCTTAACTTAAATTTGACAGTATATCCTTGTCATTCCCCATACAGAATGAAAATGATAGACTGATGTTAAATATAATTTTAGGTTTAGAGAATCATGCCAGAATCGATACCACTGTCAAATTAGGATCAAATTTTTACTATCGTCAAATAGTGCAACCCATTTTTTACCTAACTGGTACTTTAAACAATTAAAGTTGACGCAACTTACGCTTAGTAAGTTTGCTTTTTAAATAAATTAAGTAAGAACGGGTATAATTAGTATTGCGTATTGGTAATTTATAAAAACGGGGAAGTCAAAAATTTGACCTTTGGGTTGGGGGGTTATACAACCAGTTGCTCAACCTAAGACACACCAGTGTGGCGGATAATATTAGAGTCGGGTGAACCCAACTGTGAGTAAGTGGAATACAATTGTAGTCCAATATGCGAACGTTAGAGTTCGTGCAATTTCTTAATAGCCCTATGTGTATAGTGACACACATAAGAAGTACTCATCAAAAGTGTATTAGGGATCAGGTACTTTAATATTTTGTGTACACATCAAAAGTGTATAAGGATAAAGTCAATATTTTGAAATAAGTCAATATTTATCAAGTATCAGTCTAAACTCTAAATGAACCCCAGACAAAACTGTGTCAATTATGTATGTGTTTTGCGAACGAGCGTAATTACGATCTTGCGTATTCTTGATCCCTTAGCCAGTTTGTTGTTTACCTACTTATAGTTAGGGCATGGTCACGGTAATGGTGGATTTTCTGATAGAATTCGAACCCCCGTCGGGGAAACAGTGTAGCCAGATCGTACCCCTTTTCCCGACTTTTTGACAATGGATCCGATGGGGAAGCAATCATCACCTTTCCGTAGACCGCAGTAATATGCTAGAAATTTGAGATTCTCTGGGTGATTTCGGTTTCCAGGGCTCCTCGGGGTAGGGGGTTGACTTCAGGCAGGCTGGAGATGGCATCAGGTGTTCAATATCAGGTGGCGCGGTTTACTGTGCCTCGTATATAAATTAATTAGTGACTGCTTCGTCTGCGTGGAAAAATTGGTTTTCTTTTCAAACTGAGTTCCCCCTTTTTCACTGATTTTTGTGATACTAGATCTATTCAAATTTCATCTAAGTGGCAATAGGTTGGTATCTACCACAGTGCTATACAAACTTTTTGGTGGTTGTGAAGTTAACAATGCGTAGGCAGATCCACTTCAGAAAAAGCGTGCGTGCAACTGAATTTCCATTACTTCGTTGCGGCTGGTGAGCGCTATATTTTTAGCTTCCATGAAGTTTGAATCGTACTTAACAAAGGTACAACTAACGTGGATAGGTAACCCAAGTGTACTGGACGGAGGCCTCCTGCCTAGGCTCCTGAGTTCGAATATTAGGACAGTTTGCATACTGTCATTTCTTCTAACACTACACTAATAAAATAATATAGCTACTTAGCTATAGTATATATTACTTTTTTGTCAATAGATTCAAATCATCATCATTAATATCTAACGTACAAAATACACCTCAATAAAATCTTAAATAAAATAAAAAAGGCTTCAAGGTACCTATTTTAATTAAAAATTCATAAAAGTTGCTCACTGTTTCATTATGAGCACAGTGCATCATGGGTCATCTATTATGTCGGCTAATCTTGTTTTTAAAGGTCTATCGGTCGGGTGATCAAAAATTTATTAAGCTTTTTGGGAATTACGTAAGTTATTCGAAATTTCTAACGGAGCGACAGTCTAGTCTAGCCCATAGTGTTAGGCCCGTATTACAGAATGACAACTAAGTGTTGATCTTTACTTGAGTACAGTTAGAAAGGGATATCGCTATGTGCTATATATAGCGACATCCCTTTCTAAATATGTTCAAGACTAGATCAGTCACTGAGAAGCTTTCTATAATACGGGCCTTAGTAGTCCCAGCTGAAACTCCTGTCATCAGTACCCATAAACATTCACAATTTCACATGCTGGATAGAATCTTGTTTTATCTTAGTTGCATGTTACTATGTTCTTAACAGTGGCGTAACCTGGAAGTGATAGAACTCCTCCCGCGGCACTATAAAGTAGGCGGTGCCATTATGCTTATAAAACATGGCCAGTTCTCAGAGGGAAAGATTGTATCTTTGGTTTAGTTTTACTCTGATGTACAACCAGTACATAATAGTAAAACTAAACTGAGGAAAGCTTTTGTATTTTGGGTTTAAGAATGTATATTATATCTATTTTTTTGAAATTAGAGTAACTTTAACCGAATATAAAAGATAGGTACTTGCAAGCACTCTTACTTTTATATTTTTTATTATTAATTTACCAAACGCAATATACTCGTAACAAATGTAATCCTAGAAACTGTCGAGTTTACTGTGTGTTAGTTTAATTATTATTTATCTCTGAAATTACGTAATTTAAGTACGTACTAATTAGATCTCTAACAAATTTATATGAGAAAAAACTAAATATGTATGAGAATTTTAGAAGACCACTGACTTAACGAAAAGAGATTCTCCAAAAACGGCTAATGAAATGTCGTAATTATGAGAGAGCAACAATGACCTTCTTTTACGAACAACAATAGTAAAAGATACATTTGAATTAACTATGTAAAAAAAAGCTTGTCTTCTTGGTGTTGATTATAATCACAACGTGTCAACTCATCATTATTGATGGGATGAATATTTATCCTCAAACGCAGTATTCATCTTGAACGACATACCTACGATCTGGGAGAAATCAAATCTCTAAAAGCTAGAAACGTTCTGAGCTTCTTGGAGGCTGTAAAAAGACGCTTAAAACAATACTTTAACTTGGTGGCGAGTCCCAATAGATCTTTTGGGGCGTAATAACTTCAGTTCCATTAAGAAAGCATAGCCCACAAAATTTGGAATAATAATAATGGGATGGAATACACATACACAACACATGCCTTCCAAGCAACGAAAACGTAGAGGCTTGTTTTCCCATTTTTGATCAGCCATCCATTAATTTGTCCTTTGCCAAAAGTTTCTCAACACTCGAAATCTAGCATTGCTATCGCTACGCTTTTAGCTCTTCGACATTTACATGATTTATTTACGTAAGTACTGATAAGCGTCCAAAAGAAGGCACGTAAACAAATTTTTCGGAGTCACTTTAAAGTTTCAATTTTGCTTTCTTGAATGATATAAGTATGTATTTTTTTTATCTGTTACATCGCGATTTTTCGTACAAGTTGCAACATCCCGTGTAGTTAGGTTGTAAGTAGTTACGCAAAAAGTATGCGTTCGTGACATTAGTGGAATATATTGGATTAATTGGAAAATTATATTGAAAAAAAAATTTTTTCTGTCCTTTTCGGACGGTCGAAAAAATGTGTAAGATTATTCCGTTTTGTCCGGCGACCACTGACGGCGGTGACTAGGTTTAAAATTTTGTTTAATTTCGGGCCATGACACCACTCAGGCGCAGAGGAGATTGGTGGGTAGGATATTTTTTTTATCGAACATTAAGATAGTGAAATGGGGAAAAGGAGGGCGGGCACTGGGCCCATCCTTTTTGGATCCAATCCCCACTGGGCCCAATGCGGTATACATATTTTTAACTTCCCCCCCTGTTTGTGGAGGCCCCGGAGCTTTCGCCCCGGTTGCCCTCCCCTAAATCCGGCAGTGGAGCTAGGCAACGAAGCCCACTGCCAGTCTAATATTGAATAAGTTACGGAACTCTGCGCTATCCATTACCAAACGTCCGCAGCGTTTGTAAAATGATAACACATAAGTACTTATGTAACTCGTTTGAATAGGCCGATGGTTCAAGCGTAGGTACCACTCATCAAGGAGAACCCATTGAGATTGTAAAGGCAAATTTGTCCAGCACATATCACACCTATGAACGAAAATAACAATATGCGCAACGCAACCAAAGTCAACCAAAATTATGTATATATGTTGGAGTTAGGGCTGCCATCCGTCCGGGTTTCCCCGGATTTGTCCTAGTTTACGGGGCGTCCGGGGAGCGTCCGGGCGGGGTTTTATTTGTAGTCCGGGTTAAAAAAATTACGGCAACGCATGAGTAGCCCTTGGTGCTGCAAGTGTCCATGGGCAGCAGTGACCACTTATTATGAGGTAGATCGCTAGCTCTTTTGCCTAGATCAACATAAAAAAGTTGATTTGTGACATTTTTAACTGTTTTTTCATTGGTCTGTCCGGGTTCTGGGCTTCAAAATCCGGGGTTATCACGCGTCTTATCCTGGTTGCCACATTTTAGAGATGGCAGCCCTAGTTGGAGTCGACAGGTTGAAAGGAGAATCCTACCTACTTGTCCAGTCGATTGTACTTACGAAAATGTAGATATTTGGATAGTTTTTATGGCAAAAATCCTACCAGGCACGAGTTAATATCTATGTTATTATTATTTTATTTATTTATTAGGAAACTCAGTAGTTTTTTTTATTAATGACATACTTGAGTAAACCATTTTAAAAAATTAAGCCAATTACAGGATTCCACGACATTTAAGAATTATTTCAGAAGCAAAAGAAACAATTAGTTTCTTAAAAACTCAATTATAAAATTCGAAAATCTGAGTAAGTGCTTATTATGACGACACTGAATTAACAAAAAAAAATATATAAAACGTGTATTGTAAACATAATGTATTATAATATAAATATAAAACTGAAACAGATTGGTTTCGATTAAAACAATAGGTATAAATAAAAAAGCTTTTAGGGTGGGGGGGGGGGGAGGGGGCTTATATATATAGATATAGTTATAAATAAATGAGGGTTGTAGTAGTAATAGGGTTGCGTTTTTACCCTTTGGGTAGTGAAAACTAAAAACTAAATTCTCATGCGCCAAAACTTTAACATTAGTAAAAAATCTTTCGTTGAAAGAACGTAAATATTATCCATAGATCAACAAATAGTATAACTAGAACATTATCAACATTATTATCCTCTCATTTTTAGATTGTACTGTTACTTATACTTACTAGCTGAACCAGCGAACTTCGTATCGCCATTAAAATATGGGTGGTAGAAGGGTGAAAATTTAGGGTTGTATGTATTTTTGTATGATGTATCATAAAAAAATAAAAATAAAATATTTAGTCCAAAAAAATTAAGTGTGTGGTGTACACACATTTAGGGGGATGAAAAATTGTCCGATTCGCAGACCTACTGAATATGCATATAAAATTTCACGAAAATCAGTCCAGCTGTTTCGGAGAAGTTCAATTACGTACACGGTGTGCGTAGAAGAATTCTATATCTAATCACTCTCATAAGAATTTTATAACTTATATTTAAAATTTAAATCTATTTATATATATAGTACAAAACAATTATTGTATCTATCATTTGGTTCATAATTTTCGGAGAAGGCGAAACAAGTTGATACTCAGTTTAACAATTAATTAAACGAAGACTAAATCACAGATAACTTCATACCAGCCAATATGATTACTTTATTAAAATAAAAACTCAATAACACTTTGAGGAAACAAAGACAATAAATCTGCTCTCAATGCGTCATCTTGATATTACAAAAGATCTTTAGGAGACGTTTGAAAACGCAGGCGTGTTACATAACTATGCAAACATTTAAATATTTAGTAACTAAGTCGTTATGGGCTAAGGTATTTTTATATCCATCTATATAACACGATACACAAATTCGCAAATGTTGCAATTACAACGGAGTTTATTCCATAATGTGAGCCTTAATTGCCGTTGGCTTAAAACTTTATGTTAATTGTTATGTAATTTATAAGTTTGCGTAGGTTCTTTTCGAAATAATTTTATTAATATTTATTTAATTTAATACTCGTATTTCATTGCGAAAGAGGATAAGAGGTAAATAGAAAACGAGCCATGACCAAATACTACGTTGGCCCAGTGTGGATTTGTGATGTTATGTGGCAGCGATAGCTACAACCGGGACTAAAGACTTTTGGGTGCGTTTCCAAGTTCAGCAGGAGCTCAAGGTGATGGATTTTTGGTCACTTCGAAAGTTGCTTAACTTAACTTCATTGTTATTGGTATTAATAAAAAAATAAACCGTTGGGGTAGATGAGTTCTGGGTTGGAGACCGCGTCTAGGCAAACGTAGTGTAGGACGTCCTCAGGCACGGTGGAGTGACGATTTGCGCAATGTGGCTGGCAGGAGCTGGATGCGAGTAGCCCAAGATCGACCTCAGTGGCCTGCAATTGAAGAGGCCTATGTCCAGCAGTGGACTTATGTAGGCTGTTGATTGATTGATTGAAGTAAATAAAATAAATAAATATTTCTAAAACTCACAGCAATTAGCCTAGCCCCAGAGTAAACACTGTAGACTTGTGTTATGAGATACTAGGGTAACGGATAGAATACATAGTATACCGATACGTACTGGTATTGGTTTATATATTTAATAATTAATGCATATTTATGAAAAGAATATTCTGTTCTTTTACGTTGATATTATTGCACTTACTTGGTACCTAAACGCTTGTACGATTTTATCCATCAAGTATCTGCTTACCTAATGGGAAGGTAAAAACCTTACTTAATATATTTGAAGTTTAGGTAAAAACATTTGCTTCATGTCAATACTAATTCTCTGTTTATATACGAGGCAAAGTAGTTGATATATGCGCCGTGATATCATTCAATGGGTAGGCATACTTAATTACTTCCCGGAAATTATATCTGATTAAACACGCATTAACTGACTTTTAATTGGTTTTCTGATAGTTGTTATTTATTACTCAGGTTCTTTATGTAACAAACATTGGTTTCGACTAAGCAAAATTTAAGAAATGTAGGTAGGACATAGCAGATGTTCCGCCTGAATTAGAGCGTTAACTTACAGTAGACCGCAGAGAAATAAGATTTCCTTTGAGTGGTATAGATTTTCTGTCCTTGACTAAGTTTCCAGGGCTTTACGGGGTACGGAATAAAGTCAGGGTAGTAATGCCTACTGTAATTTATTCATTTTTTACTAAATTAAAGGCTTTTACAAGCACATGTGAAAGTCGAAAACTACGCCATCGGTTCGCAAAACTACGGCGGGAGACCTTGTACCGAGAAGAACCGGCAAGAAACTAAGCAAGGGCTGCTTTTTTCTCCCTATTTTATTTCATACTGTGTCGTCAAATTGAAAGTTGACATCAAACTTGCAAACATGTGTTGAGGTCAACTTCCATCACATAATGTCAAATAGGTAACAATAGATAGTATCGCTAGCGTCTTTAAGGTGGTATCCCACGATCTGTGTTGTCGCAAAAGAAAAACACAAAAAGTTGTATAGATATTTGTAGATAGTTGAGATAGCTTTCTATTCATGCCTCCGTTATCAAGGTGGATATGAAAGAAAGTGTAAAGTGCCGCTTTTAATTTATCACGTTAGGCGTCACTATAAATCTGGCAAGGATTGCCCGATTACCCCCACTAACGAATAAGGATGCATTAAGTGATGGCATACTGAATCTGTACTTAATGAGACGATCCTTTGTGGATTGGACATTAATTTACTTTCTAATAATATTTTTGATTTGTGTACATGACATAAACAGTCAACATTGTTCATTTACTCTATCTCCATAGAGGAGCTAAATGGCGCAGGTGGTTAGCGCATTCGGCTGTGATCGTTGAAGTTAAGCAACTTTCGCAGTGGTCGGTCATGGGATAGGTGACCAAAAATCTTTTATCTCGAGTTTCTCCGTGCTTCGGAAGGCACGTTAAGCCATTGGTCCCGGCTGCATCTGCAGTCGTTAGCACCCGCCAATCTGTACTGGGCCCGCGTGGTGGATCATGGCCCAATTTCCCTATTCCATCCATAGGGAAGGGCTCTGCCCCAGCAGTGGGAACATTAATAAACATTAAAAATGATGTCTAGAGACTGGCAAATCCCGCGCGGCGCGGTCTCGCCCGCGACCACACAGATCGTCGGACAGCACCGTTAGGCTATTGTGGGTGCGTATTATCGGGCGAGCTATATGCTTGTTCATCACCCTAATTACTTAAGAAAAATCAATGGCAGCCACGACAAACTGCTTGCCTTAAACATATTAGACCAGGCTCATAAGTAGGTATCTCTATTCATCACCGAACCAAATGCTCGTTCGTCTGTTTGTAAAACTTATTCAGTAGCTAGGTACGCCAACAAACGGTTTCAGTATTCTTTTTAACAAGCCACAACAAACATTTTAACTGAAAATTATTATTTTGTATTTCAAATTAAAATGAAATCGTGCACTCATAATATAGTTAATAGCGGAAAATTTCAATCCACGCAGCATCGATTACCTAGGTACTAATTAAAAGTACACTAACTGTACTAGTACTGTAACTGTATAATCATTAATATCATCAGTAAACTTATCGATAAAAACCTTAAAGTACGGTAAGGGTTGTGAAATAATACTTACATTAAGAGCCCTTTCACATTTTTTGCAAAAAATCGTAATTTTTGAGCGCCTCGTTTACCCCTTTAGAAAAGATATTGACTATTTCCAATAGAAGTTAACAGTAGAATTATTCTTCATATTGTAAGTTAATGTAGAATATTTACAAATACTATTTTCCTTTTTTTGTACTGATCGTTCTAGCGCAGCTAGTTTACGGAAAAAACGATAATATGCACAACTTCAAACGCATATATCTCTCAATAATGTTCAATAAATAATATCAAATTATCTATTATAATCTTGATTTTCCATCTCATTAATTATTAAAAAAAACATCTAATCTTCGTGAGTTTTCCCAAAAAATAATGCAGGTTTACCTCGTTTTTTGATATTGAATTAAATAGAATTACTATCAAAAACTTTCATAAAACTAATTTACCATCATTGAACTACTGAAATATGTATATATTTTTATATTGAGTTGATTAATAATTATTTTATAAGACTCGAAACATCACCCTTAAAATGCAATATATACTAGTGCAAATCTACATAAAAACTGTCAAATCCATGGTACTTTGTTAATTAAAAGCAAATTAAAAGTCGATATATTGCTGAATCATACAGAACGTGTAGCGGGGTTCGTGTTAAAGGGCCCTTCTTTCAAAATCAATTTCATTCGATCGGTACTTATTGGAATTGCAATTTTCACACTTTTGTTTGCAACAGCGTATTCAAAATAATAGAGAGGTTTCTGGGTTACCTACTTGTTTACAAATAGATTATTGGTACGAGCAGATCGATCCAATCCATTGATCACAACTTATCAGATTGTATTGAAAACTTTATCGTGTTATTTAACAAGGCTGCCTTAAAGCACTAACTCGTTAGGATGGGCTCTATGAATTATAAGGTGTTCAAGGGCTGGACTGTGATCTATACTTATATAATGGAAAAGTGATATGTTTGTCAGTTATTAAAAAATATGAAATTTAGACAAGGTTTGATGGCAATGATGATTACATATATTTTACAAGTAAGGTTATAATTTAAAGGGTCTACAGTGCGGATTGGTGTGTGCTAACAACTGCAGATGCAGTTAGTAGCAATCGCTTAACGTGCCATCAGAAGCACGGGGGAGCGTGATACTTACCTAATAAGTTTTTGGTCACCCATCCAATGACTGACCATTGAGAAAGTTGCTTAACTTTCATGATCGTGGGCCGAATTCGCTAACTACCTGCGCTATTGAACTCCTTCTGCTTTACCAATTAAATGTAAATAGATTGAAAAAAAAAACAATGATTTCTTTCAACTCGGAAACGCTCTACCCAATGATATTTGCAGAAGACACACAAGCATAACTAGCTTTTATTTGCCATAGGCAGGTAGTGTTTACAATTCTCTAAATAAGTACCAAATTCCGTAATGTAAGGTAAATAGGTGCAATGACCAATTTATGATTCCGATCCAACGAATGTGTGACCGTAGTTAAAATAGGGCAGTGAGCCCAGTTAATAAACGGTACCCAGTAGATGAAAGAATTCAATACTTTCTTACATTTTAAGAAATTCGGACTCCTTATAATAACCGCGTAGTTTTTTGCGCAAACTGTCAAAACTATTTATTTTAAATGTGTTGATGACAGTTATCGGATAATCAGTCACTCTTGTGGCGCTTCGACGCGAAACATATGAATATCGTTTTGCGTCATTTGAATGAAGAACATGGTAAGGTTAGTGCAGTGGCGAAGCGTGCCTTGGTGGGGCCCCGTATAAAAATTTGTTTGGGGGCCCTTAGGAAGGGTAAAGATATGTCACAAAAGAAAAGAAAAATGTTTGCATGAAATTATCATATCATATAATTATCTATGTCACTTTTCCAAAATAGTTACAAACAATTCAAATTAAATATACTCTTTGTTTGCCTTATTTTCGGCAAACTGATTTATTAAATCATTTATGGCTCATGATGACTTCAGTTTTAATTTTTATTATTTTAAAGCATGTAACTGCTTGATGTTTAAATCTAAAGAAAATATAACTAGAAAAAATTCCACGCGGACCAGGCAGCAGACGGGACTCGAACCCGCATCCTTCGCAATCCGGGCGAATGCACTGACCAATTATGCTACCGCGGCCCTCACGGACCGCGTCGAAATTCTTCTAGCCATTCTTAAGCTGCAAGGCAGCGCCATCTCTTCGCATTATAGGTAACCCACAATGTCAACTTCAGTTTTTCTAAAGTTTCTGCTTCTATGGATAACAGTGAATTAGTCTGACGGGCGTTCATGACCTCGAATCGAATCGAAGTTCTTAGGTAATTAGGTATTTTATCATTTTTAATTTTGGATAACTTCTTTCAGCAGTTGCGGTTGTAACTAGAAATAAAAAGCATGCTGTTATTACCTCCAGAAAACTGGATACAAGACTAATAAATTTTACCAGCAATAATTCAATGAGATTCATAATGGAATGAATTTTTTGAATTTCAGATTTCAAGTATGTTTTTAGAGCCTTAATTGGTCATAGGGATTAACTGAGATGTCTTTACTGTATTTAACTGACAGTTTTCCGGAAGTGTTTAATATCTCTTCGCTATCGCTTGAAGAATTCAGGAGTTTCTCTGGTTCTAATATTTCGAACATACCACTCAGGTCTCAAAGGCTCCGAAATCTTTGTTTAGTTTTACAAATTAATATATGTAAACAGCAATAATATACATTGGGATTGAAATAAGATTCCGGGTCTGAAATTCTCCCATTTTGTAATCTCATTACGATATTTAAAAAAAATGTTTGAAAAGTTTTTATTTATTTTTGCACCGCACGTTGGGAGCCCCGGTGGCCCGAGGGCCCCCAACATGTGGCCCCTGGGTTAGTGATAAGTTTTCGTAATGCTCTTAGTTAATAAAAGGTTAATGTTCAACATTAAATAATTGAAGTGAAGTTTTGCATAAAGATTGTTCATTGTTCTAATAGGATATTAAAAGAAATAACCTAACTTAACATCGGTTATTTTACAATTTACTGTTTATTTATTGGGGTTAAATATCGACTATAATTCTAATTAATGAACGGGCCGTTCAGACATTTTTTTTATGAAATTTTAACACACAGATTTCAGATTTTGCTTACTTGTTAAACATGTAAAACACAGTTTATATTTTATGTAATACCAAGAGTTAAACAGTATTTTTGTGACGTATAAATGTTATTTTAGTTCTTCTTTTTTTGGTTGTTCATAATTAAAACCAAATATCCTAAAAATTTACTGAATACAGAAAGTTGCTTTTCATGATGATTAAACTGACAAAAAAATAAAGTAAGTAAGTAAGTTGACTTAACTACTTTAATTTTTTTTTAAACTTTATATACATAAACTTTATATATACAAAACTTTAGATACACTGTTGTCAAATTTAAGTTTAGGTTTATTGTAGGTATAAAAATCTATAATAAGTTACCACGCTTGATAACGGAGCTTAGTTTGCCTATATTTAAAAGGAAGCTTAAAATGTCGCTAATAACGAAATGTTTTTACTCAGTTAGAGAATATTTAGAAACGGAAATTGACTTAGAATAGCATAAGTAAAATGACATAAGTACCTTTAAAATTTAGAATTAAATTAAGTTTGACATTCGCTTGCCCTGTCGTTGGCAAAATGGACGAACTAAATGAAAATCACCACCAAAATGTATCTACTCTGTTTTGTGTGAATAAATAAATTTCATTTCATTTCAAAATTTCATTTCATTTCATTTCAAAATTTCATTTCATTTCATTTCAAAATTTCATTTCATTTCAAAATTTCATTTCATTTCATTTCAAAATTTCATTTCATTTCATTTCAAAATTTCATTTCAAAATTTCATTTCATTTCAAAATTTCATTTCATGACAGTAGTAAATCTTTATATATATAATTCTTCTGTGAGTGTGTATGTCACTGAACTTCTCTTAAACGACTGGACCGATTTTGATGAATTTTTTTTTTGTGTGTCCAAGGGGATCTGAGAATGGTTTAGATTCACAATTTTGTCCGCTGGACAACCCCCATTTTTTTTAGGGCGGTACGAAGTTCGCTGGGTCAGCTAGTAATTAAATAAATAAAATCAGAGTTCCAAAGTAGCAAATGACCCGCTCTATATGCCTGTCAGTCTATTAATTGCCAGGCATTGACTCAAACAGTAAAGGTCAGTACCTAATGCAGTCGGGAGTTACAGTACCAAAAATCCTTTCGTGTCTAGTTTTAATACAATTTTAACAGACTACATTATATGCCTGTTGACCGCTTAAATCGCAATCGAAGTGTTGCAACCTTAGAGCATATCTAAGGTTGCAACGGTAAAACAATGATTTTTAATTTATAAACGTCTTTAATAACGATATCGTGGAAGACCTCCTAACCACATTACTGTTAAATAGCCTGGTAACCAGAACAGTTTGTTCTACAATAGTGGCTAATTTAATTGTCTAATATCCTGTTATACCTACAATTAGATGTTTTGCGCCAGAGCGGGATTAGATCTAGAACCGGTGATTTTCACCGGTTGTTAGGCGATCTTCGCAGATTTACCGGTACATTAATTTAAGTAGGTAAGTATAGGTTTAATTTGATCGCGCATTGTTTAGTTAGGTTAACTTTATTTGCACTCATACTAGGTATTGACTTTTAAACGTGTTCGAACGTCAAGATTTTATGGATTGCTGTTTACATATATCTGCTCCTTTTGAATTGCGTTAAAAATTAGTGAGAATGCTAAAACTTTTAATTATCAATTATACTTTTGCTTAGCCTCACGCGATATAACTAAGTTGAATAAAAAAGGAAACACAGAATTGATGACAACTTCAATTTCGTTTTAATTGATGAAATTGGATTTAAAGAGATTGACATGAGGTTACACTCTGTTATCAAAAGGGTTAATCAAAGAATTTTTACAACAAATATAAACCTGCGTAAATTACCAGGCCTACGAGCTTTAAGTGCCAAGCATTTGTATGAAAAGAAAAGCGATAAATTGGCACTTAATCCTTTGCCCTTGGCAATATTTTAATCAGCTATATGGCTTTGAGTTTATAGTCGGTATGCAAGCACTACTAATGTGTTTATACTTCCTCATTGAGCTACACACACGCTCACACACGATGCTATGAAAACAATCAAACAAATATCACATCACACAATTCCAAGTTCAATTTTCCACAATGACATTGGCGTCTTTACTGGATAACTCTTCTAGTTCTCAGTAAACAATTTACTGCGAAGTAAATACTTCATCATGGCATCGTCATTTCTTTAGATTACAAAAAAAAAGAAAATCACCTTGTAGGTACTACTGACGTCTTTCTTAGCATTCGACGACAGAAAGGTACTTACATATTGATAGATTATGTTGCCACCGCCTTGATTGAAACGTGAATTATCAATTGGTTTCCTACGAAAGCCAATTAGTAACCCACCAACTCATTTTATTCAACCTGCGACCATTCACGGAAGAGCACAAAGCCGAACAGTTACAGAATAAAAAAACATGATTTTAATAATGACATTTGTGAGTCAAATAATAATAGCACATGGTTTAACGTGCAATGAAGTTTTGGAATTTCCCGATAGCAAAAAGCTGTCGCTGGCCGAATTGCAGACACTTCAGCCCCAAGAAACGGTTCAGTGCTTGGCACACTTAGGCAAAGAGCGATTACTGAAAGAGGAAGCCGATTACATATGGCAATCGATCGTAACCTTCTTCAGTGGTATCGCAAATGTTCCAGAAAGTGTTATGATATTGCTCCACTGGGTCACGCCGGCTTTGACGCCCGACGATTACTACAACTTGACGCTGAGCAACGTCGACGTAATTCAGAATTTCGGTTTCAATTACGGCTTGGAAGAAGACCAGTTGGCCGCGATAGCTGATCGTGTCCGTGAAGACTTCGCTGGAAAGGAGCCGGAGGATTATACGTTTTACGATTTGATTGCTTTAAGGCAGATATTGTGTGCTTTCAACCAGAGTGAAATCGAGAGGATACATCCGGCTGCGTATAGAGAAGCGGCGGGGACTATCGGGAAGTTGGAGAATTGCAAGCCGGAGGTGATGCAAGGGTTTGCCAACTTGGCAGTTCAGCCCAGGGCCTTCGGTCCTCCAGCGAGGTGGCCTGAAACCCTAATACACACCCTTGGAAAAGTAACAGAATATTTGCCGCAGGATGTGATGAGTAGATTTAATAAAGCTGACACATAACGAGGTTACCAGCTTATTTATCAAGTTATTCTTCTTATAAAAGATTCCAACGCGTTGAATTATGTATTAATACATGTTTGTAACTACTTAATAAATATTGTTTCACTAGAAAACCCGTATAATAGTAATTGTAACCCGGTATTGTTAGTTGAAGGTACTAGCAAGTCAAGTCTATTCAAGTCTAATAATTTCCTAAAGCAAAAGATCTGATTACCTAACTGATGAGAGACCTGCCCAAATTTCAAAACAAAACGTTTCATTTAAATTGGCAGTAGAAGTTTACAAAATGATATTTTTTTAATCTTCTTTTTTTAATCTATTATATATATTTTTTAATCTGTTATATGTGAGAATCTTATTATGCAATACCTAGTCTGTGTAAAATAAATCATGAATTTCTAATACCCGATTTATGTAATAATAAAGATATAAAACCTACAGCCACGCTAATATTTCACTGTAAGATTTATGTATTACCAACTTCTGCACCCAATTTTGTTCAGGTTTGTTCTTGAAAATTATTATTAGTTATTTAAAAATACACTTTTAAAGCTTCTGCTGGAAAGATTTCGAGCCGATCTTTATAAAAGGGTAATTGAAGACATGGTTGGAGAGAACCCAAACGTGACGTCTTTATTAAACCGTTTTAGCAACATTTTTCATCTATGCTCTCTATCTGCTACTAGTCGTAGCCTGATGTTACATAGCCTATATATAGCCCTCCTCGATGAATGCACTATCCAGTTCAAAAATATTTTTTCAAATTGGAACAGCAGAGCATTCGGTACAACTGGTCCTAAACTACGCAATAAATTTTTACTTAAAATGTAAGGATATAATTATTATGAACAAGCCTCTGAACAAAAACTATAGTCTACACTACAGCTCTACACCGAAGCGAAGCGAGGGCGGGCCACTAGTAGTAAATAATATAATAATACTTAATATATATTTTCAGACAGTTTTCAAAATTCAAATAAAAGTAGAAGCTACTCGAGCCACCCGTAGACCATAAATACTTTATGGTAGCATTTACTGTGTAGTGTAGTTTTTTAATTAATTTAGCCACTTTTCTAAGTATAGATTAAACTGTTGAGTTTTGTCGGAGAAATATAATTTTACATGACTTCCATAAAAGACATGTAATGTTTTCAATGTTCATGTTTGTAGGCACTTGAGTATATTTGTATGAACTTACGAGCACGTTTCTTTATTACACCATAACTTCTAAATGCTAGATCAGAACCAGTTTATTTATTGTGATCTAAGAATAACAAGTTATAAGTCTGTCTGACACTATGAACATTTGAGAAATTCAAGACGCCAATTTCATACCTTTGTGAAATAACTTTTTTCATAAATATGGATATCGTATTATGGCTTTGATTCCAACACATATTAATTTAGCATGAATAGGATGTACACGCAAAACAAACTTCATCTTTAGCTGCAAAAAATACATACTTGTCCAGATAAAGTAACCCAGCGGAAGAACTCTATGACATTTTGAACAATTTTTACTTTTTAGTTTAGTTTTTATACAAAGCAAGCAAGTTATCGTAGTTTTTATATTTTTATTTTCACGGGGAAAATACCAGTGCCAGCTTGGTCTTGTGTCTCGTTTCCCAACTCTTAAGGCACAGGCTACGTAAGAAGTTTTTGATAAAAGGCTACTTTTTAAGATGGATTGCAAAGGTTTTTTTCCAGGTATTTCAACCGCTGAACTTTTTGTTTCAAAATATCGTCAAGTACTAATGAGGAACTCGGTGAAGCAAAAGGAAGCCTACAAAAAAAATTAAAAAAGGGGAACTTGGGCTAAACAATTGTTTTGCGCAAGCGAAGGGAGCACCTACTAGTGCACAATAAAAGTCGATTTTCTTGTTGAAGAAACGTTGCTTCACTGTTTTATTATATTTCAACACAAGTCTGTACAATTATATAAATGCAGCTATTCAAACCCTTTTCATTCATTTATATACCGAAGTAGATAGGTATTTACTTATTGTTGACATAATCATTATTATAATAAATACTAAGGAAGACAAGAATACGATGGAAATATCATAAATGACGTAGCATTTATGATATTTCCATCGAATTCTCGTCTAATCGTCCGTCTTTTAAATGTAAATGTTTCTTTATAGTAATACATATAAGTTATTTACGGGATTGTTACCATGTACCTTGTTCTTAGCGAATTTTCGATATTTCCGGATTGTTGCAAGCGCCATAATCACGGAGAACTGGGTAGGCTGTTATTGGCAGACATATCGGTCTACCCTCCGACGAAGACTTTTATTGCGTTCGATACCCGTACCACTCTCACCATTCACTCGAAACTGATTCACTGTTCTCGACACACAACACTTACAGCATTGGATCGCGATACGACACTTTTTTGATTATTCCGGTTTTTACACATACGAACCACAAGATTCCAGGCACTCGACAACTTAAGCCCGTCCTGACCTTCTCGTCCCCTTTCGTCCCCTTGTTATTTCAATTCGCTGCCCTCACCTCTCTTGGTGGCGTTCGGTCGAGATAATCTGTGAGTTATGGAATCCCGTAAATCACGTATGTTACTATAATGTTAGTGACCATAAAAGTTTAAAACTAAATGTTTCTGTTACAGCATTTGTACACCACCGTAAATCAGCATGACGACCGCGAGCGTGTTGTTGACGGTGACCACGACATGGAATCTGACCAGCGAAAAGCCGGAGAAAACCGGCAAAGTGGGTCGTTCCTTGCAGAGCATTGCTGCGGAGAGAGTCAAGGAGTTGAGGGAGACACCGGCCACCAGGGAACAGGCCCTTCGCATCATGAGGGAGTGGATCCAACAGAACAAGGACATCAGAAACGTGCGGCAAGGTAGGTGGAGGATCTTTTAGTGGGTAGGGCTCCCACCTTGTCCCGAACGTCCATTTAGCCGGAACCATGGCTTAGCTGAGTAGGTAGGCGGGATTTGGGGGGGGGGGGAGAAGTCCCACATAAACTCGTCTCTCACCAGAAGGCGAAGAATGGGTCACGCATTTCCCTAACATAAAAAACGATCTTACCAACAGTTATTGGTTTATCTGCTTCCGTTCTGGAAATTTCGACCTAAGATATGAACCCCGTGGTCGACCGAAAATTCAGTCGACAATGACGAATTAGAGGCGATTGTGGAAGCTGATGATTCTCAATCTACAGCTGAATTAGCAGCAGCTTTCGATTTTAGCATCAAAACAATATTGGTCTATTTGCGTCAAAATTGGCAAGGTAAAAAAGCTTTACAAATAGGTGCCTCGCGTTTTAACGCCTGAATAACAATATGCTTTCGTTTGTGTGCCTCTTGAGCAGAAGAGGCACGCAAACGAAGACATATTGAATCACATTGTTATATGCGACGAAAAATGGATACTGTTCGACAATCGCAAATAGTTAGCAAGTTGGTTACATCCTGGTTCAGCGCCTATACAATGCCCCAAACGAAAACTGACCCCTATAAGTGATGGCCAATGCGAGCGAGCCTTACAATAGTAGCGTATGATGTGTAACATTTAAAACCTCATCTTATATTTGTAAAAAAAGAAATAATACCTACTACGAAAGGAATAAGCCATTTAAACATTATGTTCTAAAATCAAATCAAATAGCGCGCGCTTTCGCGACTTCCTGTTCCACACTTCCGTCCCATTTCACGAAATCACTCCCATAAATTGCAGGAAAGCGAGAGGAAAGATGTTACACATCAAAAAGAAATTACCCTCGCACCTTTTAGACCAGCCAAAAGTAAGCACTGTAAGGCTTGTGTTATGGGACACAATGTTAGCTGTTGATTCCCGTCAAATGCTACAAATATTATGTACTTTGATCTCTTAGTACATCTTAAGAGTTTCACGTTATTTATGGAGTGTGATAACTGTTTCGATTTTTATAAGGCATTGAACAGTAGCGTTGCAATTTGATTTAACAAACAGCTTAGCCACTAGGCCAAGTTCAGCATCTCATTTAACTATCTGTTTCAGATGAATCATTCTTGCTAAGATTTTTGCGGCACAAGAAATACAGCATCCCGATGGCTCAACAGACACTTCTGAAATATTTGAACCTGCGCCAATACTACCCTGAAATATTCCACCCCAGATTGGACTGCGAAGACGAAAGAGTTCAGAATATGATCCAAATAGGGTGAATAGAACTATATATTACGCACGATATAATTTTGATTGTAAAATTTAAAATAACGCTATATGTGAGCAAGAAAAAAGCAAGAAAAACTGCAAAACTTGCAGTTGCAGTTTATCTTGCCTTTTTCTTGCTCGGCCTTTTGGTTTTTGATGATTGAATCACAGTGTACATAGAACTGTACCCTTAGCACGAACAATTATCGAATTCGAATAGTTTGCAAACCGAAATGTTAATGTAAAATTTTGTATGGAAACTTGCACAGCAGCGGCACAAAGTACGTAACGAGAACTAAAAATCAGTACACATTTGACAATGACATTTCGGACTCGCAAACGATACGAATTCGATATTGATTCGTGCTAAAGGTACTGATAATTGCAACTTGCAGACACTTATTTACTTGAGCGATTGCGACTGATTTTATGAATAGATTCTTTTCTGCGTAAAAATTAGGTAATAGCTTTGCAAATAACAAAAAAAACTGGCTCATGCGACTAAAATATGTAGTTAAGTGTGTGTCTGTGCAGATAATAAACCCACTAACACTGTGATTTATTATGGCAATGTTGCAATATAACATATGTCCACAAGATTATACCGCTGACAGTATCATTGTTCACAATCATTACTCTAATATGTACCATAACGATTACAAGATATTAATCTATGCCACGCAACTCTCGAGTTCATGAGAACTACATACGTACACTCGTAAGCAGCCTTGAACTCACGAATTTCTAATGACATAACATTTTCATAACATATACGAGTATGTATAACGAATCGTGCGAATCTCCCTAGATATGTGCCTTGTGTCGCAATTTCAAAGTACCTATATAAGTACATTAATTTATGTTTGTCAAACATTTTAATATAGCTTTCTCCTCCACTTCAAATGCGTGTTAATTATGCTTAATTAGTGGCGATGATGCTTTTAAATGTTCGTGGCGAGCGTTAAAACTTAACTGTGTCGAATTTGGTGTAATATCTAGATTTTGAATATTAAGTATACTGTTTCATTATGTTTTCCTAATTTCAAGGTACGTTGTGGTATCGCCGGTACGTGACAGCAAGGGTCGGCGGGTCATCGTGTATGACATGAGTAAGAAAAAATTGTTTAACATTATCAAAATTTGAGGTACCTAGTTACTGATATTAAGGTCGGAAGTCGTTTTTAGGTCATTTCGAATTACAAAACAGCATTTATGCTGCCGTAACGCAAATTGTACTTATTTAGTCCACATATTGCCCATGTGCCAATATAAACTGCGTTATTTTACCTACTCGTATTGCGCATAATAAAGAACTGTTAATTAGCACGCGCAAGTACTTGAATATAACAAAATGTAACATTTTGCGTGTCCTTATTGGCATTAAAAAGAAAAGATTAAAGATATCACAATAACATTAGCAATGTTTTCTGCTCGATTGAATATCTAGTCGATTTGTAATTCACAATGTGTGCATGTTTACTTAGGTAGGTAAGAATCTAGGTTCAATTGAATAACAGAATGTCACCGAAGAACCGGAAGATTACTGAACTACAGGATATCACAATCGTTTTCGGACGCACCATTGTTTTATGGGTAGATAGGCGACCTCCGTGGCCGAGTGATTTGTACGCCGGGTTTCATGGTGTCGCCGACTCGAGAGGTCGAGGGTTCGAATCCCGGTGGGGGCAGATGTTTGTGTGTTGAATACGAGCATTTGTACTCCAGTCATGGATGTTTAATATGTATTTCTATATAAATATACTTATATATGTACTGTATATGTATTCTATCCGTTACCCTAGCAAGCCTTACAGTGCTTACTTTGGGGCTAGGTTAATTGGTGTGTGTTGGAAATATATTTATTTATTTATTTATAGGCAGGAATCATGTTTTTATTTTTATCGCTCAGCTTTTTAGTTTTGACTTCAATTTAGTGAAAGCAGGAGATTTTATAGATGTTGTAACATAACTATATAATATATTTTTTTGTTATTGATAACCTCTATAAAACTTTAGTATATCACTTTCCTCTATTATCAATGATTTCCGCAGCTTACGCGATATAGGGTTATTTTTGGTATTTTTTTGACACATTGGGTTACATTATTATTGGAGTTTTCATACGGAACCCTAACGTTTTTAAAAATACTCTATAGCCTATATTCATCAGGAATAATGTGAGGTTCTAAATGTGAAAGAATTTATCACATCGGTCCAGTAGTTTCGGAGCCTATTCAATACAAACAAACAATTAAATCTTTCCTTTTTATGATATTATTATCACAATGTTTTTATGTCTACACCCGTTTTCATACTGCCATCTATCGAAACGAGACAAAAGGCAACTAAATTCTATATTTAATAGTTTTAAATATGAATGCCAGCCGTAGGCACTAAACAAGCTAAGAGGCTGTAATAAGTACCTACAACTTTCAACACTTCCGCTCTTTTTAGAAGCTCCATAATGTGATAATAGGATCGCAGAAGAAGCAAAATTTGGATTCTCCTGCAAGTTGTATTCTTTTTGTGTATTTGCTATCACTTTTTTGCTTTTCCTTCATGTGAAGTGAAGTAATTAACTTCCATTACGGAACTTCCATGGCTTTGACTGTACTGACTTATATAAGTCTATTAAAATACTGGAAAGGTATTATATTGATATTTCCGTGCAAAAATAACCAAAATATTATTTAACTAAACTCTTCGAACTTCCGATAAATTCAGACTTCATAAAGAGTTCCAAATTGTTTTCACAAAAATTGAACGTAACTCGACAGTGCTCCTTAAATAGTACTCATTATCCTTCTATCACAGGCAAGTACAATCCCAGTAAGATGACGTGCTGGGATATATGCCGCGTGCACTGCACCATCTACGAGAGTCTGCTGGAAGACCCGATCGATCAGATCTGCGGCTTCACGCACGTCGGCAGCGGCGGCGGGGTTACCGGGGCCCACGTCACTGCCTGGAACCCCACCGACTTCGCACGCCTTATGAAGTGGGGAGAGGTAAGCTGGTTTTCGTTATGGTTGGTCGCAGAATGGGCGAACGACTTTTTTATCGCGAGACCCGATCGATCAGATCTCCGGCGTCACGCAGTTCGGCAGCGGCGGCGAAGTCACTGGGCCCACGTCACCGCCTGAAACCCCACCGAATTCTCACGCCTTATGAAGGAAGAGGTGAGCTGGTTTTCGTTATGGTCGGTCGCAGGATAGGCGAAATACTTGTATATCGCGAGACCCGATCGATCAGATCTGCGGCGTCACGCACTTCGGCAGCGGCGGCGAAGTCAGCGAGACCCACGTCACCTCTTGGAGCCCCAACGACTTGCCGCGTCTCATGAAGTGGGAAGAGGTGAGCTAGTTCTTAAATGTGAAGCATCTTTCGTCATGACCGTTCGTAACATGGGTGATCGACTTCTTTATCGCAAGACCAGATCGATAAGAGCTGCGGGGTCACCAGCTCGGGGCCTACGTCACCGTATGGAACCCCACCGACTTGACCTGCCTAAGTGGGAAGAGGTGAGCTACTTTCTAGCGCATGCAGTTAACTTTCATCTTTTCCTATCATAGAATAGGTCTGCGACGTGAGGCACGTTGGCAGCGGCGGTGGGGTCATCGGGGCCCACGTCGCCGTTTGAAACCCCACCGACCAATTGTTAACACAAGATGAGAAAGAGTTCTAAGTTTATTTAGTTTAATGTTATTTTTTCCAATCTGTTTTCCTAAAGCTCATTTGAAAGTTTGTAATATAACATTCGTTTTTATAATCCAGTTACGAATTGTGGTCATAAACTTACATGTAACGAGCATGCATTTTAGTTATTGACGACAAAGAAAGGATGATGTAAGTAATAGGTGTATTGTTGATAAAACATAGAGAAACGTTACGTACGTTGTGAAAATTGACGAAAAACGTGATAATGACGAACGCACACAGTATTGACCGACTTTTCTATATCGAGTGACCGGTTTTGCATCACTAAGTATTACATAAGGAAAAATTGGTCATATACCAAATAAACATAGTGTGTAGGAAGTGCTGTAGGATAACCATTTAAACACACTTATATAGGACAGCCCCTACATTGAATATAAAAAAACTTAGGAAGGTACAATGTACCAAATAATTGAGGTCCAATGAGCCATATAATTGAGGTCCAACGGGCCATATAATGAGGTCCAATAGACCATATAATAGAGGTCCAATGGGCCATATAATTGAGGTCCAATGGGCAATATATTTGAGGTCCAATCGGCACTTATTGCTTTCGGATCGAATGTTGAGGGTCCAACGGGCACTAGACCAAAAATAAATGTTACATTACGCATAAAGTTATAACCTACGCAGTTTTGAAGCTGCTTCATTAACAATATATTTGTATGTTTTTAAAATTTATTTGATCAAAAATAAACTTATATTTCTGCTACTTGAAACTTATAACAGTAAGTGGGCCGTTAGATGTGTCCCGGAGTATACTTAACAAATCTTAAATGGCCCAGACGTTAGATTTTAAAATACCTACGCCAGAACACCCAGATTTATTATTTGGAATATTTTCCCGCAGTAAAACGTAGCCTATGTGTTAATTCAGGATGTCAGCTAACTCCATACCAAATTTTATTAAAATCGACCCAGCCGTTGAGACGTGAAGAAGTAACAAACATACACACTCACAAACTTTCCCCTTTATAAATTAGTGTGATATATAAATATAGTTCCATTTCCAAAAAAAACACAAAAACTTTTCTAAAGAAAGAAGATTGTACAAGGATACCTATAAAAATTAATTATAACGATAGATATAAAATCTACGCGAAAACATTTTGGCCTCACTCAGGCGCCTTACACATATTTTTTAAACAAATAGTTTGCCAATACATAGATATGGTAATGATCAAAAACTTATATAATATTATGCGAAAAATGGGACTAATAGACTAAAATCTGGGCAAGGCTAGCTAGGCCTGTCACTTTCCAAAACAAACAAATTATATTTGCTATGAACGTAACCGAACTGGTTTGTGAGAAAGACTAGCCATTGTGATTGTTAAACCGCCAAAACTACTAAGAGCAGAATGCCCGCACATTTCCTTATTTGGACTTTTCTCGTCGTGTGATTTTCTGTTAAGTTTTTCATTTAAATGGAAAAAAATCTACACCTGATAAATTTACAAGTACAAATTACATATCAAAATAATTAAATATACTGTACTATTATTATATCTGACCTTTCAATCTATTATTCTAGTATCTGTCCTAAGAAGTGAGTTTAATGTAGTAAATTACTGTATTACACCTAGGTAGGTACTTGAAAGAAAAACTTTCGTACCTCTTTAAAATACATTTTGCTCAACAATTTTGCATAAAATAAGATTTAAAATATTTTATTAAAAAAGTGCATACGAAATACATTAGTTAAATTAGTAATATAAACATTGCACATTTTATCATACGTTCAAATGCAATACATGTGTACTTTTAGAAGAACCGCTTAGTACTCAACATTTCTTGGGAACCCCAAGAAATTTATATATACCTAACTACTTATCTGTTATTTATCTCACGTGATTTTACTTGTAATCAAAATATTGAACAAGAGATAGGCATATCCAAAATTATTTTTTCCATTGAATGTCAATGTGAGATTATGATGAATGGTATGCGTTTTCATTTCCTAAAGCTTACGACAGATCGAGAGTATGTACAAAGGCGTAGGTAATTAATTTTTGGTTGCATAATGTTGACTAAACTCATGTGTGTTAGGGTGTAGTAAGCGTGCGGCCCCATAATTCGCTTTTTTATTGCTTGGATGATTAATTGAAACCTTCCAGTCAGCGAACCATATCCATATGTTTGCGTGGACACGTTAGTGATGGCAAATAGATAGTTGATACTTCACATGCAAACTATGTAGATTGCGCTTTGGAGTTTAGCCTCCTTTATAGAGGTCGATTTAAATGGGTTATACTTAAATTATTGATTAAAAGTGACTGAATAAACTTTGGCCTTATCCTTATCGACATTTCAAAATATACTTACTCACTTTTATTGTCGCCTAAATAAAAAACGTGGATGACAGCAACTAAGTAGTATGTTTTTATAGTTAAGAAATTATTGAAAATTTTATTTATTTCCCGCTCTACCTTTGAAGATTGTTTCTATGATTTCTTTTCTTTAGATATAATAAAACAAACAGTTATATGCTTACCTACAAAGATATAAAAAAAAACAAGTGATACAGTTTGAAACCGAAGTAGTATTTTTAGAATTTAAACCGAAGCAATACTCAGATACTTACTACCATGTTTCTGATGGCACTTCATAATCATAATAAACTCGCAAACATTTAACGAACACGAACCAGTCTTGATTTTGACCTACTTTAAGTAAAGCAAGGCTTAGACCGGTTAGGTTTGACGTCATTATTATGAACACTTATGACATAACAAGAATCTCGAAATCAACGCAGAAGTTTAGTCATCCTCATCATTCATAAAACCATTTAAGTATTATAACATTTTGTAATATAATTTCATTGAACTACACTGACCTGCAAAACTAAGTATCAAACTTTTTAAAATTGTAATAATATGGGTCGAGAGCGCAACAAGACGTGCGTGTTCAACTCTTCCCGAAAAGCATGATAGTTTGAGGGTAACACGGCGAAATCTGAAACGCTACTAGCGTCACGAGTGTCACATGCGACAATATATGTATATGAGTGATGCGTGCGCTGCTTCATTCCCCTATGCCTTATGCACCACCTAATGTTAGGTTATTTAAGAAAAGGAGTTTCACTTCAGATGCATGGTCCGTGCACACATTTTTTTAATTTTAAATCTCTAACTTCATTAATTTGGAAAAAAAGTCATTCAAAAATGTAATATTTAGTTTAGCAGGCCAAGTATAGGTATCACTCATTTGACCTGGGTGCAGCGTGCGTAGTTGACTTTCCCAAATTTTGGATATTATTTACTTATTGTTGTTCATCGAACTCTAAGTAGGACACGACATTACCAAATTCGCGATATAAATCGATAATAAATATTGAGTTAGGAGTTACAACCCCTGGTACTCTGACAATATCATATTTAGTAATAACCTTACTTTTTTAATCGTTTCAGCAATCGTTACCTATGCGTCATCAAGAGTTCCACCTTATCAATATACCTGTAGCTGTTAAATACGTCATCGATTTCGCCAAAAGCAAAGTTACACCGAAAATGGCGGACCGAGTATATGTAAGTGTTTGTTGATTTATATTCAGACAGGATTCTATATAAGAAATTGTTTCAAGGATAAAAGAAAATCGAAGTTATTTGTTGTAGCCATTACTGGCCTTGTAACAACATACAACAAATCTGCAAAGGACTTGATTGAACTATCCCCACCTTGCCGAATTTATCTCCTACCCCGTGAAGTTCTGTCATCTTATTCACCTACAGAAAAACAACACCACGAAGAGTTAATGTTATTAGTACTTATTATATTTGGTCTACTGTAAGGAGGAGGTTATTACTTCAGATGGGCGCCCAAATAAGCGCAGTAAATCAGTTATGGCCTACATGTCTTTTCTTTTTTATTCAGCCTAAAAGAGCGATCGAGTTTCGTTTCCGAGTTCATTTGACTATGAATGCATTATAATCTCTAGATTATTCCTCTAGACCAGACTAAGATAGAATTCTTGCTATCCTAGCATGGAGACATTATTATTTTTTAACTAGGGTGGCGAAGTATTTAATGATAAATTATTATGATTTCAGGTTCACTCAAACCAGTCACATTTACACAAATGCCTGGACCCCTCGTGTCTTCCAACTGTTCACGGAGGAAAGATTCCCATGCATGATATGGTCGCGTACACTAGACAGCTTTTGTTCGACCAAAGGAAGAACGTGTGCGCTTTGAACGAAATGGAAATTCTAAGCACCAGAGGGATTTTATCCTCAAGAGGCAAGCCATTGAAAGATACAGGCTCTGTAGAAGGAAGCTTTAGAAAACTAGAAATAGATTGAAGTACCACTTTTTCTAGGTTAATCTACACGTTAAGACGATTACGTGATAAAAGAGCAGAGACGGTGCGATGACGCATCGTCAAAAAGTAATAGTGTCTTTTTTTGGTGAATGACACACGATAATGTATCTAGCTGAGCAGGGCTACTATGTAAGAAATAGCATTTTGCGATCGCTTAAACTGATTCAGGTTTATGAATGAAATCTCATGCAAAGCGCAATCTTCATCATGTTTTAGAATATAAACGGAGGTCACGAGAGGTATCTTTAGCTTTCACGAGTTTTAGCGTCAAGTGGTCGCGAACAGCACAAATGATTTGTCTATGTAAACAGTTGCAAGTTAGATATTAGACCTGCCGGCTTTTAGTTTGAACTGAATTGACACTATGAAATGTATATGAAAATAAAGACGTACACGTTTCCGTTTGGTTTGCTACGTCCAGTTTTACGGAGAAAATGACTTACCCCATAAGCTTAGATATCTGATACTGTCCTCATCAGATTAAAGGGCTTTGCTACAAGCGCGTTAAACAAAATTGGTTTTAACATTCAACGATAATAAATACAACTAGATACAACATCACGAACGAAATCGTGGCCGAAACCTATCCAAACGGTACATTGGGCAATTCATGGACCTCCGTAACATGATCGCGTAGTAAAAAAATATAAGGCATTATTTTAACATTTAAAGTCACCTTAAATGCATACTATATAAGGTCTTAATTAAAACGCATGCGTCAAAGAATTATGACAATTCGAAATGCAAGCTCGTAAATTTTTACGAAGAATATAGACCTTATTTCTTTGTCTGTACACGCAATTCTGAACGCGCTGTTAGCAATATAGCAGGTACGGACCGCGAGGAAAAGAGACGGCTATATTTACCGACCATGCATTTGAATAATACAAATATTTTCTATTAAATCAGTTAGTAGTAAGTATAAGAACAAAATTTGCTTCAAATGCGTTAAATTATCAACATTGATTAGATGCTTGTGGAAAAAACGACACTTTACGTACTATAAGGAGCTCTGCGGCATCTTGACTTTTCAACGGTCCGCGCGTGACTGTAAACCAAGAAGTGCTTGAGTGGTGTTCAAGCACTTCTTGATTGGGACACATTTTGAGCGCACGTGGTGTATCTAGGGTATTAAATATCGTAGTAACATACTCTAATTTCATACATAAAAACCTATTTAATGTTACGTGGTCAATTTTCTATGTGTCAAAAAATAGACGTAGAGTTGATTGATACAATTGCGTTTGGTGCAGTTACATTATTCTGTAAAAACGTTTGGTTCAGTACTGATTTCATTGGATGTTTAGAGTTGCGAATTGAATAGACACAGACTTCATTTCACACGCCATGAATAAATTCAGCCCATTAAACGGCGACATTACTGCATAAAATCAGATTTTTTCCTGTTGAGCCTGTTTGAAGTGAAGTCGATGTCATACTGCAATATTTTTGTAGGCTCTAAACACAACCCTGAATAGTCAATGATAATTTTCTACGGATACAACTTTTACACTTTCGAGGACTTTTATATGTTAGCTTTACATTTGTGGACATTCATTGTTTTACCCATATTATTTTGTAAGCACCTCCTGACCTAAGGTAGCGGAAGTAGGGAAAGGTAAACTTAGGGGAAGGTTAGATAATATCACAAAATGTTGTAGGTATATTTTGTGACATTACTATGTGTGCATTCGACGTAGCAAGTTGGAATAAAACAAATACACAATAATGCATATTTGAAGATGTACATACTTTGTAATGCATGATCGCATCGCGTAAACCATGTAAATAAAAGTCAGACTAAACTTAGCTCCCTAAACTGTAAGTTTTTTTACAGAAATATTTTTAGCCTAGATTATTACTCAAGCCCACACTTTATTTTAAGCTTATGTAATGTTTATTCTATGAAGGTGCTGTCCCACGATCTGTGTTGTCGCGGGGGAGGCCGTGCCGCGCAGTGTTGCCAAACGTATGAGAACTCTAACGTTCGAGATTTTGCATTATCTATACATAATACGAGGTAGATAGATACCTATCTCGTACACTTTGATATGAGATTTGGACAATGTTGACTTTTTGTGTCATGTACACAAACCAAAAATATTATCATAAAGAAAATAAATAGCCACTCCACAAAGGATCGTCTCAGTAAGTACAGGTTCATTATGCCATCACTAGAAGCATCCTTATTCGTATCATTGTATCATTACCTCGTATCATGTATTGTTACTGCTAAATCTCGAACGTTAGAGTTCTCACACGTTCGGCAACCCTGCGCTACGCAGCCTCGCCCGCGACAACACAGGTCGTGGGTCAGCGCCTTAAGTCATACGCCTACTTAGATTTTAGCTTTATTTTAATATAGGCAGAAATGTGTTCTATTATACTTACTTTCGTTCTGTTAAATAAAATGATTTTATATAAATGAAAACACGATGTTTCATTTTGTTGTAGCAAAAACGCAGTTGTTATATTACGGTGGAGAAAATAAAATTATTAATAGAAACATGAAATTATTATAGTATTCGACAGTATTTTGTTATTACCGACATGATTTTACTTAAATACCTAATATGCTTCTAAAGTAAACGCCAACACCAAAAGACTTATTAGGTGCAACTTCCTCCGTCAAATATTTTATCCTCGGAGACTTATGATTGCCCGTTCTGTCCGAGTAGGGTAGTGCCAAAGAAACTTTTATAAAGGTACCGAAAGGTGCTTCTACACTGTGCAAATAAATAGCTGAAACAAGTAAAGATGAGAAAGACGAGCTTAAGAAATGCTAAAAAGAATTCGACACGGCCGCGTCAGGGCTGCGGTAGCATAATGATCAGTGCATTCGCCCGGATAGCGAAGCGTGGGTTCGAGTCCCGTCTACTGCCAGGTCCAAGTGGATTTTTTCCAGTAATATTTTCTTTAGATTTAAACTTCCAGCAGTTACAATCTTAAATAATAAAAATTATAAATAAAACCTAAGTAATTCTTAAAACAATCAAATTTCCTACCTGTTGCTAGTTAAATAAATAAATATTACCAACACTCACACCAATTAGCCTAGCCACAAAGTAAGCACTGTAAGGCTTGTGTTATGGGATACTAGGGTAACGGATAGAATACATATACTGTACATATACGAGTATAAGTATATTTTTATAGAAATACATATTAAACATCCATGACTGGAGTACAGATGCTCGTATTCATCACACAATCATCTGCCCCCACCGGGATTCGAACCCGGGACCTCTCGAGTCGGCGACACTATGAAACCCGGCGTACAAACCACTCGACCACGGAGGTCGTCACGCCGATATTAACCGAGTTTAAAGAAAAAAAAACAATCAAATTAATCTTTTATATGTTTTATTTGTCAGATAATTGTACACGATTTTGAAATATGAATACAATAATAATAAAAGCGAACAATTTGACTAGGCATAGGAAGCGGCAAACTTCTTGAGCAAATCCACAGATAAATTAACCTGCGCAGCAGACGTTCTCGTATGTAAAATTGTTACTGCGCAGGTTTCCTTCTCTATGGTCGATGCTCAAGAAGTTTGCCAGGGTGTATACTACGTATTATATTCTCGTCCTTTATTAAAACTTTTCGTAATGATAGATAATGAATATATAAACCGAGGTCCCTACTTATATTGAGTAATTAATTAATGATATATTATTAATAGTATGTAACTGATCCTAACAAATTAAGGCAATCGAACATTTAATGTAACGAATGAGAATGAATACACGTAAAAAAGGTATGGTAAAAGGTATTTTTGGTATAATTTAAGAAAGTGACACTTAAATCTATATACCTAGATCTGTATAGAATAATTAGTATTATGCAAGTTACGCTGTTATTAGGTACACTTCAAACGATTGATTGGTTTTAAATGTAGCACAATGGCATATATGTTAAGCGGGCTTCACTACCCGCGACACCAACCATGATCCAAATTGTTGTTTCAAACCAAAATTAAAGTAAGCAAGTATATGTAGCGGCAAACGTCTTGAGCAAAACAGGCAAATAAACTTGTGCAGTAGACGCTTTAGTATGTAAAATTGATACTGCGCAGGCTTCTTAGTCTATGGTGGTTGCTCAAAAAGTTTGCCGGGATGTATAAGAAGCAAATGAAAATTAATAAACACGTATGCATTTGGTTTTACTATGATGTTAGAGCATAGGGCATTCCCACTAGAGCAGGCGGTACTCAATCTTGGTTTCAAATCGAAATAGTCAAAGTTGGCGGCGTACGGGTAGGGTAAGCCGCGTTTTGATTGGACACGTCAGTGTGTCGTCACCTGCGGATGACAGATTCGGTGAAACGATGTATGGCGACGTTTAAGGTCTTTTTATACGCTTATGCAGTTTTCTACATACTACTATACTAGTAGAGATGTGCGTTTTTAGATATTTGTGAAATCGATGCGCATCGGTATCAGATAAATGGCATTGGATCCGCGCACCGATCACATCGCATCGATGCCAGTGAATGTCAGTATCGTAGGTAGTATCACAAACTTTTCAGTGCCGGTGGCAAGAATTGGAACTACAATTTATCCATAGCATTGTGACATTTTTATGACATATTTGTTCACCGCTAGCGACATCTTCACCGGCACATGAGTTTGTGGCACTGTTGCTATAGTAACGTTGACAAAAACTAGATGGCATCGGCATTAAATAACGGCATCCAGTCGCATCGGATGCACGCATCCAAACCTGGCATCGTTATCGCGCATCGCTATTCTAAAAACGCCCACCCCTACATACCAGTCACTAGTGGAGGTGCTCTCTGAGGTAGGTATACTCTTAGATTAAAACAAAAAGGGAAGATACGGTACGCTCATACTAGCATCAAATAAAATATGTTCCGACTCAAGTACAAAAGTAACTCCCACACACGCACACGTCTGTATATAAACATTCAATCGAGCGAGACAGAACTGTACGCTTCAACGCAGCGCGAGCGAACGGCGAGTCTGCTTCCGAGTCCCTAGGCTGAGCTGTATTTTTTCCTTTTCTTGATAACAATATGGTGATTACGAAAATAAAATACACGACAAACCGCGATTTTTAGAAAAAATGTTGCCGAAGCACTTGTTATTTGATTTTGAACTATTTGTGATCTTTATAAAAGCTGTGAAGGCTTTGTTTTATCTTTATAACATAGAATATACGCAATATTGTTATATTGAGTGCTCATGCAGCGTATTTGAATGTCCAATTGTGACTAAAGCGAATTGTGGTCATACAGCACAATTTAAGCGGATCACTTTTGAGCCGCGAGTGCCGTATCTTCTCTTTTTGTTTTAATCTAAGGGTATACTATATTGACAAGCGCTGATCCAGCTTAAAAGCTTATATGTTTACTAAACATAGGGCCGATTTAGAGGTGTGGCCCTGGACCCCAAATCTGGGACGGACCAATTACGGTGATTAAATCCCTTTTCCCTTCTATCTCTATTGAATTACTTTAATTAATTAATTGCCTTACCTTGAATCCGGCCCTCTGTTTACTACCTATTTTATGTGTACAAACTAATAAATAAAATAATGCAATATATTTTTAAATTGGTACAATATAATATATATATATATATACAGTGGTGGTCACATAATTAAAGACACTCGGTAATCGACCATAAAAAACTTACATAAGGTACTTGTGGCAGATAGACACGAGATGTCATGTTACTCTTTGCTTGGCTCTTTGGTATTGGCTTTGGGCTACACTTTGTTGGCAGCTATCAAATATAGTAGAAGAACATTTGCAAGAAAACTATACTTAAGATTACAAATATGTGTTATAATTGTGAGGGATGGGAAAAGAAATAAACGTAAGACTGTAAGTAAAGCTCTTTTCATTCAACGAAAATCTACCAAGACACTCTTCAGTACTAAAATTGGTATTTAATCTAGTGTAATTGTTATTAAACTATACATGACGTTGTATTTTTACAATGTGGGACAAAATATAGATGTGTTCGTTAGTAGTGTATGGGAACATAACACAAACTTTTTTAACGCACTTGTAGCCGGCCAGCTAATTAAAGACAGTAAAAGCTGTGTTCTGTATCAGTTCGAACGTATCAGTTCTGCAGGCCAATTATGCTCGCCAATTGTGATATTGTTTTGATGTCAATTTCACAATAACGTATTATGCTCCCCGAAAAATGCGATATCAAAATGACATCAACTAGACATCAACTTATGCGTATTATGATCAACTCTTTAAAATGATATCAACTTAAATGCGTATTACGTTCAACTTTTTGACTTAAAACAGTATCGCATAAACGTCAAAAAAGTGATACAGGATATGATATTGATATGATCTTGATGTGACATAGGAATTTTTCATAATACCATTTAAAAACAATGTCAACTTGGCATCAACATCACATTGACATCAAATATGATAATCCTAATAAGGATTATATCAATCACTAAAGCATAATTGACCTGCTGATCCCTTGAACGGATCTTTTTTTGTCAACAACACCATCTTAGAGTATTCCCGCAGAATAGTTTCTCTTGGCACGTTTTCGGTCGTGTTGAACTTCTTGAAATGTTTTAAATGGCATTCATAACCATGTCCTTAGAACAGTTCAAGTTGTTTGCTATTTTTCTGTGTCATCAATCTTTATTATGAAAGTTGAAAATAATCTTCCTTGTGGACGAATCGCAACTCTTGTATTTTCTCATATTGCTGGGTTTAAAACGTATTAATTTTAATTAAAAAATTAGGTTTTATATTTAATATCGACGTTTCATGAAAATACGCGGCAAAACAAAGAAAAACAGAATGCAGTTTTTTCTTTTTTTTTTTAAATTCCGAACACAGCTTTTACTGTCTTTAATTACCTGGCCAGCTACAAGTACGTTAAAAAAGTTTGTGTTACGTTCCCATACTGAGCAGTGTGTATTTTTTGTCCCACATTGTAAGAATACAACGTCGTGTATGGTTTAATAACAATTTTAGCTAATGTTAGTACCATAAGTATGTTTTTTGTGGTTAATTAGGGGGTGTCTTTAATTATGTGACCACCACTGTATACATAATAGAGAACAATTAAATACGGCACTATAGAAAACTTAACTTAAAAGATTTATATAGTATAATTTGTAAAAAACTGTGTGTAAAAAACAAGAATACGCGTATTTCTAATTACAGTTTAACATCATTCATCATTATTTGTCATCATTAAATGATTAGAAAACGAAGAAAGAGTGCTAAAATAAAAGCTGGTTAGACAAGTAGATCAAAACTATCGGTATCAGATTAAAAAAGAAAACAAAGGTATGTATGTAACGTATATATAATTTGCAAGTGATATAAAAGCAAGATAGAGCCTTATAATTTTTTCAAAAATCTTAATACGAGGTTATCACTTTGACATGAGCATGTATTGTCTATCTCTTTCAATTACATTAAAAAGTAATAATGCAAAATTCAATATTGTTTATAGTCTAGGCTGTTACAAGGACTTGTGAATGTCGAAAAGCTACGCCATGGGTTCGCAAATCTACGGCGGGTGCCCTTGTACTGAGAAGAACCGGCAAGAATCTCAACAAGGGCTGTTTTTTTCTTCCTGCATTATATACAGCCGATAAATTGAAAAAAAAAACGACGGGTTGCACTCCGGGAGTGAAGGCAGAAGTGAAAACTTGAATATTAACGTTGTGCATTTTTGATACTTTGGAATGATAAGGGAATAATTTTGAACAATTGCTTTAATTATCAGTATAAAAGTACTATAATTTATGTGGTAGAATACGCTTACTGCGCCATCGTACACAAACATGACAATTTATATTACATTAAAAAGTTTATCTCTCAGAAAAATCAACTTACAAGAATCACATTTCAGCGCACCTAGCGACATCTATTGTAAAAAAAAAAACACATTTTCTTCGCAATAAAGCTGCCACCTGGACGTCCTAGATAGAACCTTATTACTATAATAGGATAAAATATTACTATGTTTCATCCAATATATTGAAAGTCAGCAACCATTCCAATGAGGACTATCGCGTATGAATCCGCCGCTAGAGGCGCTAGTGTAGCGTGAGGTCTCCGAAATGTCAAATGTTATTGCTTGTTGGTTGACTACGCGGGTTTATTTCTTATTAAAATAATGTTGTGAATAATTGGTAACAATTCGGCTTAATTATGGCAAATATGAGTTATGTGGCAATGAATGTCAGTTATTAAAAATTTGAGCTTAGAAAAATGATTATGTTCCCATTTTTTCCGAATAAAACGGAACTGGGCGTCACTGTGGCATGGCCTATTATGTTTAGGATATGGTTCTTTTGTGTTAAAATACGATCTAAATGTAACTTTTGATTTCATGTGCGTATTAACAAACTTTAAAAGTTACAATTTAGGACCTCACTCAACAGTGGCGCCATCTGGTGAGGCAGAAAACGGTAGCCCTCATTTTATTGTTTTCATCTTACGAATTTTCGATTAGGTCGGAGTAGGACGAGAGTTAAACAATTTTTACCCATTACAAAAAAAGTGTACAACGCCGCTAAAGAAGCTTTCACTTCAAAAATTTAATAATTACTTCAAGTCACTTTCCATTACGAACGTAAATGGTATAAAAATATGTCTAAAAAATATAAAAAACGGATTTAACATATTTTGGAATGTTTAGAAATGCAGTATCATTATCCGACTTTATTGGTAATAGTAGAAAGGATCGATATGGATTTTGTTGCTATCTCAGCTCTCTTTCTTTAATCCATTATTCTGTTTAAAATATTAACACTTAAACACTTCTGTTTTAAATGTAATGAACAGGAAATACCATATATACAATGCAAAGAGATGGCGCTGCTTTGCAGCTTAAGAAGGGCTATAAAGAATGCGACACGGCCATCAGGGCAGCGGTCAGTGCATTCGCCCGGATAGCGAAGTGTGCAGATTCGAGACCCGTTTGCTGCCTGGTCCGCGTGGATTTTTTTCTAGTAATATTTTCTTTAGATTTAAACATCAAGCAGTTACATGTTTAAAAACTAAATATTATAACCATATATTGTTTATTTTTTTGTTTCTGTCATCCTTATAGTATCCGTAAGTAAGTTAAATATTAAATTACTTGTTTTTTTCTTACACTAAGTTTATTATGCAGCATCTCAGACTTTTAATCACTAATGAACACTTAACCATTGATAACCATTAAATTGCTAAATGTTGAGATTATTTTATGGAGTGTTAAACTTTTTTATGAATAAAGTATTTGATTTTTATTTATTTAATATTATTGCACTTAAAAAATATCTGGCTATATACAGACAGCCACCTCAAGTTACCACAAACTATCGTCATTGTCATTAAAGCATGAATCTTATAGCGAGCAAAATAAAGCTCAAATTCAGTTGAAGAAACTTATAGTTTTTTGGGTAACTTGACCCGTGACTGGTTTGTACGTAATAACACAAACTGATCTGATAATAATTAGTAAAACAATAGTACAGTAAGTACAATAGTAGTTAACTGGAAATAAATTTCTATGAGGTTTTGTATTATACCAAATAACAGAGAAATAGTGAGTATTTTTTACAAAATGTTGTCCTGCTGTTATTGAATCACTATTTTTCTACATATCTATTTATTGCACGGTCTGCTTATCAACTAGCTTACATCTAAATATCACATCAGTCGGTTAAATCGTTTCTCCACTGCGGCAGAGTTTGCATACTTGAATACAAATATTTGGGCAATTGTTTAGTCTTCCTACCAAATATTATGTAAGATGGCGATAGGTGCTGTCGGCTTATAGATTCAGCAAAGAAGTTATTCGCTTCAGCGAGCTGAGCGGGCGCCGGCGGAGATTTCGAAAAGTCACCTGTGCAATGGAAAGTTGCGTAAGCACGACACAATATGATAAAAAAACTGAGGAAAAGAAATTATCATAAAAGAATAAAAAAAAGGTTCAATAGATCTCGATCGACCCTTTTTTCTTCTTTTTCAGCTTCTAAATATAGTGAACAATTCCTGAATTGCTTAAAACATTTACAAATCTTTTCTCACCTCTTATTGTTATAGTTGCTTCTATATACTACTACCTAGTTAGTTTTTAAACAGGAAAATGCAACCATGAAAATTTGTTTACGATTATTGTTACGACGATTTAAAAAGTTGACACGGTTGAGGAAATTGTCCATTGTCAATAATTGCCTTCACAAAATAATTGATCTAAATAACCTTGTTAGAGTCTGTCTAATGAATCGTGACCCTTCAAAAGAGCGGCATATTTAAAAATTCTGTAGCTGTGAACACCGCCTTTATAGGGACAAAATAGACTTGATACTTTAAAATTAACAGATTAATGAAACATTATAACCGACTTTAAAAATGGTGGTGGTCCTCAATACAGCTACATAGGTATATTTTTTAACCTCATAGCTCTGAGATTTGTAGACGGATTTTGATGATTGATGATAATGATTTGATTTTCCAATAACCTATTCGGTGTCCAGTGACTGGCAATTTACCCAAATTTTTTAGGAAAATACCTATCATTGATAATATCGGTTCTAAATATTGCTCTCTCTTTAGATTTCTATATTGTCTACACTTTCTGAAAGAAACCAACAACAATGTTTATGATAAAAGAAAAAGAAAGAAAATAGTTACCCAAACGAAAGTATCAAAACCCACCCACCCAACAACTCGCCAATTCGTAACGTCAAAGTGGCAGTTCTAATGTTGCAGTGCTAATGTTCATTAGACAGACTACATTAAACCTTTAAAAAAAAAAGGTTTGCCCGCGAAGCTATATAATATATCCGTCGTAAATAAAAAGAAAAGTTTTTTTTAATTACATAGAGCAATACAGCATAGCGTTGGTATATTAACAGTCCGATACTGAGTTTTCTAGTATCGTAAGCTCGGAATCATACAAATTTTCTGTTTCAAATAAAGCACAGGTAATAAAAAAACATAAAACATTTACGTGGTACTAAAGGGCATATTTACTTTTGTTGATTGATTGTTGAAGTTAAGCAACTTTCGTAGTGGTCGGTCATTGGATGGGTGACCAAAAATTTACTATCTCAAGCTCCTCCGTGCTTCGGAAAGCGCGTTAAGCCGTTTGCCCTACTGCATCTGCAGTCGTTAGCAACCACCAATACGCACACGGCGAACGTGGGCCACGGCACCATGTCCTTATTCCAACCATATGGAAGGCCTGGGCCCCAGCAGTGGGGATATTAATAGGATGATGATGATGGCCTATGGACGTCTGCAAAACCAGAAGCAGCTATCGTAATCGCGCTGTTTTCGAAACACCTTCACGTCTCTTATTAAGACACCCGCACACCTATGAGAAACCTTTAAAAGATAGTTAATTATAATATCATATTCACCAATAAATGCTAGGATGAGGGCTGATGACGAATGCTGAGGAAATAGGGGAGATACACGACGCCAACCAAGCGCCTCGTACATCTGACCGTTTGACGATATCAGGAAATTGTAGGGCAGCGGAATTTGACTGCCATCCGTCTGGTTCTGGAAAGCAAACAACGGAAATGAGTTTAAATCTCAAAGTATCAAGATTTTTGAAGTGAACTTTCTTCATGCATATTTGGTACTTTTGGGATAAGTTAAAGCCAATGCCGAGTTCAATAACTTGCGTAGCAGTCATGCTCGGAGGTCAATTTTAAAATTTTGTAAAGAAGCTAAGGGGAGCTACTTAGCCGGGGAGCTACTTAGTTTTCACAGAAACTTTCACGATGCCATACGAATACGGAGCTGTCAAAGTTCGTGTTTGGGCCTCTGATGTGTGTGTGTGTTATATTTAGCTACAATTTGAACTTCGATCCTTTGGTATCTTCATACATTAACTGCTGCACTACGACAAGTATTTTTCTTTTATTTATGATTCTATAATTTTCTTGACAAGCAAGAAGTTAAATTGAACTGTCATCTCTGTGTCCGGGCGTAAGCGTTATGATAATTCTAAGTAGAGATACACTTTCTCACGTAAGTAATTACAAAATATTCATTTAGAATTACACAACTAAAATAACAGGCGGTATAAATTATAAAGGTAGTAATGGTCTGCGCAGACGAAGGACTTAGTCAGCTGAGGACAAGAGACCCTCAATCGAGAAAAACTTATTACTAACTAGCTTTTGCCCGCGACTTCGTCCGCGTTATCGTCGTTTTTCGTAAAAAAGTAGCATATGTGTTACGTGGTTTTGATGTGACAGACAGATTAACTTTCGTATTTTAGTAGGGAAATATAATACTGTTAAAAATATCACAATAAGGAACCGCAGAATATTATTATTATCACTGTGCCCCGAGACCATCAGCGTGTAACTCCTTGTATGTTATTATGTTAATGTATTGGTAATATTGTTTAGATCGCTTTCACATGAGTCTTAAGTACATATAGAATGAAAATACTTCAGCGCAAAGCTTCCGGGTAGACTACGTTGAAATTTGACCCGTCCGGAACGTGAACATAAAAAATTCTAGGACTGCTAACCCGGGAAAGACCGACATAACTGATCATGTGAAAAACAACTGACACCGAGATCTACTCCAACAACACGAAAGGTCTGCCCTTGAGCCTTATTTATTGTCATTGCATAACACACCGATACTGGGAATTGCGTTCTTTTAAATTGGAATGGAAAATTATTTGGTATTATGGGAATTCTGGGAATAAAGATGGTTTCTCCTGCACCGCAACCTATGTGATGTTAAATTCCCCTCCACAGCTCTTTACTAGCTTACTCAGAGCACCGGGGGAACAATAAAAGAAAACCAAAAAATTAAGATAATGTTATAAGTATATTTTATCCACTTTAGATACCAAAGCATAGGAATTCAGTAGTTTTTAGTTATTGCTTATATAAATCAACAAGTCCAACTATGTTTATTATTTATATAATAACTATGTTTCACTAATTATAAATATCTAAGCTGAATACAGTAGTTCAAAGTTAATGTGTATATAAACCAACAAGTTTGTCAGGAAAGGTTATAATTATAAGAATATCAGACATTCATAACACTTTACCATGTACTTACAATATAATACTTACTAATATTTTTTTTTATCCACAAATACCACATAGACTATACTGAATAAGCTATTTAGTGGATTTCAGAGGTTCTACGGCTCGTTTGATCGATATTGGTGACAAACTTAGTTAATTCTAGTTCTCAGTGAGATAACCAGCTATATAGATATATGTAAATATATGGAAATGGGTAAGTCGGGGTCCAACCTCGCCTGTTGTTTCCTTTTCACGTTCACCCGGGGTTAGTAGAGAAATACCTTGATTATGATAGGTTAAGCTGTGTATAATCTGTCCGCTGTTACGGCCGGGCTACATAAAACCGGAGAGCGGCTGGCAAATAAACTCCCGCGCCCCTTCTGGTCCGTGCACAGAACAAAAGTCTCCTTGTTAGTCCTCCAGTATTTCTTGAGGGGAACGTACAAGCCTGAAGTTCACATTGAAAAAAAATGATCAGATATGGGGAAAATACATAGATTACCACATCTGTGGTGGGTGAGGGAGTGAGGGATATTCACGGTCAATGTTTACACTTTAAAATTGGAATCAATACAGGACTGGGGGCCCGTCCCACCCGGTTTGAAGAAAATCAATTCCACGTTCACTAACTTGACAAGAATGATTAGGTATATTTGATGACAAGAATCACTATATTGTGCATAATGCAGTTCAATTAGTGCTAGGAGAATAAATATGAGATCAGATGATAGCTTACCGTTCGAATTATGAAACTATCCGTAAGTATTTTGTTTCCTATCACAAGTTACCGCCTTATTATTGCAATCGCCTTGTGAAGGTTCGTGTTCGTCCACCTACGATACAGAATATCAACAGAAAGGTTATTTTCACAGCCCAAACTTGTAAATTATGTAGGAAAAAGAGCCACTCCAATATACCTACGAAACTCAGTTCGGTTAGCGACTCCGCGCTTTTTCCGCCAATATCCTTCGGGATATAAACTTTTCGGATCTATCTCACGACTTCGACGACAATAATATGCCGTTTATTATACTTTGGGCAGAAGAAAAGATGAAAAGTTAACTGTACCACAAACAGATTGTGAAATTTTAAAAGTTGTTTTGACAATTGCTCATAGATGATAGACGGATCGGCTACTCCCAAACATGTGTCTATGATTTGTTTCCCACTTCAACTGAAGGCAAAGGCCACAGTCAAACAGACAGCCGCCGCATTCGAGACGAACCGAAGAATAAACTCAAAACTATATACCTACGCTCGCCGTAAGCTGAGGAAAAGGGAATACCTACCCGAATCAGCGAGGAAATTCAATTTCGAGTAAAATTCAAAATCGATTAAAAACAGCACCCGATAAGGAGGACTCAAATCGATCTGGGAAAGACTATTCAAAATTCAACAACTGTCAAACTCCATCCATTCATCCACGCGCCCCCACAGAGATTCACCGCCTGATTACTTTTTTTTTTTTTTTTTTTTTTATAAGTCTCAAGGCGAATATTTTAGTCGAATAGGAAAATCGACTCTTCCCTCAAGGCTACCAACCCAATCAATGAAGTTTGACAGCTACGCTGACGTAAGCGGTTCGCTATCATAGACAAAACAGCTGTCCTACGTGTGTCAGTGTCACGCTCTGTTTAAAAACAAACACTACAGTATCCCCCCACTCACGGCAGAATTCACGTAGGGAATTCGTCGAACGCCCTCGTTCGTATATCCCCATGTCTTATGTACTTTAGTTAAGATATGATTAGGTTATGTTGTATAAAATAATAGAATATTATAAACCGCTAAGTTAAGAAAAAATAAACATACAGAACGATAAATCATTGATAAATCTCTAAGTTGTAACAAAAATAGATAATAATAAATGACAATAGTAACACAAAGTGTATACCACTCAAGGCCGTACCGCAGGCATCTTTGCTCCGAAAATAGATATAATAAAAAAAAAATTATAATGTTACCAGTTATACCGCGAAAAACATAATGGTAGAAAATTAACCAAAGAGATGTTATTGGTCAAAGGCGATTTGCTCACAAAATTACATGTTGTGCGTTCGTCCATCGTGTGTCTCATTTACTGTCTCCCGAGAGAAATAAAAAAAAAAATATCATAAATATTCTATGCTCACCATAGGATATTATGATAAAAGTTGTTGTTAATACGTTTTCATTTGTATTAGCAACTTCAATAAAATGCCTTGGTAGGTAAAAAAACTAACAAGCACATTAACAAAATGTTCTCCTGGAAAAGTTAAGAGACAATTAAGTGTTTAAGCATTAATTAGGTGGCAAACAAAGAGATCACACTATCGGAGACGAACACACACATGGGTATCTAAGATGCAGTGTGATACCAAGACCCATTGACGATTTCTACGTCACGCCGGGCAGAAGGCGGAATGGGTATTCGTCGGCCGCCACATCCACGGCGATAAGTCCCTACCTAAATATCTATTCGGGGTCAGCGCTTTTGAAATCTTTTATATGCCATTTGCCTACATACTTCCCGTTTTCGTCTTCGAGCTCGTAAACGAGTGGGGAGAGTTTACGGATTATTTTGCAACGTTCATATTTCGGTGCAAGTTTGACTGAAAAGTATTTATGAGCCGCGCTTTGTTTATACGTCCGTTTCCAAATGTAATCGCCTACGTTAAAGGAAATATCCCTACGACGCCTGTTATAATATTTAACGTTCCTATCGTGGGCTTTTCGCAGTGAGTCCTTGACCTCTTTAAAGATTTCACCTAAATGACCCAGATTAGACGCATGAGTATCCCGGGGTACTATCACTAACTCGTCAAGATCGTTGAAACCGGCATAAATACTACCATCGGTCACAGCCTCCCTACCATGAACTAACATAAACGGAGTATATGACGTCGATTCGTTCACAGAGGTGTTCATAGCGAACTGGATCTTATGAATATTCACGTCCCAAGATCTATGGTCATTTTCAACGAACGAGGCCACCGCAGTGATGACAGTACGGTTATAACGTTCGACAGTGTTAACCTGAGGGCAATACACAGGACCCAAATGGACTTGCGGTATATTATATTTGGCATACAAAGATTGAAGTTCATGGCTTACAAATTGCGATCCGTTATCGGAGATCACGGTTTGAGGTATACCATGAATCAAAAAGACATGATCCTCCAGTCGCTGAGCAATCACCCTACCCGTAGCTCGACGTAAAGGAAATAATAAACAATATTTTGTAAAGCAACACACTACTACCAGCAAATAGTTGTTTTGCTGTCTGGACATCGGCAGTGGGCCAACTAAATCGATGCTGATGCACTGGAATGGCCGACAGCAAACTTTAGGTTCTCCCATGAACCCAGGAGTTGCCAGTGAACTGTGTTTGTATGCGTTGCAAACCGAGCAACTCTTAATAAAATCCACGGTATCCTTATACATACCGGGCCAAAAATATCTTAATTTTAAACGTTTATAAGTTTTTGCCACACCAAGATGAGCCGCGATTGGTTCAGAGTGGTTCTGTTTAATTATAGATTCCCTACTCTCAATCGGGATAACCTGTTTCCACTGGTAATCACCACTGAGCTTATTACTACTTTTTGTGAAACGGTATAACCTACCATCAACTATCTGAAAATTTGGACAAGCTCTAGGTTTGTCCGTACAGCGTTTAATTATATTATTATACCACGAGTCGGCTGTGGCGTCAGTGATACCTATAGATGCCACGGGAACAGAGCGGGATAACGCGTCAGGTACCACATTTTGTGAGCCACTGCGATGTTCTATTACAAAATTATAGGGTGATAATCTACAACCCCAACGCGCCAAGCGACCGGTCGGATTTTTAAGCTTCAGAAACCATTTTAGACTAGCATGATCGGTAATAACACGAAATGGCCTACTACCCTCCAGATAGGGACGGAAATGCTCGACTACATGTACCACAGCTAAAGCTTCCCGCTCGGTAGCCGAGTAATTTCGCTCGGCGGGGGTAAGTGAGCGACTACAATACGCGACCGGATGCTCCTGGCCGTCTACGGTTTGGGTGAGGGTACCTCCAATGCCAAAATTGGACGCATCGCAATGAACTGCAAATTCCTTCGTGAAGTCCGGACATGCCAAAACTGGAGCACTTGTAAGAGCCGACTTCAAGTCCAGAAATGCTTGCTCTGCCTCATCCGACCATTTAAAGGGAGGAGCACCCTTACGCGTAGAAGTGAGAGCATTTAATGGCCCGGCCATATGGCTAAAGTTTTTAATAAATCGCCTATAATATGATGCAGTTCCCAGAAAACGTTTCACCTCCTTTCTATTAGCGGGTATGGGAAAATCCACAATAGCTCTTATTTTATCGGGATCGGTACGCAAACCATATTCATCAACCACGTGACCCAAATACTTCAACTGTCTTCTAAAGAATTGACACTTCCCCATATTAATAGTTAAATTAGCCTCCAACAATCTATCTCTGACTTTACGTAGAATATCAAGATGTTCGGACATAGCAGGCGAGGAAGTTAAAATTATTAAATCATCCAAATAAATGAATATTTTATGGTTATCCGGGTTAAAATCTGGTGACCCGGATCCCAACAGCTTATTAAACTCCGGCCCAAACAAACTATCCATCAAGCGCTGCTGAGTGGCAGGCGCTGAGGTCAAACCGAAACACATGACCTTAAATTGAAATAGCCCGCGGGAGGGAATAGTGAATGCGGTCTTTTCCCGGGAATCCGGTGATAATAATACTTGATGGTATGCCGATTTAAGATCGATTGAAGACAGGAATTTCGCGTCACGGAGCTGGTCCAGGATGCTACTGATATACGGCAAAGGATAGGCGTCATGCTTTGAAATCGCGTTGAGTTTCCTACTGTCCAAACAAAAACGATAAGATCCATCCGACTTTTGCGCCAGAGTGACGGGATTGTTCCACGCACTATTGCTCGGCTCCACCACATCATCTTTGAGCATTTGGTCTAGTTGCTTGTTCATTTCGGCCAACTTTTCCGGAGACATGATATAGTAACGCTGCTTGATCGGTGGATGATCGCCCGTGTCTATTTTGTGCGTGACCAAGTGAGTCCTACCTAATCCTCTCTTCTCCGCTGATATATCCTCAAACAATCGTATTACTTCCTGAGCCTGCCTACGCTCGGACTCAGAGAGCGACTCAAAATCTTGTAAAAATCTATCGTTACAAGTGATCGAACCAATATGATTACCCCCCGGCAAATACTCACCACCCTCCAATAAGGATAGAACGTCGGGTGCTATCTTAAATTCTTTCCAGAAATTCATCCCAAAAAGTAGCTCAGTGGCGACCCCAGGTACTAAGTAGAATTTAATAGTGGCGGTTCTTCCTCCGACAGTGACTGGCAAAAATATGTAGCCCGTCACTGGAGACGACGAACCGTTTGCAGTAGTAATGTGTGTTAAGTCCCATGACTTATGTACAGTACCAAGGCCAGAAAAATGTTTTATTGCATTGTTACCTACAATAGATATTTCAGAACCAGAGTCTAGCAAGCCTATATATTTTAATTCATAAATAGTAATTTTTAAAAATGGACGGGCATCCCCTCTTGTGTTGTGAATCGGCGCTGTCAGATGTTGACATTCATTTTGACACTTTTTAATAATGTTTTGCTTATTACTATCGAAAAACCGTCGAATTACTTCCAACCACGAATCCCATTCGTGTTTAGACAAAAATGTATAACAGCGCCGATTCACACCTTCCCGTTTTTTGGAAGAGAAGCATTTTTAGCTTTCCCCTGGGAGCACTCGGGACACGATCTTGCCGTCACCCCTTTTCGGCCGCAACGATAACAAACCAAAACATGAGCTTCCCGGCATGTTCCCAAAGTGTGCCCTTCAACACGGCAACGCACACAGAACTTATCATTTCCCACCAGTTGCACGGCTGAGACCTTAGGCAGTTGTCTATTATTGCTATTCTTATAACTCAGATCTGGAGCTAAGCAAGCCTGGGTTATTTTAGGTGGTTCACTAAAATGTTGGGAACGCTCCTTGGCACCTTCCAGAAGTCTACATTTGCGTTTCAAATCTGTCCAGGACTCTATGGGATTCAAAGCTAATTGTGTAGTGTAAAAAGGTCTAATATTAAAAAGAACAATATTCAATTTCTCTTCCTCTGAGAGCGACTTTGACAACCGAGTAAAATAGTTCTGCATAATGCTAAGATAATTCACTATGCTTTCATCGGAACCCTGAGTGCGAGACCGGATCTCTTGTAACAAACGATGATCATAATCTGATGGTAAATATTCATCAAGAAGCAAGGTTTTCAACCCTAACCAGCTATGTACTTCGGATTGCACCCCACGATACCAACAAAGAGCCTCATCTGTAAACAATTCAGCTGCAGAATTGAACAATTTACCATCTGTTACACCACGAGACAAACATAACTCCTCTAAACGCTGCAAGAATGCCTTTACACAGGTTTTCCCATTAAACCGTATGTTTAGTTTATGTACGGCAGCACCAGAGTCAGGGGAAGCATTCCCAGTGCGTTCAGAAGCCGCATGGACTCTGCTATTCTCTTCCGGAGGCACCTGAGTTAAACTACTCTTAAAATGGTGCATAATGTTATCTAACTTAACCAGAAACTTGTCCAGACGTTCTTGCAGCGCTTCCAATTGAGAGGCGATGCTGTCATCATTATCAGAATCTAAGCGACTAAGTCTATGAAACAAGTGATGTGCTAATGATTGTATTCTGTTCAGTGCTTTAAGGGAACTAGCTCTAGAAGAAGTTTGAGAAGTAAGATCATCTAAACTGTCTAATTTCTCCCTAATAATATCCAACTCTGATTCTATCTCTACTTCACAAGTTAATATTTCATCAGAAGGTAAATCTTTATTTAAAGCACGTACTTGTGCCTTTAAAGCAGGCACCCCGTCCACAGGCTTCGCACCCCTAATTCTGACTTCATATTCCAACTCATCTTTGTGTAACAAGTTAAAAGTGATTGGCCTCTGTTCCATTTTGTAAGTTAAAATTACTCCTAGTGTGGCAAAATAAAGAAATGTTCAATAACAAAGTGTAATTAATATGATAATAAAATCACCTACCTGTTAAGATATATCAGTTAAAATAGTAGTGTTGTAACAAGTGTGGTTTCACACCTGAGGGTTGAAAATTGTTAGGTTCTAAAGGATTAGGTTTCTCAATGTTAGGTTTCTTCTTGTTAGGTTCAAAAAAGTGAGGTTGGTGAACTAACCTACCAAAAATCAGTACACAAGAGGGTTTTTTTTTTTTCTTTAAATAAGGGTATAAAAAAGTAAATATGACTTTTTTTGATTGTAAATTTTGAGCCAATATCGATCATCCGATGTTACAAATTATTATGTTTACAACACAGTATAACCAGATAAACAAATCTTTGGATATAAGCCAAATAATTCAGAGAAAAAAGAAAATTTAAAAAAAAAAGAAAAATCACCAATATCGATCAACCTTTTTTTGAGCAATTAATGACCAAAAAAAAGAGCAAAGCAAATGCTACAAAGCCTTGTTTCCACTTGTTCGGGCGCCACATGTGATGTTAAATTCCCCTCCACAGCTCTTTACTAGCTTACTCAGAGCATCGGGGGAACAATAAAAGAAAACCAAAAAATTAAGATAATGTTATAAGTATATTTTATCCACTTTAGATACCAAAGCATAGGAATTCAGTAGTTTTTAGTTATTGCTTATATAAATCAACAAGTCCAACTATGTTTATTATTTATATAATAACTATGTTTCACTAATTATAAATATCTAAGCTGAATACAGTAGTTCAAAGTTAATGTGTATATAAACCAACAAGTTTGTCAGGAAAGGTTATAATTATAAGAATATCAGACATTCATAACACTTTACCAGGTACTTACAATATAATACTTACTAATATTTTTTTTTATCCACAAATACCACATAGACTATACTGAATAAGCTATTTAGTGGATTTCAGAGGTTCTACGGCTCGTTTGATCGATATTGGTGACAAACTTAGTTAATTCTAGTTCTCAGTGAGATAACCAGCTATATAGATATATGTAAATATATGGAAATGGGTAAGTCGGGGTCCAACCTCGCCTGTTGTTTCCTTTTCACGTTCACCCGGGGTTAGTAGAGAAATACCTTGATTATGATAGGTTAAGCTGTGTATAATCTGTCCGCTGTTACGGCCGGGCTACATAAAACCGGAGAGCGGCTGGCAAATAAACTCCCGCGCCCCTTCTGGTCCGTGCACAGAACAAAAGTCTCCTTGTTAGTCCTCCAGTATTTCTTGAGGGGAACGTACAAGCCTGAAGTTCACATTGAAAAAAAATGATCAGATATGGGGAAAATACATAGATTACCACATCTGTGGTGGGTGAGGGAGTGAGGGATATTCACGGTCAATGTTTACACTTTAAAATTGGAATCAATACAGGACTGGGGGCCCGTCCCACCCGGTTTGAAGAAAATCAATTCCACGTTCACTAACTTGACAAGAATGATTAGGTATATTTGATGACAAGAATCACTATATTGTGCATAATGCAGTTCAATTAGTGCTAGGAGAATAAATATGAGATCAGATGATAGCTTACCGTTCGAATTATGAAACTATCCGTAAGTATTTTGTTTCCTATCACAAGTTACCGCCTTATTATTGCAATCGCCTTGTGAAGGTTCGTGTTCGTCCACCTACGATACAGAATATCAACAGAAAGGTTATTTTCACAGCCCAAACTTGTAAATTATGTAGGAAAAAGAGCCACTCCAATATACCTACGAAACTCAGTTCGGTTAGCGACTCCGCGCTTTTTCCGCCAATATCCTTCGGGATATAAACTTTTCGGATCTATCTCACGACTTCGACGACAATAATATGCCGTTTATTATACTTTGGGCAGAAGAAAAGATGAAAAGTTAACTGTACCACAAACAGATTGTGAAATTTTAAAAGTTGTTTTGACAATTGCTCATAGATGATAGACGGATCGGCTACTCCCAAACATGTGTCTATGATTTGTTTCCCACTTCAACTGAAGGCAAAGGCCACAGTCAAACAGACAGCCGCCGCATTCGAGACGAACCGAAGAATAAACTCAAAACTATATACCTACGCTCGCCGTAAGCTGAGGAAAAGGGAATACCTACCCGAATCAGCGAGGAAATTCAATTTCGAGTAAAATTCAAAATCGATTAAAAACAGCACCCGATAAGGAGGACTCAAATCGATCTGGGAAAGACTATTCAAAATTCAACAACTGTCAAACTCCATCCATTCATCCACGCGCCCCCACAGAGATTCACCGCCTGATTACTTTTTTTTTTTTTTTTTTTTTTTATAAGTCTCAAGGCGAATATTTTAGTCGAATAGGAAAATCGACTCTTCCCTCAAGGCTACCAACCCAATCAATGAAGTTTGACAGCTACGCTGACGTAAGCGGTTCGCTATCATAGACAAAACAGCTGTCCTACGTGTGTCAGTGTCACGCTCTGTTTAAAAACAAACACTACACCTATTAAAATTTGAGCCTCGATTACATTTTGTTGCAACTGGGTTACTTTAAGCCGAGTTCCATTGCAAATTTGTGGTGGTCTTAAATTTCGGAGCGGCTTCTTGTTCATCGGCCATTCTATTTATTGAACTATAAACTTTGCTTTCCCCCTGGACATTCGACAGTATTTTATTATTAATCTCAGATGCCTGGTCATTGCGAGGAGTTAAAATGGACCTTTCGCATAGCCAAGAATTGTTCTTATTTAATATATTTGTTACGTCACCGTAAACTGACGATGTAAGATGTTGTTGGGATTGCACTATACAACATAACTCAGGCGTCAGAATAAATTTTCCTTGGTGTAGCAGTGGATAGGTATCTTTGGTGAAGGTATTTTCTTTAATAATATATCAGAAAATTCACGATTATCCGGGTTATCTACAGTTCTCACTCGCATGTTTATAGTCAAATGCACCGATTGTATATCACGCCACAAATAAGAGCTTTTCAGGCAAGCCCTAACCTCAGCAGCTCGGGTTCCCCGTGGTATTACCGTTAAGGTTTGTCGGAAATCACCACAAAATAAAACTGTGAAAACATGGGTCGATCATTTCATCAGTCTTATATCTCTTAAAGTTCTGTCTACCGCTTCTACTCCTTTTCGATGGGCCATCGTACATTCATCCTATATGATTAAATTACACTTTTAACGAATATTTAAACACTACCAAAACAACTAATACGTGGTCCTAACTTTAGCTACCTTACACATAAAATCTAAGTGACTATTTGAACTAAAATATTCTTATAGAATTATAACCAGAAATATATACAACTCACAACAAAAAAGAAATGAAAATAAAGCTGAAACGCCTGTGCAATACTATCTACCTATACCTCCTTCACTTAAAAATAAATACTTATAACTACTTTAATTAATAAAAGTACCTACGCTTAATAATTTTTAATTTGAACGAATATTTAAACACTACCAAAACAACTAATACCTGTTTTACAAAATAACAACAAAAGAAATTCAAATAAACTATTTAAAGACTAAAAGTCGCGCTGATAAGCACGGTTTCGGTCTCCCAGGCGGGGGAGCAGATGAGAAATCCTCATGGATACCCTACAGCCGGCTGCAAGGTACTGACTAAAAACACCCGTAGGGGCTGCCTCTGGCCGGGAAGGCCTCTAAGGCTTCATCGGAAGCGATCGTCCCCCAGGGGGGGAGCGACGCAGAAAACAGATTTAGACAGCTCGCTCTCGGACCTTTGATACCCTACCGCTGCCGCGACCCGTGTCGAGCGCGGCAACCGTTACACAAAAATAATCCTTATAGCATGATTCAGTATTCACGTGCGACGGCGCGATGGCTTATTTCATGTATAAGTTTGGTGTTTCTATACCGAGTATTATAAACGTAAGAGTAAACAAATATGATCAGAATGCGCCGAACTGCTAAGCTATCGGGAGTTACACGTGTTATTGTGAGTCAACCATAAAAGATAGACATATTCTGTTGTGGGATATTTTTTAAACAATTTTATGTAGAATATTTCCGTCATACATGATTTCTATGTAACTTTAATCATTAAGGCTGCACACGCGACGGAAGCTTAAAAAATGGAGTAACTTCTCCCGTTTTCCCAACATTTCCCTTCACTACTCTGCTCCTACTGATTGTAGCGTGATGAAAAGTATACTATAACCTGCCCAGGAGTATGAAGAATAATTGTACCAAGTTTCGTTAAAATCCGTCGAGTAGTTTTTGTTTCTATAAGGAACAAACACACAGACAGACAGACAGACAGACAGACAAAAAATTTACTGATTGCATTTTTGGCATCAGTATCGATCACTGATCACCCCCTGATAGTTATTTTAAAAATATATTTCATGTACAGAATTGACATCTCTACAGATTTATTATAAGTATAGAAGATAAAAATATTTTTTGTTATCAATTCAATAATCGCTCACGACCACTTTTTCAGTATCAGGGTTATTAATTCTTGGAAACAATTACCCGAAGAAGTGATTTCAGCACAGTCGAAGAATAAATTTCAGAAGAAGCAACTTTCGCAGTCGTCGGTCATAAACAACTTTCGCAGTGGTCGGTCATAAACAACTTACGCAGTTGTCGGTCATTGGATGTGTGACCAAAATTATTTTATCTCGAGTTCGGAAAGCACGTTAAGCCGTTGGTCCCGGCTGCATTTGCAGTCGTTAGCACCCGCCAATCCGCACTGGGCTCTCGTGGTGGGTCATGGCCCAATGTCCCTATTCCAATCATAATGAAGGCCTGTGTCCCAGCAGTAGGGACATTAATAGGCTGATGTTGATGATGAAAAATAAATTTAGAAAGCATTAGATAAATATTCTTGAATAGAGAAAACAAAATAGAAGGGATGTAGGCATTGAGCAGTTGTTTCAACTGTCTGCCAGACGATAGTAATAACAATTGTATACTCTTACAATTATTGTTATCAGTATCCACGTAACCACAAGCTATGTAGTTCTAGGTCCGCGGTGTAACATCATCTAAGCGCGATTCGTCCGTGATCTAGGAAACGGTACGCCACAATGCGTAATGTCACACTAATATTATAAAAGCGAAAATGTATGAGTGTGTATGTTTGTTACTTCTTCAGGTCTAAACGGCTGGAGCGATTTTAATAAAATCTGTAATGGAGTTAGCTGACTCCCTGGATTAACACATACTGCGGGAAACTATCCCTAATAAACCGCGGGTAATACCGCGGCGCAAAGCTAGTATTATATAAAACCTTACTGCTATAGCAATAAGAATCGTCACGTCACGTCATAGTTAACTTTTGACATGTTTTGTAGACAGTAAGTAAGTAGGCATTAAGTGCATTCATGTGTCACCTAATGATTAAAAACTATAAAATATACAAAAATAACATTGGAAATCAAAGGGAGGTAGGGCGTATCGGATTTTCCGCTCGAAACGGAGCCCCCGACTGGGGAAGTAAATAACTTACAGAAGTTTACAGGAAAATAACACAATTATTTGGTGGTGTCGTGTTTTTGTTAAAAAGTAAGATTCCAGGGCTCCATAGTGTAGAGGATTGAGCCAGAGTAGGCAAGCGCGCCAGGCATTTTAATATCGCTAGCGTCTAAAGGCTATAGTGACAGCTTACCATCACGCCGGCGATATACTAGTTCGCCGCCCTTTTAATACTTATAAAAAATACTCTTTGCTAAAAAAGAAAATACGATGTTACCAAACGACGTTTTGCAAACAAATAATAAATAAATAAATAATAATAATAATAAATATTTCCAAAACCCACACCAATTAGCCTAGCCCCAAAGTAAGCACTAGGGTAACGGATAAAATACATATATTGTACATATATAAGTATATTTATATAGAAATACATATTAAACATCCAGGACTGGAGTACAAATGCATCTGCCCCCACCGGGATTCGAAACCGGGACCTCTCGAGTCGGCAACACCATGAAACCCGGCGTATAAACCACTCGGCCACAGAGGTCGTCAATTCAAAATATCATCATTTTAATTACAAACACAGCAATAAAAATAAGACTCTCGATTCTATTTGGCTGATTAAATTTTTACCGCCGTCGATTTCACATACGTAATGCACGATGCACATGTATTTAGGTATGATTTATTTTTTAGTATAATACTGACCTCCATGCTACGCAGCAGCTGCGAGCAAGTGTCAACAGTGTCGCAGGTGTCACTGTCAGTGTGTACCACTATCACCTTGCTGGCCTTATGGGGAGACATTGACAGGACAGGGGAAGCCCCCCCATCCCATTGCAGCCGGCTGACGTACTGGAGTGGCATTTCCACGGGTGGTAACACATTTTCTGTAATAGAAAGCAATTTTCACCACATTTCCTCCCTAAAAAAGAACTTCAATAAAAAATAATTCTAACTATTTCTGAGATATGAATACCTATACGAATTCTCAAAGATGACATATTGAATGCCTCTTTTGTTTGTTTCTAGTCCATCCCTAGCATGAACATCTATATATATAAAACTCAAAAGAGACTGACTGACTGACATAGTGATCTATCAACGCGCAGCCCAAACCACTGGACGGATCGGGCTGAATTTGGCATGCAGGTAGATGTTATGACGTAGGCATCCACTAAGAAAGGATTTTGATCAATTCTACCCCCAAGGGGATAAATGGGGGAATGAAAGTTTGTATGAAACTTTGTCAATTTTAAACTGGCTGACTGACAAAGTGATCTATCAACGCACAACCTAAACCACTGGACGGATCGGGTCGAAATTTGGCATGCAGGTAGATGTTATGACGTAGACATCCGTTAAGAAAGAATTTTGATCAAATCTACCCCCAAGGGGATAAAATAGAGAATGAAAGTTTGTATGAAACTTTGTCAATTATAAACCGATCGGGCTGAGACTTTGCATGCAGGTATAAGAAGAATCATAGATGAATGTCATTGTTTATAATACAAGCCTGAGAACAAAAACTGTAGTCTACACTTCAGCTCTACACCGAAGCGAAGTGAGGGCGGGCCGCTAGTGTGATATAAATCTCATGTTTATTATTAGTATAGAGTTTGGCAGACGCGATAAAAAAACGTAACATAATGTAAATTGTGATGGTTCTCATGCCACGGAGACTGAATTGGTATTTGAAATACGGGACTAACATGTACAAGCACACACCAACATGTACGCGAAAAATATTAACCTCCTTCTATATGCCAATCGGGATAAAACACTATGTGCGCATATTATAGACAAAATTACCCAGTCGACCACTAAAAATCAAAGAAAACATCGATTTAGCATTTCAAATCTGAATGAATTATCACAAATACCATGAAAAATATTGATAATATTTTTTCTCGTAAAAAACCGTACCATATGAATGACACATATAGAAAAAAAGAACAGATATTAATTAAGTCTCGGTAATACACCCACCTATTTATTTAAATAAACAAATCATTCCGATAGATATAACTTAATGTACCGACGATATCTCATACTCAATTACCGTACCAGTTTATACTATAGCTAAATGTATTTGAAAGAAGAATAATAAAAAAAGGTTGAACTTCGGCCAATTAAGGACCGCTAGTAAAAATAAAAAATAAACCAACCTGCTTTATTTTGTAATATGAGTAGATATATGCCGATCACAACTCCTGAGACTAATATAATTAACAGGAATGTCACGATGAACGTAGTTAGGGGACTGCTTGGCGTCCTCAGCAAGGGAGGAAACCTTTGCAACAACGGTGTGTCCTCGGCTGCACTGGGCTCTTCTGCTTCTTCATTCAGATGGTACGAACTATGCCGCGACTCGTGGTCTGAAATCATTATATACCTAACAATTCGGCACTAAAACGAAATCCAGGTCGATCCAAAGAAAATGCATAATATGAAATCAAAAACAAAACAATAAACTATTTGAAACAAAAACTATTCAGATATTAGACAAGCCATTTCAAAAGTCAATATTGTAAACGTGTTACAAGCATCAAACTCACGACGTTGACTACATGTATTTCCCAAACAAAACATTACTAGATAGTCCTACGAGTTGTATTTCCACCATTCTGTATCTTTGTTTATTAGGCAAATGGTTATTAATTTACGAGCGCTTCGATAGCGGCATGGTTTGTTCGTCAGAGCACCAGCAGAACACGATATCTACTAACAAACTGAACGCAATCAAGTGTTAGCAAACCAATGCGATCGGTAAAGGATACAGCTCAGCTAATCAACATTGGATTTAATTACATTTATAAAATGAAACAGATTTCAAGTATCTCGCCATCGCCTGCCCCGCTAGTTATTTTATTATGAACCGCGAGTCTACCAGATCGTTAATATTCAATGATTAACTTCATTGTTTTTTTCCTGCTTTAGATATCGTCGGTATGAACGTTCACAGTTCAGATATTCCTATTTCGCTAGGATTTAGTTTAATGTCTAGATAAGAAGTAAAAAAGACTACCTATTTTTAACATTATAGATTTTAATTTTTCTTTAATTTGGGTAGCCGACTCAACCCTTAAGGTGTATGGCTTAATTCTTTAACTTTTAATGCTTCCTAAGCAGTTTCTATGTGGCTTAGTACGAGTGCTAGTGAATAATACTGCTTCACCAGGGAACAACTTCATTTCCCCAAATGAATCAGGGATAATATGAATCGCTTATCACTAAATATGTACATAAAAATTACCGCTGTTTCCCTTGGTCACGTCATAATTTGAGATCGACTTAATTGCATCATTTGTTTCAATGTTTTGTAATGCCTACTTTGTAGAAGGTAAAAAATTAAGATAGTTGCGAAACTATAAAGTTAAAGGGGACGAAGTCACGGGCGGAAGCTAGTCTTTTTCAAATGGACACACAGACCAGTAGACCAGTAGAACGTGCAAACTTTTAGTTTTGTAGATCCAATTAAGGGATTGGGTTAGGCATTGATGAATTATTGAGTCAACCGCAGAACATAGGAAGAGGTCCTCTTTAAAAGAGGAACCTTTTTCTGCGTTCTGTGGAGTCACTTGATTTTTTTATGTTCAAAGGGTGGCAAACAGGCTTAGGAGGCAACTGGCCTGTGGTCCGCGGCCCACATTACACGGAGTATGAGAACATTAGTGGAAAATTTGGTCAAATATATTGGCCAGAATACCATAGGGAAAAATATCGTAGTGAAATCAAACCATTGGGATTTTATTTAATTAAATAAAAAATTTAAAGAAATATAAAAAATTTAGTCCTTTTATTTATATATATGTTCGTACCTACTATATATATGAGTAATATAAGTTATTTACGGGATTGTTACCATGTACCTTGTTTTTAGCGAGTTTCCGATATTTCGGCACTGTTGCAAGCGCCATGATCACGGAGTTGCTCCGTGATCAACTTATATTAATAAAAAACTTATATTACTATAATGTTAGTGACCATGAAAGTTTAAAACAATATATATATATATATATATATATGAGAACTGTTTTAAGGAAAGTCATTATTGTTTTTACAATGTTCATAAAAGTGCAAATGACTATTTTTATAAAGCCTGATTAAAGTAATAATAACATACAGCAATACTTTTTTTGTTAAAACATTAAAAAGTTTATATATTTTTTTCGCTATTTCGCACCTAATTGTTAAATTTAATTGAATAAAATCCCAATGGATCGATTTTACTACGATATTTTTTTCACATGGTATTCTGGCTCACTCTTTCGGGCAACTTTTCCACTAGTGTTTCTACTCCGTGTAATGTGGGCCTCGGACCAAAGGCCAGTTGCATCCTAAGACAGCAAACAAGCTCATGGCTCGTCTGATAGTAAGCAGCCACAGTAGCCTATAGACGCTTGGGATACCATAAATTAAAATATCAATTGATCAGTAATTATATCCTGACTCTGTCTGAAGCATCACAAAAGACCAAATACAGAATATCGGTCACCATTTAAGAAATATTTTTCATCAACAGTAGCAATATTAGATTTTATTTTGACGACCTTCGTGGTCGAGTGGTTTGCACGCCGGGTTTCATAGTGTCGCCGACTCGAGAGGTCCCGGGTTCGAATCCTGGTGGCGGCAGATGTTTGTGTGATGAAAACGAACATTTGTACTCCAGTCATGGAAGTTTAATATGTATTTCTGTATAAATGTACTTATATACGTACAGTATATGTATCCTTTCCGTTACCCTAGCATCCCATAACACAAGCCTTACAGTGCTTACTTTGGGGCTAGGCTAATTGGTGTGAGTGTTGGAAATATTTATTAATCTTAAGAGACTGCATTTTTATTTCATTTTCAAAAATACACAATCATCATAACATCCTCACTCTTGATACGAAATTTATCATGGTTCTGAGACAATGGAGACTTACTATCGAATCTTAATCGTCTGTGTGACTATTTTTCTAAACGATATAATAAAATATTTACTATGCATACCCTAAGATGAAATTTACTCATCAAAAGTTTCTAGGGAACGAGTTAATTTTAGAAATTAACTACATTTCAATACGTTAAGCAAATCCTGTATTCAAAAAAAATCAAAATTCAATATTGTTTATTCAGTATAGGCTGTTACAAGCACTTGTGAATGTCGAAAAGCTACGCCATCGGTTCGCAAATTTACGGCGGGAGACCTTGTACTGAGAAGAACCGGAAAGAAACTCAGCAAGGGCTGCTTTTTTCTCCCTGTTTTATTTCATACAGTGTCGTCCAATTGAAAGTTGACATCAAACTTGCAAACATGTGTTGAGGTCAACTTCCATCACATAATGTCAAATATGTAACAATAGACAATCAACAAATTTACTAACAATAAGTGCAAAGATAAGTCCCAAAATAGCAAGAAACAATTTTCAAAACAAAATGAACAAGTATATGAAAGGGAGTAAGTGCAAGGTTCTCTTCAAAACTCTTTCTGAGGCTGGGAGCCTTAGTTTTAATATAACCTTTGAAAAATTATCTACAGGTAAAATTTTCCGGATTGACTTATCAATTTGTAATGAATTAACAACATACCCCTATATATTTTGCTATTTATTTGCAAGTTGTGGAAAAGTATGTGATCCTTTTAACACTTTTGATGTGTGTTTTACTAAAAATAATTTCAGTGTGTAACTCAATTGAAGCTTAAACAGTATTTTCGTATCATATTACTGCTAAAGGTGCCCTTCACTTTCCAAGCTATTTCAAATAAAGTATTGCATAAAATATAGGGTTTCATGTGTGACATTTACGCAATTCAGTAATTTGATTTCAAATAGATACCTACACACTTAGTTTAATTGTAACATATTATTTGTTACCCAAAATGATTTCAGTTTTATCCTAATCATATAGGTATATCATTACACATATTATAAGCATTGCATGTAACACAGAAAAAAGGGGAAAAAATGCTTGAGTAACTTTGATTTAATATTAGCCAGAAGAATAACAAGCCATTACACCCACAATATATGTATATGGTGCTTCTGTATTACTTTTGTGGCAAAATTCTTCATCTTAATCAAAATCGGCCCTATTTAGCTTTAATGGTGTTGATTCTGACTTCTGACATGATTCTCTAAACCTAAATTTAAATTTGACAACAGTGTATCCTTGTCATTCTCTATACAGAGTGAAAAGCGAGACTGATGTTAAATTAAGTTTTAAGTTTGGAGAATCATGCCATAATTGACACCATTGTCTTACAAGTCATTTAAGAAAGTAATGAAGCTTTTTTATTCATGTCTTAAAATACTTTTTCAAAACAATTACTCAGACCTATAAAAAAAAATTAAGATAGTGTATTGCTGTATTCTACAGAAAGCAATATATTAAAACATATTTGAGATTTATCATATTGAGTGGCAGTAATTCATGGTCAGGCCTTAAGGTCTGGCTTTATTAGCCATGTCCGATTTTTTAGTGTTGTTTTTTTTAGACAATAGCATATTTATTTTATTATCATTATTAAGGTTACCTACATTCTTGCGGAAAACGCAACTCAACACAAACAAAAAGTTAGCATTAAATTACTACCTATATACTTGTAGAAAAATTCGATTGCCTACCTACTATGAACCTAGTTACTTGTACTATATATAAGCAGCTTGTTAATCTATAAGTTAAACAAAAATTACTTTAAATATACTTACTGATGGGTGAGATTAAAGGCTGCATCGTGTAGCTGGTTCCAACATTCAGTAGCAGGAAATTTAACTGAAATTACTCACAGGATAAAATGAAACCAACACGTTCCCAATACAGTCTTACGTAATCATGATAGTTATTTCTCACTTTGTAACATGAAAAAATGTACGATTTAGTAGTTTTAATTTCTCCAGACAAGTAAACATGAGCAAGAACAATGTCTTTGTTACTTTTGTTAGTTAATTTTGCAAGAATTATGTGTACAATTATAACCTTGAAAAACTCTGTTTTCAGTAAGATTAACAAGATTGTCTTTAGAAAAAAACGTTATTTACAAAGAAAAACTTTTGTTTTGTTAAAAATAATGATAAAAGATGCTTATCACATCACTCACATCACACCACAAAGGTAAACATGACACTATGACAGTGACATTGATAGCTAATGTCAAATCAGCTGACATGTACACGAATTCTATAACCATACAGCCATATAATGCACTATTTAACCAAATGTTACTAATACAAATAAATAATTTAATTATGTATTAGTACTAACACATTCAAGTAATTTAACAAGTATAATTTAAGTCGTACCTTACTTGAAAACCCCTTTTCAATACATTTGCTTCATGATATAGGTAATGCACTTTACCACAAGCACACGTTGTGGTACGTGTACACATCATATCCACAGCAGGTAACTAATTTGTATTAAAAGTAATAGGTGAATTGACATTTATGGATCTATCGGCCAGCGCCTTTGCCATTACTGAAACTGTTTCACGTAAGCAGGCAGCTTGGATCAGAGGCCGCCTTCTTAAAGATCCCAGCGCGTTGCACGTATGGCCACGAACTGAAAAGAATACCATGGAGAGTTTTCTGTGGAGTTATTCTCCCTTATTCCACTTTTCCATTTCCTTCAGTGGCCCACGCGCGCTGGCCTACGTTGTCATCGACTCGCTGTGGCCATTAATCCCTCTTGACCAAGAAAGGTGACTTATTTCTATGTCGCACTATCTACAAATGGAATGCTTTGATGCAGCTCATGTGTTCCTTAACACTTAACATCAGGGGAAGAGATATATTAACTTTACAGAAAAGAGGATAATTATTTTTTCACATCAATCATAATTCTTAACATATCATAAAAAATCAAATCGTAACAGAGAAGTAGCGCCATGAAAATTAAAACGTATCATAAAAATAATTTTCTAGATATCCTACTAATAAAAAGATAGGTACATAGTGCCTTTATTTAACGAAATCACTCGGCCCGCCATATATCTAGTCAAGCATATTTCTAGTCAAGCTGACATCAAATCATACGCAAAATAGTAAACGTAAGAAACGACATTGGCTAAAAAAAACCCGGCCAAGTGCGTACGTGCCATGCGCAACGTAGGGTTCCGTAGTTGCCTATCGTTCCCACAATATATTTGAGCAGGAGACTTTATTTTCTGCATCGGAAATTAATATCAATATAAGTAACAACTAAAATACTTAAAACAAAGTCAAACAACGTAAAACTCAAGATAAATTCAATGTTTATTTATTTTTTTAAATACGATTTTCATTCAAATGCTTATAAACTCTTTATAAAAACGAAACGATAGCGCTATTCAGAGCCATTGCCGTTGGTACTCGCAGTAGCTTTGTAGAACCAATTATATTTTATTGTGATTTTTAAATAGTTTTTTTTAATTGTTTTTCAATGCAATATTTTACGCTACAATAACTTCACGCTTCAGCTTTATCACACTTATATTAAGAAAGGTGAAAGTTTTTGAGTGTGTATGTTTGTTGCTTCTTCAGGTCTAAACGGTTAGAGCGATTTTAATAAAATTTGCATTAGAGTTAGCTGACACCCTGGACTAACATATAGACTACGTTTTACTGCGGGAAAATATCCCTAATAAACCGCGGATAACACCGCGGGGCACAACTACTGAACAATAAATAAAAAAACTAAAAATTGAGTCGCTTAAGTCTTTGCTTGAGTCGCAAATCTTTCCGAAACATAAACACGCGCTGTCTTTTATGAAAGGTATAAGCGATTTCCTTTCCACTGTCGATATCATTGAAAACGGGCTGGCAGGCTGCGAACGGCGGCGGAATGAGTTCAAGCCTTTTTGGTAAACAGTAACGTAAGCATAATAATTGTTGGTGTGACAATTATCTCTGCCGCACCAATTGTGTGATGGGTGGATGGATTTTGAACCGACGAAAAAATACAGATTAAGTTCTCAAGTCAACGCGTATTTTTTTTTATGTATGATCACGCATAGCTATTTTGCAGAGTAGTCAGATTTTGATAATTCTTTCTTTATTGGAAAGAGTATTCTTACCTCGAAGTTAATCCCAAATGAATTTGAAACGAAAAAACAACCCTAAGAGTATGAAAACATAGGATTTTGATGCCGAGTTGTATAGTTTGTGTATAGTACAAACAAAAAGAAAAATAGCAACAAAAAGAAATACAACCGAAAATAATAACGAAATAATAAACCTTTTATATCTTTAGTCAAATTAATATTTGGAATCAGTGCCATGCATGTCTGAAAGAATTGAGTTCCCATTTACTACTTGAAGTAGACTGGCACTGGCACGGACCATTATCGAATTCGAATAGTTTAATATATATTTAATATATATATAATCAATGTCAAAATTTGTATGGAAACTTGTACAGTAGCGCCACAAAGTGCGTAACGTGAATTTAAAATCAGTGCACCTAGCACGAACCATTATCAAATACGACTAGTTTGCAAAACGAAATGTCAATGTCAAATTTTGTATCGTAACTTGTACAGTAGCGCCACAAAGTGCGTAACGTGAACTTAAAATCAGTACACATTTGACAATGACATTTCGGACTCGCAAACGATTCGAATTCGATATTGGTTCGTTCTAAGGGTACTGGCGAACAAAACGGTAGGTATAATTACGCATCTGGTCAAACTACCTTTTCTTTAAAGTCCGGAGGTTTCGTGTTCGTTTAATTTGAATTTCAAATATTTTTTAATCAAAACCGCCTAAATCAGTGTTAAAATTACTAAATTTAAATTCAGTGTTAAGATTACAAAAACCATGCCATAAGCTCACTGGAGGTTGTGCATCCATACTTTTTTTACTTTATATTAATATTATTATTAATTATTATTATTTAATATTATAAATGGGAAAGTGTGTTTGTTTGTTTGTTTGTCTTCTCTTCACGCCTAAGCCGCTGAACCGATTGTGATGAAATTTGGTATATGTATAGCTTGAACTTATAAGACTGCTATAGGCTACTTTTTTTTAATTTATGTATTCGAATTTACATAATTTTCAACTAAATTAATCATTTTCATGGTTGGTCCCAATAGAGATGGCGCTACTGTCACGAAGACAGATTAAATTTGAAATGTGGAAGTTGCTATCTTAACTGGCACCACTCGTGTTCAATACCGAATATTTCGTGTTAGTGTTTCATTTATTAAATCGAGGTAATTTTACGCAATTTCTTTCTAATCTCATTTTTAAAATTAAATGTAGCAAATACTACTCTAAATTTATAATATAAAAATATCATTTTCGAGTGATTATAGATTCTGGATGTTGCTTATAATAATATATAAAATAGAGATGGCGCTACCATCTCGAATACCAGCTCAACCGAGTAGTCTCTCTTGAAATAATATTTTCTGAGTAACTTAACAGATGACACCACCCGTCTTTAAAATCGAGTATTTTTAATTGCTAAAAATGTGAGTTGTGATATGCGTTTTTTCAGCTCGCGCTATTTATGAACACTTTTTAATATTTATTGTTAATTTTAACGTGATGTAGGTAAATATTTTAATTAAAACAATATTAGTAAAAAAACCGCCTTCCTTCAGTGTCCTAATATCTTACCAGAAAATCTTATAAACATCAAATAGATATTAAACAATCAGCTGTTTACAGTAGACAGATACTAAATAAACAGCTGTTATGATTTATTTTAGTCCCTTAATCGAGTATTATCCAATAATTTTCAAGTGAAGATTGATCCTGGATGTTGAGTAGAGGTAGGCCACGGAGGTAAGTTTTCCTCCGTGAGGTAGGCGCTACCAACTCCAATAACAATTCGAAAACCAAGCTGTTGCGTGTGAAACTGAAGAGATGTCGCTACCCGTCATTAAAATCGAGTTTACTTGCACTAAAAATCTGAGGTTTTTCGGATGGCGCTATTCATGAACATTACTTTTTTATATTTATTGTTTTTAATAGTATTCTGTTATCTGTGCTATTAGAGAAGAATCAACGTGGTGGTGTTAAATGCTTACTATTTCAGCAGGTAAGCAACAGCAAGCAGTAGGTACCTACCTACCTTGATTGATTTTAAAGAAATACGATTACCCAAGGTACCTACCTACCTACATATCTGTTTTTGTTTTCCTTTGTGATTTGGTTTTGTTGTGCATTAAATGAATTAGGTAGGTATTTTGGTAGTTTCTTCGAATGTATAAAATTGGCTCACTGATAAAAAATTATATTATAACCTACCTACCTCGATTTTTACCAGTGAGATAGACAACGCATAGGTAGGTATTGGTTTTTGTAATAATATGGTATTGTAGTTTTTGATTGGTTTTGTTGCTCTGAAAGAAGGGCTGCCTATTTGGTAGATACCTTTGTAGATAGGTACCTACCTACTTTGATTGGTACCTACCTACATTATCTACTAAGTGCGCATACTATTTCGGCAGGTACCTAGATAGGTAAATACCTTGATTTTAATAAAATACGAATTACCTATCTATATACCAACATAATATATGTTAAGTATCTGTTATTAAAATAATAATAATTAAATAAAAATAATTAAATTAAAAAAACAAAAAGGAATATTAAAAAGCAATCGTTTTGACGAATAACTTAACACATTGATCTTGGGTTTTTGTGAAAATAGGTGAATGGATAATTATTGGATTTTTTTTGGATTTTAAATACCTACCTACTATAAACAAGTTGAGTAGGTGCTTAAAGGTAGCGGGGGTGAATTTACAAAAACCGAGTATGTTGTATGTTCGCGTGTGTCTAAGGCTGAAAATCTATTCATTCTGGCCCCGGATGGAAAAACACATAACATCGTGTACAGTAGCGTACTTAAATAGTACTGCTATGTGTTTAAAATAATTAAACCCTTTATTCTAATAAGTAATACTAATGCTTTTACATTTTGAAGTTTTATTACGTACTATCCATAGTAGTATTAGGTATTATTATGAGAGTGTTTGTTTTGTTTATCCTTCCTCGAAGCCTAAACCACTTTGAAATTTGGTAAGTATGTAGGTTGAAGCTTTGGGTTGCTATAAGCTACTTTTTTACTCACTATGTCAAAAGAGGATGATAGCCTCAAATAGGAAAACCACGCGAGCGTAGCCGCGGGTAACAGCTAGTACAGTTTTATACAGCTCCTGTAAAATTTAATTTTATGTAATTATTGCGGGGGCCCGTAAAGCTTGCGGGAGCCAGGTGTGAGGTCCGTTCGGCGGCGTGCCTCATAAAGGCGCCGTCGTGTGTAAACAGAATTTTGCCTGCGTTAACAAAAAAAAAAAAGAAAACAGCCAAGCCACTACTACGATCTCTAAACACCGGCCGCTCACTTGAAATGACGTAGGTAGATATTTTGACACGATAATTTTTACGACCTAGAGTAAAGTGGCACGTACTACTTACTTAGTTTTACACCGCTTTCTTTGTTATATAAATAACGATAATATAATTCTTATGGCAGCGCGCGTAACGTTACGTGTCAGAAGCAACTAGTGCGTACGCATATGAAATTGTGAATGTGTGATCAATGGAACAGGCCCTGTGTACGCGGACAGCATGATTTGTCTGTGCAGGCTGGTTGGTATTAAAAATGAACCAGAAAGACATATCATGCGGTATCAAAAAGTTAGGTAGCTATAATCTATCTATCTATACCTATATATAAAACTCAAAGGTGACCGACTGTCTGACATAGTGATCTATCAACGCACAGCGCAAACCACTGGACGGATCGGGCTGAAATTTGGCATGCAGGTAGATGTTATAACGTAAGCATCCGCTAAGAAAGGATTTTGATCAATTCTACCCCCAAGAGGATAAAATAGGGAATGAAAGTTTGTATGAAACTTTGTCAATTTTAAACTGATCGGGCTGAGACTTTGCATGCAGGTATAAGAAAAATCATAGATGAATGTCATTGTGTATAATACAAGCCTGAGAACAAAAACTGTAGTCTACACTTCAGCTCTAAACCGAAGCGAAGCGAGGGCGGGCCGCTAGTTTCATTTAAAGCTTTAAAATTTTTATCCATACAAATAAGTTTCTTAAATGAAACATCATCAGCCTAGTAATGTCCCCACTGCTGCGGCACAGGCTTTCCCTATGGATGGAATAGGGAGATTGGGCCATGACCCACCACGCGGGCCCGATTGGCGGAAGCTAACGGCTGCAAATGCTGCCGGGATTAACGGCTTAAAGTGCCTTCCGAAGCACGGAGGAACTCGAGATAGAAGATTTTGGTCACCCTTCCAATGACCGACCACTGCGAAAGTTGCTAAAGTTCAACGATCGCAGTCCAATGCGGCAACCACCTGCGCCATCGAGCTCCTCATCTCTTATCTAATAGACAAGTCCGTCCGTCCGTCCGTGGTGCTGTTTCAGCGGCCAAACCGTAAGAGATAGATAAAGAGAATGTTTAAGTTATAAGTTAAGAATAGTCTGATAAGACAACAAACCGGATTTGAGTAACGTAGCACTTCCGGTTTTCGAGAAATCACGTGATTTCTATTTCAAACGAAACCACACAAAATCTCCGAAGTCTACGAGCCCAATGTGTTTAATTTGAGGGGAAAAGTCAAAACTTAAATAATAATAATAAAAGATGGACATATGCTGTCACGGACTTGTTTATAGAACTTTAAGTGGGAACAAATCCGTCATACATGATTTCTGTGTAACTTTAACCATTTACGCAGCTCACGCAAAGGAAGCTGTCATACGGAATATTTTTTCTGCGTTTTCTCAACATTTTTCATCAATCTGCCGCTCCTTCTGATCGTAGCGTTAACATCAGTTACCAATAGCCTTCCTCGATAAATAGACTACCCAACAGAAAAAACACATTTCCAAATCAGTTATGTTACTAATAGCCTTCCTCGATAAATGTACTACCCAAAAGAAAAACACTTTTTCAAATCAGTTATGTTACCAATAGCTTTCCTCGATAAATGGACTACCTAACAGAAAAAACACTTTTTCAAATCAGTTATGTTACCAATAGCCTTCCTCGATAAATGTACTACCCAACAGAAAAACACTTTTTCAAATCAGTTATGTTACCAATAGCCTTCTACGATAAATGTACTACCCAACAGAAAAACGCTTTTTCAAATCAGTTATGTTACCAATAGCCTTCCTCGATAAAAGGACTACCCAAAAAACACTTTTTCAAATCAGTTATGTTACCAATAGCCTTCGTCGATAAATGGACTACCCAACAGAAAAACACTTTTTCAAATTGGTTATGTTACCAATAGCCTTCCTCGATAAATGGACTACCCAACAAAAAACACTTTTTCAAATCAGTTATGTTACCAATAGCCTTCTTCGATAAATGGACTACCCAACAGAAAACACTTTTTCAAATCAGTTATGTTACCAATAGCCTTCCTCGATAAATGTACTACCCAACAGAAAAACACTTTTTCAAATCAGATAAGTTACCAATAGCCTTCCTCGATAAATGGACTACCCAACAGAAAAACACTTTTTCAAATCAGACCACTTCCTTGTTCCAAAGATTAGCACGTTCAACCAAACAAACAAAGAATCTCTTTAGCTTTATAATATTAGTATAGACGTGAGAAAGAAAAAAAATAGTGCTAATGAAGTTTTTAAAAGGTATTTTTTAAATGTTGTCTGTAAGAGATTCATATCACATCATATCGAGTATATTACACACAAGAGGATATAATGAATCTCTTCCAGACTAGCTATTACTTAATAATCTAAATTTCTATAAAATCTTAGTTGAGTTAGTAATTGAACTAGTTATTAAAACATGAATCCTTTTCAGTCCTGAGTCTGAAACGTTAAAATAATTATTCACTTAGTGGCATGCATTTAAACATACTAAATATAATAAAATAGGTATAATACACCTTTCGTCCGCACTCGGAGACGTTAATCAATTTTGATACCTTGTCAAAATATATCTGCTTAATGACGTGACACTTCTTCTTTATTTTTAATACTAATTAAACATCCATTGTTATCTACCCCAATAGACTGGGAGAAAACGAAAGTCGTAGAATTTGTCAGCTTCCATTGCAGCTTTCCAGCGCAGTTAGTAAACGTTTTTCAACGAAGAGAACATGGGTATTCATACAAAAAAGCTGATAGCCTAAATTGTAGCGACTAATTTGACAACTTGCCATCACTTTTGGTGGTTAGATCTAAGTCAAAATCCTAATAATTGCAAAATGTGGTGTCGTTTATATGTATCTAAGTAGGTAAACAATTTTTTTTTCTAACATTTTACTCTTAACCTGCCCGTGCTTATAAGCCAACCAACCCTCAAAGGAACACACTTAAAATGTACGAGTATGTTGAGTTTAGAATACTTATAATTCAAAGTGTCGCCACTTTGAATTATATACAAAGGAACTATATAGTTGGCCGGCCCTGTCTGAATTGCAAATGAGATTTCACTATAAAAGGCTTTATTGATCGAGGTGTCACATCATTTTATTTATAGCCGATTGACAGACATATCGATCAGCAATTTTTCATAATTTATTTTACTAGTTAAAAGAATCAGAGGGAATTTAAGTACAATGGCTTTCAAAATTTCGGTTAGTGCTCCTTTGATTATTTTTAATACTTAGAATAACAAAACTTATATCATAAGCAGAGATTTAACTATCGTAATTCTATTAGTAATTAAAGTGTACTTAAATATTTGTAACATCATAGCATGGAGCACCGGGTGCTCCAATTCCTCCAGTTTAGTTTCCAAATTTCCACAGATTAGTTGGTTCAGGTCGGCAATGTGAGAATGCCACCTTATTTATTTACCTTATACTAGGTTTGTAGAGCCCTGTTCCCTGTAAGGCATAAAATATGAAAGAAAATCCAAACATCTTATTCAAAACGAGGAATAATGTCGAAACCTTAACAGCTTCTGAAACTGTTATTGCAAAGAAAATGTTGTGTAGCTTTAGCAGCATGCAGGTTGAAGCGCCAGTCTCTGCTGTACCTACAGACCAACGTCGCTACAGTTTTCGGCGGGATAACATTATCAAAGATTTTTTTAAAAGAATTGTCCCTGTTACTTTTCAGGTTGTATTTTTTTCAATATTTCTCATCTATGCAGTACAATCTGAAAACAGCGATAACAATCAGAATGATACAACGACCGTGAAAATAGAACAACAGGCGGTTGAAGAATTTACGATAGCACCACCTCAACCAGGGGAAGCCGATCCTGTGATGTAAGTTTCAAATTATTAGTAAATTTTCTGGTAAATTCAAATTTCTATATCGGGTTTGTAAAAAAATATTTGGATTGTGTATAAAATAAACCTTTTCAAAACATTTGCTCAAAAAATGCATTTACGGATAACGGATATTTTAGGTGTGTGGCAGCTTATAACGTCTACTCAATCTCAATGGCAAATGTCAATTAATATTCGTGAAAACGTGGTGAACTTATTATACCAATTTATGATTGATTCTTTTTGAAATAAAATACCTAATAAATAATGAAAGATGAACAGAATCATTAAAACTGCTATAGTTACCTATCTAATAGAACATATTTGATGCTTTGGCAAAAAAATCCACTAATAAACTTGCCATTAGCCAATCAATAATTATATTACAATATCTTTTTTTATTATTTACACAGATTCACTTCATTATTTAAATAACAATAACTTAAAAACTACATGATGACTAAAATTTACATTCAAAATTACCTTAAACTACTTAACTACTTAAATCACAAAGATTTTCATCGTCTTAATTAATATATAATTTACAAAATAAAATATATTTCACCCCCAGCGCCGCCGTCAGGTATGGTGCTCAATAGGCTGGCAGCATTGCCACGTTGGATGGCTGAATGCTGATCCGTTGACCTAGATAGCTGCCAGCCTTTTGATCACCAGTCGCCTCAGTGAGCCTCTTTGACAGTTCCTTAAAGAGAGAACGAGCGCTTGGGCCCCACGGCGCATAGTCTCAGCACTAAACGGCACAAATATGTCATAAAAATTGGAGTCTGCCGAAGACTGACCCTCCCTACAAATTTGAACCGTTTTCTTTGGTCAACCATTTTTTTACCGGTCATTGGGGAGTTGCTTTACTACTACGATTAAAGATAGAACGCGGAAGCTCCTACGCCATCGAGATCGTACTAAATCGTCATACAAAAAGAAATATGATTTCAGCGAGCGATCTTCACATTACCGGCCTGCGGATCCGAAATTCCACGGGTTCTGGAAGAAGAAGTTCGTATGGCGTCCCAGATGGGTGAAGACTTGGAAGGAGAAGAAGATATACGTCGCCGTGTGGAAGAAGATGTGGGGGCCGACGATGTTGAATGAATGGGTGCCGATCCCAAAACCACCCCCGGGGTGGCTGAAGTACGGACCGGACCATGAGTACCGAGCATTTTACGTTAAACCCCATCCTCACTGATACCTCGTAAGCACTGTTAAACAATATTCATCCTCATAGATACTTGATACCTCGTACCTTGTAGGTTAGAGTTTGTTATTCAATAAGATACTGTTATTTAAGAATAGCTAAGGAGGCTTTATTTTATTTAATACAAATTACTCCAGGGCTAAAAGCAGAGTTCATAAGGGGCAAAAGAATGAACTTTATGAAACTAAACCCCGTGAAAAGAAATATTATGCTTAATGTTTTGTAGTTGATTTGATTGCACGCGCATTGGTTGGTGGCTTGTTTCGTCATCATCACTAGCCTATTAATGTCCCCACTGCTGGGGCACTGGCCTTCCCTATGGATGGAATAGGGAAATTGGGCCATGACCCACCACGCAGGCCCAGCGCGGATTGGTGGGTGGTTTGATTAGTTTCTTTTTTTGAGTCCTTGTAGTGGCTCATAATTGAAGCTAATGAGCCACTACAAGGGAAGTGTCTGTTCATTTTAGCTTTAACCAGCTTTAACCCTATGAATTGAGACAAAACACTAAATTAATATATTTTCTGTATTCGTCCACTTTATTGATAAGAACCTGTAGGTAGATATTTATCTCGAATTGTACTTACAATGAATACCTTAACTCTTTACCTTGAAATGTCATCCTTAAAATATTACATAGGTAACATTAATTTAAAGTACCTAAATAGAAAAAAGAGACATGCAAGAGGTAAACCGGAAACCTTATATTTCTTTACTGCCGGAAGAACAATAATATTTTAATGTCTACGTTAATGTTTTGAAAGATAAATGTAAAACATTATGTGAGATAATTATACTATGATATAAATAAGTATAGCCATTAGTACCAGCTGCATATGCAGTTGTACCCCACTGGTGTCCCAACAGTGAAGCTATTATTAATGTCTTAACATAACTGAGATGATGGTTATGCCCCTTTAAGGCTAAGCGATAGTAATAATAATTTATTTTCTTGGATTCCTAGTATTATATAATGTTGAATTAAGAAAGTGTTGCATTGGTTGTTGATAGTGATTGCAATTTGTGTTTTATAAAAGATCATTTTATAACTATAATTAATAATAATTTATTTAAATAATCTTTGTAATACCTTACCACAGAAAAGTACCTCAAAAACTATTATTATTTTAGTATTAAAGTTAATTTATTTTGAATTACTAGTTTTCTTTACTTATTATTAGCTTATTAGCTATACATAAAGACGTTATAATATTAATGATATTAGTATCTTTTAAGTTGTGTCAAAGTTGATGCTGTTGCGTAAACAAAAGAATGAAAAATCTTGCGAATTTATGATGCGTAAAATGCAATTGACCAGACCTCATTTTAATTAATGGGTTGTAAAGGGGACGTGTGTTCATATCTACAAGCTTTCGCATAGTGTCATGATCTTATTTAAATGAAACATTTGCTTGTGATTGAAATCGATTTTGTTTGTCTTTAAATTTATGTTATTTAGATTTAAACAGAGGTTATTGTTTTTGAATGGTATTGTCCTTCAAATACCCTTTTTTATGTTTTTTTTTTCATATTTTCTAAATCAAACTACTTTTGAATGGGTTTAATATGTTTTTTTAATACTTTATTACATAACTCTATGTTTCCTTTTCAGAATATGTTATCTCATAAGCTTGATATGAAATAAACTTTTCTATTACTACGAACAAACTTGCGCCTAAAATGTAGGTACATTTTGGGCGCAAGTTTGAATGAAAATTATATGAAAATGGTGTCCTTTATAAAAGATTACTTTTTATTAGACAATTACTGCAATTTGTGTGACTTTTGATAATCTGAGAGCAGAGTAATCAGAGTTTTGCTGTATCTAAATCTCATATTTTTATATCGAAGTTGCATCGCACCCACGATTTTCCACTCTCCTTTGGTATATTAATTATTTCTTAATTAAGGATGATGACTATTTTTTTTTCTTCGTTTATCAGGTAGATTATCTAAAAGTATTGGACACGTATTTTTTCTTTTTTTACATTATATAAACATTGCAGAGATATATTGATTTGTAAAGTCGCATGACGTCACGTTTAAGTACACCTTTAAATGAAAATTCACTAAAAAGTGACGTCATGAGCCCCTACTCCCAAACTTTGACGCGCTATAACTTCGTCATTTTTTGGTTGTGAAAGAGAAAAGAAAAAATGTGTCCATTATTTTTTGATCATCTAACTGACGGACTAAATAGAATTTCGTTTACTGTACCCCGTCATCATCCCTATTTACCAGTGGACTACTTTAGAGATGGCATTGTTCACGTCGTCAATAACTGGTTGCTTTCGTTTAATTTTAATTAAAAGTGAAGTATCATCTGCAAACAATACTATCTCGTGATTATCCCTTACAAAGTAAGGTAAGTCATTTATAAAAATTAAAAACAAGAAAGGACCAAGAATCGAGCCCTGAGGAACACTCATCTTTACTAACGATCCAGGAGATCTTTTGCCATTAATGTCAACTCTCTGGATCCTATCGCTCAAATATGACACAGTGAGATCCAGATTGCTACCTTTAAATCCATATTAGCGTAGTTTCCTGAGACGATGCGAGGGCGGGTCTAGTCTGTATAATGTATATTATGTCGTAGGATGATTTGACCAATAGAATTTTCGCGAATATCCTAGTTTTGTTTTTATTTTGGATATCTAAACTTACTGGAAAAGCTTTTTGCGAGTGAAACGTGAAACGCAAGTCGCCTCAGTAAGATTGCGAAAAGAATCGTTTGCTTATTATAAATATTCTTGGGTTTTTGAATTCACACTAAATTATGTATAGGACACCAGAATCTGAAAAAACAATCGTAAAAAGAAAAAAATGAGCAATACCATCGCCATTGTCTAATTATTCTCGTTTTCGCAATATACCTTGACGACCTCCGTGGCCGAGTGGTTTATACGCTGGGTTTCATGGTGTCCCGGGTTCGAATCCCGGTGGGGGCAGATGTTTGTGTGGTGAATACGAGCATTTATACTCCAGTCATGGATGCTTAATATGTATTTCTATATAAATATACTTATATATGTACAGTATATGTATTCTGTCCTTTACCCTACTATCCCTTAGGACAAGCCTACAGTGCTTACTTTGGGGCTAGCCTAATTGGTGTGATTAAAAAAAACCTAGGATTTTCGCGAAATATCGATTTATCAAGTCATCCTACTATATATTTCAAAGTCAACCGTGTTAATGACTGACTAATCTGTCAATTAACACACAGTTCAAACCACTGAACTGATTGCGCTAACTTTTTGCATCCAGATAGTTACCTGCTATGAAGAAGGCATCCACTAAGAAACGAATTTCCAAAATTTAACTGGATATACTTTATCAAAATTTCTATGAAACTTCGTCAATTGTGAAGATATTATTCTGAAAATTAGTAAAAGAGCTTACTTAAGGTTTACAAAAAATATTTACTGTTACTCTTTTGTTTATTTTTCAGAATTACAACTGAGGTTAATTCTTTTCAGGAGCTCGATGGTGCAGGTGGTTAGCGCGTTCGGCCTGCGATCGTGGAGGTTAAGCCATTTGCGTAATGGTCAGTCATTAGATGGGTGACCAAAAACTTATTGTCTTAAGCTCCTCCGTGCTTCGGAAGGCACGTAAAGCCATTGGTCCCAGCTGCATCTGCAGTCACTAACACCTATCACGCACCGGGCCCGCGAGGTGACTTAAGGCCTAATCTCCCTATTCTATCCATAGGGAAGACCAGGGGGCCAATCGCCTAAATGGATTGCTTTGGAAAACGCTATCGCTTACGATTTCATTTTGTTATTTCTAACCGCCGAAATACCTCACGCTCATTTTCTTTAACATTGTTATTACCAATGCAAAAGAAAAAAAAAGAGCGCGAGGCATTTGAAAACCTCAGGGGGCTAGAAATAACAAAATGAAATCGTAAGCGATAGCGTTTTCCAAAGCAATCCAGTTAGGCGATTGGCCCCCTGTGTCCCAGCAGTAGGGACATTAATAGGTTGATGATGATTCATTTAAGAAAACTTATTTTTAATTGTAATTTTACTTACTTCAGTTGTTTATACCTGACAAATAATTTACTAAATATGCACGTCGTTTTAATATGTTATTCAAAATTGTGATGTGCATAGGCGGACTATTTTTAGATAAAGCAATGCAGGTGTAATTCCATATTCTGAATATTGATGAGCTTGTGACGTTCAACAACCCTTAGACGAGAGTATTTAAGACGACTAAATCCTGAACAAGCACTTTATTTGTGTAAAAGTTACCGAACGGAAAGGTAAGCTTTCAGATCGTTATATTCACTTATAATTTGCTCAGCTTTCCAATTTCAGTATCAAGCGTTAGTCTTGATGTTATTTGGTGCAGTTAATTTCATTGCCATGATTTTAATAGCGCATAGTAGGATAAAGTATATTGTACCCTGGGTATACATAAGTAATAATTTTGTGATTATACTTAAACTAGTGGCCCGCCCTCGCTTCGCTACGGTGTAGAGCTGTAGTGTTTGTTCTCAGACTTGTATTATACACAATGAAATTCTTCTTATACCTAATTACAATATGCTCACGCCGCCAAGCCCCCCGCTTTGTAGCGTCGGAACCGCTATGTCCCTGCATTTTAAATCTGTAATATCTTCGAAAATATTAATTTAAATTACATGCGTTAAAGGGCCAAATTGGTCTTTATTAAATGCACAATGTATTTCAGGTACTTAATTGGATAAGGATGAAATACTTTCTCGTAAAAAGTATAAGATATAAAATGGTTATTGTGGGTTATCCCTAAGAGATACACATAAACCATTGCTCAATTTTTTGTAGACCTATTTAAGGTGTACAATACCGTAGTACATTATTTTGATCTATCTCGTAGGGTTCAGCCAGCGTTTGCAATGTAAGCTCAAAAAAATTGTTAATATTTACGACCTCAAAAACCTTTAAAATTATCAGCGTTTTTTTAGTATACTATGCATGTATTATACATATAAACATTCCTCTTGAATCACTCTATCCTTTAAAAAAGCCGCATCAAAATCCGTTGCGGAGTTTTAAAGATCTAAGCATACATAGGGACAGACAGCGGGAAGCGACTTTGCTTTATACTATGTAGTGAAGAACAATTGGCATTATTTTATTTGGATGTATTGACGATCTCCGTGGCCGAGTGGTTTTACGCTGGGTTCCAAGGTGTCGCCTACTCGAGAGGTCCTGCGTTCAAATCCCGGTGGGGGCAGATGTTTGTGTGATGAATACGATCATTTGTATTCTAGTCATGGATGTTTAATATGTTTTTTTTTTCATAATATTTTTATTCGATTATTTACAATATGTCTTTTTAATTATGTTATTTCTAATCAAATTTCGTGTTTAATAATATACTGTCCGTGCTCGAGGCTGCTATTTGATACAGCCAGGGGCACGGACAGAAGTCTGAAAGAGGAAGCATAGAAGGATAGTAAAGATAAAAGTAGGTATACAGGAAAATAGGGAGGTGAAAAACAAAGTTTAAGTTTGGTAATTCACGCAAACTCATGCACACATACACACACACACACACGCAATAATCATACTCAAATGAGTCCTAAGGTAATTATTATATACACTTTTAAACTATTATATAATATAATGTAATTATTACATTCACAGAAAAAAAAATTAAGAGCGTGCGCTGCGTTAAGCGGGACACAGAGCGGGCACCCGCTCGGCGCGCTTGCTTCATGCCATTTCATAGAGCAGCGCCACGTTGTATTTGTATTTAAATATACTTATATATGTATCAGTATGTGTATTCTATCCGTTACTACTACACTCACACCAATAACACAAGCCTACAGTGCTTACTTTGGGGCTAGGCTTATTGGTGTGAGTGTTGGAAATATTTAATTATTGGCTTGTACTCAGCCTATTTCAATGCATTCTAGTAGTCGGGGAGCCCTAGCGGGGATATTGCACCTTCTGAAGTAGCTACTCCCACTATACGTGAGCCCTTTACGTAGGGTTGAACGTCTAGGGCTGAAAAAAAAAGTCTAATTGGCAATTCCTTTGGTCGCGTCCAAATCATCAATCTTTTGAATTCGACCCTGGAGGGCTGAGGTATGGTTGCAAGGTTCCCCCTTTTATATTATTCTGCCGCTTGTACTCCTGTACTATAGAGAGTTTTCATTCCTGTCAGACCGTCGGATGTAAACTTGGGTACTTAAACGTAAACCCTAGAGGAATACCACCACAGTGTTATTCGAATCGTCTCCCTTAGGCTTACTTTTAACGGCCATTGTTTAACTGAACACCGGACCGTCGCTCGATGCGAAAATCTTCCCTTTGTCTTTAAACGCACCAATAAGATAGGAAAAATGTCCCGAGCCGATCTCCTGTAAAAGAGTGGCTGTTAAAAGGAGGCGGTGGAGAGAACTTCCATAAGCGATCACTCCAAACTAAGAGCTGCGCTGTCTCTCTTCCATAGTGTTCCTAACGTTCCTTTATTGATGTGTAACATCTCTCCTCTCGCTTTCCTACAATTTCTGGGAGTGATTTCGTGAAATGGGACTGACAGGAAGTCGCGAAAGCGCGCGCTATTTGATTTGATTTAAGAACATAATGTTCTAATGACTTATTCCTTTTGTAGTGTTTTATTTCTTTTTTTACTAATATACGGTGAGGTTTCAAATGTTACACATCATACGCGGCTACTGTAAGGCTCGCTCTTTTTTTTCCGTAAAAGAATTATAATAATACTAATAAAAATAAGAACAGATTTGTTTGACGATCTACGCTACGAAGATGGTGTAGCGTTCGGTCTGCGCTCGTCAAAGTAAAGCAATATTCACAATAGCCGGCCGTAGGATGGGGGAACAAAAATATACTATTTCGAGCTCCTGCGTACTTGGGAAACCACTTTAACTAGACATCTACATGTAAGCATTCACTAGATCATGGCAAGTTCTTTCTTTACCATCCATAGAAAAAGCGTGTGCACCAGCATATACTCGTATTAACTTTTTATCACATTAACATGTGTAGTGAAACAGATGGATGATTTATTTATCTATCAGATGCTGTTCGCTTGGTTGAACTTCGTACTGATGGCGGCGGTGGTGTCCGGAGCTAGCGCAGCCAGCGTGGAGGTGCCACGGATATTCTGCGGCCGCAAGTTGGCCGACGCACGCGTATTGTACTGCTACGGATCGGACCCTAACCCGACCAAGAGACACGCTCTATTCCCTGAACTACTTCGAGATGTCCAGATGCTGGGAGAGATCGGATATAAACGTACGGCTTTTACTTATCTAACTATTTATCTACGAGGTAAGATCATGCGCATATTCTGCGGCCACAAGTTGACTGACACGTGCGAGTTGTACTGCTACGGATTTAAGCCTAACCCGACCAAGAGACACGCTCGTTTCCCTGAACTACTTTGCGACGTCTGGATGCTGGGAGCAATCGTATATAAACGTACGGCTTCTACTCAACTAACTATTTATCTACAAGGTAAGATCATGCGTATATTCTGCGGCCACAAGCTGGCTCACACGCGCGTGTTGTACTGCTACGCATCTAAGCCTAACCCGACCAAGGGACACGCTCTATTCCCTGAACTACTTCGAGACGTCTAGATGCTGGGAGAGATCGGATATAAACGTACGGCTTTTACTTAACTAACTATTTATCTACGAGGTAAGATCTCACGCATATTCTGCGGCTGCAAGCTAGCCGACACGCTCGTGTCGGACCCGGACCCTAACCCAACCAAGAGACACGCTCTATTCCCCGAACTACTTCGAGACGTCTAGATGCTGGGAGAAATCGGATATAAACGTACGGCTAATACTCAACTAACTATTTATCTACGAGGTAAGATCATGCGCATATTCTGCGGCCACAAGCTGACCGACACGCGCGTGTTGTACTGCTACGCATCTAAGCCTAACCCGACCAAGGGACACGCTGTATTCCCTGTACTACTTCGAGACGTCCAGATGCTGGGAGAGATCAGATATAAAAGTACGGCTTTTACTTAACTAACTATTTATCCACGAGGTAAGATCTCGCGCATATTCTGCGGCCGCCAGCTGGCCGACACGCTCGTGTTGTATTGCAACTTATCGGACCTTAACCCGACCAAGAGATACGCTCTATTCCCTGAACTACTTCTAGATGTCCAGATGCTGGGAGAGATCACATATAAACGTACGGCTTTTACTTAACCAACTATTTATTTACGAGGTAAGCTCACGCGCACTATAATATAATACGGATCGGACCCTAACCCGATAAAAGAGACACGCTCTATTCCGACACGCGCGTGTTGTACTGCTACGGATCGGACCCTAACCCGACCAAGAAATACGCTCTATTCCCTGAACTACTTCGAGTCATCCAGATGCTGGGAGAGATCGGATATAAAACGGCTTTTAGCTTAGTTCATTTATTTTTGTACATAGGCTGAGGCCGAATGCACCTAGGCAGATGCCTTGCAAAGTCTCTTGCTTAACTCGAAGCTTGGCACTAAACGAAGCTATTCTAGATATCCGTTTATTTCCCAATTATATAAGAAAAAAAGGATCTTAAAAGAGACACAAACTGGTATAGGTATTAAGATATATGGATGGTATTATTTTTTTCATTATATTCACCTACTTTCAATGCTAACTATAACGAGCTACGGTTATAACAAGCTACGACTTCAGATATAATATTTATTTGTGCTTGTAGTCGCCTAGACAGAAACAAGATCTTTATAAAGTTCCCAATGGGTATTTATTAATTTGTTGTAATGCATTTTTAATCAAAATTAATAACTTTGCGAATTCCTTTAGTTTATAAACTTTGAACTTCAATAACACTCCATGCTCAAATGGTGCCCGGAATAATGTACTAAGTTTCTCCTTTACGTGACCATTAATATAATGATAAACAATACCCTATTGTTTTATTCGTTAAAGAAAATAAGAAACTGTCAATTTTATTTGATTTAAATATAAATATTTTTTTTATCTCACAGCTTGGTCCATCTTTAACAATGCTCTTTCTCCGTGGCCCGCCCGTCAGGTATCCGCTAAACACACAACAAACGCTCTGACTTCTCTACGCCCCAAGAGGAGTCCCGGCCTGGTCGACGAGTGCTGCCACAAGGCTTGCTACGTCAGCGAACTGATGAGCTATTGCTAGAAGCCATCCCTAATATTATATTTTATACTTGTAACAATAAAAAAATATGTAGTGGCAATGAAATACTGCAGATTATTCGACATTGCGAAAGCCAATATCTTATTACACGACTATTAAGTACTTGTAACAATTAAATAAATGTAGCTTGGTTCTGTAATGATATAGTTGTTAAGTCCCGAGGCTTAACTTAAATAGAACCACATTATATATTTCTTATATTTTCATGAATACCAATCATAAAAAACAATAAAAAAGTGGCGCTTTTGATAATAATGAAAGTTCTTTGTATGGTTAAATAAAAGTTTTTAAGAACAATATTGACTACTCTGCGTGCCTAGTCGACCTAGTAAAATTTATCTCAGAAACCATCTTTCATTATACTTCTAATTCTTGTAACAACCAAATAAACGTAGTGGTAAATTCGTAATGTAGTATTTATTTATTTATACCCATGAAGTTAGATATATAGTTTATAAACCCGAAACTGGATAATAATGTTTTAATGACAGAGGGCTACCTCAAGGCTTGCTATGTCAGTGAACCAATGAGCCACTGCTAGAAGCCATGTCTTCTCTCATTACACATTAAGTTCTTGTAATAACTAAATAAATAAAGTGGTAAATTTGTAATGATTAATTTGACTTATTATAGACAAAAAAGAAATATAACCTAGCATGTCACATGCCTTTTTATTTTATTTTTTTATTTTATATTTGCTGTTCAGTGTGATATGGTCATGGCCCAGACCTGTGAGTCTCATAAATATGTTCATACTTGCTACGTTTTATTTTTTAAATCCTAAAATTACAAGACATTTTATGAGATAAATGAACAAAGATGAAATTTATGTTTTTTTTAAGCATTGAACTGCTAGGTGTTTAAATCTAAAGAAAAGATATACTAGAAAAAAATCCACGCGGACCAGGTAGCGGACGGGACTCTAACCTGCGCGGCCCTGATGGCCGCGTCGAAATTTTCCTAGCCTTAAGCTGCAAGGCAGCGCCTTCTCTTTGCATTGTAGGTAACCCACAATATGAAATTTCTGAATTAGGTGTCTAACAGTGGTATCTTATTTATAAGTTGATCATGGAATGCGTAAAACATAACACTATATTATATACTCATGCAAGATGATTTTTTCTCAACAAGTACGGGATCTAGCGTTAAAACTAATACCGAATGTTTTTTTTATATAAACAAGACACAAGTACAGACTAATTTAACCAAAATGTAAACCTTAAATGTTCAATAGAATTGCATAATGTTCAAGCAATAATAATATAAAACTGCCTAACTTTATTAAAGATTTACCTTAAAAAAGTTTAAAAGAAAATTATTTGTTTCTTAGGTTTTCACGCACATCACTCATTAAATAAAACTAGTTTTAACGGGATTAATGCACGAACTTTATTTATTTATTGTATTGACGTTTCGCAGTTAATTTTGTTAATAAAGTACTTTATTTAAAATTCTTTTTTGTAATTTTGAGTTTATTTGTTTGACCCTTACTACCGTAAACTACCACCGGTTCCAAAATTGTTCCAAAATTTGACCTTTCTGAGAAGAACCGGCAAAACAAACTCAGAGAGGCTTTCTATCTCCTTCTTATTTTAAATTATGCAAACAAAAAGAACTTATAGTATCTCTTGGTCTTGCAGTGTGTGCTCGGGGTAGGGATTTTATCTCTTGTATGGTTCCCAAGCCGGTGGTACACACCAATCATCTTCCCTATTGAAATTAACTAATAAATTCATACATAGACAATAAAGTTTTAAAAATCTTCCAATGAAATATCCGAACGCTCAATAAGAGTCTTTCGAAGGTAGCTCAACAGAGTAAATAAAAAATCATTATTCTGACGATGCAGACCTGAAAAGGCTGCGAAACGTCAATAAATAAATAAAGTTCGTGCATTAATCCCGTTAAAACTAGTTTTATTTAAATGAAAATTGTTAACTTGGCTTTTAGAAAAATACTTTTATACAGTAGATGAGAACTTAAAACTTAAATGACATTAGCGAATTATTTTTCAAATATTGTGTTTCATTGTGATACATTTTATTATTATAATGATTTTATCTAATTTGACATGGTACTTTGACATTACTTATGAAATGAGTAATACATAGATTATTTGAGTTTGTTTATCTTTTAATATTTCTATGCCACTTATCATGGTAGAATACGTGAATAAAAAAACAACATTGTCATCATATTATGTATTGTATCGATATATCATATTCTATGAAATAAGTGTTCATCTGTCTATCTTTCTATTAAAATTTTCGAAAAAACCTTAAGTGCTTGATAATCGTATACGTATAATTAAATTGTCTAAAGATACAAATTTCACTCAACATCTTACGTTAGCTGCGGCGCTAAATTTTAAAATGCACCCTTGATTAAGAGCCAGGTCCCTCTTTCCCAGTGGGCACTTTGGGCAAGTGCCCAGGGCCCCGCGATCAATAGGGGCCTCCCTCAGATCAAATACAAAGTCCCTAGTTCCTGTCACATCACCAAACGATAACCAATATTTATTACCAAAAAACTTACATAATTCGATGAAATCGAACCTAAATTGCTCACTACAATACCAACTTACTAGCTTTTACATAAGCGATATTCTACCGTCGCCCAAAAATAAGGCTTTCCGACTTCAGCATGCTTAAATAAATGTAAATATACAAATAATGGTATACTAAGCATATACACATTTCAAAGAAATATTACCAGTTGTACACGTACAGCATGCTCCATTTCAAGTCATAATTCACATCAAAGTCTTAGAGGCCCCATTATCCTAATATGCCCAGGGCCTCTAAGTTAAAGACGGCCCTGTTAAGAGCTTTCATGCTCTGCTCTCTAAAATAGCATTTGCTGTCATATTTATCGTCGTTATTTGATTTGCGACCACAATGCGGAAAATATTTAAGGCTTATAAGCATTTAGGCAAGCTATTTTTTTTAATCTCATATAATTTGTCCAAGATATAATAATAATAAATTTCAATACCATGTTTTAGTTACATTATTTTGAAACGTGATTGAAATCACCTTTTAAGTAAAAAATGCCAGTGCCAGGTGACTTTCCTCTTCCTTAGTTACTTGAATTATGCTATTCATGTGAAGGCGACAAAAAAAATAGTTACAACTCGACGTAATTCTTACGAATTTCTGTATCCATCCATATACAAGTATGTACATATATTTAAATAAGAGAAATTATTGATGTACTACAACATAAAGTAAAATTAAAGCAATTCGGCTATAATTTTATTACGGTAATCGTTTTCGTGGTAAAAGTAGTCTGAATTAATGTGTACTTACTTTCACCGTAGGACAAACTTACCATACTCGATAACGAAAAATCTATTCTACTGCGTGTTGATAAACATTGTACGGACTTTGACCTAAATCATCTATCTTTGCACATATTCGTATCGCTTTTTAAGAATGACCTGTATTGACTTTTGAATACTATGAAGAATGGGTATAAGATCTGGTGCTCTAAAATAGGAATATTACATATTTAACATTGTCCATAATTTTATGTAACTATCTGCCTATTTAAAACGTATATTTTTTTTAATACTAGAGTGACATGACATTTTGTGAAACATCAAGTAAGCATAAATGAGAATGCGTGAAATGACTACTTACATAATAATATCATTGAAAGTATTTGCCCAATTTTATTGACATTTTTTATTGTATTGACATTTTGATATTTGTAATTTGAATCTTAGAATAATAATTAAGAATATAAATAATAATTGATATTGGCACGATATTTTATGTACGTATATCACTGAACATTTTTCTTACACATGTTGTTCCAAATAAAATTTCTTTCTTTCTTTCTTTACTCACATAGATGAAATGTCAATAAATAGGAAATTTAAGTATTCATAAATGAAAATTGTTTTTGATGTTCCAAACAGATGCGCGATTTTAGAGCCTTAGGTAACTTGAATTATGTACTGGTTTCTAGATAGTGTAAACATCATGCAAACTAATAGACAATTAGAAAGAAAAGTATTTGGAACGGAAAGCGCTGATATAAAACTGAAATCATAAATGCCCTGGTTTCAGTCACTCCTATTTCATCATATTATTTTACTATTTTTATACAATGGTCCAATAATTAGGACTAAGTGCGGAAACCGCCCTGTAGAACTAACTAACTACTATTTTCTCGCCACAATTAACACTGTGTGTTACGTGTATAAATGCCCATTCACACCTTTCTGCTTTGAACTCTTAACTAGGTATACCCGTACAAGATCTCCACCCTTTGAAATTGAAACAAAAAATACATAACACAACAAACATACTTTATTTCATTTCATTGGTACCGCAATTAATGACTAATTGTAAAACTTAAAAATAACACTAAATAATCATAAACAATAACAAAACAAAGCATCAGTGGACTCAGACTGATACCCTAACCACATTCACATAATTAAGGACACGTGATATTCAGACTCATATCAGTAGACTAATAGCATATTAAACACTGACTTTAAAGCTTTTCATTACAAAGAAACACCAATAAATCTTTGTCAATTTACACAGAACACATTAACTGTCTGAGTTTGTTCACAGCAATCATATCATCAAGAAGCAATCGCGTAGGCGGAGCACTCTGTTCGCTTTGCATATTCTATTTAGTAGGAAAATTAGGTTACCTACATTATCTGCCTTCATGCGACCGTCCCTTAAATCCAATGATAAACGTCTCGCAGCAACTTCACAGTCTTGATTTATATGGCATATCTCTGATATTATCTCCGAACGACTTGCAATGTACTTGTGATTGACTTCGTCGGACCCATAATTGGTAAAGAAATAATTAATTATGAAATTATTTACAATAGGTATTACTATTTTGGAAACTGCCATGTGCTTTGTTCAGATTGCTTAGGAGCTGCTTGTTGAGGAGCTGGCTTTATGGTCTCGGATTTTTGACTCGCTGACACACTGTTGTCACTTCGGTCCCATCCGTGGGACTCGTGTACATGCTCGTGATGATCAGGGGATGGGAACCATTCTGATATCCATACTGGTCTCCAAATCTTTTTTACACCCGGCACCCAAATTTGTTTCCAGTCAGGAATCCAAATTTGTTTCCAAGCTTCTTTCCACTCCAACTTTTTATCAGGTACCCATATTAATTTCTTGGATGGTTTCCAAATCTGTTGCCAGGCTTCTTTCCAAACTAATTTCTTGTCATCGATCCAAATCTGTTTCTTTTCTGTTTTCCAAATTTGCTTCCATTCGTCTTTCCAAACAAGTTTTTTATCTGGTATCCATATTTGCTTTTTCCCAGGCTTCCAATATTTCTTCCATACGGGTTTCCAGACCAACTTCTTTCGCCATAAGTCATGAGATGTATATTCCCAACCCTCGTGATCTTTACCTAAATATTTCTCGCCCGGTACTCCTTCTTTTACCCATTCTGGGACCCAAATTTTTTTCCAAGCCGGAAGTTGTATGTCTTTCCATCCCGGGACAACAATATCTTTGTACACGGGAACTGTAATCTTTTTCCAATCTGGGACTTTTACTTCCTTCCAAGCTGGAACTTTAATGGGCTTCCATTCGGGTTTGTGGATCTTTTTCCAGTCAGGCACTTTGATTTCTTTCCAAACTGGAATTTTAGTGGGTACCCAGATGGGTTTCCAAATCTTTTTCCACGAGGGCTTCCAAATTTGTTTCTTGGCTGGTTTCCAAATTTTCTTCCATCCCGGTTTCCAGATCAGTTTCTTTTTCCAGTAGCCGGGATCGTGGTGATCGTGATGATCGTGATGTTCATGGTGATCATGGTGTTCCTCCTCAACATGATGATGGTCATCTATGTGGACATCATGGTGCTCGTGATGATCGGAAACCTCGTGGTGGTCGCCATGTCCATGATAATCGTCGTGGTCTTGGAAAGGATTAACTAGATCACTGGGTGGAGCTGGGTAATCGTATCCATCACGTCTCTGCGCTGTGGTGGGACTTTGATCATTCTGTTTCAACTGCTGCTCTGCTTGTACATTGTTTTGTGGTAACAACGCCTTGCTTGATACTAGAGCGATTTGTAAAATTACCGCTAGGGTAACCTGAAACAAAAGAAAACCAGTGCTATAATGCTTTTTATTATTCGACCAATTTGTTTGCACAGCTCTAATTACTATGTGAAAGTCGCAAAGCAATCAATAACAGGTTGTTAATCGCTGAGCTTAAATCGCTAAAGACGAGTAATTATCTTCTTTTACTCAAAACACAATCACTTGTTTTATACTAATGACACAGGAGAATCACTTGTAGTCGGCTTGATTGGTATCTTAATCAGTATTTATCTTAAGGAACAACATAAACACTTGTCTTGTGTTATTTAACTTGACTGGTCATATCAGATCATTGCGTAACACCGCTTAGGATGATCACAAAAGGAAAGTGTACGCGAACAGTGTAAGGCGTGTAAGTGGGGACCGGATGACCTAGGCATCTGGTTCTAGGAAGTGGCTCTTAGCGCAAGGAATCCAGTTCCACTACTTACGTCTGTCGGAAAACACAAAACGAGAAAGTGCTGCAACAATCGAGATTACCTCATTACCATAAACAAAACAGTTTCATAAAACAACACCACACATCGTGAATACATAACTTGGGTACCTACCCAATTTCGTAGAATATAAATAACCTGTCGTATCGTACGTTATAGTCACCGGCTGACATTGTTTACGTAATTGCAATTAGGATAAACGTAAACGGAAACGTTCCGTATACGGATGGAGTGCGACAAGGGAGCGCGTTCGGTCTCTTTCTTTATTGCTTATTTTTTGTGTCAAAAGGATGCTTTGACGGTTGTTGGTAATTCGTGTTAAGATGGTGTTGACAATATAGGGGTGAAAGTGCATTGGGTTCGTTAGCGTAGTTCACACATATCGGCCTAATGCGGCGCAGGAGCATGTCCGATATTATGCAAGCGTTACGCAAGAAGCGCGACAATGCGGATTGCGATCGACACCCACTAATGTAGTGGCCATCCGTATAAGCGCTTAAGCTAAATTAAAACTGACGGTTAAGGAATTAACCGCAAATGAATTGACGTCGTAATATCTAGTTCCGGTTTTATAGGTAATAAAATGCCCCTGCATAGATCGAGAAATTATAATCACTTACGAGTAAAACGCACAGATTACTTAATTACATTCGTGTTTTTAATTTTCGTGTTTTTTTTAATGATTCACATGATTTGAATAGATATAGATATCAGATTCTTACTACGATAAAATGAAGCGACATTATTACATCATAAAAATATATGTAATAAAAATTCATTCATAATCAGGTTTTGATTAGTGAGCAACTAATTATAATCAAGTTAATTTTTGGTATGAAATATATTATCCACAAATGTGACTAGATATTTTTTAGAGTATATGAGTTTTTTATTACTTTAATTTATATGTTTATGTCAATTACGCCTACACTTAGTAAAAAAAAAAGAAAAAATGCAGTTTTGTTAATTATAGCAAATGCTTACCTACTTAAGTTAATTGTGATGTCAATTACGAACCTATATGATCAAGTAGGTACATAGAATCTTGATCAAATAGGTGCGTCATTATTATCGGGGCACAGGATTTCCCTATGGATGGCAAAGAGAGATTGGGCCGTGACCCACCATGCAGATACGGCCGAGAACAATGGCTTAACGTGCCTTCTAAAGCACGGAGGAGCTCGAAATAAAAAGTTTTTGGTCACCCATCCTATGACAGACCATTGCGAAAGTTGCTTAACTTCTACGATCGCAGGCCGAAAGCACTAACAACATGCGCCATTGGGCTCCAATTGACTTTATTGATACTTTATCATTATCTTAATTTTTTTATACATTGTAAACAATCGACGATTGATTTAAAACAAAGCGTCTACAAAGTCTGATAATTTGAAAAAAAAAATAGTTTTCTTTTAACAACAACTCTTTTTAGCTGATCTAAGATAATCATTATTGGTCGGTCTTAAAGAAGAACGAACTTTTTATTTTTTCGTTATCGCAAAACCTGTCTGCGTTATCTGATTTATCAATCTACATATTACGTGTAACTACTTGAAATAAGTAGTTTAACATAGATACAAATACTTTAATTGGCGAAAACGTAGGTAACCACGACTAACTAATGAATGCGTATGTCATTAATGCAATTAAATCTTAACACAATAATGAGAAAATGGGAAAGAGTGGAAAGATCGCATTGACATTCACAAAAAGGCAGCGTTCCATTGTTGTTAAACATTTTCCGAGTTCTTCTCCGTTCCGGAGAGAATGTGAATTTTTGATGCACTATTTAACATTTTTCTTTAATCGACTGGATTTCAATCATTTTCAGTAGCAACTTGATTAATTACCTAATTGACTAACGATTTTAATGTTTAATCTAGTAATTTAATTCAAAACAGTTACTTGAAAATAATTAATTATATTAGGTAACTGAAATTTAAAAACAACAAATTAGTTATGCTAGTGACGAATACATAAATCACCGTTTTTGTATCATTTTCTTGTTTATCCAAACTTTATTTCTATCTTTCAGAGTTACACGGTTTGTGCTTCAGTCAGAGTATACTTTTACCGGTTTTATTTTTACTCGCATTTTGTTCGAAATGTTTTCTGAATTTGTTTTCATATTCAGATTTACTTACATTTCCTATGCAAATCTATCTATTTATTAATATTTATTTATCAAAAACGCATCGCATTTATTGATCTTAAGTATAAATATTCCATAAATTATTTATGCTGTAATAAAATTAAGTTTAATTATTATTAGAGCGCATCCAATAATAGGAAAATAAATATTAATCTCCTTGGCAATAATCCAACTACTTACTGTTACTAACTTAGAATAATAAATTAGTTATAGGCCATTATTTAACTTTCTATCTGGTTTTGAGAATTACAGAGTAATTATATAATAATCTGTAACATAATTACTTGGTAAGTAAGTAGGTAATATAATATTAAAGTAGTTCTGACGTCAACGACCGGCAAGGCTTATAACCCAAATCTCACCCATTCCGGAACACCACAAAAACCGTAAAAAAAAAACAAAACCGAACTTTATCGAAACTGTGCAAAAAGAGAACGAAAAGCTTTATTAAAAAAAAAAAAAACGATATCCCGATTTATAAAAAAAAACGTTCGATTTTCGATTTGAATTTGAACACTGACCACTTGGCTCCAGGACCCTCGCATGGTTGGCGGGGTACGTTCCACTAGCAGTGACGCCGGAACTGTTTCTACTCTATTATTTTATCTCTGGTTCACACTTATATATGTAGAGGCCCACCCCATCGGCGCGGAGGGGGGGCACCTCGGCATTCACTTTCGCCGCCGAACACCCTAGCATGGACCTCCGGCGCGGCCAGGAAGCGTAGGATGACATCCAACAGTCATCATCATCACCTTATCACCATCAACATTATGAAAAAACTAATCATCATTGTATTTAGCTATACCGACGCCGGAGACCAAATCGTGAGATAGCTCCATTGTTAATTGAATCTATTTGTTTTGACAGAGTAAAATAAAATAAAATATACCAGTAGTTTCATTTCATCAAAAAACATTAACAACGTGACCAAAAAAATGCTATACCACTGTCTCTTTCTTTAAGTGCGTCATTAAATGTTTGTTTACATTCAGTACGTATTACAAAGCTACTGCAATTATATCACTCGTTTTATTGCATTGCTCGACTTTCTTTTTTTAATTTTATTTTGGCTTGTGTTTGTTTCAGTGTCAAGTTTAAATAAAGCTCTTGCTTGTGTCTCAGTAATGTTTGGAAATGTAATGTTTCAGAATTTTCATGTAACAATTAAATAAATATACATTTAGTAAAGACGGCGCATAACCAAGGTCAGTACAGTGGCTAATACTTCTACATGATTTCAAGGCACATGATTCTGTCTTTGATATTGCACCCCATTTATAGTAGGCAAAAACTAGGTAAAAATAATGAAGTACATAAGACATAAGTCAATTGACTAAATCCTAAACTAAATAACAAATTAATGGTGGATATTTAGTATAATACCTACATTAAACTAAATTTATATCCACCAATTGCAATTGGGCGGTAGAAAAAAGTTTATAAGTTCAAAGAACCATGAATAATATGTGCGTTAGAAAATTCGACACGCCATCAGGGCCGCGGTGGCATAATGGTCAGTGCATTCGCCCCGATAGCGAAGGGTGCGGGTTCGAGTCCCGTCTGCTGCCTGGTCCGCATAAAACTTTCTTGACATTTAAACATCTAGCAGTTAAATGCTTAAAAAATAAATAATATAACCATGATTTTTTGTAATTCAATCTCGGTTGCTGCTATAACAGCAAAGGCAAGATTTTTTAGGTATTTCTGTGATTATATTACAATTTATAAATGATACGTGCTATGCCGTTTAAGATAATCTGCATGAGGCCGTTTTGGTGTTGTGTTCCTCACGGTGAATAAGATTTTTAAGGCTCGACGAGATAGGGGATGGGGTCAGGGTAGCCAACGACCAATACGCCCCAATAACTTTGAAGGCCGGTAAGGTGATAGACTACAGTGTACTGTTACCATCAGGATCAGGAGAGCTGTCAGCTCGTATGCCCCCTATAATATAAAAATAAATAGATGCTAATTTATAATGTATACTGTTGTCTCTAGCAATCTCGTACAGGCCCTGCCAGAATACCAGCGCTGTTATGGTGGGAATATTCCATTTCTACTATAACAGCATTAAGATGAGGCAGGGTCCTGATTTGCCTTTTCTCTCTCCATATTGTTGCTCACTGTTGGTATTTTATTTTTTTGCTATGTTTGTTGTTTTTTTTACATACTTGTGTAAGGTCAATAAAAGCTTTTTCTTTCTTGCTTTCTTTCTTTCTTTCTATTGTAATCGCTTAGCATCAGACGGGCCACATGTTTGTTTGCCACCCTTACGAAATATTCTGACAGTTAAATCCTCTTTTTTATTGAATTTGAACAAAAGACGAAACTGACTGGCTTAGTCAGATCAAAATGCAGGCGGAACCGTTGGATTCACCTGCATTTTGATTGGAGAAGCATACAACGAAATCAAAATATAAAAATAAATAGATGCTAATTTATAATGTATACTGTTGTCTCTAGCAATCTCGTACAGGCCCTGCCAGAATACCAGCGCTGTTATGGTGGGAATATTCCATTTCTAAACAGCATTAAGGTGAGGCAGGGTCCTGATTTGCCTTTTCTCTCTCCATATTGTTGCTCAATGTTGGTATTTTATTTTTTTGCTATGTTTATTGTTTTTTTTTACATACTTGTGTAAGGTGAATAAAAGCTTTTTCTTTCTTTCTTTCTTTCTATTGTAAGCGCTTAGCATCAGATGGGCCACATGTTTGTTTGCCACCCTTACGAAATATTCTGAGAATTAAATCCTCTGTTTTATTGAATTTGAACAAAAGACGTAACTGACTGGCTTATTCAGATCAAAATGCAGGCGGAACCGTTGGATTCGCCTGCATTTTGATTGGAGAAGCATATAACTCTGCACACAGGCTTCTTTGATGATGTTAGTGAGTACTGAGAAAAGATTTTGGACATTCATCTCATCAATAGGGCTTGAAATAAGGATAATTTTTTTTTATGTTATAGGGGGCATACGAGCAGATGGCTCACCTGATGGTAAGTGATCACCGTCGCCCATGGACACTTGCAACCTTGCCGGCCTTTAAGGAAGGAGTATGCTCTTTTTTTGAAGGTTTTTGGGTCGTATTGGTCCGGAAACACTGCTGGCGACAACATATTCCCCAGTTTTGTCGTACGTGGTAAAAAAATTCGACAAAAACGCACGTTTGTGGATAGCCACGCACCAAGATGATGGGGATGAAATTTTTGTCGCGATGTACGATGGCAAAATGCAGCAGCTGGTATTAATCCAATATACGTTGGTATGAAAAAGTATATTTAAAAAATGATAGGAAATCAATGGATTGTATGGTATCACAAAAGTTAAATTCATATCCCGTTCGAATAGAAGTGACTTTTTATGAAACTTTGACTTTCTGAAGTTTTGGAATGCATTTTAAAAATAAGTAAAATATAATAATATACTTTGGTTCTAATGTTCTTCTTCAGTCCATTTTCAATTTTTTTTTGGTGAGCTTCTTTTCTGCGACTTTACGAAAGTCAGTACAAATATAAATGACAAAATTGTAGATAATTTAAAGATCTACAACTGCTGTACTTGTACTATTTTAACATAACCACCACCGGCATCCTCAAACTTCAGATAGAATGCATATTCATTAGAAAGCCTCTCTGAGTTTGTTTCACCTGTTCTTCTCAGAAAGGTCTACCAATTTTGGAACCGGTGGTAGTTTACGGTAGTTAGGGTCAAATAAATAAACTCAAAATTACAAAAAAGAATTTTAAATAAAGTACTTTATTAACTAAATTAACTTTCAAAATACATACATCTATACTTATAATAAATCTGTAGAGAGGTCAATTCTGTACATGAAATATATTTTCAAAATAACTATCAGGGGGTGATTAGTGGTCGATACTGATGCCAAAAATGCAATCAGTCAAATTTTTGTCTGTCTGTCTGTGTGTATGTTCCTTATAGAAACAAAAACTACTCGACGGATTTTAACGAAACTTGGTACAATTATTCTTCATACTCCTGAGCAGGTTATAGTATACTTTTCATCACGCTACAATCAATAGGAGCAGAGTAGTGAAGGGAAATGTTGGAAAAACGGGAGAAGTTACTCCATTTTTTAAGCTTCCGTCGCGTGTGCAGGCTTAATGGTTAAAGTTACATAGAAATCATGTATAACGGAAATATTCTACATAAAATTGTCTAAAAAATATCCCGCAACAGCATATGTCTATCTTTTATGGTTGACTCACAATAACACGTGTAATTATATAAATAAAGTCATTGTTTATAGCACAAGCCTGAGAACAAAAACTATAGTCTACACTACAGCTCTACACCGAAGCGAAGCGAGGGCGGGTCACTAGTAGACAATAAAGTTTTAAAAATCTTCCAATGAAATATCCGAACGCTCAATAAAAGTCTTTCGAAGGTAGCTCGACAAAGTAAATAAAAAAATAATTATTATTACGATGCAGACCTGAAAAGGCTACGAAACGTCAATAAATAAATAAACCCGTTAAAACTAGTTTTATTTAATGAGTGATGTGCGTGAAAACCTAAGAATCAAAAAGAATTCATATCTCTTGCGTGCGGGTAATAGTCTTAATGTTATATCTGAGCAAACTGGCATTGATTTGTTTTACACTAGCGTTCCATCACTGAGGCGGGTATTGAACACTGCATTTTTTTACTGACAATAGTTGTACAATGCTCTTTTTTGTTATTATTATGTTAAAAGTGTTCTTAGTAATGTAATATAAACAATAGAATTGTATTTTTTTACATATTTAAAAAAAATATCTTATTAAGTAATTTTATTTAAAAGAAAGAAATAAAATTTTGAAGATAGCTAGCAGCTTTTTTATTTAATTTGGGATTTTGAGTTGTTAAAAATATTGGATAGCTACCGATGAAACTTAGACGTTTGGTAAGATAGAAAAGAATTATTGCCATTAGATTTGTAAGTGTGCTATTCGCTATGTGCGAAGTACATGGTGGGGGTATTGTGAAACGATCGCAGCGCTTATCGTGGCAGAAATACGCAACAATCCGGGAAAGTAAAGTCAATTTGCACGGAGTTCGTAATAAATAAATTTTTTAAAAAGCCTAATAATAGATGTTGTTGTGTTGTGAACTGCAAAAATAACGGCACAAATAGTCTGTGTTTATATTTCCTACATTGGACTGGAAATTAAATCAAACAAATAAGTGGATAGATGCCATAAAAAGAAATAAGTAAGCGAAATAACCATAAATTATGATCAATTTTATTTGCGCTATATTTTATGTGATATTCATTATTTTCTTTATTATTTTAGTGTAGATGGGTCACCATGGTATCCCAAACCTGACGACACAATTTGTAGTGAACATTTTATGGGAAAAAAAATCAGACGAGGAAGAAAATCCGAGTTATGCTCCTTCGAATATTCCCTGAAATATATCGAAAGAGGAAGGTTAATGATTCACAGGTCCTAGCTAGATATACACACTTGACAAAACGATGAACCACAAAGTCTCAGATACCACATCAAGTCAAATAATAATTAAATCAAACTCAACCTTTTATGGTCGATCAAGTATGTCAAGTCAATATGTTTTCTGAATCGAAATTAAGAGATACAATTTTTATTTGTATTAGATTAATTTACAACGATCACTGTGATGCTGAAATCCAAGCAGATATAGCAACATCAAGAATTTTAATGACAAATAATTTAAGAAATAAAGATAAAAGCTGTGGCACTGACAAAAAATCGTATGAGGATCAATCTACCGAAACAAAAAGTCAAGAATTTGTTGGTATTTCATCAATAAAAAATGATCAAGAACTCCTAGATCTTGCTGGTGTGTCATTTAGCAATTTTGAGTTTTTATTAACTATAAAAAAACTGTACAGTTTCCACTAAAGACCGACTTCTGATTTTTTTGATAACAATGAAAACTGGCTTGACATTTTCAGCATTGAGTGTGTTATTTGGTGTACACAAAACCACAATCTCACGTATATTTCATTCGATCTTACAAAATGTAGCTTGTTCAACTGCTAATTTAATCTTTTGGCGGAATAGAGCCACCGTACAAGCAACAATGCCCAAGTGTTTCAGTCCAGATTACATCAATACAAGAGTTATTATTGACTGTACTGAATTCCGAATTGAAATCCGACAGTATTTAAATTATTATACAATATATAATATTTTTTATTTGTCTTTAATTTACTATAGTTACTAGAAATCAATAAAATACAAACTGATGTCATTATTTGGCATAATCCCGGAAAGTTGCGCATTGTAGGTGGCGCTACTGTCGTGCACATAGCGAATAGACTTGTATTTTCACATTTGTGATATGAAATGGATGTAGATTTATTAATAAGTAAGTAAGGTACTTATTCAAATAATAATAATAAAATAAATAAGACTGTACGAGTCTTCATAATATAATAAATATTTATTCAACCCATCTGTTCGTAATGGTGTAGTGAATAATTGTAAACGCACTGTAAGTATGCATAATACCTGCATTCACACTGGCGATGTGTTATCGCGGGAACAATTCAGTAATTAATATCATCGGAGCTCTATAGATGATGTACAGGAGTACTAATAATATATCTTTAGAAATAAACCCCCTTTTGGGGTCAAAAAGTAAGTGCAAATAATTAATTCCGCGCGTACGAAGATGCGGGCGGCCGCTAGTTTTACAATATTACTAGATGATCCAACGAATTTCGTACCGCCATAAAAACAGAAGTTGGTGGTGGAACGGTGAAAATTTAGGGTTGTAAGTATTTTTAAAACCGAGCCATGAACAAAATAGCCCAATATTTAAAAAAAATTGGGGTTAACCACTTTTATTACTTAGGTAAAAAAAAGTTACGTCCTATTCTCAGACCTGCTGAATATACACACAAAATTTTATAAGAATCGATCCAGATTTTAATGAGGAGTTTTGTTCCAAACACTGTGACACGAGAACTTTATATATCAGACGATATCGCAAGCTTATGTCAATCCCATAAATATTTTTTCTGGATCTCTGAGAGGTTTCTGCTTGCATAATACATAATTTATTATACGTGTTAGATATTTTGCTGTTATCGTCTTAAATAGATAAAATTTATGTTATTGGTTCGAGTAAGACCATAAAAATATATGTACACTTCTATTGTGTTGAGATCTACGGTGGCAATGTTATTTTTTTACGGAGCAACGCATTTTTTTTTTAAGATGTATCGCACTATATCTATGAGTTGTGACTAAAGCACAGCCGAATCATGATTGATTATAGTGTGAAGAAACGCGTGCTTTTACGTCATCGCGTTCAAAAACCGTCACTCCATAGACGCGTTTATAAATCGCGTGTGTAACAACGCTCCGTTAACCTCACCGCGAGGCTTGACTTTTGGGTCAGCATGAATATTTGACAGCTCATAACACAAACATAATAAGATGCGCTTTTTATACTTGATGAATGTCTGTATCAGAGTCTTCATAATAAAAAAGATATTTACACTTTTGCTCCAAATTTTCTTCTATAAAATTAATATAAAGTTAAACTTTGTTTTTTTAAAATACTTTTTAATTTTTAAACCCACAGTAATTAACCGCAGTAAATAGTATTACTAATTCTGACTGAACTTAAGTCAAGTGTTAGGTTGATCTATGGAACAAAGAAAGAAAGCCCACGGTAGCAAATTACACATATGACTACTATCTTCGTAATGGAACGCTACTAAAACTTGAAATGCATAAACAAAATAACATGAAATCATAAGCAAAATTGATGACTTAACCAAGCCAATGCTTACATATAAAAAAAAAAGAAATGTAGAGTATGCTGTTGTCAGTTCAAGTTTAAAACCACTTTAACGAAAGCATTTCTCCCCGGTTTCTACCCGGGCCGGTGCTTGTTCACGAGTACTGTTTGTACGTTTCATCATCATCATCATCATCAACCCATGTTCGTCCACTGCTGGACATAGGTCTCCCCTAATGCACACCACTGCTCCTGATTTTCTGCTACTCTCATCTAGCCCACTCCAGCCAGCCTACGAATATCATCATCCCATCTTGTCTCAGGGCGTCCTGCACTATGTTTACCGAGTCGTGGTCTCCACTCAAGTAATTTCTGGCTCCAATGGCCATCAGTTCTGCGGCTAATGTGATCAGCCCACTGCCACTTCAGTTTGCTAATTCGGTGGGCTATGTCAGTGACTTTGGTTCTCTGTCGGATTACATCATTTCTGATGCGGTCCTTCAGGGATACTCCGAGCGTAGCCCTTTCCATAGCTCTATGAGCGACTTTAAACTGGTGGACTAACTATAATAATAACTGGGAGAACGCACTGGTCGAAGACTTTCGACTTGAGACATTGAGAGATGGGTGATGAGAAGACTTGACGAAGTTTGTACGTCTGTTGACCCCAATCCGTTGCTAGCGCCGGTGTTGTTAACAAACATCCATAGGGAATCACCTAATGGTCCGCCTACACCCTGCATCTGGCTTGTGCAGTAATAACTGTACAAAAAGCCGGAACACCGTATAGTGGCTACACGTACAGGTAAGCTCGTACAAACTGGACAGCGCCAACCTCATTATATTTTAAGAACTCGTTACGACAGGATGTGGAAATCAGAAGAAGCTTTTATAATGGTAGCATTGTTTAATTGTTTACTGATAAAAGCGCTAATAATTCTTTTCATGCATCGAATAACATTTTTATTAAATTTTACGTGTCGTTGTTTATAATTAGCCAGACTGAAGCGCGGCTTGAATGATCGGCCACACGCTGCAGGCAAAACCGTACAAGCCAAATTTGCGCAGTCCACAATCTTTATCATGTCAACGATCGCACAAGCCGCGCTTCTGCGCCTGCGCGAGCTACCGTCTTACCGTCCACACACACGCTCTTAACTGCACAAACAGGTTTGCCTAGGCAAGCTCGTAGGAAAGACGGAGCGTGTAGCCGGTTTATTACAGACGAACGGACGTGAACACAGCTTAAAACCGTGCGTAGACCCGGCGGAAAATCGTCTTGATATCAAGCGCCCTTATTGAGGCTACGATGACAAAAATGATATCTGAGTTATCTCTACCCCTTAGCTACACACATCAAAAGTGTCTAGGGATCAACATATATTTTTGCAATAACTTTTCTCCTGATTGATATTAATTAAAATTTTCTTTAAGGATTCATCAAATAAAGTGTTTTCGTTTGTCACAGTAACGATAAACCAAGTCACCTTTGCATTAATAAAGAAATTTGCCATTTTCCTAATAAAGGGATTTTTGACATTTGAACCACTAACACAAAAGTTCGAAAAAAAGACTGAAATAACAGTTTTCTCTAAAATTTTATTGGGTAACTTAAACAATTAATAATCCGTATTTCTACCGCGAACACTAACAACACAAGAACATCGGTTTGGCATACTCAAAATGAGTTCATCCAAATCACGCTGTGGAATGGCCGCCCATGTTCGTTGCAACAACAAAAAAAGGTCTTCTTGCGACTGGATACCCTCCATATTCGGCAGAGCTCTTCTCTGTAGCATATCCCATGCATGCTCAATCGGGTTCAAGTCTGGCGACTGAGCAGGCCAGGGCAGGACATTGATGTTAGCTGCGGCGAGAGTCTGTCTTACAACTCTTGCGGTGTGCGGTCGTCCATTATCATGCATTAACTGAAATAAGGGACCGATTTGCACTTGTAGAGGAACGATGACGTCTGATACAATCGTCTCAGCATAAATTTGAGCGTTGAGGTTGCCTCTGATCCAAATCAACTCAGTTCTTCCGCCGATCCAAATACCCGCCCATACCATGATGGTTCCACCACTATAAGGATGGACTTCCTGGCAGGATTTTAATCGCTGTTGGCGTCCAGGGGTTCTCCAGTGTCGTATACGTCTTGTATCCGGTCTCATACCAAAACGAGACTCATCAGAAAAGCACACGAAACGCCATTGTTCTTCTGCCCAATTTCTGTGTTCAAGAGCCCATTGATATCGAATCCTACGATTGTGCATTGCTATAGGTGGTACCCGTAGCGGTCTTCGGGAATGAAGGTTCACTTCATGCAAGCGGTTTCTGACTGTTTGGTCGCTAATTAAGTTCCCTGAAGAGTGATGAAGCCTCACGGCTAACATCATGGCGGTTATTGTTGGAGCTCTTCGAGTTAAGATTTGAATGTATCGGTCTTGTCTCCGTGTGGTGCAGCGATACCGTCCTCCATGGCGCTCAGCCACGGTACCAGTGCTTCGGTATCGTGTCCAAAGTCGACTGATAACACTCTGACTTGTATTCAGAGCTAAAGCCACAGTACGTTGCCGGGAACCAGCTTCTATCATTCCCACGGCTCTGAGCATTTCTTCCCTGCTTAAATGACGTCGCCGCTCCATAATAACGTTGGTTTTAATCAGTAGTAGGGAAACAGTAGCACTAATAATGTCTTCAATGCGTTGTATGTTTTTATAGGGAAAATATTGACAGCTGATTTTCATCTTTTACTCGAATTTGATTCACAGTTCCTGATTCAAATTATGAAATGCACCAAAAAGGATCCATATAAATTTATAAAATCATAAATTTATTACAAAGCCACATCTCAATCTCAAGAAATCCGCATAAAAATGCTTGATCCCTAGACACTTTTGATGTGTGTATATTTACAACTTGACACCGCTCACACTTAACAGCCCGCAATAAAGTGTCAATTTGCTCCTTCTAATATAAAAAATACGTAAACGCTAAAATGGCTGTAGGCAGTTAGCCCTAAATAAGCTTAGATCATAGCGGATCTAAAAGTTAGTTCCGGCTTTCTTAATGATCTCTCAATGGCTAGACAAATAGGATTGAAAAACACACATACATGTACATGGGTAATGTAACAACGCGTTCGCATCGCATAAATGGAAAACCAGTGACAAGATGACAAAAAGAGATTAAAACTGCGCAGTGTGGTAATGCGCACGACCACAATATGCAAATTTTAAACTGTTCATTTCGACTTTTTACAGTTACGCAAGAAGCTGGACAATACGCGACCGTTCGCATGACGCGTACGCGCGAATGCAAATTTGCGGTGTTTGTATTGAATGTGCTCTATATTAACGATGATTTTGGTGTAATTGTGACCTAATTAATCTTCAATAGTCCAATAATTTATATTTTTTTATGGCTGTCGATGAAGTTGTAAAGAAGCAGTTATTTTTATTACGGAGCCGGCGTGTTATTTGTTTAAAATAATGAACATGTCTTTCCATTCATAAGTCTTTAATACTGAAACACAAGAGTTTGGGATCTAATTTTCAAACAGGCTTTTATTTTCGATATTATTCCTATCGATGTTCCTAGCTTTGGTCACAGTCTAAAAGGACAGATTTTGTCGAGCCATGACTCATTATGTGGTCAAACTACTACTGAATTAGCGGATGCAAACCACTTCAGATACCAGGACCACCTACTAAACGCTTTAGTTAAAGAATGAAGAGGTTGGCACGGAACGCGTGGTCAAAATGTGTTTACACGATAAACACATTTTGACCACGCGTTCCGTGCCAAAAGGAGACGTCCATTAATCACGTGAGGTTTTTTTTGCTTTTTTGATCCTCCCTCCCCCTTGGTGATACATGGTGATGTTTAAGACCAATCTCCCCCCCCCCCCCCCATTATCACGTCTATTTTTTAGTATATTATTATTTTGTTTAAAATAATTATAAAATACAGGTCTAAAGTATCAAGGTTGCAGGTTGTTTTTGACTGACATAAAAATAATGAAAGAAATGAGCAAAGCTTATACATGAACATTTTTTAATGTAAAATATCCTCGGACCACGGAAATACACGTGAAATATTACTACACCCCCCTCCCCGTTGTGATATTTCGTGATTTTTTATGAACCCCTCCCCCCGCCCCTTTCGAGCCTCACGTGATTAATGGACAGCCCCAAATGTGATAAAAACTGCGCCATTGAGTTTTTAGCCCTTCTAGTGTTCTTATTTAATTAACTATAATTATTTTTATGATAAAAAGGTGGTAAAACAACATTATGACCTGCCTGATGGTAAGCGGCTACCATATACCTATATTTTTTTCCTCCCAGGCGGTGGAGCGGGTATGAAATCCTCATGGATACCCTACAGCCGGCTGCAAAGTTATGTCAGACTCCTACTGACTAAAACACACCCGTAATACATGCTTATGGCCTGAAGAGCCTTATAAGCTTCATCTGAAGCGATTATCCCCTGAGAGGGGGATAATGCAGCGGCTACCATAGCCAATAGACGCTATAATTATAATTCGATGCCTACCATGTCCCAATCAACGATCCCGTGGAGCACTGGAACCTCACTGACCAACGATACACCATAGACTAATTTTTTTTGAAGTGAACTTCTTTAGGCACGCTTGACTTGGGGGTAAGCTGGCGAACGCGTTACGAAAAGTGTGTTCGGGCGAGGCGAATGGAAGTTGAGTGGGGGATATAAGCAAGAGAAAGCAGTGCGCGCGCACAAATTGTTTCTCTCTTGCCCTTATAGCTAGTGAATGAAATATGTATATATTGTACACATATATATATATATATACATACAGATGGAGCTAAAGAAGTTTCGCTTCAGTCATGTGGTCATACGCAAACTCGTTTTTGTGTTACACAAACCATTCATTGTTTACTCATAAAAAACTTTGCCCTAATATTTCGTTGATGTCTTTTTAACCAACGCTTTCATTGACTTTGACAACGAGCTAACAAGGTGATTATTATAACATTATTTCATGTTGAGTTTCAGATACCATCAACTTAAGTATTTATGTGTGTGTGCAAAAGCACACTTAAGTTATTAGAAGACATCTTAATGTTCGACACGAACAGTGCACCCGTCTGAAGAAGTAATCTTTACCTTACAAAATACTCTACTGAAAATACCATTTGATGGTGTTGTGCTTCGGTGGGTAAGGTTTCCAAGGATCCCCAAGAGGTGGGATTGGGTTGAAGCTGACAAGGTGACATTACAACAACATAACTGGTCACAGTTTTTTCTGTTTCGGTTGGTTATATATACATAAAGAGGGGAAGGTAAAATTTGTTGCGCTTTGGTAAAACCAGAAGTGGTGGATTGAGAATGCTCTACTTATATACTCTCTAAATATTATATACTGTTTTCTGGTCCACGGCTGCGGTTGGCGGGTTGACGGCTGGTGATGTCTGCCGTCAACGAGTTGACTGCTGGTCAATGGCTGCCGTAGATGAGTTGACGACTCAGGGCTCATCGACGGCTGCAGTTGCGATGCGATCCGGTTGTATAGGGTAACGGCACCAGTGGTCAGCCCTTTGCGTCGTTTATTAATCATAAATATCGCTACAATTAGAATAAACGAAGCACGTCTACTTTAATAGAAACTATGATTCCTCATTGGTTAATTTGTCACACGATAGATGCGGCAGGGGATCAGGGGGGGGGGGGTCCGTTCGACTCGGACACTCACTGATGGGGCTGTGGATGTATCCGAAAGGGTTCCCATGGCCTCACACAGTGCCGCTGCCTCGTCTGGGGGGGTGCCGCCTGATGGTGGATCCCGTACCCGGGGAGGCCCCGGCCCATCGGTGAGGTGAGGGGCATCGTCAGGTTTTTAGTGGGTAGGACCCCCTTTCTCTAGGGCAGCTGTTGAGCCAGCCCTCGGACTGTGGCTGAACGGGTGGACGAGAGAAGGAGGGGAGGAGTCCCACATAACCAAACCGCACTTCCAGAGCGGTGAGGTATGCGTAACGCATTTTCGAAAAAAAAAAGGGGGATCAGGGGGAGAAATATACTCGTTCATACAGGTGACGGAGTTTGAAAAGCGCAGTTTTGTCGTGTCCGCCATATATTTTACTTAGCGTGGTGTTCTCTTTAAAGGTAAGAAAAAACATGTTAAATTATGAAATGTGATAGTCTTTTATGCAATTTGGCTTTATGTATTACTTCATGTATTGAATTTTATTAAATTTGAATAAAAATATCGCTGATTTACGTAAATATTGTGGGGGCTGACCATTGGGTACTACATTTTTATAAAAGATCCAATGGTCGGCCCACCGGGGCTGATCACTGGGTTCTTGAACTATTTTTAAAATCCAGTATTCAGCCCCGATCTAGCAAATGAAGACACTGTTAACCACCCATAGACTTTAATACGTTGCGACAAGGTTTATGTTCGTTTGTAAACGTACAGTTAACAGTGTCTTCGATTGTACCCATTTAGGTAGTATTCTTAAGGACGTCGGTAGACTACATTTTAGTTTTACCTGAAATAGTTATAAAATGTATTTAGGTAGTTTGTATTTCAGTAATTGAGAAGGTACCTATGTAAATAATTTTTGATATATAATTTTTATTATGTATATTTTTCAGCCCAAAATTCCGCCAAAATAAACAAATCTTCCAGAGAAACTCTCTTCCACCATGGAAGTCATACATAGCAGTTCGGTTGATTAGATAAATATGAGTTAAGATATATATGTTTGTTGATATATAAGAGAGTTGAGATATATAAAAACAGGAAGATTAGGACTGTAATTATTTGATTGTAAGAATAGTTTTTACAAAGTAGGTACTATTAGTAGATTTGCTAGTGACTTATTTCTTTTTCGTGTTATGTGTATTAAACCTGAGAGGAATATTGACATAATATATAAAAATGCATACATACTAATGTCGTTGATTTTCGTATAAATAAATATTGATATTTTTATGATTAAGTTCTAAAAAATAAGAACACACATAAGTACTGTGCCTGTTTGCTTTCAATAATATTTCGGTCAGGTGAGATTTTTTTTTGTTTTGATAATTTAGCTGTAATTATTAAGAGAGAACTAAATAATATCGTTGATTTTGATATAAATAATGCTCATTTTGATCTCATGCTTATTAATAGTTATAAGGGCTGATTACTGGGTTCATTGAGACTGATTATTGGATTTTAGAGGCTGACCACTGGCAAAAGGTGCCATTTTTTGTTTGAATTTAAATATATATAAAGAGAAATATATATAATACTAGCTGACCCAGCGAACTTCGTACCGCCCTAAAAACATAGGGGTTGTCCAGCGGACAAAATTGTGAATCTAAACCATTCTCAGATCCCCTTGAACACACACAAAAAATTTCATCAAAATCGGTCCAGTCGTTTAAGAGAAGTTCAGTGACATACACACTCACAGAAGAGATATATATTAAAAATTAAGATTTAAAGAGAAAGATTGTTTTTAACATAATAAACAATTAATCCAATCATGTACTACGTTTCATTATCCAACGAATCCTGTAAAAATGCCAGCTTTCCAAACTTCAAAAAGTCGTTAATATTTTTCTTATTCTTAGCCATTTTTAAAGTAATATACTAACTAATCTCCAACTAAGTTTTATTGTCAAAAATTACATAAGACTTAAAAGCTGATGTTACGCGTAGTAAGTAGGTAATGGGACGGAACATCCACAATTTATCGTAAAATTTAAACTCGATCTTACATGCTCTCTCGACCGCGTAATAGTAACAGGTTATGTAGTGAATTAATTTACGCGTAAAGTGATAGCTTATCACCCAACATCGATTGTGAACCGGTTGGAAGCCGAAGTGAACGAACGACACACATGCGCCGTGTCAAATAAGCAAAAGTAAAAAAAACGTTCGTTTTTTGATACAACCTACTTAAGTATTTTATTGTGATTTTTGTTATCGTAACTGTACTCTTAGCATGAACCAATATCGAATTCGAATTAGACTTGCAACGAATATTCGGTTACTATTCGGTATTCGGCCTATTCGGCTGCTTTTATTATATTCGGCCGAATACCGAACTTAAAAAATATATTTTGTCATAGAGAAATAATTGGTAAAATGAAAAATTAAAATCGATTGAATATGTATATATTCATATTTTCATTTCTGATTATATAAATAATCATTTAAGTAGTCATTGGTACATAACACAGGTACATAATCATCTTCTGAATTGGAAAAATGGAGGATTCTATGTATTTGACTTATTGTGGTAATCAAAATTTAGAAGGGTAAGGTTCTCATTTCTTTTATAATCATTTATAAGTAGTCATTGGTGCATAAAACGGGTATATCATTTTCTGTATTAAACAAGTTAACAGTTTCTAATTCATTCAGTCATGGGATAAATGGTTACATAATAGCAATAATTTAAAGTTTACGCGCCGTTTTTGGCCATATCTCAAAAGTTGGTTTTGTCATTTAGCCGCATTTTAGCTTGAGGACGGCAGATTAGAACAATACAAAGGAGCGCGAAAAAATCACGTCTATACAAGTTTTTGGCGCTAAAATCCAGTTGAAGAATACTTTTGCCTAATATTCGGCTATTCGGGCAGGGGCCTCTCCGAATATTCGGTATACCGCCGAATATACTATTCGTTGCAAGTCTAATTCGAATAGTTTGCGAGTCCGAAATGTCCAATGTGTACTGATTTTTAGTTTACGTTACGTTCGTTATGGCACTGCAGTTCAAGTTTACAAAATTTGACATTGACATTTCGGTCTTGCAAACTATTGGAATTCGATATTGGTTCGTGCTAAAGGTACTCTTCGCATTTCTGTAGCCAGTGGCGGACTAACAGGGGGGCGGAAGGGGCGGCCCGCCCCGGGCCTCCGATTTTAGGGGCCCCCACGTTCCCTGCCGCGCTCCCCTGATCGCATCCTAGACTAGACTTTAAAAATGTGCTTAGTACCTACATAATTTTATCAAGATCAAAACACTACAGCCATCTAGACATTTTACGCGGTACTAATATTCTTTTAACTTCGCTGAACGCGTCCAATACGCTGGGAGAATTCCCGTCTCTGTAGCGGGTACTTTCTCAGGTACCCCTGAATAAAATAAAGTACAAATAATTCACTCTTATACACCTACATTTAATAACATTCACTATATTTACGTCGAAAAATAAACATTGGCCTCATTTAAAATCTGTTCAAAGTAACCTCATTAAAAAGTGTGCTTTTGATTTTGTTGCGGTATAAAAGTAATTGACTTTATATAAGAGTTAGTGCATTTTTAAGTATTTGGAAAAAGTAAGTAATTCTTCGTATAATTTAGCCTAGAAATCATAATCCGTAGTTTCTAGTCAATATGTACCATATTGTAGGTATGTGTGTTTATTAAGCTTAAATAATTTAATTGGAATTTAAATTTCACTTGCCAGATTTTAACGAAAACTAAGAAACTACATTTTTTCTTTAAAACTGGGGGGCCTCATTTTGCCGCCCCGGGCCTCTGACGAGCTTAGTCCGCCACTGTCTGTAGCATGACACTTTAGGGATTACAATTGTCAGAGACTTGTTGGCATAACCTCGAGATTTCAAGTAGCCCTAAATAAAAGGTCTGGACTGATTAAATCAGGTGATTTTGCTGGCCATGCCAAATCGCCAAAATAAAGTTGTGCTGTGTGAGTTGCAGGTTGTTACAAATGCCCATACTTCTGTGGAGTATTGTGCTCTATTACTTGTCTGTTTGTATTCTGCATCTTTCTGGTTCATAAATATCAAATGAGCAGCTGGCGAACAAAACTGTATTACCTACTCATCTGGTCAAAATACTTTTTTTTACAGTCGGGAGGTTTTGGGCCCGCTTAATTTCAATCTAAACTTATTCTCAATCAAAACCGCCTAAAAAAGTATGAAAATTTACATTTTCTTTAGATTATGTATGTAACTGCTTCATGTTTAATGAAGCAGGTACATGCTTTAAAAATAATAAAAATTATAAATATATTTAATGTTATGTAATTATACCGTTTGGTTCGCCAGCTCCTCCATTGTGATTTGCACTTGATACTTCCTCGCCAATTCTGATGGAATTCTCAGTTTCCTGGGTGAAGAGGGGTCGAGCTTTCACAGATGCAATCCTTTGACTATTCAAGTAGGGTCGCGAAGAAGGTTACTGCGTGAGAAAACGGTGATTGCTATAGCCTATAACACCGATATCACACCATCAAAATAAAATCTAAATAAAACAAGTTTGAACGGGTAAGATGCACTGATTTTATTTATTTATTGGCGTTTCGCATCCTTTGCAGGAATGCGTGGTCGCAATAATGATCATTAATAAATCATTATTCCGACAACGCATTCCTGCAAAGGATTTGCGTGAAAAACTAAGAAACAAATATAATAAAATCTATTAACCGATTTCAATCTTTGAGTGGAATTAAAATTTTAGTGGCGAAAGCAATCGGTATAGGTTACCAAAGAATAGTGAATGATGTTTTTTTTGTCGACAAAGCTAATGGAAACTTAGACTAATATTTTAGTTAAAATCTTTTTTTATTTCATTGTACCTTACCAGCTGCTAACATCCACCAGTCTGGTGTCTGATTGAGTTTAGAAATTATAAGACATTTCTTGTGTCTTGCAAGTTTTATCATCAATAGGAAGCGTAAACACATTATTCAAAGAAGATTAATTTTGTGGTTGCGTCTCGGTCGGGCGTGCTCTCAAAAAGAAGGTTTCCTAAAAATAAATAATTTTGAAAGACGCATTATGTAATTGCCCGTAATACATGTACATAATATTTTATGTGCGCTACCTATCCACATAGTGTAACTAAAGAAACCGAGAGGTTATGCAAAATGTAGGCAATTTCTCTCGCCGACGTTATAACAGCACCATTTGGGCCAAACCGAGGTGTAAATGAATGCAAACTGCTAAAACATATTATTGTAAAACTCCAATTACGTCGACGATAACTTATATTGTCTTCAAGATACCTATATATGAGTGCATTCTATCATACATGTATATCTTCACCTCATGTTCCGACCGGAATAGGCAGATTGAACAGAGGGCTTAAGATCGCAGTCTTTAACATAAACCTTTTTTTTTATTACGCAGGCAAAACCTCTATTTACAGACGTTGGCGCCCTTAAGGGGCACACCAACGAACGGACCTCACACCTAGCCTCTCACAGGTCCTACGGCTGCCAAAAGGAGAAGCCGTTAAGCAGACCGCGCGTATAACGAGCGTTTACGGCATACTATCCGCTAAAAACCCTGCGAATACCTCTCTGCATCTCCACACCCAGCCCTTAACTTAGGCTTCCATCTTCTGTCTACATAATTTATAACTCTTTTCATACACTCCCCTTTCGATTCTCCCCTGTCTTGTACAAAAGATCGAAAAAGCAATAATTGTATCGAAAATTGACTGTGGTTGTTTATGAGAATGTTGCAAGTCATATTCAAATTTATCAACAAAGATTCTGTTCTTTATAACGTTTTGATGATTTCAAGCGGTCACTATAGCAATAGCCTCTTACAATACCATAGCGTCACTTGCGTACACTGAAATCATCCTCTACCCCATGGGGGAACCTTACCAACAGTTTTGACGACCTCCGTGGCCGAGTGGTTTGCAGGGGTTTCATCGTGTCGCCGACTCGAGAGGTCCCGGATTCGAATCGATCGAGTGTGATGAACACGAGCTGGATGCACGAGATGGATGTTTAATATGTTTTTCTATATAAATATACTTACGAGTATATATGTAGAGTATACGTATTCTATCCGTTACCCTAGTATCCCATAACACAAGCTTTACAGTGCTTACTTTGGGGCTAGGCTAATTGGTGTTTTTTAAAAAATATAACAACACTAAGAAAACTATAAAATAACTGTGTTTTAGGTAACTCTTTCAGGCGGGCGCTCCAATTCGAGTGGGAGAACCAAACGATAAAAAGTAATACCCTAAAAATAAACTTGTATTATACCAGCCAAATAATTTGGCTGTTTGGTTTTTCACCTCGTAACACTAGCAGCTAAATTGAAGGCATTTACGGTTCTCAAGTATTTGTTGAAATGTATTAACAAGGTGTTAAACGCTCGGCTAATATTGCCTCGCTTCATGATCAAATATTTAAAATGTTGCATAATCATGCGCACACACAAAAGCGCTACTTAGTCAACAATAATTACTATGGCTAGTGTCAATTAATCTTGATATTTCTATTTGTCATTTTCATTCATTATTAGCCTGTTAATGTCCCTCCTGCTGGGACACAGGCCTTCCATATGGATGGAAAAGGGAGATTGGCCCATGACCCACCACGCGAGCCCAGTGCGGATTGGTGGGTGCTAACGACTGCAGATGCAGCCGGGACCAATGGCTTAACATGCCTTCCGTAGCACGGAGGAACTCGAGATAGAAGAGATTTGGTCACCCATCCAATGACCGACCACTGCGAAAGTTGTTTAACTTCAACGATCAGTAATTACTAGCTCCTTAGTAATTACTATAGCTAGTGTCAATTTCTATTAGGATCGATAAATTAATCTTGATATTTTTCTATATATGAGTGCACCAATTGCAGCCTTAGGAAACATGTGCCGGTTCACCGACAGTATAAAAATAAAACTATCGATTTTCTATTTCAGAAGTACTAGCGAAGATAGATACTATTGGTTTAATATTCTTTGAAATGTAATGAAATTATACTTATTGAAATGATTATTGAAAGCTCTTTTAAGCCGTGCAATATATTTTCTACGAACCATTCAGGACAGCATTTAGATAAAAAGAATGGGCGCAAGAAACTCATCAGCATTTAACAGAAGTAGCAACATTTACAAAAAATCATGTTTCCACCAATACAACGTCCACTCACATTTTGATTGCTGTTCCATACAGTATAAATAACGTCTCTCCCACTTCCTTCGAATCCTCTCCATCCAAAGGTTGTCTGGAAGAGATCACTTTTAGCGATAAGGCCGCCCATTGTGACACTTGCTTTAAATGGCTCTGTATTTATTGTAATGTTTTCTGTGGTGTGCAATAAAGTGTTTTGTATTGTATTGTAAATACAAACAGTGTTCATATTATACATTTTATTTATTTATACCTAATCAGATAACATCTCGATAGTAGAGCAATATAGAGCAGGCTCATCCCGAGCATTATGCCTGAACCAAACATTGCTTCGTTCAACCATATTTTAGGGAACGTAACGTATTAATTAAAATAAACTTTAGATGTTTTAATTATTTTAGATTTAGATGTTTAATTTAGATGTTTGTTCACAAAAACGAACTTTTTCAAATATTTTTTATAGGATCTTTGGAAGCGGAGAAAGATTATATAACTTAAAGGCAAAAATAGAACGATCGAAGTCAAGGCTTTGATGTCATCGCGGTTAACTCATCGGCGCGACAAGGTCCGTGAATATAAGCAATAGTGCATTTATATAACAAAGTTTACAACTCGCTTCGTAAAATCGATGCGTCATCTCACTTTTGAAAACAATGTTACGAAAACTCTAACAGTAGGTAGGTAGGTGCTTTTAAATAAAAATAAAATGTGCTAGTTTCATCGAAAACAGCACAGCGCAGCTAGTATGCTTAAAAAGACAATATGTACCTACACCATCACATACTATTGTTAGTATCTTATTCGAGCTTTTATCCTTTTTTGATGTCGATACTAGAGAAAATGCATTGTCCCACAACAACCGCACGCACTCCAATTGATTTGCTTATAAACCACTTATTACACGAACTGGCCTTTGGCTCAATCTGGGTTTTTAGAAAAGGCCATCTTTGATTAGCTCACAAATGTACCTAGTACAGAACATAGAATAGATATTTTTTCTATTCTGTCGAGAACCTGGGGGATTTCTCAATATAATCAAAACAAATAAATATGCGGATAAGATATGTCTAATTTCTAAATACCTACTTTAAAAATGAAAAGATATTTATAAAAGTTGCATGTTACTCCAAGACAGTTGCCGTATTATTACTACAGAGAATTAACAGGGAATATATCGAGACCCAAAGTTTACCTTTACACTTAAAATAACTTCTATTTTCTGCAAAATGCAACTTGGACTTGTTCAAAATAAATGCGTCTTAACAATCCATATGTTAAAGAGTGTGCAGATTTGTGTGTGTGATCACGTCGACATTTCCTCAGCGGTGGAAACGTGACAGGTTCTCGAAACTGGCATAGGTAACACATCAGGAAGAGCGCGACCAGGAAACTAGCCGTTCCAGTTGGTACATACATGTTGCGAGGAGCGACCCGCCGCGACGTGTACTTTTAAAATCGATAATAGATTTATAGTGAAATTCGTCGTCTCGTGTTCTACAACCACTGCACTTTCAAACTAGTAAGTTTCTTTTCAATGGTAAACAAATGAAAGCAATGAATAAGCGCACAGCGAATTGGAGCGCCCGAGACATTTAAAGCTTTGTAAGTCTAGTCAACTTTGCAATCAGTCAAACGATAAACTTAATTTAAGGAGTATGAACCTACCTACTTACAGCTATAGCGCCAGCATATTAATTAAACCACCAGAGGATTCGGAAATCGGAATAATGTTTTTTGTATTAAAATTCGACAGGTTCCTATAGTATGCGGTAAAAGTAGCGAAAAAACAGTTTCAAATGTTAAAACTTTGTATTAAGGACATTGATTGGTACTGGAACTGGTACTATTATATCATTATAACATTATCGAAATCATCATCATCAAATAAGTATCTCATACCATGCCTTAGTGGAGTGTATCCGGATAGAATCTGAACGCAGAGCTTTAGAGCTTGAACATAAAGTTAGCTTAAGACATGTCGGCTTGTGCAATATCATATTGTCCAAGCCGACATCAAAATTAGCCATTAAATTGGGTAATATTATAATAAAACTAATTAAGTATAGATTATAATACTAAATGTATCATCATGGGGCTGACATAGTCGCTCAGCGACAAAAGCCTTCTTTCTACTGAATAAAGATTAAAAAAAAAAAGTATCTAGTAATGAAGAAAAATCCATAGTTTTAAGAAGAATCGCTGGTGTTTGGCTTAGCAGGCGTGGTATCATAGCGGAAGAGCTTCTTAAAAACGGGTCCAATGACTTTCTCATATCGTCCTACCTACCTCCTACACCCACCTTATTCGCGTGCAGTTTAGCCGACTGTTACGCAACAAGTCGGATAACCTGGGCAAAAGTGGTGCTCTCTTGTCTCACTGTGCGTAAATTCATTGTCTTTTGGTTAACGCTGGCCGAGAAAGTGTCTTGCACTCTGCCATAAGTACTTAGCCACTTCACTCGCGTAGTTTGTGTAATAGATACTTTAACAGGCTGTGTGGTCATAATAGGGTATTGTTTTGGATTTGAACGTAGACATTCGAGAGTGGGTTTTAAAAAAAAATGAATCATCAATGAGTTTATTATAAAGGTGGGTGTGATGAATTTTTCATTCATGTCCAATTGACGCTTGTAAATGGCCAGCGTCACGTTCGCAATATGGTGCTTGGTGCGAAAGACTATCGCAACGATTGCTTTATTGGTCATCGCTGTGAAACGTCACATGAATGATTATGAGCGATTTATGCAATTGCATCACCTTGTACTAACCCACTTTGTATTCATTGACATAATACGACAACCAGAAATACTATTGGTATACTTACCTACATTTAGTGCCGGGCACCGATGAAAATGCTTTTAAGTAGTCCGTGGGAAAAAATGTGCAAAAACAACTTTTTTCCGATACGCAAATTGTGACAAACGTAAGATTAATGAAGTGCCTCCACAGCCTCCGCTATCTGTCACAGGGCTCTATCTCTTGAATGGAAATAAGTAGATGTTACTAACCACTTGACATAGGCGGAATTGTGATATTAAAGTAATATAAGTTATTTACGGGATTGTTACCATGGACCTTGTTTTTAGCGAGTTTTTAGTTACTCTGTGATCATGGCGCTTGCAACAGTGCTGAAATATCGGAAACTCGCTAAAAACAAGGTACATGGTAACAATCCCGTAAATAACTTATATTACTATAATGTTAGTGACCATGAAAGTTTAAAACAATATATTGGAATTGTGATAACTCACAGAGTCGGACATTAAGAAAAATAAGGATAAGTAAATTTTTACATAATTTGTGTTAAGATAATGGCCTAAATTGTCATTGAGGCTGAGTTTTTAATTGTTTTTTTTTAATGAAGATTGTTTACGTTGTAATAAAATGATTTTAAGAGGAAAAATATGTTTTGTTTCAATACTAAATATTTTTTTTAACTTTTTTTACATTGTTTTATTACACGGTGTAAAAACCTAATGTACTCACACAAGTACAAAATATTTTCAATAAATTTCGTCTTAAAAAGGTGCTTTACATAATAAAAATTCCGTAAAAATTACAGACAACAAGACCTCACTTCAAAAATTACGTATAAGCGTTTTTTCTTGTCTCGGTCTGAAGTACTATTCTTGATTTGTACTTGCTATAGTACATCCGTCAGATATGACTACTGCTGTTAAAAAAACACGGGACTTACGAGGTTAAGACTATGGTCTATAACGACAAATTACGTGATTTTTATGACTTGATACATTTAGGTTCAGATATAAAACAGAAATTAAATAACGAGGTACCTACTTATAGTTCTTAAATGAAATTTTGTTGCAGTTATATCAATGCAGCTAGGCGTAGTGTTACATAACCAGTGTCAACAGCTTTCCTGGCGATGTGCAGTCAGATCTGCTTCCTGCCTAGAGCATAGGTCAAACTTGAGAAAGTTCGGTGCTTCAAGGTAACTTATCTTCCTTGAATTCTTAGATCTAAAATAGATAGTTACTAAGCTACATTGTCGGGTAGTATGTTATTTTAAGCGCGTTCGGTTGCGATTATTAAAGTTAAGCACCTTTCGCAGCAGTCGACCGTTGGATGGGTGACCAAAAAAAATTTACTATCTCGAGCACTTCCGTGTTTCAGAAGGCACGTTAATCCGTTGGTCCCGGCTGCATCAGCAGTCGTTAGCACTCACCAATGGGGATGGCCTGTGCCCCAGCAGTGGGAATCATAAGTAGGCTGATGATCATGAGGATTTATGTATTTCTACGCATCCTGTCTATACAACAACATTTTTATCTCAGCTATCGTATCGTATCAGCATTCCGATGACGTTGATGCAACGGTTTTGATAGTATGTACCTAGATTAGAGTAGAGAGTTCCGGTATAGATATGTACTTTATGTACCTATCTAATAATTGATAATAAAGGTTACGACAAACGAAGACATAGGTAGGACTTACACTGCAAAATTATGAAAACTTAGTTTCATTTCTTACCCCACAGTATAAGACCTTACGCTGCGTTAAGCGGGAGCACGGAGCGGATGTCCGACGCAGAGATCTGCTCCGTGCTCCGTAGCGAGTCCTGCGAGAGGTGAGTGACTCTTGTAGTGCCGCCAGTACAATTTCGAACACACGGGTGAACAATCGATAATAGATTATTTTAGTTGATAATACTACCTAGCCAGAAGTTGACGCAGGCGAGAGCACAGAAGACAGCCAATTGAACGTGCCCCAATGCCCGCAAGGCGGGATCCGCCGCAGCTCTATGGCATAACATGAAACAAACACGCGGAGCGGACGCCTGCTCCGTGCCCCGTGTAATACAGCGTAGGCTCTTACAAACTGAATCATCAAACTTGTGAAAAATCTTGAGGTATGTGTAAAATCTAACGGTCGTTTTTTGTTGTTTATTTTGTAATAAATAGAACAGTACCCCGAGCACCATTATCGAATTCGAATAGTTTGCAAACCGAACTGTCAATGTCAAATTTTATATGGAAACTTGAACAGCAGCGGTACAAATTACGTAACGAGAACTAAAAATCAGTACACATTTGACAATGACATTTCGGACTCGCAAACGTTACGAATTCGATATTGGTTCGTGCTAGGGGTACTGTAGGTACTCTTAGCAAGAACCATTATCGAATTGGAATAGATGAATTCGATCTATTTTATACGTCAAATGTGTAGAGATTTTGAAGTGAAAACTTCTTTAGTATCGTGACTTGAGATTCGATGAAACGGAAGTAGAGTATCTGACACAAGATAGGTATCTGTAGTTTTATCATTTACTGTAAGAGGCAGATAGTCGAACGGTAACGGTTTTGGGGTCGACACCAAATGAACGGTGGTTCAATCCTGAGCTTGTTTATTTTTTTTATTGTATTTATTTCTTTTTTTTAAGCTATTATTTATTTTTCGAAACAATTTAAGTATATATTAAATTTTGCCCAGTATTTTATAGTACCTAGTCATAAAGGACTTCCACGTGTTCATATTTTTGTAGGTTTCACTTCTATCTAATGTGAACAGCACAGGTCCGTTTTTTAGTTCTTGTTACGTCCGTTGTGGCACTGCTGTTCAAGTTTCCATACAAAATGTGACATTGACATTTCGCACTCGCAAACTATTCAAATTCGATATGGTTCCTGCTAAGGGTATTGGTATAACTGAGTGTATAATCGACCTTATGGTTAATAAATCTCTAAAGACAATAATAATTGGCCATTTAAGGTTCCCAGGCTAGTCTGGGAGTGATAAAATATTTGAAATAGGACGACAGCCTTTCTCGTTTATAATTTCTGTATTCCGTAATGACGTCACGAATCATATTGTACTGGTATGCTACCATATTTTTACCGGGAAAACGAATATGACGTATGACCGAGCGTGCGTGAGATGCATTCGAATTAGTGTTGGGTACGACACGACATGAAAAAGAGTTTGTAAGAGTAGCCTCTTTTTTGTACTGAACCAGTATAATGTCCCACTTCAAATGAGGCGAGGCGTACTGAAGCTCGGCAATACATTTGAAGTGACGAGTACAAATATGACATTGAGGCGTACAGAAGCTCGACATTACGTTTGTGTGCACGAGTAGCACCTCCTCTACGCACTATCAATCTTGCTGGATCCAGCATGCAGGACAGCGCTATACACGTGAAACAGATAGAGATACAGATGGATAGTGCGTAGAGGACTTAAATGAAATGTCATGCCTCGCTCTCTCTCAGACTTACGAAGAGTGAGTGAGTAACGAGACGCGACTATCGGGACATTTAATGTGAAGTAGTACATTTTAAAATTTTGAGCCGCTCTTACAATTTGGCGTCATGTCCGGGACAAATGTACCACCGCCTCTTGTAAGTCCTACTCAACACTAATTCGAATTTTATTTCTTTTTTATTTAAAGAACAATAATGGCATCCGAACAAAAAGAATTCCTTTTAATTGATGAGGTGAATAAAAAATCTTCTTTATAAGCACTATTTGTAATATTTCGTCGATTTATGACGTCATTGCACTGGCCAATATATTTGGGAACAATTCACCAGTATAGCGTCGATGCATGACGTCATTAGCACTGGCCAGTATACTGGTATATATTACGGAATACACCCAATATCTACGGATAGACCTGGTCCTCTTTTTTCCCACAGTATTTAAAGTCAAAGCTCACGTAAGAGCGAAATTTAAAGATTCATTTTATCCAATTAAGTGCGACTTGGTGTTGTAACTCGGCCAGAAGAGAGCAATCATTTTTGAAAACGGCCCAAGTATGTTTTGGTTGCGCAAGAGTATAGCATAGGAACCGGTCCAAATTGCGCGTAACAAGAGCACGCCTAAAGGTCCCATAACTTATTACTTACTTACACTTGTCGAACGCGCGCCGGATATATGAAGTTGCTCCGTGCGAGGTGACCACGCGTCGAGAGAAATGAGCGGACCATATAAAAATGATGTTAACGCCATCTATCCTTCGACGAGAGAAGCTGCAATCGATCCATCATCATCGTCCATTCATACATTCATCCCTCACTCATTTTTTTTTTTTTTTTTTTTATTAGTTTTATATCGCACATAATTTCAATAAGATCTGTATTTTACTATGAATGATATTCTACAATCTGAATATCTGATTTTTAGTGAGAAATCCACATTTAGAAGACACTAAGCTATCGAACAAATGATTATGCTTAGGGATCAGAACTATTTAAATTGTCCATAGTTAGTAATGTGAGTTTTAGATAAAATACCTTATTATGTATTCTATCTTTAGTAATGTTTATAATTATCAATATTCTATGAACAAGATATTCTATACAGTTTAGAAATGCCTTTGTCATAGAAGCACCCTTGTAGATACGTCTACCTACGAGCAAATGTGCAAGGGTTGCAAATAAGTAAATATTGTATTTAGCCACCAACATAATATCGTCGTTATGCTGAAAAAATGACCTAAAAAATAGCTCTCTGCGAATGCTTAAAAAGATGAGTTTTTATACAGGAGAATTTATAAAGAACGGATTAATGTTTCCTTTGATATCACTGATTTTGCGTTCAAAGAAAAATTTGATATAGCACCACCAGAAAAAATAATTATCAGCGGACATATATCAGTGGCATATGTCGGCTAGGTGAAATAGGGCACTGGATAACACATTCATTGTTCATTGCAACAGCATGGCCATGCCATGATGTTGCAATTTCATACAATAAATTTCAATTGTAATGGTGATATTTTTGCCAGTATATTCCTGTCGTAAGCCAGACCTCCAGCGCATGTTTTGCCCTACACTACACATTCAACAAAAACATATCAACATTCAATAAAATCGTCTACACAAATCTTTATTTCACTACACATACATATTTGTTTGCAACAACAAAGTTTTTGTTTTCCAAGCTCGATGGAAAACCCTGCGCGGGCCGAGGGGCAAGGAAGTTTCATCGGCCGTTTTTGACAACTCGCTGCATTCCAAGCCGATATGCTCCGATTGCAACTTTTCACTCTGACTTTTGACATTCGAATTTTGACATAGAATGTAACACACTTTTGTCATGTTTGTAATTTTTTGCACCTAGATCGTAGGTTTTAAACTCTGGAATGTAGTCCTGTGTATTTTGTGTACGACAGCTACGTGAGCAGTAGACAGCGTGTGTATAGTGCGACAGATAGTCAGTAGTCAAATAAGAATAGGAAAGCCAATGACCTCCATCTGTCAAATGTCGCTTGAAAAGTGCGGATTGAAAAAAAAAACTTGGTACCCTTTCTTAGCACTCGGCTAATTCTAGAATAAAAACCAAACATTTGTAAACAAATAATAACAAATATTGATAGGTAATTAATATTGGTTGCCTTTTTTTTCATTTATTGAGCTTTGGCTATGAATGGTTCATAACCTAAAACGTCAACCAATTGTCACTTTATGTTGCTTTCTTTCGTTTACATAAAGGATGCATGTTCGTATGTGACCTAGTAATAGTGCATGATTATTCATAACTACTCCGGCGGTAATAAACGCAGAGATGAGCGGAATTGAAGAGCTAGATTCTGATTAACGTTTTGTCTCACACAGTCTTAGCAAATAAATAGGTATTATTAAAAATCGGTAGTTTTTTTCATTCTTAGTAAATAAATTTTATTAAAAAATCTGATGTTTTTTCTCAGTTAATGTTAGTAAATAGGTTTTATTAAATAAATACTTTTTTTGCTCTTTCTACATATTTAGTTTTTTCACTGATCTAATGAATTATAGGCCTGTGTATCTGTTTGATATTACAGACGGCGGCGGACGGTCTATAAAGTGATCCTTTATGGGGTCCATTGTTATATTTTTGTGGTCAGTAAGGTACCTGCGTAGCCCTAACAAAGGATGTTTTGAGAAAAATACAAAGCGTAACTTGACGTGTATATATAATTATTTAATTCCACATTGAAACATTTCAAGCTATTTCAGTTTAACTATACAATTAATATGAACTATCACAACTAAACAAAGAATACAATCAATAACATAATTATACAATTAACAACATAATTATTGGTAAGAAGCTTTAAAAGCCAAAATAATTGTAATACAAAATATATCTACAACTAAACAACAATACCTATCCATAAAATGTACAATTTGTATCAAAATTATTTTTATATAAAGAACTTATTATTTTATGTAGAAAAGTTACAAATAAGCACATAATAAAATTTGGCACTTTTAAAGGAAATAAAGTATCAACAATTTTCGCGTTCAAGGAGATCATACCTTCCTTTCTTCAGTGGGTAAAATGTTCTAAATTGTAACTTAACATAATTTAGTACGTCGTTAAATAAAATTGCATCGATTTGATAACATTAAATTAATTTATTATACAAAAAGAAAATGCAAAATTAATAAATTATTAAATAGGTAAGTAATGAATTTAAATCCAAAAACGGAAGATTAAAAAGAAAATGGGCTCTACATTGTAAATTTTTTGCTGTTTCCGTTTACGCGTATCCAAGCATTATTACTGATTTACCTACTGCGACAACTCGATCTTTATTGACACTGAGAAATGAAAAGGAACCATGATCTCCATATTGGCACGGAAAAAATATACAAAATATTCTAATTATGTGGGGACTTATTTAAAGTGGTGCAACATTCTTAATTTATTGTATAAGTACATACTTTGCAACAAATACACATTTAACGTTCTCATTAATTGTATAAAATACTAAACGTTGATAAAAATATGAAATATAAAATTAATGTATACAATTAATTAATTTTTAATACTTTAAAATATACAAGGAATGTAAGAGAACATAATTATAACAATTCCTTAATTTTATGTGATAGAATATTCACCGTGAAACGTACAACACGAGTTACTCCTATCATTTCATTGTGAAAATATATTATACCTATTATTTTTCTAGTCACTTATTACGAATAGTCCGGCGAAGCTGTGAATAGCAGAACGAAAATATTGAATGGTGAAAAGCGTTTCACTACCTAAACATATTTGGCAATATTTAAGAATGCCCTCCAAAACTTCACAAAAAATTATTTCTAAGTGCGTGAAATTTTTCAGTGCATAATGAAAATTTCTTAAGTGTGTGTTTTATTTGCAACAAACATTGAAAAAGCGCAAATATTTACGTGATACGTTAACGTAAGGTATTTAGTTCTATGACTAAAGATCTAGACTCTATAGATAGACGTTTCTAATGCAGATATATTTTGAGTCTAAAAATAAGGATATTTTTATTTCATAAGTTTTTTTAAGAACATCATTCGTATATTTTAATCGATTTTAAATTTTATAGGGATTCCCAACTATCCTTAATATTTATGACGGTTTCAGAGTGCGAGTACGTATAGTGGATACAACATGTGGAAAATTTATCTATACAAATTCATAATATAATTCTTAATGCCGTGACATGAAGGTGTGCCAATAACATGACGTCTCTAAGCGGCTCGGCTGTTTGTATTAAAACGGATGAATTCAATTCTTATGCATTTTTTAATTAGGTAACATTTTTATCACAGACGATTTTTTATGTTTTCGTTAAAAACACCCGTCAAAAATATTAAAGTTTTTCAAAGGGTAGAAAATCTAAATAGTCATGTAGTTATTAGGAATTCTGTAGTTTAACCAACTTTACATTCGTTGTACAAAACATCTTTACTGAACTTTGTCACCCAAAAGAAATTTTTAATCAAATAATTTGAGTTATCAATCGTTGCATGATTTGAAAGATTCAAATAGAATTTGTTATTTGGCACATAAAATTGTAGTTAGGTAAATCCTTAGCATAGAGTTTACTAAGTACCTTTAAGTAGAAAGTTAAGGAGCTAGGTTACGAGTAGAAGGATACTTTTACTTGAATGATCTATGTACAACACTGATTATGTAGACCTTAAAATTGTGCCTGCAAACTACTGACATCAATTTGTTTTTTTTTATATATATATTTTTGTCTGCCTTATTTTTAATTGATTACTGTTAATGCATCAGTGTCCAGTATATGAGATGTGAGACGTCCATGTAGATTAATCGGGTTATGCTGTTATGCTAATTTGTTCCAGAATGTTGAAGAATGAAATTATAACTAATGTAATTATTAATGACGGCCATGAAAAGATTTTTCATTCCCGTTTAGTGTCATTTTCTTACGGTATGTATCGAATTTTATATCTTAATTCGTTACCTTACGATATCGTCACACTAGAAAATTATGTTGAATAAATTTTAATCTACCTCCTTTTACCACAATTTCAAAATTCAACATTCTGTCTCTGCGTGTGTGCATAGATCTTAACGCGAGGAAGGACAGGGAGATCGATTGCGCATCGAAACGTATTGTAAATAAAATCCAATATCGAAGCGAACTATAACGAAGCTGAGACACATTTTCGATTTCATCATCGGGGAATCGGAACGCTGATTCTATAATAAAGTTTTCGCAAAAAAGTTAAGAACATTCAACTCAAACTATTATAATAAAGCGGCGATTGCTAGGTCACAGAATGTCAGTCTCGTAAACTTTGTTAGTTGTCGCGACTGTCTCTTGCGTCATTATCGAGTTTTGTGACGGTTTCTCCGGCGTGGCATTCGCATCCACCCCCTTCTTTCGGTCCGCATCGGCGGCGAGGTGCGTCATACTGCCGGAGATGGCGGCCGTCGCCAGATTCAGGTTCATCTTGGTGAGTAGATTGGATTCGCTGCCGGTTTTTTTCAGATCTTGCGGCCCCGGCGGCAACGTCGGTCCAGTGCGCTGGATCATTTGTAAGCGCGCGTACTGTTCCTGGAGCGCCTTTTGTTTTTTTAAGAGTTCCTGGTGTCTCTGTTCGAGGATGGTGTGTCGGGTGGAGGTTTTGTCGTCATTAGGGTCGCTGTCGGCGGGTGGGGAAGTAGGGGAGGTCGGGGAGGCTAGAGGGGAGCGGGAAGTCGTTCGCGGAGGGGGAGGCGGAGGCGCGCGGCGTGCTGCTAACGCCAGTAGCTCGGGGTGTCGCTCAGGCACGGGGGGTTTGGGGGGGTGTTGGCCGCGCGCGCGGACCGGGGGCGAGGCGTCGGTGTCGCTGCCGCTAGGGTAGGAGTGCAGGCGGCGCAGCGGGCCCTCGCCCCGCGGCGGCGCGGTCGCCGGCGCCCCCGCCGACGCTGCCGGTGCGGGGCTCGGCGCCGGCGCCGGCTTCGCGAACGTCTGCAGCTCGTCTAGTAGAGCGTCGAGAGCGTTTTCGGGGCGCACGTCCGGCGCCCCCCGGGCCGGCCCTCGCCCGCAGCTGGAGGCGGGACCCTGCGCACCATTCCATCAACTTCTAGCTGTGCCCACCGGCGACATTACTGACACGCGGCTGCGAATAACCGTAACTGATATTTTAATCGCCGACTTTTTGTTTTCGCTCCCTCCAATTATTATTTTTTTTTATTCGCAACCGCGATATTGAACATAGAAACACTCATTAAAACATTCAGAAACACTCATTCAATAGTAGGACCCAATATGAACACTTAAGTCACAATTATGTATTCAACTAAAATATCTTAATGCGACCACAATCATTCAAAAGGAAGAAAACAGAAACGATAGAAAGGCAGTTTATTATCAGCACTGGAATCTATAGGGGGTATTTACACCTATTAACTACTAATTTAAACAAAGCATAACATATTCAAAGATCTTGTGACGTTCCTTAGTATTTCCATTGTTTTCTCGTTGTAGGGCTAAATTTATCACTAATAAAATAATAATTTACTCATCTATAGATCCTTTAATTTCGAGCAAATCATGATTAAGAAGCATAACACTATATATAAGAAATCGGCTGGTAAAAAGGCGACTATTGATCTATTTATTATTAACTGAAAAATGTCGTCTGTAGGGGTAACGTTAACCAAATGAGTTCAATCAAATTTGGCCCTAAAATTATCTTCAAATAAGAGTTCCGTTTAATTTGCAGCAAAAATTCGTATAATATGTAATTTGCCTACTCAATATCGAATAAAAATGCAAGATTCCAGTACAAATAACAAACGATGAAGTATTGTCGAGCAGCCGATCAAATTCGTGTTACAGAAGGACCGAAAGGGCGTCAGGCTGAAACACGACAAGTGGGTAGGTACAGAAATTTGATGCGTAATTACAAATCGACCAATGTGATTAACAAAACGTACATGTGGAATAGAATCAACAGAACTCAGCTCGGTGATTTATAGAATGCATAAATATTCAAAAAAAGTATTTATACTCTTAACAATTGTGATGATTTTGCCATTAGTCGAAAATTTTAAAACAGGTGTGGTGGTGTGTGTGTTTGGTATTCCAGCAATTGTCTACTAATGAAGGAGACTATATACCATAGTGACGTGGGTACAATAAAATTGCTAATCTAATGAAAGCCCAAGCATGTTAGACCTCTAAGTTTGATTCAAAATGGTTTTGCCTTCGATTAAATAAGTGCTCGTTGATAAAATACCATGATTATATTATTGAAAGTACTTAAGAAAAAATTTGAAAGCGATAAAATCATTTTATAAAAATAGAATTACCTGTGCGTCCGGATGCCTTGGTTAAATTTAAATTACAATATTTCAAACAGTCGATACTAACTGCCGGTTGGGGCGAGGTGTTGCATTGCAAATGTCAAAATTGACGTTGACATTTCATCTATTTAAATTAATAATGTTGTGAGTGTGTGTGGAAGTGATAATAAGTCGGAGGAGACATTCGTCGTGTGAAGAGAGTGGACACCACTGGAGAAGTTAAACTGAAGGTACCATGGCGCGAGGAAAGCCGGGAGGTTAATGCATGTCATTCATTCCGGCAGTTCTAGGCTGAGAGCTGCTCCTTGTATCGAATACTCGCTGCAACAAAACAAACACAGGCAAATGCAAACATTACGAAGCATCTAATCGTAAAAACATGCGAATTAGTATGGATATTTAAAACTACTGTCGACGAGAGAAAACAATTGGAACGTTCCCGTACCAAGTGCAGGAGCCGTACCATGGACTCTTAATTGCTATTGTTGAAGCGAGACAACGCTATACGTAGTGTAGAGCGATATCTCGCTTCGATCGATGCATTTGGAACTCATATCGGGTAATAGTAGCATTTGCTAATTTTCACAGCGCGGATTTCCTTGTTGCGTACCCTGTCTCTTTGCCTATTCGTACATGCAAGGCCAATACTTCAAGGTTGTACGATCAAAATTGCATTGAAGTTCATCGACCACAAAATATCTGTGGGCATGTAAATTGCGATCTTCGTTAACATCTTGGGGTAGTTTCTATTGGATTGAGAATTATGTTTAGAGTAGGATAGCGACAATAGGGGTGATGACGGGGTACAGTTAACGAAATTCTATTTAGTCCGTCGGTTAGATGATCAAAAAATAATGGACACTTATTTTTTCTTTGGGCAATCAACGAAAAAATGACAAAGTTATAGCGCGTCAAAGTTTGGGAGTAGGGGCTCGTGACGCCACTTTTAAGTGAAAATTGTACCAAAACGTGACGTCATGCGACTTTTCAAATCAATATCAATGCAATGTTTATATTATGTGAAAAAAGAAAAAATACGTGTCCAATACTTTTTGATAATCTCCCTGATAAGCGAAGAAAAAATTTAGTCATCATCCCTATGATGATCACTATATATCGAAACTCAACTTTAGGAGACGCGTGTTTTGTTCATGTCAATCAAAATGCCTTATGTCATTCAATGAATAAAGACAAAACATGGAGTAACTAATCCAAATTTATTTTTCGTTTATTAATGAGGAGGATGATGCATAGGCCCGTATTATAGAAAGATTCTCAGTGACTGATCTAGTCTTGAGCATAGTTAGAAAGGGATGTCGCTATATATAGCACATAGCGATATCCCTTTCTAACTGTACTCAAGTAAAGATCAACACTTAGTTGTTATTCTGTAATACGGACCTTAGTCTTTGTATATTCTTCTTTTGTACTAGTTCATGAAATGCGATATGATTTTTCAATGTTTCTCATAATTTTTGGTATAGGAAAAATTGCGCGATGGAATTTCGCAACTGGAGTTCTGTTTTGTCTACTAAGAGTTTCTGGTACGGTCCTAGTACACCTTGATTAGTTGTTAATCATTAAATTTACCAAGTGCAAGTGGACTGAGTGAAGATAGAATAAACATTCGTGAAACAACCTACTTTTTCGGAATCAGAGCGTAGCAAAGAATCTTAACGCGTTTAAGTTACACGCAAAGGCACAATACTTTAAAATAACTTGCCAAGAATAGTATTGTTAATTGAGGCGGTCAGCGCAAAAGTGGCCTAACCCTCAATCCCTTATATATATCTATTAGACAAGTCCGTCCGTCTGTCTGTGGTGCTGTTTCAGAGGCCAAACCGTAAGAGATAGATAAAGAGAATATTTAAGTTATAAGTTAAGAATAGTCTGATAAGACTACAAACCGGATTTGAGTAACGTAGCACTTCCGGTTTTCGAGAAATCACGAATTTCAAACGATATCACACAAAATCTCCGAAGTTCTCTATTAATTAAATACATTTTTTTTAAAATCAGGTTTTGGTGAACATTTGGTTCACTGGTATGCTAGTTTTTCATATTCTGATTAAGCGATTTAGGCCACTTATGAAGTTGAGAGAAAAAATCAATGCAAAAATAACTTTTGCAACGCCATCTATTGACGCCTGAACTGAATGACGATTATAAATTAAATTTGAACACATTTTTATTTAACTGTAGAAGATAAAACAGAATATGAATAATTGAGGGTTAGGCCACTTTAGCTCTGACAGCCTCAATAAATTACAAATTAACTATAATAATAAACCTAGGTATTTAAAAATACGAAATATTTTCGTGTAAATATTTGATTATTTGCTACGTTCTTCTGTACGACCGTGCAAATTTTCATGCAACTAAGTACTAAAATAACCCACTTTGAAAACATCAGACAACTACCAATTTGTAATTTTGATAACTTTGAGTTTTTGAAGGATTTTATGCTATGACGCTTATATATTCTAGTGATCATGAAAGATATAGTTTATATATTTAAATGGCAGATATGATGATATGAACAATTTATACTTATATTTACTATGTCCAAATAATATTTCGGTAAATATATGATTTTTAGTAATTTATCGGTTTCAAAATGTGTTAAGACACACAGCATACATACACAAACACATATAATATCAAAAGATTTTAAAAGATAAAATAATGTAAGCATGCGTACCGATTCTTTCAGTAATGTTTGTACTGTAAGAATATTTAAAAAAAAATTACGTATATTGTTCATTTACTAAACATGATGAATTGAAGCAATTCATTTTAAATATATTGCAAAAGCATCGTGTACATTGTGCTTAATACATGCCTACTGATAGTAGCAAAATCGGTGTTCAATTACAGAGAAATAAGAGATGAATATCGAAAGTAAAATGTTCAATAAGAAAAGAATCACAACGTGGTTGAAAATATAAAAAATAAATGTATAAACGTATTTATGAATAATAATAATGGATATATTATGAAGAGATTATATTACTCGTTTATAACTATCGCCTCTCTGAAGTAATTGCTCTGTCTCCAGGCGAACTGACGGGTACCACCGAAAAAGATCATTAATAACTGTCAATAATTAATCAATCAATAACATCATTAAGAGTAATACAATTAGACGGGACTGTGTTCGTGTTCGTGGCGGGACCAGTCTTGAATGATCTTTGCCTGCACGTGGCCAGAACCTTGATCGTTTCCGATCAACATATAAATTATCGTAAAAATAAAACTTTTGATGAGTATGATTCCGAGTTTTAATAACAATGGGATGACATGAGTACAGAAAGTATTCGTAAAAGTTGAACTTGTGATACGTCCTGTAGTTATACATGTAACGCTCGCACGTCAACACAATCCTAATGAAAACAAATAGATAAGTACAACTTATTAGATAATAATTAGCAGGTCCAACTACATTATGGTATTCGGTCGAGAAATAATATATTATTATTAAAATTGGCATTTTTTTTTGGCGTTTTCCTGAAGCAAGAATTAAAATGCGACGTTTACGGACGGTGCGCTGGTTGCGGGGAATAGTGCAAAACAAGTTAAATTTTCATTTTATCATATTTTGTTCTTTTATCACACTCTGTCCGATCCACATTCTGCATTAAGTAAACACTTTTTTTGTAAATTGTGCAATAGGGTATTTGACAGTATTAAAAATAAAGTACCAATTGTTAGCATCTGTGTTTAGAATGAATATTGGCAGAGGTTTTTACTATTTCTACAAAAAAATATTCATAATTTTACTAAAAACCCACTAAAAAGATAATAGTTTTCTCTATTGTCACGTGACCCAAAACGCTAGGGATTGGCGGAGCCTAAAATGACGTCATACGCAAGTAAACTTTCGGTTAAAGTGGCATTACATTGTATTATTTGACGTTTTAATAACAATCGTGTGACGTCACACACTAGAAAGACGCCATATTGTCCAGAGAAACGTTTTCGCGGCAACTTGAAAATGGAGTTTTTGACTTGGTTATTTTTACAGAAATACACAAATGATGAATATCCACTTTTTACGGACTCCATAAACATTAGTCAATAACGTGAGATCGTTTTCTAAAACTTGTCAAATACTGTATTGTTTTATGCCTTCTAAAATTTGATATCGAAGGAATTAGTTACTTGATATATGTTATCGGGATTCTGTATAATCCGGCATTCTATACCATACCCAGGCAAAGTTTTTACTTTAGTATAATGGCTGGCTAGCTAAAAAAAGAACTAGAGATATTATTATGCACAATCATGTTCTTTTATTTGAGATCTACCTAAGGTTGAATGTCGTGCAGTAAACGTATGTATATAAAAAAGTAAGTACTAACTCAAGGTGCGCCTTTGTGTCCCTATCTTAAGATCTAATATTGATATGAATTTACCTACACGCGTTCCAGTTGGGCAATATTGATGGGACCAATTCAGAAATTTCTCTTTATACTAACATACGCCGAGTGTGAGAAAAAGTATAACTCACTTCCAGCAATATTAACAAATGAAACTGAAAAGTGCTTATAAAAATAAAATGGAAATTGCCCCTATGCATTATTAACCAGTTGAAACCATCAACTAAGATTTTTTTTCAGTTTGGTCCAAGTTACAAATAACTTTTGAACGACTGATTTTGCAGATCATACTCTCTCCCTACAAGTACAATATCTTTTTAAGTGTAATGATTTGATTACATCTGCGTGTTCTATTTTAAAATCGCAAATTAAAGCTCTTAACTGCACAAACACCGCTATAATATAAATAAATACCCTTAAGTAGTATGTGTTCTACGTTATGATAACGTGTTTTTGGCGAGAAACATTTGGAAACACCCAACAAGTAATCCGGTTCAGAGCTCCATTGTATTGAGATTGGGTTCAGGCTGCCAAGGTAGGTATTTCCGCTGCAGCACACTTTTCTTTACTCCACTTACCTAAACTTACATGTTGGCAAATTTTATGCCATCCACCTGAATTTACTGCGTATAGTATACGTTTTTTTTAGTATAAGAATCTATTTGAAATCCCAATCAAATGTTGTTTTTGTGGGAATGACATTGAAAATACATGCTCATTCATTCACATCATTGTTAAGTAACTATGTAAGAAGAACAGTCAATGTGCAGATCGGCAGAGTGTGACATACAGTACTTTACAAAATTTAGTATGCCAATTTCATAAAAAAAAATAGTGTAGTGTAATGACGAAACGAGTGAATTTCATAATTACCTACTACACTAAAAAATTTGAATCCAATTCGATCACATCCAGAATTTTAAAGTGCCACTACACTTATAAATACTATAATTCGATACATTCCAAAAAGATTTAAAAGCTTACATACCAGTGGTGTATTGTTATAATAAAATGTGACATCTCTAATTACGAAAATAAAAAAGAAGCATTTGCAACGTACCGCTAAAATAAACTAAAAATCGATGTAACTACAAAAATTCAAGAAATAATAAACCGCTTGTGGTTGCATGCTATTATTATTAGGTGATAAAGTAAAAAGGGGGCATGCTCACATTAGTGGAAAGCGGAGCTTGTGCAATTGTAATAGGGCATGATTCTACTTAAGAAGCGTATATTATAATACACATGTGAAGTGGGAAGCAACGCAAAAGGAAAAACCGCCGCAATAAAACCGATGTGTTCGAAAAAAAATGCTAATTTTAAACCATGGCAAACCTGCAATTGTTAAGAATCAGTAGGAGAACATTTTAAAGGTGGGGTGGGTATGATTTTTATTAAAAAGGATGGGGTAATGTTCCGCCCATCGCTCGTCGGGTAACCCCAAACATCGTCAATGTAGAAATAACTTTAGGGAAGATTCTGATTAAATGTTGACTGTGAACACAATCTGCAATAATAATAATTATCAATGGCAAGTATTTTCAATCGTGTTAAAAACATTAAAAAAGCTTCGTAACTGAGTAATCACCGTCTTCCCGATTGGTATTTGCTTTACTAACAGAAAATATGTTTTTAATTAATAAATAATATATCAAGAGTTAAAAATTGCACAAAAAAATAATGTTTACAAGAACATTAGCAAAAAATTTTGAATATTATCGATATAGAATGTTAAAAAAATGACGATAATATAATAATCCACTGAAAAACATACAGTTCTTATTGTATTTTTATTACAATCAAATACTTATAGTAATACTTTTTACTACAATCAATATCAAATTTCGGAATATATTATATTTTTTCCCAAATTTTGGTTGTAATTCATTCCGTTTAGAATAAATATTTCCACATAGTTTAAAAAGATAAAACTCATCGGAATTTATGTGCTAGCATCAATAAAAAAAAATATGTTTTTATTTTATTTAGAAATATTGGAATTTAGAATTGACTGTTATTCAATTGAATGTATATATAGTTTTTGTTAGTAAGCATACTCTGACTGGGTTCAAGGATAAATGGAGCTTTGGTAAGTATATTTAAACATGGTGGTCATCCCTCTTTAAAATTTTTAGGTTAACGGATTGTGTCCATTTAGGGATTTAAAGGGGTTGGCATTATCCCACAATCTCTTGCATTATGGTAAGCAAGATGCCGCCTGAGAGACTCCACACATCTTTCAGCGTATATTGAAAAAAAAATCAGCTTTTCTCCATCCCGTTGTGTTGTGTACAAATGTGGTTATTTAGAAAACGGAGAGGTAACGATTTGCTTGTAAACTTAGAATAATCATTATTTATATAAGTGTTATAAAAAAGTTGTTTAACTAAATCTAGTTGTCGGCTGACTGCGTTTCAGAACAATCGTTCTGAAGAAAACTTAGAATTAAACTTTAGAAAAAAATGGACTCTTTTCGAGTCCTTTTTATTTCGAAAGTATATCTTGTGTAGTTAAAAAATTAGTGCAATTTTGAAAGTGTGATACTTAGCTTTAAAACCCAGTGTATTTCAAAATTTTTGTAAGTAAAATATTGTAATAACTGACGCAAACTCTTTCTAGAATGCGTGGCTGAAACGATAGATCACATTTATTCCACATCATTTTTTCCCAGTATTTAGAATAAATTCACAATAATTATTCTAAGTTTGGCTGAACACGACTACCAACTTCTTAGGAAACGAAGCTTTAAACTTTAATTTTAAACTCAATTCCAATACAAAGATGCCAAATACATTTTCGTGGAGTCTCTAAGACGATATGCTTGCTTTAAAACCTAATTTAAATCTAATAAAATCTAGGCTTAAATTTAACCAGGTAACTTTAAGGGTGGGGTATGGTAGCAGGCGGGTATTTGCAAGCGGGAACCTACCTTGTTGTGGTTGGATGGCGGCAGGTGGCAAGTGCTGTCGGAATTGAATTCGTCGGATGACGGGCCGGCGGTGAACGTAGAGGATTGCGAAGAACCGGGCGATATGCGTCCGTCAGCGAGCGGTAAGCGTTGCTCTTGGACGCAAGCAAGCCTGCGTACAAGTTTATGAAACGTGAGAGCGTTACCACCTCAGAATACAGAAAAATGGCAGATGGAGCGCACGGAACCAAAGAGGTATAAGTAGGGGAGATACAGACTCAACTACAAGTGGAAGTGTCCCTCTAATAGAAAGAGGAAGAAGATGAGAGACCGCAAGCTTTCTCCCTCTAATCGCGCATGCGCATTGGCAACCGTAAGCATCTTACTATTTCGATGTGATGCTTGGACCAACTATTGGACAGACGATTGCGCATGCGTCGCAAGAGAGAGAGAGAGATAGCTAGCGGTCTCTCATCTTCTTTCTACTAGACGGACACTTTTAGAGCCGCCTTCCCCACTCTATTGTTTCACCTCTATGCACGTAACACGCAATGCGTGACACCATAGCAATACGAAGTCAAAAGCGACTATCAATTCGCGTCAGTAATCCACAACGCATCGTGTTGTGAGCACGTCCCGTGAATATAAGGTTTTTATCAAAGCTATGTCGCCTTGTGAATACATTGTCAAAACTGTTTACAAAGACAAAAAAGCATTTACTTTTGACTTCGTATCTGCTTTGGTGGCACGCATTGCGTGTACCGTGCGCTTCATCTGCCGTTTGTTCTGTAATCTGAGGTTTCCACGTTAAAAAGCACCCAAGGTAGTAATACTATGGCGTTTGAGCGTACACTCCCATTAACAATAAAATAAAGACAAGATTTCCGAACAAAGTATTACCCAACCAAGGAGTATTAGTGGCATGTTGGCAAGTTGCACTTGACATAAGATTGCTTTTTGATTTCGTATCGTAAAGGCACCCAAGGTATCCCACAAGGTATTCAATTTGACGTTGGTTTATTGGTGGCACGCTGCTTATAGTATGGTCCATACATTCTCCAACATATATTTGCCCCTTTTTTTTTGGTTTTAAAAATAAGATAACTCGGTCGTCTTTATGAGTTGAATTTATACTCTTTCTTTGTTTTAGTTCTTGTTCTGAGAACTGTCTGTCGATTTTACAAAATGCTTTGTTATTGCATGGCCATCCTACAAAAGATAAATATCAATATTTTTTTTAATGCGTATTTTAAGAAGCATTATTTAAATAAACACCTGTTCTTTTAATTTGGTCGGGTTGTATGAACAAAAGTACTGTCGTTAAAATTTACCTCTCACTGTACCCTCAAGTGAATAACTTAAGGGTACAAGGGAAAGCCACCTCGGACTTCTGGTCGGTCAATGGATAAACAGCGCTATCGTAATTGAGAATAAGGATGAAGACACATTGATCGACGGCAATTACAATATTAATTGTGAAAAATCACATCCTCCGTATCGTTGTCTTTCAAAGACGAAAGACGCTGTGAAAGCAGTAAGATATATTTGTTTCTTAGGTTTTCACGCACATCACTCATCAGCTACCTTCGAAAGACCACTTTCTCACCAAGTCTTTCGAAGGTAGCTCGACAAACTAAATAAAAAACATTATTCTGACCTGAAAAGGCTGCGAAACGTCAATAAATAAATAAAGTTCGTGCATTAACCCGTTAAAACTAGTTTTATGCAGTAAGATAACTCAGTCACGAAAAGGTACTGTAGATTGTGAACTGCGTTTTTTCATATTGAATGCACGCTTTGGGCCTTAACAAAGTCGACATATGTTACTGACACATGCAAGCTGACAATCCAGTGACAGGTAATAAGTGACAATTTTGTGTTTTGTCTTTGGAAATGCTTATAAGTTAGACAGGAATTTTGTAGGAATAGTCCGTATTTTACTTCAACGACAATTATCGTGTTAAACAAGGGAAATTTTAGAATAAGATCGGAGCTGCGTCAGGTTTGTGTTAGCATTGTAGTGTTTTCGTCGTTACTTACAAAATGGGGCATCGCGAAACCTTGAAAGAGATGAGGTCTTATACACGAGAATTTATAAAGAACTAATCAATTTCTCCTTTGATATAGCTGTTTTTGCGTTCAAAGTAAAATTCCGCATAAGCAAAACAGTATTGGACATTCAATTAATAGAAAAAGTTGCAGTAAATAGATCGCCCACAGCAAAACGTCGGTTTACTAATGTCAGTGACATGTGTCGGCTCAGTAAAATAGCGTAATGTCATTGTCAAATGTGTACTGAATTTTAGTTCTTGTTACGTCCGTTAAGGCGCTGCTGGTCGAGTTTCAATAGAAAATTTGACAATGACATTCCGGACTCGCTAACTATTCGAATTCGATAATGGTTAGTGCTAAGGGTACTGGTTATATCTTTACTACCGTCGATCAATGTTTCCTGACCCTAATGCGACGAAGACAATATTCCCGATTGGTTAACAATGTTCGTATTCATTCCATGTAAATGAAGAAGTTAGTATAAGCGAGATCCAAATGAATTTGTTGTGAATGCAGTATTAATTTATTCGTTAAATCACCAGCTTGATAATGAGTAATTTTGTTTTACCGCAATATTCAATCTTGTTAATATTATAAACTAGTGGGTTGCCCGCGAATTTGTCTGCGTGGAAAAACTGAATTCCCATATAAGATTCCACGCCCCTTCTTAGCATTTCCAAGGATAATTTCTGCGACAAAAAAAATCTTTTGTACATATGGAAAGGTCCCAGGACTCAAACTATCTCTACATCGAACTTCATCTATATCAGTTCAGTAGGTGAAGCGTAAAACGGTAACAGACACATAATTTTGCATTTATAATAATTATTAGTATGAATTGTATTTCCAGTAGTTTAGTTAGGTTTACTTTATTACATGAATCGAGACTTATGATACCTATTATCCTGGAAAAATGACAGGTTTCTGTGGGATTCCCAAAATAACAATTATAACGCGGACGAAGTTACGGGCTGTAGCTAGTTATAATAAGAGGAAAGATCTGTACTTTTTAAGTTTGTAAAGCCTAAACTCAAAAACCACTAGATTGATTTCAAAAATGCTTTCACCATTTAAAAGCTACATTAATTCTGAGTATAATTTTGCTCGTGCTAAAGTCGGTGCGGAACATTATCATTATCATCAGCCTATTATCGTCCTCACTGGGGCACAGGCCTTTCCTAAGGATAATATAGATAAATATTTCCTGTATTTAGAGTGTCCTATGAAAGTTTATCTGTTTTGTCATTTTTAAGCAAATTATATTATATTAGGCAAGTGGGTCTGAGTGGCGTGCAATTGGAGAGGCCTATGTCCAGCAGTGGACTAGGATAGGCTGTTGATGATGATGATGAAGTGGGTCAGAAATCAGCTGCTTCGATCGTACACACATCAAAACCAGAGATTTAGTATATTAATGTCTTTGACATACATTTTATAATTAAAATAACAGAAACAAAACACTTGTTCCCCGTTTAATAATGTTAATGTTTATCTCATTAATGTTCCATCCATACTTCTGGGGTACAGGATTTCTTAAAATATTGGTAGTGTTTTCTGTTCCTTTATTTAAAAAAAATAGTCATTTAAAAATATACAAAATAGATCCATCGTGGATCTGAACAATTGATGAGCTGAGATTGATCCGTTTAATTTGGTCGGATTTGATGGTCAAGGGCACAACGGTAATAGTACATTATGATATAAGTGCGGTAAGTTGAGAATTACAGCCGAAGCGATATTGTTAGCCCGAGCCGTAAGCACGGTAATAATATCATACAGTATTCTATCTTCACACAAACGGTCGGAAAGCGAGTCATACCTACGCCACTCGAGTTCGAGGCACTCTCGGCGGGCACCCTGTCGCGAATGCGCCGCCGCGCCGCAACGACGACCGATCGGTGTGAATTGTTTTTATGCAGTTAGCCGTGCTTAAACATGCGTTTTGTATTGTAAATATTTCATTGAATTAAGTAGATTCCTACATAATATAGTATGGAAAAGAACAAACAACGATCAATATCGTACAACAGCACAATTGCTGTTTTTGGTTGCTTGAACTCTTCAATAACACACCCAGAGATACCATTTTTTAAATTACCTGAAATATTGGAAAGGTGTCTTACCTTTATAGAATATTTTTATGTACCTATCTACTAGTACGTAATTTGTTTCTAATATTTAGGTATTTCGATTTTTCCATCGGGCAAAATATCTGGAATAATATATAAATAAGTGGTTAGGATGAAAAAAGAGACAAACGAGTAATCTACCTACACTCGCGTTAAAAACAAAACTACATAAAATACTGTAGGCGGGCAGCCCTACCGCGTGCTAACGCAGCGCTCGGCCGTAGGCATTTATTTCAAGGACAGGGCGGAGTCACAATACTGTAAAGATAATATTACCGTGCCGTAAGTGAGGGCTATAAGAAGGCTGAGGCTGTAATTATCAAACCGCACGTATGTCATACGACGTTTTATAATACATTTGCGAGGAAATAATACTACCTACGTACATACTTTCTGAAAATGAATTTGCACCTTTGTTTGTTTTCCATAAGATGAAATTTTGATACGCTTCACTGGAAGTATCTATCTGTGGATTTTTCGAGCAAGAGGCTAAGCGTAGCCTTTTTCGACTTCTGGCGGTGTCAAATTAATAAATTCGTTACTACTTGACAATATTTTCAAAAAAAAAATACAGCGAAAAGAAAAAGAAATAACTATTTCACAGATTAACGATGCGCGCGCATCAACGCCTTTTTTAGGCAAAGGAACAAAAACAGCCAGTGTTACTAATAAAGTAAATTAATATTTTTGTGAATTTGTTACCGATACATGGTTGTAATTTATTGTCAAAATGAATCAAATTAAAGAATTAAATGTTCATATATTATATTTTATCTCCCAAAGTTAATTTTATAAAGAAAATGTTGCCTACCTTTCTGACATAGAAACTCTTTGCTAAGATTTAAAAAAGTATCGTTCGTTTTTAGGCGGAATATAATAAGCCGTGCGTTTTACTTTACATTACCGCACGCGTGTATAATATGATAGATTATGATATTGAAATTGGTGCAATAAGAGACGCTTTACGAGCAAATGTGTTATAAAATATATTTTTCTCTCTATCCTCAAGGGAACAGACAATGGTACACAGGAAAATGCGCTAGCCACCTGAGCCATCGAAATTCTTTTCAGTGAGGATCGCTAGTTTTAAATAATCATCATCATCAGTCTATTAATGTCCCCACTGCTGGGGCATAGGCTTTCCATATGGATGGAATAGGGTGATTGGGCCACGACGCGGGCCCAGTGCGGATTGGCGGGTGCTTACAACTGCTGAAGCATGGACGAACTCGGGATAGAAAATTTTTGGTCACTTATCATATGACTGACCACTGCGAAAGTTGCTTAACTTCAACGATCGCAGCCTAACGCGCTTACCACCGGCGCCATCGAGCCTCTCAATTTTATTTTTAAAAAATTCTTGCCTTTTAAGAGTCACTAATGTGCCAGTCAACTTCTTGCAGCGTCGCAGCGCCAACTCGAGACGCTCCGGTTCTTCTTCAAGCATCTTTTCTTTGCGGACCACCTGGAAAATTTTAAGATTTCCTCATTAGTAGGTAGTAAACTCAAACTCATTTATTCAGTCTAGGCTGTTACAAGCTCTTGTGAAAGTCAGACGCTACGCCATCGGTTCGTAAATCTACGGCGGGAGACCTTGTACTGAGAAGAACCGACAAGAATAGCAGCAAGGGCTATTTTTTTCTCCCTGTTTTGTTTCATACAGTGTCGTCAATTGAAAGATGACATCAAAAATTTAAAACATGTGTTGATATCAACTTCCATAACATTAATATTATTAATTAACAAAAGTTAAGTATAGCTAGGTACTATACTTAAATTTAGAAGTGGCGATTAAACAATTTTCAACCAAATTAAAACGACTTAGTCATCAGTCTTAGTTTATCATTTATGATATCTTTAACAGCATTTAACCTTTCTTAAGGAGACATGTTTCATACACACTTTAAACTTATTTAAAGGTAAATTAATTTTTTTTGGGTTAGTAATAAAGTGACATAAAAGGATATTGTAAAAAATAAAGAAAATTCTCAGCTCAGTATTTCATCATCTTCTTGAAGGTTATGCGACTTTCTATTATTATCATTTTGAATTAAATAACGTGCATTATCTCACTACTAAGTATTATCATATCAAAATATTAAATTGTTATAATATAATATTTTGATGACACCGTAACAATATAATATTTTGTAAATATTTAACGCTGTGAAGTTTTTTTCGCCAGTTTATCTCCACAGCTAAATAAAACTGCCCTTAACTGGTGGTAGGGAAAAAAATATGGACGATTCAAAAGAGTTGTATTTAGCATCCAATTTGAATAAAGATATTTTGACTTTTGTATGGATGTATTACTGGTCGACGCTTATCTCACACCTCGTGACGTTACTTCGGGTAGCTTTGGTATTAAAATGCGCTAAATTTAGTACTCTCCTTCAGCTGCACCTACAAAGTTATCGTTTTCCACAACCTGTTTTAGCGTCTCAAATTATCGTCAGTTAACTTTAAGCAATTGTCAGCATCATTGGACACGCAGACCGCTAATAAATGCGATAGAACTATTAATTTAAATTTCGAAGTCTAATTATAGTGCATGTAGTACCATAGACACCCGAAGCTTCGTCGCGCAGGTGTGGGAGAAACATATAGGTATAAGAATAGAGTAGGGGAGATATAGACTCTACTACAAGTGGAAGTATCCCTCTAATAGGAAGAGAAAGAAGGTAAGAGACCGCTAGCTTTCTCTCTCTAATCACGCATCTTCTTTCTCTTTCTACTAGACGGACACTTTTAGAGACGCCTTCCCCACTCTATTCTTATACCTCTATGGGGAGAAGCGGGTTTGCATAACGTTTGACATACAGACAGTTTCTTAGTTCACACTTCATAGATGGATCTTAAAATGTATAGTTGACATCAAATTATTAAAACGCGAAAGACATAACCAATTCACTTGAAATTAGGTCACTTATGTCACAAGTCAGCTTTTTCTAGATTCCATTTTCTAAAGTTGATGACAGCGCCGAAACTTTTCATGAATTTAAAGTTCTTAGAACGCCCCATGGTTTCAGAATCTTTTATAGAGAATTCACATCATGGGTGCAGATAAGGTCTTTTATGCAATATGTTTATAATCAGGTATTAAAATACTCATGTGATACTATTATCACATTATCACTATTATCAAATAACTATACTACTTCGATCAACTACTAACATTAAGATATCGCTGGTTAAACTGATTAAATAAAAAGCGGGCAAGTCCGACGCGCACTAGCCCGAGAAGTGTTTGGCGCAAAAAAAAATGTGGAACCCCCAAAATTTACTGTTTTTTTTCTATTTTTGTGTGAAAATCTTAATTCGATTCACAGAATACATCTACTTACCAAGTTGCAACAGTATAGTTCTTATAGTTTCGGAAAAAAGTGGCTGTGACATACGGACGGACAGACAGACAGACATGACGAATCCATAAGGGTTCCGTTTTTTGCTATTTGGCTACGGAACCCTAAAAATGACTGAAATTGATTCATTTGTATATTTGTCATAAACTACTTTCAGGGTGTGCATTATCTCTGACACACGTTGTATTGAGTTTTATTTGAGAAGATTTATTTAAATAACCTTTTTTAAAGGACATTGGGCAAAAATTTATGGACGCTGCACCCACGCCCGCCACTTCTTAAACTACATTTGTTTGAAAGGTATTATAGTCATAATCGTCTGTGCCAATGCGCATCAAATTCCATCCCGGGGATCTTTAGTTATTTTATGTTAAAGGTACTATAACGAACGAACATTAATGAAACGAGGGAATAAATTTAGTTAGTTTGACCCTACATACATGGGGGGGGGGGGGGGCTCGGGTATTATGGGAGTACTTCACAAGGTGCAAGGGTGCCCCCTTATGTTATTCTGCCGCGCTAGAGTAAATAAAAAATCTGCGCATGGGTAGGGGGTTTTTCAAACATTCTGTTCGTTATAGTAAATTGTCTTGTATGTAAAACGGAGCGACCAATCACAAATCCCATAATCATTAAATCACACTATCTTGTCCACGCTTCGGAGAAAACATTATTCCAGCTCATCCATATTAATTAACAAAACCGATAATCGTGTTCCAATATCCAAAACGTGTTAGATAAAAATCAATCAAGAGTCAGGGAGCGCACAATCACAAAGTAGTAAGCACGGTAGTAAGACGAGTCGACTATTTGCAACTGCAAGTCCTTCAACCCCCGTAAACCGTTTTGAGGTGTCTCAGTTAGTGCAAGTTCAGGATGGTCGGCAGGCTTTGTCGTATATCTGGTTGTACAGTACGATATGGCATATTTTTATGGTTACTAATAATATAAAATGAAGGTTCTATAGAATGAATTTATTTAGCTACTTAAATATGCCCATGTATCATATCTTTTGACTACCAGTCACTATCTTTTTTTCATATCATTATATCATCATAATAAAAAAGGATAGTTTTTCATAGATCTATCGATTCATACTAATTACATTGTTGGCGGAGCTGGGTGTGTTTTGCCCATTGTCCTTATCTTAAGTTAATAAACACGATGTCGCTGTTATATTTAGTAATGCGGTATATAAAAGCGTTTGTGAAAATCCATTCCGCACAACCGCAACAAACTAGCTAGATACACACCTTTTCCATTTCAGCGGCCAATTTGACCTTCATGGTCTCCTGAAGGATGGGGAACTTGAGCTTCCAGTCGGCGAAGGTTTTGCTGCTCTTCGACAGCACCATGGCGATTCGCTCTATGTCAGACATATTGACTCGAGTCTCCCTAAAAGACGGGAAAACGAAACTTTAAAAACGTTTTGTACAAGACTTTTCCTCTAATTTACGAGTAAGAAGCAATTATACAGGCTGTACCAAAACTTTGCCACAAAGAGGAAGACTACCTTAAAAAGTGTCGATCTTAGATTAAAACAAAAAGGGAAGATACGGCACACGCAGATCAAAAGTGTTCCGCTTAAATTGTGGTGCATGACCACAATTAGCTTTAATAATAATAATAATAATAATAATATTCTTTATTGTAATACACCATACAAGAAAACACAAGTAAATTAAAAAACATGATAGATAGAACGTACACAATATAGGCACTTTAGTCACAATTTGTCATTCAAACACGCTGCATGTGCACTCAATATTACAATATTGCGTGTATTCTGTGTTATAAAGATAAAATAATGCCTTCGATGCTTTTAAAAAGAACACAAATATGTGGTTCGAGATCAAACTACACGGCAAATCTTTCATTCGTAAAACTGTAAAAACATTAATTTTTTCTCAGAAGTCACGGTTTGTCATGAATGTTATTTACTTATTCGACATTTGTTATTAAGAAAAGGACAACAATACTGATCAGCGGTTTCTAAAGAGAGAAAAGAAAACGCAGTGGGCAGCCAAGCGACGCGGTGTTGCCGTTTCACTCGCGCTGCGTTGAATGTTCATTTACAGAAGTATGCGTGTGGGATAGTTGCTTATGTAGTTGAGTCGGAGCACATTTTATTTGATGCTAGTATGAGTGTACCGTATCTTCCCTTTTTGTTTTAATCTAAGGTGTAGGTAGATAGAAAGTTTTGTATAAAGAAGACTTCAATTTAAATATTCTTACCTGTTGGCAGCTTGTCCTCGAAGTCGTTCAACGGTGGCTTCAAGCTCATACAAATCGTTTTCGAGAAGAAGCATATCCTGACGATAGATTTCCTCTTCTCTAGTGAGTTGCTAAACGACAAAAAACAAACCAGTATAATTATTATAAAAGTTCATGAAAGTGCCATATCCCAAAAGATATATTAATTTGTTGCTAACAATTTGACCATAGCAAAAGCGGCATACCACAACAAAATACACATAAAGAGTAAGCCCTCTAATAAAGACTAAAATTAACAATTACTCCATTCAATAGATATTACAGTTAACAGCATAACGAAGTTAAGTAGCAATGGTTAAGTTTCAAGATTTTAGAAAAACGTATAAAAGCCCTGCAGTAGTGTTTAAACGCACCGAATCAGGATCCTGTTCGCAGAAACTGGCTGCGATCATGCCAATCTGCACAATAGTCTCAGCCATCATTTGACGCATTTGAATGGCTTGAGCCAAAGTAGAGCGACGCAAGTTGCGGGTCTGTGAATCAAACCATTGTACACTAAAACAATTTTACAATGAAACATGATGGACGAATCATTCGCGTATGCAGTTCGCATTTTGCTAAAAACAATCGCGTCAGTATATTCAAAAAATAATAAAAATGAAATTTCTCCTACCTCGATGCGCAAGTCGCGACTTTGCTTCTGCAAAATCCGTAGTTGGTTGAAGAAATCGGGAGTCACGTTGATTGTGTACGTTCGCTGTGGGACCAACGCGAGTTGCTGCCCGACCAGGCCAGCCGGCTTCGGCGGCGGCGCCGGCTTATGGCGGTCCCGTTCTGGAACCACAACGGAACAATATACCAATGCACGACCCGCTCCAGTGGCGTTTCTATCACAATCGAACGATAAGCCGCTATCGTAATTACCACCATTTAACAAAGCAATTTCAACACTTTTAATGCCAAGCTCAATTTTCTTTCACACATTTCACTGTACCGTAACCTGAGTAAGCCTCGCAACATTTTCCAGAAAAGACATAACTTTTGAACAACCAATACACCGCAAGTAGAGTTAGCTAGTGAAGATCATACACAAGACTTTCCCCAAGCGTTACACCCACTGGCATACAAATTAATTTAAAAGCTTTCTGAGAATAATATCAACACCCTAATATATTTACACCAATATCAATTGATAACAAAAATTACCTTGCGACGAAGTCCGTGGCAATGTCGATGATTTGATTGCCGGTTTGGTTGGTTTTGTATCAGCTTGTTATGGCAAAGAAGTAAGCGGAAAGAAATCAAATACAAGAATTATGAACATGGTTATGGTATTAACTACGAGAGTGACAAGGTAAGACAGATAGATTCATAGAAAGGATCGTGTCGGATCCAAGAATCAAAGGACGATGTGATCATCGTTTCATTCTTGGTACCGAGTACGCACTATTCTAAGATACTTCATGAAAATCGTGGTGCCAACATAATAATGACCAAATAAAATTCATAAAACTCATGTCGAAAGTGAATTATGATGTTTATGACGTAATATGATTGTCGGCATTGACGATGGCCCGAAATTTCTCGTTATGAAATTAAAACACAAGTAGGATTGTATTAAATGTAAACCTACATAGGATTAGAACATGAGACAATCCTTTATTTATACACGTTAAAATTCCACCATTTAAATAAAACCCCGAATTTTCAGTATTACAAATGTCATTACATGGCACTCAGTATATTCGTGTATATATACTAACTGGCATCACAGGAATGATACTTGAGCACATTTCACTAGAACAGAACTAAGGGAGCATTCACTAATAAATACAAGATCATTTGTCATCCATCACCAGTTTTAATTACCATCTAGATCTACGAGAACGTATGTCATATCTTTACTTATAATAATTATTAAGAGGGTTTACTTTTAGCGGGTGTTTACTTAGATAATTTCCAGTCAAATGCATACCTGAGTGCTGAGGCGAGTGTTGTTTGGGGGAGTTCATGTCGGGTGGGTCATCACTAAATGATACCGATTTCTCAAAGGACACTGACTTCTCTGAAATCACAAATATTCAAAGTCAATCACGTATGCGTCATATTGGTGACACGAACTAATAGTCACTTAACTCAGCATACATAGTACTACGGATACGTCACGATACCGAACGGTTATATGTACAAAAATACTTTGAAAGTGGCAAACGATGCCGGTGTGGAAAATAAATTAGGTGCACTTGTTATTATTTCAAATGCTGAACTGACATTCGATCAAAAAGAAGGGATTTATGTGAAGGGAGTAAATAGAATCAAGTCAACACGGCATTAACAATAACCACATGGGTTACAGTAAGGTGTGATAAGATTAGGGGTGCAAGCGTGTCACAATTGTAAAATAGATTGAAAAATGTGTCATTGAATCAAAAGTGATAAATTTAAAGTGCTTGGTTAATTTGACTTTTAAGATCGTTAGAAAAGGATTTCATTCATAGGATATAGAGTAAAAAATTCGTCGAGGTTGTGAGTAGTAAGTTGTGTCACAATTACGCAAGGGAAGAAAAACAAATGTTCTGTAAACGTATGCTTCTACATTATAAATGCTAGGATTTTTGATGTTGTTGTGGTGACAAAGTAAAATAATTAAATGGCCACGAAATCAACTACTTTATCAGCAATGATTGACTAATTTGGTAAGCCTCAACACTATCCTAATGATAATGGCTAATGTATGAATAACCAAACTCAGCTTAAGAGCAGCGACCAAAACTTATTTGCACGCACTGTAATGATCTCACGAGCAAATTTATAAAGAAATTATAAATATAATGGGCCTCGATGCGATGAGCTCGTCTTTGATATGAACTATGGATGATTTTCAACCTAATATAACTGTTTAATAAAGCTAAAAATAATAAAAATCGCGCCTTTCATATGGCAAACCAACTGCGTGACAATAGAGAGAGCGGTGTGCATTGCGAACGTCTTATTTTACCAGAGACTTTACTAAATTCAAATTCGGTAACTTTTTTACGTATGAAGGTAAAAATCGATGTCGGTATAGTGAAAGTCACTTTCTATGGTTAACACGATACCTATGCGTACGGAAGCACCTACTGCCTACCTACTAGTGGGTGCCAAGGCAATTTCTCGTTCCGTAATAGAATGCGGTGTAGCTTACGATTTGCGGTTTTGTTTACCCACACTGAGAACAGCCGCTATGGTTATCATGTCAAGCTGTACTGCGTTGTTAATGAAAAGCGTACTAGAATGATTTCCATGATTACTAAGCTTTGTTAAAATGATTAACATAACGCCACGAAAACCGAACAAAAGAGGTGGTAAGCATTCAGACATTAGCAATGCATTTTCGCTTAAACGAGACCGCGATCAAATTCACTTACGAAATTTATCTCTCCCTAATTTGGGAGGTCTCTCGTTGCTGGCAAATCTCGCGGCATCTGAGTGCAGGAAAACGCAAGCTACATTATCGATTAAGCCTCCCATAACAAGCCGGTAGAACAACTTCAATGAGTTTTCCAAAAGCTGTTCCGTTTAATCTAAATGTCTCATCTAAAAATCATGTGAAGCCAATAAGGACGCATTTTGAAAATTTTGAATTTTGATTTAACGCTAAGGAACAAAGAGTGGTATTGGGAGAAGTTATGGACTATTTTGATCGTTAGGCAACTGCTTCGGACTTCGGCGTAAATAATGTATTGTGTGTGGTGAATGACATACCCTGATTAGAAGGACGGGTTGGGAAAGTGTTGAACTCTTGGCGCGGTGCTACGGCGGGTACGGTGGAAGGACCTGGGACCTGCAATGCTTTCTGAACGAGGCCCGTCAAGTTGGCCAATTGTCTCTCCATCTTCTCGACGCGCAGTCGCTGAATATCATCCACCTGAGTATTTAGCCTGAAACATTCCCAAATAAAAACAATTCCCCTTGCGTCCGCAAGATCGAATGTTCGAATGAGATCATTATTTTCTCTAAAATTTACTGACACAATGATCAAAATAAATTCGCTCTTGCTAAACGCTCAGCTTGGATACAAGAAATTGTGTAATAGTAAATGATTTTTTATTAATGTTTAACTAAGTATTTTATCAACTGTAAAATTTACTATTACACTAAGTATCTATGATAACCTAACACTATAGTGTGGGGGGAATTATTGTGGCCACAATATCGCAGAGCATTTAAGATATGGGCTGTTTCTTGTCGTGACCGAGATAAAGTCTCCACTATGTCATCCTGATTACTGATTCTTTTATGTTACCTGGCGTCGTAAGGAGGTCGTGGCATTGGCCTTGGAGCGGATGTGATGGCATTGATGCTGTACATCTGGTAGGCATCATCGATGATCATGCCGTCACTATAATTAACATACATATTCATTAAAATTGATATTTTATGAGCTAGTTATTAAGTTTGAGAGAAAGATTTGAAAGGTTGGAAATTATCGTATGGTATGGTGTGATTCAAACTTGACTGTGGCGGAAGCCGGGGGATGAATAAGCGGAAGTTAGTGCAAGTCGCGGCGCAATAAACGAAATGTAGGGTGAAGAAGGCGCGCGCGAGATTTAACTGAAATGAGTCCTGCTCATGGATATCTCATCGATATCCTTGGTCTTGCTCATAGTTGCGCTTGCTGCTAACTTCACAGCCGCCGTACAGTTTGAATCGCATTATAGTGGCCTTTTGTTATTATTACCTGGCCTCTTCGTCGATCACGGGAGTAATGGTTGATCTCCCTGAATTGGGTCCGAGGAACTGCGTGTAATAGGGCTCTTCATAAGGAGCCCTGGCGGCAGCTCTCTCTGGCGACGACATGTAGCCTTCACTGGCATGCCCTGTTGTAAAGGAAACATTATTGATTATTATTATAGCAGTATCTGAAATGTGGTTCTAATTAGATGGTCTGAAAGACGTAATTTTACTCGTATACAATACATGCACATTTTTTGATATTTCTTTGTATACTTTTTGCGTATCAAACTCTCTTCTTTTCGTATAACGAAATGAAAACAACAAGCTAACAAATCTGTTTCATCGTTGCTCATAAGTCATAAGTTGTCTTCTTTATTTTTTGTTGTCTTTAAAAAATATTATTATGATTGTGAACAATGTTGAAGCAGATAAGATTTTGCATAAGAAATCTTGAATATTTGGCAATCATTTGAGTACATGTTCTCAATTAATATATAAATTTATTAATAATAAAAAGCATGCGATCTTTAATTACTATTGAAAACGTATAATATCCATACTGTACCTGTCCGAATCCAATAAAGTGTTTAAAAGCAACCATAACGGTGACAAAACTTCGTTGTGGTTAGTATTCTTTTTGGAAAGAAATCGGTAGGTGCCGATCAAAATAATCGATCAGTAATTCCGACCTACCGTTTGGAATAAGGGATCAAAAAGTAAAACCAATGAAAATGAGGTTAATCAATAAAACAACCGTGCGTCCGTTAGCACAACATTCATTGAGATCGGTAGTAGACAACAAGCGTCAAGCAAATCAAGTTTCGAAGCTGAAGTAAGTGGGCAGGAAGAGGTAAAGGTTACCGGGGATGGTGTAGAGCTGATCACCGCCGCGTGGGCATTCCGAGGTGAAGGGGAAACAGCGATCGGAACCGCCGCCCGGGACGTACGCCCTCAAAGGCTTGATTGGCGCCGAAGGACCTAAACACACACTGCTCTGTACCCATCCGATCCCGAGTCAAGCCCGCACCAATCAGATTTGTCTACACAACGCGGTGTCGTGTCACCGACGACGCTAATTCGATTTCACTGTCACCTCGTTACATTAGATTTGTAAATTAGTTTTAAGTAGCTGTTGACCTTGATGGGATCTTTTGGATGCTACGGGAACCGATTGAGTCAACGGTTTCCAAATTATCTTGAGTAGGTAAACATACAAATGTAATGTTACAAAGTAGAATGGGTGATAATTTTTATTTTTAAACATGTAACTGCTTGATGTTTAAATCTAAAGAAAATATAACTAGAAAAAATTCCACGCGGACCAAGCAGCAGACGGGACTCCAACCCGCACCCTTCGCTATCCGGGCGAATGCACTGACCAATTATGCTACCGTGGCCCTGATGGCCGCGTCGTAATTCCTCTAGCTATTCTTAAGCTGCAAGACAGCGCCATCTCTTCGCATTGTAGGTAACCCACAATGTCAAATGAATACTTTTACAAGTATTAAACATTTGAAAAAAGAAATAGCAATTATAGTTATATTTTTTATTTTTTAAGCAAGTACCTGCTTGATGTTTAAATCTAAAAAAAATATAACTAGGAAAAAAGGCAGCAGCGAATGCACTGACCAATTATGCTATCGCGGCAATATTTTTTCTAGTTATATTTTCTTTGGTGATTTAAATACATATTCCATTTTTTTGCGATATTTCAAATTCTGTTTGCGTTTTCACCTGGCACAAATTGTGATGTTTAGAATTATGATGTATTGTGATGTTCATGTGTGCTAGGGACCACAGTGCGGTTTAGTCTCATTCAGCTTTTGAGTACCTAATTGCCTGCGGTGTAAATCCATTATCGTGCTTATTCTGTATTATTTATCTTAAATTAGCCTTTAGCGTGGTAATGTACTATAGAATTAAAAAAAAGAATGACAACGATTTCTTTCACAATTTTGTTAAGTCAAAACATAATTTTCTCATTAGCTGCTATTAAATATTATAGTTTCTGCATATTAGAGGTGCTAGTAACTAAGATAAGGCGACGCGATGCCTTTCAGTCACATAGTAATATTAGTACTATCTAAATTCAGTACTACAAATATCGGTTCTCAATTCATTTACATCTCGCTCTGCTGTTGGCGAAATATCTGAGCTATCACATCACTTCCAATCCTCCATTGGTATATTTTGGTACAAGAGAACCGAAGCCCGTGTATACTGAGAGGTAATTGATTTGATCGTTGACCCTGAAAAGTGTATTTTATTTACCTGCTCCGGGGAGGGTCTTCGCACGGTCAGCGGGCACGGGAGGGGCTGCGGGGGAAAATGCTCTCAGCATAGATCCCCCGCGGGGGAGAGTGCTGGGCGCCTGGTTGCCGATGTAATACGCGGGCGCTTTCACCTGAAACAAATTAAAACCCCCATTGAATAAATCATTTAAAAAAGACCGCCGCGCCTTTGTTCACTCACTCGCGGGAATTTGCCGCGCGACTCCTGCTTATGAACTGTAATTGAGAACAACTCGAGCAGAGTTAACCACTTCTTATTATGATATTTTATTTGATCACATCAAATAAGACCACGAAAAAGTGAGGCCTTCGCAAAGTTATGTAATATTTAAGAGCGACGAACTTTTATGAATGAATTTTCTGCTAAAGAAAGAAATCGCGAGTATTTCTTGTAAGCAAAGAGAGAAATTACAATCTGAAATAATTTCTGCATTCTTTACTCGTAGCGTGGACATAAAGCTTACAAATACAGCGAGATAGTTTTTCAACACAAAATAACATCTCGTGTGTAAAAGATGTACACGTAGAAAGATCTATAGTGCTACGTTCCTGAGAAGAAACGTATGTTATTAAGGCTGAATCATATTCTTATTATATCATCGAATAAAAACTAACAATAAATTTATGTTATTATACTCGCATCAACAATGTAAGAAATGAGTTTGTGGTTTATAAACATTGTATCATTATAACAACAGCCGTCGCAATAACGGGAAACAATTGTCAGTTATCACTTAGATATTCTGGAGAAAGCACTTTTACAAGTAACGGATTTAATGGCGCAAATACAGTTTTTTCAGTTGATAATATAAAATTACTTATAGTGAATTTTTGTGACGTACGGACGGAAGTTATTTTAAAATGAATTGGTCCTTTCTGGTGATAGTTTTAACTTTATTGACTATAATAAGTGCCATTAATCGACCAGTCTATAAAGTTGTTCTTACGCAAAAGGGATACACTCAGGTAACTATTGAATTCGACAAACGTGTTGCAGGGCGATGTCGGATTATCGAATTTGTCGGATTACAGAGTACTGTCTAAGACCACCCCCTATAGTCCAGTTTTTTTTGTTTATGAGTACCTTGTAATCCGAAAAAAAAAATCAAAGCCGCTAGTGAAGTATAAGTTTGGATTAGTTACTCCATGTTTTATCTCTGTTTATCGAATGACAAATGGCATTTGAGTGACATGAACAAATCACGGCGTAAGTAGTCTAAGCTTATTCCCTGTTTCGGGTTTAATACACATTAAGAATTTAAAATTTGCAATAGCACTGGTGTGAAATTTATTGCTGAGTGTGATAATAATCACGTTAAAAATCAGTATTAGTTTGTATTAAATTAAAATGGGAGGACTTTCTCGTTGAAAGATGAGATACAAAAAATCTTACTCTACGAGTACTTATATATTTGGAAATCTGAAAAACAATTAAAAGTTTTGTTAAGCCTTCTAAATGTTTAAAAGACTATTCTTCTACTAATTTAAGAACCTTCTAAAAATATTTGTAATGAATTAAAAAGTTGACAAAGTATCCAGACAAAGTATCAGTTTTTCAGTGGAACATTAAGATTCTCGCAAAAAGTAACGATAAGCGAATGTTGGCTTCCTTGTATACATAGTTACGAGAGGCAAACAAACAACTGTCATTAATCAATGCTCCGAATGTAAAGACGGTAAACTTTACGTAATAAGGTTTTTGTGATGATTTAGATTTTAAACAAAGATTTTAGGTATCATCCTCTGAACTTTGGAAGTTTTTTTTGAAGTGAAACTTCTTTACGCACGCTTGACTTGGGCGGGTAAGCTGGCGAATGCGTTACGCGTTACGAAAAGTGTGTTCGGGCGAGGCGAACGGGAGTTGAGTGGGGGAAAAAGCAAGAGAAAGCAGTGTGTGCGCACATTTTCTTTCTCTCTTTCAGATGAAGCTAAAGAAGTTTCACTTCAGTCGTGTAGTCATAAGCACACTTGTTTTTTTTATAGATAGGTCTGACAAATGACTCCACTCCACCTGATGTTAAGTGACGGAAAAATCCAGACGTGAAAATAACTGGTACAGCAGTTCTATCTGCCACACCTGCCATCCTCACCTTGCCGGCCTGAATTTTGCTTCTTCACGCCTCTTTAAAAGGATCCCAGGTTGTAAAAAGGAGGGAACACGTGAGCGGGCAGAGCATTCCATTTACGGATAGTACGACAAATACAATAGGGTAGCGTTTTGTTGACTTGCAGTTTCTACAATACGACATAGAGACACCACCACTGAGAGAGTTCACTTTTTGCACATGGATCCGCACGTACGACCTCGGGGCTGACCAGAGCATTTTCACGTATGTGGGTGAGTACAGTGTGACAAAATTCAACTTACAAAGGACAATGGGCAAAACACACCCAGCTCCGCCATCAATGTAATTAGTATTAATCGATAGATCTATGAAAAACTAGCCTTTTTTATTATGACACCGTAAAAAAATATCTTGGTACCTAGTCAAAAGATATGACACATGGGCATATTTACGTAAATAAATTAAATAAATTAAAGTAAGTAAATTCATTTTATAGTACCTTTATTTTATATTATTAGTAACCATAATAATATGCCATATCGTATTAAACAATCAGATATACAACAAATCCTGCCGATTATCCTGCGCTTACTGAGCCACCTCAAGACTTGCAGTTTCAAATAGTCGACTCGTCTTACTTCGTTGTGATTATGCGCTCCCTGTCACTTGATTGATTTTTATCTAACACGCTTTGGACATTGGAACACAATTATCGGTTTTGTCAAACCCTTGAACCTTGTGAAGTACTCCCATAATACCTGAGCCCCCTATGTAGTGTCGAACTAATTAAATTAATTCCCTTGTTTCATTAATGTTCGTTCGTCATAGTCCTTGTACCTATTTAACTTAAAATAACTAAAGACTCTCGGGATGGAATTTGATGTGATTTGGCACAAATGATCATGACTATATTACCTTTCAAGCAAATGTAGTTTAAGCCGTGGCGGACGTGGGTGTAGCGTCCATACATTTTTGCTCAATGTCCTTTGATGATTTTAGTTTTAAAGATCTATTTAACTTCGTGACGTACCTATATTCAATCAAATATACAGCATGAGGAATAACATACCGCATAGAATTGCCAACTAACAAGATAGGCGATCAATATTCAGAAGGCAACAACAGGGAACTATATTACAATAAAAACAAATATGAAAAAGAAATTGGAACTTACAAAAGAATAATATTGAGTAAATGTTATTTCGTCGTCCAAATTCATGTGACCCCCTTAATTTGAACCTGTTTCAGACAGTACTGTGTTGCACAACAATGAGCTCTACTTTTAAATTTTACCAACATAAATTTCAATATCGGTCGGTGAAGGACAATCTATCTCGAGCCTTTTCAATATAATACAATGTTACAGAATTAGTTACGTGACCTTTACATATAGTTTGACGTGAAGTCCAAGTCACTTGTTCACTTCATTTAAGTCATTGACACGAGATTTTTTAACACTTCAAGGATTACACAATTTTTTAATGAGATGATTGCATTTTTTGTAATATCAATTTAACGAAAATTTTATTAAAGGCACGTTGACCACCAGTTTCATCGAGTTTAGACAAAGAACTGGCGATCGTAGCCAGAGCCACGGTTCCCTGGCTGCTCATCGCATTTAACGCCCCGTCGAGCTGGACGGGGTGACAATACAAGCTTTGACCGATTTTGTGTTCGCTCACATCACAATAGCTCACATCCTTTCAAAACTCTCCTCGCTTATCTTTCCTCTTCGACTCACCGAAGGAGCGCTAAACGTGCAAGTGTATCGTAATCCAGTTAGTCAGAGCGAGTTGGAAAGTTACCTACATATTATACTATCAACTTCTCTTTTTATTACAGCGAATGGCAACAGTCGAGCTTTAAGACTTTGGCTGGATTCTGGAGGGAAATTTTTGACTTTCTCTATCGAGGGGAAAGTTACATCAAAGATCCCAGTGGATGTGACCAAAGACGTTTGGCGCCATATGTGTCTCTCCTACCAATCGGATTATGGTGCTTGGGCAGTTTACATCGATGCCAAGCTATCGTTGTGCGAAAGTACTCGTAAAGTGAGTATGATTGTAGTTATTGTACATTTGAAACTGTTCTATTAATGCAACAAATTATTTAAATATAGATAGACAAATGGCATAACTCGTTGCGCTGTGAGGTCAATGTGTTCACGATTTTAACGCAGTGATTATCATGTGGTGAATCGATATGGACATTTATTACGAAATTAGATCTCGAAAGTAGAGACAAGGCTGTCGCACACGCACTCAATCCAAATGCAGAAGCCCTTTCAAAACCATTAAAGAACCTCAGGGCAAGTAATGCCTTGACAATTTTATTGACACTTTAACACATGGATTAAATTACAATATCTGCTGATTTGGTATGCATAATTTGATGAAAACAGTTATCACTTTTACGACTAAAATGTTTATAAAAATAACATAATTCTACCACAACAATATTATCATTAAAAATACTCTATATACTTGGAATGATGTCGTTTATACTATAATATTTCAAATCATTATAATTGTCATTTATGTTATTTCAAATAATATTGTTTACTAATACAATGTATATTTTCAGCTTTACGGCTACGTTTTACCAGGAGGTGGAAGTGTTATTATTGGCTATGGAACTACAGATAATGGTACATTTTAGAACAAATTAGTAATTAGCTTTTTATCAAACGTTAAAAGAGAATAATTTGATACTTAATTTTCAGGTGAATCTAGCGGATTTGAGGGAGAGATGTTTGGAGCTAACATGCTGTTGGCATCAACAGTCGAAAGAAATAATTCTATAATATTAGATCACTATAACCAACAATCTTCTCATAAAAATAAAAGGATCAAAGATAGTGATAGGACTATTAACTATGTTGTTTTTAGTGATTTACAAACAGACGAAATTCACAATAACTTCGAAAAAACAGTAACACCACCTTTTATGAATAAAAGTAAAAGTTACATAAAGATAAATACACTTCACAGTTCTGTTAGCCACGATGTAGGTTTGGAGCACACAACAACGAAATTTCAACCCTTTGATTTATCTAACGAAAACGAATTTTCAGACTTTCCATCTCATGAGAGGGTGGTATATACTACTGAAAAGAATATGAATATTTTTTGGAACACTTTAAATGATCCCGGAAAGGAAAACCATTTTAAAATTAATAAATTCGAAGTACCTAGGAACCAAATGTCTTTTTCAGGTACGAAAGATGTAGCTACGATATCAGAGTATGAAACACCACCACCTCCACCTCCAAAGTCAAAATCATTCTATACTATTACTAATAATAACAATTTTGGTGGAGATAATAACAATTTTAAGAAGTATTTTAGGAAAAAAGGCTCTGGAATATTACCTAACGCAGAAACTCCCCCACCTCCACAAAAAGACAACAAAGTTTACGGGCAATGGACGAGTTCTAAATTTGCTGGTAGTGTTTTAAATTACTTAAAAAGTATCAATTTTCATAACCGAGACAAGAAAGTGACTGGTACAATACCCTTATTAAAGACATCGGACAGTTACCCTTATGCATCAGATTTTAAAGTTACTAAAATCAAGCCTTCCGTTCAGTTTCATCGAAGAAACTTTATTGATAACAAAATCAGAATTCATAAGCGAGGTGTACCTAAATTACCAGAGATAAATGTACAAATAATAGAAGATGGCTTGAGAGCCGATATTCTAAGAATGCATGCAATAACGGAACCAAGGAATGTTGAAGTTACAAGCCGAGGCGAATCCCAAAAGCACATGGAGAACAGATTTTACAGAAATGTCGATGGACAACCTTCTTCAGCTGAAAATTCGGGTAGTGTGGAAGATATATATAAGCCAAGACCCAGGCCCTTTTCTACCATGATTAATACAGTAAAGAAAAATAAAATGATGTCTGATTTAGAAGTATACAAGAACAATAATCTGATGACGATTCTGCCTTTCCTCAAATCATTGGAATACTTTGTGGAAGATCCTCAAATAGAAATACAACCAAAAGACAACGTAGAGCGTAGCAGTGACATGTATTCAAAAAGTCTATCAAATGGAAATAAATGGCACAATATAAAATCCTATAATAATGATTACACTCCGAGGCATATTAATATTGGCTCTACTGATGGAAGTAGCGATATCGATATTAAGATAGCAGAGGCTAACAAAAAACATCCATCTTTAAGGCTGAAATATAAACACGAAAAGAGAAAAGACAAACTTACTAATGATGACGAGACCATGATAAAGGGTAGAGAACTTGCCACGCGAGTTTCTAATCAATCTAGTCCAAGCCAAGAATCCATATCCATCATAAAATATAATCATGGCTATCTTCCATCACACGCTACAAAGGATAAAATGACCGGAAAATTGAAAAGTGCTACAAAAGTTAATTCAAAATATAACCGGATTAATGACAAAGGTAATTTCAACAAGCAGGTCAAGCTGGGCAATGCTTTAAATGAACGGCAAGTTATTGGTTCTGGTGAAGAGCAAAAAAAGCTTAGTTTTGTAGGGGGGAATGAAAGGGTACCTGATATACATCGATACAGGTCTGATATTGATGATGAAAATACTAACGTGCCGTCTTCGTTAAAGCCAAAAACTTGCAGATATGCAAAATCTGAAGGTCGGCCACTGTATATACAACAAGATGAAAGTATCATTGTTTCACACATTGAATCACCAGTAAGAAAAAAAAACATCGCCACAGAATTTATTCGGTTAAATTATAACCAATGCTCCTTGGAGGGTTCAAGTTACGAAAAAAGTTATTTGCTCTTTATTGACTGGAGAAAAACCCCAGTGAGACTATTTGGAGGAGCTCAACCTAAAAGAACAACAGATCTGTGTGGTTTCTTTTAACAAAAATGCAATATTTTCAGATTAAAGCTTGAAAAATAAATATTTTTATTATTTTTCTAGATTCACAATCTGTATTTTTGTAGTTGCCTTAATTTAACAGTTTTAGATTTTTGTATAGTAATGTAATAGGAAAAAAATATTTGATACTGAGAAATTGACTATTAGATAACAAGTTTTAATGTTATGTTTATAAAATTACTTGGTACTTACACAAAACTTATCTGTATGTATAAAAAAAATCACCGTAACGTATGTACGCTCATAAATTCCGAACGACTGCATCAAATTGGATAATTCTTTTTTGTGTTCGTTATTGTCAGGACAAGATATGTATACTCCAAAGAAAGTAAAAAAAAAACTACCAAAAAAGAAGATATGGCAGTACGAAGTTCGCCGGATTCACTAGTAATATTACATATGATAAAGATAATTCCGCTGTCATTAATGATTAACGACTATCTTTACTATCGCGGATTTTGGAAAGTAAATGGGTCCTTTAGTCGCCGTGCCATAAGGAAGGAAAGCACAATGTTTTTGTCGCGAATTTAATAACGTAATCACGTCAATAAAAAATTAAAGTATGGTTAAAGTTGATACAAAAGAACTTTATTTACAATGACAATAGAATATGACAACACATGACATAATAATAATAATATAAATATTATAATAATATAACTTTATTTCTCACCAAAAATGACAAAAAAGGTTTATAAAAATCTTAGGCGAATTATATTATGAAGCAATTAATGCGTACGTAAGTTATTCCAATCAAATTAGTTTATTTTTTCAAATATTTAATTGTTTAACTATCGGCCAGATATTTTGTAACTTCAGCTTATCTTTAAGTAGGAAATACTATTACGATATTCTTTAAATGAGTAGACGAACTGTCTATATGGCTGAAATTCTCATAAACACTTTCAAAAACCAATCACAAATACACGCATATATCAAAACTGGACTCGGTATGCCCGCTGTAGTTAGGCAGGATAACCTCTGACTCTCTACTAGCTGCTTCAGAAAAAAAAATCTTTAAATTTATTCAATTAAAATCGGAAATACGTTAATAGAATAGTATATTACAGACGCAATAATATTCATTCAATGAGACCTCAGCCAAATGTGACAAAAAGATTGATAAGTATCGTTCAATTACATTTATACCAAATATCACACACAAAAGACGTGGAATACCTTATATAATGAACGTAACAAATATTTATTCAAGCATCGAATACAAACCTACTTATCCTAATAAAAGCCATTATTTGTATGTATATAGAATGTTATTCCCAATTAGGCAATTAATGAATAAGGGTGATATTTTTTCTAATTTCAAAGGATAGGTATGCAGTAGGTACCAATCAATGAAGTGTAAACAAACTCATTAGATTTTTTCCAGAATATAATTTATTTCTGTGTGTATATCATCAGGAACATTCTATGATTGAAATTTAATTTCCCGTGTGTATTCCAGACGCATCCCGCGCCTGAGACTCAGGAAATTAAATTCAACGCTAAAGTTACAAAACAAATTGAATACACAACATGTTCGAATTGGTAGTTGGAGCGTCCGTCTGGCAAAGGAACCCCCCAACCTTACAAAAGACCTGTGTTTCTGCGATGCATCTCCCACACCTGCGTGAAATAGCTTTAGGTGGCTTTGACACTAAATATGCTAAAATGAGCGTTCTAAATTCGAATTAGTTCTGTCGTAATGAATTAGGGGGCTGCATGTCTAAGGTAAACCGCTTATCTGAGACCTCGCCCGCGGGGTACAGGGTGTGGGGGAGGACGAGAACGGGGACCATGAGAGCTGCGTTGGGCGCGCACTTGTAATTTTTACACACTACCCTGCAGGCGAGGACTCAGTTAAGCGGTCTACCTATAGACGATAGCTTGATTGGCGATAATATGACACACTGCAAGAGATTGTGGAAAACGATAAATTTGTATGTGAAGGTGTAGAAGCGTACATTATTCAAAGCTCCAATGTTTATCTTAGCGCATTTGAGTACCAAAGTCACGCAGGTGTAGTATAAACACGAGAAAAGTTTTCAGAGCTCCACGGTGCAAGGCATAGAGTCAGGGATAGACTACGTTAAGTATATTATGCTGTCACGATTGCCATTACAAAACGTGCAGGCATGTGTCTGAACTCTGAACACATATTATTTTAATATAAACGGTCCCATTGGTTGGTTCGTACTAACGACGGCAGATGCAGCCAAGATCAACGGCTTAACGTTCCCTTTCATCATCATCAGCCTATTAATGTCCCCACTGCTTGGGCATAGGCCTTTCCTATGGATGGAATGGGGAGACCGGGCCGTGAACCACTAGTGCAAATTGCTGGGTGCTTACGATTGCAGATGCAGCCGTGACCAACGGGTCAACGGCCTTCCTAACCACGGAGGAGTTCGAGATAATAAGTTTTTGGTCACCCATCCAATGACCGACCATTGCGAAAGTAGCTTAACTTCCACAATCGCTAATCTGACACGCCTCCTTGGCCGAGCCGAGAATCCGCCGTCAATTAAATTCGATATTACGTCCAACTAGAAATTTGATAGTCAAGCATTAATCTACCCGGGCAAACTAATTTAAAACACTCCAGCCTCACTGAAATGTCAAATTAATTTAAAGCTTCATTAAGTCATGGGTTGCCTTATATATTGTTATCGGTTTATCAAACTAGTTATACTATTAGTTTAACGATATGTATAGTGATATCATCTACTTTAGCCAAACATAAAAGTTAACTGAGTTTTAAATGCGACCGTTTAGTCTAAACCGACCAGAAGCAGCAAGTAGTAATATTTAATGGTGGTGTCACCTCAATGAATGTCATCATCAGCCTCTTAATGTCCCCACTGCTGGGGCACAGGCCTTCCCTATGGATGGAATTGGGCCATGACCCACTACGCAAGCCCAGTGCGGATTGGCGGGTGCTAACGACTGCAGATGCTACCGAGACCAACGGCTTAACGTGCCTTCCGAAACTCCTCCACCTGCCCTACATGTACTTCCGTCTTTATAATGTGATACCAATTTCATAATCATTAAAATGAAGTTTAATAATTCGCATATGCAATTTACTCAGTATTGCGAGTGTTTACGTAATTTGCGGCAAGAGTTTGGTACAGTTTGCGTGTTGCTCGTGTTTGCCAGTGCGGCCAACTAGTTTGTTAAGCCCGCTGAGATACTGCTGCCTAGTGCCATTGTTTAAACGAAAACGGCAACCGAATTAGATTTATACTCGAGCATTTCAATCGCCTGAGTTTCCTCATAATACGAGTACGCTTTGATGATTGTATTCGTGTTCTCATAACTCTGAACAAATACAGTGCTCTAGGAATATTAAATACTAGAAGAGCCCCGCGGTTTTAACCGCAACAATAAGAGGAAACAGGTTGTAGTGGGTCACCCTTAAAATATAGACATCTGTTGTCGCGGACTTTTTTATAGAAGTTTTAAAGGGGAACAATTCCGTCATATACATTTTTTGTGTAACTTTCACTGTTTACGAAGCTGACGCAACGAAAGCTCTCGGGTGGAATATTTTTTCCAGCGTTCGTCTTCCACGATTAATGCACTATCAAACAGAAAATATTTTTTGAAATCAGATTAGTAGTTCCTGAGATAAATAAGGGTGTTCAACCAAACAAACAATAAAACAAAAAGTATAGATTCGATGTTGCGTTTAGCAAATCCATATGATTTAAATAATTCCGGCATTACGTCTTACGGAACTTCAAAAGATCTTTGTAAAATTTAAAAAAAAACTTAGTAAAGAGATGTATAGGTTTGAGAATCTAATTACGATTCACTAGACAGAACCACGTTTTGCGAATTTCAGTAAAACTGCTGAGTCACCGGGTCTATTGAAAAGAGCTGCCGTATTGATTTTGGTAACCCTTAACGAATAACACAGCCTGATAAGTATTTTAGTCGACAGAAATTAAAAGGTCCAAATTGTTAAATTTCCATACTACACGTATGTGGAAATTACTTTATACTAGCATGTTCCTTGGTGTCCACTCGAAACGGTTCCAAAGTGACGGGGTTTACTCAATCGACCTGATCCAGTTTTGCCTTCTATAGACTACTTTCGAAAGTTATTGTAAGACATTTTCAGCATAAAATTACATATTATATCAATATCGTACATGTCGGTATATAGATAGCCATTTCAACAATTGGCAGCAAGTTAGTTTCTGCAGAAGTTCTTTTGTTTTTTTCCAAATTTCCAAATTTTAGTTGACTAGGGACTCTTTGGTGTCACAGGTTCATAATACAAGATAAACTATGTCTCTTCAGTCGCCATATAAATATAAAATATTCAAAAAAAAAACCTACTTTAGTGCGTAGTCTAACTGCCGCCGCTGTACAAAGGGGATCTAGATCAGAAAAATACTGATACTGATTTTCATCTAGGCCTAGTCTCCATGATGTTTTTATGATAAGTTTCTGCTAAATAAATTATGTCTGTGTGTTGAATAAATTATATAACTTTATAACCATGATTTATTCTAGTTTTCATTTCATTTGAAGAAAAACATCATCGCACGCATTTCCAAATAAATTGACAAATCAAAGTTAATATGTCCCCATACCGGTTCTAGAGGCCTTTTAGTTGTAGTTACACAACACAAGCAATTGTCACATGAATTTTTGGTCCAATGCGTAATAAATATTATGTACGAGATCCGGAGTGTGGTCACGCTCTCATTTTATATATATCTTTATTCATTTCAAGTCTTAAGTATGTCAATTGCCAATTTTATGTGGAATCTACGAAATGGGCTTGATTCTAGGGATTCTTGTTAATAATAAATAAATATTTTTTTCCTACGCTCACACCAATTAGCCTAGCCCCAAAGTAAGCACTGTAAGGCTTGTGTTATGGGATACTAGGGTAACGGATAGAATACATATACTGTGTACATATATAAGCATAGTTATATAGAAATACATATTAAACATCCATGACTGGAGTACAAATGCTCGTATTCATCACACAAACATCTGCCCCCACCGGGATTCGAACCCGGAACCTCTCGAGTCGGCGTCACCATGAAACCCGGCGTACAAACCACTCGGCCACGGAGGTCGTTAAGTAAAGTAAGGAGGAGTTGTAAAGTTTCAGCGTTCTCCATTCAAATAAATCCAACGAAAATTTGCAAAGCCAAAGTGTTTAAAAGTGATTGCTCCAACAGATCATCTAAACCATTCATTTTCACTAGTCTGATAAAATTAGCGGAAGTAATGGAAAATCGACTATGGATAAACGGTTGCAAGTCTTCATTTTACCCGAGTAGGTAAAATGCGCGGTAATTAAGTTGGCTTAAGAGCCTGTCAATGAAAGACTAAGCAGCTGCGGCATAAATTAAAAGTAAGGTGCAGAACAATTTTCAGTAAGGTACTTTTAGTAGATTATATCAATTTTTAGTACACCTTTTACTATCTATGCACAACGAATTGAAATGAAATGAAATGAAATGTCATTTATTCAGTCTAGGCTGTTACAAGCACTTGTGAAGGTCAAGAAGCTACTCCATCGGTTCGCAAAACTACGGCGGGAGACCTTGTACTGAGAAGAACCGGCAAGAAACTCAGCAAGGGTTGTTTTTTTCTCCCTGTATTGTTATATACAGTGTCGTCAAGTTGAAAAATTACTTCAGAAATACGTCTGAAGTCACTTTCCATTACATCATCTAGAATATAAATATGTAGTTACAATTAATTTTATAGTTAAAATTTTAAGTAGTATATAGGAAGCGGCATTAGATAGGTACAATATTACTGTTATGAAAAATGAGTAATACCCATTTAATATCAAATTATAAGAAACACTATGTCCATGCATTACGATCATTTAGATAATCATCAACTTTATAATAGCCCTTATTCATAAGAGTATTTTTGATCTGAGATTTAAATTTAGTCAGTGGAAGCTCAATCAGATCTTGGGGAACTTTGTTAAACAATGAAAATTGAAATATACCATATTAGACTTTGCTTAAAACCTAGTCCACGCGGCACCCCAATAATCCCTAGGGAGCCTTGAATTAAAAATAATGGAACATGTAGACCAATGCAATATGGCATTCAAAACATGGCCGGTGCGAGTCGGACTCGCGCACCGAGAGTTCCGTACAAACCTGAATTTAAAAAAATATTTTTTATTATATGATGTAAGTAAAAATTTACGGGTTTCGCGATTTTTCCTTTATCTGGACTATAAGACGTTACTTCGTGTAAAATTTCAAGATTCTAAGTTCACGGGAAGTACCCTGTAGCTTTTGATTCCCGTGCGAGTATCCAAAACTTGCGGCATAAACGGCTGTATCTTTTGATTGCTTTGGCTAAGAAGTTTGATTTATTCACAGCTCCAAGGGACAGTGGACCTGAGTATTAGATATGAATTTGAGCTTGATACCTCCACGCGTTCCTGAGAAAAACGGTCTTGACAGACGGACGCACGGACAGACTGACAACAAAGTGATCCTATAAGCGTTTTTTATTTTGAGGTACGGAACCCTAAAAAATACTATTATTGTATGAACGAAATAATTCTACGGAAACAGCGTACCTGAGCAAAAGTCCATTGTCCGAATGTATGAAAACATGTGAAAAAATATACGAAAATATAGTGTCACCAAGAAAATAAAAAAATCTTTCAGATAGGTACGTGCTTTATTGGAAGATTCATCACCATGTAAATATAAATAAAGTTTTTTTATATTGTTGTAATTTTTATGAGTACGTCTCAGAATACAGAACAAACGTACACCTCATTCATGACAAATTTCAGGTCTAGATTATCTTGTACAAATATTGCGTCGCTTCTTGGTGTTAATGTGATGGAAGATAGATTTAATGTAGGCTGCTCTTGCGCCATTCAACATTTCAAAAGTTAATTTAATTTTATGCTTTAATTGTGCATGACAATAATAATTATACTCCTTTCGACATTCTCGTAATTTGTGCATCACGGTGTCACAAGTCACAACACACTGACGACATTGTACCACATTGTACCGTACATACCTGTACTTGCGATGCAATGCAGTTTAGGGTTCTGTACTTGTATTGAAAACAATGACATCTGTCCTCCCATCTGTCTCCTGATTAGTTCATAAAAAAAAAAAAAAAAAAAAAAAAAAAAAATGACAGAACCGTCATCATCATCGTCCAGATATAATATTGTTTAAAAATTGTTTTCAACGTATATTGGGAAAAAGAAGACCAGTTTTTGGCAGCCCAAGGTTTTATTCATGTGCCCGCATGTGGGCAAGCTGTGCGGTGGTGTTTTTCTTTGGAATTTCTCTCCATAAAAACAGCTGTTTTGCAGGCAATTTGCCGAAGTGATTGTTTCTAAGGACGCCTTGAACAGCCGCGCCTGTTGCTAGGTGCCCGCTTCTTCATAGCCAATAGAATGCTCGAATTGTGACGGTAGCCAAGCAACCTTGACGGACGTGATAATTAATGAAATTGACATTTAAAATTTGTTGTGTTTTTATAATATTCATGTTTGTTTTGTATGTTTTTTTCTAATTAGTTTATAGAGTTATTTTCATTTTAATATTTTCTAGTGTAGTCTTGACGCTCTTTCTGATTGAATGTCGGCAAATCCCGTCCCTGGCAGTGACGACGCACAACTGATACAATGTCATAAGTGCCCACAACCCCGGTTCTTTAAAGGTAACCGGGGCTTAAATATACACATTGGCAGGCTGCATAAATCTTCTGCCTCTGTGCCAGCAGTTTCGCAATCTCTAAATTCAGGTAACGAACCACTTTGCAAAACTCTTGGTAATCTCAAAAATACACTTCCAGTTATAAAAAGAATACCTCGTTCTGCACGGCCCTCAGTCGCTGTTTCTTTATCACAATGTATCGAACGTGTGCTTAGAGTAAACACGCCTGAGAGTTGGGCAGAACTTCTAACATTTTCCTATAGAATTTTACATATTAATGCAAATAGTACTAGTTCATCACTAACACAAAAAATAAAGGAGAACTGCCGCCTAAATCCTTCTGTGAATTCTTTAGTCTTTCCTCCCTCTCGGCCTCCAAAATCTAATAGTTCTATAAAATTAATTGAATCAAAAATTAGCGATGGCGATCTCCGAGGAGCCGCAAACCTACTGTTCAGCCACGATGTTGTCGCCGTCAACTGCCAGGAGACCCTTAGTGCTCTTGAAGACAAGCACCCACCTCCAGCACCAACTCTTCTCCTTCCTTCGCCACCTGAAACAACACTTGCTTATCTAATAAGCAAAGATTCTGACGTATCAGCCGCGATATACTCCTTCAAAAGTGGCGCTGCCAGTGGTCTAGATGGTTTGTCACCACAACATTTAAAAGACCTCCTTTCAATCTCAGTAGGTGACGCTGGCAGAGTCCTATTACATAATATCACTCTTTTGGTAAACTTAATGCTATCCGGCGAAGTACCTAAAGACATTGTCGAGATCCTTTACGGGGCCAACTTAATTGCTCTAAAGAAAAAAGATGGCGGTATCCGCCCTATAGCTGTTGGCTCCACCCTTCGTCGTATAGCATCCAAAATTTGCTGTCAACATATTTTACCGACAGTTTCAGCTGTTTTCCAACCGGTGCAGCTTGGTTTTGGCGTCAAGGGTGGTTGTGAAGCAGCCGTTCACGCTCTTCGCACCTTTCTATCACTTGACGCTGCGGAGGTGGTGCTGAAGGTGGATGTCAAGAATGCCTTCAACTCCGTAGATAGAGGTGCCTTGCTTACAGTGATTAAAGAAAAAACGCCCACTATTTATAAATATCTTTGGCAATGCTACAGCGAACCGACTAAACTTATTTTTAAAAACAACCTGTTGCATTCATCTGTTGGCTGTCAGCAAGGCGATCCTCTCGGGCCCGCTATCTTTAGTTTGGCAATACAACCTATTATTGATTCGCTAAATTCAAAATTTAATGTGTGGTACCTTGATGACGGAACTATCGCTGGCGATATTTCAACAGTTCTTTCAGATTTTGACATAATTATTGATAAATTTAAAAATATTGGCCTTGATCTAAATTATTCAAAATGCGAACTATTTATACCAGAATCAAAATTTTCACAGGATCAGTTACAACGCATTATTACCGAATTTTCGGCTTTAGCTCCTAATATTAAAATTCTAGATAATAAATCACTCCGTCTCCTAGGGTCCCCCATATTTGACGATGCTATTCCGATTTTTATTGATGAACAAATTTCTAAATTTCAGCAGTCCTCCGAAAAAATGTTAAAAATTAATCCTCACATGGCTTTGTATTTAATACGTTTTTGCGCTTTTGCCCCAAAATTCATATATTTTTTACGTAGTACTCATTTTTGGCTTTTTCCAGGGCTACTGTCATCTATTGACAGTTCGCTCAGGGATACACTTTCCAAAATTCTAAATTGTTCATTTTCTGATAACGCCTGGAAGCAGGCCTCTCTCCCTGTTCGTTTCGGAGGACTTGGTACTCGCCATATTTCACATATTGCCCTTCCCTCTTTTCTGTCTTCTGCAAATGGTACAGCCGAGCTTTTTAATAAAATACTATGTCCTTCTTTAGGCGTAGTGGAGCCGGCTCACCTTGCAGAGGCCAGGAATGCTTGGTGCAGGGCATGCCCGGGAGTAGATATACCTTCCTCCTTATTTTCACAGAGGCAATGGGACGAGCCACTCTGTTTGCGTCTTCAGAGTGATCTTCTAGCTTCCTCTGAAAACGCAGCTGAGCGTGCTCGCCTCCTAGCGGTCTTTCAAGTAGAGTCTGGTTACTGGCTGCAAGCTCTTCCTTCAGCCAATATCGGGACTCTGCTTGACAGAAGTTCTCTATCACTTGCCATTTCACTCAGACTCGGCGTCAAGACAAATCACCCCCATCGTTGTCGTTGCGGAACTCGCGTCGGTGAGTTGGGACACCATGGTCTCTCATGCCAAATGAGCGCTGGTCGAGTCTCCCGTCACGCCTGCATCAATGACGTCATCCGCAGAGCTCTTGTCGCAGTCAATGTGCCAGCGGCCCTAGAGCCCAGCGGCATCTTCCGAGACGATGGCAAGAGACCTGACGGAATGACGCTCATTCCCTGGAAGCAGGGTCGTCCTCTTGTGTGGGACGCAACTTGCGTGGATACGCTTGCTCCGTGCCATACAAGTAGTACCTCCCTGGCTGCAGGCGCGGCGGCGGCCTCCGCCGAGTGCTCCAAGCGGCGCAAATATTCAGCTCTCAATGAGAGCTACATATTTGTGCCATTTGGTGTGGAGACCATGGGACCATGGGGTCCAAGTGCTCGTTCCTTCTTCAAGGAATTGTCTAAGAGACTCACCGAGGTGACCGGTGATCAAAAGGCTGGCAGCTACCTCGGCCAACGGATTAGCCTCGCTATCCAACGTGGAAATGCTGCCAGCCTATTGGGCACCATTCCTGACGGCGGCGCTGGGGGTGATATATTTTATATTTTGTAAATTGTATATTTAAGTTCTTAGTTATTTATAGTTTTTACGTTTTTAGACATAAGGTAGTTGTAATTCTCTTTATATACTTAATTATAATATATTTATCAATAAATAAATAAACAAAATAAACAACAGTTCATAACTACATAATCAATAGTGAGGGTGTATAATTAGCTTAGTTATATATATATTTTATTATATAGAGGTAGGCAAATGACTCAACCCCACCCGATGTTAAGTGGTAATAAAGTCCAAACGCGAAGATAGCTGGTACAGCAGTTATAAACTGCTACACCAATCATCCTCACCTTGCCGGCGTGCAAAAAAGCTTCTTGACGCCTCTCTTAAAGGACCCCCGATTATAGGAAGGAGGGAACACTTGCGCGGAAAACACACTTTGTGGGACTGTGCTGTTGTCGCAACAAAGAAATGTATGAAAAGAAACGAATCCTAATATTTTCGGAGTTTTTGAAAATTCCCATGATTTGTGAGTCTGCCTAGCACATAACTTTTCTTCGATTTTTTTTCTTCCGTAAATATTCTACTGTTATATACTACTATTCGTTCTGATCCCTTGGTAAGATTTTTATACAATGCTCAGAAAACAAGCTCTTTGTTAAGTGTAGCAGTGGCATCAACGATAGGTGACGTGGCAAAGATACTCGTTTGTGGCGCACAATACACACTCACCTCTTAAAGGTTCTGTACGATATAGGAAAAAGTTGAAACCCTTAGAATATCACTTTCTTGTCCGGTCGTGCGTCTATCTGTACATCAATACCCTCTTTCTCACGAATGCATGGAAGTATGAAGCTGAAATTAGTATCCATTTCTCAGGTCTGCTTCTCACTAGGATGTGTGATATTGATAAATTAATCGATCTATTTTATGGTAAGCAAGGTTAACACTAATGGGAATGCTATTCGTCATTGTCAGTTGTGGCAGTGGCATATTATTGAACACATTGTTTCATTCGGTTTTAATTATTATAGATGTATTATTGACTTTGTCTAATTTTTATTATCAGCTTGATTTAGATTACAAATTTAAAAATGGTTTAATAACACGGTTACATGTAGGGGCCAATTTTTATTCACAGTTGAAAAAGACAGGTACAAAATATTTATTTATTAATAATTCAGCCTTGGTACACAGAAGCTGAAAATATTCATAACTTAAGGCATAATTTTAATTTGATGTTTAAATCTAAGGAAAATATAACTAGAAAAAATTCCACGCGGATCAGGCAGCAGAAGGTTTTTTTTTTCTAGTTATATTTTCTTTAGATTTAAACATCAAGCAGTTACATGCATAAAAAATAAAATTATAACTATAATTGCTATTTCTTCTTGCAAATGTTTAATACTTGTAAAAGTATTCATTTGACATTGTGGGTTACCTATAATGCGAAGAAATGGCGCTGCCTTGCAGCTTAAGCATAATGGGTCAGTGCATTCGCCCGGATTGCGAAGGGTCCGCGTGAATTTTTTTCTAGTTATATTTTCTTTAACTTAAGGCATGTTGGGTTCATTCCTAATTAAATAAGCATGATTAACTGTAAAAAGACTTGGTATTCAAGACGTCACATAATTATAAAGACTAAAGAGACTAAGGTATTATTATAAAAAAATATAATAATACCTTTATTATGGAGTTCTCGCAAGCGATGCAAGAGGTTTCGATGTCGAAGGCTATTTTGGGGTCCCACCACGAAGCCTAAAATAACGTTTCGAGTGCGATATCGTTATAGATATTTTTGAGAGTTTTATCTTACTTCTCGCTTTGAGCACTGCTTCTGAATAGCGTTGTGAGTTCATGAAACTTGAACACTCGTGATTGGTATAGAATATTTAATGAAACTAACAAACGAACTGAAGTATATAGCTTGATGACGGTAGTTTTTCGACATTCTAAAGTGCTTTTAAAAACTGAATTAAAAATATTGAATTTTCTGAAACACTTTTGAGAACTATTTTGTATCACGGTACCTCAAAAATAAGAAAACATACACCTAAAAGTTCCAAAACAAAACTATAAATAAGTAAGCTTCCAAAATGCCGTCTCATGCGAGAAAATAATATCAAGTCAACGAAATCACAAATCAAAAGAAAGTTTGCTGGTGATATGTGATTCCGTGAATTTATTTGTACCAAAGCTTTATTATATTTTTATATTAGACCTGACAGAAATAGACCTGACATAGATTAGGAAAAAGTAAAATAAATAATAAATGAAATTTCAACTATTTTATTTTACTGAAAAGAAAGCTTTGAGCTTTCATTGGGTAAACAATTGCTTTATGTACTATGTAAACTTTAATCATTGAAAGTAACATAATATATAAGACTAGCGGCCCGCCCTCTGTTCGCTTCGGTGTAGAGCTGAAGTGTAGACTACAGTTTTTGTTCTCAGGCTTGTATTATACACAATGACATTCATCCATGATTCTTCTTATACCTGCATGCAAAGTCTCAGCCCGCTCGGTTTAAAATTGACAATGTTTCATACAGAGTTTCATTCCCTATTTTATCCCCTTGGGGGTAGAATTGATCAAAATCCTTTCTTAGCGGATGCCTACGTCATAACACCTACCTGCATGCCAAATTTCAGCCCGATCCGTCCAGTGGTTTGGGCTGTGCGTTGATAGATCACTATGTCAGTCAGTCACCTTTGAGTTTTATATATATAGATATATAAATAGCTACTGATATTACTCCAATTGTTTCCAAAACTGCCTTTCCTTTTTCTCTACTTTTATTTTCACCTAATTACACAGTACACAGTCCTACCTCTGTAATGGGTTTTGTGAAAATGTTCCCTGGGCGTAGCGCTACTGTTTATATTAGAGCCAGCTATGCCCCGCGGTTTATTAGGGTAATTTTGCCGCATTAAAACGTAGCCTATGTGTTAATCCAGAGTGTTAGCTATCTCCATACCAAATTTTATTAAAGACGCTTCAGCCGTTTAGACGTAAAGAAGTAACGAACATACACACGCACAAACTTTCGCCTTTATAATGTTAGTGTGATGATTTCTAGGCGACCTCCGTGGCCGAGTGGTTTATACGCCGGGTTTCATGGCGTCGCCGACTCGAGAGGTCCCGGGTTCGAATCCCGGTGGGGGCAGATGTTTGTGTGATGAATACGAGCATTTGTACTCCAGTCATGGATGTTTAATATGTAATTCATATAAATATACTTATATATGTACAATATATGTATTCTAGCCGTTACCCTAGTATCCCATAACACAAGCCTTATAGTGCTTACTTTGGGGCTAGGCTAATTGGTGTGAGTGTTGGAAATATTTATTTATTATTATTATTTATTCTAGCAAAGTACGTTAGTAAGGTACCGACTAATACTTTTGGGAACTTAAATGATAAAAACACAGCACTGACAACTACATCATGGCCGTTCTGTCCAATTAATTGCCGAGGATAAAAGCGTAACAAATTTCTATGAGAATGTGGGGTTTCCGTTGTATTTAACACTCATTAACTCTACTACGAAACATTATCAAGATTAAAAGCTATTTCCTTTCCGTTTCTCAAATTCATTTAGCATCCCATTTCTTTGCATCTCTTGAATATTTATGTAATGACATCTCCTGTATTTGCTTTTTCACCCTTCTATATTTATCTATATTATCATTCCTCTCCCACCATAGGTTGCCTGGAAGAGATTGCTGTTTAGCAATAAGGCCGAATATTGTACTCGTTCTTCTGTTTTATTTGTTTATGTCTTGTGTCCTTTGTTGTGTGTGTTGGAAACACCAACCAGTATATTTTTTTTTGTCCTTGTTACTATATTCTCTCTCTCTCTGTCACTCACGTGTAATTGCGGTTTTGTGTGATATACGTGTCTCAACGAATAAATTTAATTTCTTCCATAAAACTGTTTTTATCTTGCTGCCCACGACGCACCTGAAGATTCTGACAGTGTGCAATAAAGAGTATTTATTATTATTATTATCAAGATTATTGTGTGAAACGGAAAAAAGAGCACAACATTAATTTTGACTGTTGTCGATAAACGGGGTACCTACGCTTTTTGATGGCAATTCTAAGAGGAAAAGCAATTCCAAGTAATACTCGTGAGAAATTACATAAAACCCACCACACCAATTTTGCTCATACAAAACGCACGCAGTCGTTTATCACAAAATATTCCCAGAGGATACGTACTGTTGAACATTGATATATAGTGTTTACAATGATGAATAGAGCTGGATGAACCATTAATAATAGCGTGCAAGGTTGATTTTCCCTTGGCGCTGACACAACAAACCGTCAGAGGACGTACAACACTCACAAGGTATTCTTTAGATGAAGTACAAGAAATTTTAGTGCTTATTGAATATTCAAATAGGCCACACTTACAAACCTCGAATAAAATGAAGGTTGACTAAAGTAGCTGGAGTCACTGTATTTGCAACAGCAAACACCTTGGATAAAAAAATTGAAAGAGATAGGACATAGCGAATTTTCCACTTGAATTGGAGCGCCTGTCTGGGTTTCAGGGCGCCGCGGGGTATGGGATTGGGAAGCATAATCGGGACACCGAACCTTTTCAGCTTGATGGTGTGGCAGCGACATCTATATGCCCCACAGTTATACAACGGAAGGAGGAAATCATTACTCACCATCCTCAAGAGATGGCGTTGCCTGCACTGCGATCAATATTAGTATGGAAGCCTACATCGCGCAAATGAAATTCGGAGGCTCACTCTTCATATATACGATGCCCGACCACCATTAGTCGGGCCGCGGCCCCCGAGCTAACATCACCCAGCTCGGTGGAAGATCTTCCCCTTTGGCCTTCCTACAATGGTATGCGCTGGAAGTCCACTTGGTGACAAGGAGTTCAGAAATTCTTGCTCGACGACAGTGTTTATAGAGGTGTAGACCACATCATTCCCCTCAATTTCCGAGAGAATGCATTTGTTAATTGCTGCAGCCTGATCAATTTTGTGCGTCAAAGTGGCCCGCTCACACACCCAAGGATTCTGCTGGTGTGGTATACGACTGATCTCCCCGTACACAGAGCGAATGAGTTCTTCTAAGCTGGATACAACTTGAGGGAACTTTAAACATGGCATGTGCTGTCCTGCCACCCGGAAGCAGTGTGGCAGCGATTCTCGACGACGTTACAGCAATGGCAATTTGGCTTGCCTCCTGACCTCTGCAAGTATGCCAGTGGTAACAAATGTGTTTCCTGTTCCACCAGGAGCATCCAAGAAAAACATTTTACCCTGGTTTTGTCCAACGCTTTCAAGGACGGTGTCAAAAATTTGTTTTTGCTCTGAAGAGAATGAAGCGAAATGGTCTTTTCGTATGGTGGTCTTTTCGCCCGGATCGTAAATTGTAAAATTGTCTATTATGTTTATCCGCCTAAGTTACTTATAGTGTGAAGATAGGCTATAGCATGCATTATAACGACATTCAAATATGCGTCGTTAGATTACACGTTGTTAAAGAATGCATAGAAGAATTAAAGGTTCACTGCTCGTGCCCCGTAAGTGACAGCGTGATAATATGTAGCCTATATGTTGACCCGACTTCTTAATAATATTTGTGCTAAATTTCAAGTAAATCCATGCAGTACTTTTTGAATTTATCCCGGACATAGATACAGACAAACAGACAAAAATTCTAAAAACTATATTTTTGGCTTCGGTATCGACTGCAGATCACACATACTTGGTCTTTTAAAAAAATATGGGTGCGTGTACTTAAGTACGAGCGTGAGAAGTTATACTTCTTTTTGGAATTATTAAAAAATAGTTTTTAATTGCATGCAGATAATTAATTACAATAAGATAATAAAAGGATTGGAAAAGGATAGTCAACGCAGTCAATAAATAAAGTTCAGTTTTAATTTGAAAAATTTAATAAATAATCAAAATATTCAATTAAAATCACTTCTGAATTTAAGTTATTAGTCCATATGTAATTAGCACTTGTAAGTAACTAAAACACGTTGTGTCTATATAGAAACTAGAAGCATGTGGATAAATATTATAAATATGAAAACAGTGATCAGAGGCGACGAGCGTGCCAATATTGTTTTTGACAACGCGATCATCTTATGGAGCTCCGTGGATCGTTCAAAGTACCTTTCGAACAGATTATTATTAGACACTAACATTCATAACGCGCCCGCGGCCAACTTCACGGTGTTACTATTGTGTTACAGTGATGCGCGCGCATCTCGAAATTTCACTCACATGATTTTTTCATAACGCGCCCGCGGCTAACTTCATTATGTTACTTTTGTGTTACAGTGATGCGCGCGCATCTTAAAATTTCACTCTCATAATTTTTTCATAACGCGGCTAAAGAAGTATAACTTCAAAAATATTCAATGTATAGTTTTGACTTTCCTACCATTTTATTATATGTACCTATAGATAAGGTCGCACTGGGTTCGGTTCGGCCGGTTGTATGTGGTAATTTCCCTATATCAGTTTCTTCATAGATATTTCATAAACATAACTAAGTTTTCGTATAATAAACCATCAGTTTTAATGTGACACTTGTGTTGCGACATCACTTTGAATTCCGAAACTTTCTGTTACATATAGTACAGTCAATCTGTAGGTTGAGTGGTGAAAAAAAAAACCTAAAGGTAAGTCTTGTTTTTTTTGTTGCCAAACTAATGAAAAATCTAATAGAGTAATAAAATAAAAAATAGTAAAACGTACATTTAAATGTGCACTGCAAATGTGTACTTGAACTGCCCAAAACCGCTCTATTGGGTTTTTCATACCTGCGCAATTTATAACTTGAAAACGGTAAGTAATACAAAAAAATTGTTTATACAAAAGTTGTTGGTAATTATGTACGAAACAATTTAGCCATTTAAAGTTTTCCATTAAAATAATATTTTCAGGGTGAAAAAGTGAAAAAACACTTTTTTTGAGACTTTAGCGCCACCTACAATGCGCATTTTTTGTTGTACGAGATTGCAACAATGACATAAATTGTAGCACTCAACGCCCTCTACAATTATGGGCGAAAAAAAAGTTTCTAAAATGCATACAAAACAAGAAAAATGCGTTTCAAAAAATTTTTGACGGTTTTTTTGAGTTTTTCAAAAAACGCCTACGAGTTGAACATGCCCATCGCCATGGTGGCTTACTGACGTCATTTGGCAACAGAAAAACAAGACTTACCCTTTAGGTTTTTTTTTTCACTGAAACGATATTTTTTTCGACAGATTGACTGTACTAATAATAAAATTATACATAAGAACTTTAATAAGGAGACTTGAACTGTTCTTAATTAAATTAAGTCTGTTTATTTTACTTAAAATTTAAATTTAGGTCATACCTAGTAAAATTACTAAAAATAGTAGTTTTGTGAGAGCGATTGCGCTTAGCAAGAAAGCAGTTTATTATTAATTTATTTAGCATTTAAAAACACAAGTACTTGCTTAAACTAAACAGCTATCAGCACTAATATTACAAATGTGAAAGTTTGTGAGTGTGTGAGTGCGTATGTTTGTTACTTCTTCACGTATAAATGGCTGGAGCGATTTTAATAAAATTTGGTATGTAGTAAGCTGACACCCTGGATTAACACATATGCTACGTTTTACCGTGGTAAATATCCCTAATAAACCGCGGGTAGCACTGCGGGGCACAGCTAGTATAAAATAAAATCGAAGTCTCAGTATTTTAGAACCGAACTCTAACGGTTCTCTATTTTATACTTTTCCTGCCATCTTCCCCACCTTATCTTAAGCAGTGTTTCTCATTTCTATCCTCTTCTTCACAGCTCTCACTGAGATCTTCTTCTAATCTACTTCTTGAGATTCCCTGTCACTCTTCTGACTTATTTTCTTACTCTTTTTCTGTGCACGCTGCTCAACTTTGGAATTAACTTCCTGAGGGTATCAGAAAGGCTCGTTCGCTTAATTCCTTTAGCGATCAAGTTATTCCTTTTCTATTTCCTTTCTTTATCTTAAATTCATTTAATATCCTATTTCTTTGCTTCTCTTATATTTATGTAAGTATAGCTCCTGTATCTATTTTTGCACCCTTCTACATTTCTCTATTATTATTCCATTTCTACCATAGGTTGCCTGGAAGAGATTGCTGTTTAGCAATAAGGTCGCCTATTGTACTCTTTCTTCTGTTTTATTTGTTTTTATCTTGTGTCCTTTGTTGTGTGCAATAAAGAATATTTATTTTTATTATTATTTTATGCAGAGATTCTACAGAAAAGTAATGTTATAAATTACTTATTCATATTCACAGAAAAATCTCTTTAAGTTTCCAAGTTATTCAACATTCATTATTGAGAATAATTGATTGAAAGTGGAAACATCGAATGAGAGGAAAAAATACACGTTTCATATTAGCCAACAACCAGAAAGCACAATAATTAATCCTTACCGAAATCGGAGTCTGCGGGAGGGATCCGTTTATCTTCCTACGTAACGGATTCGAGATAAACGTTTGCCCTTTAGCTGTAACATACACATGGTTCATTAGAACGCGGAAGTTGTCATACTTAATGACGTGTTCCAATAAAACCAGCTAATCGTAAGTCCTATTCACACAAAGGGTCCATCGTATAAAAATAAGTATCCTAAACAGTTCTGTAATAATAAGATTGAGCAAAAACCACTGAATAAACGTTTTTTTGTTTTAATATACGTTAGGGCGACAAATAGAAATATGTACACATCTATGTCTATGGTTCATTAGACACAACCTGCTGACAGACGCACGGACAAACGGACAGCCTCGGCATGGAACAAGACTGTTATTGAGAAAACGCAAAGTTGCTTGTTACCCACAATTTCTTATGACCGAAATCCATAGTTCCTTTGAAATAGATATGAAGATTTTCTTTATTCACATAATCAAAAAATTACAGAAGTAAATATGGATATCAAATGTCACATGATGATCACGTTTTGGTTCAATTTTTAATTAGTAGTGACGTCACGAGATTCCTCCCAACTTTTGAGCACACTATGTAGGGTCGAACTAACTAAGTAAATTAACTATAATAACAAACTAATAACTTTTTTTTTGTTTAATTTTTTTATGATACATCATACAAAAATACAAACAACCCTAAATTTTCACTCTTCTACCACCAACCCCTTATTTTTTATCGGTACGAAGTTCGCTAGGACAGCTAGTATTTATATAGAAAAACATGTAAAAATCCATGACTGGAGTAAAAATGCTCGTATTCATCAACCCAAACCACTGCCCCCACCGGGATTCGAACCCGGGACCTCTCAAATCGGCGACACCATGACACCCGGCGTACAAACCATTCGGCCACGCAGGTCGTCTTACAAACACAAAACCTGAGAGACCGTACTGTTTAGCAACTCACCAGTTCATTGTATGTGGACTAATTTAAAGCTAAGTATTACGTGTAAAAAAAGAGCAGAAACAAAATAAGGCGTCTAATTGTTGCCAACTACCGGCGGAAGAGAAAGTGTTTCGTACTTGTTTCGAATATGTGAATTGGAAAAAAAACACATTATCTATTCTCGGTTCGGTAATACAGAACGGCATTAGGTCTAAATTGAATAGCAGCACATTGAACATTGTCGTGTCCGTGATAAAGTGACATAATTCTTATAATAAGTAGGCAAAGCAGTTGCGTAATGGTTATAGCCGCTGCTCACGCGAAATAGATATTTTAATCTGTAATGATCAAAAGAGGTATTATAAGTACGTACATTTATATATAATTATGGATCATTAAAATTAAGACACACGATACGTAATACATAACATTTCGTTTTCCTCGTTATGGTATACTTTTTAAAATAGTAATGTGCAAGTTCTGTAAATAAACATATATTTCTTATCACAGCAGATGGGTACAGTTTCTGTCAATACACTTTGCTACAAAATCAAAATTTGTTGCTTATAAAAAAAATATGTTTGCTTTTTACTTAGAAACATAGCATAAGCACCTTGTTTCGCTCCGCTTTGTATTTCACCAAATGTCTCATAAATACTTGACCATAAGTCAAGCTGTGGGGCTCAGCTTTTAATTTTATATAATTAATTGTTGAGTAACAACCAAAATCAACCAGAACCAGTAACCAGAGGAGCTCGATGGCGCAGGTGGTTAGCGCGTTCGGCTGCGATCGATGAAGTTAAGTAACTTTTGCAGTGGTCGGTCTTTGGATGGGTGACCAAAAATTTACTATCTCGAACTCCTCCGTGCTTCGGAAGGTTAAGCCGTTGGTCCCGGCTGCATCTGTAGTCGTTAGCACCTGCCAACCCGCATTGGGCCCGCGTGGTGGGTCATGGCCCAATCTCCCTATTCCATCCATAGGGAAGGCTTGTGCCCCAGCAGTGGGGACATTAATAGGCTGATGCTGATAATAATGATGAACCATAATTCAAAGAAAAATGGCATCATTTTAGTTACGACTGCTGTTCACACAGAACATTATTTGGAGTAGCATAGCTGTTCTCTTTGGTTACTGAACTTAGGACTCAGCGTAGATAATAATAACAATAAAATTCTAACTAACTTAATAACAAAAAACCTCTTTACATTTTGGTACATGATAATCTGGGACCTTAAACTTTAGAAAAAGTTTCCCTAAGTACCAGAAGCTAGTACTGTCACCACTATCTAATCTATTAAAGGAGATGTTTCATTTTGGGCCAGGTCTATGTACACATTCCTAAAAAATAGGATGAACAATATGCATTTCCAGAAAAATAATAATAATTAGACTTATAACCTAATTTATTGATACGATGAAGAATAATGTGGCTATTTTGCCGATGTCTTTATTAAGTCTGTACTTACTCTGTTTCAATAAGTAATTGAAACAGAGTAAGTAACAGCGTACAAAGCATACTCATAAAGTCTGAACAAACTATAGTAGCTCAAAAAATATTTTGGGTTAATTAATATTTTTTATTAATATATTAGGTAATTACAAGTACTTAGAAAGATTTTGTTGATTACTGTGCTGTACCCCTATCACGAACCAATATCGAATTCGTATCGTTTGCGAGTCCGAAATGTCATTGTCAAATGTGTACTGACTTTTAGTTCTCGTTACGTACTTTGTGCCGCTGCTGTTCAAATTTCCATACAAAATTTGACATTGAGATTTCGGTTTGCAAACTATTCAAATTCGATAATGGTTCGTGCTAAGGGTACTATTATTATATTTCTGAACTGTTGAAACTTGACACTAGTTGACACATGACTGACAGTGACGTTAACTTTTCTAAACTTGTATACGCCAAACTGACGTTGACAACTATATTCGCTAGTGTAGATTTAGAATGTCATAATTAATTTTAAAAATGGTTTACCGCAAAATAAAGCAAACTATGGAAATTTTAATGGTCGGAGTCGACTATGTCCTTGATTTCTTTTATTTGTACATTAAGTACTATTAACCTGTTCACGATACAACCGATTCAAAAGAAGCGCCAATCAGTCATCGGCAACGTTCGGGCACATTCGTAAAAGCCGACTAAAATTATACATAGCGATTTAACTCGGTCGTATTATCTTTATGTCAATTTGTTAAGAAAAATCAACTGATTATAACCATGTTAAAGTAAATTTTCATTGAAAATCAACATCTTTTATTTATTGCCGCTGCAATCTTCAAAGTTGCGTCGACAAACCTTTTTTTTTGTCGCAGTGGAAACGCATTGACGCGTTCAACCCGCCGGCTGAGGACTGACGAGGATATGCGAGACTCCCCCGTCAGGGTCCTCTCCCGGCAAATACCGCGGAGGGTCCCCAACAGAGACTACCCGTTAAAACCACTGCGTGCTCCCTCTGGGGGAGGATGAGGCCTGGGGACGCAACAAGTCAGTTCTCCAGGCCACCACCCAAGTACAACTTTTTTTTTTAATGTTAGGAAAATGCATGACGCATACCCCGCCGCCGGGAGGTGCTGACGGGGTTATGTGGGACTCCTCCCCCCTCCTCCTTCCGCCCACCCGCCCAGCCAGTCCAAGGACTGGCTCAGCGGCTGCTCGGGAGGCGGGGGGCCCTACCCACTAAAAACCTAACAATACTCCTGCACCGGTCACCCGACACGCACTCTGAAGACCGAAGTCCCCAGAATGCGTGCCGAAAGTGCAGGGGCTCTGGGAATCAAAAGTCGTCCACAGCCCCCGCCAGTGACCCAAGTACAACTAACCTAACCTAACTCAAGTCCCATACAAATATGAAACATCTCCTTTACATAGTAATGTAGCTGAGTATAAATAAGTATGTACTTTCTATAACGAACGTGTGTTTGTTTACATTTGTATTATCGGTCAATACTATTACGTGTGTACCGTCATATTACCTCACGTATTCGAACATCATCGGCTAAACATTTTCCCTGGGAACGCCACGTTGCCATTCAATATAGTATTTCATTCATATCTATCGTGTCATTGACATTGTAAACAAGTGTATTCATCTCATCAACTGAATATACATTGGATTGCATGTGAATATTCGTAATAGTAGTACTACTATATACGAGCGTCCACAAAACAATCTAAAACAATGACAAAATAGGCCGACCCATTTTTCTAGAGGTAATTTTTTAAATAATAATCTAAAATACATACTTTTCAATAACTGCAATAAACGTGCAACCACGCTCTGAATCGTTTAAGAGGCAGTGTAAAAGTTTTTATATTCTCAACCTGAGCGTGATATACTCAGATTATAGAATCTGTAGGCATATTCGCTACCTGTTTTTCACAGATGGAAGTGATAATTGCCGAGCTTATTAACCGAACCTACTGCTTTATTATAACGCTGCTAACATACTTTAACTGAATAACATCGACGGATATGCAATTTGCCCTTTAGTTACACACTGGAAATTCCAAAGAAGATATTGCGAATAGGCCTACTGATTTGATAACATAGATGATAAAACCTATAATGCGGCAACCTTCAATATACAAGCTTTTTTATTTATAGGTAGGTCCGACAAATGACTCCACCCCACCTGATGTGAGGGGACGGCGAAGTCCAGAGGTAGCTGGAGAGAGAGTTGGTACAGTGCTGCTGCAGTACTGCGTTGCGTTTCTTTATTTAGGATTGCCATTATATGTATGTAGTGTGTGTATATATATACATACTAGCTGACCCAGCGAACTTCATACCGCCCTAAAAAAATAGGGGTTGTCCAGCGGACAAAATTGTGGATCTAAACCATTCTCAGATCCCCTTGAACACACACAAAAAATTTCATCAAAATCGGTCCAGTCGTTTAAGAGAAGTTCAGTGACATACTCACTCACAGAAGAATTATATATATATATATATATATATATCAGCGTTTGTATGTATGTGTGTGTGCAGTACAATATGATTAGATAAGAATAAATGTATTATTTTGTTGCTTGTTAGCGCCTAACACGTCCTCGCACAGGCTCTGCCAGAATACCAGCGCTGATACAGTGAGAGAGAATTCTCCCACTGCGTCAGCATAAGCTGAGGCAGGGTCCTGATTGGCCGTCTTAGTTATATGTTATTATTTTTTATTTTTAGTTTAGTTTCTCTTTTATTTTCTATTTATATTTACATTATTTTTATTGTGTAAGATGGCCAATACAGGTTTTTTCATTTTATTTCATTTCATATGCATGTTGCTTGTCACGCCTCTTTTAAAAAATCCCAGGTTGTAAAAAGGAGGCAAATTTTAAAACTACACAGTTTTAAACTATTACCGCTGTCGCTGTTGCTATTGATTTTATTGCCTGCATCTTAAAGGACAGTTACGTGAGTTGGCATGTTAATGTGTCTCTTCCTTGTAACAACTATCCTCGAAGTGAAAGTTGATGTGAGTTTTAGTGAGTGAACGGTTCAACGTATTCACGTTAGTTCGTAAATGCCATTTGTTGATAATGAGCAGAGAATGTTTTTCAAAGTAAAGCATTCTTACTTCCGTTTGGATAACAGTTACTCCTTTTTTTTCTAAATGGCTTCGCATGGCTTGTGCATTTAGCCAATGTCAAGTGTTAAAATGTTTACAAATACTATAGCACTCGTGATCAAAGTAATAAATCAAGTCAAAGTAAGTAGCAGTCAAGTCATACTCCCTTTCCCTATGTTTCAGTAAAAGTGTGGGGATTTACTGGAACCTCCCCGTGGACTTCTCGAGGGAACGTCGAAAGACACTTTCCGCTATTTTGTTTCACTTGCCAACACTAGTGCACCTTCCCGAACACTTAGTGGTTTAGACACTAAAATCCGATTTTTAACAAGAAAAACAAAACTGCTAAAGTTACGCTTCCCGATCCCGTCAAAAAGTCCAGTTAATCCTTGTGATGGTCGTGTATGTTCAACATGACTTCAAATTCTTTGTAGTTAAGTGAATATAAATTATAAAAGACCACTACTTATCTCGGTCTGTGAATCCTGTCATCGCGAAGCCTGATTAGGATCCGCGTAATTTGAATAAACTTAAACTCAAAATAGTTCAGTACTGTTTAGGCTGTTATTATCACTCATGAATGTCTAGAAGTTACGCCATCGCTTCGTTAATCTACAGTGGGAGTCCTTCCACTAAGTTGAACTGGCAAGAAACTCAGCCAGGGCCATTTTTAGATAAATATGTCAAAATTTTAAGAAGAGTCAAGAATTAAATAATATAAAAAAAAACTATTAAGCATTCGTCTTACCAGTTTAAAAGTGTTTTATTGTCCAAATATACAGAGTGTAAAAAAACCTATGACAATGACTTAAGCTACGCATTCTGTACACCCAGTCTCATATTACAAAATATTATACGTGGGAAAAAATTTATTTTTAAGTTAAAAAAATACATTATTTTTCCAGTACGCAATGTATAGCGTGGCGCGCTACTGTGACGCTACATATAGAATGTGCCTGTGTGTATGTGTGTGAGTCTGTCTAAGTGCGTCGATAAAAAAGTTTCTAAATAACGTTTTGAAAATATTAATGCATAAATCTTGAAAAAAACATTTTGGCTTTGACCTTCAATATCTCCATAACCATAAATTTCCCAGGTATGGTCCAGAAGAAAAAAATTATCGTCATGATGTGGAAAATACGTAGCCTTCGACTTTGTTATCGGTTTTTTACAACCTGTACATGTGGCATGCTAAATAAATTATTTTTGATTTGAGTTAAATATGTATGTAAAACAACTAAGGATTCTCGTGTTTTTCTACTCACAATAAAACGGGTCTCATGCTACAGGGGCGTATGCGCAAATATGTGTTTTTTATTTTATGTCACTATTCCATTCGTCTTTCGGATACGCATAAACACACAAATGGTCATATTATTATAAAACGTAGATTTTTAAATAATCCAAAAAACCTAAAAGGACTTAATAGATATTATTTTGTCGCTAATAAATTTATCGGACAATAGAGGCTTAAAGAAAGTATAAACGGAAAAAAACTAAACTTCGAAAGCTTTTTATCTCACGCAATTTATCTGTCATTAAATCGAATTATTTCCGCGTATTAGTATTTACATGTCGCTAAATCATACGCCTGGTCCGCCATTATTCTAGAAACTTTATAAGTAGGTATCATGCAAAAGAGGCGTATAAAATACAACTTTATTTGGAAACTAGTAAATAATTCGAATCACTTTTCGTGGAACCAATTACTTTAGTATCCAAATATAACTATCAAATTAAGAATATTTGTCCATTATTGATATTGTTGGAGTAAGTTTTAACGCCCCACATAATGTATAGGTTTTAAATATATTTTGGACTACGCAGTCAAGCAAATTAGTCGTGTAATAAAGGCGTAAGTACCAAAACTTCCGTATATTTTATTTTAAACTAACTACTAAAGTTTCATAAATGTGCTTAGAAGCAACAGTCATTATATCGATTTCTTTAAAATTTTCTCTTAAAGGGTCTCTAGTCTTAAGATTGTAAATTGATCGAACAGCCCGCTTTTGCAGCACAAAAATAGTTTGAATGTCGGCAGCATTTCCCCACAGCAAAATACCGTACGACATCACACTATGAAAATAAATAAAGTATACTAATCGAGCAGTATCTACGTCGGTTAGTTGGCGTATCTTCATTACTGCGTAGGCTGCAGAGCTAAGTCTCTTCGACAGTTTCTCAATATGTAGGCCCCACTGAAGCTTTGAATCTAGTGTAATGGCAAAATAAATTAGTAATGATCATTGAAATAGTACCTACTTATTTAAATGAATTGATGCATGTATTGGTATTGCTATTAGTTTTGATTATTATCCTATTGAATATTAATGTATACAATTTGTTCTTTTTCTTGTTATTGTTTTTCTTACAAATATAAATGGAAATATTCCTTTTGTATGCTATGGTATCATATGGCTAAATAGGCTTAAAGCTACCTTCATATCTTTGTTAACATGAACATTTTAATGTTCCCACCCTATGTAATTGCAAATAAAGAATTTGAATAAATAAAAATATTATGTTGGTAAGTCAGTGTTAAGTATATGTATTTAATTCTATCTAATAAAGATTAAATATAATTCCATATTTTACTGAATCAGAATATACTAGATTTTTAAAACTCTTGAAAAGTGGAAGTAAGTGATGTAGTATAGACAGAAACGAAGACGTGAGCATCAACGATACAAACTTAGTGATGTGCCGAGTCGGTTATTTTTGGTATTCGGGTATTTTAGTACTCGTTAAAAAAGATTCGAATTAGGACTCGAGTCGGAAGACTCTGATAGGTATTCGAGTACTAGCAAGAGTATTCGAATACTTTTCTGGTCTCGAGTATTTTTTGAATCGGACCTTGTAATTCTTCGAGTCTCCTCCCTCCCCGGTCTATATTCTTCGAGTTGACATGAATAGCATTTTTTGACAAAAAAGTCATCTGTAATTGTCTTTTACGACTTTACGCTGGTACTTGGTCAATGTCATTTGATTGAATCGTAGATGACAATGCTAATGAGTCTAATGACTCCAAGTCCAAATCAGAACTCTCATCCAAGCTTTCGTTTTTATTTTGCTTACTTTTTTTCTAATATTACTGTATAAATCAAAGGATGTATTTTTTTCAAATGTTTTAATAAATTTATGGTGTTTCCAAAATTAACAAATCTTTTTTTACACTCTTTGCACTCCACTTTTTTATTTATTAAAATATTATTAAAATTCCATACTTCGGATTTTTTCTTCGGAGCCATCCTATCATAAAGTCACTAGTTAAAAAACAGTTAAACTTTACACAAATTCTACAGTTAAACTGGTAACCCAGAGTTCGATTAATTAAAATAGGTAATTACTTATAAGAAACAAATATGTAATTAAACTTTTGTTAACATCTCATTAAAGTGTTCGGCCGAGTAGGAAACATAAACACCTTCAAACCTGCACCGACTCATCAACACTTCATGTTACTAGTTAGTAACAGTGAAGTTTCACTGTACGAGTACAACGAATAAGTATTCGATTACCGTAAGTACTTGAAACCTGTACTCGAGTACTGTGGATCCGAATACAATATTTCGAGTACTCGAGTACGTCAGCCTGACTCGGCACATCTCTACAAACTATACATAATCAGTACGCAAAATTCGTGTATGCATTGTAATCACAGATTTAAAAACAGCATTACAATATATACGTAAGCAATTTCCTATGGCTTCGTTCGGGCCTTGTATAGAATGGAAAGACGCGACCAAGTGGAGCCTTGGGTCCTTAAATCTCATCAAAAACCCCAATAAAAGGTAGTAATATTATTAATTTGGAAGCCACTACTACGCTTAGAATTCTTTAGGTTATAGACTAACTGACCTAGTTTCCCTGAGTATGTGGTAGGTTTTCTCCAAATATTTATCAAAACTTTTGAGCACACCAAATGAACCTTTATTGAATTTAATTAAATTCATCTGTATTCATTATGTGTCGGTTAAACGTTTTCCGACCAACAGATCGAGCATCAACCGTGTTTAAATATTCGGAAGCGGTCCTTAGTATTAGTATGCTTGTTTGGATATTACTAGAATAGTGTTTAAAATAAACTTTAATGAGATTATAGCTTTAAAAAATAGGAAATAAATTATGGTATTAGAACTCTTTTAAATGCTATGATAACTTTTTTTCTTCGTCTATCAAATAAAATTATCAAAGAGTATTTGGACACGTAATTTTTATTTTTTTCACATAATGAAAACATGACAGCGATACAAAATTAGTTATATTGATTTCAAATGTTGCATGACGTCACGTCAAAGTACAATTTTTACTTAGAAGTGACATCACGATCCCGCACTCCCAAACTTAGGCCTGTATTTATAGAAAGATTCTCAGTGATTGATCTAGTCTTGAGCATAGGTAGAAAACATCCCTCTCTAACTGTACTCAAGTAAAGATCAACACTTGTTAGTTGTCATTCTGTAAAACGGGCCTTAGACGCGCTTTATTGTTAGAATGACAAAAGCAAAAATAAGTGCTCAATATTCTTTGATAACGTTTAATTTTGCCCCGTAATCATCCCTATTTGCCGAGTAAATTCTATAAAATTACTATTAATATAAAAGTTTGCATCAACAGTTAATGACATGTATCGTTTACGACAAATGACCGACGGTATCGACAAAACAAAGTCACGATTTCGCTACAGTAAATTTTGTAATAGGTAAGCACCCATTCAATCTGTCTCAATTTATGTTATGCATGGAAAGGCGTGCGTGCTACGTGGGACGGTCGGGTTCATGCAATTTACTCGCTTACTTACACACTGATAAGTTTTTATGTCAAATTAATACGTTTTAGAACCATTTTAATCTCAGTTAGGCACAGATAACTTCGCAATATTGGCTGATATATACTTAGTAAAAGCCTTTAGTTATGTTGAATAATATTTTATATAATGATAGAAAACCTGGGGGTCTAAAGCAAGATATAATAAAAAGAAATATTCTTGATATATGAAATGAACTTCCAATTTGATATGATTAATAATAGGTATGAAAACTATATAAATTCACATGATATTAATAGTGCCCGCAAAAGTAGGAGCAAATATTATTATTATAGCACGGAAAAATGATCCAATTTAAGCTTTAATAAAATAAACTTAATGCGATTTTATTGTTTTATACTAATACTAGCTGACCCAGCGAACTTCGTACCGCCCTAAAAAAATAGGGGTTGTCCAGTGAATTGTGAATCTAAACCATTCTCAGATCCCCTTGAACACACACAAAAAATTTCATCAAAATCGGTCCAGTCGTTTAAGAGAAGTTCAGTGACATACACACTCACAGAAGAATTATATATATAAAGATATACACACTATACACATACATACACACACATATATACTTAGTGACACAAATAAATTTCGATTTAGGAAGTTGTTATAAAAAATTTACAACCATTTCAAAGAACATTATGCGAGTAAGTTTCAAACATTTAGCGTTACACGTTATTAATTAACTTGGCAGCTGTGATCACGTAGGTATTATCTGAATCCCTACGTTAATTACGCGATTAATCCAATTTGTAATTTCATCCGGAAAGTTGAGTATCAACTGAGGTGTGCCTGGGCTGATTTTACTTTCATTAGTTGTTCCATTGTATTTAGAATTAATCTCAAAATTTTAACAGTTCAAATAAGTTAAAATACGTATCGACAACGCAACTAACTTATTCCTTTAAACTAACACAGACTATATTTTACAGAATGAGGAAAAACGGTGACTCGCCTAAAACTCTTAAAGAAGGGATAGGAGAAAGATGAAGAAGAAGACGCAGAAGGCGATGAAGACGCAAACAGGTGAATTCGACATAAGTTAATTTAGTCAGAAGATATTTCTACAGTGTTTCTTACCATTCACAGTTCAAATTCAAATTATTGATTTCATCAAAACATGCAGAAATAGACTTAAAAGTTTTAAATATAAAAAAGCCAATTAAAAGAATTAAGATAGGCGGTTTTGTTTTGGTACTTCGCCGTCGGTATGTATATTTTTTATCAAATTATAAGGGGCATACGAGATGACGGCGCAGCCGATGGTAAGTGATCACCGTCGGTCGCCCATAGAGACCTGCAACACCAGGAGTATCATAAATGCGATACCGACCTTTAAGGAAGAAGTACGCTCTGTTTATGAAGGTTTTAAAGTCGTATTGGTCGTATTTAGGAATGCTTAGTTAATTATAATAAAAACAACCCATGACGTAGGCAATTCATTTGAAATATAATCAGGGCCAAGTATTGAATATAATGATGAACGACCGAGTGGCCAATCAATCAGTGACCCTGTACACCCATGGTTGCAGGTTCTATTATAGCCCGAGGCTAATATTTATGTGTAATATATCCGTTGTTGAGATACCGCCGGCTGAACAATTTCCTTTGTAATATGAGTTTTAATAAATACCTGTAAATCAGATCAAGTCCACATCCTTTGAGTTCTTTGTACAAGGTTTGGCAGTTAACACCACTCCACTTAACATGATACTTGTTGTACCTGCAAAGCTCACAAGCCAGCCCAAATCCCCAAAATTTCCCCCCCAAAAGCTATGGCCGTCGTAACCTTCAAATCTACTTCAGACTTGTGACATGACTGAAGCTGTATCATAGTAGTATGCCTATGGCTATTCGTTTTATGTATTTGTGATGTTAGGAAATAACTAGCAAACCAGTGAACCAAATGTTCACCAAAAACTGATTTCTCGAAAACCGGATGTGCTACGTTACTCAAATCCGGTTTGTAGTCTTATCAGACTATTCTTAACTTATAACTTAAATATTCTCTTTGTCTATCTCTTACGGTTTGGCCGCTGAAACAGCACCACAGACAGACGGACTTGTCTAATAGATAAGAGATGTTGTTGTTTTCGATAGTATTCTTAACATATATTTGGGTCGTAATTTGGCAAATTTTAGGGTTCCCGTTACTTGGCACCTTATGTGGATAGTCACATTGTCGTGTATTTGGTATTGAGAACAAATTTTGTGATATTTTTCTCTCCAAACATACGTAAATACCGTATAACGCTGTAAGTAGCACGTTAACCTGTAAAGCCGCCAATACATGTTGGCCAAGCGAAGGCTAATAGCAACATACAGACAACATATAACAAGTTGAGACCTGCTAAACCTTGTATTAAATCCTAAAGGATGTGGACTTGATCTGACTCACAGGTATGTTTTTTACTATCTTAGTACATAGGAAACAGTTCAGCCGGCGGTAATTCAATAACGGATATTAATATTAGACATATATATAAGCCTTTGGCTATACTAGAACACTAGTGACTCGCCCCCGCTTCGCTTCAGTGTACAGCTGTATTGCAGACTAGAGTTTTTGTTCTCAGAACATCACGCTAGGACCAGTTGGAGGAGAGCATCGATGAAAAATGTTGCAAAAACGGGTAAATATTTCATTTGTGTGCTTCCGTTGCGTGCGCTGTGTAAACGGTTAAATTTACACAAAAATCATCCATCATGGAACTGTTCTCCTTTAAAAGTTCTATAAAAAAGTCTACGTCAGCATATACCCATATTTTAAGTTTGACTCACTATGAATTTTTTGTTAAAAAAAATTAACGCGGATGAAACCGCAGAGGACCTATTGTTGTGAAATAACTGTAATAGTTAGACATATGTATAGTATCGCGGACTTTTTTGCAGATATTGATATTTTCTATAAAACATTAGTACGTTACTTTGCTCTATTGTCAATGACTTTTGCAGCGTACGGGACATAAGGTTATTTTTTTTCACATATTGGGTTACATTATCGAAGTTAACTTTGAAAAGACTCTATAGCCTATGTTCATCAGGGATAATGTAGTATTCTAAATGTGAAAGAATGTTAAAATCGTTCCAGGAGTTTTGAGGCTTATTCAATACAATCAAACATTGAAATCTTTCCTCTTTATAATATTACTATAAATGTAAAGCCGCCAGTACATGTTGGCTTTACATATATACCCAACGCAAGCGTAGGCAAACTGATACAAAGCAAGAGTGCTACCGTCTACACGTTGGGCAAGTTTGAAGAAGACCGATGCAAGTAGCTAATATAGTCGAGCTTTATGGAGCTGCCCATGCGTTGGTGCGCTATCAGTTATTACTTATTATGGACAACGTAAGACCAAATGTTGGCGAGCGACGGCGAGTGCCGACAAGCGACGCCAAAATAATTGGTCTATACTCGTTGACGCTTACCATTACTCGGCAAATTAGGCAGACAAATATGTTGTCTATACGTTGGTTGACCTTCGCTTGGGCAACATGTATGTGCTGCTTAAGATACTTTGTCAATCTGGAACTCCAATTTGAAACATATAACATGCTGGCTACTATTCTTATACATCTTTATATATATAATTCTTCTGTGAGTGTGTATGTCACTGAACTTCTCTTAAACGACTGGACCGATTTTGATAAAATTTTTTGTGTGTGTTCAAGGGGATCTGAGAATGGTTTAGATTCACAATTTTGTCCGCTGGACAACCCCTATTTTTTTAGGGCGGTACGAAGTTCGCTGGGTCAACTAGTCTAATATATAAAATTCTCGTGTCGCGGTGTTTGTGGTTAAACTCCTCCGAAACGGCTTTCCCGATTCTCATGAAATTTTGTGTGCATATTGGGTAGGTCTGAGAATCGGACAACATCTATTTTTCATCCCCCTAAATGTTAAGGGTACGTACCACCCCCCCCCCCCCTAATTTTATTTTTCAATTTTAAATAAATTTTATTTTTTAAATTGTTTTATGATACATCATACAAAAATACATACATCCCTAAATTTTCAACTTTCTACCACCAACCCCTATTTTTTTATGGCGGTACGAAGTCAGCTAGTCATCTTAAAAAGACATTATTTTTTTGCGAGCCCTAGTAGCTTTTTCAACCGTAAGGAGCAGTAATCATATACGTATTATTCTACATTTTGAAATATTACCGGAACTTTATCTTAATGATCTTAAAGTGATTTACGTATCTAATTCCGCTCGCTGGCGTCGCGTAGGTCGTTACTCATGCCGACGCCATTATTTCTATGATATGATCAATGCACACGGAGTTAACTCGTATTGAATAACGATTAGATCATATACGCATAGTAGCACCTTTCAAATTTTAAAACGGCTTATGGTGTGTTAAATTAAACGTAAAAGTAAGTTAGTCGCAACTCGAAGATCAGTTGCATCTAGAATTCTAGACCAGTATTTGAAATCTTTTATATTAATATTTGTGAATTTGAACTAAATATCTAAAGGACAAGGTTATATTCGTTTAAATTTACCGTATAACGAATAACTGGAATAATATACATGAACATTGATGATTTATTTAAAAGTTTATGAAAAATCATCTAAAATATTCCAATTGGCAACGTGATTTAGAGAGGAAAAGACTCCGAAAAGATTAGCAGAACCGGTTCAAAGTTGTATTTTTTTTTATAAAAAACTAGAAATTTGCAATTTCTGAATAAATTAATAATTAAAAATGTGTATGTTGAATGAAACGAAACGAGATTGCGAATGCGTCGACTAGAAAGCCACCTTGACAGATCCGGTAAACACGCGTGATGATTCACTTCGAATATGACGTATTAACTATAATTCGATGATAATATGATAATAAACAATACAACTGGCACAATGCAACAATGCAGACAATGAAATTATCATGATTACGGCTAAAGAAAGCGTATCACACAGCCTTCATCACGACATTAAAATGAAGTAAGTTGTATTGTTTCATGACTTTATTGCTTTTCCCCACAATCCTTAAAAATAGAAACGAATACCTATTTAGTGTGAGTTTCACCACAGAGCAGGGGGCCTAACGCCTAACTGGGTTCCTATGGATATATCGCTTTCAATTTCATATTGTGATTTCTGAGCGCCGAAGGTTTTCAAATCTCTCGTGCTATTTTTCCCCCTTTGCATTGGTAATAACAAAATTAAAGAAAATGAGCGTGTGATATTTGAAAACCTTCGGAAAGAAATAACATCATGTAATCGTAAGCGATAGCGATAGCCATAGCAAAACCGTTAAGCGTTTGACCTCCTGGTTAAAAGTTAAGACCATTTTATACTATAGCTTTAACTATTTATTGTTTTTAACTTTCATGGTCACTAACATTATAGTAATATAAGTTATTTCCGGGATTCTCACCATGTACCTTGTTTTAAGCGAGTTTCCGATATTTCGGCACTGTTGCAAGCGCCATGATCACGGAGTAACCAGTTAACGAAACGTAACGAGTAACCAGTTACTCCGTGATCTAAAAACAAGGTACATGGTCACAATCCCGTAAATAACTTATATTACTATAGCTTTAACTGTAACCGATAAATTATGACCTTATTTTGCCTATCATCATAAAGTGCAACCCATTTTTTATTACCTAACTGGTTCTTCAACTGAACAGTTTCAGTTAAAGTAATGCTGATGCAACTCATGCTTTCTTTAAACAAGGAACACGAAAATGGTCCCAAACCAAAATTGACCGTTGCTAACAACGATATTGCTAATTGAAATATGTTAGAAGAAACATAAGGTACAATTCTTCGACGAAATGCCGCTATGGCCAAATAGGAACAAATTCAAAACCACTTGCCTGAAACAACTGCTGCAGACAATAAAAAAATAAAATGAGCAACAAGTCAAGTCACTCAAGTCGTCAATAGTGCAAGTAAAAATATTATATCAAAAGATAACGTTTCTTTGATTATGTAAAGTCGTTTCTTAAATGATAAAACGGGTTGTGAAATGCTATAGGAGTTGAACAATATATCTAATTTCAATAGAGGTAAATGAAACGCATTCAAATATAAGGCGTCTGTTGTGTCTTTTCATAATACATCATCGTCATCGTCTTTTTATTACTATTAATAATATTACTAGAAATGGATGCGAAACGCCAAAAAAGTAATAAAACATCGCATTTGGATCCATTTAACCGTGTTTCATTTAATGAGTGGTGTGCCTGAAAACTTTAGAAATAAATAGAGGTAGTTATTTAATTTTGATTTGAATTTTCCTAACTTATATTATTACATGCTAATAACAATGCAAAAATCGGTATAAAGACAAAACGTTAAAATCATGTGTTCATAGCCCTGCTGCTGATAAAGACTATTAACCAAAACCTTTTCTGAACTGAAGTTGACATGTTACACAAAGATCGAAGGTCATAAGGAGTCGACGAACTGCTTAAGGAGAAAATGTAGGTGATCGGTATGCAAGTAATGTTAGTTGTGAGTGAAAGGTGTGAAACTGTTGCAGTTCGCCGCCAAATTATTACAACGGTTAATTGTCAACGCTGATCATTCAACGCGAATCAAGTCAGGAGGTATACCCTATGTTCGACAAATTATTACTTTGATACAAATGGCATTCTGATAACCAAGCCATGTTGATTAGAGATTTCTATATTATAATAAAATCGTAATAGACATCATACTTTACTCCTTACAACTACTTTGCAGTACAAACAACATGAATTTAGTTTGATTACGTTTTAAAAATCTTTAATTAAAAGAACACCCACATAGCAATAATATGCACGATCGTAAAATCAATATTGAAATATCCAATTTACAATAAAACAAGATATTCAAATCACAAGTTGTACACGTTATGCACAATAATGATTTAGTGTGTTATTCGATAATGTGTTGTGTTACATTTCTATTAAAATTATATTAACGGAATAATAACACAAATCAATTACCTATAATAAAGAAAGCTAGAGTATGTATGGGCAAACAAAAGGCTGGCGCACATTATGGCGGGCCGCACCGCAACGCATCGCATAACAAAAATCTGCCTACAATATTTTCGTACATTTCATACGAACTACCGCACACTACAGGCGGGCCGCACCGGGCCGTACCGCAACGCACTGGCTGATCGTTTGGTCATCATCAGCCTATTAATGTCCCCACTGCTGGGGCACAGGCCTTCCCTATGGATGGAATAGGGAGATTGGGCCATGACCCACCACGCGGGCCCAGTGCGGATTGGCGGGTGCTAACGACTGCAGATGCAGCCGGGACCAACGGCTTAACGTGTCTTCCGAAGCACGGAGGAACTCGAGATAGTAAATTTTTGGTCACCCATCCAATGACCGACCACTGCGAAAGTTGCTTAACATCAATGATCGCAGCCAAACGCGCTAACCATTTGTGCCATCGAGCTCTTCATCGTCGATCGTTTGATAGATAGATTGTTTGGTAGACGGTAATATTTAGAAATTGTAAAGGTTTAGTAAAGGTGAGTAGGACACTTCTAGATACAATGTCTCAAAAGATCTTATAATGTGAATTATAAGATCCAATATAATGCGAATTATAATTTCCATTTCAGTCATTTTGCAGAATTTTGGGTGAAAATCTTGATAGTTCCGAAGGACATCCAGGTGTTACACAGAAATGGTTGAATTTGCACCTTTAACCGTTTCTCTGTAAAACCTGGGTGTCAGACAGCGGTCAGACGGACGCGTGGGGGACAACAACAGAGATCCGTTCTGAACTTTCCAGATCTTTAAAAAACACCACCAGAATTCCTGATTTCTTTCTGTTTTTTTTCAAAATCTTTGTTTCACTCACTGAAACGAAACAAAAAGTTAAATGAGTGGACTTCTTGCTAAGTTATAATAATTCATGTGGCATCTGACTTATGATATATATCGTCTATATATCTTTATATATATAATTCTTCTGTGAGTGTGTATGTCACTGAACTTCTCTTAAACGACTGGACCGATTTTGATGAATTTTTTTGTGTGTGTTCAAGGGGATCTGAGAATGGTTTAGATTCACAATTTTGTCCGCTGGACAACCCCTATTTTTTTAGGGCGGTACGAAGTTCGCTGGGTCAGCTAGTATATATATATATATATTAAAGTTGCAACTTTAATAATTTCTGTGTAACATCTGGGTGTCAGACGACGGTCAGACGGACGCGTGGAGGACAACAACAGAGCTCCGTACAGAACTTTCCAGAGCTTTAAAAACACCACCAGAATTCCTGATTTCTTTCTGTATTTTCAAAATCTTTGTTTCACTCATTGTAACGAAAACAAAAATGAGTGGACTTCTTGTTAAGTAATGATAATTGATGTGGCATCTGAGTTATGATATATCGTCTTTATAAAGCTAGACAACCGTCTTTAATATTCCATCCCACACAGCGATGGTATATGGGAGGAATTGCCTTCAATGTCGGCAGAATTGTAGACCTATATATTTAGTCATTCCGTTGCAAAGCAAAGGTATGTAGGTAGGATATTAAATTGCTGTTGGTAAACCTATTTTAAATCAAAAGGCCTATTTCGTTATGTAATTGCTTTCGGGCAGATGTAGGTAAAATAATGAATAAAATATTAACTTTGTTTGCACAATTATTTCAAGTGAAGTTATTAGGTTTTATCTTTCTTACATTTTAGAGCCATAGTAACTAAATTATATCAGTTTCAAGATTTTTATTATAGGAGATACCGTATATGTATGTATGTATGTATATGTACTATTCGATATGACTTATACTGAAGCATGGTCAATGTTGATGTGCAAATATCTTTGCTACAATGTAGCAACATTAAAGATTAACACAAATGAAAAATTAGTATTATTATATTACATATAATTTTAAAACTAATTTGTCATTTGTGTATATGTAATAATAATACGAGGAGCGCGGGTGGTCGGTCATTGGATGGGTGACCAAAAATCTTCTATCTCGAGTTCCTCCGTGCTTCGGAAGGCACGTTAAGCTGTTGGTCCCGGCTGCATCTGCAGTCGTTAGCATCCGCCAATCCGCACTGGGCCCGCGTGGTGGGTCATGTCCCACTCTCCATAGGGAAGACCTGTGCCCTAGCAGTAGGGACATTAATAGATGATGATGAATATTAATACTAATTTGTCATTTGTGTTAATCTTTAATTTTGCGAATAACATTACTTTTTTCGAGAATCCGGGAATTAAAAAATGTTTTAATTGCTTTCATACAGAATTAAGTTACATTATTAAAACAAAAATATGAGGCGCCCTTTGTTGAGAACCTTATGTATTTTCCTACTTCGTAAGTAATTGCTTCTCATTTAAAAATAATGACAACTTTTATAAAGTCTCATTCATTATACCTTTCCAAATTCATGAAGAAACATGGAGAATAACGATAACTAGTTCACAGTGCCTAATAAAGAAGTAAGTAATGTCCATAAGTTATGGTAAAATATCTCGGTCGACAAGGATAAGGAAATTAAATTACCTAAGCAAGTACTTATGTTCAGCTGTTTCTTAATATTTTGTTTTACCAAACAAACGTGACGAACTAAAGAAAAACCCAAAATAAAAACTAAAAATAAACCATTAAAAACAAAACCAAAAAAATATATATATATAAAAAAATAACTGCAGATTTTATCAAATTAGGTTACGTAGAATAAACTGTAATGTTTTTGAGTAAGGTGTTTGATAAGATCTTTATATAATTATTGTTCATCAAGTAAAAACCTCTTTTTTTTTCAATTCATTTTGATGATTATGGTAAAACACATTCGTTAAGCATCCTTTTAAAAAACTATATTCGGAGAATCAAATTTAATCGAACACGAGAACAAAGAATGAATTGAACGGACCACCGTACTAATCATTGCCATTCAGAGATACATTAGCCATACGCACAAAGCGAACGCAACAGATTGGCTGCTCATTAGCAATTTGGTAACGTCTTAATTAATAGATGATACGGGGCGTTAACACGTTCTGTGTGTTGGGTTTCGGGGCGAATGATGCAATTGTAAACGGCAAAATCCGGTGTGCGTTAAGTTTAAAAAAAAATGTAGTTTCACATGTGGGTTTGATCGAGTGGGGTAGCGAAGAGAACTGCGCCCGCGCAGTCAGTATCTGTGCAGTTTGTGTTTGTGCGCTCGCGCTCAAGGAGTTACTAGACATAGTAAGTGTTGTGTTGTGATTTTCTTCGCGGCGCACTACCATTTTACGTTTTACGCATTGCGATTTCCTTTTTATTTCTCATTTTGCTTGGCGACTTTGTAACACACGCTTTAGACGTTAAAGACGAAATTGGTACGGTTTTTAAAGATAACGTTTTGTTTACAAGCTGCTTAATATTCTTTTATGATTTGTTGATTCTGACTGTTTGTTTTATAGAAGACGTTAATTTATGAAATTAATATTTTAATTGATTTAAAGCTAAGTTACCGTTAAAATGACAATTTAGTATTCTTTTGATCATTAATTTCTACTGATATTTATAAGTTTGAAGAAATAATTCTAGCCGGTAAAACTACCCGATAAGATAACTAGGTATTTTCCCTTTCTTAATTCCTGTTCTTAATAACTTGTATAACAACATCATCAGCTTTTAAGGTATTGTAACGTACCTCAGGGATGATCCTTTGTTTTTGGCAGTCACCATACCAGTATATAGATTCCATTTCACACATTCTGTCATCTATCATCATGGTTATATTATATTTATACACTTTTCTTTCTTATCTTTCATTATTAATTCCTGGAAACGAACAATTTCAAAAATATCACGCACTATTCATCATTTCGTAAATAGGTATCAGAATCCCATCTTACTAAAATCACTATTCCAGAATCCTGGAACACTTACCGGCATTTCTATAGAGAAATGCTTCTGTTATTTATTTAATCATCCCTGAGGTACGTTACAGTATATATTATTTTCAGAGCTGACTTAAAATTTACATTTCTATGGATTTAGTTTTGGGTTCTTTAGTTTTTTTTACATATTGCGTTTGAATATTTAATTTAAATAATATGAACTACTTACATTTACTAAATTAAAGATTGTTTAACCAAACATTTACTCATCGTAAAAGCAACTTTGACTTTGCCTTGACTCCTAATTTGATTCTATAATATTACTTTTCAGCCATTTTTATTAGACCACAAAACTATTTCGAATGCCATATAAAAAACAGTTTCGAGAAATCAATACAAAAAAATATATATTTCTTTACCACAACCGTAAAGGTTGAAGAAAGAGATAAACGTATAAATCTTATAAAGCGAATGTATCAAAGGGTTCCTTTATATAAATCGAGCAGCATTGTTCGGTTTATACTATTTTTGGGACAATTGCGTGCGGTTTTTTACCATTCACATCCTGAATCGGTGACATTACACTGCGATTGGAAACGGTCATAAATAAAAATAAACCACTTAGACAATAATAGCCAATCCAATAGTATATAAATTGCGAACAGAAGGAAATAATTCTGAAAAAGTTAGCTAAGCGTAAAAGATAACATATTGCCTCAGGTTATAGTTCTGTAATCATATAATTTTCTACTATCACTCTGTCTTTCGTCCATCCATCAAATTTATATTTCTCAGGAATGCGTGGAGCTATCAAGCTGAAATTAATAACAAAAGCCACATATTTTGATGATCGCAAGGGGGGAACCTAATCTTTACAATATACTTTGATTGACCTAGATTTATAAAAACTTGCCAAAAACTTCGTACTTACATTGCAATGTGGCACAAATAAATTAATAAATGAGGAAACCACAATTAAACATAAGTATGTTGGTAGATTTGCATAGTTCTTTTTGCGAATACAAAAAATTGCATATGCTTTTGGTAAACCTTCAGTGTTAATAACTCGATGGCCGTGAACTATAGTTTTGGTTAGGATAAATACAGGCTAAGCGGCGTCTCATAACTGCATCCCGCAGTTACGCCTGAAGGGTGAGGGGTAGTTCGGGAGAGTTGGTTTACCTGGTAGGTGCGGGAGCTGTTCGGCTGGCTAGCCGCTTGGACTGCGGTCCGTGAGACTAGTCAGGTGACTTTCTGACGTGTCGTATTCAGGTGACGTTGGTCGCAGATGACCTTCACAGCGTCACCGGGTTTGAGGACGGCGAGATCCTAAGCGGACCTCAAGCCGAAAATTGGCGAGTGCCTCTAGAGGTATTCCAGGCGGATGGCATCTCCCCATGAGGGGAGATAATATCTCGTGGGGAGATGCCATCGTGAGATGAGATCTCCTCTCCGTCTGAAGCCTCTAGACCACTCGAAGTAAATAAAATAATAAGTACTGTTAGTTTATACGTGTTTGTCTATCTCGAATCGTAGAACTACAGAAAATGAACTATGTAATACTACTGTTCCTGCAACATACATACTTTCATAAAGTTTCTATAGGTCCACAGTCCAAAAGTTGCTAAAGGTAGGTAAACGGTTAACTTCATCATAATCTGGGTCAAACGAAACTCTTAATTATGTTTTTTGTTTAAAAATGTGGATTTCCAAATTGCAACATTAATGGAAAATGGAAATGTAGATTTTATATGAAAAATCTTTTAAGTACAGAAACAAGTTTAAAGAAAAGTTTACTAGAAAAAAAAATGTCCCGTCCGCTGCCTGGTCCGCGTGGATTTTTTTCTAGTAAACTTTTCTTTAGATTTAAATATCTAGCAGTTAAATGCTTAAAAAAATAAATAAAATCATAACTACAGAAACAAGTGTTTATTCCAAGTAAAAAAAATCAACACAATACGACACATCATATGTTTAACAAGAACCTTTAGCGAAAATCTAGATAATCAATTGTCATAAAGATAATACAATTAACATAACCGCATTAATACCAACGGCCTGACTCTTCGGACTGACTTTAAGACGTTTTTATGTTAGTGACAGATCCACTAATTGAATCTGCGAGTTAAGCCTCTGATGTGAAAGTCAATTACACGAAGGATTTCGCAATTCTGAAATTGTTTCAAGCTACTGTCTGTCAGACAGAATGTAGGATTCCCGCCGTCCCGTGTAGGCCCGTATTGCTTGCAATAGGCAAGAGTTCAACAATACAGAAGTTAATCTACATACAAAGTGTGTTCGAGCAACGCACACATAGACACTGCTCAGGGACACGATATCTCGGACCACTAGGGACCGCTGCGAGCGCTAGTTCCATCTGCTTCAGACACGTGTCTGCGAACTTTTTTGTGCAAATGTAGAGTAACAAAATATAGTTGTTATAACTGTTCAGTGGACGGTTGTTTGAATTAAACATTAAACGGTGAATTGTAGTTTTTTTTAATTTGTACCACATAGCAATAACGGTAAAATTTATATTATTTAGTTATTATTGGTTTATATTTCTGTTATTTCTATTTCATTCTCGACAGTAAATCAAACAACTAGAAACGAAAGGCACTAATACGATAGTTTTTTGTGCATAAGCCAAAGTTGACAAACGTAGCGCGACAACCAAGCGTAGGTATGCAAAGTGAAGTACTTACATAAGATTACCTTCTGTACTATCTATCTATATATAATATTTGTGATTCAACTGTATTGTATTGACGGAGTAGCCAACGTGCACATGACATTTGAAACTCGTAAGCTATAATTGCGCTTCTGACGGCGGCACTCATAATGTACAATTATTTTGATTGATAACTCTTTGCGATAGCAACAGAACAAAACAGTGATCGTAAGTGTTGTTATAGAATCCATCATATCTATGGAATAAATTAAAATATATATATTTATACCTTTATTGTTGATCACGGACTGGACCACACTATAAGTTATAATGATATAACCTATATGCCCCTGAGGGCATATGCCTTTCAAGAACACAATATAATAAGCGCGTGATAATTAAAACGAATCTTTAGATATTTCATAAACACTAATTTAAAGTGATATAATTTCTGTTTCTTTGAAAAATAAAAACTGTTTTCGCCCTTATCGTATAAAAGAACATCGACCTACGAAAAGGCGACCGAGCCGCTCAAATAATCAGTTCTTCCTTGTGCTAATTGTGTTACAAATTTGCACAAATAATCGCTTTTTAATTTCCAATAAAAGTTCTATTGAAAATCAATAAATTACATAGATCATCGGATCGGACTTTTACGTTTATTGTTGTCACCTTATCTTTTCGTGATATATTTATCAAAAAAACGTCTAAGCAACATTTTGTACGGTTTTAAACATTTTGAACGATTTTTACTATAAACACTATCGAAAAGCTTCATTTTAAAAATAAGCCAATTATATTTTCTAGGCCAAAAAAGAACCCAATCTACTTTGCAAAGAAAAAAAATTGTTTGCACGGACCACCCATCCAAACAGAAAATTCTTTTTTTAAATGGCCTAACATTAGGCGGCTCATATACATGTATACATATATATTATCGAGTATGACGCTCGTAGCGTTTCTTACTTCAAAAACTAAACATCAATTAATAAAACGTACAGTTTCTATAAATCATACGTGTTGCTTAGACTTTTTTGATGTATCTATAATTTAATTACCTAATAACAAATATAACCCTATCGCCTACCCTGTGGTGCTGTGATAAACTTTTTAGGTCACCGTCTTCCACGATACCTCAATCTTTCTTAGTTATATTGGTTGCAACAGTAACCCCTTCATAAGACACTAAACGAACAACTAACATTTACCGTACCATCTGTATACATGTATATGAGCCGCCTAATGTTAGATTATTTAAAAAAAGAATTTTCACTTTAGATGGGTGGTCCGTGCATACATTTTTTTTCTTTGCAAAGTAGATTGGGTTCTTTTTTGGTCTAGAAAATATAATTGGGTGATTTTTAAAATAGAAGCTTTTCGATAGTGTTTATAAGAGTATAGTATAAAAAATATTACAATAGTAAAAATAGTTCGAAATGTTTAAAACCGTACAAAATGTTGCTTAGACTTTTTTGATAAATATATCACGAAAAGATAAGGTGACAACAATAAACGTAAAAGTCCGATCCAATGATCTATGTAATTTATAGATTTTCAATAGAACTTTTATTGGAAATTAAAAAGCGATTATTTGTGCAAATTTATAACACAATTAGCTCAAGGATGAACTGTTTATTTAAGCGGCTCAGTCGCTTTTTCGCAGGTTGATGTTCTTTTATACGATAAGGGCGGAATCAGGAAATCAGAGAAGTATTTTCTTTGATTTCCTCTCCTCTTTCTATGTCTATACTTTTTACACCTCTTTCACCCCTAGCAGTATCCCTAGTAGCCTCGGGTCGAAAGCGGTTGAGACATTTTAATCACCACTTTTTATGTAAGTCACGTACACACAATTTGCTTCAACCCACAAAAGCACTAATACTTCCTTACTAGCAAAAAAGAAACCTCAACAGTAAATACGCAAATAACTAACAAGAAGTGACCTTTGCTTTGAAGAAGAGCCGAACCATGAACCGTAATGAGATCTTAGAGCAGTGATCAAAACAAGACCACTCTACATCTTGTTTTGATCGGTGCTTCAGTATATCTATAGTCTATAGATATCTCATGCCAACGATCGGATTCATATCAAGTAAAGAGGTCCTCTAGCGATTGGTTTTTTATTACAGTGTCATATGTTCTGAGTAAACATTAATATCGAACATAACATTTTCCTTTTGAAAACGACAAAAAAACACACGCACCGCGCAATTTTTTGTATGACATCAAACAAACTTTTGATTTTGGAAGCTTTATTCACAGAGTACAGAGCGATTGGTAGGTATTGCATCAAAAATACTTTTAAAAATAAGCATCGATTATTAGGTATTCAGCATCATCATCAGCCTATTAATGTCCCCACTGCTGGGGCACAGGCCTTCCCTATAGATGGAATAGGAAGACATAGTGGAATAAGGAGAGATTAATAGGTATTGTAATTCATTTAATTTTCAGAACAATACGTTAGTGATTTTAAAATTCTAATATTGACTTTACTGTTTTCGCCTTGTCGATTATTACCTTTCTAACAAGCTGTTAGGCATATTTTTCTATCTATTTAGTAGCATTTAACAAACCAGGTTCCACAATATTATGTCATATTTCTTCCCAGCATTTCGTGAACTCAGCAGGGAGCCAAGTGGTAGAGCCAAAACCACAACAATGTACCAACAGAATTGAAACCCGCAAGACATTTGTAACATTGCTACAAATAATTTCTACATTAATTCAATAGCAGGTAATTTCATAGCATTAAAACATGGAATGTATGATTAGAATAGATTTAAGTTTATATAACCAAACAATGATCCCATCCTTGTGCGCAACAATAAAAACTGATTAGATAATTTATAATATAACATTAAATAAAACTAGTTTTTACGGGTTAATGCACGAAACTTTGTTTATTTATTGACGTTTCGTAGTTATTTATTTTTATTTATTTATAATAAAAGTTTGATTCTGGCGACGTAGCCTGTAAAGGCTACGAAACGTCGATAAATAAACAAAGTTTCGTGCATTAACCCGTAAAAACTAGTTTTATTTAATGTTATATTATAAATTATCTAATCAGTTTTTATTGTTGCCCACAAGGATGGGATCATTGTTTGGTTATATAAACTTAAATCTATTCTAAACATACATTCCATGTTTTAATGCTATGAAATTACCTGCTATTGAATTAATGTAGAAAATATTTGGTTTTCATGCACATGAAAACCTAAGAAACAAATATATAATATAACATGTCATATTTACGAAGTCAGAAACTATTACAAATTCAATTAAAATTAAAGCTCGATGGATTAAACTATGCTATCACTGCACTAGAAATAGAACAAAATGTAACAAAACACATGTCTTAAACTACGATCGATAGTATTTTTAAAACTTATTTGTTAAACACACAAGACGACGACTTCAATATCGGATTTGAAAATTTGGGGGAAAAAAATAAATACCTAAACCGAAAATGGATCAAAAAGTGACTATTTAGGACCAATATTTTATGATTGAAGAAGTGGTTCCGGCTTTGTAGAAAAAAAGAAAACATCACAAAAGTACTTGTAAATTAAGACGATGGCTGCATGTCTCTTGCCATGCCTTTGCCTTTCCAACAGATGAAAAAAAAAGTATTTTTAATATGACCTTTATTCGCATGAGTATTAAAATTAATGTGCTTAGGTATCTGATTAATCAAGATTTTTTAAAAAATCTTAATAGCTGATTGGATATTTACAATGATGATACGAAATCTTCATGGTACGGAATTTAATATAAAAATGTTTAAGACACTTTGTAAGAAAAAATGTATCGAGAATGTTCCCTACATAAAAAAGCAAATACATAAGTATTAAAACACGCTGTACTTATTTGTTTTTTTTTTTAATTTTGCGGAAAATGTACCATGAGTTTATGTAACACCGAGGACCCTCGCTGAATCGATTTCGATAATCCTTTCATCTTTTTATTCCTACGGGCTTTGTAGATCGCAATTACTACGGCATCGTAATCACAGAATGATGTTCCTAGATAAATTTCCTACAAATTTAAGTCAAAATGACTATGATTTAAATTAACCTTGCTGTGAATCATAATGACTTTATACTATTCATATCATCATCATCATTAGCCTATTAATGTCCCCACTGCTGGGGCATGGAATAGGCAGTTTAGGCCATAACCCACCACGCGGGCTCAGTGCGGATTGGTGGGTGACTGCAGAAGCAGCCGGGACACGGAGCACGGAGGAGCTCGATATAGTAAATTTTTGGTCACCCAACCAATGATCGACCACTGCGAAAGTTGCTTAACTTCAACGATCGCAGCCGAACGCGCTAACTACTTGCGCCATCGAGCTCCTCCTTTATACCATTACTGCTCATCAATCTGTAACTGTGTACCTATCGTTTTTATTTTTCAATGTTCTTTACTTCTCTGATCGCGACTTTTATTCTTACACCTAACGACTTTTCAACTCATCTTTACAAATCAAAATCAGAAATAATTTGCTTTAGTTTCGAGAGTAAGTAATTTATGCCTTGGATGCGGTTCGGAACGACCCATTCATAAACTGTTGTGGGCGATGCGCCCCACGGGGCAAACCGCTAGTGGGTCGAAATGACCAAAGACCCGAGAAAATATTAGAACACTGTAACTACTTACCTACAAGAAAATATCAAGAAAGCGTCTAATAACCGAACCATTAGGTACTGGTACTTTGGTAACTTAACACTCTTAGGAACTTCTCAATTATGCGGTCTAAAAAGTTCAAATTTACTTTTATTTATTATTACTATTTTTAAACACTCAAACCAATCAGCCTAGCCCCATAGTAAGCACTGTAGGGCTTGTGTTATGGGATACAAGGATAACGGATAGAATACATATACTGTACATATATAAGTATATGTATATAGAAATACATTTATTAAACATCCATAACTGGGGAACAAATGCTCGTATTCATCACACAAACATCTGCCCCCACCGGAATTCGAACCCGGGACCTATCGAGTCGGCGAAACCATGAAACCGGGCGTATAAACCACCCGGCCACGGAGGTCGTCAAAGTGTTCATCATGAGGTTTTATCACACTTACATGCACTATTGTGAATGCTTTTAGGCCCGAAGGACCAAAACGGTTAGCCGTGTGAGCTTCAATACACGTTTCGTCTGCCGGTTTAGCGGGGCATGGGTAAATTTATCCGTGGGTTCGCTAGATAGCTTTCGCGTGTACCGGCTTTAAACCGGCTTAATGAGCATCGCTGCCGGATACCCAGTAGCCTGGCCAAGCTAAATCCCGCTGAGCTAAAGTAAAAATCGTGTCTCAATAGTCGGTTGTTTATAGTATCGCTTTATGACACCCTAGCTCTTTTAATAAAACCAGTTTTGAATGGGTTTAAAGCAAGATTTTTGAAATTCATAAATATATTTTCACCCTCTACAACTTCTTGCGATCACTGAACCTGTAAGGCATTAGGAATACTGTAAAAAGTTTAAAAAACGCGCTTAATTGAGAAAGTGTTTTATCAAACGATTGGTGTGCGAGAAAACATAAGAAATTAATTCTTGTTACAAAATGATAAATACAACAAGTTGGACAACATGAACAAAATGATTAAGCAAATGTATTTGTGATGTTTGTGTATGTTAGTAGGTACGCCAATAACAATAACTGCTTTTTCTAGTGTTTTTGATTTTCTCATTAAGAGATCTAGATCTCAATTTAATGATCGTCACCGAGAGCTAATGGAAACGGACTCGATACATTCACGTCACTAAGCACATTTTTTAACACTAGGTGTAGGTTTTAGTAAGTAGCTAGAGCTGTTTTTTCTAGTGTTTTTGATTTTTCTGTTAAGAGATCTAGATCTCAATTTAATGATCGTCACCCAGAGCTAATGGAAACGGACTCGATACATTCACGTCACTAAGCCCTTTTTTTAACACTAGATGTAGGTTTTAGTAACTAGCTATAGCTGTTTTTTCTAGTGTTTTTGATTTTTCTGTTAAGAGATCTAGATCTCAATTTAATGATCGTCACCCAGAGCTAATGGAAACGGACTCGATACATTCACGTCGCTAAGCATATATTTTAACACTAGATGTAGATTTATATGACGTAAGTACGAACGCTCTCTTTGCTCAGTTCCACAAATAAATATAAGAAGCAAAGACATGAGCTAACCTTGTTTCGTTCAGGTGATGGAAAAAGTCCTTAAACACCAGCTTAGTCGCATTTTCATCTGTAAACAAAGCCTTTTTTCCGAGTTACCTAAATGATTTTAAAACTCGTTTGTTAATTTAAAACAAATGTTGAAAGAAATCCTATGTCGTTTTTCAACTCTGTAATTTTTAATTTTACATTCCAGATTATAGCAATTAATGACATTATAAACTACGAATGTTAAGAATAAGCACACAAAATGATAGACGACACTATTTCAAGGGATATTCCTTTGGAATATCGGTAATATTTTCTGGTTCCTTTTAATCCATACAATTATATAAAATAGACATCAATACTTGTGAGCATCAATTAAGAATGCTGTATGTAGATAAAATCTTTTAATCGGATGAATTGAATGGACCCTTGGCTGCCGTCTTCCGTAAGTGGAATTTCTAGAGTAAGTCCCTAAAACGAAAACCCATTGTGCCAAATTGAAATATGTGTTTTCCAAGTCAATTTGTCCCTCAACGAGAGAACGAGAGTGGTCGTTTATGAATAGATGAATATTCATCGTATCTCATACTTAGTGTAAAGATAAGAGAAGTGGAAAATTATAAAATTACGTCAACATAAAAGAATTCGCAACACTCGAGAACAAAAAAGATCTCTCACAGAGTCACAACATTAAACCGTTGAAAAAAACAAATCGTGAAAACAGAAATTCAATTCGAGTTCAGGTACCCGCATTCAAAATTCCAATTAAACTAACAGTTAATAATTTCGAAATATAATTTTTGCACTAAAGCATTCCAATAAGTCCACCAGCGTTCCACCAAGCGTACGCGTAGCTTTTCAAATCGCGAAAGCACCAAACCTTATTGAAGTAAAAACTTCTTTAGCGGCGTTGTACACTTTTTTTTGTATGGGTAAAAAATGTTAAAATAAACACGTGGGCTGATCGCATATAACAACCTTTCCAATTTTATACACAATAAAATTGGAAAGGTTGTTGACTTTCAATATATTGGACGAAACATAGTAATATTTTTTTATTGTATTATAATAATAAGTCTCTATTTAGGACGTCCACGTGGCAGCTTTATTGCGAAGAAAATGCATTTTTTTACAATAGATGTCGCTAGGTGCGCTTAAATGTGATTTATGTAAGTTGATTTCTTTACAATAGATGTCGCTGAGTGCGCTTAACCGTGATTTATATAAGTAGATTTTTCTGAGATATAAATTTTTGTAATGTAATATAAATTGCCATTTTTGTGTACGATAGCGCAATAAATAAATATTGTATTCTACCACATACAGGATAGTACTTTAATACAAGCAATTCGTGCAAATTATTATAAAATATCTAAAATGCACAACGTTAATATTCAAGTTTTCACTTCTGCCGGCCGGCACTCCCGGAGTGCAACCCGTCGTTTTTTTTTTATTACGCAGGCAAAACCTTTAACATTTACAGACTTTGGCGTCCTTTAGGGGCACACCAACGAACGGACCTCACACCTAGCCTTTCGCAAGTCTCACGGGTGAGAAACGGTGAAGCCGTTAAGCAGTCCGCGCGGCTTACGAGCCCTTACGGCATACTATCCGCTAAAAAACCCTGCGAATACCCTCCACGTTGTTAATTGCGGAACTGCGAGATCCCCGTTGAGGGACTTCACAGCGTCAGAAAGCACCAAACCTAAATAATTCAAATTGCTCGTTAGTTCATCAAACCATAACCACGGTAATATGATATTATTACCGTACCATAACTGACAATTAGTTGGTACACGATGTTTGTGTACTCAATTTTCAGCTTGTCGTCATGTCATGAAGCAAACACTTCTAAATTAATTAATAAACCTGTACAATGTTAGTTTGAACACTAAAGAAAAAATACCGGCCTAGTGTGAGTCGGACTCGCGGACGGAAGTGATTTTATTTTATAACTAAATATTCTATGAATATTTCAAGTATAATTCTTGTTGCAGTTATTAATATAGAGCAAAAAACGGGGAAAACTACAAGTTTGTGGTATATAGTATTTGTTGTTATAGCGGCAACAGAAATATTTCGTCTGTGAAAATTTCAACTGTCTAGCTATCACGGTCTATTAGATACAGCCTGGTGACAGACAAACAGACGGACAGCGGAGCCTTAGCAATAGGGTCCCGTTTTTACTCTTTGGGTACGGAACCGTAAAAATAAGTTGCCGGGAGAGTTGCCAGTATTTGTAAGACTTTTTTATGTAAGGGTATAAATTTAGGTAATATTGGTCATAATATGATCAGTTGATTGATCTCGGAAGAAACAACAAAAAAAAACCCCCAAGATGGAGGAAACGCGCTTGGCGATACCACAAATAGATAGTACAGAAGGTAATCTACATACAAAGTGCGCTCAAACAATGCACTCATAGACACCACTCACGGCCACTATACCTCGGACCAGTTGGAACCACTGCGAACGCGAGTTCCATCCCGCTTGAGACTTCGTGAACTATTTTGTGCAAAAATTGAGCAATATTTGTTTTATTATATCTATTTAGTAGACGGTTCATTTAATTCTACATTAAACAGTGATTTATCGTTTTATTTTAAATTTATAATGTAACAGTTAATTTAAAAATTTGATATTTTACTTATAATTGATTTATATTTCCGTTTCTTTCATTTTTATTCGTGACAGCAAATCAAATAACTAGATACGAGTGCCACTACCTCGCTAGTTTTATTGTGCATCAGCCAATGTTGACAATTCAAGCACCACCGCTGACCCCTCATCCAATACGCGCCGGAGTCCCTCAGGGCTCGCCACTTTCGCCTATCCTCTACTCGGTCTTTACGAACGACATGCCCAAGACTCCTAAGGTCGATCTCGCGCTTTTCGCCGATGACACCGCCCTCTATACCTCCGATAGACGTCTCGGAACAGTCTGTAATAGACTTCAATCAGCCGCTACCACCCTTGGCGATTGGTTCTGTAGATGACGTATCGAGGTAAATCCGGAGAAAAGCGTCGCGATCCTCTTTAGCACGACACCACCTCCCACGCGTTCTCTTCCGAGCATCCAACTATTTGACCGGGTCATCCCCTGGGAGGACCGGGTCATGTACTTGGGTGTTACGTTAGACAACCGATTAACGTTTGCACCTCATCTCAAGACAATTCGCGATCGCGCAGCATTCATTCGCGGCAGGCTATTCCACCTCAAAGGGAAGCGTAGTAAGTTATCACTTAGGCATAAGTTGACAATTTACAAAACTTGCATCCGCCCTATCATGACCTACGCGAGTGTTTGCTTCGCCCAAGTACCTCCGTCGAGTCTTAAACCACTCCAAACGCTGCAAAATCGTGTGTTGCGCGGTGCCACGGGTTGCCCGTGGTACGTGCGCAACATCGATTTGCATCGCGACCTCAAATTAGACTCCATCGCGAAGTATATGAAGGACGCCTCTAGGCGTTACTTCGATAAAGCCGCGCATCACCCGAACCTCTTAGTAGTAAAAGCGAGTAGTTATCATACGTCCGCCCTCCCGTCCTCCAATCGTAGGTCCCTCCGATTCCGTCGGCCTAGGCACGTCTTAGACTACCTCGACGACGAAATCAAACGCGCCAACGCGCCTCCGATTCCTCCCACACAGGCCACAAACACCAACACTACACAGCTAGCAAACGTTCAGCATTAGGCAGACACCGCACCCGTAGGATAAGAGTGCGAAGACCCGGTCTACACACGACACGCTATACCAGGTACAGGTACGTACCTGGGCGTTTTTCCCCGCCCCCCACGACAACGGCTAACTAGAGCCGAGGTCCGAGTATCAGAGACGCCCTCTAGTTGAGCCAACCCTCCAGAACCCTGGAGGCTCCAGACGGAGAGGAGACTCCCCCTGTGGGGAGACACCATCCGACTGGAATATCTCCAGAGGCACTCGCCAATTCTCGGCTTGAGGTCCCCTTAGGATCTCGCCGTCCCCAAACCCGTTGACGCTGTAAAGGTCATCGGCGACCAACAGCATACACACTCAAAAAAAAACCACCGCTGACCGTAAGTCTGCAAAGTGAAGTACATACTTGAGATTATCTTCTGTACTCTGTATTTTGTGGTGATACGCACCACACTCGAAAATTTAATATGCAAAGCAATCTAAAATTCAGTAGTTAGTTGGAAAGTGGCGTATCTCGGCCACTCGGAAGCAATGTCGTTACGTCAGACGTGAGCGTAACCATTTCACTTGATTATGGACTAGACACACATACCCACAAGACAAAACACAGTGCGCAATCCAAACACAAATACGTTACGCGCTCGCTTGAACAAGGAAAATTGAAAATAGACATACATTTATTCACCCCTCATTAAGAGATGTGTTGTTCGCATCGCTCGAATGACATTTGTAACATGATGAAGAGAAACAAATAACTGCGTCAGTAGTCGGAGCGTGTTCTTTCCCGAGCCTTACATCTTCAATTTTTTTTGTATGTACGTTTTTTAGTTTCTATAGTACATACAAGGTCTGCTTACTTTGGGACTAATTATTTGTTGGAAATTGTACAGATCTTTTTAATATGTCGCATCTTTCCTCTCGCTTTCTTGGAACTTGTGGGAGTGATCTTGTGAAATGAGACAGTCGTGTGTCGCAGGAAGTCGGGGAAGCGCGCTATTTGATTTGATTTAGAATAATATGTTGAACTCATTATTAATAAACAAGGAATAAGCTTAGACTAGTTACTCCGTGTTTTGTTTATATCTCTCAAATACCATTTGTCTATCAATGAACAGTGACAACAAATCCAAGCTTCATCATCATCATCCTATTAATGTCCTATATAATCGATACCAACCAACCAACCAACGGCTTAAACTGTGCCTTCCGAAGCAAGGAGGAACTCCAGGGGGCCATTCGCCTAACGGAAATGCTTTGGAAAACGCTAACACTTACGATTTCATTTTGTTATTTCTAGCCGCCTGAGGTTTTCAAATGCTTCGCGCTCTTTTTTTTCTTTTGCATTACTAAAAACAATATTAAAAAAAATGAGCGTCAGGTATTTGAAAACCTCGGCGGTCAGAAATAACAAAATAAAATCGAAAGCGTTAGCGTTTTCCTAAGCATTTGCGTTAGGCGAATGGCCCCCAGATAGAAGATTTTTGGTCACCCATCCAATGACCGACTACTGCGAAAGCTTATATTTCGTTTATTAATAAGGGGGTTAAAGTAGGTTTTTTTTGAAGTGAAACTTCTTTACGCACGCTTGACTTGGGGAGTAAGCTGGCGAACGCGTTACGAATAGTGTGATCGGGCGAGGCGAACGGAAGTTGAGTGGAGGATATAAGCAAGAGAAAGGAGTGTGCGCGCACATTTTCTTTTTCTCTTTCTCTTATAGCTAGTAAATGAAATATGTACATGCATGTATATATTGTACACACATATTATATATATACAAATGGAGCAACAGAAGTTTCACTTTAGTCGTGTCATAAGCACACTCTTTCTTTTTACTAATGTGAGATGTGATGTTGCACTCTATATGCAACTACTGTAGGGTCGTTCGTTTTTGTTATTGTTACTTAAGGTAAGATAAAAAATCGACGGGTTGCACTCCGGGAGTGTCGGCAGAAGTGAAAACTTGAATATTAACGCTGTGCATTTTTGATATTTTGGAATAGTTAGGGAATAATTTTGCACGAATTGCTTTAATTAATTGTATATAAGTACTAGGTAGGTAGAATACAATATTTATTTATTGCACTATCGTACACAAACATGACAATTTATATTACATTAAAAAAGTTTATCTCTCAGAAAAATTAACTTACATGAAAAAAGTTTAAGTTAAACGTTTAAGCGCACCTAGCGATATTTATTGTAAAAAAATGCATTTTCTTCGCAATAAAGCTGCCACGTGGACGTCCTAGACAGAAACTTATTATTATAATACGAAAAAATAAAATATTACAATGTTTCGTCCAATATATTGGAAGTCAACAACCTTTCCAATTTTATTGTGTGTCATAATGCGATCAGCCCACGTGTTTAACCTGACGCGAGTTTAATATTTTTACCCATACAAAAAAAGTGTACAACGCCGCTAAAGAAGTTTTCACTTCAAAAATCATTTCGGCCGATATTGAGAACCTCCTCCTTTTTGAAGTCGATTAAAAACACTCCACTGTTTGATGACTTCGTTGTTAACATCAACGATACAATATTAATGATAGCGATTGTACCTACTTACGGCGGAAATTACTCGTTGAAAGTCTCTTTGTGTTCACCTCATCAGAATTCCTCGAAATATTTTCAGTGATGTCTCGAAATTTATGTTGTTTGCATATTATATATAATTTACATTAGAATTTTCAGACACGAGTACAGGATTTGTGAAAATAATATTTGTATATACTTCGCATCACTTAGTTGCGTCTACATTGTTAAAATACACCTGATCATTTCTGAGGCAGTAAAAATCCATTTATTCTTTTGTAGAAAAAAGATTAGGCAACGGTTGTTTGGAAGTAAACAAGGAAATGTTTACTTCAATTGGAAACCGTACATTTTCTATAAAATAAACGCTTTGGGTAGAAACAAAATTGAGGCTTTATTTTTACATAAAAAAAACTTAATGAAAACTTTTTTAGCTACGTTTGGAATGGGCGAAAATTCAAAGTCGCGTGATCTTTGTCTCTGATGGATAACAGATGTGTGTTCGTGTGTGTGCAGGAAATGGCTACCTATATATATATATATATATATATATATATATATATATATATATTTTAATATTTTTTTTCAATTAAAACATCGCAATGAGTTAAAAGTGTTATGCGTTTTCATTTCTGACGTCATCAATGCTTCTGATGGGCAGTTTCATTTTAAATAAGAAAATATAATTTATATCAGTTTATTGGCACCAAGTCCACCAGTTACTTTTGATGTATAAAAAATAAATTAAGGTAATTCTTACCCTTAAATTTTCGTCATATCCGTCTGTCTGTCTGAGGTTTTGCTTTGAGACTGTTAGCACTAGAGAACTGTAAATTTGTGGAAATATGTTTATCAATTATGCCGACAAAATGGTGGAATAAAATTTTGAATAATATGTTTTCTATGTTAGCTCCCCTACATGTAACCTGGAGATGATTTTAATCTACCCCATCGTGTGGGTATCGTTAAATAGGTCCTTTAAAATTACTTAAGGTTTCTAAGACTATTTTTCGATTTAGGGATCAGTTTGCGAAATATTAAACTTTAAAGTGCAAATGTTTGCCCGTGTAGGGTCTCCCCCCCCCCCCCCCCCCCTCTAAAAGCTAAACTATTGGCTTGATAAACTTTGAAAAAATCAAGATATAATTAGTTGCTTTTCATGAACTTTTAAGGAAAATTATAACGGTAAATAGAAGTTAGTCGTTCAACTTATATATTTGAAAATTTCTCATCTAATGAATATTCCTTAGAAGAAAACATTAAAAGTGACTTAGATGAAGCAATTGCTCAAAATATAGACTCTCTCTAAAATATATTGTGGTGACGATGAGCAACTACGGAACCTTAAACTGCACGTAGCACGAGCAGCACGACACGCACTTAGCCGGTTTTTTTTTCATAAATACGTTCGAAAAAGGAATCCACAATTCCACACCGCCTGACGTTAAGTGACGGTGGAATTTAGACGCGAAGATATCTGGCACAGCAGTGTTACCTGCCAGACCAGCCATCCTCACCTTGCCGGCCTGCACATTACTTCTTGATTTTTTATATTACAAAATTCAATATTATAAAATTTAAATAATTGATATACTATGTTATGTCACTTATGTTTATAATCATAAAAGTTATAAAATCTTTTCTATCAGTTTCTATTGCATCATGTTTATTCATTAACAACGCTTTCGCCATGACAAACACATGTCAAACCACTGTCACGCAAAGACTAAAATCGTTTTTTACGTATTTATAACAGAGTCTACACCGCTTATATTTTGCCACACCCACACAAACAGATTAAGCCGCCGCCATGTTTGCAGAACATGTCATCTCCAAGATATGCCTAACGAAAGTGGCACCCAAAATTTATATAGGCAACTCATTAATGTCAAGATTATAAGGGAAAACTATGTTGCACGAAAATTGTGTATTAGCTGAGCACCACGTACTTGTGCGTGATTGCTTTAAAAGTCGAGCACACATTTGCGCGCGAACATGTTTACATTATAGTGCGATTCAACTAAGAATAGGACCGACTGGGCGCCATATTGTGATGTCATAGCTGTCAATTCAAACCAAATAGGTAGAGTGAGCAAAAAAAAAGTTTTTATTTAATAAGACTTATTAACTAAGATGAAGTGAGAAAAATCATCTGATTTTTTTAATAACATTTATTTACTAAGATTGAAAAGAAAACAACGATTTTTAATAATATTTATTTATTAAGACTGTGAGAAAAAACAGTAATCAGAATCTAGCTCTTCTATTCCGCTCATCTCTGCATTACCGCCTGAGTAGTTATGAATAATCATGTACTATTACTAGGACACGTACGAACATGCATCCTTTATGTAAACGAAAGTTTGAAATCGAGTTTCTGAACGCAACTTAATGACATTTGGTTGACGATTTAGGTTATCAACCATTCATGTCCAAAGCTCAATAAGTGAAAAAAAATATCAACCGATATTAATTATCAATATTTGTTATTGTTTGTTTACAAATTTTTGGTTTTTATTCTTGAATTAGCAGAGTGCTAAAAAAGGTTTCCAAGTTTTTTTTTTGCAAACCGTACTTTTCAAGCGACATTTGACAGATAAAGGTCATTGTTTTTCCTATTCTTATTTGAATCGAATTATATGTGTGAAAAGTGTAAACAAAGAGAACACCATTTGTTATCTGTGTACCACGTAAAGAAGTAAAATGGGAGATTATCCATGTTATACTAAATCTAAATCCGGTCCTTTCGTACTGTCTCTTAAGCATGATGTGGCTACCTTCAATAGCATTTTGCATTTTGCATCACTGTAATGTTTATAAAAATAAGATTTAATGTAACTTTCTCTGGTGGTGGTAATAAATAAATAAATACTACCACGGGTAGTAAAAGAACTTTTTTGGTATCCTTAAAATTCATGAATTTTTATGGTGCAACGCTCAAAAAAAAGTGTCAAGCACTTCTTGATGGGGACACATTTTGAGCGCTCGTGGTGTAGGTAGGTGGCTCGTACTCTCATTAACTTCTTTTTACGTCTTATTGTTTTACGAATTAGTTTATCAAACAATTTTTGGGGTATTAATAGAAACATTTATTTTAATCTTTAGGTTTTTATAAATACAAAGGGTGTGAATTTAAATTATAATTTTACCTTCTCTATAATCCCAAAAAGCTGATCATCATTTTGAACATGAATATGTCATACATAATCTCGTTGTGAATCGCAAATCGAACTCGGTAATATAAAGGACTTCATTACCTACGTCGAGGGAAATCCAATTTAATCCGCCATTTTGCTTAAGAAATTCATCCACAATATGAGCAAATCGATTTAGTGTTGTAACAGCACTTAACTGTGTTAATCTTTGTATGACAAAAAAATTGGATTAAACGTGATTTGAATTAGGAAAGTGGATATTGTTAGTAAAACACCCAAAGAGATCAATCACGAACATCTTATGGGCAACTCACAGGCTGTATAACAACTAACCGCGCGCTTGTCAAATTATAAAAAAAAAACAGTTTGTAAAAATTAAAAACGCATGAAATACATTCCGTCTTCATTTAAATACATAATTGATTGGCCAACTGGCCAACAGCCAAGCCTCATACTTTGACCAAGGTGTAGACTTTGTAAAGACCTGTGTAGAGCTTGAAGCTTGGCTCGACAGAAGATCTGATAACTGTTTGACAGTGCGAGTCATATGGTCTCGTCAACATTTTACCTACATGAATTTTTGGTGGGATTATATTTATTCATATGGGTTCCATCTATCTGGTAGAATCTTGTTGCTCCAAAATTAATTTGGCATAACACACCTGGCATAATCTTCTTGAATATATGTAAGTTTTTTTTTAATTAGTAAATTTATTAATTGGCCGAATGTTTATATGGCAGAATCACAATAGTGTATGCATACTTTCAGGATGGCAGAATTTTATTAAGCATAATTACCTTTGTAAAAAATTTATTCTGTATAATTTCGCTAAGCATACTCGGTATTTATGGTCAGTGGGTTGCGGTAGGTTAGTGATGTGACCTATACTTAGCGCGAGCGAAGCGAGCGTACCACAACAGCGGCCGGCGGTGTAGCGCCAGACACTATAGGTAATAGATAAATAAACAAGGAAAAGTTAATTTTTTGTATGCCAAAAGACGATTCTGACTGTGAACTTTCTGCAATATGATGATGAAATTAATGGCTAATGATGATTCTGGCTTACAAAATTATTCGTTTGAATGTCTGCTAAATCAATGAATGGCAAATGATTTCGTGCAAAATGGAGTTTATGCCATCCGCTGATATGCATAATAATATTATGACATTAAAAGTTCTCCGTTACAAGGTAGTAGACTTCCTTATTTGAGATTATTAAACAGTGACGATTGTTCTATAATTTAAAAACACGTTTTGCTGTGTCCTTTTGGCGTTGGCATTAAGTAAATAATTCAACCAATCATAATTAAATCAAATGTTCGTGCATTCAGGTCTCTGCAGCGCATCCTAAGGTAATTTGCCAATAAAAGATGAATCAAGGTTATTTCCTAAAAACCTGAAAAAATAATTCAATTTAGAACTTTAAAATTAAAAAGCTACGAGTTTCTTTTATAAATAAAATACAGATCAGCACATACGATTTTCGTTATTTATGAAAATAAATATATTCCACAGTTAATATAAAGGAAAGTCAAGCAGATATGCGTACTCGTAAAGTTGTACCGCATTCTATGCATAGAATTGAATTAATTAGAGCGCCGGTCCAGAGTTTATCCTCTCACCGTAAAGGAAGCAAGCAAGGAAAAGTTTTTATGATGCCTATTTCTTTATCATTGGATTTATCATTCGCAAACAGCAAGTTTGCGAATTAAATGAGTGGCCGCGACTGCGTCTGCGTAGAAAAATTGTTTTCCCATACAAAATTACACCCTCCATTTTCCACCCCCTTAAAGGATGATTACTAGGAAATCCTTTCCCGGTACTCAACCTCTTAGAAAGGTAAAATGCGCTCTTCTTTAAACTTTTGAAATACATTGGTTTGTTTATTTCATAAGTAATTTACTTGAGTTTGCGGAATTAATGCTTACTTCACTGTTAATGATTTAATTACAATTTATTGGTGTAAAATTTAATCTACACGAATGTTTTACCGTACTTGACATTAAAAAGCATTCCAAAATTAAATGTTTAATAAATTAATATTAACATTTCTGATGTAAATGATAGTTGAGAGGACTGAGAGAAATACAAGTTTAAGATCCAATAAGTTATTGCCGATCACGTAATTTAATGGTGAGTTATTACTTCCAGTGGAGCATAAAGCTTGGAATGATAGACAACAGCTATGAATTAATGCAGCTTAAAGTTTTCACCCGGAAAAGACATTATACAGTATAAATACGGGGTAGAATTACCGATCGTTTCTTTCTCCCGGTTTATAAAGGCAATTCACTCATTATAGAAACGCTTAGGCTAGTTCTAATGTTACTGTAATAAATTGGTATTATTATAACAGTAGGAAGTTTTAAGTTTGGATGTTTGTTAGACAATCACGAAAGATCTGCTGAACAGATTTGAATTTCATAAAAAGAGTCCTCAAAATCAGTCCACGAATCTCTTACCGGTGTACAATATGCATTGATAACAACACGGCGCGTCACTAGAATTAGACGCGAACGAAAATAAAAATATGTACGTACTGACTGACACTCAGACATTCATTGTTTAATAATTAATTGAGAACCTGTCTTGTTGAAGCCGGCTAAAAATAAACAACATGCATGCAGCCAGACACCGGTTAATGAATAGATAGATATACATGCCTAGTGAGATAGCGAAAGTTGTGTGTCGGGACCACTCCAAGTGCAAATCAATTGTTTAGCCTACTGGGAGATGTATCTTAGTTAATTCATTTTTCATCCCACCACCTCGGAAAGTGTAATTTTGCGCTTCGAAATCTGGCTGGAAAATTCTATTTTATTCGCTTGAGCGGCAAAGTAGATTTGAATTTAGAACATCACATATAATGAGTACTCAATATAATTGTAAATTCAAAACGTCATTAAACCTATTTAATGTAACCTCTATGGTGCCAAATTTATGATTAGAACTTTTTAAATTGTGAAAAAATTTAAATTTGGAACCTTCTTGGTTTCTTTGTTTTATTTGCGTGCTTCGCGCCATTCTAGTTTTTCACGTTTTATTGCTTAATATAATTAACATAACCTAAAAACTGTACAAAAAAATCAACTAAAATGAGTGACATTAGCGACGATGAAGTTTATCTAACGCCAACTGAGTTAACTGAAACAGTTAATAATGCGCAAATGAGCCTTCTCCCTCAGCAATCACGAGAGAAGTATTTGAAACAGTACGATATATTTAACATGTGGCGACTAGCTAAAGGAGCAAAAACTTTCTCCGAAAACGTTTTGCTGGCATATTTTATAGAATTATCTGAGACCAAGAAAGCAAGCACGCTATGGAGTACGTATTCAATGCTAAAATTAACAATTAAGATGAAGAAAGACGTTCATATCGACACCTATCATAAATTAGTGGCATTTTTAAAAAGAGCCTCATCTGGTTATAAACCAAAAAAATCGAAGGTTTTCACAGCATCTGAAATTGCAAAGTTTATTAATGAAGCACCTGATTCCGTATATTTAGCGGCAAAAGTAAGTCAATACGTGTAATTTTTTGTTGTTGATAAAATTGTACATAGTACTTACAATATTTTTAATTTGATTAATTTATTTACGATTATAAATACTTCTTTTGTTACAGGTTGTTCTTATTATTGGTATAACCGGAGCATGTCGAACAAATGAACTTACACTACTTAATGTCAATAACGTATCAAAATATTCTCATAATTCTGATGAATTGCTATTAATTAATGTACTAAATACCAAGACAAAAAAAGACCGCAACTTCGTTATTCGCAAGGAATATGTAAACATTGTTCAGAAATATCAAGCTTTACGTCCTTCTAACACCCCAATTGAACGATTTTTTCTACAATATCGCAACGGAAAGTGTATCCGACAACCTATGGGTCAGAATAAAATTGGCAGTATTCCACGAGAAATAGCAACTTTTCTCGGACTTTTAGAACCCCCGTTATACACCGGTCACTGTTTTAGAAGAACCTCAGCCACACTTTTGGCCGAATCAGGGGCTGATCTTCTATCGCTTAAGCGCCATGGAGGCTGGAAGTCTAATTCGGTTGTAGAGGGATACATAGAGGATTCAATCCAAAGTAAATCAAAAATTTGTAATAGTATCGTGGAGGCCATAACGCTGAAAGAACCTCTGTCAGATTCTTGGTCTCGCCCTTCTACATCTAAAATGAGCCCCCATAAGATTGGAAACAATAGCCCTCTCTCGCCAACATTTACGCCAATAGAATCCAATGAATCGGCACAACTATTTAAAATTACTGATACGAGTAGTTTACCACAAAACAGCGCACAATTCACAAACACCAACATAACATTACCTAACAAAAATATTAAACTTAACATAAGTAACTGTAGCAACGTTACATTTAATATTTCTTAATTATTTTCTACTTCTTATTATTTTCTTCAATTTATAGATTATCTTAATGTGTTTTAATTGAAATAAAAATATTTTGTCATTATAAATTGTTTTCTTTTTCATTTTGTCATTTCCTCGCTGAGGTGGGATGAAAAGTTACGTATTGCACTCGAGTGGAAAGATTTTTCACCTTGTGCTCGTTTGTTTCCCTCGCTGACGCTCAGGATTCTAATTTAGAATCACTCGCTGCGCTCGTGATTCAACTTTAGAATCCTTCGCTTGCTCGGTCATCCAAATCGAGCACGCGGTTAAAAAGGAACTTTCCACTCTTGTATAATAAATAACTATTACTTACTATTTAGTAAGTAAAATGAATTAACTAAGATACATCTCCCAGTAGGCTAAACAATTGATTTGCACTTACATTTGTAAGTAGGTAGCAAAATCAAACACCTTCAATAGCGTTGGCAAAGTTGGAATGGTTGGCACGGATAGAACTGTTGGTAACGTTGGAACTTATGGTATAGATGTAAGTGTTGGCACGCTTGTACAGAAGGCACGGTAGAGGCTGTTAGCAATGTTGGAACTGTTGGAAATATTGTCACTCTTGTGACGATAGGTATGGTTGAAACTGATGTCAATGTTGGAACAGTTTTTGCAGTTGGAAGTTTGGTACGCTTGGAACGGTAGATACGGTATCATGGGAACTTATGGTATAGGTTGAATTGTTGGCCCGTTTATACAGGAGGTAAGGCTGCAACTGTTGGCACTGTTTAAACGGTTAGCACGGTTGGAACGGATGTTGGCACTGTCGACAAGGAAGTTGTAACACCTCTTTGTAGAAGTGCTTTGGCATCTGTTCACCGTATCCTCTACAAAGTACAGCTCTTTAAACGTTACTCATCAGCAAACAAGCAATACCATCCAAAAGGATCGTTATAATTGTTTTTAAGTATTTAACCACAGAATCGGCAATTAGTCAAATATGTACAAATTTTCAAAACTCGTTGAAAGTTGTACTACCTTTTGAGTGTCCGATTGGCTACAGTGGTAGGTAATTAATAATCAAATTAGAGAAAAATGAAGACGTGGCTGTAGATAATAACCAAGGCATTATTGCTCGATAAAAAAAATCCAACTATTCATCTATGGTAAAAGATACTAATGAAGGTAACTGTCTTTATGTAAACACTACAGGGTCTCCAGTCTATTAGATAAGACTTTTTTTACGTCCACATCAAATCAGCGTTCATGATGATTGTAATCAATAAAAAACCTGCAGGAACTTACATTTTCTAGTGTAAATTACCTCGTTCAAAGACTGAATGACAGCTTCCTAACATTTAAACACCTATGTATGGACAATATGAATACACAGGGACTAACTAGTTTGCCACCTATACCATGAAATAAAAAACTCATGTATAAGAAAACCAGTGTTGACTTGATAAATCTAGTCAAACGTTCATTATGAAGTAGGGACTTAAAATCAAGCATTACTTGTTTCCTTTTTGACGCATTACGAGCGATAACGTCCATAAACGAAATGACTTTATTTAAATGTGAAGAAAAACTTACAATCAATTTATGTAAATCTATAGATATTAGATATATATATATATATATATATGTATCTTTATATATATAATTCTTCTGTGAGTGTGTATGTCACTGAACTTCTCTTAAACGACTGGACCGATTTTGATGAAATTTTTTGTGTGTGTTCAAAGGGATCTGAGAATGGTTTAGATTCACAAAGACGTGTAGACAGGACAACGTCTGTCGGGTCCGCTAGTATATATATATATTGGTTGGTTGTACTTTGTACCCTCAAAGTAACCTTCACCCAAATACATTAAACTATTAACTGTTATCTTTTTAAACCTCTTTGCTCTTCCTCACAGAAGACCATAGTGAAAGACACACAGACGTTTGGCTATGTTGTATTTTTATGTTAAACGTTTGGCAAACAAACGTATTTCCCGCCCTATAGTAAGCGGCCACCATAAACGCTTCATCTTCATCTCATCTTCAGCCTATTAATGTCCCCACTGCTGGGGCACAGACCTTCCCTATGGTTGGAATAGGGCGATTGAGCCATGACCCACCACGCGGGCCTAGTGCGGATTGGCGAGTGCTAACGACTGCAGATGCAGCCAGGACCAACGGCTTAACGTGCCTTCCGAAGCACGGAAGAGCTTGAGATAATTAATTTTTGGTCACCCATCCAATGACCGACCACTGCGAAAGTTGCTTAACTTCAACGATCGCAGCCGAACGCGCTAACCACTTGCGCCATCGAGCTCCTCACCATAAACTCCACCATGAACGCTTGCGACACCAAAAATATCACTCGCACCGTTGCCTACCCTGACCCAATCCCCCACCCCGTGGAGCTCTGGATCCTTACTCACAGAAACACAACATCATCAGTGAGATATTTGTTTCTTAGGTTTTCACGCACATCACTTATTAAATAAAACTAGTTTGAATCGGTTGATGCACAAAACTTTATTTATTTATTGACGTTACGCAGCCTTTTCATGTCTGCATCGCCAGAATAATGTTTTTTTATTTATTTTTGTCGAGCTACCTTTTCGTCGATATTTCATTAGAAGATTTTTTAAATTTTAGTGTCTATGTATGAGTTGATTAGTTAATAAAGTACTTTATTTAAAAATTCTTGTTTGTAATTCGAGTTTCGTGCATTAACCCGTTAAAACTAGTTTTATTTAATCATCAGTAAGGTCGAAGTACTCCCCAGAAGGGCGGCGATTGTGACCGTTATCTATTATGTGCTATAAATATATTCTGTCTGTTATAATTTTTATTTTTTTAAAGCATGTAACTGCTTGATGTTTAAATCTAAAGAAAACATGACTAGAAAAAAATTCACGTGGACCCGGCAGCAGACGGGACTCGAATCCGCACCCTTCGCAATCCGGGCGAATGCACTGACCATTTATGACCGCGTCGAAATTCCTCTAGCCATTCTTAAGCTGCAAGGCAGCGCCATCTCTTCGCATGAATATTTGAATACTTTTACAAGTATTAAACATTTGAAAGCGGAAATAGCAATTATAGATATAATTTTATTAATTATAACTATTATTATCTTTATATTCTGTCTGGCTGAAATTAGGGTCCACTTATCGTTAGCAGACGGGAGAAATGTGTATAGGTAAAGACCGAGTTTGTGTTTATGCTGTGAATATGAGGGTATTTTAACTGTATCGAGTTATAAAGCTGCTAACTATAGCTGAAACAGCTGAGATAAGAACTATAAAAGACGAAAACACTATTTATTGATATTTAAATAATACTTTGACAAAATATTTAAATAAAGGCCAAGGCAAAGAACCAACGTTTTAAAGAATATAAATGCAATTTTGTTTTGTGTTCCTGTAGTTCTCGATAATATTTCCGAACGAATCCCGATGATAGTTATTTATGCAACTATTAGGGCTATTCAAACATGAATAATGAGGGCTATTCAAACATGAATAATGAGGGCTATTCAAATACGAATGTGGGTTCATTAAAGTCTTGTATGCAACTGTTATAATTAGGTATTAAAACACTCATGTGAAACTATTATCACAATTGTGTTTTCATACCCCTCATCTATCCCCTCAACTTTTAAACACATCATAATCAAAAATGACAGTTTATTTTGATCGAAGTAGACCTGTATAAAAGTATCTTCTGAATGTTTCTCCAATTCGCTATGCCTACATTTATATAAAAAATTGATTTAAATTTCTATATGAATAGCAAGCTCTTGGTTCGAATCCTGTGTGATGTCTGGACGGCGTGGATTTAAATTTTATTTTAAATGCTTCAAATAAAAATGTGATCAAATCTCTCTATGTGTTAAGATTGATCAATTATAATTCTCACGTCCAAAAAGTCGAAGAAAATATAAGAAATTTTATTCTACTCCAATGCCACTAGCAAGCTTATTCACCGATTGTATATCACTTTTGTAAAGGCAAAAGACTAGAAAGTCTTATTTTCATGTTTTTATAAAGTAAAAAGTTTTGTTAAGTGAAATCAATCAGATATCTATTTTTAATTGTTCGATATGAATAACTGAGCGAACGGCTTTAATTAAATTCAAACTTTGAGCGAATACACTTCAAATAAACAGTTTATTTCATATTTCATGTCAATGGAAATGTATTACAATACAATTTATTGAATCGTTCACAACTTATATTTAATATCGAGCATATCGTTAATAATAAATAAGGAATAAATATGTAATAAGTGTTAATAATTATTTAATATCAAATTCCTATTATGTGTTTTTCAGAAATTGTAATTACTCGATAATGTGGAACTATGTATCAGCATAAATATTTTGGAATATTTCATATAGGATACATAAATAAATATATTCAAAAAGGATCTCCTACTATATAGAACATTTGAAAAAATGATCGAGCCTTACAGTAGTCGCGTATGATGTGCAACATTTGAAACCTCACCTTATATTAGTAAAAAAAGAAATAAAACCTACTACAGAAGGAAAAAGCCGTTTCAACATTATGTTCTAAAATCAAATCAAATAGCGAGCGCTTTCGCGACTTCCTGTTACATACTTCCGTCCCATTTCACGAAATCACTCCTAAAAATTGCAGGAAAGCGAGAGGAAAGATGTTACACATCAAAAAAGCTAATAATATTCGGAGTTTTTTATCTTATCCCACTAATATTATAAAGACGAAAGTTTGTGAGTTTGTATGTTTGTTACTTCTTAACGTCTAAACGGCTGGAGCGATTTTAATAAAATTTGGTATGGGGTTAGCTGACAACCTGGATTAACACATAGGTTACGTTTTACTGCAGGAAAATATCCCTAATAAACCGAGGGTAACACCGCGGAGCACAGCTAGTCATACAATAAAAATACTTTTTTATCAAAACCTACCGTGCAATAATCGTTTTGCTACGAGATTGTACAGTCGGATGTTTTGATTTTAAATCCATGTCATTACGAGTGAAATTTGGTTTTAACAATCGCATTGTAATAAAGTCGAATATCCAGATTAAGACGTTGAAACGTTAAGTTAAAATCTTTTACCGAATTTACTGACATTTCTGAATATTAACGTCTTTTCAAAGCTTACAATTTCGTTTTTAATTATGCATTATGTCAGTGGATAAGGAAATCACGTTGAATAATCTAACTAAAATATAATCAAATTCAATTGTTTTTTAAATCCTTATCAAAATTTTCACAAATTAATTTTAACTTTATTCCTTTTATAATATTTTTATAAATGATACCAATTAACATTATAATAAAGTCGAATATCCAGATTAAGACGTTGAAACGTTAAGTTAAAATCTTTTACCGAATTTACTGACATTTCTGAATATTAACGTCTTTTCAAAGCTTAAAAATTTCGTTTTTAATTATTCATTATGTCAGTGGATAAGGAAATCACGTTGAATAATATAACTAAAATATAATCAAATTCAATGGTTTTTTAAATCCTTATCAAAATTTTCACAAATTAATTTTAACTTTATTCCTTTTATAATATTTTTATAAATGATACCAATTAACATTATAATAAAGTCGAATATCCAGATTAAGACGTTGAAACGTTAAGTTAAAATCTTTTACCGAATTTACTGACATTTCTGAATATTAACGTCTTTTCAAAGCTTAAAAATTTCGTTTTTAATTATTCATTATGTCAGTGGATAAGGAAATCACGTTGAATAATATAACTAAAATATAATCAAATTCAATGGTTTTTTAAATCCTTATCAAAATTTTCACAAATTAATTTTAACTTTATTCCTTTTATAATATTTTTATAAATGATACCAATTAACATTATAATAAAGTCGAATATCCAAATTAAGACGTTGAAACGTTAACTTAAAATCTTTTACCGGTTTACTGACATTTCTGAATATTAACGTCTTTTCAAAGCTTAAAATTTCGGGTTTAATTATTCATTATGTCAGTGGATAAGGAAATCACGTTGAATAATCTACCTAAAATATAATCAAATTCAATTGTTTTTTAAATCCTTATCAAAATTTTCACAAATTAATTTTAACTTTATTCCTTTTATAATATTTTTATAAATGATACCAATTAACATTATCAGAAAGAATAGTGGGCAAGTTAATTAGTAAGTTGATTGATTGGGAATTTCCGGACGTACTCGTATCTCGGGTCCGGAAGGTTGGTGGCGCGTAAACTGAGTAGTTGTCTCTTCTGATATAATTAAAAGTGTTTAATACGTTGTTATAGCAACGTATTCGGTCAAAAAAATTACTCTTATGATGTCTGTTTGCTTTCCGATATTCAACCTAAGTTGGATCTCAAATTAAAGAACGTCACTGTACATACAATGTCTTTAATAGTTAAAATTTCGTCTAAATCAATTATTTTGAACGATTTTGTCTGAAACAGTACCAAATTACACACGTGTCCAATCATTATATGAGTAGTAAACTCTTATGAAACAACGAATTGGCTCGTAGCACGGCAATTTTACGAGCGTGCACCGCAAAATTGGCCGAGATGCTGTAGCTTTTAATGTAATAAATTCAACACGGACATTCATCGAAAATTACGCATATTACCCCATGACCAACATTCGAGACTGAATTGATACAAAATATGCTAAGGAGGAGGAGCTCGATGGCGCAGGTGGTTAGCGCGTTCGGCTGCGATCGTTGAAGTTAAGCAACTTTCGCAGTGGTCGGTCTTTGGATGGGTGACCAAAAATTTACTATCTCGAGCTCCTCCGTGCTTCGGAAGGCACGTTAAGCCGTTGGTCCCGGCTGCATCTGCAGTCGTGAGCACCCACCAATCCACACTGGGCCCGCGTGGTGGGTCATGGCCCGGTTTCCCTACTCCATCCATAGGGAAGGCCTGTGCCCCAGCAGTGGGGACATTAATAGGCTGATGATGATGATGCTAAGGAGAAAACCTCTTCGGTTATTGTTTATGGTATCATCATTTTCCCGTCACTAAAACTTATATTATAATACCTTATTATTACAAAAGGCTTAAGGACTTTTTGGCGGGATCGGAGAGCGTCACTTTAACAGTTTTGTTTTTCTTGTTAAAAATTGTGTTGTGGCGGATGTTAGTGTCTAATAATGGTGGATTATTAACCATTAAGTGTTCGGGAACATGCACAAGTGTTGGCAAGTGAAACAAAATAGCGGAAAGTGTCTTTCGACGTTCCCTCAAGAAGTCCACGGGGAGGTTCCATTAAATCCCCACACATTTACTGAATCATAGGGAAAGGGGGATTGACTTGACTGCCACTTACTTTGACTTGATTTGTTACTTTGACCACCAGTGCTAAACATTTATAACACTTGACATTGGCTAAATGCATAAGTCGTGCGAAGCCATTTAGGAAAAAAAAAGGCTTAAGAAACCTTTCTTAAGCCTTATTTTGTATCCTATTATACTCCCATGCACCTGCATGGGTGTATAATAGGATACAAAATAGAAATAGCTACCGAAAAATTCACTCTCACGCCATTCCTGGGTTAAAACGACAAGGGACATAATAATAAAAATCTTACTCATATAAATGCGCAAATTTACCTTACATGAATACTATGAAACGAGGTAAATGAATTCGAAAAAGTATGTAATGAAGCTGAACGATGTAACGAAAACATTTAACTCGCGGTGTAATCTGTAGGTATTCACTAGACATGTGAATATAATCATTTTTTGTCACAAACATGTTAACTAATTCGATAAACTTATATAGATTTAAAAAAAATCGTTCCGCATGTCTCCATTGCCATTTTACTTATGACCATAAAAAGAAAACATTCTTTTTACGACATTTCAAATAGGTTAATAATGTAAATGCATCATAAAAAGAATATCTTCAATATAGCGTCGCAGGTGTATGAAGGTATAGAGAGCAAAGAGGATTCTGAGCTCGTCGGGCAAAATTGCTACTATATCATCTTTACTATTATATAAAGAGAGAAAATATACACAGATAGACTGACTGACTGAATCATCAACGCACAGCCGTAACGACTGGACCTAGAAAGGTTTTTGGACAGTAGGTTCCTATTATTGCCTAGACAAGTAATAAGAAGGGATTTTTTTCAAATTCAGCCTTTTAAACGTGAAATTTGCAAAAAACGATTGTTTGTAAAATCTTATCGCCTAGATCTATTGACTGCAAATTTTGCCTTAACATTATTAAATAGATGTACGCTAAGCCTGTAATATAAAAAAAACACAAATACCCTCAAAAAATCCCAAAATTTCGTGTCAAAGTTTGTATGGGAGTACATCCGAAAGTACATAGGATTGATTAAAATTTTTCACACTTACTCTGCATATAATTAAAATGCTATCTGTGTTTTTATTTTTCGAAACTACCCTCATAAAATAAATATATAGCATGTTGAAGTTTTAAATAGTGCGTCAACGCACGCCTACAGTTTTGGTCGTAGAGACATGGTATTTAGTAATTAGGTTATTTAAATGACGTAGGCATCAAGAGAGAAAGGATTTTTAATTTTCCACCGTGAATTGGGTGATATAGGGATTTAAAGTTCGCACATGAAAACGAGTTTGCCTAGCTTGATAGCTTTGAAACTTGGCTTAGATAAACTTAACTGAAACTAAATTAACGTGTTTCATATTTTTTTAAATTCGATCCTAACGATGAGAAATAAGGATAGCAAGTTATCTCTAAAATATATTCAGCAGATTTGCTCTAATATGTTATTAACTACCAGCTGCGCCCCGCGGTTTAACCCGCGAAGTTCCCGTTTCCTTCGGAATTCCGGGATAATAAGATATTCAACCTGAATGCCTAAAATAAACTCTTTGCTAAACAGAAAACTCAGGATGGCCAAGCCCATGGCCAAATAGATTTAAGATACTACTTAACCTATTTACTTAGAAAGTTTTTGCTAAGCTGATATGAAGGGTGGCTATGCCCAAGAAGATTTCAGATATTCGACCTGTTTTCATCATTTGCTCTGATTTGTTATTAATTGAATACTCTTAAAGCTTAAACTTTATAATTTGAGATGTGGATGACAATTGGACATAATGTTAAAGCAGTCTTTAGTTTACCAAATATATATATTTATATGCCTTCTTCTATATCTATACTTCTATCTATGCTATACTATCTATACTCTATACCAGGGTAGGCAAACCCTTATGCGTCAACGTGCATTTTTTTCTAAATAATGTTTAATGGTTTCATTGACGTGCCACCAAATAATTTTGACATTCTGATTATTTGAAAAATAATAATAATATATACTATCAAAACTCATCAACACATTCTTTACACATGTTTTATGATCGGCGAGGTGCCCAAAATATTGTGTCACATGTGGTTCGCCTACCCTGCTCTATACTATTACGAGTATTTATAGAGAGAAAGAGGAGCTCGATGGCGCAGGTGGTGAGCGCGTTCGGCTGCGATCGTTGTGGTTAAGCAACTTTCGCGGTGGTCGGTCATTGGATGGGTGACCAAAAATTTCTATCTCGAGTTCCTCCGTGCTTCGGAAGGCACGTTAAGCCGTTGGTCCCGGTTGCATCTGCAGTCGTTAGCACCCACCAATCCGCACTGGGCCCGCGTGGTGGGTCATGGCCCAATCTCCCTATTCCATCCATAGGGAAGGCCTGTGCCCCAGCAGTGGGGACATTAAGAGGCTGATGATGATAGAGGGAAAAGGATACACTGACTGACTCATCTTGACCCATTTAAAAAATATTTCACTAATAGCAAGTTTTATTGTAAATTCATTGTTTCCATAGTATTTAATACACCCGTGTGAAGCTGGGACGGGCCGCTAGTAGTGTAATGAAGTCAAACTTAAAGAAGCTCGGCGAAAAGGGGGAGGGGGGGGGGCTGCTAATAAGTCACATTTATCTGAAAATACAAAATGTGTCTGGACAACATCATATGCCTTACGCTATTGTAATGTATGGATATGTTGTATGTATTAATAGCAATTGTATTTTTGTTCCAGATCATGCGAATACTACTGCTCTGTACCCTCCTAGGGGTAGCCTTAGGAGACAACGATTGGCAACCAATTATGCCCGAAGAGTTATCCTACAGCTCCTTTGTGAAGTCACCAGAACGGTCTTTGCAACAAAGGTAAATGTTAATTAATTATAAACTATTATGGTTGGTTCTAAGAGAGATTCCACGTTTGCTAGAGACATCCGAAACACAATTGATGCATGCGTTGTTAATTTAGAGATTAATGATGTAACACGAGGTGCGGTTCCTCTGTGGAGCAGATTTGCGAATCGGGATAAGGGGCCCATGAATTATATAGATACTAATAATCTTGAATATGAAGTTATTAGGTATTATAGAAAGACCTATTTCAATATGAACAGTAACTAATTTCTATGTTAGAGAGCGCGTTTCAAAACCATAGTACACACAAACATACGTAGGTATAGAATTATTATTTCATCTAAGCCTATGGCAAAGTGACTGGCGACAACAACAGAAATTCTTTGAAGTATACTTACCTATTTGAAATCTGACTGAAAAATCTAACAGAAAAACGGTTCCATTTCCAATTCTTTTCATAATATTATCCATTTTGCTTACAATGAATTATATTTATTTACCAATCGTGTGTGTGAACACATTTGGAAGCAGGGAAAAGAAATTGAATCACACAGCCATTCATCATACGCCTTTTTTATTCAGAGCCTAAGTGGTAGAGAGTTACAAAAACCTATTGCGATAAAGATATTGTGATTCACCAAGCACTATGATCTTGCCGCTTGCTAATGTCCCAACTCCTAAGTATTCTATTAGTAACAGTACTTCCTTACTTACTGCAAAAATACACAGCTATCTGAATTGATATAAAACATAACCTTTCACGACCTCCATGGCGTGAGTCACAACACAGAAACCTCTTTTTGAGATCTATGGTGTGGTATCGCCATCGGTTTTCAGGATGTCTCCTACTCAGTTGTCCAGTTTAGAATCCCGGTGGGGCAATGATCTGATGATATATGTAGACTGTCTGTTAACCTCAAGTTATATCCTATTAAACAATCCTTGGTTATAGCACCAAGGATTGTTTTGATGCGAGTGCTAGAAATATTTATTTATCTAATTATATAATTCTTTACGATCATGCTTAAATCAATTCTTTCAACAGCAGTCTCAAGATACTGAACCGCCGTCCATCACCGTCATACTCCAGCAACAAGTTGTCCTCGTCGATAAACTTGGCGCCGCCGCTCGGCAGCGACTCCTGCAGCGTCTACAAGGTGTCCATGAACCAAGAGCTGTTCTACCAGTACATGGAGTACGAGAAACGCCTGCCCGACCTCAAGGAGTTCACGCTCTGCGCTTGGACCAAGTTCCACAACCATTCCGCTGACCATCCACTATTCTCCTATTCGGGTAAGGGCCTTCAAGACATTTGCATACTTCCTCAATTTGAAACGCCTGTTCAACCTCAAGGAATTTCACACTCAGTGCGTGGACCAAGTTCCACAACCATTCCGCTGATCATCCACTGTTCTGCTATTCGGGTAAGGGCCTTCAAGACATTTGCATACTTCCTCAATTTGAAATGCCTGCCCGACCTCAAGAAATTTCACACTCTGTGCGTGGACCAAGTTCCACAACTATTCCGCTGATCATCCATTATTAGCAGGTAAGGCCCATAAAGACATACACATACCTACTTCTTATTATATATTATTAGATATTTGACCGCCCCGATGAAGTGGAACAATTCTTTTTTAATAGATTACAGTATTTTTAACTCAAAGTCTATTTATACACGACCTGATTATTCCTATAAAGATAGGGTAATTTACATAACAATTTGCGTGAAAAAGTAATTAGGAATACATTGTCTTAATTTATAACGAATATTAGGATAAATAATTATAATGAAAATATAAAATCATGATTTGAACATTTCATGCAAATCCATAGGGACCCAGTAAAGCGATAGGTTGAAGCCGCATTGCGAAATATCACAACGCGATTTTCCTCGTAAAATTTTGTGACGTATGGAAATCATATCAGATCAAATGCATTATGAGAGAAAATAAATTGACTAATACGAATTTCAGAACATGATTCATATTTCTATATTCTTAGGATGATGAAAAAATAAAAGTA